>JAUCEF010000011.1:0-2400000 GCA_033558025.1 Phytophthora sp. 'mugwort'
CCTAAACCCTAAACCCTAACCCTAAACCTAAACCCTAAACCCTAAACCCTAAACCCTAAACCCTAAACCCTAAAACCTAAACCCTAAACCCTAAACCCTAAACCCTAAACCCTAAACCCTAAACCCTAAACCCTAAACCCTAAACCCTAAACCCTAAACCCTAAACCCTAAACCCTAAACCCTAAACCCTAAACCCTAAACCCTAAACCCTAAACCCTAAACCCTAAACCCTAAACCCTAAACCCTAAACCCTAAACCCTAAACCCTAAACCCTAAACCCTAAACCCTAAACCCTAAACCCTAAACCCTAAACCCTAAACCCTAAACCCTAAACCCTAAACCCTAAACCCTAAACCCTAAACCCTAAACCCTAAACCCTAAACCCTAAACCCTAAACCCTAAACCCTAAACCCTAAACCCTAAACCCTAAACCCTAAACCCTAAACCCTAAACCCTAAACCCTAAACCCTAAACCCTAAACCCTAAACCCTAAACCCTAAACCCTAAACCCTAAACCCTAAACCCTAAACCCTAAACCCTAAACCCTAAACCCTAAACCCTAAACCCTAAACCCTAAACCCTAAACCCTAAACCCTAAACCCTAAACCCTAAACCCTAAACCCTAAACCCTAAACCCTAAACCCTAAACCCTAAACCCTAAACCCTAAACCCTAAACCCTAAACCCTAAACCCTAAACCCTAAACCCTAAACCCTAAACCCTAAACCCTAAACCCTAAACCCTAAACCCTAAACCCTAAACCCTAAACCCTAAACCCTAAACCCTTGGATTCTCTGGGTACAGAACTGGATTTTCGGGGTACAGAACTGGATTTTCGGGGTACATTCACCCAACAAATCTAGTTTGAACCCACACCCACTTCTCGAAGATTCAAGTGCACCCACGCACGCAAGTTGAAGATTCGAGAAACCAAGATGCATGAATCTTGCATGTGTAGTGAGTAGCTAGCAGTAGCACAACAGCTTCAGCTGGACGCTCACTTCTCAATTTGCCGTCCACTGAAGAAGCCTAAGCGAAAGGACACCGGAGAGGCCGACCTCCCGACCCTTTGGACAACCAAATACAACTGTTTTTGTCGCGTCAAGCCTCAGTCTCAAGACACAAACCGCTCGCCACCGCTTCGCGCTGCCTCGCGTTTGCACTCACTCCGGCTTCGCCTTCGTTCGTGTCACAACCCTAAACCCTAAACCAACCAACACGAAGACAATTAAGGATGGACTCGCAAGCATCGCTCGCTAGAAGCCCGCCGCAATTCACCAAGGACCTCGTGTCGACCGCTATCGCCGACTACAAGGCCCTCTTGAAGCAAATTTCGCATCCAAGAAACGTGCCATCGACAAGCTCGAGCACGTCACGCCCAAGTCGATTCAACACAACATCGACCTCAAGATCCCTCCGATCGTTCAAGACTCTCGTCCGACGGAGGCAACGGAGCTACAGCGACGCTTCAACACCGCCATTGATGACTTACCTGCCACCCTCAAGCGACTGCTAGGACTGAACCTCAATTTCTGTCCCACACCGCGCCGACTCTCGACTACCGATCTCCTTGAACGGCTACCAGACTTTGTTCGATCGCTTCGACTCCGGTACCTATTCCGGAAGAACGACAACAAAGCGTTCACGAAGAGCTCAATCTACGTGAAGAACGAAGCGTTTCAGCCACCACCATGTCCCCCTGCGATTGAAGCAACACTTCAGACCATCGAACAACGTCTTCAAGTTACAACATTGGTCTCGAAGCGACACTTCAACATGACCAAGACCCAACGGGACTTGCTCAAGACCCTGATGTTCCGGCACGATCTCAAGGTTCTGCTGACCGACAAAAACCTCGGCCCAGCAGTCATGACATCAACCCAATACGTCGACTTCTGCCTTGATCATCTCCAAGACACTACGACGTACCGGAACATCCAAGCGCCCCCAGATGCCATCCTGAGACTGCTGAAGAGTACCGTCAGGAAGTACTACGAACGCATGTTTCAGCGATACGGCTACGATGTGGACTGGAAGGATACGGCGATCATCACCCACAAGATTGACGCAAGATCGCTGAATGTGTTCTACGCACTAGCGAAGATACACAAGCCTCAGTTAGCACCGAGACCAATCGTCTCAAACGCTAATGGAGTGCTCCTCGGACTCTCCAAGTGGCTCGACTACCAACTCCAGCCACTGCTGAAAGCCTCTGCGTCATATCTCAAGAACTCGGATCAGCTCCTGACCGATCTCGCCGCCCTCCAAGTCACGCCGCAAGATCAGATCCTCACGTTCGATGTCGTTTCGCTATACACGAGTATACCGATCGACTGCGCACTCGATACGTTTGCAAGGATCCTCAACGATCATCGATGGAAGACTGCCATCCTGGAAGGACTACACCTCATTCTGAGGTTCAACTACTTCCAGTTTGGCGACACGATGTGGCACCAAATCACAGGTACCGCAATGGGTACCCCGGTTGCACCAGCTTTTGCCTCACTGTACCTTGCGCACTTTGAGAGCCAGCTGACACCAGAGTTCCAAGAATCCCTCGTGTACTTCCGTCGATACATCGATGATGGATTGATCATCTGGCGCCCAAGAACGGAAGATCCTTTTGCACTCCAAAGGTTCTTCGCCAAGTTCACGCGTCTGTCAAGACTCAAGTTCACACACGAACAGAGTCTGACCGAAGCGCCGTTTCTCGATCTCTGGATCATCAAGACCGAAAACAGACTTCGAACCAAGACGCACCAAAAAGCGCTAAATCTGTACCTCTACCTTCCAGCTGCCAGCGCACATCCGCCTGGCGTGCTCAAAGGGTTGATCTACGGACTCGTGAAGAAGTACGCAATGCAGAACCCAGACGCGAACGACTTCAAGTCGGTCGTTAATCTGCTTCTGCAACGACTGCAAAGTCGTGGCTATCGAGCCACCAAACTGCTACCAATCTTCCGAGCTGCGCTGGAGGAAACAAGAGCACCAAGGCCGCGGACATCCAAGGTCTTCTTTAAAGTTCCCTACGATCCGAATGGACCGTCCGGCGCGGAACTGAAGAGACTCCTTGACGTTCAAGCACTCGAAACCGAAACAAAGAAATTCGGGATCGACCAAGTCAGCCGGTGCTATCTGAAGCCTCCGACTCTCAAGCGCAAGCTGTGCCCAACAAGACTACCACCGACATTCTCCCCGTCTCCTGCAGACCGCCTCGCACTTCGACCAAGAAAGCGAAAGCGATCGGTCTGTACAGAAGACGGGGGGTAAACCCTAAACCCTAAACCCTTTGACACGGTGGCGCGTCACAACCAGCATCCGTGATGTTGAAGATTATCAGCGGGAAAATTCTACACGGTTGAAGATTCGCACTGCGAAAATTCCCAGCTGGATTCTCTGGGTACAGAACTGGATTCCTGGGTACAGAACTGGATTTTCGGGGTACATTCACCAACAAATCTAGTTTTAACCCACACCCACTTCTCGAAGATTCAAGTGCACCCACGCACGCAAGTTGAAGATTCGAGAAACCAAGATGCATGAATCTTGCATGTGTAGTGAGTAGCTAGCAGTAGCAGAACAGCTTCAGCTGGACGCTCACTTCTCAATTTGCCGTCCACTGAAGAAGCCTAAGGGCTTCCCGCTGGCTTGCACTTGGTAGGCGCAGGAGCTGCTGCCGTCGTAGTCGCTGGCGCTGGCAGCGGTGCCGGAGTTGAAGCAGGAGGGGGCGTCATCAGGGCGAGCGGCAGGTCAGACCATGCTAACAACAGTGGCATTGTGTACTGTGGGACTGCCACCGCTGAGTCGTCGTCGGGTGGCTGCATCTTGGAAAAACGGCTTGTGTTTGAGAGAGCGAATTGGTGGCCGAGAATATGGTGCTACCTGGACTTGTTTGGGCACACGGTTCTCGCAGACAGTGGATGGCTGCAGGCACATCGGTATCTCACCCTAACCATGATGTGTTTGCGCCGATGTAAGCGTGTCCCCGACGTGAACAACGGTCTCATGGGCTCCGACTCGGTGCATCCCCTATCTGCACAGTATTTTTCTGTAGGAGAAAAAACTGGCAATCGGAGCAAGCGTAGCTAGAGCAAACCGCGCGGTTTTGCGAAGGCGGGCTTAGCGGCAGCGAGCCCAGCACTGTAGCGGGCCGAGCTTAGTTCTCTCATAATAGCTTACCAAACTTCCGCGATGACATCCGTTTTTGAAGGAGCTCAAATTCCATGATGCATTTGGAAGGTTGTCCATTTTACTTGATTTTATTATGGTCCTGTACCCTAACCCTGTGCATGGAGCTTCTGATTCTGACTTCCGTTCTTCATGTGGTGGAGTGGACCTGCTGAAATAACGGCGACGGATACACGAAGTGAGCCTCATCAGCAACCCCCACGGTTATCGGTGTACCCCCTCTGTAAGGATGTGGTTTGCAAATACGACACATTTTACATCGGTTACGTATGGGTAAAACTTTGGTCCCGACACAATCGATATACGCACAGTCTGGTGCAGACGTAAAGTTTCTATCGTCCAAGGCAAAGGTCACGGGTTCGAGTCCCATCGATAACACATTTTATTTTGCATAGTTTGCATAAATTGCACATAAGGAGGCGCCGCGCGACACCACGACATCTTCCAAGGATCACGTATGTGAACTACACTCATGGTACACGCAATCATTATCATGATGACGAAACCAGAGAATGTCCCAGAGTCTCCAGCCAATCAGATAGTCAATAGAGTGTGACGTGTAGGTTTGCATGTGATGTAGAGGAATGGTTGGTCACCGTGCGGAGAATATCCAGCGTGGCACAAAGGACACACAAGAGCCTCCATGGCGGCTTAGATATAGCGCTAGCGAACTAAGGACCGCCCAAAATGAATCACTTCCAAATTTCCTTCCTACTCGACAACCCCTTCTCCTTCTCCTCCGCCCCACATCATTACACCCTCCGTTAGTCGGTGCCTGGGCAGTGGGATCCCGCACTCACACACTGCACCCAGACATCGACTAACGGAGGGGATACACCGATAACCGTGGGGGTCGCTGATGAGGCTCACTTCGTGTATCCGTCGCCGGGCTGGATGTGCTCTCTCGTCGACACGAAATCCGCAGAAAGTGAAACTTGAACGTCCTAGCGGGGATAGATGAGAGGAGCAACAGGCGACCTGACCACGGGCCATGAATTATACTCCTAGACCATACTACCTCGGGCGAGCGCCATCGAGACGGATCAATTCTCGCCAACGTGTTGGAGACGGCTGGATCTTGATTTTTTTCCACCCTGAGATTCGCGCGGAAGTGATTCCGCCGAGGCTCGACACGATCGCAGTCGATCAAGGCATCTGACAGATCCCTGGGAGGGTCACGACCGTCAGCCAGGGTATCACGACCAAGGAGCATGTGATATCCTCTGCTTGCTGAGGGAAATGCATCATCGCGGATCCAGCCTGAATTCGAGATCACAACACCCAGTCCGACGAATTACATCGAAGTAGCGCTGCTCGAATCATTCCGATAAATACGACGTACGGGAATCAACGCCCGGACCGGATATCCATCTGAAACCGTGCCAATCACGGTGCGAAGAGTGCCGCGGGGATCGTCTATTAGGGGCAGAAACATGCCCAGCGGACGGTATGGCAAGACAAGGATGAATGGGGAGAACCTACGAAGCTTGTGCAATAAGAACGAGACGAGGGGTGATCATAGGTGTCCGGAATCGTGGATCGAGGTGAAGCCGTCGAGCGACAGCGATCTAGTCCCAGTGGCGATTGTGACAGTTTGGAAATCCGTTGCACTAACTGAACCTGATGGAAGTGAATCCGGCAGTAGGGTATGGATGACAGTGGTCCAGATGGCGCTGTCGTCAATGAGATCGGAACACAATGGCAGATCGGGAAGGAGAGGGCGGGTCTTCGCTATGATCAGGCCTTATTTGGTGTCGATACCGCCACTTGGGTAGATCCTTTATTAGGCGGGTCCCAGTGTGCCCGGATCCGACGGTGCGTGACGTGGATCCTAGTGTGGGATTCGTATGCGCAAGCCGAGTAGGAATCCAGGGGCAGGAATGATTACTGGTCGGATGTGAAGATAATGTAGAGGATAGGATGAAGGCTAACATATATTAGAGTCGCATTTGCTTGGAAGTGGGCAACTGGTTATTAGTATTGGGATTTGTATTAGTCCATAGTAATCTACACCTTGTACCAAGTGACAGTCCATTAGATAGCTTTGTTAATTGGCTCCTGAATTTTGCTATTACTCGAATTGGATACAAACAGTTTGTCACCATTGTTGACGCTCTGACTATGAATTGGTTGTTGATGGCAACCCGGGTAGAAAATCGAGGCTAGCAAATACAGTTTGTAGAATGATAAGGTTGTTGGCATTGAGACTGGAACCATTGTGGTGTAGCGAGATTGGTCAGAATCTGATTCAGACCCGATCCGCTTATTAACTGCCGCCAGACACCGATTAACGGAGGGGATTCCCCGATGATCCGTGGATCAGCTGAACTTGGTCTCACCTTGTGTACCCGTCGGTGTGCTGGATCTGTTCTCTTGGGACTCCGAAGAATACAGCCTGAATCTCCTGATTCAGGTCCTTCTTCAACCTCTCAACACATAGCGTCTTCACACTTGCCATTCCCGAGGATGATTACTGATCCGATCCCAATCTGCCAGATCACGTATTTCAGAACATGTATGCCGATCTGACAGATCGTGGATGTCGGAACCTGTACGCCGATAGGTGAAAACCGATCAACCCGATCAGCCCGATCTCGGATGGCGGGGCGTAGGTCCATCTGTGGCGCTGGATCAGCCCGATCTTCCGAACCTTGAACGCCTTATCGGTTCGATCTGCCTGATCCCGCTATCGATCGGATCGATCTGCCAGATCCCTGGTAGCGGATCGGTTCGCTCTCTCCGATCTCGTACGACGGACTGCATGACGATCTACGAGTGTCGGATCGGCCCGAACTTGGCTGGTTGTGCTCTGTCGGTCACCCACAGGTCCCATCTCGGACCCTTGTGCCGATCCTGAACCGCCTGACAGGATCGGTCTGAGACCATCCCGATCGAGCCCAAATCGGAGCCATATCCAGTCAGGTCAACCCGTTAACGCTGACCAGTCTTGATCTCTTGTCTCCATTCCTTACCGAGGTCCAGACTCGGAAATTTATCTGATCCCCGATCTGTCGGGTGGCTACCGTATAACCGATCCATGCTCGATGGCTGCTCGACCTTGGTTTCCTTTCCCTGCGTCAGAGCATCGTATTATGGCCCCGGATTAGGTCGAACGTCGTCCCGCTTTACATCGTATGTTGATCTGGCTCGATCGTCCCCTTTCTTCACCACTGGAGTCGCATTTCTCACAGAACTGCCCATTTCATGGGGATCTGATATTCTTGGTTGACGCTTCTCCACAAAACCTTGTACTTGGATGAATTAGTACCGGGGGTTGCATCGATTAGTAACATATCCGCAAATTGCTTGAATACCAGACGCAATTGGTGGGTTTGAATTATGATACAAGTCGCGGTTTCTTTAGCATATTAAACGTAGGAAGTTCGAATGTCAATGGTCTAATGCCGGGATAGTACATAGTCAACGTGGTACCCTAAAGTTCGCATAATCAACAAATATACGACCGGTGTTTCCTAACTCCTACAAAACTCTACCATTCGCCTTTTTAGGCGTTTTGTTTTTTAGTGAGCACACCTTGTTCTTGTTCGCAGATCTTTTGCCACGAATCAGGTTGTACACATCTTGAATGGAAGGATTTACCTCAATGTTGTTGTGACGGGGCACACAACACCTTGCGCACAGGAAGTGTGACTTCCGGAGAGTATACAAACTCTCAACGAACGCCAGTTCACTAATCCTGGCCTGTGGGATTGTTACCAAAATTAGGTAGGATTAAGACTGAATATATTTATCGGTGACCCCTTTTAATGCGCCTACATACTAACTATTAGTCACCTATAAAGTTTCCTAGATGTTATCTTATTGAGTGGCTTTGAGGTTTTTGTACCATATCTGTGGTACCTATCCATGACGTCATTACCGTCGACGTCATAGTGATGTTTATCTACATCACTTAGTGTACTTGGGAACACCTGCTCTGAAGAGTGACTTAAAACTCTTCATGTAACCCCGTTACAGTTGTCGACGATAAACTTTAGAAGAGCTCTCCTCTTCGCCCCCGCTTTCGTTCTGGAGCACATCGACAATTGTGACCACGTCGGGGTCCAGCCCTTTGAGCACTGACGGAAACTGAGTGATACTTATTTGCTAACATGTGTTTGTGAACTGGATTGCACTTGAAATACAGCCGCTCGTCCTTGATCGCTACGTGGACATACGCATTGATCTTCACAAACACATACACGAGAACATCAGCATGATATTAGAAATCACGAATCCGAGGGAAATCCCCAATATGATCGAACATGATCGAACGGAGCCCAAATATAGCCAAACCCGCCACTCTTAGACTTATACGCGCCCGCGCTAGTGCTCACGAGGTTTTTGCGTAGTACTTCCATTCCAGAGGGATCAAAGAACTGATGTATGCTTCTGTCTTTGGTGTTATCTGCATTCCTTTTTTCGGTAATAGTGTCCGATCGTTGACGAAACACCTATCGAGGCCCAAATAAAGGAAGCGTTGAGGTAAGTATTTCACGAACTGTGTAGGCCGTTCACAACTACCTGATACGATTCCGCGAGATCACCTGTTCGCCTCGTGGGATGGTTTCCATGAGTTCATGGAAACCATCCCACGAGGCGAACAGGTGCCCCCGATGAGTATCTGGTGGAATATTATACAGTATACGCATCCGCGAAATAGCATCAACCCACGTGGAAAAATTGGACATTTGCGGCCAAAGAGTTGGACCCTCGTTCAGGATCTATAATCACTCTCGATTTCTAAACGCTATTTTCACGAAAACATCAACATGAATATTTTACGAAAAAGTTAGTATCATTTTATTTGACGGGGTCTCATTATGAGACTCTCATATGCTAGTATGAGTATGTCGCCGTTAAAGGTAGTACCACAGATACTACAGTACTATAATTAATGTACTAGTTTGTTTTGGTGCTACTGGTATGCATTCACAAGCATTTTATTCCAGATTGTGACAATATTCATAAATGTGCAAATATGTTCGCGCGGGTGGCCAATTTGTCAACCGTATCTGACAGTTTTAATTGGGCAACTGAAGTTGCGGCAGAAAAAGAAGCGATCCCAGCTAGACCAAGATCTTAATATTTTTTGCGTTTCGGCGTCCACGAAATTGAGTCGCTTCGTACACAATAAATTGTAGTGTTGTGACTGCTGTGCCAAGTCAATCTATCCTTATGCTGTTTCTACATGTATTGCAAATCCTTTCCTGTGCTGTAGACTTAACTGTACTAGAGTACTAGTATAATTTATAGCCTTTAAGGATTTGCCATGTATACTCAATTTGTATACTACTTCGTATTATATTATAATTGTACACAAGTGGAGTATATGTGAAGTTAAGTAAAGTACTTGGGCTATTCTCATACATGTAGTGTTGCCGTTTGTTTCATAGTTTTAACAACCACCAGTACTCCTTCAAAGAGTTTGATCTCCATGTTGACGAAGTTTGTTTCCAGCATATTGAAGCACGGTATTTTGTGCAAGCCTAGCTATGCGCGCGCAGCCCGACGCCACGTCTCAGCGAGCGTAGCAAGTGCCGCACCGACGGCACACGGTCAGTCGATTGGCACCGGTCCCGCGCATATCGCTGCTGCGCAGCTCCTCGCTGAGTGATGTACAGTATTGGAAAACGCGGTGTCGGGCGTTGAATGCACATCCATGCAATAACGATGCCTCTCCTATGCGATCGGACCAACAACCAGGGATTCTAGTGCAATTCTAGTTCTGCTTGGCTCGCGGCAAGACACTCCGTTCATTCGCTATTTGGCTTCGAAGAGCACAGTCCAGATATCCTCCCAGCAGAATGGTTGTTAATACCAATTCCACCGCCGTCTCACCAGTAACCAAGGATCCCGCCTACGTGGAAGTCGCGACACCAGATGCCGATCTCCCGCAAGTTGCCCAGGAGGCTGTCGAGGCGCGCATGCACGTCCAGCCCACCTACATCCTCTACACGAGCGCCGTGCTCGCCTTTGTACTTCCACTGCAGTTCGGTTGGTCAACCTCACAGCTCAATCTGCGCAAGTTCAATAACGTCGAAGACTGCAACGCCCGCCCTGTCGTCGAAGGCACGTGCATCATGTTCCCGGGCCACACCAAGTTCCAGTGGACTATCGTCGTGAATGCGTGGATTCTCGGAGGTATGATTGGAGCTGGTCTTGTTGGTAAGTTCGCGGACCGGTTCGGTCGTAAGCAAGTCCTAATCTACAACTGCGGTTTTATCATCGCCGGAGCTATCATTCAGGCCGTGGTCTCGAACCTGTGGATCTTTGCGGTTGGACGGCTCCTTGCTGGTATCGCGTCAGGTGCCACGACTGGTAACGTTGGTGGCTACATTAACGAGATCTCCCCCCCTCACAAGCGCTCGCTACTTGGTTCTGTTCTACACAGTGGTATCACTGTCGGAATTCTGTTGGTCGCTACAACCCATTTCTACATGGACTTTCACAGTGGCTGGCGATATATTGCTGCTTTCCCGATCGTGCTTGCAGCCATTTTCCTCAGCATATCGCCGTTCATGATGGTCGAGTCGCCGGTATGGCTATTGCTAAAGGGTCGTCGTAATGATGCCGAAGCCGTGCTCGCTCGTCTCTTTGGCGCCGACAACGTGCCCGTGGCTCTGGAGTGGATCGAGTCCAAGCGTAAACACGACATGGAGATGCAGTCGAGCACATGGAGTGAGAATGGCAACGATGTTGTTCGCAGCGGCAAGGGTGTACCTTTCTCGGAGCTAATTGCTCCCGCTCTTCGTCGCCAGTTCATCATTGCGATTGGCGTTGCTTGCATGCAGAAGATCACGGGTATCAACACTGTGTTTTACTACTCGTCGGACTTGTTTAGTCAGGCTGGCCTGAGCAATGCCCGTGTCAGCACTGTTGTCATTGACATTGTTAACATGCTGCCTACGTTGGTGTCGGGATTCTTTGCTGCTCGATTCGGTAACCGAAAAATGCTGCTTTGCGGTCTGGCGGGCATGTTCGTCAGCGCTATTGGCGTGACTCTGTCGCTGTCGTTTAGCTGGTCGGCCCTGTCGATTCTGTTCATCGCGACGTACGTCGGTTCGTTCGGTGTGAGTCTCGGTCCGCTGATGTACGTGGTCATCGCCGATATTTTTCCCGACTACGCTCGTGCAACGGTCACCTCGATTTGTGTGCTCACCGCCTGGTTTGCCAACCTGATCGTGGGTGTGGGCTACCCCTACATTTCGAGTGCTCTGGGTGACCTGGCGTACCTTCCGTTCGTGGTACTGCTAGCGATCTCGTTCGTGTTCTTGTTCGCACTGCTACCAGAGACGTCTGGCAAGACCAACGAGGAGATCCAAGACGAGTTCCGCGCCATCCGCTTGAAAACCCGTCGCGCGACCGAGAACTATTAATAGGGGGGCCACACACTGGCTGTTGCTTTTTGTTTGCATTTATCAATAACATCATGCTTTCCCTAATCGTTTGTTTGGCTACTTGTGTGGTGCACCCCGCTTTGAATTAGTGACCAGTTGGTTTCATATTAGTGACCACTCCGCATGGTGAGCATCTAGCAGCACCTGACTCAGGTGACGGCTAACATTTGAATCTCGCCAGCAACTTGCCAGATGGGGTCTAAACATTCGCGCCTCTCAACTCGGTCGCCACCGGACGACAAGACCCATCAGGAGGCGTCTAGGATCCATGAAAAGCAGCAGCCGAAGGACGAGATCTCGGCCGAGGCACGCGCCGAGTTCACGGTGGAGGACATTCGCAGTCCGGAAAACACGCGACGCGCGGAAAGACTTAGAAGTAGCCACCACGACCGTTTCTGCAAGTACCGCAATTACTTCAAGAACCACCACATGTCACTGGCCCGAGAGGTGGGCCGTAAAACCAGCATGAGCAAGATGGAGCTGCGGCGCTGGGTCGAGGACGTCGTGGGCCCGCTTGAGGGCGGCGACAAGTTAACGAAGGACGACATATTGGAGATCGCCATGGTATCGGCGGCCTTGACCGAGTACACCGAACCCGTGTTGGCCGAAATGTACGACCGAGGCGAGTTGGACGCGCTGCCCAACGTGCCGCTCCATACGCACAACCTGCGTATGCCCGCCAAGCAGCAGGCCTGCCGTGATAGTTCCGACAATACAAACAAGGACAAACTGGAGGCGGCGCACTACATTGGACTGGAGGTGATGCTGCGGCTCAACGAGCGTCTGCCTGTGGAACACCGCATGGGCGAGGAATTGCGCGAAATTCTCAACCACCCGAGCAATCTCCGCCTCGTGCTGGCGACGAGTAACCAGGTTCTGCACAAGAAGGTGGACAAGATGCTGATCAGCATCAAGGTCCCATCGTCTGAGATGGAAGGAAAACCGCAACGCAGAATCTCGGCACGAGAGTACGACCGACTGGTACAGATCGTAAAGCATGCCCAGGACGAAGGCTTTCAAGACGCCATGATCGCGGCCAACGGCCTCTACTTATACGCGAGCTTGCGAGAGCAGTTTTATCGGCTAGACATTGGCGACCGGCCCACGCTGTGGAATGTTGAGAAGGACAAACGCGAGCTGCGGCAACCTTGTCGACGCAGATTCCGCTCACCGTCTCCCGCACCACACCGACGGAAGACTCCCCCATCACCAGAAAAGAAACGAGACCCAGAACACAGAATGGTTCAAGATTCGTCATCGGCCACGAACCCATACACATCTCCTCTATTGGAGAATAAACACCGAAACCCATTTTCCCGCTTGGCAGCTAGAATATTCCGCTCTCGGAGCAAAAAGAACGCAGCAACTACAGCGTTGGGGTCTCAAGAGATCCCGCATCCCGTGAAAACTAAGATCCCGATAAACCGACCTATCGCTAAAGGCGGGAAACAGAAAAGTTTTGTGAAAATGAACGCACAACGCCAAGCAGGAAAGAAAAAGACGTCAAACCAACGTCACCGCCCTGACAAGGGACAACGCACGGCAGCGATGAAGGCAGCGAAGATTTCATTCGAACGTGCGAACCAATTTTCCGCTTCAGATGATGATGACAGCGATTATGTTGACGTGGAACCCGACCAAAAGAGAAAAGTTGACCGAGTCCTCCATGTCGGCGCTCGCGGAGGAAAGTATTACGTCAACGCTGCCGGAAAAAAAATATATGTCAAGTAAGTCACTTGGGGTTGCACGATGAGCCGTGCTGAAACACGTCATTCCATAGCATCAGTTTATTGCTGATGAGCCGCGCTGAAACATGTCATTCGCCATAGCATCAGTTTTTTGCTCGACACAGTCGTGCCTCCGGTTTAGAAACTCTCGCGTCCAGTTTCTCCAGATTGGTGAATAGCAGAGGTCGGGATTAAATAGTGAAAATCAATAAATAGTAATAATTTTCAATAAAAATATGTATTATTGCGTTTGCCAGACTCAAATACAATATTATATTGGCTAAATATTGTCAATAAATATGACAAAAGAGCCCCGGACCGATGACATCATGCACCGACTCCAATGACATCAGGAATGGGGGCTTGTGCACACAATTACCATGCCGACAGCTATCACTGGTCAGGAGCGCTCACTGCTAGATCCTTCTGTGGTATTGCAGCACACACAAATTCGTCAGATGTGGTTACTTAGGCGAGAATCACAACAATACCCGAGCTAGTCGGCCCGTGTTGGCCTGCGCTGGGTTGCCCTAGCAGTTCGTCCCTTCCGGGACAGTGGTGTCTCGCTTCCGCCGAGACCAAGCGCCCCAAGACAGTCAATTCACAGAGGTCAGCTGAGCTGACTGCCTCTGGCTTAGATATCCCGTGTCCGCTAAAGAGCGGACGACGGCGCGTTCGCGCTTTGACGGGTCGCCGAGAGCAAAGGCTTCTCGGCTAGAAGTGTTACGGTACCCGGGCTGTACGGCGTACTGGCCCGCCAAGTTCGGCAGGACTTGTTCCTTCGCGCTTGGCGAGACACGCCCTTCCTCGGGCCAACCTAGTTTTCTCGGCGCTACCAGTCAACACCCTACAAGCTATGCCTCTCGGGTGTCAGCTGTAACCATAATTTAGCCCGTGCAGGGGCTTACCGGGTAGTGTACACTTGTCCTGACTTGGAAAGAATTACTTTGTTATTATTGTATCTCCCCGGAGCCTCCAAGGGGCTCCTCCTATTGTTAACTATCAGCCGACTCTTCGCAAAGATCCCAATGTAACCACCCAAACTCAACGGCCGGTCGAGTTCATCCAGTCGAGTAGCCGAATTGTTAGCTGACTTCGTACCCAGCGGGTAGTTACGTGGTTGCTTACTTAAGTGTGACGTCACTTCATCTGGCGTCGAGTACACCACAACTACCCCGGCCATGCTACGAGCCGAGCTGGCAAGTGGATTGGCCTAACTGGTGTGTCACCACCTGTCAAAATTACCACATTCACTCTCGACTTCCCGACGCTTGACCTCCGACCGTTCCCACGACACCCACAGGCTCGCTGACCTGACGCCTTCTCTACGAACTGGTAGGCTTCTGTTTGTTCACCTACTCAGCTCGACCTCCTTCTGACTTGTTTCCGTGTGTATCGGTAACCCACATGGCTAAGAGAACTTCTTCTTCGGTGCAGGCGGCTCTCGTATTTCTCCGTCAGAAGAGACCCCCTATCACTCGAGTTATCAATAGCTCAAGGCGACAGCCACACTGACGATGACGCTGGAATGACTCCGGTCACTGCTCCATTTCTCGTTATGAGGTCTGATGGATCGTCTGAGTCAGCTGAGATTGCGACTGGTGATCATGCCTCTCAGTCGACTTCCTCCAAGACTGCCCGCGCAATTCTTCCGGTAAGCCCAGCTTTTAAATCGTTCAATTCACCGAGTTCGGTTCGTAGATACTCATTCCTCCCTTCTTCCCACAGGACACCCCCCCCCCCGCCGAATCATCTCTGAGCTTCCTTGCCGGCAGCTCAACTGAACGGGCGTCTTCAATTACTGTCGCCACTGGTCTTCGGTTTTCTGGAGCTCACCTCCTTGATAGGCCAGATGATCTTGACGAGTTCTTCGATCAGTATCACCGAATCCCACGTCGCTGAGCGATCAACCGACGGAACCTCGCTCACGAGCGGTCCCTCGCGCGTTAAACGCTCAAGTCTATCCTTCGGGTTCGAGACGGTGAAGACTCGGCTTTTCCTCTCGCCGAGTCACCTCCTCCTCGCCAACACATCGGATGAAGACCCAGCGTTGAAGCCGATTCGCCGAACTTGGATTCCCTGGTCGATGACTCACAAGAATCTTAACATTTTCCAAATATGTCTTCCTGGGTAGTGATGCTCCAGGTCCGTCACCTCCGCCGAGTCCACCGCATGCGATTCCGCTGCCTGGGTTCCGTCCGGATGGACTAATGGAAACTGGGATTCCTCCACTTCCATCAGCTGGGTCTTCGCCGTTTCAGCTCGAGTCTCAGTGTCACAACCAAGAGGCTTCTGCTGGCCCACTGGACTCGGCGGGGTCTTCTTCTGCTGGACTCGAGAATTTAGTTGAGGACTCAGTTCAGCCTCCAACTGATCTAGCTGAGCTCCGGATGCTACTTCAAGACCGTGAACGTATTCGTTCGGCTGAAGAACTTGAGCGGACTCGGCTGATGGCTTATACTCTTCTCCGACCCCCGCTTCCTGGTGACTTACGTCACCGGACAGTTCTTTTGGCTGCTCTTCTCCGACTGAGATGTTATCACTGCTCCAAGCCGGCTCTTCACCGAGCTCTTTCGAAGAACTAGCTCAGTTCAGGCATGACGTAACTCGGCTGCATCGCGAAAATGGCGCCTTAAGCCGGAGACTGGAGTCAGCTTTGGCGTCGACTGATCGGCTAGAGGCTGAGTTGGCTGCGGTGGTTCGTGAGAGGGACAAGTGGAAACAATCATCCAGCATGAATACCACCCTGCTGACTTCCTACCGATCTACCGTCTATCGGCTGGAAATGGAGAAGAGGGAGTCAACTCGGCTAGATAAGAACCTGTGGACGGGCTCCATCGCATGATTGAGGATCGGAACAGGGATTGTCAGTTCCTAACTGATCAGCTCACGGAACGTACGGTGTCTTACAACGCCTTGAAGGCTTTGTCAGGCACTTCTTTTCGTCGTCTTCAAGAGGCAGCAAGTTTGGTGACTTCTGATAGTGGCAAGCTGAATTTTCGGCTGGCACACAAGACGATCGAGGAGCAAAATCGTACGATTACCCGCCTCAAGAACATCCTCCGCCATCATGGTCCCTTGACACTCCAGGTCTGACCCCCGAGATCTCAGCTTGAATGCCGGTTTTTGTGCCGACATCCCGAAGCCTGCTGACCTGAGATTGTACTGATGCAGACCGATGAGTCTCGTGAGATTACCTTGCAAGTTTCAGCTCGGTCAAGTGGTTCGGTTCGGCAGCCGAGTTCAAGTGCTTCTGTTTGACAAGCGAGTTCAAGTGGGCCTGTTTAGGCAGTCGACTTCCGCAGTCCAAGCTGTTCCAGACCTGTCTCCTCCTCCCCGTATCAGGTTAACGACTCTGAAGCCGACTTCCACGCCTACGGATCAACCACATCGAGTTCCAGAAAGTCGCTATCGTCGGGATCACCTCATTCCGGTAACTCTCCCTTCCGTCCCTGGATTGATCACGCTTCCATCGACAACGCCTGGTTCAACATCAAGTTCGACTGAATTAACTAGCACAGCATCCGCCGATGTAGCGTTCGGCGGACACTGTTCCGCCGCCGAGTTCTTATGAGTCTCCTGCGCCATCGACTCGACTTGTTGCATCAGTAGCTGAGCCATCTCCGACTGCATCTAACTTGGTTGGCATCATTTCGACGACGACCTCCGGGAAGACCAAAGGTACGCACTCCAAAAAGAAAACGAGGAAAGCTACCCCCACCTCGATAAAACCCAAGGTTGCTGTCTCATCTCCTATGCGTCGATCATCTCGAGCTGCATCGAGCACTGCCAGAGCTATTAGCCGAGTCCAACTTGAGGACTTCGAGACGTCTGATGTCGTGGTTCTGTGTCCCACGAAGCTCAAGTCGGCTGGAACTTCCAACTCCCAAGCTGCGACTGGCTCTGGTACATTGGTATCTATTCCTTTCGAAGTCAACACTTCTGATGCCGAGCAGGAGGAGATTCGCCGACCTCCACGGCCCCCTAAGAACCTCTTAATCGGAGGTATTCGGGTCTGACGATGATAACAGTGACGATGCTGACGCAAGCAAAGAAGAGAAGAACCCTCCAGTTACTTTGTCCGTACCAAGCCAGTTGTCGTTGGTGCTTCTTCCGCAAACTTCGGATCTTCCCTCCAGTTCTCTTCCACCAGCACAGGGAGCTGGTAAGCGTCTGCGTCAATCGCCTTTTCAACCAGGTCTTAAACGGTTTCGAGAGGTGACTCCACTAGCAATGCTATGCTGGTCACGTCTTCTCCGACTGCTCCCCGGACTGCAACATCTGTTGATCACTCTTCACCCGGGTCCATTTCTGCTCCCAAGAACTCAGCATCTCCAAAGGTGGCGTCCCTCCAGTCAGCTACTACGGACTCAGCACTGTCGACGCCAACTTCTCCAAAATCTGCATCTCAGAAGTCAGCTCCGGGTGTTCCAGCTGTTACAAACTCATCTCTTTCTCTCCTACGTTGGCTAAGCATTCTGAGTCCAAGAAGTCAGCTTCAAAGAGTCCGGTATCAGGAGTATCATTAACGAAGAAGTCGACTTCCAAGGGTCCGGTATCAGGGGTGTCATTAATGAAGAAGTCGACTCCTACCGGCTCGCCTTCTTTGAACACAGCATCTGCTAAGTCGGCTTCCGCCAAACCATCGACACCCAAAGGATAAGGTCGGAAAAAGGGGTCGCCCAGTTCGGTTTCAGCTGCCTCAAGCAAATCCAGCCAAGTCGAAAGTGCCTCTACACTTTTTGGACCCTTGGCGTTACGGATTACTCAGCTGAGGACGCGAGGTGCTCAAGCGGTAGCCCGTGGTAATAGGGTGATATACCAAGTGAAGACATGGTTGAATCCTCCATTCTTCCACCCTGGGTCTGCTCATTGTTGGGAGAAAATCCTCTCGTCGTGTCGGGTGGCTATCAAGATGGAGATTATCGACGGGAAAAGTTATGTTTGGTCGACTCCTTCCTCCTTGGAAGGGGTTGCAACTTTTGCTGACGTTCAATCTCCCCAGCATCCTTGTTGCCGCTTGATGTCGAAGCTCCCAGCTGAGGCTTCTCCATGTCTCCATCTGTGATGGCTCGAGTACGGAATCAGGATATCAGCCAGCTTGACCAGTGGGTGTCATCGCTCAATGCTGGTTCAAATTACGAGGGGAAGAAATTGATTGGGTGCGTTTTTTCATCGCTCTCCGGGAGCGCCTGCACTGGATAGTGGATTCGGTGTTATTTTGGGTTTACACCCAGATTTGCATCCTGACGTCCCACTCAGCGAGCTTGAGCTCATTCTCCAATTCTGGTTCAAGTATAGCAAACACGAAAGCATCGTGCAGACAGCCTTCGTCCTCTTCTATATAAGCGAAAGGACACCGGAGAGGCCGACCTCCCGACCCTTTGGACAACCAAATACAACTGTTTTTGTCGCGTCAAGCCTCAGTCTCAAGACACAAACCGCTCGCCACCGCTTCGCGCTGCCTCGCGTTTGCACTCACTCCGGCTTCGCCTTCGTTCGTGTCACAACCCTAAACCCTTAAACCCTAACGACGAGCAGAGCATCCACGAGCAGCACAACCCGCTCGGATTCGCTCGAGAGCAGTTCCTGACGGACAAGGAGCTTAGTGTGTATCGTTGTTTGTAGTGGATTATAATGCGCAAAATACCTCTATCCGAAGTCGACAACCCGTCAACCCGGGGGATCTCGAAGCTCGACGCGGTGTGCAGTACCAGCCTTGTGCTGTACATCACCCAGTTAGTCGTAATGGTGGAGGTCCGGAACGCAACATGCTCCCCGAGCACTACGGCATCATGTTCGACGGCTGGACGGATGGTTCCATCCACTACATTGGCATCATCGCTACCTTCATGGCCAAGGACACGCACCGCGAGGTGCTTTTGGGTTATTCACCACCGCTCACGAGCGGCAGTACACAGCTGCAGAGCATGATGCTCTGCTCAAGTGCGTATTGGCTCTCTATGGAAAGTCGATTGCGTATCCGTCTGTTCTCATTGACGACAACTGCGTGACCAACAAAGCTCTGGCCGACATGATGGGGGTCCCTCTTATTGGTCGTGGCGGTCACAAGCTGAACCTGGCTGTGAAGCTTTCCTCGAGCACGGGCAGGAGTTCGGCATGCAATCGCTAAAGTCGACAAAGTGGTGACTCAGCTACGCAGCCTCAAGGCTGCTGGAGCTCTCCGAGAGCTGACTCCCTTATGTCCTATCAAACGGAATGTAACGCGCTGTTCTTCAACTCATAAGATGCTTAAAAGGTCCCTTCTCATCGAGGGAGAAGTGAAACAAGTCGATGACATTGATGCAATTCGTCGCTCGGACTCGAAGCGGATCCGTTGTGTGCTACCGACCCTCGAGAACTTTAAAAGCGTGGTGACCGACCTGCAGAAGCCTGTGCAACATGTAGGTACCATATTGGGTATATTTCAGATGATGTTGGAGGACTATCCGGAGCTGAAAGACTGCTGTGCTGCTGATGCTAACATCTCGCCAGCTCCACGCTTCGAGGCTGCCGTCGTGAAGTTCTGGACGGCAAGAAAGATGCACTGACCGACGAGGAGCGCCTGCTACTCAGGCGCTTTGTCGTGACACCATTGGCTAACGAAGGAAGAAGAGCAGATACTGGCATGAGACGCAGTTATGCGTCAATGCTTCGTCAGCGTGTGGAACAATCTGAAGCGTATGTCGAACTGCGGTCCATTGCTGGTACATCAGCGTCTAATGAACGACTGTTTAAAAGTACGAAACACGTGCTACGGGCAACGCGAAAGCGCCTCAGGCCACTGAACTTCGAGAATATCTTGTTTCTGAAGCACAACCGATTCCTATGGAACGCAGAGATGGTATCTCGTGCGACGCGGAGCAGCAGCGAGGACGATGCGATGGAAGCATCACAATAGTATTGCAAAGGCAGCGAGTATTGCAGTATGTACGGCAAGACACCGAGGTAGTTGCAGTAAATAGTGCAAGTCGTTGAGTTTCCCGCAGTGCCCAACAATACATTTTTGGCCATCACTGCTTCAAATGAAGGCCATTGGGAATGCAAGATTTGCCCTGGGCATGGAAATCAACTACAATCGCGCGCAAGGGGGGCTGCATTTGCAGCAGTCGCAGTTCATCGTGTGCATGATAGATCGTTTCGGCCAGGCTGATGCGTTTCCAGTACGCAAGCCGAATGTCGTCGGACAGGACCTGCGCCCCGTCAATGGTGTCCCGCAACTTGACCCGGGTAAAGCCGTACCGCCAGCTCTTCGGCTCACTATTTTACGTTGCGAATGGTTCCCGCCCCGACATCTGTGCGGCCGTCGGCATGCTCTCACAAAACCTGGACAATACGCAGGTGATCCACTGGCACGCTGCTACCCGTGTCCTTCGGTATCTGAAGGGGACGCAGCTGGCTGCTATTATGTTTCAAGCGAGTGATGCAATGGGTTTGTCAATTGGAGCCTATTGCGACGCTAATGGGAAGGCGATTTGGGCACGACGCTCAGCATCAGGCGTGTTGCTGCTAGCCGACCGATGCCCGGTGATCTTTAAGATCATCCATCAAAATGATGTCGCTCTCTCCATAGCCGAAGCTGAGTCTAGCTCTCGCTGCTCAAGAGCCGCAGTGGCAGCGTAAGCTTCTAGCCGAGCTGGATGTTCGATCCAGGTGCTGGTTGGCAACCAAACTGTTATAAGCATGGGGTCAGCTCGTTTGGATCGATATCTTCCTCCACGTGGGATTGGACGTACTCGAAATCGAACTCGGCAGGGGCAAACATCGGAAATTCGGGATGTAGCAGTTGGAAACACTGGTAGTTAGGATGAGATGACGGCGAGCGCAACCACTAGGTGCGACAAGGCTCATCACGATCAGCTTCAGCAACACTTGCTCTCCAGTCCGCGCTTGCTGGAATCCAGACCATATTAGTCGCCGGAGCGAATAGGGAAATGGGTCGAAAAATAGTTCGGAATCCAAAGTCGGCGCGAGTGCAGCTGAGTCATGCGCAGTAACATCACTGTGCAGAGCCTGACACAGCAGTCAAAAACGCAGCGCCTTCGTCGAGTAGGAAGGGGAAGGTGCCAGCCAGACGTACGAAGTGAGCAAACAATAAGGTGGACGAGCTGTTGCGGTTTCGCTTTGCGGACGGCGTCGTCAAGAGACGGCTTGAGGCATCCGACATGAAGACGAAGAAGGCTCTCGCGTGGCAGCATTTCACCAGCGTGCTGTCGCAGTATCTTTGCGTTGTTCTGACTCATGACCAGGTACATGGAGGGGATTGCTTACATCATATATTTCAATGCTAAGTATGACTTTTGCTACTGTCCATTGTGTTGCAGGTTTCGCTTAAGTATAGAACGCTGAAGTGTCTGTTTTGTAAGGAAAAGCGAGAGCAGCGCTAAGCTGGCAATGTAGCTCGTGAGCGTGAAATAGACGCAGGGCTTTGGGCAATTCTTAGTGATGCTTTTGGGGGAGGCGTAGGCATTAGCGGCGAAATGCTCCTGGATTCAACTGCCGACAAGGAGGATGAAGAGTGCGATGCAGAAATGAAGACTACGGTGTCGGAAATGGCCTGAGAATGTGTCCGCCCTCGTCGCCGCCGTCGATGACTCGATTGACGTGACCCCGTTGGGAGATGGCGAAGGTTGAATGTGCGACCGGGCGCTGATTGGTCAAATAAGGCCGTGGATATGTCCCACAACGGATCGTTTGCACCACACGACGTCAGCAACGGACAGTGACCACTAGTCGCATCCGGATGGTATCCGGACAGCCGCCTGTCGAGCTTCGGTGAGCAGTCGCCGAGATTTCGGTGGTTACATAACAGACGAGTTCACATTAGATATTTTGTATGAAGGATATAAAGTGGTAGATTAAGAGATAAACGCCTTCGTGCGCAACTAACAGAACAGCTTTTCCTCCCGATCGCACAAGCGGCAAGTCCGGCTGCGGTAAGTATCCGCAGCGGCTGGTCCCGCTTGATCGCCAGGATTACGTCTGTCGGTGGACACGGTGGCTAATTGAAGCACGTGTTCATCCACCCGGCAGCGCCAAAAGACCAAGAATAATCGTGGCGAAGCCGAGTGGCAGGGACGAGTACATCCGACCCAGGAGTGCTAAGGAAAGCCTCCCCCAACAAACAACCAGCCGGAGTCTTGCTCCGGCCCCTCGCTAATGGCTGAAAAGTCCAGGACCCTTCCTTCTGATGGTCAGCGAGGTTACAAGAAGTTTGCGATAGCAGCCTAGCCTTTGCTCGTGGCTAGGGCTGTTGGAGAGCTCGGTTAATCTATCAACGAGTCAAGTCGCACAAGGTCACTCGCCAACCCGGTGCTAGGGCATGGACAAGTCCTTCAGGTCGAAGCTTCGCCCCATATTCGCTGAGTCCCAGAGGACAAAGCGTGTGTTGTGGGTGGGAAGCACTGGTAGACAAAATTCTGGCGTGTTCCTACACGACAAGACGGAGCTTCCAAGCAGAAGGCCCAGCCGGTCGTGCAACTATCAACTGCGTTACAAGGAGGCATGGAGGCCAGTGCAACATCGCTCGGCTCCCGGTCGGCTGCCGATGAAATCTCCGCTCACTGGCGCTGTCGTTGCAGAAACAGCATGAGAGACCCGCCGATTAGAAGAGATGCAGCTCCAGGTGCTGAAGGAATTGCTGACTCAGCGAAAGGAGTAGGTACAGGGTCTCGTATTACTTGAGATTAGCAGGTATCATAGTTAGTGGACGGATGCATCTCTAAGCTACCGGTAAGATGTCTGCAATATCGTCGCACTTTTCAATTCCTTGCTGGTGAGAGACTTGTTGCTCGCTCTCATGAGGGTCTTCTGCTACAATTGGTGGGGCATCGCGTAGGAATGGATCCTCTCCGTCAATTACATGCTGGCCTGGACAAGAGCTAGCAAGTTACGGAGAACTACATAACCAAAATCACATTGCACACAGTGACCGACGGCTTTTGTTCTACCTTGACTAGAAGAATTCTGAAGCGATTTTTGAGTCGGCCGAATGCGCACTCAACCACCATGCGGTCCGTGGGTGGGCTAGATTATACGCACTCTTGCGGCGATCATCCATTGCCTCGGCTTCGGGAAAAGGCGTCAGCATGTGACCCCATATCATCGGCAACCAAGTGACGCCCTGGCGGGATCAACTCAATAGACTGTATGATGCATATAAATTATCACGTTAGCACCACGTTTAACATGAAGATAGTGATAGCGACATGCATTTCACCGCATTCGCACCGCCGATCCGTCCACAACGACTGGTCGTTGTTTGCTCCAGAGCTGATCGAAATGGAGCGAAATAGTCCGCAGTGGTCAACGATTGCTTGTACATTCACCGCAGGAAGGTTTTTCCGACAGTACCAGCTCTCAAAATCGAGAGGGCGCGCGATTCGAAACAGCGTCCCGTCGATGGTGTCAACTGTTCCTGGGAAGCCGGCGGTGGCGAAGGAACCTTCCTCGACGGCGGATACTTCAACCTCCGATGGCATGATGACGAACATTTTGGCCATGGCGCTGAGCACATCAAGAGTCTCGTTGATATAAATCACGGCCCGGGACCTTGATGTTTCCAGCGTTGACGCCGCCTGGTCCATCGTGCCGCCTTGGGCGAGGTACAGCATGGTCAAGGCAACGCGCTTCATTAGGTGATGCTTGCAGTTAGGGCCGGGTTCGCGGCCCCAAGCTGAACGCACCAGCTTGTAGATGCGCTGGAACGACTTCCTGTCGCAGCGTAGCTTCTCCTGAAACCAGTATGTACCCGGCGTACGGAGAGCCTCGTTGAATGCACGCGCTGGAAACGTTATGAGGGGCCCCGATCCATGCCGAAGGCTGCGCTTGTCCGCGGTAACTACTACAGCACTCACACAGGCCTCTACCACTACTGCGATAATCGCAGCAGATATGCCGTCCATGGCACAATTGTTCTCTGGCTAGCACACCTCGTGAAGATGTTGCCAGAACAAGTTATTCGGAGCGCGAACTTGCCAATTGGTACACTGTACCTGTTCAATTTTGACCAACCAGGATGGTTTTTCTGCTTCGGCACAGAACGCGTTCTCCACCTGAATAAAGGGCCTGAGTATCGGTCGGTCGATGGGCATGGCATCAGTTCGAGCGATGACAGACGATACGCATACCGTCTCGTCCCGCCACATTTTTGGTTTTAAATAAGGTACTTTTGCATGTGGTGTCTCATATTTCCATTTACCCCTAGCCTCCCGCGGACCGATGACATCGCGGTCTTGGGTTTTGCTCCGGTAGAGGCATCGCCGCGCTCCTGCGATAAACGATTCTTTCACCGGCTCAGTACCAGGCTCGGTTACCTGGAAAGCTCGGCACTGGGCCCGTCTCCGCAAATACCGCAAGTAGGTTTGCTGTGGCTACGCGCGTTCGCAACCGCTCTACTCCTTCGGTCGTTTATCACGACATACACCCCATCCTTCTGAGCCGGTATGCGTAACGACTTTTTGCGCACGATGACAACGGACTAAAACTGTTTCATCCAGCATACTGTACATTCACAACACAAAGAAGTACATTAAAAACACTGTATTATTGCAATCGATTACCTTCCACTTGATTGCATACAACATAACAGGATACTTAGTTGCCAGCTGCCGCACCACGCTTCTTTTGGCGGATGGCACGGAACTCGTCTTGGATCTCATCGTTCGTCTTGCCAGACGTCTCTGGTAGCAGTGCGAACAAGAACACGAACGAGATCGCTAGCAGTACCACGAACGGAAGGTACGCCAGGTCACCCAGAGCACTCGAAATGTACGGATAACCAACACCCACGATTAGGTTGGCCGTCCAAGCAACCATCACACCGATCGACGTCACAGTAGCACGGGCGTAGTCGGGAAAAATATCGGCGATGACCACGTACATCAGTGGACCGAGACTCACACCGAACGAACCGACGTACGTCGCGATGAACAGAATCGACAGGGCCGACCAGCTAAACGACAGCGACAGAGTCACGCCAATAGCGCTGACGAACATGCCCGTCAGACCGCAAAGCAGCATTTTTCGGTTACCGAATCGAGCAGCAAAGAATCCCGACACCAACGTAGGCAGCATGTTAACAATGTCAATGACAACAGTGCTGACACGGGCATTGCTCAGGCCAGCCTGACTAAACAAGTCCGACGAGTAGTAAAACACAGTGTTGATACCCGTGATCTTCTGCATGCAAGCAACGCCAATCGCAATGATGAACTGGCGACGAAGAGCGGGAGCAATTAGCTCCGAGAAAGGTACACCCTTGCCGCTGCGAACAACATCGTTGCCATTCTCACTCCATGTGCTCGACTGCATCTCCATGTCGTGTTTGCGCTTCGACTCAATCCATGCCAGTGCCACGGGCACATTATCGGCACCAAACAGACGAGTTAGCACCTCCTCAGCCTCAGTGCGACGGCCCCTAAGCAGCAGCCACACAGGCGACTCAACCATTAGGAACGGCGACAGGCCCAAGAAGATGGCCGCAAGCATGATAGGGAACGCAGCAATGTAGCGCCAGCCATTGTCAAAATCCATATAGAAGAACGTCGTAGCGACCAACAAGATGCCGACGGTGATCCCACTGTGAAGAACAGCACCGAGCAGCGAACGGAGGTGCGGTGGTGAGATCTCGTTAATGTAGCCACCAACGTTACCAGTTGTGGCACCCGACGCGATACCAGCAAGGAGTCGACCAACAGCAAAGGCCCACAGATTTGACACGACAGCCATGACAACGGCGCCCCCAATAATGAAACCGCAGTTATAGATCAGCACTTGTTTGCGACCGAATCGGTCGGCTAGCTTGCCTACGAGACCAGCGCCAATCATACCTCCGAAAATCCACGCATTTACGACAATTGTCCACTGGAACTTGGTGTGGCCGGGGAACATGATGCACGTGCCTTCGACGACAGGACGGGTGTTGCAGTCGGCGTCGTTGTTAAACTTGTGCAGATTGAGCTGCGAGGTCGACCAGCCATACTGCAAGGGCAGCACGAAAGCGAGCAAGGCGCTCGTGTAGAGGATGTAGGTGGGCTGGACACGCAAGCGGGTCTCCACATCTTCCGGCTCGAGCACCGTGTTGTTGATATTAGGCGTCGTGCCCTCCGCGTACGCGGAAGCCACGTCTACTGGTGAAGCAGGCACAAACTTGTTCTCGACTAGTATCGTCATTGGAACTGGAGGGGTGTAATCGATCCGGTCAATTGGGGAATGAAGAGCGTCCTGCGCCTTGCGGAAGGCGACGGAGGGCGCAAGGGTCTCTTGATGAGAGTCCGGACGGCGGGCGGCCTTGATCAGATCATCCTGGTTGAACAACCGGAAAGCTGAAGGAGTCAAGATGCCTTGCGTTCATCGCGTTAGTCTCCTATCATGGGTGTAGAACGAGGCCGCCGGCGCGGAATGCACCAAGGACGAGTGGATGAAGCTGAGACTACACTGTACATGTACTATAGTACTGTACTAGTAATAAGGCAACAGCATCAGCATCGCCAACGTCCCCCACCCCCCACCCCACCCCGCCCCTTCTACAACATCAATGACGAAATCCAGGTTGCTTTTCTGCAAATTTCGTTTCGGCGATCGCATGGAATCGAGGGTGGCAGGAGCCACTGCGGCTTGGAACTGTTCAAGTTGAGCCGTTCAACCGCTCTGGTCCTGGGTATTCGGACAGTTTTAGAGAAATTGATACTCGACTAACAAGCTCAGGATATAAGGAGCTGACACCTTAGTCGATGGTGGTGGTGGTTGGGGAGGGGGATTATAAAACGGCTGGCATTGAACACAGCAAGTCGACGACCAAATACTGATGCCGTTTGCATGTACAGTTTTGCTCATTGTTTTCGGGGCAAGGTGGCCATATTAAAAGTACAAGCTCAATAAATGTAAAGGAAGGCCAGGCATTTCAATTGGTTGCTCATCATCATTGCATTGTGCAGGTTATTGATTGGTCCTTGTGCTGATAATGAGGTGAACTGCTGTATATTGCTGAGCAAGTACACATTCGTCGCAGCTAGAAATTAGAGACTGCCCTGTGCCGGTACATGCTGCATAATTTAGACATAGCCAGAACGTATATTAGTGGGAGACGATGCTACCGCGATTTGCCCACTGGGCAAACGGGAGGAAACGTTAGAAACAGACGTTGATCTGAAAAACACACCATGTGCATCGCGCAAAAAGACATCGCCAGTGCGTCTCATGCGCACCGCCGGTGCATCCAATCGCCCGGTTCTGTGACGTCGCTGTCGCAGCCGTCATGGGCTGGGAAGGCGCAGAAAAACCTGAGGTCTTCCGAAGGTGGTGCGAGCGAGACAGTGAGGAAGTCCATTCGACGCTCAACCCCGCCATAACAAGCGAATACCATACACCGCTGTGCACGCGCCCAGCACTTGCTACCGTGCGATGACACCTCTTTCCGCGTCGCAGCTGCCACCGGAGGAGCTGCATGCAGGGGATACGATAGCGTATTATCCCCTAGCATTCGTGTGTGGTGACCCAGAGGGTCGCGAATCGGTCGTACTGAGCGTCGACGCCACGGACGGCGCGGACACGCCGCTCGAGCTCGTCACCGGAGATATCATTGCGGCCACAATGATGCTGAAGCGCTTGGTGGACCGCTCGGGGATAGTGATTGCTCAGGGGGAAGCGCTGTGGCGCAAGCTGAGGACATATATGTTGGTTGCAGGGAGGCACGACGCTCCGAGACGATCCAGCGCGTTCAACCGCGCTATTCAAGGTGCAGTTCAGCAGGCAATCGCTGCAGCCCAAGTTGGCGAAGGTGCTTTTGGCGAGGAAAGATCACGTACTGCATCTAATTTGATCAATATGAGCGGCACCATGCACGTGGTGAAACCGACCCATGGTGTGTCGACGTCCAGCGCGCCCAGGACGCCTGAAGTATTGCCTCCAAGTGGTGCAATAGGCACAGACAGCCTTGAGCTTATGACCACGTGCGCGGATTCGCAGCCCGGCGAACCGGACATCGCGATAACGCAGGCATCGGCTGACACCGGAGACCCAGGGGTTGGCAGGCGTCCAGTAGTGCTGCAGTGGTTGTCATGCCACCAGGGTCTAATGAAAAAGCGGGGCCAAGCAGTGACGAAGCCCGAACAAGGGAGGGTTCGGTTGGTAATGACTTTCGCGAGCCCCAGCAAGCGGGCGCATTGGCTGATTCGCAGTTGGTTGCCGTGAGTGATTACCTGAAGTCTATCCCGATCCGCCTGAAGCGAGCGAAAATTCGCCACCAGCCGAGAAGTACTGGCTGGCACGTTCCACAGTCGCGTAAGCGCCGAGACCAGAAGCAGTGCGCCGTGACCCGCAACGGCACGATTATTTACCACGTGCATACTGTGAAGGCGCGGACGACCAAGGAGACGCTAGAAATTCCTATCAAGGACCGCCTTCGTTCGGTACATATTCGTCGACCGGACTTCGTCGAGCCCAGCGCAAAAGGCGCGCTAGTTCTGAGGGAGATGCAGTGTCCAGCCTCCGTGCTGCCCATTAAGGAATGCCAGGTACCCGAGGGACTTAAATTTGCGGATATTGATGACGGCGAACCGTGCCAGGTATGAGTGAATGTTTCATGGACTCATGCCGAAATGTTACGCTACCGATCTTTTGCACCCGCGACTGTTGCGGATTGGAGGGGGTGTGCAGCAACTCGCCGCGCAGTCATGCGGCACTGAAATTGTACGACGCATGCCGTGTCGGTCTGGCGTGTACACCAATTCATATCTCGAAGTTGGTGATGTGATTGGCGAGTATGCGGGTCGGATTTTCAAGTTCTCGCCATCATCGAGGGCCAGCCCGCGCAAGCTATGAAGCAGAACAGCGGCTACACTATGTTTCTCAACGCGAAGTCGGTGTCGGGCAAGTACGTGCATATTGAAGCGCTGAATTGCGGGTCGATCACACGATTCATGAACCACGCCTGTAAGCCCAATGTTGAATTCGTAGAGATGCACAACAGGACCAACGTGAAGGTGTTTGCAAGGATGATGAAGACCGTTAAACCGGACACGCAGCTTACTGTCACCTACGGCGACGAGATCTGGTTCCAGTGTGCGTGTGACTCGTGCTGGGTCGACTCGGAAGACAGTGAAGGATAGGAGAAAACGTTAGCGAGAGAAAGTTGGCTATTCGACATCTCATATAAGGAGAATAACGCAAGTTCTGAATCACATGCATAACTATTGACATGAATATCTATTCTTCCTTGTCCAAGCGAGGGCAACGTCCGATCATCCTTTCCTCGCGTGCTTTGGCACGACTTGGCTGCTACCATCGTATTGGCGACTGTTCGCTGGACTCCTAGATGCTCAGTGCCTGGACACATATGAAGCAACCGCTCACATATAGGGAGTGACGGCAAGCAAGGACAACACCCTTGCTTGCATGGCATTCATCATCTAATGCTTACCTTTGCGCTGGAAGATCAGAACGTCGGCGCTGGACCCACGGACAAAGGTCTTCCTCCCTGACTCGCGTCGACGTTTTGCCACGTGCGTTTCGTCTTCTTCCGACTCACGAGAACCTCATTCCCGATGCTGTCGATGTACTCCAAGTTTCATATCGCATACAGTACATGGACACAGGTTCCAAACGTGAACCAGTAGCTACAACCGCACCACTTGCGCTCAATGTCAACAACCTACCCACCCCAAGGCTGACCTTCCACCTCCATGTGAGCATAGTAGGAGCCCATTTGAGCAGATATTGCGATAGCCTCTTCAGAGCGTTTGTTCGGAGAGACGCTGACACGCTCAATCAGCCGTGACTCCACCTGAAGGGTGCGAGGACCTCCAGTACCCAAATACCCTGTTGCTGCTGGTTCGTCATGCCCAAATAGCTTTTACGTTCCACCTCCAAGCCTCGGCGTGAGGGTTGCTGGTGGAACAACCTCAAAGCGAAACGGGCGACCGTTGGACGACTGTTCCTTGCAGCAGTTACTCAGCTCCCTAAGCAGCGCCCCATTTTCAATCGTCGGGAAGGTGTAGTCCCGCTTGAGCAGGGCATTGAAAGTCTCCACTGGATTGTTGTAGAGTCAACGCCAATAGATGTTGCGTAAATCTGCCACGTACTAAAGCGTCCATCTAGCGACTGGGCACACATGTACTGCCTAAAGTTCCATAGAAAAAGTTGAGCTCTCCACTTGCGTACAATGTTGTCCCGCATCTCGAAAAATTGCTTCTCGCTCCGCGCAAAGTGCAAGCCGTACATGTCCTTGACTATTGCACTTGCCACGACCGAGGGAAATCCTTTGATCGCATTGTGGACCTTTCCATTACATGAACAAAAAAACATTAGAGTTTGAAGTTGTCCAGCACCTCCAAACACTGCATTCAGCGCGTTAAACTGGGCTTGGTCAGCGTCTGTCATGGTGTACTTGACCACCATTTCGCGCGATGTGATCCAAAAGTCAACATTCGCAGCGCCATCAGCACTCGTTGAATAACGTTGTGTCTCCTGAGAGACAACGAATAGTGCCACGAGATGGAAACCACGCGAGTGATCTGACATCCCAACCACGAGCACCGGGTACTCGCGGAAATCCATCTTGTACGTGCCATCCACGGGCAGGATGAAACTCTCGGGCGGGACCATTAGCCTCATAATGAGTGCTTTGGTTGTCAGGCCTATGATGAATGGCCAGCCATCAGAGCCGTTGCCAACGTGGGCTTGCCTCCGCGATCCAAATTCCAACCGAAGGTGAAACCTTACGTCATTGATTCCTCTCAGTGAAAGATTTCGCATAGACCTAATCCCTCAGGTCGTCGACGCGGTCATTGTTCACTAGATACGTTCGCGAGTAGTGGTTGACGAAGTTTTGTACTGTCGTCAATGATGGAAGCTCTTCCAGAGAGGTCTAAACTTCCGAATCATTGCGTGGCGAATCCTCATGGGGCGGAGGTGGTGGTTAGTCAGCTCGCGACAGAATTCCTTTTGCTTAGCCGTCAGCTTCTTCTTCTTTGCCGAGGAGATCCCAGAGGCGTGCTCGCCGAACTCGTAGATAGATACCTCCTCACTTTTCAGACACATCATCGTCTTGCCCCGCCATGGGCAGACAAACACGCCAGTAGTATCACAGCCGTCACAATTGCACGCAAGCAATCGAAGCGCATCTGGTGTGGCTCGAAGCTGAGCAGATTGTGCAGGTCATGGCGTTGCTCTTCGTGATCTCGAAACGAATTCATCTCGTTCAGCACAGTGTCCGCTCCGCCCGCATCGACGTCAAACGCCACTCTCGCCAAGCAATGCGTTTGGGCATTTTTGCTCGCGTTCCCGTCTGGAAGGGCGCGCTCCGCCTGCCGATCGTTTGGCAGCCAGCTGCGACATGTTTCCTCCGCGAGCGCTGGTTGGCTGCTTGGGTCACCCACTCGGCTCGTTTTTGCATTGGTCCAGAGAATGAGCAGATGTCAAAGACCGGACAATCGTTTTGAATTTTTTTGGTGTAACGTGTGCCATTCCGCCACATTTCGGGTGCTGCCTCATAATTTCGGTTCCACTTTGAACTTATGGGGTGCGAATCACGCGTTCTCGGCAGACGGCGAGAGACCAGTGCACTTCAGGATTAGCATCACCGAGACAAGCACAGCCGCAGCCATGTCTGAGAAAATAGTGGAAAGACCAGCAGGATTAAAGTACTGTAAAACCTGAGATTGTGCCCTATCCGTCTAATAATGTCCCACCTCTGACATTTATTATCAGAATTCTCAGATTTATCAGATCGGTAAATCAATGTCCATGGGGTACTGCTTGCAGCCAAACTCCATTATGACTCTGCCCGGAGCCACATTTCCAAGACGTTGAAGGCTCACTTGCATGCTCGAGGTATTTTTCTTTGTGTGATCCCTGGTGGAATGGCGGGTCATCTACATCCAGTTGACTACGCGTGGTTCAAGCCCCAACGATAATATCATGACTACCACCGACGAGTGGAAGCTAAGTGGTGGCTTCGGGTATACTAGGATGGCAATCTGAGGGCGCCTCGAGACGAGGTAGTCCGCAGCTGGCTAACCGGGCGTGGAAAACCGTGTCAAGCGTGACGATCATGACGACAATTCGATACGTTTAGTACCCCTTCCCTTTAATAGTGCTCCATGTAAGACGTAAGAACATGGGGCACTAGCGTAGTGCCCCACGGGGCACAATCTTAGGTCTTATAGTACTACTGTAGTAAGTTGTTTCGCTTTTCAGCTGCTAAAATTTAGCTCAAAACAGGCTCTAGCACAAAAAACTATCTTAAGTACGATTTGGATATCGCTGGTATTTTTGCCGCGAGCCGTCATTGCCGTTCCCACGCGGGACACTTTAAAGACCGACTTCGTTGCTTATAGGCAACCTTCTCGAGTTGTTTAGATTTGCTTTAGTGTTTTAAAACAGGGTATGCACATACATGTAAATTTAGTTAGCACCGCTGTACCGTAAGCAAACCAAGAAAAGACCAGTGATAAGTTAATCGAACATAAGTATATATCCTGGTGGGGTGAACCACTATTCGGGTTGTCGCGGTCGAAAGGATTACCTTGTAGTCAATTTGCTTGGCAGATTTTATTTTTACAGACGATCCAAATTATGGTGGTCATCGCTCTGCACGCTCGGAGTTGAAGATGCGTGGGAGCCGGCGAGACAGCGATGTCGCGAGGATGGCGGCTTGATTTGCAGGACGTGGCTGTGCTCACGTCGACTGACTCCATCGACATTCGCAGTGTTCGTTCGTTTTTTTTTCTCCTAAAGAGAAAACGAACAGAAGCACCACACCCAGTGGTGAGTCACGTACAGCCTCCGGATCGGACAGCGACACCGGCGTTGCTAACCTGGCTTAGGAATTCCAGACATCTTGTACACCGTAAGGATAAATAGACAGTCTGTTCCTCTCTCTCTCACACACACACATGTAAGTAGTAATACTTAGAACATTACGCCGGCAGTTTTTTTCCTTACCGTAATTTACCACCAAGAACATTCCTGGAACCTTCTTTCGGGCCAGCTGCAATTTCGACGACGCAAACTCTCGACCACCTGAGGGCGAATGCAACGCCTTTTGGATCTTAGGGTGGTTTCAGATCCGCTCACACACTAAGATCGCACAGCTGTTGGTTTCATCGACGCAACCTCTCGACCACCTGAGAGCGAAACCAACGCCTTTTGGATCTTGGGTGGTTTCAGATCCGCTCAAGTACTAAGATCGTACTGTCAGTAATTTCTGAATTAATTAAAAAATCTCAAAAAAAATAAAGGGGTATGTATATAGATACACCCCCTCATACAATGTCGAACGAACTAACTTTCGGAAAATACAAGGGCGCACCGATCGAAGAAGTATATACTTCTGATCCCGGTTATTGCCGTTGGGTATTCAACCAACCCAGTCAAAATATTAGCGAGGAAATCAAGATATTTCTTCACTCCAAGTTTCTGACTGATGATAATTCATACATGATGGCTTGGGGTAAATATCGAGGTAAGACTCTCAAGCAGATCAGTCGAATGAATCCAGGCTATATCGATTACCTTCGCAAGAACCAATTCGTTATTGAAAAGTGTCCTAAGCTGCTAAAAGAGCTGAGCTAAAAAATAACTTTTTTTTGCTCGCTTAAACGACTACTAGCGTTTATCTATTAAGCAGTCGTGAAATCAAGAACCTCACCCGTTAGACGATCGTAGGAGAGCTCTTGCTCACTCACAACCAATACAAGCATGTTGGTACCCTGACATCCCGCATTGACACCCTGTACCTGAATAGCCTGAGGAATATCACGCTCAGTCAGGCGACTGACATCAGCGATTAGAACGCGGTTAGTTAGCGACCACGTCTGATAGTCAAGAAGACCATTCACCAGCTCAGGAGTCAAATCACCATTTATCGATCCAATCTTAGCCAGTTCATTGTGAAAGTGGTGGAAGTCATAGTCATGGCTGATATCGAACGTCTGATGAGAACCAATACGTACATTGAAGTTGCGGATACTGGAACCAGGGTGAAGCGACCACGGAGCCGAATCGAAAGGACTCTGAAATTGCTGTACAGCGGCGGAAGCAAAGCTACCAGTCTGTTCGGCGAAAGGAAGGAGAATGACATATTTGGCATTCTTAACAGAAGCCGATAGCTGTAGATCGAATGCAGCATTATGCTGAGTCGCTTGCTTACCAACGGCAGCGCGCTGATAGAACCACTGAGCATAGCAATCGTTGTATCGAATTTTCTTAACCGGCTTGCTAATAATAGCCTGAGGGTTCTCGAGATGTACGAACGGGACATACAGACGAGAAGTCGTGAAAGGCATGTAAGTACCATCGATGTTGGGTTCAAGGGCATTGACTACAGCACCCCAGGAAACACTGAATGGAGCCGAATTAGCGATGGCACCAGCCATAGGATTACCGGTGGTGGTAGCCGCAAGCATTACCGGGCATACATTACCGCTTGCAAGAGTAGTACTTGTTAAAGACAAACCCTTCGCAACGCTTACAGCCACGGCAGAAGTACCCTGATTGACTCTGAAGCGAAGGCGGATTTGTGGATTAGCCATCAAATCAAGATCCTTGAAGATCGGGTGGAGGTCAGTTAGCTTGATCTTGAGCATATAGCTCCACGTTCCCATGATTGCATCAGCGGCGTTAGAGCCAGCAACGAAAGCACCGCGAGCAGTTTGGTTAGCAATGGTAGTAGAAGCAGCCGCCGCACCTACCGAAGGCCACGAAGTAGAGAAATCATTACCAGCGGTAGGAGGGTTCGATAGAAGACGCTTAACGAGACCATCATTGGGGATAGAGGCGCCACCGGCGGGACCAGTGGTAGCGAAAGAAGACGTGAATGCAGTAGTGTTGCTGTATCCATCACCGGTAGTCGAGCTTGTAGCAGAGCCGTATGAAACGGACTGAGCGGAATCGGGGAAAAGGAATGACTCAGCACCATGCTTTTCAACGTACTGAGGACTATAACCTGTCTGAGCACGAATATTGTTCCAAAACACTTGTAGTCGGCCATACTGATAATGGTCTTACCATTGAGCTCAAGCGACATGCTATCGATGACATTCCAGTTGCCGCACTTTAGAGTAGCACAGAAACGATTGGCAGCAGCGGTCTGAGCGGTACCACCATTCTTCATCGATACCTTGTATGGGAGCATGAGGTAAGCATCGCGAAGACATGCGAATCCCTCAGAACCGTTAAGCTGAGCAGTAGCATCGATGGTAATGACACCATTCTGGTACGAACCCTGATTCAGATCGATAACAAACGGGACACGCTTGCCGGAAGATACCTTGATCTCGGGATCGCTCTTGAGCGAACTCTGGTACAAATATTGGTCAGATAGTTGAGTTTCACTCATCGTTGAATCTATATGGTTTCTAATATACTTTTCAGGAAATTAAATATTATGAGCCATCTTATCAAGCCCATCACATCCGACCATGGATTAATCGAACTATCGAAAATAATTGGGGTTCATCTTGATGATATCTATGAATTAAGTGAAATAACGAAACCAATTTCGAAGAAAGGATCATACCTCATTCTACTACGACCACCTAATCTTGATGTAGGACACTGGACAGCGGTTCATAATGGTGAGTATTTCGATTCGATGGGTGAAGCAGGCCCTACTAAGTATGGAATTGGAAGATACAACCCCAAGCAATATCAAGGGACTTATGGAGATTATTGTGGACCATTTTGTATCCTTTGGCTCTATTCCAAGCAACACAAGAAACCACAATTATTTTCAAAGATGAAGGATTTAAACCTGACAATAATATAACCATGACTTTCAAGGAGTTATCAGTTTCATCAGCTATCCCCGAAGCGAAGCTCAAGCGAGCGTTCAAGACAGGAACACTAACGCTGTCGAAAGATGATCTAAGCGGAAGCGGAGCTACACTACATCTACATCCCGAGAGCTATGCTAAAGCGGTCAAGGCCGCTAAAGCGGGAAAAGGAACGCGACTGACTATCACAAAGAAGGAAATCGGCTATCCATTCAAGCATATGAATGGTGGAGGCATGTAGGGAGCGAGTATTTGGTCTAAGGTATGGGGAGGCATTAAATCAGCTTTTAAGTTCGCTAAAAATTCGGGACTATTGTCTCGCGCAGCTGATCTCGCTGTTCCCGCTCTCGCTACATATGCTGGACAGCCATCAGCGGCTATCCCCGCAAGAGCAGCCATTCGTTCCATGACGGGTATTGGCGTTTATGACAGTGATTCTGATAAAGAGGGTGGTCGTCTAACTATGACTGACGTAAAGAAGGGGGCAAAGCGAGCTCTTTCGTACGCAAAGCGAAAGGGAGTTCTAACTGATGTTGTAGATGCGGGTGAAAAGTACCTTCTATCCAAGGCGACCAAGCCTGAGCACGAGAATCTAATCAAGTCTATTCGAGGTGAAGTTAAGAGGCGATATGGTGTTGGCGTCGCCAAGCCAAAGGGTAAGAAATTTGTCAAGGGCTCTCAAGAAGCTAAGGATCACATGGCTAAGATACGAGCTACGCGAAAGACTGGTGGTTCTTTTACCTTCTAAAAAACATTATCGATTTATTTTTTTGGACGAATTAGAAGCATGATCGATACTGATGTATCACGAAAGATTACTTCCTTATCATCCTGATTGTAAATGCTAATTGTGATCGTAGAGCGAGAACCATTGTGGCAATTCATCCAAGCATATTGGCTTGGTTTATAATTAATCAACTTTCCAATTGGGGCATCACCTCTATCAAACGCACTTAGAATATCACCCGAGGCGACGTACTCATTTTTTATAAGATCACAACGAACGATGTATGAGCTCGTTGGATGAGCTTGAGGAATGATATTTGATAGCTGAGCGCTTGCAACAGTAGCTGAGGCAGCGGGATACGTTCCTAAAGTCAGGCCAAGAACCTTACCAAACTCAGCATTGTCAATAATCAGATGAGGCGCGCGTGTAGTTGTAGGCAAACCAGTACCAGAAACGGAATAAAGCCCAGTAGCGGGTCTTGTATATCCTGATGGGAGGGAAGTAGGAGTAGGCGAGAAATCGATCTGAGCAGCGTAATAGACACTGTTTTGGACCAATTGGATATAGAAAACGTTATTTCCATCGCTATCGATCAGATATGCACCAGCGGTGATCAAAGCGGCTTGGATGCTTGCGTTGATATTTGTGTATTGATAGATACCGTCTTGTAGATTCATACTTATCGTAGATGTAGTAGCCGCCGTTGGCACTTCGATTTTAAAATTTGTATTTCCGAATTGCATCGAATCAATGTTATATTCAGCGTTGTACATGCTGATCGATTGAACAGCCCAAACAGCTTCGTGGATGTCAGCAGCCGATCCAGGGAATTTATATTTCCAAGTGGAATTGTATCCATCTTGCACGAAGTTGGTACTGTCGATTTTGATAAAACTTGACATAGCTAATTATATGATGCTAAGCATATTTCTGATTGATTAAATGGAATTACTCTTCCATCACAATAGGTCTATCAAAGTTGTACCTGATCTGACCCTTAATCGAGTCGATAAACAACATCTGACCCTTTTGCTCAGTGGCTTTGTTGTAGTAATAGACGATCGATCGATCATCTACGCCCTTGATATTGAAGTCCTTGACCACCATCTGTAAATCACGCTTCGAATTAGCCTTTAATATCGCCACGTACTCTGAATTCAAGCGAATCATCTTATCAGTAGCAAAATAGCTGTGGCTAAGGAATATAGTGGATATCTTGAAATGTCGGCCCCTTGTAAAATAATGTGAGAAGATATTCTTCTGGAGTAGCTTATCATTACTGTAGTCGTCTATGATGACAAGTTCAGGTTTGTTGGAGCTCATTGGCGTATGGCGGACTTGATCAACTTTCGGTGGGGCATCGGGGTCAGGGAAAGTAATGAAATCTTCCAACTTATCACGGAGATACTCATACAATTCTTGCTGAGGATTACGAGCTATGATCATTAGATGAGCGAAAACGTGAGGAGAATGCTTGAGGATGAACATACAAAGATTGTTCTTCCCGCTGAATGACGGGCCACGGACAACCATTCTAAACAACTTTTTGATGTCAAGCGCAGGGATGTCGCCCATGCCAGCAGACTTGAACGTTTTTGGCAAGGAAGCGCCGAAGTCTGGAATACCGCTCATGATCGTGTCTTTAATCACTCGATCTATATAGCTCGAGACAAAAACAACTATGAGTTCTGGTTTCTCTTATCCCCAACCAATTTTTACATCGCCGATTTATAACCCCGCATTCTATCTAACGTTGGATGCCAGTGGATATCTAACCTATGAGTATGCGCAGACTCTTTATCTCGATAAAAAGATTACCGCTTGACTTATATTACAGGTATTACTCTGGGGACGGCAACACAAGGTGTAGCCCTCGTTCCTGGTGTTAATAATGATATCAGTGGAATTGGAGCACTGTCATGTAGCAGCCTAACCGTGAATGGTTCCACTGTATCGTCTGCTCCCTCGTACGTAGTCAGTATCACGCCTGGAACAGCCGCTAACAATAAGGCTCTCGTATTGGATGGATCGGGATCGATCGGAACGATCGCCTCGCTGACCGCTACTCAGTTCACTGGTACGCTACAGACTGGAGCTCAAGGTAATATTACATCACTCGGAACGCTCTCCGGGCTCACCATCGCTGGGAACCTTGTTTTTAGTGGTGCTTCGCGAACCATTACCGGTGTATCGTCGATCTCGGCGACAACGCTCACAGGAGCGCTATCTACAGCTTCCCAAACTAATATCACCGCTGTAGGTACTCTATCTAATCTCACGTTATCGACTGGAGGGGTGGGATTGAGCTGTCCGAATATCAAATTCTGGAATTGAACTACCGCATTGTATGACAACTTCGATCATTTGGCATTTATTGGATTTTCTTACGGAGGAGCGGTCGCTCAAAAGGCTCTTGTTGTAGATGTCAACAAAGATATTGGATCGATCCGCACTCTTGATGCTCAAAACCTGAATGGTTCGATAAAGGTCAGCGGGACACTCGGCGACTTCGGATCGATTAAAATCAGCGGGACGGATATTATCACAAGCTCAAGGCATATCCAAAATATCGGTAATATTGCTTGTAGCGGAACGATGAACGCATTCGCTGGGTATCAAGTCAATAGTGTTGCTTTCGTCGATGCAAGTCGAAATATATCAGCAGCAACCCTTTCAACATCTGGTGATATTACGTGCTCTGGTAGTCTAAAGGGGTTTTTAGCTTATGGAAATCAAGCTAATATAACAACTGTAGGAAGCTTAACAGAGTTAGGCATTAATTCAACACCTGCAAATGAATATTTCTCTATTACTGGATCTGGAATGGATTATTTGGATAGTAGCTATACAAGGATGCTTACATTTAAAGGATCGAACATTTCACCTGTTCAATTTCAAATCGAGGTCAATAGTGGCACTAATGCAACATCTACGAATGCTACTTGCATTGGAAATTATACATCTAATGACCTAAGATTTGGTACTAATCAGACAACTCGTATGACTCTAACGAACACTGGACGTCTTGGATTATCTACTGTCACCCCATCAGCCCCTCTCCATGTCTCTAATACTGTAAGTTATACATGGAATAGCGCGGGGAACATAGGATTAACAGTGTATCGACTAAGAACGGATTCAGGAGCTACGGAGACGGCTACAGGTACTCCAATCACCTACACGAATGTCACAGCTATATTCAATGGCTATATCGGATGTGAGGCCATGGTCATGCAATCAGATCGTCGTTTAAAGCAAGATATTGTTGATGTGCCTATTGAGCGCGTGGAATGCCTCTACAAGACCTTGAAAGTGAAATCATATAAATGGAAGCAACATCCTGATAAGCCAAAAGAATTGGGTCTGATCGCTCAGGATGTTTTAGATCAGGGATTCTTAGATTTAGTCGCTCGTATCCCTGATAATGATACAGAACTTGAGCAAAGTTCTGATCCATGGTTAGAGCCTAAGGGGGTAAAGCTTCATGTAGATTATTCAAAATTAGCTGCTTATAACGTAAGAATGATTCAGGCATTGGTTGATAGAGTAGATGACCAGCAAAAGCAAATCGACGAGTTGAAAAATCGCTGAGTGAATATAGACTATGGTTGCCTTCAAGTTCCGTATTTCTCGTCGGAAAGATAAAAAATATGATGCTGTGTTTGCTGATGGCCACGTTGTATCTTTTGGGGGTCTTAAGCGGAATGGTGAGCCTTATGCTCAGTATAAAGATCGAACGCTCTTGAAGGCATTCAAACCTTATGATCATAGGGATAAGAAACGACGTGAAGCATACTACAAGCGGCATGGACCCATAGATGATGAAAACCCATACACAGCCGACTGGTTTTCTAAGAAATATCTTTGGTAGAGTATAGCAACAATGGGTTGCCTACCAAGTAAAGAGCTCAAAACTAATTTAACTACTGATGAACCTAATCAGATCATGGGATCGACGATGCTACAAGCTGACAAAATTATTGTTCTTGGTGATAGTGTGTTCCTTCCCACCAAAAGTCCTGATGGTGAGTCTGCCATACTTCAAGTAAGTATCAGCGATAAAAAAATCAACATTTATCGAGGATACCGAAACAAACTCGTGCGAAGTGGCATAGCTTAGAGAGCAAACGTCTTCACGGTCTTTTTTTTCTTGGGTTGGTAGGCCCACATACGGCCACCTTCGGTTTGGGTCGAAGCATCTACCTTCCTGATTGACTTATCGAGATCAGTGGCCCATACAGCGGCCTGAGTCTTCTGAGGGCGGTCATGAATGATAAGATTCTTCATGATAGCTTTGAGTTCAGCGACGTTGTTATCGGCGTTATCGCCATAGCTACCACTGGATGCTGATATAATGCGGGGGTTAAAGAAGAAAATAGTGTTTATAGTGGTCTCGTGATAATTTCTTTAAATTCTTTATCATCGATAAGGCGATTGCTGTACATATCCACTGTAAGAGACTTGAGCTGTTTGATGATGCTTGGATTATCATTTCCTAACTCAATATGAGCCTTGAGCTTGTCATACTCAGCGCGAAGTGTTTCAAGTGGATCTGTAAGCTTATCGTGGAAATTGTACTGAAGGTGAGTTATCGCAAGGATCTCTTTGAACATTTTTTTATCTTCGATGCTGAGCTTGTCATACATCCCCTGATCGATATGGTTCTTATATACGAGACTTCTGATCATTGATTGTAGGCTATCATTAATCTGACACTTCGGCCCACATTTGCGACGGTTAGGTTGAACAATCACAAGAGTCTTTGCATCAAGATTTGGGATACGGATATACTTGCTTCCTATTTGTCGATAAACATAGGCGCTTGGTGTTGCTAACCCCTGAATCTCATTTAGATTGTAGGTTCTTCCATGTCTGACTACCCCATCGAGTGGAGCTACACCTGCTCCTCTTAGACCACGACCTTTCAACCCGCTTCCGCTAACCTGATTGATCCTATCATTCATAACTCCACGAACCGATTTATCATCTTGACGATCAACAAAGCCATCTACATTGATTTGCTCCTGAGCCGCAATGCTATATTGTTTAGCTTTTGCGTTAAAGACAGCTTTTGTTGCCTTCATAGCCGATGCCGCTGCCTTTAGTGCCGATCGAGCTGATTTTGAGTTATTTCCTTTGACTGCTTCCTTAGCCTTTTCATAACGCTTTTGCGCTTCTCCGTATGATTGGTAAGCGCGTTCAGAATCGTCATGAAGCTTCAGTAGTTTGTCTTACTATTAACCTGAGTATAGGGTTCAATACCTTGTCGTCTGATATCATGAGCCGTATTCAGGATTGCATCATTCATTATTTTAAGATTATCATCGAGATTTTTACGCCTTTGCTGATCAAGTTTCTTACTCTCAACCAATTTTGCTGCTTCCTCATCATTTGATGGGAATGGATACTCAACTTCCTTGAGATATTTATCCAAATCCTCAAATCCATCGAGCAACGATATGAATGTATCCATCCATCTGATAGTCTTCATCAACCCCTTCCACGCTTCTCCCGATACTTGTTTGTGTTTCCCATTTTTAATATTCAATGGTCTTGTTTCAGATGGCTCACCAAAATAGTATTCAGTATGAGTTTTAACGCTACCCTTAGACTCAACGATTGGTTTGAGTCTGAATGGGATTTTAACCCCCTTAGAATAAATAGAGCTGTAGTAATCGGTTAAGATTTTTTTAGCATCGTTGTCAGCGTTAGATAGATTTTGATCCATATCTTCATCAACTCCAGCCATTGTACCTTGGCGTGCCTCGCCTACACCTTCTGTGAAATCATTCGCATCAATTTCTCTATCCTCATCACCAACCATCTCTAAGTCAAGACCTTTTGCTCTGACCATATCAACAAATGATTTGAGTGAGAGTTGCCAATTGACTTTTTTGATGATAGCCGGCTTCATTTGATTACTTTCCTTACCGAAAACACCAATAGTACTCCCCTTGATCCATACATAACCATTAGCATCAAAAGGGGTTGCTTTGTTCGTTCCTTTAAGGACAGGAACAATCTTTTTCATTAAACCGTTTGATTCAAGTAGCTCCTTATTTTTAACAATGATCAAGTACATTTTCAATTTACTATCAGACTGATCGGAAGTTGTGGAAGTTGAATTATTAAATAGAAAACTGTCCTCAAGTCGCTGTTTGCTTAGTTTATAGTCAATCGGTGTGGTTGATAGGCTACGCTTATTACCAATGAGTCTCTGCCACACCTGATGCGGTGCATTTTTATCCTCTTTACCCATCTCATTTCGCTCACGTTTCTCGTTGATATAATTGATAAATCTAACATCGTTTGTGATGACAAATCCAATATGATCGTATGTCTCTTCCCAATCAATGCTTGGAACCAAGGCAATCTTGTTGAATCTAATACTATATGTCTTAGCTCCGTTTCCAATATAATACTTCGTTAGCTGACGTCCATTAGAAGCAAATGAATACCCATTTGAGCAAGAATCGGATAAACCTCAAATATTTCCTTAACCGCTTTCTTAAATTCGTTTGAGAGATTTGTTCATCATCGCTAAATAGAGTATCAGGTGTTGGTGATGCATCCTCCCCAACATCGATATCAACTAATGAAGGCTTGCTTGAGTTTCAGCATCAGTAGTATCTGGTTTAGCTGTAGATCCCACATCTACCATTGATGGTGTTGATACCTCAGGGTTTATACCAGCGTTTTCACCACTGAGACTTTTTTTAAGTCAGATTGAGCAATCGCATGATCAATAATATCATTCAGGTTTTGCTTCACTGCATCAGGGATGGGTTCATCAGTGCCAACACCTGTATCAGTTTGGGTTGTTGCTGTCGTTTTCTTCGCTATGGTAGTGATAGCATTGGATATATCAGTCGCCCACGCTGCGCCCTGATACATCTCACGCTTGGCATTAGCTTGTCGAACGCGTCGCTGAGCTTTTTCAAGTAGCTCCTGACGTTTCTGCTCTCTCTGAGCGAGGGATGTGAAATTTGGGAACATCGTATCTATATGTTGCGAATCATAAAAAAATGAGTACTCAAATTACCAATAACTCGGCATGACTGAGTCGTGTCGGAATGTAGCATAAGAATGACAAATATGATTTCGGTCATTTAGAAGATTAAAATATCGATCCTTGATACAATGGAAGGGAACTCCAAATATATCTTCCAACTCATTTCTATACTTCTGATTTACAACAGTTTTACGGAAATTAGTGACAGCATCAAGATTCATCAACTCATTCTTGATACGACTAACCTCCTGAATGATCCAAAGCTTCCTTTGTAGCTTGGCAAGCTCACGTTCTTTCTCTAAACAGCCTGCACATATTACTATATCTATATATCAAGTCAGATATTTACAAAAATATCATAAAAAATACATCGAATGATATACCGAGTCAAAAGCTTACAGAGGATGTCTCTATCAAACTTATTTACAAGCTAATTACAAGCTAATTATGACTCTTTTTTTTAACCCCAATACTCCTTTTCAAGGGTAGATCTCTTATTTTTGTTGATCAATCGGAGATTATCTTGCGGTTCCCAGGAATCAGGTTCATTACCAAGCCATCTCACCAGATATTTGTACTTTGGTGCGGGCTCTGACCCACCCGGACCGGCTACGCCAGGTCTTCCAGAGCGTATATTTTTGTGATCCAAGATCTTCTCCGCCTCAAGAATATCACCTCGATTAATAGTAGCATTCGTAGTCTCTGATTTAACCATTTTGAGATCGTTTAGTGCCTTGTAGAGGGTATGACCATTTTTGAGCGAATTTGGACTCGGTATCCATCAATTCCAACGATCGTATAGACGGCTTTGCTCCATCGAGCAGCTTTTTTATCAAACGTCTGCTTTTTAAGTCGATATAGCACATTTGCTCCGACTTCGAACTCATTCTCAACTCTCTCTGCTTCACCTTGATTATGTTCCAGCTCTGACCCGATGACTTTACCTTTGGCCTCGTTTGGGGTCATTTTAATCGAGCAATGAAACGTGCTATTATAGTTTTCGATAACATCGCTGATAAGCTTTTGCGTAATCCTCTTGGGAGACATTTTAGTTAGTCTCTGCTTCAAGGTCCTGTTGAATCGTTCGATTTTACCCATGGTTCCATGATCACCTGGTTCGTTGTTGTAGTGCTCAATTTTCTTAGTTTCGAAGAATTCTTCAGCCTGTGAGTTCATGAACTCGCTTCCATTATCGCTTGTCAAGATATCAACTGTGTGAAGGTGAACAAATGCTTTAAGCGCTGCTAACACAGTTGCTGCCGTCTTGTTTGATAAGAACTTTGCGTACCCCAACCTTGAGTTGATGTTGATAGCAGTCAAAATTGGTCGTTTCTCCCAAAACGCAAGATCCATTTGCCACGAATTGGGGTTGTGTGAAGCTATTTTGAAGCCATCAAATCGCTTCTTCTGATCCTGAATCGTTGAATATCGGTCTGGTTAGCATACCACTCCTTTACGATTTTGATAGTAATCTCAGGATCTAACTCCTTTGCCTTCTGATACAGAGCTTGAGTGCCGATAAAACCGGTTTTTGGATCATAGTAGAGTTTTTTCAGTAGATCTTGAAAAGACATGATCCTATATTTAGAGGGAAAAAAATAAGCATCAGTTCGATATATCCCCTTAGACATTCAGCGGAATCGTTGAAATACCGTCCGACATTACCTGGCGCTTATCATAGTAGTAATTGAGCGCTGTTTTGGTTTGAGTATAGGTAATGATCGATTTGGTTTCTTTCGATAGTCTGAAACCCTTGTTAGTACCCCGAAGTGTGATGCGGTCTCGTACAACTGTCTCGAAACCATCTGGGTTAAGTACATCAATATTGTGACCACGCCCCTGCTGTATACCCTTAGCACTGACTTTGACCTTGTGCTCCTCGTCCGGTAGGTAGCAGATGTAGTTCTTAGAGGATAATGAGGCCATTGCATCACCTCGCCACTCTTCCTTGAATAGACCAGACGTGCGGCGGTCGAACTTGGCTACCTCAGCGTTGTAGTCTCGCGGGAACCACTCATACTTATGCTCATCGAAGTGATCACGTAGTTTAGGCTTGATGCACTCTTTGAATGGGTTATCGCAGCTGAACGCGATAAAGCCACTATCCGTGTCCATCTCCTGATATTGAAAGTCTGAACGATCGAAGTAAAAGTCGATACAGTCATAGTAAAACTGAAGCATGCGTAGCTTAGCGAGCTGATAGATAGCAATCGATAAATGGATCGGGTTCTTGTTGTTGAGGCGACGCTTTTTCATCGTAATCTCACAAGAATCATTAAGCTCCTCCAACCCGTGGAACGTAAAGTGTTCGATCTTGCACTTAATAGCTTTGTCGTTCGACTCATACTTGACCTCTTTGTGCTTGCTCATATCCATTCCAGATCGACCAAAAGCACTGTTGCCTACAAGTTTCATCATCTCAGCAATCATCGCCTTCGACTTATCAACATCACCCTCTCGTCGAGCGTTTGATAAAGCCTCCATAAAAGAATCAAAAGCCTTGTGAGAGCTGGCCTTAATAAAGCAGTATGTCTTGGTGATCTCCAAACCGTGGGAAAGATACCATTTAAGCAAAGGTGCGTATATGAGAATCTTTTCACCAAAGTAGCTACCTATAAGCTTACGAGCTGGTTTTGCTCGGCTTTGCTTATGTGCCTCGTTGTACTTGTACATGTGATGACCAATGACACTCTCATCAGCACAATCGATTAGCGTGTTTTTGAAAATTGGGGTCATCTCACTGAAGTAGTCTTTAAGATGGTCTGGAATTTGAATATCGCATTCAAGGAATCCGAAAATCTTATCAGCAACGATGTCCTTGACAATGCCATCATAAGCCTCGATCGTAGTCAATCGTCCGCATGGCATCTCATTACCAAGTGCCCATAGGTATAGAGCGTTAGCATCGTATCCGATAATTTTCTTACAGAGCTTACTCCGCGAATATTTGTCTCATTGCGCTTAGCGTAGCGATTAAAGATAATAGATGGGCCTCCAGCAATGTTGGCCTTCATCTTAGCGTAGATGTCCTTTTCCTCCTTATCAATGCTATACATCAATCTGTCCGAGTTGAACTCAAGCAACTTCTTATGGCGGAATCCCTTGAGCGACATGTCCTTACGAGCGGTGTTGCACTTGATACAGCTAACCAATATGTTGCCATCGATGTGTCCAAGCTTGTTGTTGATACGGTCTGCTGAAGCGGTATCGACGGTTAGCTGACAGTAGCATAAACCACACAGATACTTTTGCTTTTGCAGCAATGTATCCAAGTGATCAAGTGTCATACCAAATTCACGCTTTGCCTTAGCATCCTGACCCTTGTAGCCGCCCATGCGCTGGGGTGGGAATTGGAATGCTTTAGCAGGTGTTTTATCCGGGTATTGGAGATTGTTGAAGCAGGTCTGCTACATAACCTTTTCACCAAGTCCAGGTAGCGACACCCCATCTGCAAACATATCCAGATCGAAACGCATGAATAGCTCGCGCTGGGCTTTGATAGCCTTGATGAATGGAACTACATCGAGATTGTTGTACCATACCAGTAGGTCCTTCATGGATTTCATCTCATAGTACCCCCACACGAACTTCACTCGCTCGTAGTCATCATCGGTGATGCTTGTTCCACGGAGCTTGCTGTCAAAAGCTGACTTAGGCGGGATAGTAGTCTGGTTGAGTACATTGAACGCGGTGATGTACTCATACGGGAAAAGACCCTTGCCAAGACCACAGACACATCTAATTTTGTCATCACATTTGCATCCACCGAGATATGTCGTAAGATACTTATCGTAGCTGGTACCAGCTGGTACATAGTTGCTAATATCGAGCATTTTCATGTTCGATGTAGCGATGCACATGTAGCTGGGGTTCTTGATAACAGATTTGATGTTGTCAGTGCCAATGATGGTGAATAAGTCGCTCTTAATCAAGTTGATATCGTATCGACCCGAATTGAAGCCGAATACGGGTACCTGATCAATCTGCTGTTTAAGTCTTCCGTAGTCGGACCTCAGCTTACCAAAGCCAAGACTGCTATGGAAGTGAAAGAAGTTATCATACTTCCCTTCTTTAATCCAACTCTCCACATCAGACATCTTGTACTTTTTACCAAGCTTGACGCCTGGAATTTCCATACCTGTCAGACCGTGGGCATTGATGATTTTTTGCAGAAGCGACTTATACTTATCGACATTGTACTGTTGGATCTTCACCGATACATCACCAATGTATTTAAACATATCCATAAGCAACATCTTCGGATCGTCATTTACAAAACAGCGCACCTCCTCGATTAAGCTATCAGCTACGGATACAGACACCGGAATGTGTTCGTTCGTGAAGACAGTATTCTCCCCGTGTTGAGTCGCGGTAGGCTTAAGGATCGCCTCAAAGTCATAAACAATGAAGTGATCGATGTACTGGTTAGCATCCTTAATGGAATACTTTGTAAGCAGTGATCGAATCGCGTTAGGAGCTGGCTTGTAGATAGTTGGCTCAGCGGGGAAGCTCTCAATATTCACAAGCTCGCACTGATTTTTCTTGTGGTTTTTAAGTCTTTCACTGCTCACGAAAACCATTTCACACTTGGGACACTGATACTTAGACTGAAGCATATCGATGCTCTTGATGTAGAGAGCGTGATTCTCGTGTGATAGAATATCCATAGCTTCATACCCCTTGTCCGACCTACGAATGCATTCTACATTTCCGGAAGCTACATCCATGCTATATACGTTAATACCGAGTTGGAAGCAATCCTCAACCTCATCCAGCTGTAGCAGGTCAATAGGCTTGAAGCTTCTAAATAGGCTCAGCGTATACTTAACCCCCTTGAAAGAGCAGTAGCGCTTGAATGCCTCCTTCACTTGAGCCTGAATTCTGCGTGGATCCTTTCTTAGCGCTCTAGAATGTGTGCCAGGCGATGCAGTGGAAGACGCACTTGTTGTTGGTCTTAGGGAAGTTGATTACATGCTTGTTTTCGCGGATAACCTTAGGAATAACAGCACCGCTATCCCCAAGAGCATGGTCGCGATGGTAGACAAAAATCTTGAATGCAGTGATCGCCTTAAGCTTGTATCCGGAGCTGGGGTAGTTCAGCTTGTCAGCCAACTCCATAGACCGAATTTCCGAAATCACCTTCTTTCGAATATTCGCCTTGCTGTTGATTGCGACAGGCTTATTGAATACATAAGTGTTAGCGAGATTCGGGTAGAAGTAGCGAGTGTCATCAGGATCAGTCTTGCTCACAAGTTCGTACCCAAGAGCAATATTTACCTTAAAAGCACTTGCCTGGGTCGAAAGAACGTTCTCGAGCTTCTCGTAGAAATCAGTAGCCTCGATTCCCTCATATAGGTGTGATTCCATGTGATTACCATTGTAAAAACGATACTTAGGATCAGCCTTATAGTCGGGCAACATATGCTTCTGAAGGGTTTCGACTGAAACATTGTACTGCTTGGCCACCAATTTCTTGTTGATTGAACGTGAAATGTTGCTAACATATACCATCTTACCAGTTCTACCTCGAACCTTAACCCTGTAGCTGCTACCCCATCTAACAGCTTGGATATTTAATCTCTTTAATCCAGCGAGTTCGTATGCAAACATATTGCCTATACATCTTTGTCGATATTAATCTGGTGAGAATCGACTTTATAATTATCAGACCTTGTATCAGGATCGACTTTATATCGTATGCTATATTGGGGCTGACTTTATATCTGAGAAAAAAAATTAATTAATTAGTTAAGTTCGCTTTGGTTAAGTTCGGTTTTACTTAAATAATTCTTCTTCTTTCGGGCACGAATTTCCGCGCGATTCTTTTCATCATATTCTCGCTGCTTAGCCAGTCGGGTTTCCCTTGTTTCAGATAGTACCGCTTTTGAGCGGCTTTGATTCGCTCTTTGTTATGTTCGTATTGTTCAGGTGAGTACGCCATCTTACTATCTTACTAACTTTATATTTATCACGATCGATCAACAAATACTTCGTAATTGAGAAGTTGAAGACACCATGCTTCCATTAAATTATTCATTTCCTCTTCCTCTGTTTCTCTTTGTGCTCTGTGAGGGTTGTTGTTGTTGAAATTGTCGCTGAGCTTCAGTACCAGGAAGCAGCGAAGTGTGCTCGGTCAATTCTTGATGCTGCGCTCCAGCAGCAAAAGTCAGGTCGGTCATTTCTTGTCGCTGGGCTTGTAACGGTGTCTCATCCTTCGCTTCCTCGATCATGTTGTCAAGCTTCGATTTCCAATGTTGCGAATATGACAGAATCACCCCCAACGCAATGTCAACACCAATCATCTGACACACGATAAGCGAGCGGCCAGGAACTGTTAACCATCCTTTTTCGTCGGTTGGATTCTCTCCGAAGGCCAAAGCAATGATTGTAATGACCGCCAATATGACAGGTACGAAGCATTGAGCGTTGATGATCCACCGTCTGTATCCTGCTCTACACTAAAAAAATTAGCAACAGCATATTCAAACAATTAGGGGCGAGAATACGTACGCATATATTTCAGCGTTCTGGAAACAGTTCCACCAATGTCAACGCGAACATGCTCCGGAACCATCACCAGCACGTGAACTTCGCCCTCAGCCGGTCCAAAATTCTTTCCGAAATGCTTGTCATTGTTGATCCACAACGTGGGATCCATCTGCTTAAAGCCTTGCGGGTGTCCATCTCCATCGAGCGTCACAGCTGCAGCTCCAGCCCCATCCAGCCACGCGCAGCCCGCTGTCTTTGCCAGGAAGAGCTGCAGTTCATCCGCAGGAAATTGGTACATCTTCTCCGCCTTGATCGCCTTCTTCAAGTCATCCACTGAGTCGCTCTCGTCCACTCGCACCGAGAACGCGCTGCCCGCCACGCCAGCGATCGCACAGAAGAGCTTGACCATCTTTCCTCGACACGGCAGATTCTGGAATGAGGAGGAGAGAAATTCTGGGCAAGGCGTGTCACATAGACTTCCAACCAATGATGAGACGCCACGCGTTGCGCTATTCTTTGCTCTTCTATGAATTTATTAGTGTTCCGGTACTGTATAGATTTAATTCTGCTCGTAGCCTAAGATCTAGGGACGCACCCTCTCGCTCTCAGCTGGAACGGTCGTCGACGTCGAGCCGCTCTGAAACTACCTCAAGATTCAAAAGATGTCTCTTTCGCTCTCAGGTGGTCGAGAGGTTGCGTCGTCGAAATAGCAGCTGCCTCGAAAGAACGTTCCAGAATTGGTCTCGTTGGTAAATTACGGAAAGTAAAAAAACTGCCGGCGTAATGTTCTTAAGTATTACTACTCATGTACTGTATGTACACTTCAGAGGGGGGGGGGACAGAAAAGCTTGCCGCTAAATGTATGCCAGTCATCTCCGCCTTGAAGCCGAACCAGTTTCCTGCTATCGAAAAGTCTATGTAGCATTTCGTAGAGTACACTGCTCGGTATCCCTGCAGCAAATTTTGCGGTCCCAGTGTTTACACTACAGACGGTACTGTTGCTTTAACTTTAGACGAGGTGTGTCTCGTTTTGATATTAGCCGCGCAGTTCGACATCCAGTGTTCGAAGCACAGCGCCAGCTCCATTCATTCAAAAGCCGGCCGTCCTGAACGCTCGAATCTCGTTCTCGTTAATTATTCTAACCCCAGGCTACTATTGAACACAGGCTAATTTTGAACGCAGACTCTGACTTCAGGCTACCTGGTACGTGTACTGCTAGAATAGCTGTAGACACAAGAACTGGCAAGAAAGAAAGGGCAGTAATGCGTAACGTGTACCAAACGCAACGGGCTACCCATACCAACACATTCATAGGATGCTACCGTAGACATTCTTGTGCTCATTGCATGAATTTTGTAGCACAGTTTCGTTTCACATCACCCCGGCTCAGCCTCGCTTGACAGCCTTATCGTGCTCCGCATCATTGGGCAAGATTTTATTAGCCTATTGACCTGCTACAGCTGGATGAGGTTGAGGATTGCTTCCAACTCGGTATTAACGTATATAGCATGGATGTAGCTTCCGGAAATGTAGAATGCATTCGTAGGTCGGACAAGGGGTATGAAGCTATGGATATTCTATCACACGAGAATCACGCTCTCTACATCAAGAGCATCGATATGCTTCAGTCTAAGTATCAGTGTCCCAAGTGTGAAATGGTTTTCTTCAAGTCATCCACTGAGTCGCTCTCGTCCACTCGCACCGAGAACGCGCTGCCCGCCACGCCAGCGATCGCACAGAAGAGCTTGACCATCTTTCCTCGACACGGCAGATTCTGGAATGAGGAGGAGAGAAATTCTGGGCAAGGCGTGTCACATAGACTTCCAACCAATGATGAGACGCCACGCGTTGCGCTATTCTTTGCTCTTCTATGAATTTATTAGTGTTCCGGTACTGTATAGATTTAATTCTGCTCGTAGCCTAAGATCTAGGGACGCACCCTCTCGCTCTCAGCTGGAACGGTCGTCGACGTCGAGCCGCTCTGAAACTACCTCAAGATTCAAAAGATGTCTCTTTCGCTCTCAGGTGGTCGAGAGGTTGCGTCGTCGAAATAGCAGCTGCCTCGAAAGAACGTTCCAGAATTGGTCTCGTTGGTAAATTACGGAAAGTAAAAAAACTGCCGGCGTAATGTTCTTAAGTATTACTACTCATGTACTGTATGTACACTTCAGAGGGGGGGGGGACAGAAAAGCTTGCCGCTAAATGTATGCCAGTCATCTCCGCCTTGAAGCCGAACCAGTTTCCTGCTATCGAAAAGTCTATGTAGCATTTCGTAGAGTACACTGCTCGGTATCCCTGCAGCAAATTTTGCGGTCCCAGTGTTTACACTACAGACGGTACTGTTGCTTTAACTTTAGACGAGGTGTGTCTCGTTTTGATATTAGCCGCGCAGTTCGACATCCAGTGTTCGAAGCACAGCGCCAGCTCCATTCATTCAAAAGCCGGCCGTCCTGAACGCTCGAATCTCGTTCTCGTTAATTATTCTAACCCCAGGCTACTATTGAACACAGGCTAATTTTGAACGCAGACTCTGACTTCAGGCTACCTGGTACGTGTACTGCTAGAATAGCTGTAGACACAAGAACTGGCAAGAAAGAAAGGGCAGTAATGCGTAACGTGTACCAAACGCAACGGGCTACCCATACCAACACATTCATAGGATGCTACCGTAGACATTCTTGTGCTCATTGCATGAATTTTGTAGCACAGTTTCGTTTCACATCACCCCGGCTCAGCCTCGCTTGACAGCCTTATCGTGCTCCGCATCATTGTGCAAGACTTTATTAAGGTCCCCCTGGTTTACGTGCGCTGCCTCCTCTAGGTCGCGGTCGTGGGTGACGTCGAATTCCTTGCCACGCGCCTCGGGGCTGAGGAACGTGAGCAGCACCAGGTACGCGTACACGACGGTCATGAAAATGCAAATGATCTTTCCATACTCGTATCGGTTCACGCCATCCTCGGCGGGCGGTAGCGGGTAATTCTTGCCAAGGCTTGCCTCGATTGTCGACGACGCCGCTGAAATCAGGTTACCCAGCTGATACGAGGTTCCAACGATGAGGGTGCTGTACGACGGGACTGATAGTTCCATGAGGTGGATCGGCACGACGCCCCACGCCCCTGTACACAAAACTGCTCAAAGAAGGCAGCGATCATGACCTTGGTATTGTCCGTGTAGCTGTACGGGTAGAGAAAATGTTGCGCCGCCAAACGCCATGGCGATGATGCTCAGACGGCGGCCAAAAATCTGCGAGTAGTAACCGACTAGGGTTCCACCGGTGATAGCGCCCAGGTTGGCGACCACCTGCTTCACGGTTACTTCGTCGGCCGAGAACTCGAACTGGTTCTTGAGCATCGTTGGGTACAGCTCCTGCGATCCGTGAGACTGTTGTGAAGCAAAGCAAAAATGGAGTTAGTATAATATGAAGCGTCAGGCGGATAAGCATGGTGTCACGCTCACCATGAAGTTGAAACCCACCATGAGCAGAACCAGATAGGTCAGTAACATCCAGTGACGCTTGAACGCAAATTTACCCTCCTCAATGAACGTCTTGGTGATGTTGTGCGTAGCCTCGCGCACAGCCTGGCGCTCCTGGTACACCTTCGCTTTCAGGCAGGTACAGACGGGCAATGATAATCAAAACCGGCGGGCACGCGCCGAACCAGAAGAGCGAGCGCCACCCTTGGCTAGTAGTGTCGACCAGGGCTCGAGCGAAGATAACGGCCAAGAGGTAACCGGAGGCATAGCCCTGTTGCATCATTCCTGAAATTATACCACGAGCGGCAGGAGGACAATCTTCGAGGGCCGTTGCGGCCACGTTTCCGTACACACCGCCCATAGCAATGCCGAAGAGCGGACGAACCCACTGCGTGTAGTTGTTGCAGAAACTCGTGGCGAGCTCCAGCACAATGAAGAGCAAATTGTTCACCACGAAAGGCCATTTGCGTCCCCAGCGATCCGAGGCAATACCGAATGTGATTGATCGGACCGAGCGTAACATTAGCACTAGGGTAATGCCCCACGTGATGTCGGTCTTGGTCTTGCCGAATTCCTCCGCCAGCTTCTCGATTGTCATCGAAACGGTGAAGAAGTCAAATGCGTCCCAGGACCATGCAATGAAGGCGACCAGGAATTGCATCCACTGGAGGCGGTTGAGGAGACGAAGAGTCTTGAATGGTGTCAACCTTTTGCATGGGAGGCTTGAGCGTGGTGACGCGCGACTTGAGGTATTCTGTAACGCTCGTCTTTTCTTCGGAGGCCGGCGGCGATCCGGAGACTGTCGGTGTCAGAGCTGGCACGTAGCCACAGCCTGGTGAATGGACCATTGTTGCTGGGATGGTGGTGCTTTTTGTATTTCAACGGGGCGGGGCTCTGTTCAAGTCCTCAAATTCGAGAATGAGAGTTTAGCGATGCTCAGGAGCGGGTCCACCAAATTGCTAGAACCAGAAAGTCAAGTTGGAGCTGGTGCAGCAACATGTAAGACACACTGCAGCGGTTTAGCACTGCTCCTATCGCGTCATGTATGGTGGGAACTCCATCCTCGTTGAAGCGTTGCGGTCCAATTTAACAAGCGCCTACATGGCGGTCGGCTGCTAGTCATAGAGGCGAAGGAAATATGGGAACGTGGTTAAACTCCAGGCCCATGTTGAAGTGCGTTAGCTGGTCTTCCAAGATGCAGCACTGTGGCCCTACAGCAATGTGTGCGAGGCGAGCGCAATGTCGGCGTGTTAATCGGCTTTACCAGCCGCGTTTAAATCCCAAGATACCCTGTCCAAGATGAGTGTCTACCAGAGCCTGCGTCAGACTCCTACAACGAACTTGGCTCTCAGCCAAAATAAGTGCGTCGTGACACCTTGAAGTAGTCGTGGTCTCGCTGTACATGTAGTTCTTCAATGATTGGCGAGTGTACGGTGACTGGTGGCGGTAGGCCACATCTAATTGGCCCTGAGTCGGGGTTCAAATCGGCGGTAAGATCAATTTTAAGTAAATATATATATTAGGTTATGGAGGTTTGCATTCTAGTTGCAAAAGCTGAGAACATTTGGCGCCTGAACTTCACGTCGGCGTGTTGGTACCCCTCTCACTACCGACACATCCTTAAAACTCCTGAGTATTTCAGGTCGGCAACTCAAGCGGCATATCGAAGCAGCATGATTTGCCAACAAATAAACTCCTGTGATGAGGACAATGCCCCCGTTGAAGCGAAAACCGGGAAATACAAGTACCTCATTCTACTACAAGTAATAAGCTTTGCTGTGATATCCTGACAATCAGTTCAACCTTCTAGTCAGGCAGTTTTTCTTGAAGGGGGAACTCGTTTGACCCAGCTTGTCTTCGAAAATCGTCGTTGAATTTTAGACATTGCCAAGTAGCAATGACAGAGTGCGTTGATAAAACACATCATGCGTTGTGCACCTCCCGATCATGAAAACTATCAGGATTGAGAACTTGTCCAAGATGGGCCGACGTAGTGCGCGTTCAACGCTCCTCGCTGTACCTCAGGCGCTGTGACAGCGGTCTCATTATGAAATGCTGTGTAATATATGTATATTGCTTCAGCCAGACGGGATGGATGCGCACTCAGACAGGGCTGTGGTCGATTCGGAGCAGCTCGCAGCTCACAGCTCGTGGTTGAAGTGGTGACGGCGCAAAGTTCAACCGTGCAGGAATGAGCCTGTCCACAAATACCCCCTTCCATCCCCCGATAACCTCCACGAGTCGCTTTAGAGTGCTTTTGCGAACACCACGACCGGTTCAACCTCGCTCCCTAGGCCATTTCTCACGAGTCACGTTTCCTGCTCGCTCCGTCAACAAGCTGCTCGACAAGGTTTGCTAGCAGAGTCAACTCCTTCTTCTAGCTCGCAAGGGCTTTCGTATGATGTCACAGTATGTCCTTGATGATGTATACTTCACTGCTGGTATTAATAGGCAAGCCCGATGTGACGAGGTCACAACTTGCATCTGGCAGGTCCACTACCTAAAATTTTTGATTATTACCGGTATTGAGAACTTGGTAGTATCGGTCCGAAAAATAATTGGGAATAGGAAACTAACAAAAAAATCAATTGACTACACGGTATCAACTCAGTGCCGCGATGGAAACTTTCATCCAATGGGAACGCAGTTTTTTTAACTACAGGCATCTAATTGGCTAAATGGTTGAGGATCAATTCAATGCACTTTGAATTATAAGGTTTACGGGTATTTTATGAATTTATACAAATATTATTTTGGGTAGAGGGCAGCGTTTCCTCGCTCCTGTTACAGCAAATCTCACAACTAAAAGAACCAAGTCGTGAACATGGTGATTCGTCGCGGCTGCTACAAGAAGGAGGATCTGGAAGGAGCTCTGGATAGGGCGTACGAGGGAGAAACATTCGCAATGATTGCACGAAGCTCGTCTGTGCCCCTGCGTACGCTCTTAGAAGTCGAAGGAACTGCAGACAACTGGGGCTATCGTCCAGCACGCCGAGGACCTAAGCCGGCCTTCTCACCTGAACAAGAAGCGAATGTGGTGGTGTGGGTTTCCGGCATGCAGCGCGCTGGCTTCCCCTTGGGCTCGGCTAGGGTCCACGAGCGCGTCAACATGATCTAAGAGCGCCTGCACGGTGCAACCACCCGTGCAGGAACGCCATTCTGGTCGCTGTCCAAGGGCTGGTATCAGCGCTTTCTCTGCCGCCACCCTGTGCTCGTCCCGAGAGCGGCACAGAAGATAGCCCGTGTGCGTAACACGGTGGAGATCGGCGCTATTCGCAGCCTTTTCCACGCCATCGCAAAGCGCGTGGTGGAGTTGAAGCTGTCAACAAACCGTGTGTTTAACATGGACGAGACGTCCTTCATTCCCAAGGAACTCCGTGCAAGGTGCTGCTCTGAAGGGTTCTACCAACGTTTGCACAAGGAAACACGCCCCAACTTCCACATGACTGTGATTGCGGCCATCAACGCGGCAGGAGGAGCAATTCCGCCGCTTATCATCGTGCGGGGCAAGCGCATCAAAAATAAGGAAAACTGTTATTTCTATTGAGGATGCGCGCGTGATTGGCGCTCCAAAAGGATTCAGCAACGGGTTTGTCTTCCGGCTGTGGCTCGCAATGTTTGCTGACCAAATGGCAAAGCTCAACGAGGCCTTACCAATTGTCTTGGTCCTGGATAACAACTCCACCAACCTCGACCTCGGAACGTGCGTTGTTTCGGTTCAATGTGGTATCTTCCTGTTTATACGGATTATTGTGGTATCGATTTTTAGGGGGTATAATGTAAAAGCGTCTATTGGTGTTGCTCATGACTTGGGGGGGGGGGGGGGGGTGCTGCTTGCGCTGCCGCCACACACAACGCACATGTATCAGCCCCTGGACATCGCAGTGTTCAAGCCTTTCAAGGGTGTCGTGAAGGATGCGCTGCACGCGAAGCTGCTCGGCACGGCGGATACAGTTATGTCGAAGAAGGACGCAATTCATATTGCCTGCTCGGTATATCAGTCGGTCATCATGGCTCGCCCTGACAACGCGATCAGTGGGTTTAGATACACAGGGCTGTTTCCACCCTCGTTCGCCAAGATGGCGAACCGCTACAGTGTCTACTCCAACGGTGGTGCCGTGGGGGATGTCGGCACAGAAGCGTAGTTGAAGCGTCGGAGGGCGGTTGCCCAGCAGGAAGCGCGGGTCGAGTTTCTGACCTTACCAGCAGCTCCTGGGGAGCCGTCTAAAAAGGCTCGGCTGACGGTGGACATCGCAGGTGTATTGGTGAGCAACGGGGTCACTGTGTAGAGCTAGATTACACTGTTTTCTCAGCTTGAATCCAAGCTATGCACTAAAATGATCACTCAAGTTGGTCATAGATATGTTCGTGGGTATGGCGTTGTAACGGTGTCTATAGTGGTCAGATTAGTACAGGGCTCAGTGATAGGCTCTCATATTCACTTTGGCACCAGCCTCCGCATCGTCCGAGCAACTGAAAAGGTATTGATGTGCTGCATGTCTTCGCTTTTGGCTACATCTAATATCGCGCAGTCAATTGAGTTCTTTAGTTAACGTATTTTCCGAATAAAAGACTCATTCCTATGCGAAATCCGCACCCGCTTTAGTGACACATTCTACCAATCGAGTCATACCCACTATAGACTAGTGCCCATGCTGACTGCTACAGGTGAGAGCACCCTGCTTAGTAGTAGAAGGAGCGTGTCGCACAAGTGAATATCGAGAATGTCCAACCATCGGAACACGAGGCACTTGCATGCACTGCTGAATGCGAAGACGAATGTCGGACGAACGCGATGGACAGCGTGCTGCGACCAATCGATGTCGGGGTTAACAGATGCGAATCATGACATTCTAAGCAGTACATCGCGGCCCTCGGGGATATCCATGAGGAATGCTCCTGTCGTAAGAGTCAAGGCCAGGAAGATTGATCGTGATGGTAACGACACGTCGAAAAACTGTAATGGACGTATCGTCACCGACTTGGAGTTGCAGGGGAATAGGAAATCGCGAACGTCCAGCTGAAGTCGCGAGGCGAATTGTGACGACACTGCATTGAAAGAAGCTCCACAATCAATGAAAATGGAGCAGACCATGTTGCCGATGGAGCCTGACTGTCCAAAAACAATAAACACCATGTCGTTTTGCGAGGCAGTCGAGAATTACCCATCGTATAGTTGAGCGCATGCAGGTTGCGACGGCGGGGCTAAGAAAATGATTGGCTGACTCACTTGAAGGTGTATGCTTATCACCAACATGGAGTTGCTCAGCGGGGCACTAGCCCGCCGAGCTATTTGGCCTTTTACCGCACGCGGATTGCCCTTGTCCGGGCAATCCGGTGCGATGCGGCCCTTCCGGCCACAAATGTGGCAAGTGGCATTCACGATGAACTCGGAATCGTGGCGTCTAGGCGGCTTTGACATTCTTGGATCGTCAGATGATGGGGTCATTTTTCTGCTGTAACCTCGAGATCATGTCGTGCCCACTGCTGGTTTGCGCGCATCCTTGAAGCGCTGAGCATGTTGTCTGTTGCAGCATGGTCGCCACATTCTGACACAGTCTGAGAGATGCGTGCTCGTATCTGACAGATTCTTTTGGTAGAAACAACGTCGGACCATCTCAGGAAACTCCAAAGAGGATTGGGAGAGGCTAAGCAAACTTAGCTGTATACTCCTGTTGAATACCCGTTGCCCTCAGACATAGAGATGTGACAGCAACTTAAACTCAAAGTCGCTGTCGCAGAAGCGGACCAGTTGGTGCTTGAACACGTACCATGTACGTGGGTTACCACCGAGTGTTTGCTTGAATTCCCCGTTCCAAGACATCACGTTTGTACCCAAGTAGGGAAGTCCGAAAAGCGAGAATCATTGCTGTCGCGTTCAGCAGCGTTGCTGTTGAAGTGCTCTTCGATCTGGAAGAGCCAGAGCTCTAAGTCTTCCCTTGCCGTCCGTTGTACTTGGCTGGCTCGTCTTTGCTCCTTTGTCTACTTGCCCTTGCTTGTTTCTGAAACAATTCATTCTGCAAACGCGCTTGGTGTTCCAAGAGAGCCTGGAATTGTTGCTGCTGTTGCTGTATAGCTTGTTGCTACACCGCCATCATCTGCATCATCTTCATCAGGATCGTCTGCTCAGAGACTGGGTTTTGAGCCGTAGAAGAACCCACTGGAACTCCTCCAGCCGCGGCATGTTAGCCCCTACAGGAGCTGAGGCGAAATTTTCCCAAAATCGGGACCTGTCCTGGCCATATTCCCAAAACCGGGACCCTTCCCAAAACCGGGACCAGGCGCCAGCAAAAATGTTGTACGCGCACATTCGAGCGGTATGGGGTTTTTAAAAGTTGTCTGGAGAACGGCGGGAGAGGTTGTATCGAAGGCTAGCGTAGTGTGTGAGTGAGCTGCTCAGAAGTACTCGAGTACCACATCATTCAGACATTTCAACCAACAACAGCGCGAAACGGAACCTGTTACAATGGTCATCAGTCACCACGCTCAAATCAATCTTGTGGCGAAGTACGGGACGGCTGAACTAAAAGTAGGCCAGAAATTTGCGGCCGGCGAGGCTGTGATAGAGTTCATGAAGGACTTCGCTTTTAACGCGAAACAAAAAGGCGAGGTTGCTGTTGGTAACGCAACGTAGTATGCAGTATGTATGTGTATACACCGAGACTCGTGCATATGGATGGTGCGAGCCGTTCGGAGACTGACCAAGGGCGCCATAGCCGGGAACTCGAAGAACGTCACTGATAGCAGCGCGAGCTATGTGGTCACTACGTTGCGCAAGCAACACCGACTTCTGTTCGTCTATTGCCATTACCTCAGGCTCCGGGGAGCTTACTATGAAACGCCCACCCTCAAGCCCTGGCAACGGGACCCGCCTACAGTAGGCAATAGTATTGCCTACCCAGTTTTGCCGAAATACCCATACCAGTACAACCTCACCGGGGGAAGGTCTATTCGTCGCCTTCAAAGTAATTGGAGGCGACGTGAGACAGAGACCAGCGCCCGCTAGAACACGGAAGAGGAGCTAAAAAATAATTGACAAGACTAAACCTGCTCTAGGTCCGGGTCCGTCATGAAATCGTAGATGTTGTCATTTCTAGATTTGGGGGGGGGTGAACAATCTAAATAGCCGGAGAGCCCAACCATCGCTTATTGGCGGATCGGTGTAGATAATTGCAGCTGGACTGCTCGTTATTTCAACCAAACAACTGTTTATTTAGCAATAGCATTAAACAAATAGCATATGTGTTGCTCGATGGTGTAGAAGTAGCATTAGTTTGCTTAACTAGTACAGCGTGCACCGAAAGTATAGCCGCACGTGAAAGTTGGCTTTCTCGAGTCGACGCTTGAGCTTTCCCCGCTAACTAAGCGCCCAAGAGGCGTCGTGAATCAATAGAAATGAAAAGCAAAACAGAATAAAAAAAGCTAATGTCGTTCGAGAGCAGTTGGCAAAAAACACGAAATCGTGATTTGGGTCGCGTCAAAATTATAGCCGCATTGCGGTGTATATATTATTGCTGGTAATAAAGAGGAATCTGAACAGCTTTTTGAACGACGCTTTGGAGACATACAGTAATTGGGGATATCGCGGCACATGGATATTTTACAGATCTTTCTATTTGACCGAATTGTTCCGAAATTTAGACCGGATCCGCAGCCGACCCGATAAAAGCTCTACCGAGATTTTCCGCTCTGCAAGGTGAAGATGAGCGAAAAGGTACATAACTTCCAGCGCAACGAAGCCCCCCCTGTTTTTTCACAGAAAGCGTCATGACTGCGGTACACGGAAACGTTGCAGCAAGAGGTGTTATTTCTCCCTGTCCGCCAAGCTGGCAAGGGGAAGAAACGTAAAACAAAGACTGTAGCATTGCTTACACAATGTAGGAGCAGCCGGACCTGCAGTCATCGCCGAAGCCACGCTAGAAAACAAAAATAACGACAAGTAGCAGAAAATCACACGCTGCGGGGCCACTTCCCAGAGTTTGACACTGAGAAAACCTCGTACTTGTTGTCTTTTGGCCTTTCAGGCTGCAAAGCTGTACCATGTCCTTGTATAGAAAAATGTAGTCGATAGGAGTCCATTCATCCAGTCCGATTGTCTCATGTCTATCGTCGTTTCCGTAGCTCTTGATGCTCTCGCAGTCTCTCGGCCATGATTCGTGCGTTCTGCATGAAGAGGACTCCGTGTACTGCTTCCTTCCGACTTCCTGGCGCTTCAGTAGCTCTCGCCATGAATTCGTTTAAACTCGCGGGTGGAGCGGAACTGTCGAGTCTCCTCGCGTTCTCGATGAATGCTGTACTTGTCAGAGCGTCACTGGAATGTTTCCTCGCTGCTGCCATAAATTTCTGCTCCACAGCACCAAATAAGCCGCCAGTATTGAGTAAACGTTCCTGAGCTGCGAACTGACGGTCAGCATCTCGTTGCTTGGCTCGTACTCGAAGCCATACTCTTAGTAGAATGGCTGTTGCAGTCGTGAGTCCAATGCTGAGCCAGCCAAAGTAAATGATATTCAGCGACCGAGTGCTGCTTTGTCCAGTGTAATAGTGGAGACGGTGAATGGCGCCCAGCGACGCCCAGCACGACGCCGCGTAGATGCTGCACTTGATGTACTTGATGTACCAAAGGGAGCAGCTGTGCATCACTAGAGCGACGACCAAGAGCACGGCATTTCCGATAGTACCGAGAATTGCGAGTACTATGGGGTCACAAGGAAAGAAAGCTTGTGCAGTAGATGCTGCAGCCTTGACCAACTGGACGACGAGGATTAATACGGGAGCATACTTGATATCCAACGTCTCGCGTTGGAACAGCACTTGGCTCATCCCATGCGCTAACAAACCGATCGGCACGAAGAAAGTGACGCCCCAAAACCCGAGAAGCGCGTACCATCGGTGTGCTGTCGTCCAGCATTTGATGTTTTGATGAGCAATTAAAAACGGAGCCGAACGGGGGTCCTTCTGACACTTGTCGTAGCTTGAGCCGTGCTCTTCAGAGCAGTCAGCACACGCGAGATAGGAGAAAAAGACAGAGATCGTGCTCATATAGAGGAATCCGTGCACGAGCGCAGGTAGATCCTTAGTTAATACTCGATGCAGAAGGGCACTTGTTTCCTGAAATTTGTTGGCACATTTCAGTAATATGAACCATGATAATAAAAAGAGTAGAACTCCAAGTGCCTCCAATTCGGAGGCTGACAAGACTCCAAACTTTGTAATACCTTGGTTTCCGAGCCACTGGACGATAGCTGGTAAGTCATCGGATGAATCCCATTCAACAGCTGAATCAAACGCCAGCGAGTTGAGCTGAACAAGTTCGACACCAATAGCAGTCAAGGCTAGAACATTCTGGTAGTAACGGGACACTGGTCGAAGGCGCAGTCGAGTCTGTTCTAACAGTACGAAGCGATCTAGTCACACAAGAAGAATGAGTAGTAGTAAATAACACACCAAGAATCTAGAATCAAACTGGTACGAACGTACTTTGAGCAATCAACACAATAGACACAACAGATAGTAGAAAGATCCCAATACCGTAACTGTACACGATCTGTGTCATGATGGTATTGCGCTTTGAAGCTGAGACTGTATCCTCCGTCCCATCGTCAATAAAAACTAAAGCCGGTAACCAAAGCGCGATCGCGACGCTAAGGAAGGCTCCAATAAGAGCGTACTGTCGCTCTTGCCACAGTAGCAGTCCCAATCTACCACTTGTCGGCATCCAAACTCGTACAAGTTCTCCAAGTCCTTTCTTGGCGTGATACAAATGATAATAGTCGTCTCGCACGTGGGGATCGTCAAATGCACGAGCCATAATCGGATCCTCCAGATCCAAACGAAGCTCTTCATGGCGCCAAAAGGCAAGCAGCAAAACCAATCGCGCTCCGATTACGACGACCCCGTGACGAATTCGGTTAAGAACATCGTTTTGCAGGTTATTGTAGCGATATGGAGCTGAGCGACTTGATTCCGTCTTGAAACTGGATAACCTTGCGATACTTGTAGTGTGTCGCCTCCGCTTATGAGCCTCCAGCTTTCGACGGAGGAGAATCATTGCAGCATCGTCGGAGAAAGGGTCAGGACTGGAAATTCCATCACAAACCTTCAGTGTGGACTGCGAAATCCCAACTTTTGGCGAAGCTGTCGTAGTCCATGGTCCAGTTGCTGCTGCTACAGACTGTGCAGACTCTTGATGCGCGGTCTGGTCAGCATGAACTCGCTGTTCCTTATTCAGAAATACACTAAAGATTCTGGTATAAGAAGAAGTTCTTGTTGACTCTGGCACTAACTTTGTATGGTTCTTAGTCAGCGTGTTGTTTCCTGACCTGTTCACGGCAACTGGGCGCTGCGGTGAAGCTTGACGGTACCCTTCTAACATGATGCGACGTCTTGTGAGATTGCTGAGCACAAACCGCTGGGTCTGTTGGTATAAATGAAAGAGTCGGACGCGCTGAATGGGCCGCACCATCAATCGCCATAAACTCATTTCCACTTTGTCATGCACTACAAAAGGTAAATGCTCGAACGGCATTTGAGTTTCCAGTGCCAAGTGTCCCAGTTGAACCAAGACGTCGGAGAGTTTCTTAGTGGTTGCAACTTGTTGAAAGCGGTCGGCCAACTCCAGCACGGAGATTCGTTCCAGAGCTTCTTCTTCGAGACCAAAAATTGACTTTAGTATTCCAATGGCGGCATTTTTCGTCTTCGAAGCCTGTAAAAGCTGCTTCGTTCGCTTTGCCGCGACGGACTCGCACCCAAAATGATCTAAAAGCATCTCGAGCGACGTGAACGGGAAATGTGACGACAAGTTGTTGGAATTTCTGCCAGAAACACCAACTCCACCGTGTTCACTAGCACTTTGAGAGGAGTGATCCACGTTTACCGAGTCTGTTACTGACGGTGCGCTCAGAAGATCGGACGGACTATCGAATTTATTAACTACAGAGGTTTCGTGACGGGTTCTAAGCACTGTCAGGGGTCGTCGTAATGTGTGAAAGAACTTCTCAAATTTCTCCTTAATTTTTTTCAAAAGACTGACGGACTCTCGTGAGCTCGCCATTGCATTCTCTATGGAGGTCGCCCCCATCATTCGTCGCCACATATACTGCATCGCTGTTAACATTCGTGAGAGGTTTTCCATACCATCGTAGGAGTCCAAAAGAACTGCTAACGATGTGGAAATGTGTATGTCTAACTTGCGAAGACGTTCACGAAGGGCCTTTGTTTGATCCACAATCCCTGATCCGTTGGCGGCAACGACTCTCAACTCGTTTCGATTGGTGGCACGTTTTAGTAGTCGATGTAGATTATCGAGGAATAACATTAACGCTTGTTGGCGCGAATGTGTTCCCATACGCTCCATTTTGCACAGAAACGCTGGTAAATCCAAGAAAAGGGAACGGAACTGGTGTGCAAGCTCCATATAGTATGTTGCGTCGAGCTCGTTTAGACCAGAGCAGAGTAACCCAGCTAATTGTTCGAGTAGAAGAAGCCAGTCGAGAAAAACCGTGTACTGGGTGTTGTCAACTGTGGCGAATGCACTTTCTCGTCTCTGATAACGTTCAGTATTTTGGTTATTGCGCTTCTTAGCCACTTTCTGCTTGTGCGCTTTCTTCGCAGTGTCAATGTAAAAATCCAGCGCAATACTTGTCATGGCGTGGAAAGCCACAAGTACTCGAGCATTCCGAGTAGCGACTCGAATAGCGGTAGTCATGGCCTTTTTGCGGCTTACAGTCAGGACGGACAGCAGCTCGGCATGTTCGTTAGAGTACGACACCAATTCACGAAGTTCCGAGTCAAAGGTCGCGTCTTCAGCTGCCAAGTGTTTGCTAGAGGATATACTGAGCTGATCCTCACTGTGATTTAAAATATGTCGTCGAACGGAAGGACTACGACGGATTTGCTCGCTTTCCCCGATGTGACTGGGATGCCAATACACACTTTCGGGTCGTAACAAATGTTCTTGGTCGAAGCGTTCGAAGACACCGCTGCACTGGGGTGCAATGATACCGGTTCGAACACCTGCTCTGATACTGGAATAGTACGTCAGTCGAAGAACGTTTAAGTCACTCTGGAAATCATATCGCGTAAGCCTGATGCAGTTTCTCATACCAAGAAGACAGTGTTCCTCAAAACTCTTTGCGAAAGTTTTGTCCGATTTGTGATATCGAGATTCCAGTAATTCTAGTAGAGTTTGTTCAAATGTTCTTCGAGAGGGAAGTTTCTCGACAAGAGATGCGAGAACGGTTGCTGCCAGACGGTCATAGCTGTCGTAGCAAGGTTGGCCTTCAATTTCACTACCAACATTGGTTTTAGAGCTTGAAGACCGCCCAAGAAACAGCAACAGAGTTTCGACAATTGTTAGACCTTGTTCAGGAACGTTAGAAGCGGAAAATAGTACTGCATAGCGTTCTTCTTGTTGTGATTCGGCGTCGATTGCTACCGATTGGGGAAGCCCGTCACAGAAAAAGCCGCAGCTAAGTATCAGATTCTCGGCGGCTTCAGTCGGAAAGCTCTCGATCCATTCGTGGCGGCCGAAGACCTCGAAAGATACTCGCGAGAATAGCTCAAGTCCACGTGTACACTTCATGGCGTCGTGACTGGCAACCGGGCAACGTACCAATCGTTGAGTGACTAATGAAGCAACATTAAGTAAATCAACTGACAACTGCTGGAATTCTGCAGTCCCCTTGGCGATACCAGCGTCAAATACAGACCGAAGTAATGACTGCGCAGTCGGAGTGAGAAATGTCTGGCAGTGTATCACATTTCGACGAATCGCACTCGCCACAAGCGATAGGAAAGTCGACTCCAAACATTCTTCAGGATGGAATTGGCCGCATAAGTACAGAAGCAAGTCGGAATTCTCGATGAACAAAGTGTTCAAACCATTTGCAGTTAGATCGTGAATTTCCACAGACCCAATGAGCTCGACCAACTTTTCTAAGAAGTTATATTGCGCAGAATCAGTGTAGCTAGTACCGATTATTTCCTGCTTTGATTGCTCAGTGAATTTGTTGACGCATGATAACTGACGAGCTCCTTGAATGAGACGTAAGACCGGAAAAATATTCGATTTGAAATTGCTGCCCGTTAGTTTGCTAGAGAACCACGAGCTTAAGTTCTCAAAGCATGTCACATCCATTTTCCCATCAGGAGCAAATTCCACCGATGTAGCAAGAACAATCAGGATCTGCGAAGGCAGGTCAACAACCGGATCACAGAAAATTTTGTAACTTTTGCAAAATTCGGCAACAATTCCTGATAGTGCTTGGAAGAACTCGAGACTCAGCGTATCTGTTTCCTGTCTCAGTAGTTGCGTCAAAACACCCCTCGATGACGACGACAAGGCACTATCCGTTCGCACCGGTTCGTTACAATATCGGATTAGTACGGAACCACTTCGATGAGTTGAGGACCGAAATTCCCGAGACAATTCAAATTCGATCTCTGTTGGCTCTTCACTTCCAGTAGTGCTGCACATATTCATTGTACAACGGACCAAATCTGCGGCTGGTTCGGCCAGGAACTCGTAGTGGCTGGGCTCCTTTTCGCTTTGGAGTGTGGTTTGATACTCGAATTGACGAAGACACCGTCCGATTTGATCGACGATCTCAAATTTCAGTTGAACCGAGAGCAAACTGCTCGAAGAACTGAGCCGTGGTGAATGTTTGCCATCTTTTCCGATATGGACAACTTGTATTCGTATTCTGTTGACATTTTGCAGCAATGGTGGGTTCTTTTTGAGCGGTTCACAGGGTAATTTCTCTGGTTCCACTCCGACAAAAAGAAATTGAGCAAGTTGCTGCTGAACGTTTGGCGAAAAGCCGAAGACACTGCGAGTTGACGATAGGGAAACAGTACTTGACGAAGTAGCGAGTCGTTTAATGATAGCCGCAGCTAGCAACTGCAGTTTCTTAATTTCTAGCCATACTCCCAAGCGGAAAAGCAGCGATGTATTGCGGATCAGTAAAGTTTTAACCGCGTCTTTAAGTGCGAGGGATTCCATCAACTGCGCGGCTGCATTCTGTTCGACGTTTGAAGTTGAACGCTCGACAATCATCATTAAGATCTGCATTTGCTGGGGATTTGTGAACACTTTTACTGACGAAGTGTGTAGTACATCGAGAGAGCACAGCAACTGTACTAGCTCAAGCGCCCTGCTACGAATTCGACCGCTTGAGACCAAGCAAATGTCCTCATTAGAATTCCAATCCGATTCATAAATTTTGCGAGGGTGACGTTGGCAGAGTGCTAGAAGCGACTGCAGGAAGAGGGAGTGTTCGCTTTCCTCTGACTCGCCACTATTTTGTTTCTTGTAAACGACCGAGTGGAAATTTGAAACAATATAAAGCAGTAGCTCCAGAATACTAGCCACAAATCTTTCGTGCAGATCATACAGGTCTGTATCTGTTGAGTCTAAACTAGACACCAATTCTTTCCTCGCATCAGGGTGAACGTCACTGAGTAACGTCAAATTAACCGAATAAAAGCGCAGCCAGCGCACTAAGAGCACAAAAAAGGCCGGGAACGGAGTGGGGGGCAATACACAAACCACCTCCTGTGCGTCAATATCAGAGAAAAAGGCCAGACGTTGGTAGCCCCCTTGGTCGCACATATATCGCGTTACACCAGCCTCATCATCTTCTGGCTCATAGCAATCGGATCCGCAACGAATTAAGCTGCTTAGTGTAACAGCTGCAGTGCTTGCAACTTTCCAGTTTGATGTAGCTATACACGTCAAAAGGTTTCGTAATAAATCCAGCTCAGTTCCTAGTGAAAATTGAGTCAATTGGTGGTCTGCGACACAAAGTTGGACAAGCTGTAAGGCTAGAACTGTTGCGTCCGTATGAAGTTCTGTCGAAAAATGATACGGGAGAAACTCTGCCGGACTGTTTGTGGTGAGCATTATAGGGCGGAGATTACTGCTTTGTAATGCCGATGGACAGGTGACATCAGTCAGACATTGTTCGAGAACTTGTACAAGGACATCTATCATGGACCAACAAGCTGCCGCACCTCGTGCTCGGATGAGAATAGCGACGTACTGTCCCGACCCGCAGATTTTGAGAACGAGTGTCAGGACGATGATAAGATCCGCAACACTATCTTCACACTGAAGAAGCATCTCTGACACCGCTCGAAGTCGTTCTCGACCCTTAACGAGAGCAGCATCTGACTGCTCCACGGGATAGATAGAGCATGACTTCCAAACGCCAGACAAAGTTTGTTGGTACATGCTAAGAGCATACAGAACTTCAGTGGCATTCCACTTCGCCTCACTCATGTCAAAGATCAAGGCGACGGTATCCATGCAGAGATCCGCGAGTACGTCCATCGTTGCGGGTGTTTTCTGGAAAAACTGCACATGATCGGAGGAATTGGTGGCATGAAATACTGAAGAAAGAAGACGAAGAAATTTCGTTTTGCCAGAGTGTTGCAGAAGTTCGTCGCTCTGTGGATGGCCTTCAGCGACGACAAACTGCTCTATGAATTCCTTTTCCATAATGGCTAAAGCGCTGTCGCGATTGTAGCAAAGTTCGTTCAGAAGAGAATACCACAAGTTTCGTAGCTCCCCCTGCTCAACCGTCGTCTTGTTCGTCGACGTAGATACTTCCCACCAAAGTACTTCAACCAAATCGAGTTTCAAGGTGTTGGATAGGAAACATCGGTACTCGCGGCTAGTTGGTCCGCGCAGAAGCAGTAGCATTAGTTCCGAGAGTTTGAAGTGGACGGCATCTCCAGGATAAGTGGCAAACATCCTGGTCAAAAGGCGCCAATATGGTTGGAATTCTGACACAGAAAGAAGTGAATTGCTAGGATCAGTGAATTCCAAAAAATACAACGCAAGGGAACTCAGAAGGAGGACGTTGTGTTCGCCTCCAATATTGCAATTGCGACATACGCTTGCATTCATCCACAACGAAATGTATACTACGGCATACTGTTTCACCGGTATATTAACCTCAATACAAGGGGAAAGTTTCGTGAGGCTCGAGAGAACCAGTAACTCGACTGATACTGGCGATTTCCTAGAAACATCGTGAAAATGTTGACTTCCTGAAATACTTAATGTGTCGTTATTGAGGTCGCGCATCCTTTTCCAAGTATCTGTAAGTCTCTTAAACGTATCCTGGGAACGGACAAGAATATCGCGTGGAATATCGCGACAGTCACAAACGTCCCAAATGCTTATCCATGCCTTAGTTGCAATCATCAAATGGCTTTCATCGACTTTAGTTTCCTCGGTGCTCCAGCTCATTTCCTCAAGGATGCAAAGCAAGAGGTCATTCCAAAATCCTCCGCCATTTTCTAGGACCCAAATATTTAGCATGCGAATCAAACTTGGCAAAAGACCCAGTAAATAGACTCGGCAGTCGGGATTTTGCGTTAGAATACCGGTCAGTTGGTCCAAGAGCTGTTCTGACAGCAGCGAGGTATTTGCAGTCCCACTTGTGAGGAGAATATTTAGCAATTTTGATTGGTGCTTGCTCTTGGGATATTCACAAACCCTTCCAAGGGTTTTGACGATATCAGGATCATTGCTAATGCATGCACACAATGAGTCCGAGAAACTTAACTCTGTCAGTGCCTTCATCGATAGTTTTGCAATAGACGTAGCACATTCTGACTCAATGTCAATTTTCAAAGGCGTTTCACCTTGTACCAAGTTAGCCAAGGCCAACACGACTTGCTTCCCCCTTTCGTCCCACTCACGCGTTATCATCACAAGTAGCTCCTCTCTGATATAAAATTGACAGCATGAAATAATCTCCAAAGCATACTTTGTTGTCTCCACCTCTACCAGTGGATGCAGCAATACTGTAGAAGTCATCTCCCAGATCTCTTTACCAATAGATCGATCAGCACCAAGCTTCGAGTTGCCTATCATCCGAACGACAAAAAACATCATTCGAAGAGCATCACATCTCATTAATGTGCCTTCTCTTGATACAGCCTCTCGAAGGGTCCAACATAACTCACTGAAGCCATGATGTACAGCATGCATCGCATTTTCTAGCGAATACTCGATCGTTGAATTGTATAATTGCAAACAGAGTTTTGAGATATTTGGAGATTCAGAGTATTTGGATGCGTTCACGATCGATAGTAGCAACTCCATCAAGTCTCCTTGGCCCTGCTCCCGCAGTGTAGCAACCTCGGCGCCCCCACCAACGTTCTGGTTTATGTAAGTCATCATGGATTCCAGAATTGTACACCGAAATTCTAACTTCCACGGCTTGATAAGAAGATTCATGCAGCATTTCAAGAGCTGTCCACGTCGAGCTACCAGACGATACGAGCGGAGCACACTCGATCGAGTTACATTAGAATTACTGTCCGCTTCGTCTGCAGCTCGTAGCAAGCACTGAATTAGCTGAAGCGAGTCTTCTTGTGCTCTAATCCACAGTTCATTTTCAGTTTTAACGCTTAAAACAGCAATAGCATCCTGAAACAGTGTCCAGCACATGAGTGGATGAATGAAGTCTGAATGGAATAATACTGCGCGAGTATCAGGCACTCTAGAAAGGTAGAGCACAAATCGTTGACTTTGGTGAGTGAGAGCAAATGTTAGCAAATCTTCATCCAGAGTTCCAGCATCATTATTCTTCCACTTTCGCGATGATAAAAAATCAATCGTGATATTGGAGGCTGCAATCTCAAGTGTCCTCCTTGACAACGGCTTCTTAAACATTGTTAATGCTGCGTGTACAATATTCGCTACTCCATTTGTGTCTGAAGTTAGAGGGACGCAGCCAAATTCCAGTTCTGCCAGCAGACCCATTGAATAGCATTTCGATCGTGCCGAAGACGATGACGATTTCAAGAGTTCTGTGGCCAGAGGCACGAGCTCAACCCATTCATTGTCACAATTATCCACAAAGTTGCAAACCTTACCAGCGACACTTTGCACTTTCACTAGCAGCCACAAGAAACGAATCGCGTAACATATAAAACTGTTTTCCTGCGCTTGAGCTACGGCACACGCTTTTAAAAGTGCTGGGACCTTAACGTAGGTTAAAAATGATTTTACTGCATTCAAGTGCTGTCGGTCAGATTGCCAGCGCTGTAAACTAGTTGCTTCATCCCATTGCTCAGAAATGAAGCATATAAATTTCACCCATAGTATCGCCCGTCCGAAGTCAATGGAATGTGTTTCATCATGCAGAACGGTAAATATGTGCCCTACTATCATTGGGAACTGTGAGTGAAGACTGAGCACTTCGACCATTGAGTGATGCTCAGTTAGTTCGATTGCCACTGATAGGATTAGTGCCTGCATCTTGTTCGCAACTGCGACAACTCGGTTTCTTTTCGAAGCACGACCAGGGTTTAGTGCGTTTATGGCCAGGCTTTCATCTGGTTTAAAACTTATCCAGTGGAACACCCAAGCGAAAAATGAGCTGCTAGTTTCACTGTCATTCAAATACTGCGTCCACAACACGTCGCGAAACCTTCGTGAAGCCAGCAGTGTGTCCAAAAGAGCCGTGTAACTTTCCAGAAGTCGTAGCAACTGATGGTTGTCGTTAGCTACTGAATAACACTTTGAAATGTGTTCATACCCAGCTACAAGCGTCGAAATAGTTACTTCATTGAACACTTCGATATAGCTGTTTTCTTGGCCAGCCACAATACGAAGCAGCACCTTCACTGCCGATTCCACAGCTGCCACCACATCGGAGCGTAGTGCTGGAGATCGTGAAGTGAGGAGTTGAATAACTCGCAGAGCTATCGCCACGAGATAATTTGTATCAAAGCACTCACTTTGACCAGACACAGAAGTGATAGCATTAATGCAAGAAAATGTCGCTTCAATCTCTAAGGGTCCAAGGTCCATGTGGCATTCCAAATGGCTCTCAAGTTCGGCCAGCATTTTTACAACGGTATCGATGAACTCCCCCTTCTCATTCGCGGTGTTGGTAAATGTTACTGCTAAGTTGCAATTAGATGGTATATTAATGCACAGACACCCAATGCAACGAAGGATAGTGTGAACCTGCATCAATATTAAAGAAAAAAAGTTGTGAATAAATGGATCTTCATGAAACTAACAATATCGTCATGTTGCTGGCACATTTCTTACCGATTTCGCTTCTGGGAGAGCATGTAGCTGCTGTAGAAGCACTAACAGAATACCAAAGCGATCTTGTATTGCATAACGAAACGTTACTTCCAGTTGTTCATTATTTCCACTCGAGCATATGATGCAAAGGAACTGACAATAAACTTCGAGATCAGAGATACTTGTATTGCCTGTGGCGAAGTAATCATTAACCGCCGCTGCTACAGACTTAAGTGCCTCATCAAACGTATCTGCTGAATGTACCACGTGGTCCCAAACTTGTTCACAAAGCGATTCATCAGCGCTGAGGATATTAAACAACTGGAGTATGCCAATAATATCCCCACTGTGGGATCGAGTGAGAAGTTGGGCGATAGCCAGGTGCAAGTCCAGACCATATCCGCATCGAAAAAGAAAATCCACGCGATGAAGAATGGCACAGCTCAGATGGCATGCAGTCACCTCAGGTACCCGACTTTGCTCTGATTGCAGTAACGCTAAACAAGAGCGCAAGTATGTTGTAGTCCAATTACTCTCTAGATTCGTCCAAAACGCAGGTAGAGAGCTCGCGACTTGGGACTGGATGAGGAAAAACTTTTCCAGAATCTCAGGACGATTTTGCCACAATCGGATTTTAAATCGATTCATAAAGCCAGCAAATGAGTGCCATAGGCTAGCGTCGCGATCCTTTGCTTGCCCATCCACGTGATCATTTCCGAGTGTCATTATCTTAGCACAAAAGCGATTCGAATAGGCTTCTGTCGCTGTCATTGCAGCGATCACAGTCAATGCGTTAAGTACGACATCAGCAGGCACAGCAGCCAACGCAACATCTACAATGACGCCAACGGCCCAGTTGTCATTGAGTAAGCTTTCAACAAAAACGTCGGTACTGATAAGTTGAACAATCAGCGTTGAGGACGAGCTTATTAGGCGACGTTTCTCCGACTTTGTCACCGATAAGGTGTGCTGACCCATCAAATACGAGATTGCCTGGACATCACCAACCTCGTAAGCGCGACACAGACGATCTTTGACCAAGCTCAAAGCTGGTTTGGGCAATTCCGACTCCAACGCTTCCAACGAGATGATTGTTCCAAGTAGTTGACACTTGTGTACGACGGTGAAGGTGCCTAAGTCATGTGGTGAAGATGCTAAATGTAACCAAGGAGGAAAACCAAGTAACCCTCCTCTTGATACGGTGCCTCGAAACTCTTCGTGTGATCCGTGTAGGTGCATTTCAAACTCGACACTTTCGTTATATAGCAGAAGTAACGGCAGATTCTGTCGTTGTGCAACTTCATCGATCACAAATTCAACAGGATTCCCCAAGCGAAATGCCAAGTTGGCTAGAAGATCTCTCTCGATACCCTCAAAAAGCGTTGATTCGTGCAGTAATTGCAGCAGATCGGAGAGCTGCCGAGTTTGCATTTCCTCGGAGATAACCCGCTCCGAAACGCGCTTTGTATACGCCACACGGCGAATGATTTCAGCCCGATCTTCAACCAGAAGCCTGCCCAGCCGCGTAACGAGCCCATTACGAGCTCGCATCGAACCGCGATATATTGTCGAATCATCAGTGTAAGTCTTGAGTAAAATGGCCAGCCTCATCGCTATACGTCTTCGCGTTGATGCCGAAGTGTGGCTCATATACGCTTCTTTGTCAATCGAGTACATGGAAAAGTTTGTTTTTTCGTGGTAAATCCCAAAAGAACCTTCAAACTGTTTTTGAATTCGCTTCATAGAGGATGCGAAGGAAGCCATCGTACAGCTCTGCTCAGTAATCATCCATTCTGGAATTGAACTGAAGCGGCAGTCGTTCATCAAAATCAGCCAGCAGTGTTGCTTAGGTTGACTGCACAGTCGGAAGCCTAGTGCTAGTTTTACCAACTCTGTAGTACATAAGTCTGTGAAAAATGGAACGAATGAAATGTGTGCAAGTAAAGCCACGCAATCTTGCGACAAAGGTGGCGAGAGCTCATACTTAATCAGCATCTCCCCCGCATAGGAAACCACGTCCGCACCCACTGTTCCAAGGGGATGAACTACATTTTCCATTCGAGAGAGCATAGCAAAAAGCCGCGGCTGCTGAGCCAGCGTTTGTAGAAGTCTGATTGCACTTGTCTGAACCTCGTGAGCTGGGGCATATATGAGGTCAACAACGCACCGTAAGTAGCGAGGATCCGAGGCAAAAAGGCGGTGATACTTTGCGGGATCAAGTTCAACAAGCTGAGTCGCCAAGCAAAGCAAATTGGACAAGAACGAACGGACCAGAGAATTCTGCATCTGAAGAGCCGACACTTTCGAAGCCAATAGCAGCATATCCAATAACTGGGTCTCACCTTGACAGACAGCATACCATTTTGCGGCCAGAGGGATACGAGACGAAAGCAACTGAAGAAGTTTGATCCCAAAGACCATCACCAGTTCAGGTTCAGGCGAAGGATCTAAAACCTTCATCTTGGTATTTCCACCTAGCGAATATCTCACTGGGAGCAACTTCAAATGGACTGAACTCCAGAACTTCTTGAAGGCGTCACTGGGTTTGCTGCGGAGGTCGTCGATGCAGTCTAGTCCAAAACATTTTATCATTTTCTCTAGATTTTCAGGGCTATGCTGTTGGCACATATCGCTAAGTAGCAAGTACTCTCGGCCCATTGTGGCATCAGCATCTGGGCCGTTCCGAATGACTACGTCCATGATGTTTTTCATATCTATCACACTTAGTATGTTGGCGTCCCATTTCCCAATCGTAATCACGAAGTCAAGAAAACACTTTCGTCTATCGAAAGCGACCAAGGAGTACCTTGTACTAACACTCTCTCGTTTCCAGCTCAAAAAAACATGGGGGATTCGGGCTGAAACAATGTCTCGTATCTCGGATAGAATCGTTCGATTCCGTTCATTGCCCTCATCAAGTTCCGCAGAAGCCAACTCCCAAAGTTTTCGTAGGAAGAGCCACGTATGTGCTGATCCCCTAAAGCTTTGATCATTAGGCTCCCGTGTTGATCGGTCAGCCGCATTAAACACGTATTGAAGACTCCGTGGTCTCAATGTTTTCGCGTATTCCGTATTGTACATTTGGATTACATCCACGTCGTCACAGCTGAGATTGTTGTTACTTGACACCTCTTCACACGCCCCACTAGAGGGAAGATGAAGAGAAATCAACACGCGCAGAAGTTCATTAACGGAAGGTTCTGCTAGGAGCTTGTACGTATAGGTAAGTTCATCACTCAGCACTTGTGCGGAATCTTCATGAAAGGCACCAAAACTCGAGTGCCGCACCTTTTGAAGCATAGGTCGAATCCAGTGATGCAAATATGCGGTTAGACGCTTAGATGATGGGTGGTTCAAACTCGCTATAGACTTGCTAGGGCTTAACGCTCGATGATTGTGCCATAGCACCGAACGAAGGCGCTTTTCATTGCGCGAATTCACTCGAAAATAAAGTAGACTCGCCAATACATCACCTGCAAGAATCCCCACCTCAAGCGAAGTAACGTCCTCAGACACTAGAAGATGAACTAGCAGTGTCAAAAGGTCATCGTCTACACTTCTCCCTTGCAGTCCTGGTGTCAATAGCGTTCGATTTCTTGCAAGGACTATTTTGTTTGCTAGTGTAACCATGTCGCGTTCTTGATTCGATATTTGCAGCTCCTCGTTGTCCACCAAAGCGTGCGTTATCATCGCCAGTTTCTCCTGGAAAAACGTATCTCGTACAATTGACGGGAACTCGGCGAGCCTTGCCAGCGTAAATGACGATGCCCGTCGAATTGATTCATTTGAAGTGAAGCGCTGGTCTCTGAAACACATGTAAGAGCGTGTGGTTAGCAGCCATACTTGTAAGCCCTTTCGCTTTGTTCAACGTACGTAGGTGTAAGATACGAGAACATCATAGATATGAACGCCCTCTCAATGATTAGTCGCTGGGCCACCTCTGTTTTAACAACATCAGGCATGGCGTGAAGGGAACGTAATGTGTAAGAATGAGCATAATAAACAAATAATAAACTAATGTACCACCTTTAGTAGCACTCAAATGGCCCAGCAGTTGAATGGTATCGCCAGCAAATGTCTCACGATCACTTTGCCCGATCTCGGGCACTGATGATTCAGGGAGAACTGCATTTCGGAGTAAGGCTGGCACCCAGAACCAGTCTGACTTCGCGGACCCTCGCAACATTTGCACACGACTTTGACTGTTAGCCGCAAGGATTTCAAGCACCTTGACGCTTAAATTTAAAATACTCTCGGCTGGTTCTCCCTTTGCTGACAGCAAAAAGTGAAGGTCATACGTAGGGCATAAGACACGGTGCGCGGTTGATAAGCGAAGAATGGATTGCCCACAATTTGTCTAATGAAAATACATCCACAAGTTAATACTCAGCCGATCATTTTGGCAAGTGGCAATAGAGTTTACCTTTGCGATGATGTCACAAGGATCGCAGTTCGAGCATCCGATACTTTCGCAAATACAGCCGTATCTCTCCTCTCCATTAAATTCTGGGCCAGTTACAAGCAGCAGTAGTAATCGTAGAAACTGATTCGCATAATTTTAATGCTGTGTCATCCTCCCGAGTTTCACAGACACAGCAAAGAAGACGTACCAGCTCGTAAATGTCTTCGGTGAAGTGCGAGATGTAGACCGTCTGATTTGTCGTTACTTTCAGAAGGTGTTTTGCAGCAGTTTCCTCAAGTATTTCGGTGAGTTGATTTCCACTGGCAAGGCCCTCATGACTACTATCTTGTATGGGTTTTTCATCTTGCTGGATGGCGGAAGTTTTGGAAACGTCGTCGTATTGGCTGTACTCTGAAAATCCATTTATGACACTGGCAATTTTCGTGATACAGTCCGATTCGAATCCACTGAGGTAGTGCCGAATGCCACCATGCTTAGTGGATACTAATAGGAGCATGTCAGCCATGTTTCGCAGCTCGTTCAGTGTTAGCTGCCGTGAGAGCAGCTCAGTTAGTATATCCAATCGGCTTTTCCGCTCCAAATACTCGACGTGGTTATTTTGTGTTACGATCTGGTGTAAGAAGTTGAACAGCTACATAAACATCATAAATTTCAGAAAAAAGTAAATAACTGAAAAAGTCACTGTACCTACCATAGGACGGAGAAACGTGTCATTGCTGTGTGCCTTTAACGTATGACAAATGACATGCACCAACTGATCGCCGTCGGTGTGAACAACGACATCAAGTTTGATCATTAGCCGCACAAGTAGCTGGAGGACACTACCAGCTGACGGATTTAAAGCAATCTCCTTCGAGACAGAATCAAACAGCTCCATTAATAGCCCGTTATTGCCTGCTGCTGCAAATGTTTCAGCAATGCCATCGCGAAATGTTTGATCATCCAGTCGAAAAACTGCCTCGACTAGAAACAAAATTGTCTGCGAACAGGAAAAAAGAGTTATCCTAACGGCCTGAGCAAATATTGTGGAACGTATATGTTAAACAAACCTTTCTTTTCACTTCAAAGTTGGGATTGCGTAGGCATGACACGATCCGATGTCGAAGTGGGAAGAGTTTTAGCTGGAGAGTAGCCAAGTTTTTTTGGTCTGCTAAAGCCAACTTCATGCATGAAAACGCAGCAATTTGGATTGGTGGGAATTCGTCATCAAAGAAGAATGCGATCACTCTGTCTTGAAAGTCATTCTCTAGCAATTTACCACACTGTGTCGGGTGCGTTTGGAGATGAATGCTGCAGCACAAAACCGCATACTGAGCAACTTGCCTATTTGGATAGGCGAGAAGGGGGACAATCGTCGTTTTAGTTCGCGCGGCTTCATCCAGAACAGATTCTGGACTAATCCGTTGCATTGCTTCGAGAACGTTTGCGGCAGCACGGCAGAGTTGGAACAGCTCTCTCTCCTGCCGGTTCCAGATCGGATACATGTAAAACAGCGTTGAACCGAATGTCTCACCTGCCTTCGTTTCAGCAGACTTGTCTTCGACTTCCGTGGCAACAGATTCATGAGAATATCCAGCTCGGATTAGCCGTAAAATGGATTCCATTAGTTTCAAAATGAACGGGTACCCGTAGTTGGCAAGGAAGAAGGAGCTGCTGGCTGGATTGGCAATCATAGAAGCCATGGCGCCGGCGTCGTTCTCAATAGATCGGCTAGCCGACAATTTTGACGCCAAATTGTCCACCATTACAGAAAACCCGATCCTCTTGGTGAACTTACTACTTGTTGCCAAGGCGCCGTCGACTTCAAACGATAGCAAATATATGTTGGATTTTTCGAAGGCGTCAGCAAGACCCCATAAAATTCCAGACGCTAAATCCTACAGCCAGCATCAATGTTAGCAAGCATTCTGGTTAACAAGAAAACACGTATTTACCTGATATAGTTTGTCCTTAGCAAGAAGTAGAAGCTTTCGGAGGAATGAGGGTTCTGTCAAATCCGAAACTCCCCATTTCATTATGTCCGAGCGTGCAGCCCAGATGATATTCCTCAGTGGCAGCAAATACAGCGTAATGTTAAGAGAGGCACTGTGTATACGCTCCCGGATAAACCGCTAACACAGGAAGTAAAAAGTTTTTGTTAGTCATAAAAACAAAGTGTGTTTCGGGGTTCACGTCGTTCTACTTACCACAAGCAGCAGAATGATCTCCTTTAACTCGTCGCTATTTCCGATTGATACAATATTTTTTGTCATAGACGACAGAACAACTAACAACTTTAGATGGTTCGCCAGCTTCTCAGTCATAGTTCGACTTGGATCGTTCCACTCGTTCGACTCCCAGATAACATCAAACGGCGGTGGATCCGATACCGTTGATTTTTCTTGGTTGAGCTCTTTTTGTTGAACATGATTAAGCCTTTCCCGGTTGAGATTCTGGTACCGATGAAGTATACCATACGTATCAGGTTGGTTAGCAGCGAATTGGATATCATCGGAGTCCTCCGTATAATTTAAGCGTTTGGGAGAAAGCATCGGGCGAGGGCCACATGCTAAGACGGTAGTCAGAAGGTTGCATAACCTTTTCAGCTGGTATTCGTCAATGCTAACTTTCGATAGTAGTCCTTGGAAAAGGAATACAATGTACGCACGAGCAGCTAGTATCGACACGACTGCGCTCTCGTTTTCCATTAGAGTAAGCAAGACCTCGTCCAGCTCTAGTTTTGCCAAGTCGTCAGCAATTTTCAGGTTTGTCAGCAGCCATCCGAGACTGATCAAGGCAGGAATTTGACAAGCGGGCTGGAGAACGGAGTACCAAGTCAGTGAACACAGCGAAACTAGTGTCTGCAGCAAAGGTTTCGTACGAGAGAGCGCGATGGGGGACAGCTGGCCCGATCCACCAACGAAATTCACGTGTTCTTCATGCAGTAGACCCAAAATGTCGGAGCAATTTGCAGTTTTCTTGCGGTGCTCTACATTAAAGAGAACGTTAATCATGGCAGTATTCATAGTTGATAGAGAAGGGTCGTCACAGACGCTCTCAAGAATCCGGTAAAAAGATTCCAGAAAAGTTTCCATCGAGATTGTCCACACTTTCTTATCAACAGCCAGTCGGAATGCAAGACTGAGGACGCGTAATACTCCCGTATGAAGCGAAATACAATCATGCTGGTGCAACAGATCGAGCAGTGGTGGTGACAGCGCTGATAACAAGCACAGATATTGGTGCGAGCTTGTCAAGCGCTCCAGAAACTCGCATAGGCTGGAAATAATTAACTCATGCAGCTCAGCCATCGCTGGTACCCAACGACCTGGATGGGCACTCCACAACAGGTATGCTACACAATCTCTTGGCCCCTGCATTTCCTCTTGAGCCCACACTACGCAAATATCTGTCAACATTAGCTTCACAAACACCTTCATCACACTGATAGAAGCGTCCAAAACATCCATCAAAAGTCTTGCGCATCCACATGGGCATTTTTGCAATTCTGGTAGCAGAAAAGTAGTTGAAGCGAAAAAGTGTGTGTGCACTTGTCTGAGAAGAAATACTGAAAATGTTGGTCCTGCTGGACGTCGTGTCCAAGCTCTGTTTTCGACGTAAAATTCGAGCCATTCCTGCCAGTGAGCGAGCAATCCCGCCTTCGTAGCACTGATCTCCTCGGTCATCAAAAGACTAACAATCGCTGTCTCCATCGACTCCTTATATGCAGAAACGCCCTGTAATGCCGTGATCGTGGTCACTAGAATGTCCAGCCCACCTCCAGTCGCAAATAGTTTCTGCACACAGAAACAAAGTGACTGTCAGTATGAGAGTGTTCATTCTCAAGATCCAAGACAAAGGTCAGTCTTTCATACCTGTTTTTCTGTCATTCGAGGAGCAAAATATTCAGATGATATTCCGGTCAGTTTTTGCTGCTGAGAATTTGAGCATATCGCCAAAAGCGCACCACTTGCTTCGTCGGATACTTGTGAAAAGTATGAATACTTTTCAATCATCTGAGCAATAATTTTAGTGTTTGTTTTCGTGATGTGATGCGGTACGGAGGGTATTACTGCAATAGTTTGCTTCATTGCGGATAGTAAAATTCCACGCGGACATATTTCACCTTCATCTTCATTCCCATACATGAAATCGAAGAAAGGCTTCCCATACTTCGCTGTGGTCCAATGATATCCTCGCTCTTGCAAGAACGAATTCAAAAACCTTAATCCATCTGTTTCACAGAGCGCGATGGTCTCTTCTTCTTGCGCTGACATGAGAAAGCGGTCTATTCCTTTGACAGCGCTCCAAAGTCCCCAGCACCCAGCAGGTCCATTAACATAGTCATGCTTCCCCAAACTCTTATCTGTATGAACTCTGAAGATCACACGATTTGCCTGGCCTGCTGGCGTATAAGAATACCCAAAAGATATTGACGTCACCCCAGGGTATTCTCGTAAAGCTGTGCCCAGCGAAAACAGTGAGCTAATGTGTGGAAGCAGATCAGTGTGAATAATATTGATGCCCACTCCAATCGCAGCATTCGAAGGAACCACGAGAGAGTCACCGCAAAGTAGTGCAAATGCTTGTTGTGCTTCTTTTCTTCCAATTGTTTCTCGGTCTTCCAATGGCAAATTAGCGCTGGTGCTGGCAAGTAGTTTTGTCCGAACGAAAACATACTCGACAGCAACTTCTTTTGGTCCAATAAAGCAGTAGCTACGTAAAAAATGTCAGCAGAAACAAGTACATGCTATTTGAGAGGAAATTGCGTACCTCGAAATTTCTCCTTTAGATAATTCCTGTTGCCCCCACCGAGGCTTTAGCGAGAACTTTGTATCACTTGCCATCAGATTGCACTGATGATGGGTTAGAATGGACTCTCGCCCGTTTACGTAGAGTCTTCCGAGAGCGGCGCTGCTTCGGGATGCATTTATTTTATCCACGTCAATAATCTTCAATCCGATCGACTGCATATACGCCTCTGCGCTTGCTGAATAGGGCCCTGGTTGCACAAGATTCTGGTGCAAAAGACGCAAGCACGCCAAAACAGTGGCCTGTGGCTTACCACAGTCCGCAGAAGTCGACAGATGTTCCGACAGACTTTGAGCAAGATGTTTCGACTTTCGGTTCAGGTATCCGACGAGAGCAGGAAAGAATACCGATCCTTCAAGTTCTCTACTGTAATGATTGCTCTCTCGCAGAAAGGCTTTTATAAGCTCATTCACACGTCTCAACAAAGACGTATCTTCGATATCGGCAGAGCGGAAATCCAACCTTTTCCACACTTCGAAGCCAAATGAGGATAGTTTCTGGATTGCTGCTTGGATGCGTTCTTCACGCAAGTGGAAAACCTCCAACTTCGCTATAGGCTTTGGACTCGAGTTCCTCCTTGACTGCAGAAATCCATACAACAGAACATAAGTAATTTCCATGCCATCCGCTAACCAACTTTCGAGCCGCACTGCAGGGTTGTCGGAGCTGGCCAAGGCAAACAATTGATGATCTTTGCCCGATAAACGCAGCAAAGCTAGCCTTCTACTATCGGATCCTGGTATGAGCTGCTGAGGACGCTGATCTTCAAAGCAGTCGGCTCGAATTTTCGTGAATGATTGCCACCCCCTCATACCAGCGAACACGTTGAGAGCGAATTCAAAGTGCTGGAGAGCCTCGGGGTCTAGCCCATTGGCTTTGTCGACGGGAAATATTTTCAGCAAGTATTGCTTCAATTGTCCGTCGACCCCTCCTCGGACATGAATACACCGCATATCAAGTTCGGTATCCAATGCTAACAGGAGTTCATGTAGTTCCAGCACATGGTAATCGATGCCATAGTACAGAAGTGCCGCATCAAGTTGATGTGTGCCAACACCTTCGAGTCCAGTACGAATAATCTCCAATAGTGATCGGAGAAGTTCCTCGATTTCCGCATTTGTGACCACTTCTTGTTGTTCCAACTCCTCACTATTCCAACTTTTCTCAGTTGATTCGGCAGTTCTGAGCGCCCTAAAGCGTCGAGATCGCCGCAAATGCCCTGGCGACTGGGTAATTGATTTTTCTGGAGAACTTGGTACTTCGGGTGTTGGGTTGGCAGTTGAAGTGTCACTACTGACAGGTTGCTGAATAAAAGAAAACTCGTGGCTTTGGTCCTTGATATTCAGCGAGGCCCCAGCTCTCCCAATGATATCGAGTAGTTGTTCATGCGCTGTAGTCACCGTCTTCATGTTTGCAGGAAGAGCAGCTTCTTCTCCGATTTGCTTGTGTTCTCTCGGTACAGCATCGTTGCCAGATGTTCTGCCCTTTCGTGGTGCACTCACTAGCTTTTCAGTAGTAGTATCCTGGTCTGTTATCTTCGCTTGGCTCGGCTCCAGTCTTGGCCCAGCCGACAAACTTGCAATGCTAGCTCCTTTGTTATCAGTATCAAGTTGATCTTCTGCGGTCGAGACTCCAAGCTTCGTTGGAGTATCCAAGGGTAAACCTTCAGTCTTTACCTCTTCACCCGTATGCCTTTTAGCTTCTTTCGCAGGCAATAATGCAACTTGTCGCTCGCTTCCAAGCTTCAACGCATCAGGAGAAACTACTATTTCTCTCTTCACAGACGACACCGCACTGACAGGCCTGGAGTCACTGGACAGGGCAGGAGTAGCAGGTTCAAGAGCAGCTACAGCTGTAGCTACTTGTCGTTTACCGGCCACTCCAACCGTCCGTGGTCGCTTTTGCTTCAGCGCTTGCCTTTGAACGTGACCCGTCTCAGGTCGCAGATGATGCTGCTGTACTTCCACCTCGGCTCTAGCTGCAGCAGCACTATGGACAGCTGTGGCTAAAGGTAGAGCGTCCCCTCTAGTTACCCCAGCTTCCTTCACTTGCAGCAGCACGATGCAGACGAATGGAATGTCCCTAGCACAAATGTCGTTCTCCTCCGTCGCGTCCACTCGCGCGTTCGTCGTCGGGTGGACGAAGGCGAAGTCGCATCTCGGCGGCAGTGCGATGAATTGGCCAATTAGCACGCGCACCGAGGCCAGCGACGCCGAGGCCACAAGATCGAGGCAGCCAAGGTCCTCCAGCGCACCGCTCTCCTTGCGGTCGTTGCGGCGCACTACGCGGCGCTTGAGCCATTGGAACGGGGTTGCCGTCCGCTGCGCCTTCTCCTTCGAAATGGGCGGCGGGGACGGCGCATCGTAAGACGCGGGCGGCGGAGAGGATGCACGCGAGAGCACGGAGCCGCGCGCGAGGCTCTGCTGTCGCGCTTGCACGTCCGCCAGAGCAGCCGATACCTCGCCCAGCGCGCCAACTCTGCGCATCGTGTTGAAGTGGAAAGATATTTGGGTTTACGGTGAGGAAAGCCGATGAAAGTGCTTACGTTGCCGGAAGATGGTGACGCAACTTTGGAATTTCAGCTTGGATTTTTCGAATGCTTTTTCAATGTGATGTTCACTGAACAGCACTGAACAACACATTCCAAAAGCGTTTGAGAATAGTGTTCAGCAAGCCGCTTTATGAACGCATAGAACTACGTGGAAGTACTACGAGCCGAAGTGTGACAGCAGCTTGAATTGTTTATCTACTTCCTCTCTTCAAAAAATAAGCGGTCTCTCGCCGCTTCGCTTTTTGGTGGTGTCGAAAATAGCGTTGTCAATAGCATAATTTAAGAAAATAGTAATAAATTATGCATCTTGGCAGACATATACCATAATATATCTCACTAAACGGATATTTATTGTGCCTTTCCGTTGTTTTGTCCGCCTAATTTGGACTTCGCAATCGGACCTGTGGCCTTTGAGAGGAGGAGTTTAAAATATTGTGGCGCGTTGGCTCAAAGGCCGCCACTTAGTGACTTGTCACTCATCTAAAATTGTCGCTGACCAACCAGTCGGGAGAACACCCAGGTAAGCAGCATGATGCTTGTTCACAGCTCCTCCCGTATCTCACTAACTACTGTGTCTCTGTACGTATGGATAGGTGCAGTAGCTACCTTAGACAGCGGAACAGCGCAGCAGGTGTGGCTTGTTGGCGAAGAGAGGTAGGCTGCCGTCATGCTGCCATTGTGTTCGGTACCAATAGTTTTGCCCATACATCGCTAACTATATTTTCTCTGCTTGTATGACTGGTACAGTATTAAGCAATGGCAGATACAAGCGAGCTTCCATTACCTGCGCAGCTTCATTGCCGCTTAAGCGTGAAGTCTGTAGAGCCTTTGACCCCTTGTCCTGATCGCGTACCTGGTCACAAAAGGGTTGTGATCTTTAGAGCAAAACGGGGAAAGTGATTGATTCGGTCATTAGTACGCTAAGCTTCTCTAAGCCTCTCTTCTACCTACTTGATACACACTAATGGATTCCTTACTGGCTACTGAGTTCTTCCAGCCAATCAGCGAGTGACACTTCGTATCCCATCTTTACCCACAATTTTGTACCCATGTGTGCGTATCGTCGACACGTCAACAGCGTCCCGTAATCCATGTGCCATCATCATCAGTAAACGTAATCACGTGAGTGATTACGGCTCCACGGACTTGAAGGCCATAGCGGTTTCTACTGGTACGCCGGGGCTGGACGAGACGCATCCTTGACAACACTCCCACTCGGCTCGGCAGCGCTTGGTGCTCGAATTCCCAGCATGTTTCGAAGGCTTTCGAACTGAACAGCAGTAATCGACTTGGTCATCAGATCTGCCTTCATGTTCTTCGTCGAGCAGTATCGCAACACCACTTGGCCGTCTTCCACTTTCTCGCGAATAAAGTGGTAGCGGATGTCGATGTGCTTGGTGCGCTTGTGAAACTCGGGGTTCTTGGCCAACGCGATGGAGCCTTGATTGTCCTCGTAAATATTGACTGCTTCATCGTTCTTCATCTTGCCGGGTTCACACAGAAATGCCTTCAGCGAAATCGCCTCTTGTGCTACTTCAATCAGCACCATGTATTCCGCCTCCGTCGATGACAGCGCCACGGTGCGCTGCTTCTTGCTTCTCCAGCTGATGCACCGGCCGTTCATCATGAACGCGTAGCCGCTTGTGCTCCGTCGAGTTTCCATGTCGCCAGCCCAATCTGCATCCGAGTATCCTTCGAGTCCGTCCTTGCAGCTGGCTTGGAACTCGATACCGTTTCTTTCGTCCCTTGAATGTACCTAAAAACCCTCTTGAGCGCCTGCCAATGTGTCGGGCAAGGATCCGAAGCAAACTGACTGAGGACTCCCACTGCAGCAGTGAGGTCCGGTCGAGTCCCCACCATGAGATACATCAGGCAGCCGACAGCATTGCGGTACGGCACCTTGCCATGGTATCCTCATGCTTCCAGTCTCCTTCGCTCATGGCCCTGGTCAACTTGAGTCCTGGATCTTGCGGCGTATTGACGGGGTTGCTGTTCTCCATGCCAAACTTCTCCAGAATGTCTTTCCAAACTTGGTCTGACGCATGGACGCTTTGCCACTTGCAACATCCTGATCGATTTCCATGCCGAGGAAGTACTTGAGTTGGCCGAGGTCTGTCATCTCTAACCGCTCACTTAGCTTCGTCATCTGGAGCAGCTCGTCGTTGTTGCATGTGAGGACCAGGTCGTCGACATAGAGTGCCACGAGATCATGTCTTGATCGTCCCACTTGACGTCGATGCAGTGGTCGGCTTCGCACTTTGTGAACCCCACTTCGAGCATGAGCTTGTCGATAATCTGGTTCCACATCCGCGGCGACTGCTTCAGACCGTAAAAAGGGAGCGCTTCAGCGGGCAGACATAGTCTGGGTAAACTTCATCGACGTATCCGTCCGGCTGCGCCATGTAGATGTCTTCGTCAAGAAGTCCGTTGAGAAAAGCTGTCTTGACATCCATCTGGTGCACCATCAGGTTGTACTTAGCCGCCGAACTCAGCAGAATCCTGATCGACGTGAACTTGGCTACCGGTGTAAACGTTTCTTCATAGTCGATGCCGTACTTCTGTGAAAATCCCTTGACCACTAGTCGCGCCTTGAATCGCTCGATCTCTCCAGCTTAATTCTCCTTGATGCAAAAACACCCATCGGCAGCCGATTGCCTTGCGACCCTTTGGCAATGGCACCAACATCCATGTCTTGTTCTTACGAAGCGAAGTGACTTCTGAGTCGCACGCATCCTTCTGCTGAGTAGAAATGTTGCAGCCTTTCACGACTTACCAAGTTCCCAAGCCAGTCCATAGACAGAGGTCAGCTGAGCTGACTGCCACTGGCTTAGATATCCCGTGTCCTCCGCTAAAGAGCGGACGACGGCGCGTTAGCGCTTTGAATGGGTCGCCGAGAACAGAGGCTTCACCCGGGCTGTACGGCGTACCGGCCCGCCGAGTTCGGCAGGACTTGTTCCTTCGTGCTTGACCACCACACGCCCTTTTCGTGCCGACCTAGTTCTCTTGGCGCTACCAGTCAACACCCTACAAGCTATGCCCCTCGGGTGTCAACGGTAACCATAATCCAGTCCGCGCAGGGACTTACCGGATAGTGTACACTTGTCTTGGACTTGGAAAGAGTTACTTTGTTATTATTTATCTCTTATGAGCCCCCCACAGGGACTCCTCCTATTGTTAAATATGTTCGTATACAAATATCAAGTGAAATAAAGTGCGCTCGGATCTCGACCGACCCTTCGCAAAAATCTTAATAAAACCACCCGAATCAGCGACCGGCTGAGTTCATCCAGTCGATTAACCGAGTTGCCAGCTGATTTCGTACTCAGCGGGTAGTACCGTGGCTATATCTTAGTGCGATATGCGAACCGTCTCATCTGGCGGTTACTACACTACAGTGGATTTAATTTGCACAGGCACCGTCTAACCGTCGTTTCGAGTATTACCAAATCGATCATGCCATTTCCTTGTGTAATTTGTCAGTTTGTGTGTATGCATTCCTTATATCTAATGAACTACTCGAACAATCCATCCGTTTTTAATTTATCTAGCACAAGTAGTGTAGTTAGTTTCGCGCTAAGTTGGCTTGTGTAAGACATTACATAATATACCACTGCGACTGGTACATGTCTGCGGAATTCTGGAATGGTACATTAGTACATACTTCGTTAATACGATATATTTTTGTCAAACCGTCCTCCATTTTAAGGCCTGACGTAGGATGAGGGACCTTACCAAAGCCTACCTGACCGACCAGGTAGCTGTTGCCTAATCTGTCGCCTAATTATTACCCAGCAAAACAGAATTGATGAAGTGCAAATCTGACCAAAACGCGCTGAAGTGTTAGTATGCAAACAGGGCGACTCGTTTGTGTGCGCCTGCTCAGCCTGACGGCTAACATATGGCGCGGGTCCGATCCCCGTGCATGTAGGAGCTCGATGCTTGAGGAAAATGCCGTGTGCAAGTCTTTCGTCGGTTACGAGACAACCAGGCGTTTAGATCGACGCGCTACTCCCCACCTGGGGGGGGGCATGTGAAACAGTTGGGATTTCTGGGAATAATTGCACCAGTTGGACATCCTGACCAATCAATCTTCGGCGGATGGTAAAAGGGATCATCCCTGAGCATAACCATCTCGATTGGTTAAAGCCCTACTTATTGTAAGCCACATGATTCATACAAAAGTCAAGACAAACTGGCAAAAATTCGACTGATGTGGGAACTTTCTTGACGCATTGCACCGAAATTTTAGAGTATTTGGCAAAACAAAATTACCGTGACCATGAAATTATTTTGATAGCTCTCTTGTAAATGTTTTCCAGCACCAGAGGGATTATTTCTGCGTTCCGCTTGAGCATAGCCTTTTGGCTTTCCGGTCATATCTCATGTTACACGTCACGTAGATGAATGCAAAAGTGCACTCGGAAAGCTTGCCTTCTCTTGCATCTCGTGTATGTTTTTGATGTTCTCTTGCGTTGATTCAGAACGAAATAGCACACAAGAAGGACGAGAGGATTTAGGGCGCGAAGGTTTTTTTAGCGATACTAACTCGGAGGTTAACGTCAGGTCGGTCTGGTCACGCTCTACCGCTGTTTGCATCGAAACCTCCAAAACAGCGGTTTTTGTTGTCCTATGGAGCATGATTAAATCGAGTTTTGTTTTCTCGTCGCTCCCAAACGACTTCATTTTTCACCAATCAACACCAGGTTAGAATTGGACCTCAATTTTATGGGCTCCCGAGGTACAAATTCATTGCTATTACGGCTTCATCCTATCCAGCAAGTCAAAACCATGCTCAACGACCTTTCGATCAATCGGCATCAGAACGTAGATGCTTGCGCACGCGTGGTAACTTGTAGTCATTTCCTCCGCGTTGCCTGTACGATTTTGTTCGCGGGGGCGTGCGGCGCATCCAATGAAATGCTGAAGTACTGGACGATAGCAGTTCTGGTGCGACGATTTAGTGTTGGAGCTCCTCCTAGCTGTGAACCAACTTTGCCCAATCACATTGAAGAAGTAACCCACACTAACCTAAAATACCATTTGCATGTTGAACGGAAAATACTAAAATCAGTTTTGACTCGTCATGTCATTGGCGCATCCACAATCATGCCTTGCCGACTTCTAGTCAAGCTCTTCGAACCATCCACGTCGTTCCGCAACAAGAATGACCCAATTGAGTTCCCCGTCGAAATGGGGAGAGGTTCTCGGCTTTTCAAGGCCCAAGCTGAGACTTAATCTCACGGGTGAGTTGCGCGACGGCTTTAACGTTTTCCTCAAGCCCCAAAAGCAAGCCCCCCAACTGTAATTTCTGAAACCGAGTGAGGACAATCGCAACGACCGAATCTTAAGAGCCTGGAACCTAGCTCGATCATCATACAATATATGTATTTCATTGAATATAGTGTAGCTATATGCTATATAATTCATAATAATAAGCTAATTCCCTTTGTAGACGCAGTGCCCGTACCGATTCTGACCAATTCCGCCTTTTGCCGAGTAACATTCATTGGCGGTCCTTGTTGTCACATTGCAACATGCAGATACATGGCAATAATGGCTTTTCGCAAAATGCCATGTTGGCGTGACACTAGATCCATTGCTTTGATAGCAAAACTCCAACCGCAAAGGGACCCCAGTCAGGTGACTAAAGAAAACCAGTAGCGCACCAGTCCCGTGGATAAGAGCACCCCACCGGTAGCACTATCCGTCTGCTTTAAACCAGATTTGGCGAGAGTTTTCGTTATATGTTCCCTTAGATTTAGCGGAGGGCACCTCGAAGATATTTTTTTCTCGTTAAATCTGCCGATGAAAATAACGGTTAAACCGCGAGAAACGGACGTCTAGTTCGATGTCAAGAGACGACATTGCTCAAGATCGCTCGTCGGGATGACAACAAAGACCACCAAAGCTCGCGTACCGAGTTTTTTTTTTGGCTTGAACGAAGACAAGAAGTTGGCCAGGCTTGTATCAACACGAGTGTAAACGGCGGAATTGGCACAAACCAGACAGGGAAGGACTTTTACAAGCGCGTGAAATTGATATTTGACGATATGCTCCACGCAAACAACGAGTGGGGTGCCGAGCGACATCTAAATCTATCAGCTCTCGCTTCGGCACTATTTCTCACGACGTGTCCAAGTTCGTTGCCTGTTATAATAAGGTGACCGCTCTCAATCGAAGTGGATGCACCCCCACAGATATTGAGCATCAAGCACTCGAATTGTACGAGGCCATGAATAACAAGGCAAGTTCCGCTTTCTACAGTGCTGGTATATTCTCAAGCTTGCTCCTTAGTGGGGCCCGTGGCGTGCACAAAAGGTGGCGAGGCAAACACAACAAGCAGCATCCTCTACCTAAACCGAAGTCGGCCATAGGGTCTGCCACTACTACCAGTCACACAGCTGAGTCCGCGATTTTCGAGCAGACTGATGCAACTACAGATCGACGCCCCACTGAGCAAAACGCACGAAGCTGATGGAGACTGAATCAACGTGGCAAACATAGCTTCGTCTGCATCAGTCTCTGCAAGTAAGTCGTATAACCAGTGATCGGAAATGGCGGCATCCATTGTTGACAAACCGGGATTACTAGCGATTGCTGCGGAAGATAGAGCTAACCGCTAGATGGGCGACAAAGTGCTTCGGCAAATATAGGATCACTGCTGCTGTTGCCTGTCATATTTAAAATAAAAACAGTGGGGTTGCTCTGAGCGCCTGAAATTCTTGGTAATGTGAATTTTTGCGTTGTCCAAAATGACATTTGGATTGTCTCTTGGCAACAACCATGGGTTCAGGTACGTAGAATTTTAGACTTGAATGTTTCGTGAAAGATCCGTTTCGTAAAATGTATGTACACCATGCGAAAAAATCTTGAACGCCAAATGCAGCGAACACTGATACTCGCTTGCCTCACGAATATGTATGGACACGACGGCAGGCGTTCCAATAATGACCACTCTTGCTCCGCAGCGAAGACACCGCCACGGATAAATTAATATAATGCATAGATTAACAAGCAATATTCACATACCTTCCGGCTTTCGACGTTTCGCTTACAAACACAACTAATCAAGACGGCTGCCTAACAGCAATAGTCGGTTGACGTACCCTTGTCGCTCCTTCGGGATACTGCGAGCACGTTTGACCATAACTGTTTTCGCCCAAGTCGTAATCCGAATCGAAGGGCGCGGCAAATGGGGAGATTTGAAGCAGCAATAGCGTGTCGAACTTTTTTCTATCAACGACTCCCGGAGCTCACGAAAGTCGAAACACGGGTGCGGTGTACAATTCACGAAGAAATGTTGCACTTCAGGTGGACACTTTCACGACCATGTCAATGACACGGTCGTGACACGGTGTCGTCGGCAATATTCCCCGTAGTATTATAGTGGTGGTAAGATTTCGTGGTAAAACGCCTAGAACCTCAGCGACAACAGTACTGGCGATGTCGTATACGTATTGCAAGACAATACCGCACAAGCGGGTATCATGTGAGTAGCCCATTGGCATTTGACACTGCTGATCGGCGGGTAGCTCTTACGACGAAGACTGAATGGCCGATGAATTGTGGTCATTCGGTCCTTAATTCCTCAAAGGTTAGTTTTCTTATAGTTAAAATCGGAGCTCGTCCGTAAAACTTGCCTAATCAACAGCCATTAATGATCAGTGTATAATTGGCTTAAAGGATAACGAACTTGCTGGACTCTTTGTAAATTCTGCTTCAGTAGCCCTTCAAATCATACCTTTAAACCCTAAACGCTTGCGAAGAACCATTTTTTGGGGCCCAAAATTGGCCATAATTCAATAGACGGAACGTTTATCTTGAGCTGACTATGTAGTCATTTAACCAATTGGCAGGCTGATGTGTTCGTAATTCCACCAATACCAGCCCGATCACATGCTCCACTTGACAACATTAAAGCGCCTCATCCCCCCCCTCTTCTCCAATTGCGCGCGGCATCATGTTCGCGGGCGGCGGCGGTGACAACGTCAAGCGCGAGAAAAAGCCCGGAGTTGTGCGTATTCGTTTAGAAGGATGGTCCGTGCGTCATTTCGTCCTAATTTATGCCTCTTCCTCCTCATTCCCATGCAGGTGGCAGGGCCGCACGCGCAGAGCAACGGCTGCGCTGTGTGCGGCTCGGACCAGAACGGAGACAGCATCCTGCTCTGCGACGGCTGCGACGGTGAGTACCACACCTACTGCCTCGTGCCACCGCTGACCGAGATCCCGGCCGGAGACTTCTACTGCAAGAAGTGTACGGACGCCAACTTGGCCAAACAGCGCAAAGCCGCCGAAGGCGCTACCACTTGTGCAGGCGCTACGGCGGCTACTACTACCGCCGCCGCAGCCTTCAGTAGACCATTGGTGACCCCTCCTACAGCTGTAGCTCCTGGCGCTGGTTCTACTGCTCCTGCTCCTCCTGTTGCTGCTGCTGTTGCTGTTCCGGCCAAGCCCACCATCCTCATGAAGGAGTCCAAGTACAGGGGCGTGTCCAAAGTATCCATGAAAGGCGTCAAGAAGCCGTTCGTGGCCAAGCTCTGGCAGGGCTCCAAGTACCTGCAGTTGGGCACCTTTGGGAGTGAAATCGAGGCTGCTCACGCGTACGATAAGGCCGCGCTTATGCACTACGGTAAAAGTGCACAGCTCAACTTCCCGCATCTGCACGACAGCTTCATCCGCCCGGAAGTGGCCTTCAGCGTGCGGCCACAGAACCCGAGTGTTTTAACGGCAGCTAGTGCTACACCGCCTCCTGCTCACCCGGCGTCAGCGGATATGTACGGACGCGGGAGAGGACGAGGTCGTGGACGTGGCCGAGGTCGCGGACGTGGCAAGCGGTCACAAGAATCGTCTGATGCGCACGGTATGGCTGCGCACCTAGAGGCCAAGCGTCGAAAGATGGAAAATAGTGGGTCATCGACGGCACCGAGCGTACCGGCGAAAAAGTATTTGGGCGTCCAGGTACACCGCGTATATGCACACGCACAGATTCACGTGAACGGCCGAGTTGTCAATTTGGGTACATTTGCAACGGCTAAGGACGCAGCGATGGCGTATGACAAGGCTGCCTTGAAATACTTTGGAGGACCGCTAGGTTCTGCTGACGCTCGTCCTGAGGAAATTGTCCTCAATTTTCCGGAGAAACGGGACGAGTTGCTGAAACAGTTGATCGAGGAAGAAAAGCAGAAAATGGCGCGACAGACAGGGGGATCGAGCTACGCCAGCCGCAGTGCTCAACATGCGAAGTACAACTTGTCAATTATGAAGCTTAACACGTGGATGTCCAAGCTTGAGCGATCAGTAAAGATGGTGGAAGCATCACAGAGAGTGCAATGGGGTCTTCACCTTGTGCCTATGAAAAGCGACGAGGAACAGGAGGAAAAGCAAGCATCTGATGCTGCTAGCGTACCATTGATGAAGACAGAAATCTTCGGATCCGGACCTACAATCAAGACAGAGTTCACAACACGGGATCAGAAACTGAGACAGAGCAAGACGAAGATACAAGAAGCGATTGCGCTGATGATTGAGGAGCTAAAGATTTACGCGGCCGACGCGCCTATGGATCCTTTTTTCCAGCCACCGCCCCGTTGTACACCTATTCTCGATTTATTATCCACTTCTCGCCATTTGAAGTTGATCAGTGCGATTAACGACCTCGCTCATCTCGACGTTGACGTAGACGGAAGGGATCCAAACCCTGCAGTTGACAGAAGCTTCGAAAGCAAGCTGCAATCTGTTGTTGATTACCGTGCCCGCCTTCAGATGTCAGGTAGTAACGAGAAGCAGAGGCTGGCGCATTTTATTCGTGACTTGGAGACTGAAGCGTCACCTGGTCCCACTACCGTTCCTGATGATCTCAATAATACTGCGATCACGACAGACCGAGAATCTCAAGTGTCGAAACAGTCTGAGATTCTAAAACGTGCGAAGTACGTGAAGCGGAACGTGCTAATTTCGAAGCTGCCTAAGCCCGTGGGGACAGATACTGAAACAGATGGGCATCATGGGGACTTGTCGAAGCAAGTCATTCAGACGCACGAGGGAAGAAAAGAAGAACTTTCTTCCACTACAACCGAGGCAGGCAGTAATTCTGCGGCTGACATGGAGATGGAAGTGATCACTCCAGACGAGCAAAACCACAACGAGGGCTCTGCAGATAAAACGATTGCGAAGGACAAGGCAACCGCTGCGACGTCAACTGAATCTGGTGAAGATGAACCCTCTACTATAGCAGTGAGCAATAAGAGCACGAGCTCAGCAGAAGGCGGTGTTGATGACGCTCCAGCGCCTACAGCTTCACAAGATGCGATAAGTGAGAATGAATCTGTGGAAAAGGAAAGCAAGGCTGCTGATTTCTCTAAACCGACAGAAGGTGCAAACAGGCCGGCAGAGGAGGAATCCAAAGAGGATATTGCAGAATCGAAACATATCGATGAGAATGATATCGATTCAGAGGTTTTGGAAAACAAGGCTAAAGCAGACGAAGTTGAAAAGTCAGACCCAGAGAAACCCGATCCTGACAAACCTGACGTTGATAAAAAGTACGATGATGTCAGCATGGAAGATGCTGGAGCGGCTTCTTCTTCAACTGCCGTAGTTATTCCCAAGGACGAGTTTGAATGGCAGTTCTGCTTGGCTGTTCCAGTGTCCACAGCTAAGGACAGTCTTCTTGTAGCCGAAGATACGACCGAGGCAGTGTGGCGATTACTCCCGATATCAAATACGACCCAGATGGGCGAATTCATTGAAGATGTCTTCCTGACCGAAAAGGAAGTTTCAGAAATGGAAATCTCGGAGGAAGAAATATGCTCATCTTCTGTTGGAACTGCTGGAAAAACTGCATGGATGGAGCATTTGCGCAAGCTGCATGTCGAAGAAAGTCAAGTGCGACAGCAAATACAACGGGAAACTAATCACCAACATGCACTGCAGGGAATTATGAAGATCGAGCAAGACCGATTAAATGAGATATCGGTGGTGTACCGTGAGGCCATGAACAAGCTTGATACGAAAACAACGCTGGCGCTGAAGAATCACGCACGTGTGAGTCAGGATGCACAGTTGGTGAAGTTGATGCGGCACTCCTTCAACCCAATTATTGGTGACCTCCTTGACAAATGTGACGAAGCATTATTGAACTGTTTCCGGAAACTATCTCTCCGGTTCTTGGACTTTTCTCAAGAGTTCGAATATTACCGCAATGCGCTGCTCAGTTTGACCCAATTCTCAGGGGACAAAACTACTATTGAGGAGGGTCGCGCCAGTCCAGTTGATGCTTTGGATCTAGTTATGGACAACAACAGCGTGACAATTAAACGTGAAAATATCGCGAAGGTATCAGACGAGGCTGCGGATTTAGTCCCATCCGCTCCTGGTGACGTCGTTGAGCTTGTTGACGATAGTGAAGCCGTCATTACAGAGGAAGGCGATGAGCCTAATGAGTTAGGCGACAGCTGTGGGCTAACGGAAGCGTATATCAGCTTTTATATGGGCGAAATGGAGGCTCTGTGGAAAGAGCGAAGCTCTTCCCTTGAAATGGTGCAGGCGATTCAGCGCTCACTGCTGCATACTTCGCTTGAAGTGAACTCTTCTATTGAAAGACCAGTAGAAGGGCAAAAGTTATTTGAGACGAAATCGACTGAAGATGTTGACATGAAGGTAGAAGAAAATGAAGATGCCCAGAAGAATACGATGGGTAATACGGAAGAGGAAGCTCGATCCGAAGAGATGGTAGTGGAGTCTGACGCCAGTTCGAAGGCGTCACAAGATAAGACGACAGAGGCTGGAGATGCAACGGTTAAAGCGGATATGAGCATCGAAAACATGGATAAAACTGAGAAAATATCCAACACGACTGAAGATGCGATTACACCAGAAGCTGTGTCACCCGAGGGTGCCATCAGCAGCGAGGTCGTTGTGAAGATGGGACTGGAGAAGGAGACTACAGGTAAATTCCGGCGGGAGCAGGAGTTACGTGAAGCCGTTGAGTCCTGCTTGGCTCAGTGGCAGCGCATCCAGTGGCCAGAGGAGCTGAACTCGACCTTCCTCGCCCCAACAACTTGTGTTTCGTCAAGTGCATTCCCAGCAATCAAGAACGAACACAGTAACTCGCAAGTTCCCTCTGCTGCAGATAACGAGAATGTGGATTTCGAGTCACCATTCAGTGTTATGGACGAATTGAAACGTGTAATGATCGACCTGACGCAGGATCAAGTGATTCCGATCCCGCAGCCAGCTCAGCCGACGACGTTGGTGATGTATCACCCTGTCTTCATCAACCATCAGACGCCGAAGAACCACCCTGAGTGCCCCGAGCGCATGGATGTGAGTGGTGCTTTTTGTTTCGCTTGTTTCTCGTTATATTTTCTGACCAATTTTGTTCTTATATTTTTGTAGCGGGTCGTGAACATCCTGAACTCGCTGGTTAAGAAGCATCAAGAAACACTCAAGCTTGACCGTCTCTCGATGTCACCAGAAGAGCTGTGCCCACCGGAAACCACACTTTTAATGGTACACTCACCGACTTACCTGCGACAACTGAAGGAGCGATCAATCGAAGCTGGTTCACAGTCCGCGTCGTCCCCTACAGCTTCGTCCCCATCATCTCGAGCTCTTGTGTTCGAGTCTGACTCGGGCATTCGTGAGGAGACACCTAAGCGTGGTAGCCGAAAGAAGAATGGACGATCTCCTCTTGTTGGTGCTTTTGGAGCTGCTAGTCTTGAGCAAAATGGTGTGGAGCTGGACACGTTCGTGAGCAGCAAGTCGTGGGACGTGGCTCGAGCAGCTGCAGGAACAGTGTGCCTCGCGGTGGACCGGGTAGTGCGGAAGGAGTACCACAACGCGGTCTGCTTAGTACGTCCACCAGGACATCATGTCGGTCGTCATGGTCGGACAGAGAATGCTCCATCGTCAGGTTTCTGTTTGCTGAATAACGTAGTGATCGGCGCGACCCACGCGCGGCTGTACCCATGGATTCGCAAGGTTGCAGTTCTTGATTGGGATATCCACCACGGAAACGGCACGGAGGAGCTGCTGAAGGACGATCCGGATGCCTTCTTTGCGTCCATCCATCTATACTCGTCTGGGAAATACTTTCCTGGAACGGGCAAGTCATGCGAGACGGGCAATAGAATCAATGTGGCGCTTGAGAACACGGGTGCCGGTAGCGGCTCGCAGGCATTCCGGGCTGCGCTCGAGTTAAAAATACTGCCGGCTATGCGAGCGTTTCAGCCAGATATTATCTTCATCTCGGCAGGCTTTGACGGTCACCGCGACGATATTTTAGGCGGTGTAGCAGCTGTAAACAACCCCAACGTGCCCGCCGGATACGTGGAGGAGGACTATGCGTGGGCCACACTGGAAGTACTCAAACTGGCGGCAGAGGTGTGTGATGGCCGTGTGGTCTCGGTGTTGGAGGGTGGTTACGACGTTCGCCGCGAGACAAACTCGCTCGCCAAGTCTGTGGCAGCGCATGTGGCGGCTATCTCAGCTTACGAGGCAGCTCGCCGAAAAGCGAATGATAGCGTCAGTGCCGACGTGGAGATGAAGGAGAAGGGAGCTGACAAGGTTGCCGTCCCCACTGGCGCGGCCACAGCAGGGGATGTCATCAAGATGGAGCATCCGGTAAAGAAGACAACCATGGGTTTGCTTCATAAGCTGCTGTCTACCGACCTTGACGACGACAATGTGATTATTATCGACGACGATGAGGACGAGGACGAAGAGGAGGACGGTAGCGGCGACGCGTCCCACGACGTCCACGACGGCGACGTTGAGGATGAAGACACAGGCGAGGAAGAGGACGATGATAACAACGCAATGGGCGACGTTGATGGCGAACCCGAGAGCGAGGAGCCACATGATCTTGGCGAGAAGAGCGGACAGGACGCGCACTCGGCGATGGAGGTGGACGATAGTTGAAGTAATGTTGTCCACATTTCTATGCGCTCTGATTGGACCTAAATCGATTTTTTTTGTATTTTTTCATTCAATGAAATTCGTGCGCTAGTTTGAGCCAAAATGTCAGTTCATTTGTGAACCTGCTGCCTATTCCCCATAGTAAATCTCGTACACGAGCCATGAGCGACCCGTTCTACTTGGCCGACATCCTGCTGGGGCGTGTGGGCGTGCTGCGCTCCACGGCCGAAAGCATCATATTGGAGCTGTGCGAGGCGCAGACCAAGCTGGAGCCTGGCCAGGCCTCGGACGACGCGCTGCGCCTGGCCATTAAGAACAAGTTGGAGCGCGTGCAGACTAACCTCAAACTGCTGCGCAAGCTCGTGCCCGAGTTCGGTACGTTCTTTGCATTACATATTACCTACCAGCTATACTGTGTGTATGCATGACTGATATGGCGATGTTGCTGTTGTGCAGACGGCAAGACAAAGCCAATCGAGAGCGTGAACCAGACGCACCGCAACCTCATGCTCGAGTACCACTGGAAGAACCAGGTGCAGGACATGGGCACCAAGGCACAGGCCGTGTATCTGGAGCAGCTTGGTGGCGCCTTCCCTCGTCTCGAGATGCTGGGCGAGGTTCGTTGCCCGCCCACCCCCAGCAGCCTCTTCGTGCCCAAATCGCACAAGCGCGGCCGAGTGTTTGACCCCTATGGAGAGAAGCAGCCAGCCACACTCAATGAGATGATGGACTACATGATGGCCAAGAATCGCAAGCTCAAGTTCTTCAAGCATGCTGAGACCACACGCGGCGGTCGTCGAGTGATTAAATCCATTAAGTGCGAGATCAATAAGGAGGTGACGGTGCATCTGAGTTTCTGTCCCCCCATTCCCGAGAGCGGACCCAACGGCGAGTCCGGTGTAGCTGCCAGTCCCATGACACCATCTACACCAACATCCCCAGCCTTTGCCAGTGGCCGCCTGCGTAGCACTCGCAACAAGCACAAGAAGCAGCAACAGCAGCTCATCAAGAAGAAAAAGGGTGACATGCTCACAAAGGCCAAGCTCGCCGCCGAGGAGGCCACTAAGATGGAGATGGAGGAGCTGAAGCAGCGCATTACAGAGGCGCGCGAGGCGATTAAAGAGCAGGAGCAAGCTCGAGCTGCGGGACTCCAAGTTACCAAGTACATTGAGCGACTGTCGATCTTTCCGTACAACGAGGACGCTCCGCTTGGCGCGTGGTCCGAGTCGTCGCATAACCTTTTTCGCCTCGTCACATTGCACGGCCGCAAGGCACTGGACCATTTCCGCAAGCAGCACCCAGAGACGTGCTTTTACTACCTCTTCACATGGCTGGGCTACTACGACAAGATTTACCAGACACCATGCTCGTTTTGCAAAAAACTACTTGCCAAGGAGAGTGAGGAGTGGGCTTATGTGCCTCCGTCGTTCCGCGACTACGCAAGCGGACAAGCTTTCCACTCTAAGTGTCTACCCATCGAGTAAAGAAGCTAGAACGGATGCTAAACCTGTCGTAGATGCGGCACAAGCTGTCTTTGCGAATTCAATACAACGGAAGGATCAACCACTCATTGATACTGTTGTCTTCTAGGTAGCTACTCGAGTCTGATAGGAAGCAAGCGGCCGAAAGTTGGAGCCTTCGCTTCGTCCGATTGTTTCTCTGGCGGCACCTGCAGTTTGATTCTGCTCGCCGCCAAGTCGCGTGGAGTGATGGTGGCAGCAGACAGCGGTGGTTGGCTGTTGGTGAGTTGGTTCTTGTTGGCCAGTCCCATTGCATCGTACGCTTCAGCTACAAAAGCTGCATCACCATAATCCCACGAGTTCAGTACCAATGGAAGCGAACATCATACGAGGCTGCAACCAAGTTCGCAACGCACCTGCACATGGGAACGAAGGCGTTGCGTCAGGACTTGCCTTGCGCATTTCTTCCGGGTTTATCAGAGCCGAGACAGTGTGAAGCACTGAGATTCGACTCGTTCGCCCTACATTATCGGCCATAAAGGCATTGGCAGCCTCCTGTATCTCCTTGGAGCGCTGCAATACAATGTCATCAAAAATATGAACCTCTAATTATAGGGCAGCAGTAGTCTTACCTCGAACTTTAATGTCAAAACGGAGATTTCCGTGGCTTCGGAAGTCAGCAGTCGAGCGCTGTACGGACGGCACTGCACCTTGTCCAGCGTCTCCTCCACAATAAACTTGCGACCCAAGCGGTCCACGTAGACCCAACCGCAGTGGTCGAAGCGCGGACGCAGCTGCAGTCGGGTGATCCAAGTGTGCAGCGCCGCCAGAGGCTGCATGGCCGTCAGTTTGCGCTGAAAGAAGATAAGGTCGCCCGTCTCCAGTGTCTCCATGATGGTGTCGTCCATAGACCCCGAAATGAACTCGAGCGCCTCACCACCAGGAGGAGCACGCACTTGGTGACGCATGCGCGTGAGCGTCGCGTTGCCACTCCATGCCGCTAGAGCCGCCAGCGGCAGCAGCGCCAGCGTCTTAGTAGCTGCCATGGTCGACGAGACAAATTTGAGCACTATGCACTGTTTTTGGTACAATTTGCAACTATTATACTACGTACTAAGTAGTTGTGTAGTAGCACTAACTTTAATGTAGCTACTACTATTGTAGTACTACTGTAGCAACTAGTAGTATTATAATAGCAGCATGGTCAATCGGATAGATTCATTCATAGGTATTCACATATAAATCCACTGATTATAGACGGTGTTCTGCGTGCTACACAGCCCTCATAACGTTTTTGTCTGTCATCCTGTTCGCTACGTGCACGCACACTCACTGCCATCCAGTCTTCATTTGACGTTGCTTCCATACGTGGAGGCAATTCCACCGTCACGACCTGCAATCGCCTGTTTCAGCCGTTGTTTTTCAGCGCGAAAGAAGGCAATATCGCGCAGCACATCCTCGTCCAATGCGGGGCAGACCGCTCCCGTCCGTGCTGCCAATGCTGCCGACGCCACGCCGTTCCACGCGAGTTGCTGTGCAAGTTGCGATATTGTCGTCACGACGCCGCGGAGCTCGGCTAGCAGCTTCAGACGACGATCCTCTTGCAGTGTCTGGGTACGGAGACGGACGTACTCGTTCGCCACTTCGCGGTCGCACTCGAGACGAGGAACTTCAAGATCGTCGCTTGCATCTTCAAACGTGATGGACATGCTGCCAGATCCACGTTGTGTTGCATTCGGAGGGCGAGCAAGAGTTCTCGCTTGCGGGACGTGCCTCTGCCCACAGTTTGCAGCGACCTGGTGGCTCTGCCAGACCAGCGGCTGCGGGTGCTGTAACGTTGGCACCTGGTCGCTACTGATCATGTCCACCTTAGCCACCTGAAATCGGTTGGCAGGTGGTGCGTCTAGAATTATCTCTTGCTCTTCGTCCTCGTGGGAGCCGGCCGTATCTGAGTCGTCGCTCGATGTTGAAGAGCTATACTCTTCCGAACCACTGTCTGTTTCCATCCGCCGCCGCTTGCGCGGGCCACCCTCTCCGTTGTTCCCGGCTTGCTCCAGCAATACCTCCATGAACTGCGGGTTCGAGCGCAGGATGTCGTAGCAGTGACGGAAGTGGAACGACTCGAACTTGAGCTTGGGACGGGTCGAGTCTGTCTCCGAGTCGCCCGTAGGCGTAGGCGGCCGCTGGCGGCCTTGTACAAACTGGCGCACGGCGGCCGCGTTGTTCTCGCTTCTTTCCTCTCGAAAGAGCTTTACCGCCTGTTTAATGGCCTTGACAGGCTTCTTGCCGGATTTTTGCAGCTGCTCACACATAAGAGTAACAAATGCGTCAGCAATGTACCCAGCACTACCCTCTTCTACATATGCACACCTTGTCTACGAGCGACGCGAAGAGAACCATATCCGGGCGAATCCCGCGCGCCCAGCGGGTGTGGAGCGAACGAGCACTGCGTGGTGCGGCCGTGATATTGGGCACTACCGCCTGCTCGGCCGCGACGAGCCCCTGGTAACGCTGCTGGACGCGCTTCCAGAGCGCGCAGTTGTCGCTTAGCACCACTACCTCCCCTTGGTTGGCGAACACGGCTAGCAGCGCTCGACCTAGGCGCTTGTCGTCCGCGTGCGTCCAGCGCTCCTTGCCTCGACGCATCTCGAAGGGAAAAATATATTCAGGTGACAAAAACCGAGAACGCGCTTTTGAAAATAGAAGAGAGAGCCATACAGAAACAAGAATTTATGTAAATTGGGTAAAACCCTAGAATGCAAAAGCTAGGCATGCATACAAAAGTGGACCCGCTCCTACTGGACACGCAGACAACGGCCAGAATTATGATACCTTTCGCACGCCCACATATGTTGTCGCATAGGAACTCCACGTATCATGGAGCCGATCAATCGAAGAAAAAAACTTACTTGACTTACTAAATGAAGTGGATGCCATCATCGATGGAATCAAAGTGACTGACGTTATAGGTTCATTCAGCGCCGACGTCCTCTTCAACTCTGGCCTTCGGACGCGTCGAGCGCGTCCAGCTCTTCCTTGAGACGACGCTTTTGTTCACGGAAGAAGCGCAAGTCCTGCTGTACCTCCTCCGCCAGCGTTGGATCCAATCGGCTACCAGCAGACATTCCCATCGGCGCGGCCGTACCATTTTCGAGCTGGTTTGCAAGCTGCGAAATGGTTTCTACGATGCCACGCAGCTCCGCCAGTAACTTTAGACGGTAGTTGGCCTTCTGCTGAGAGCGCTGCGTTCGAACTGCCTGCGCGTTGACCGTGTAGCCCTTCTGAGAATTCCCGCGCGGGACTTTACTTTCTTGTACAACTGGCTGCTGCACCGCCTGTGGCGGGGTTGATGTCGGAACAGCCGAGAAGGCAACACCCTTGGGCATAGGCACACCTTCGTCGCTGGAATCGTCGCTTGGCGAGCTCGAAGAGGACGACGCAGATGCCGAAGCCGAACCACCAGAAGAAACTTCACTTTCCCTTTGGCGCTTTGGGGATGCACTGCCGTCCGAAACTTCCGACGCATTCAACGTCTCGTCGGCATCGCCTGGGAGCTCGGGTCGAGGGCGTCGCCGCTTGTGCACGAAGGAGTGCACCACCCGCGGCTTCTTCTCCGACAGCACTGCCCGCATGAAACGTTTGCTCGTTTTCAAAACCGGGATGCAGTGAGTGTAGCGGAAGGTCGTAGCCTTGGTGCGAGGTTTCGGTGGCGGCTCGGTATCTTCCAGGATAGCCTGCTGCTTCGCCTCCCTGTAGGCGCGCAGGGCCTCCGCCTCCTCGGCGTGGCGGATGGTCTCGAAGCGGTTCTTAGCCTCCACAATGAAATCATCCTCCTTCCAGCCTTCGTGCTCCTCCTTCTCCACCTACAGCATTCGGCCATAGCAATATGGCAACAGTTAGCCCACTCATTTTAACTCCATTTCACCTGAGGATCCCATTTCGACGAGAGAATTGCATAGCAATTCTTTCCCGCACCTTCACCAAGATCGACATGAAAAAGGCCGCCTCGGGCCGGATGAATGACGACCAATGGGTCTGCAGTGCGCCTCCAGCACGAGGAGCGGCCCCGGGGTCCTCCTCCGCCACCAGCGTTGCGTAGTGTGTGAACACGCGCGTCCACATGTTCTTGACGTGTTCTGTGCCATCGCCGTCCTGCGTAGCCATCACGAAGGCGCGGCATAGACGGATATCATCCTCGTTGGACCACGCAGCCTTGCTCTTGCGGCGATTGTTGGACGACGGCGACGACATCGCTTAGACGTGAGCTTCACGATAGACCGAGATTTATGATGTGAAAATGGAATCCTGCCATCTTTTTAGTTTGCAGCATCCATACAAAAGTCAAGGCAACCGGATTTAGAGACAAAGCCAGGTGCACAAACGATGATCTGTACAGATTATACACACGCAAGATGTGTGTTCCTACCTAGGCGCCCCACCACAGTGTTATAACCCTTCACGCACTGACGAAAGTGGAGAGAGCATAGGGATAATACACTGGGACTACCTGGGTATGGCGTTGGGTATAGACCAACGAGCATTTCTCACGTACGAGGGGCTACGTACACAAGGCACAAAATACGACGTAAGAATACTGTTGCGTTCTCGCCCTAATAATCGCACGCTGGCGCGTCCCACCGCCTTCTAGACTGCACGCTACTTGATGCGGGCTACAACATGTACAGCGCCGTATCAATAGCAGTATGACTGGCTACATGTACGAAGTAGTTCACGCGCTTTGGCGCTGCCTACCAATTGGATAATTATCCAAGCCCGCCTTGTCATCCTATCGACGGTATGCAGATGCTGCCGAGTAATACTCCTCAATAATAACCTTATCAATAACATCGTCCTACCCCCGAGAACCTAAATCACTTTACTAATGGAAATGCTCTTAAGGCGTACATACGATCCTTTCAATAATGATATTCCATACTCTTTTTACTAATAAGACCTCCAGTATTATTATTAGGAATACACTTTCTACATATAGCACTATCTACAGGTAATTAGCTATAGCATGTAATTACCGGTACTTGTTGCATCCGCCAGCTGAATAAAAGGGATAAAGAGGGATTTGTGTTCATTGATTGGCTGCATATCTTTCGGGTATCGCTTCATTCTAATGATTGTCGAAGAACTTCGCACGCCGCCAGACTGTTGCGGAGAACAGCAACAAGTAAACCGATGATTTACGAGAAAACAAAAGCAACGGGACAGTGTCGGTACAACTGGACGACGGAACGGTGATTACCGTTCCCAAGATCCATGTGGATCTAGCTGTGAAGTTCGAGGACTTCGACAGCATGGAGCAGTTTACTGTCCTAGAGATGGACAAGTATGACTTGATCCTGGGCATGCCCGGCTCGAGAAACATGAGCCACGGATCGATTGGCGAAACAAGTCATCGGGGCCAGCCGGCCCGCAGTTACTGCAGAGCATTGGTGAGTCATGTTCCCACCTCTGCCAGGAATTGGGGCGACCGAAAGGGGCGCCGGGATGCAGGAGCATCCAGTGAGATTTTGGGAGCTGCCGACGTATTGAGCGACTCCGTAGAAGCGGTGGCAGCAGAAGCTGCACCTGATCGAGTGCGGCAGCCCTTACCGGATAGCCTCAACCCCTGCCGAAATCTAGACCGGCGGCCAAGGCTTCAAGAGTGGCGGTGCCGGGTGGCACCGACCAGGAGGGTAACCTAGGTCCACACCAAGTCAGCCAGACTGAAACTGGCGAGGAAGAAAGCACGCAGCGCTTTCTGTGTGGGTAACCTTGTTCCACATCGAGTCACCCAGACTGAAACTGGCGAGGAAGGCGCAGAATGCGCTTCCTGTGTGGGTAACCTTGTTCATACCAGGTCGCCCAGACCTTAACTGAAGAAAAAGTGGCGGAATGCACTTCTTATGTGGGTAACCATGTTCCACACGAAGCCCTAGAGGCTTTGGACGTCGTCAATGAGACGTCCACAGACGTGGGTAACGAAGTACCACGTCACGGCCGCCGTCGATGACATAGCCGACACCGCAAGTCGAGTCTGAAGTCGCTTCAAGCGACTCGGAGCCCAAGGCCCGGGTTCTTCCGGCGCGGCCAATCGAAGGATGCTATCATATCCTCGACGACGAGACCGGCCATCGGATCAAGGCAGGCGGCACCCAGATAGAGCCGCTGGCCGAGGTGTCAGAGCTCCTAAACCTCGAAGAGTTGACGCCGACAGATTTCCTGGTCGACCTGAAGGCTGGGGAAATCGCGGAGGTGATACTCTTGAAGCAAGAGTCCACTCCAGAGGAACTGAATTCCTCCTCGGTTATGGACGAGGGCGTCCTGGAGGCATTCTCCTCCCAGCGTCCCTCGCGCTTGGGTTCTGAGATTATCAAGAACCCGAAGGATCCAGTGTATCCTTTAATGAAGGCGTTCGAGGACGTGGTGTCCAAGGATCCACCGTCTCAACTCCCGCCGGATCGTGGGATCAGGCACGAGATTGATCTCGTGTCGAGCATAAAGTACTGTGTCACCAGACAATGGCCACTGCCTCGAGAGCAGTGGGAGGTCATTGATGCGTTCTTCGCCGCCAAGCCAAGACAGGCTGGTGCGAGAATCGAATTCCCCGCACTCGACGCCAACCTTCTGCGTTCGGAAGCCGAACGGGAAGTGGCGTCTGGTTGATGCTTTCAATAAGCTGAACAGCGCAACGGTGCCAGCCAGACATTCATCCCGTGGAAGGATGTGTTATTGAAAATATGGCCGGGTGCGAGTTGTACAGCGCCCTGGATCTGGCGGATGGATACTACCAGATCTGATGCGCGAGCACCCCAAGCGGTATGCTCCGGGAGTGGCTGGTGATGCCGCAGGGCTGCTAATGCCCCGGCGACGTTCAATCGCCTGGTCACGCAGTTGTTTAGACCACTGCGTGCGTACTGGCAGTCGTACTTCGACGACATCTTCATGCATAGCAGTGCCGAGGGAGGCAAGGCGGCGATGGAGGTGCATTTGGAGCACCTCCGTTGAGTGTTGAATGTCATGAGGGCGAACAATCTACATGCCAACATCGACAAGTGCGTCTTCGCGGCGCAAGAGATTAAAGTTCTCGGTTGCTTCGTTAGCAACGTCGGCGTTCGAGACGACCCGGAGAAGGTCAAGGCCATTTCGGCTTGGCCAACGCCAAGGTCCCAGAAGGACCTGAGGAAGTGGCTGGGCTTGGCCAACTACCTTCATAAGTACAGCGAAGAATACGCGGGTCTGGCTAGACCCTTGTCGGATCTTCTAAAGTGGATATCGACTGGCACTGGGGGTGTGAGCACCAGGAAACCTTTTGACAATGTCAAGGTAAGCCTACACAAGGCGCCTGTTCTGGCACTGCCGGACGAGACGAAGCCGTTCAGGTCGTTTGCGATGGATCCGATTATGCAATCGGGTGTGTATTGCTGCAGCACGATGCTGCAAGACTTGAACGAGTGATCTCGTTTCAGTCCAGGCAGCTCAAGGCTGCCGAACGGAACTACCTCGTTTATGACAAGGAGGTACTTGCCATGCAGTACGCCCTTGTCAAGTTCCAGGTGCCCTCCTGGGCTCTCAGCCCTTTTTGATCTAAACAGATCACGTTTCCTTACGGACGGCGACGAATTCGCTCCTTGTGTCCCAACGGACGGCGAGATGGCTGTCCTTCTTCGCGGAATACAACTTCCGCGTGGAGTACAAGCCTGTCAAGCTCAACGTGCTTGCGGATGCGTTGTCACGCAGGCCGGGCTATGAGCTGGCACACATAAGTCGCGCCACGACCGATCTATTCGATCAGATACGCATGGCGTATCGGGGCGACGAAGCCCTGGCACCTCTGGTGCGTTTCCTGGCCGCTGGCAAGGAAGTCAAGGCCGAGTGGCTCACGCCACGTCAGAGAGCCTGGCTCCATCGATACGAGTGGGCCGATGGCCTACTCTACTATCGAGTAGTGCTTAAGACCCCCCCCACGGGTAGTGGTACCAAACGACGAGGATCTCAAGTTGACATCCTTCAGGAGACGCATGATGCGCCGTCAAACGGCCACTTGGGCCGCGAGAAGACCTTTCAATCGGTCTCTCAGTACTTTTGGTGGGCCCACGTGTGCAGGTGGGTCGCACAGTACGTAAAGACACGCGAAAACATGTCAGCAGGTGAAACCCACCGGACACGCCTCGGCTCCTTTGCAAACCTTACCCGTTCCAGTGCACTGCTGGAAGTCGATGAGTCTGGACTTCATCTTCGGACTTCCAGCCAACGGCCACGGAAACACTGGCATCTTAGTATTCGTGTGCCGTCTGAGCAAGATGGTGCGTCTTGCTCCGGTCAAAGACACCGTGACCGGGAACACAGGCAGCAAAGCTGTTCCTGGATGGCGTTTACCGCCATCATGGCCTGCCCGAGACAATTGTCTCGGATCGTGTCCCGCGGTTTACCGCTGCGTTTTGGCGAACGCTGTTCCAACTACTTGGAACGAAGCTCCACATGTCCACTGTCGATCATCCTCAAACTGATGGGCAGACGGAGCGTGTCAACCGAGTGCTTGAGGACACTCTGCGCAGCGCCTGTGCTGAGTCTCCTCGCACTTGGTCAGAATGCCTGCCAGTAGTTGAGTTTGAACTCAACAATGCGGTTCACGCATCGACTGGGTATACCCCGTTCTATTTAAATGGCTTACGCCATTTACGGGTGCCGCTCACTCTACGAGGCAGCACCCCGTCTTCAGTACTAAGCGGGGAGAGGATCGGAAAGCGCTTTCTTCCGGGTCTCAGACATGAGACTGGTTTCTTTGCGGAAATAAGTGGAGTGTTTTAGGCTGAATGTAATCAGCCATGTTGGTGATGCCATGACAGCAGCACAGGACAAACAAAAGGAGTACTCAGACAAACAAGGAAGAGGAAACTTAAATGTGTTTAATGTGGGTGAATAAGTCCTACTAGACACTAGGAACTTATCACTCGCCGCGGTAAGTTCCGTTGGGAGCAAGCTGGAGCACCGCTTCATTGGACCCTTCGCGGTCCTGACCAGGCATGGTGCGGATATATACCATTGACCTACCTAAGTCGATGATGACCACCCGACGTTCTACGTGGGCCGTCTGAAGCGGTACCATGCTCCGTTGGGCTCGGCAGCCCCGCAGGACCAGCTCTTCAAAAGCGAAGCTGCGACTCTTCCCGCTGAAACTGCCCAGTGCCAGAAGCCCACGTCCCTTGCGAAGCCGCGGAAGGGGCTCCATACGAAGGAACCTCGGCTGCATACGCCGAGTATGAGCCATAGTGATACGGCTGGGAGTACGCAGGATACGCTCCTGGCTGGGGCACAGGCCGCAGAAGGTCCCGAAGGAGGCACATCTCCCGTTGAACTCGGTCCATGGACACCCAAAGGGCATCCAGACGTCGGACAGCGTGTCCACGTCATTTTTTCGTACGACGGTCGACCCGACCTTCAAGGGCTGACAAGCCGCCGGTCAGATGATTCGCGTCGTCACGAATCGGCCCAAGGATCCCAGGCTCCCGGCCTGGGTGGCGGCAGCTCCGGCCTCACCAAGTCCAAGCGCAATCTCAAGCGAAAGGACTCGACGACGAAGCGCGGCGTCTTCAATGACCCGAGGTGGAGCCGAAGGCGGCACATCGGGTCCTGAGCCGGACCGGAAGCGCGGTGCCTCCTAATCGTATTCTTCCAGGGCGCCGCCGCCCCTCCTCGACCGTAATGGGGAGACCCACTACCGCGTGGAGCGTGTGCTCCAGGAGTGGCGCGTTCACGGGAAGCGCCAACTCCGTGTGGGGTACTCGGAGGCTGAGTGCTCCTGGGGCCGTACGAACGGCTCCAGCCTGACTGCCCGAAGGCTGCCGCGATCTGGGAACAGAATCGGCGGCGACTTCAGAAGTAGTTCGGGCTTTCTTGCCCGAATGGGGTGTGGTCGTGGAACCAAGACCATACCCGCGCTCATCATGAGCGCTAGAAGCAGAATGCTATTGTAATTCTCGAGAGAGCTGCCGTTTGCTTACCACATGGGCTAACTCAATACACAGATCTCGGAGGTCAAGGATGGACTCCAACGTGAGATCCTGCCGGAGCACTTCAAGCTGTCCTTGTGAGCAGCGAGTAGCTGCCCACTTCCAAAAGACGACCTCTGCCTCTTGGAAGGAGTCACAGAGTGGGGGCATCACGGCTGGATAGCCCCACACAGGTCGCAGTCCCGACCGGAGCTCTGGCTGCTGGAGCTGATCCATGTATGCGTCAGCTGCGTGGGACACCCCCGGAGTGAAGTACCCGGGAGCGTAAGGCGGTCCCCCACGGACAGGTGAAGAATACTTCCTTCACCTGTCCGTGGGGGACCGCCTCGGGCATCTTCGGCTCGTCACCATCGCCGCCATGATGGCTAGACAGCGGGGTACGGGACCCAAGAAAGGTGTGACTGACTCGGGTCGCCGTCAGACTCTTTGACGAGCGGGATTTCATTATCACCCCAGGACATGGGAGACTTGTCGGAGTCCTCCTCATAGTCCACGAGGAGCTCAGAATCCTCCACAGGCGGTTCAGGTGCCTTGGAGTCACCTTGGATGCCACCTTGGTGGATCCCTTAGTGGCCGACTTTGCCAGACCGCTTAGAGCTCTTAGCCTCCTGCTTGGAAACAACAGGCTTGGCAGGCACTTTCGCACCGCTGCCAGACCGAGTCTTGGTCATGCCTGAGGCTGACGTGGAAGCCGAGAAGAAGAAAAGCACGTGGGGGTGCTCTGGTCTCAAAGGAAATGGGCCGGCTGCGGAAGTTAACTACAGCGAAGTCGATGTAATTCGAATTGGAGAGTGAAAGGCGGCGGGTCGGTAAACCGAACCTACGTGGCGGAGGATGCAACGGGGTTACATAAAGAGTGTCAAGTCACTCTTCAGAATAGTGTACCTAAGTACCCTAAGTGATGTAGCCAACATCACTATGACGTCACAGATAAGTACCACACATATGGTACAAAGACATCAGAGTCACCAAATAGATAAACATCTAGGATACTTTATAGGTGACTAATACTTAGTATGTAGACGCATTAAAAGGGGTCACCTCTAAATATATTCAGTCTTAAATCTACCTAATTTTGGAAACAGTCCCCCAGACCAGGGACTTGTGAACTGCCTTCACTGAGGGTTTGTATACTCTCCGGAAGTCGCACTTCCTCTGCGCAAGGTGTTGTGTGCCCCGTCACAGCGGTGTAGGTCTCCACATAATCTCTACCTTGCTTTTGTATTGGAGGCTGCTGGAGATTAAGCGGAGGTTGTTATAAGTTAGTTGTTAAGGCGGTTAAGGTTAAATATGGTGACAACTCTATCCGAAGATACTCCCTACGGAATAGGGTCTGGGTCCACGTTCTATTGATTACGCGGACGGGTAGTTTCCTGTAAATCTTCGCTGCAAACAATCGACATTGTTAGCGTTCGTTTTCCGTCTCAAGGCGCGGTAACCGTGATATGCAGGCCTCCTCGCCAGAATATTTTCTTCGGCATAGACTGGCCATTTCACAAACGCAAAGGGGGCCTATTCTACGGGGCAGCTAGTGGGGGATTGTAAACACAGTAACACCAAGGTTCGAATCTCGTGCTGCCACCTTCTACCGCCTTGCTTCACGCTGCTGTTCGGCGTCGACAACTGCTCATGACTACAAGACGCTGCACGTCTATAGATCGGTGAGGCCTGCGGCCTTCCATGGTTGAGCGGAGTGCGTGCTTGCCACTTATGGCGTTAACAACTGCTCATGACTACGGGAAGCTGCGCGTCTATGGATTGGTAAGGCCTGCGGCCTTCCATGGTTGAGCGGAGTGCTTGCCGTGCAAGCTATCTTACTGTGCTTTATATATATAATATATGTATGCTAATACAAATCTTGCTCGGACGACGCAGTCCGGACGGAAGATTGACCACTCGCAATTTGCCTTGTGCAGCTCAGCACAAGCGATCCTCCCGTGCATCCGTGCTTCGTCCGTCCTGCTGCGGCCTTTGCTGAGCACTCACGTGTTGTCTAGTCTACACTCTTACTCCTACATGCGGCCAAGGAGGGCAGACACTACCGAAATTTCATTGGCTATGAGCCCAAGAGGGTCTGGCCTATAAGACGAAGAATCAAGCACGACTACGGGACAGGAGGCAGCGCTCGAGCGAAGAACTATTTGTCTTTAACTCGCTGTCTGAAAACATTGCTCGCTTCCATCGAGCATTGAACCGAATTGAGCAATTAAGAAGACCCGAAACCCGCAAACCCAGGAGACAAGACGTGAATCCATGGAACCTGAGGGCCTTTCTGCAAACGGCGACAACCCCCCCCCCCCTTCTCCATCCTCAAACGGAAATTTGATCCCGAGTAGTCACCACAACAGCAGCAGAAGCTTGAACACGAGCGAACTGGGTGACCGAGGCATTACAGGGCGCCACGATGGCAACTAGTTGTTGATCTTCCCCAAAGGCTTGCTGAACGTCAAGACCACGCTCCTGAAATCCGCGACCAAGATCGACTGTAAGGGCTGACTAGAAGAAACTGAGCTTGTCTTTGTATTCACGTGCTGTATAGTATTACGTTTGGCGGAGAGATGGATGATGAAGCTCTGCGCAGACCCAAGTATGCTGAGCGGTACACCCAGCGGAAGAATATAGCATTCTCGGCGATTGTGCTGTCGCTGCCGTCGGACCTGCGGGCGACGTTCAGAACGACTGAGCTGAAGGATCAGATTGAGGCATGCTGAAAAGGATTCGTGATCATTTTTAGGCAGATCAAGGCATTAACCCTGTCTCTCTGAAGCGTGCGCTTCTGAACCGCGATATACAGCCTGGAGAAACGGTTGACCAGTATGCTCATATATTGAGAGACTCGTGCGCCGTCTTCGTGAAGAACAACACGAGTTGGACAAGGTAGCTGAGTGGGAACACGCAGACATCCTACTGTCGAATGTGAACATGGTGTTTGACGTAACTGCGCAGAAGCATACGATCTGGTATAGCAAATATGGCCGTACGTCGTTGACTGTGTAGGACACGATGAGAAGGCTTCATGCAGTTATGCAGCCCAGAAACCAACTGTTTTAAGTGAGGGATAAAGGTACTGGGACACGTGCAGCCCACAGACTTCAAGTCAATCATGTAAGCGCGGAAAGGAGCTGAAAAGAAGAAACGAAAACACCAAAACGACGATTTACGCCAGCGCAAGAACAAGCACAAATGAACTGCAACACACCCGGCCATTGGTACACTGAATGTACTGTGGAACAATTACGTCCAGAACTTCGCAGCAAACTGACGGCTAGAGAGCCTAAACGCAAGCGCAGGGGGCTGCCTCAACCGACGGCATTTGTTAGCCTGGTGACTACGACGCAGGCTGAACATGCAACTGTCAGCGATGAATCCAAAATAACGGTAGGGCTGCAGTTGACGTCAGACAGTGAAAGCTCAAGTGGACTTGTGGTGTCAGGTCCTGAGACAGAGATGTCACTTGATGTCATTCGCAGACTTTATTCCACAGTCGACAAAACAACTACAACCGGAGTCACGTGGTGGATTGGAGGCGGTGTTGCATCCAGTGCTTAATAGCCTGCGCAGACGGTGCGACGAGTCATGCAGTGGGAAACAAGATGCTTAGATATTCAGATGCATGAAGCCGCACAACGTTGGAGGGACATGGAGGCGAAACAAAGCGCTAATACAATCGGAGGTGGAGTCGATTACCTTGACCACTGAACAATACGGCAAGCAATGCGTGCCGGCAGCGCAGTCATAATCACGTGCACAACGGAGCGACCGCCGTCCATATGCTAACGCTCCGCCGAGCTGGATGGCGCGTCGCGGCAGTGAAGTCCCGCCATGTGATCGACGTAGACGCAAAGACGGACCGGGACCACCATCGCCTAGGAACTGGAACGGACCACAGCGTGGTCGTGACGACTCGTGGCTCGGAGGCGATTACACGATGAGGGGAAGCAGTGGCTGTGATTTCTCTCCCAGAGGTTACCGAGACGGTAACTATGAGCAGTCACGGAACTACCATCATGACGACTTTCAAAGAAGTCGCCGTTCACTTTCTCCGCGCAGCAGATTAGGTTGTGAGCAGAATGCAGACGAACGTATATTATTGGAGATCTACGCAGAATTGAGGGAACTGGAATGCTGAGTCTGGATGTCAACGTGTATCGCGGGAGGGACGCCAAGTTCATGCTGCGAACCAGAACTCAGGTATGCCCCGTCTTTTGAAACTATTAAGTGGATACTTGCAAGCAGGACTTGTCTAACAGCCTCCGGGGAGGGGGGGGGGGGCAAGCCGGCTTGACTTTACAAACGGAACGTCAGTACATGTGACTACCTCTGGTAATGTGTGTGTGATGATGAACCAGGCTACGGGCTGGGAGAAAGAACGGCTGCTCGAGGACGTGATGCTCCTACCGCTCTGATCAACATTATTAGCTTGGGCTATATACAAATGGCGGCTCGATTCCGCATTAGGTGCTCGCGGGATCAGTGTACAGCCTGGCTGGAGAAGGCTGGACCCTCCAAGCTCAAGTTTACAATGGTCGATGGTATCTATCGTCTCCGCGTGAAACGTGCAAAGGCAGCAAAGGTGATGTGAGCAAGTGACTCATGCAGTCAGTAGCGATCATGACGAAGTAATGAAGCTGGGTCACCAACGCTTTGGACACATGGGCATGAGTATGATCTAGGCAATGGCGTCAAGGCATTTGGGCGTAGGTGCTAAGATGAATGAAGCCAATCTGAAGTCGTGCGATTATGTTGTGTGCACTGCGTCCAAAGCCAATGAGATGACATTGCAAAAAAACGAAGTGCAGAACTGTTGGAAACCTTGATGATGGACATTTGCAGTATCGTCGACAGCATAATCGGCGACCAAATGATATTTTTAATCGTTGATGAGGCTTCACGACACAAGTCGACCTATCTGCTGAAAGAGAAGGGTGATGTAACCGAGCATATCAGTGCGTTGCTGAAGCGCCTAGACGTGAATTCGGAAACGACCTGTCATACGGCTGCATTCTGATCAAGGAGGCGCATTCTTGAGCAACGAATTAGGTGGTTCATGTAGTTCTGTTAGAATTTACGTTATATCTCGCTATTGCTTATTCTCCTGCTGAGAATGGCATATAGAACGTGCTAATGGTGTCGTACTTCCAATAATTCGTGCTATGCTAACAGCTACAGATTTGCCGAACTTACTGTGGGGCGAATCCCTGTTCCATGTGGTGGACACATTGAATCAGTTGCCCGCCAAACCGCTAGGAATTACGTCGCAGTACGAGAAATGCTTCTCCAAGAACTCCAAGCGAAGCGAACTACGCACCTGGGGGCACTTATGGCAAGTGAGAATACCCCCTGAATCTCGTCAGCGCAAGAAGAAACTCGAACAGCGAGCACGTACGTGTATATTGTCCGGCTACAGCATGAACACCAAAAGGATACAAACTGCTCGATCTAGTGGATGGTCAAGTGTCGTCAGCTCGTCGTGAGCATGTGCATGTTCATGATAACTACACTGCTGATGGAGACTACGTGCGAAAACTATTGGAAAACTTGATAATGACACATGAGTTGCCCACTGTTGTGCCTATTTTTAATCGCATTAAGACTGACATGAAGTCATACTTGCTTATCGAGCTGCGACCGCTTCACGACGAATTAAAGGTGCAAAGTTGCAATGACTCGCTCAAGTTGCGATTATACCTTCAATTACTTCGAACCAGTTTGTCCTCCTGCTGGGGTGGATACATTTCCTTTTCCCGTGAACCCAACAACAAGGCAAGCATCAGAAGAAGAATAAACGGGATGATGACGCAAGTTATGTTAGTTATGGGGTGATGATACCATCTGCTACTTCGAATATTAAGCGACCTCGGAGGATTACCAAGAGAAGCGTGCGGATTTGCGATTATGTCGTGAGTACAGTAAACATGACACGCAAGATATAGTAGTGCCAACCACATCCAAGCAAGCCAAATAAAAGTAAACAATGGGCACACTGGGAAAATGCTTTGCGAGGAGAAATGGATTTTCTTAAGGACCACCAGAGTTGGCGACTAGTGTGTAGTACTGAAGTCAAGAACTACAAGGTCACCATGTGCAGATGGGTATTTATGCTAAAACGAGATGAGCGTGGACGCATCAATCGATTCAAGGCTCGTCTGGTCATACATGAATTTAAGCAAAGTTTGGGATTAACTAATCCGAGACATAAGCATCTGTTATGTTATTCGGTGCGAGTCGATTCGTGCTGCTATCTACTGTGCAGCATGGTTGGGCAGTGCTACAGTATGATTTAAAGACGGCATTTTTATATGTATATATTTCTATATGGAATCTTGAAGAATTGATCTTCATGGAGCAGGCTCCTGGTTTTTAGATGGATGGACCTGGGCTAGTGTACCGCTTGCTGACGAGCCTATATATATATATATATGATTTGAAGCAGGCTCCAAACATTTGGACAAGACTTTACATGCAACGTTGATGGCTCTGGACGTCGTGCGCCTGATTCAGACTATGGATTTTATGCTCTCATCGAGAATGACAACATTAAACTACTTTTGACTGTGTACGCTGATGACCCACTGCTAATGGGTCCTTCAAGCCGCTGTGCAACGGCGGCTGCTTCGCTTGAACAATGTTCGAGTTAACCACACTTGGATATGTCAAGCAATTACTCGGGGTGGAGACTTTTACTGATTATCCTCAGCATATTGTGTACGGACATCGTCAGTACCTTTAGAGGTTCTGAAACGTTTTCACGTGGAAAAATGCAATGGCTGTGCAACTCCAGAAGCAACAACTCCGTCAACAGTGCCAGTGCATTATTATTGTATGGCCACGACGCGTTCTTTATTGAAGCAGAAGGCTGTATTGGCATACCGTGAGCTAGTGATGTTTCCCAATACCACGTGAGTGCTTCGCGACCGGACATTGCCGACGCCACGCGCAGCTTAGGCAAGCACATTGCTGACTATGATCATACACACTACGCGGAGGCAACTGTGTGCTCAGCTACTTGCGGTCGATTGGGCTATGCGCGGCTCAACGGGTGAATTCAATGGCGACATGTTCACTGCGATAGACCCCTTGCCAAGTGCAAGTGGGAGATGTGATACGTATGAGCGAGCGATTGAGCTGCAGATTCACTGTTTGCAGCGCTGTTACCAGTTGGCGAAGCGATCGACATTTACTCTGCTCTCAGCGTCGATCAAGTGGGGGCGTGAAGCATAAAGATGCTACGCATACAGCTATGGCACCCGCATTCGTACCTCATGCTGTTATTATCTACCGCCTTGCTTCACACCGCTGCTACTCGTTGCTGTCGCAACTGTTCTGTCTGAGGGGGCTCTCGAGTTCAGGGATATTCCCGACGACTTTCCGCTGTAGACCATCGGCAGCCTGTTGTAGCCGTATATCGCGTTTTTCTATACGCCAGGCGGGGTGTCTATGATGTGGCCACCTTCCAGTCGTAAACATAGCGAAACGGAGGTGGGTGCATATACTGGAGGTCTGGGTCTGCGCTGAGACCTGCTTCAATCCGGTCGGCGGAGACGCCAATATAATCGTGATCGCAGTTTCGCCTGCGAATGCGGTACCCACTTGTACACAGGTTCTCGAGTATAAAATTCACAATCTTGTCGTACTTGTTGCGTGTCGATTATCGACCGCGCTCATCTTTTATCCACGGTCTGTCGCCCCCCCCCCCCCAAGCGTCCGCCAAGATCTGAGATGGCCTGCATTCATTCGTCTCCTTTTCAGCAACTATTGGCGCTCACGAGTAATGGTGCATAGTATTGCTTCATGCGATCCTATCGGTCCACCCGTCCATCCTGTACGAGCTCGAGCAGCTCATCAAGATCACGCGCCAGGTAACCGGGACAACACAAGGGCCTCTGGTACCAGGGCGTTGGAAATATAATGAACAATGTTACGTCGGGCTACTGAGCACCGTAACAACGATTGCAGTACATGACAATGTGGTGGAGTGGATCCGCTGAAATTAATAGGATCCCAACTCTCACGCACCGCGCCCAGACACCGACTAACGGAGAGGGTACTCCGACGGCGTGTTGTTGCTGAGTGGTTCATCTTGTATACCCGTCGGCGGGCTGGTGCTGCTCTCTCGTTGACATGGGATGCGCACTTGGGGGGGGGGACTTGGACGTCCTTGTGGGAACTTGGGAGGGGGGGGGTCTGCGTGGATATTCCTGCGCACGAGATCCGGTGTTGGTTTGGTCTTGAGCTCTTGCGTAGACCTTGTGGATCCGTAATAGAATACGAGATCCAGAGTTGTTCCTTCTTGAGGTGTCCTTGCTCCTTATCGGAGTTGTCCTTGTTCTTTACGATGCTGCCGCCTCCGATAGCGGGATCTTGAGGGGCGTTGAGAAGCCAAAGGGCGAGCGCGACCTGGCCAAGCTATCCGGGGGCTGCCACGTGTGCAGGAAGATCGCCAACGCTTAGACTTGGTCTATGTATGGGGCCAATAGAAATCCCCTATACTATAGTCAAGTCTGTCTTCCAGTGCAAATTCGGTTCTGATTTATACCTTAGCCTATCTACCTTCGGATCCTATCCCAAAACCTATCCTACGGACTACTTATAACCCAGGATCCCATCTCTGACCTATTCCTGGCCACCCGTCTCCACTCTACCTCCCTTTAGCTACGGATCTTCCCGGGGTGCACTAAACTGATCGAATCTAGTACGTAGACCTCACCCCACGGGACGGGTCCAGGATCCGTACCATATACAGACCTGGCGTGTAGCATGGTCCGGATCCATCACCTTGACGCTGTTATGGCTGCCGCTGGCAACGTGGATCCTCCAGCTGCCGGACAATTTTCATCTTCTCCGGATCTACAATACCACAACAACGCAATAACAGTTACTGCAAAGATTACAACGTATGGTTAAAGAGAGATAAAAACCACGTTACTTACTCTTCAGGGCAACAGAGGAGCCGCGCAGTTCCACGTAATGCGATTCGCACGCAAAAGTATAGCGCTCGAAGCTCGCTGGTAGTGTTGCTTGTCGGGGAGGATTGGATCATACTCCGCAGCTGTGTGCCTTGTAAGCCGCGGTTTCTTCGATTGTCGTAGAGCTGAGGTGGCGAAGTCGGTCGTCCTGTCTGCATCTGTTGCTGGTGTTACCGGAAGCTATATGAAGTATTCGACACAGGCTTCGCACGTAGTTCGTCAGTGGATAGCGTCAAATCGTTGTGAAGCTTGGCGATACCGACTCAAACAGAGGAGTGTGGACGATGGCCGCCCTGGAAGCAAATAGTTGGCCATGACGGGATACTTGTCCGTGCAAGCATCGAAAAGCAAGAAAACCTCAGCCATGGCGCACTTCCCTGCCTGAAGCTTCACAAACACACACATTGTCCAGCTCACTGATCTTCTCAGCCAAGGTCGTAATACGTCGGTGTGCATGTGCACGTTGCACATAGTCTTCAGCAGCTTCCACCGTCGTGATTGCATCACGAATCTTGCAGTAGCGCTGTAGCATTTGGAACGTTGATGACCAACGTGTGGCGTTAGCCTTGATCGACTTGTAACTGGTCACTTTGGTAAGAGCAGCAGCATTTTTGACGTGTCGCAATTTTTTTATCATCGGATCGGTCTGAGTCTGATAACCCAGCAGAAACCGATTAACCGCGAAGATAAAAATCGATGGCTAGCGCAACCAATCAGCAGGATGCCCATTCTGGTAGAGATGCTCTGGTTGGTTGCACAGTTGCCCCCCCCACACACACACACATACACACATACACACGATGGTCGCAACATGTCGATCTCCTTGTCGTACACGCTCATAACAGATGCGATGTGCGCCACATGATTTTCAGCTGTCCGGCCGTCCAAGGAATGTGTCTGAATATACACGATTTTAGTGCTAAATATACAAAGCCTCGCATCAACTATAATCACATGTGCCTGGGCATACAACGCTACACAAATAAGTAGCAAACATAGATTTTCCAGGCGTGGCATACAAGGAGGTTAATTATATCTCATGAAGAGTTACATTGTACGATTTGACCAACATGGGAGAATGGCACGAAGTGTCGACTTTAACGTTCGAGGAAGCCTTTGCTAGTTTCAGGGAGACGTCAATATGCTGCTCTTCGATTTTTCCACAAGGTCTAGTTTGACTCGTGTAACGTGTGTGTCGGGTCGCACGTAATGACTGAGCGCCGCTTGCGCTGCAAAAGTACAATTTGCTCTAAGTACGGAAAGTGTGGTGTTATCTGGAAGGTGCATCACTGTACAACACAAGGAAAATGGCTTGTCAATGTGAACTCGAACCCACACGTGCGTGGAGTACTACCGTATGATGTTGCTACTCAGCCTCGCGTCACCAAGCCTATGAAAGCTTTCATAGCAGAGCAAGACGACTGTAGCATTCCCCCTCGTGTTATTCTTGCGAATTTGAAGAAGCAGTCAGGTATTTTACCTTCGGCAGGAGGTTGGCCAGACTTGAAGCAAATACACAACCAGCTTAAGGGCATCCGTCGCGAGCAAGGTGGACGGAACACAGTAGAAGCTGTTAAGGGGATCATTCGTGAACGAGCCTATCATCCAGACATCACATCTGTTTCAGCCTTTCTGTTTGGCTACAAAGTTGGCGAAGGTGGATACGCATACGAGGGCAAGGCGAAGATAATGACCCGTTTCTGATTGGTATCACCTCCCTTCCGTTAATGGACAACACTCTACAATATGCTGCACGAGATAGAGTGTCGCTTTTTTCACGCTGACGCCACCTTGAAGCTAAGCGACATTGGGTATCCAGTTATAAAGCTGTGGGTTTACCGGTCAGGCTCGCTCATACCAGGTTACAGCTGTGTTTGTAGTCAGCAGACGTACATCGGTTGAATATGACCATTGTTTTCGGAGTTTCGCTGAAGTTGTGTACAAGATTCGAGGTCATATTAGTGCTGCAATGGGTGATGCCGAAGCGGCGCAACTTAATGCTCTAGCGGATGTCTCTGAATTTGCAGGAGCAAAGGTGCTTATGTGTTTTTTCATGTTTTATACAACGTGCGCAAGCGTATTCGCCATCTTTCAAGTGATGAAAGAATCCTGGTCATGACCTCGATCATGGATATGTACTTATGTGAGAATATGAGTGAGTATCTGGTCTTCCGCGAAGAACAACTCTCGAATTGGAGTGACGTGATAGCTTTAACAGATTTAGCAGCTACTTCCGAGAGAAACGGATTGACAGTGAAGTCAGGAGATGGCGAGCATTCCATACCCAGTAGGGTATGCGACTACAAACAATGCGTGGGAAACGTTTAACGCCCAACTTAAATCCTTCATGCAGCGACGACGGCACCAAATGCGCCTTCTACTCCAGAAAATGTGTGAGTTTGCGGAAACCGTAAAACCCTCACCATCGGTGTCGTCTAATTCGTACCGGTGCCCGCTACAGAGGTTATCAAAACTGCTGGTTTGGCAATGGAGGCATCCCGTGTTAGAGTGAAAGATTCCTCTGACTTTGCGAGCGTGAGAGTTATTGAATTTTTTGTAAACGTTGGTGGTGATCACGCTGTTGAGGAGGCGAACTCGAACTTGAGCTCGATCGGTTGTTCGTTGAGGAGGCTGACGCAGCTGATGAATTTCCTCTTGGTAAATAATAAGTAAATCCTCCGACGGCAAACAACGATCAGTCAACCATTGGGTCATCCATAGAGACTCCCTCGGATACGGCAGGATAGTTCACATACCTTCGATCATTACGGCACCTGCGGAAGGTTAGAAGACGAAGATACGTCAAGCAAGCATGATCTGTACACGGATTCGGTTAAGTGGTCTTTACGGAGATCTCATCAGTCCGGCATGCCAGTTAACGGATGGGGTGTTGAAATTCAGCGTCACCAACGCAACTGTAAGTACTACGCCAAATTCAAAATGTGCTACCATATTTTTGTAGGTCGACACAAGCGTAACTTGCCCTATGGAACCCAAGATCGCTGGACGAAGCTGAAATATAGAATTATCGGCAAATCCAAGACCAAACGAAGCGCAAGCAAAACACAATCAAATAAGGGTAAGAAGCGCGCTTCCACTACTAAGCGCTCTGTTGCCAAGCGAAGCACTGTCACGACTATTGCAGGCAGACCTCCTTTATCTTCAAGCGCTCTTTTCATCTAATTTATTCTGGACAATTAAAGAAGGTCGAGTTGTTGTCTTCCGATAGACAGCAATGATCGCAAAAGTACAGCATAATAGCAATGAAAACGTGTATTACATCTCTTCTTGTATCTAACCCGTCCGTAATGCAATCAAACCAACGCGCCACATTCCAAAGCTGTTATGCCTCGAATGAGAAGGTCTTGTTTAGTGCTCATCTTAAAAATCGGGGATGCCGGGCGCCTTTCCGAAGCTCTTGTGGAATGCAGGAATAAGTGATTTATCCTCTTCCCCGTTTAAAGCAGAGTCGCAATAAAAAAATGTTTTTTTTTTACCAGCGTATGCTTCAGATACGGCGATCTGGTGCGCTTTCCTTGCACTTTCCAAACGAGCATTTGCAACTTTTCCGAGGGCTCGTCGCACGCGTCTACTGGTTCAAGAGGAAACATAGCAACGCCTCGAACTGTCAGGAACACATCAGAGACGCATTGCCACTTCGACAAATCCTTCTTCAGTTGTTCCGCTTCCATGATCGCTACGAGCCAGTAGAACAGCACTCTCGCAACTCCTGATGGTGGCTTCGAGAGCCCCGCTGAGGCTCCCGCGGTTATAGGCCGTGTTACGGCCTGAAGTAATTCCTCCTTCATCACTGTACGAAAGTAGTGTGATCTCGCACGCAATATTGTGCCATGGTTCTGCATTGGGCTATTCGATGGCTGTATATCACCGACAGGAACTAAGGATGCTAGTCGGGTCGTGATTCTACTTGTGCGATCTTTTCGCATTTGCTTTAGGCGTTCGCCCAAAACCCCAGTTGGGTTGGGGGAAATGTTGGGTCGGAATAAGCATTCATGAGCTGACGGCGGTCTGGATCAGACAGGTCGAGCCATGCCTTACGGACTCGCACACCACCTCGAGCTCGTAGCAATTTGTAGTCGCTTGAACGTAGCTGGTCGCCACGGATAAGGGTGTTTTGCCGCGTAAGAACGAGCGTAGATTGACCCTTTAGTATCAGTAAACCTCCAAAACACTTGTGCACTCGCATCTCTATCCTCAAAATTTGGAAGTGCGCAAATACGGACATGCAAAAAAATGTTAATGATTGACGTGGTCCAGACAAGACTTCTGGTCTGCAGGGTATATTCCTATGGTCTTATGCCTGAGATGCGTCTTCTGCTCTTGTGCAGATTTACAATTGCGTTCTGGATCATATTTACAGTACTATACGGGAACCAAGTATATAGAATTAGACCCAGTCATTCGCGCAACTAAAATGTTGAAACGTATTTGTAGGGGATATCAAACCTCCCTACCAGTGCTGCGTCTTTCGAGATGTGTCAACCCATTGGACACACCCTAAACCTGTCTTGTTTTTGCAGCCCCCCCCCCCCTCTGTGTTGTGAGCCTTTCTGTGACGAACCAAATCCGCACCTCTTTGTTGGCGAGCTGAAGCCGCACGTCTCGGTTGGCGAGCTGGAGCCGCACCTTTCTGTCGGCGAGCTGAAACCGCATCTTTCTGTTGGCGAGCTGAAGTCACACCCTTTTAGTCGTCAGCCCGCTTGAAAGCGTTTAGATGTCCCTTTACCACAACGCTTTTAGAACCCAAAAGAACCTGCGACAGGGAGCCCGTGACTTCTTCCTCTTCTTGACATTGCATTTTGCACCGTATTTCCCACCAAGATGCTGGCGAAGAAGCAGTTCCGTCGTTTTGGAAGGCCTCCCCGGTCATATAACCCTACTTGATGTTGTCCGCCATTTTCCCGAGCTTAGCGATCAACATAATGATTCGGTTCACAACGGGGCTGACAGACAAATCAAGCAACCGGGCCTTTGGCGAATGCAGGTCAAGCTGTGGTGCAAGAACTTGGACCCGTGCCAGCTCATCATACCCCAAACCATGAAACGTCAGCTCTGCAGTTATCCCGGCAAGAAGTGACAGCGACACAAGTTCATGTGCAAGAGACACAACTTCCGGAAGCACCTGTACAATTGCACACAAGCAGTTATGCCAAGCGATCCCACCATCGCAATCCCATACAATCCAACCAGTTGTGGTATCTGAGTTGTGGTATCTGACGATGAATCTAGAGAAGGTGAGCCTCGTGAAACCATTCAGCGATATCGATATCGGCGGGTCGCTAGGTGGATATTTTAACGAGGGCAGAGAAATGGACGCGGTTCTGGAGTGGGAAAACAGCGTGGAGCCCGCAGGTCATCTCAGTCGCCGAGATAGGGCCATCGCCCTGCGTTTGCAAACTCTTGCAGATGTCAGACGCGCTCGGGAAAGAGCGGAAGCTCAACGCCTTCAGCGGATGACTCGCGCCCAGATGCGCGCGAAAGCTGAAGGTCGGTAAGACGACATATGTACGTATGCCAGTTTTTGGGTAACGAAGTGACGGTGATAATGTTTCGCGATTTGTATGTGCAGGCTGGGAGCTCGTGAAAGAGGAGCGAATTCTTGATCCATCTAGGTGCACTCGTGGCTGCGAACTTCTATCGCTTCTGTATACCTCCTTCACCTGCACCACTAACAGATGGCTATAGCGCGTTTGGAATAATAGGGTGCTCGGTGTTGTAACGCTGGCCTGCTCCGTGTTGTAATGCTGCAGTGCGACGTATGTATATTTTACAATCCATAGAGACACTGTATGGATCGGTCTAAAGGCCATGTATGGTTTGCCCGAAATTGTGTATAGTCTCGACATTATGTCTGGCCGCCCGCGATTGGGGACAATACGAGCAGATGCTGGCAGCGGTTTCCGTTGAAGGCGTAGACCGCGTAGATGCCTAGGAAGTTAAGCGAGTGAATGGTTCAGTCATCGAAAATTAGGCAAAGAGAGGTTCCCGCAATGATACGCCCGATTGCGAGGGCGATGAAGAGCATGTAGCGTTTGATTGTCCTGACAGATTTTGCCTTCATCGTGACCACCGCACGCGTGGACTTGTTATCGACCTCAGTGATTGGTAAATTCCTCTGAGCCAGTCAGATCATCCATTGGTGTATATTGCTTCATCCACAAAGCCGAACGTGGCGATTAATGGCATGGAGCTCAGTATCCTAAGAAGCGTAGCCACCGAGGTTGGTGTTTAGGTATTTTAGGGTTTGCTGTAGCACGTATCGGACGTCTGCTTCTGCACGTATTGCACTCAAACAGACCTTCGCCGAGGTCAGTGAAGTAGAAGGCACAGAGGTGGCGGGAAGTCAAGGTGAGCTGAGGGATCGGGTAAGGAGGTGGAGGCGGTCTGCTTGGAGGGGGTGAATTGAGAAGAGATGAAGAGGTCGAGCTGGATGCGGAGCATGTTGGGCGTTGTTGAACGGTTGTGGCCAGAATGGGAGCTGAAAAAAAAGACTGTATTATTCTAAATAGTTTTGTTTTATACTCCACTATAAAAATAGTAAGTTATCTCGTCAATGTAATATCAGTAATATCGTTTTTATACTATTTTTCCCATCCCAATAACCTCGTAATAATACTCCATGTCACATGATGTATAATTATGTAGAGTACATGAATGTATAAAATGAGCCAGCAATAATAAATAATTGCTGTCACATCAGAAAGTCTGGTGCCTGGTACACCAGCGGTTCAACGAAATTGCATACAAAGGCCCAGTCTGTTCATAATTTACAATCCCCAAAGCTCGGACCTCATTGGCTGACGCACGTAGCAGCCGTTATTTGGATCTCTTCAAATCGAGGGGTGGACGGACGTATGCGCCACAGCCACCATCGGAGCCATTCCCCCTTCGGCCTCGCCGAGCCCAAACCAACGCCTGCAGTCACTGAAGTAAGACGTCACCATGATCGTGGGCATCATCTCCGCCGGCATGGGCGCTACCAAAGCGCTGCTGAACTTTTACGGCTCGCTGCTACACTACTGGGTGCGCCGCGGCAGCTACGTCGACTGTCCGTTCTTCTCGGACGATCTGCACGCCAAGACGTACGTGTACTCGATTGCGCTGCTGAACCCTCTGTGGAGCCAGCCGCACTATCGTCATCCGAGCTTCTACAAGGACCTGGTGACCAATCTGCGCAACGTAGCTATCCCGGGCACGGGTGTGCCGCTCTCGATTGTATGCTACTCGCGCCTCATCCTCTTCCCCTTCCTGCTCTTCGTGTACCCATGGTTGTGCGCCATCGGCGCCTTTTTCGAGTTGACCAAGGAGTACTCGAGTAAGCAGGGCAGCATCATCGAACGCTTTCTGCGCACCTTCACACAGATCTTCGTGTGCCCACAGAACTGGTTTGCCTTCTGGCGCATCAACTGCCACGTCGTGAGTCTGCACAGCCTCAAGACTAACTCGCCCGGATACATCATGGAAAACAAGTGGGATTTCCTCATTGAGGCCGAGAAGAACGGCATCGCCGTGTCGCCTTACCTCAAGACGCCCGGATCGCTGGTCGTCAAGGACCGCAACGAAGAGGGCGGCATGGGCATTTTCATGTTCAAGAACGCTGTGGACGGCGGCGACTGGATTATCCAAGAGAAGCTCGACAACTCGCCGTTCCTTAAGAAGTTGCTGCCGGAGGTGTCACCGCTTTCGACATTCCGCATCATCACGGCCTCTCGCCACGGACTGGGTGAGGCCGAGGCGCTCAAGGACGGTGGCAACGGCGTCAAATCGCTCAGCTGCGTCTTCCGTGCTGGTCTGGAGGGTGCCTCGACGGACCACAAGTCAATCATGTTCGACGTCGACATGGAATCTGGCAAGATCCTCAAGGGCTCAACCACTACGCACTGGTACCGCGTTGGCCCGCACCACATGTTCCGCGGCAACCTCAGTGTGGGCCACGATATCACCAACCACCCAGACACGGGCGTCCCTATCACGGGCAGCGTGATCAAGGAGATTAAGCAGATGAAGGAGCTCGCAGAGGAAGCGCACTACAAGCTCATGAAGGACGTGCCGCTTTGCGGATGGGATGTGGCCATTACGAATCTGGGCGTGCTGCTGCTGGAGGTCAACATCTCGTGCAATTTCTTCCGTGGCACGTTTGACCAGCCCTGGTATTTCCAGTTCCTGGACGACTACTTCCGCCACCTGGAGACGCTGCCGACGCCCGCGAAGAAGACTGAGTAGAGTGATGGGTGTTTCCAAGCGGTGTGCTTAGTTTAGCTGAGCTACAATAGTGGCACTTGAGATCGCTTTAACAAGTCTTGACATTTTACTGTACATACTGCAAACGCATTGCACAAGCCGTCTCGCCACCTTGGTAGATCGTACTTCCGCACGCATCAGGTTATCTCTCATTATCTTCTGTTTTATCTTCTTTCGGTTAGAGTCAATCAAGGAGCGCTCGTGCGATGAGCGCGAAGGAGCCGGAATATTAAGGGTTCATGATAAGGTCGGTGATACATGTGGCTACAGTTAAAATGCCCTCCAATCAATGCATCGAACTTGGTACACGTCGACAGCTCCTGTCTAGAGCGGCGGAATGGACGGCGGCACTTGCGAACCTGTAGCGGCAGAAGGAACCAGGGATGACCACCGACGCCACCACCCTGTCGGATTCTCTTCTCAACGAGCTGATCTCCTTCCTCTACCTAGACGGCTTACTGGCCCTAGAGCGCGTAAGCCGCTCGTGGCGACGGACACTAGCGACGGCGCGCTTCTGGACCCACGCGAAGCTGGAGCATCAATGGCACAGCAGCAAACATGCGTCCATACTCGTCAACCTCCTGGCGAAGCGCCACGGTCCGCAGGTCAAGAGATTGATGCTCGTCGGGTGCGTCGTGCCTAAAGGTGGGTTGGTGAAGGCGGCCAAACTTCTGTCTGGCCTGACTCACTTAACGGTCTCAGGCTGTCAGACACTGGCTGATGAGGACTTCACGGCCATTGTCCAAGCGTCGAGCCAGCAACTGCTCGAGGTGCGTGCAGTGAAGTGTCTACGACTCACTGACACCGCGCTGCTTGCCGTCGGTGATCACCACTCGCAGTCGCTGGACAGGATCAATTTCAGCTACTGCAGACAGATTTCGGAAAGCGGTGTGGAAGCTCTGGTTCGACGTTGTGGCAACCTACGCTCGATCAAGTTGAAGGGCTCTCCAGCAGTGACTTCATCTGCTGTTGCCTGCATAGCCGAGAGCTGTCCTAAGCTGGAGACGCTCCTGGTAGGCGGTGCGAAAAACCTGACGGACGACTGTTTGTTGGCTTTAGGGAAGCATTGCCCACGTTTGGCGGCACTCGACATTTCAAGAAGCAACCCGTTCGGAGTTGGTCGCGGTGGCATCACCGACAACGCTTTAAAATATCTGGCTTTGCGGTGCCCACATTTGGAGCACTTGACTCTGTGCGGTCAGGGCCGATTGACGCTCTCGGTGCTTAGCTCACTTGCGACCTTATGTCCCAAACTGGAAACGCTGGACATTGGCGGGTGCCACGGTATCATCTCGAATCCTATTGTATTAGGTGCAGAGCTCAAGCGCATGCGTGGGCTTCACGAGCTCAGCGTCGCGTTCACGCGAGGTCTGGAAGGAGAGCAAATCGATCTCATCGTGTCCCAATGTCCACAGCTCAAATCGTTTCGTGTTGATGGGGATAACATCGCCGCGGTCCACGCTTGATATGTGGCAGTGTGCGCACAAGCCATGCATTGGGTTCTTGGATTGAATATGTGAGAATGAAAAAGAAGAGTTATTTTCTCTTTATTTATCTGCGCTATCTCTCTTCATCCTCTCTTTTATATGTTGAATACGATGGGTGTGCTATGCTGCCTTACTCCACAGCATACTCACTTTTGAAAAATTCTTCAATCGCTTGCGCTGCGGAGGTGCTTAGCACAGTCACGTCTAACAGCTTTTCGGCTCCAGCTTGAGCAATCGACGCGATACTGCCTGTTCAAAGCTGGCGTAAATATTCAGACTGACGCAGATTGGGGCTCACGCTCACTCACCGAAAAGGTCGAGCAGCATATCGCATTCATCAGCAGTGATAAATGGGAAATTGGCTTGCAGCATGTCCATGGCATGCTTGCGAGCAAGCAGATCGTCATTCATCTGGCAACCATGGTTTGTGTGAAGATTAAAATTGGCAAATTGTGGAATGTGGTGCTGTGTGTGCCACCTTACGTGCTTGCTAAGTTGGTCAGCTTTTTCGGAGATTTCAAGGGCGAGTTTTTCATGGACAAATACCTGCATCGCGCAATGAGGATGACATCAGCTGACTTCAGATTAAATTCAAGGCCACATCATACCATGAGCTTGATGGCACTAGATAGACTGAAGGCTGTAAAAGTAGGGAACATCGGTTCAATGTTAGCTGGCAAAATGTAAATCAGCAGTGATTTTCCTTGTGACCACCTGTGAAAATTTTAATCTGCACGGAATTGCTGATGGCGAGAAGCTGCAGCTCTGAAAACCGCGGTATTGGTAGAACCGCAATCGCAAATGCATTTCCAAATGCCTTTTCGGACTTCAGCAGTCTGTACAAGGCACGCAGATGATGAGTTACTAATGCCTATTCACTTCTTCAGTAAAAAGTTTTTCTCCTTCCTGTCGATTGTGCTCTCAATTGAAAACCCCGGGGCGTCCTTGTGGATTAGCTGCATTTCACTTGTTAGCATCGAATTGAGAGCTCAAAATCATCGAGCTCGCAGTACCATGAACGCCACGGGAGGAAACTCGCCCTTTCGCTGCGAGATCATGACGTCTGAGCGAACCATTAGCCAACGGCATTCATACTCAAACTGGCGTCTGTATTCGTTTACCGGCCAGACAACCCGCCGCTTCTGTAGTAACATTGGTCAGAGCCATGAGTAAAAAAAGCTTGCGTTGTAAACTGTAGGCCATCCTCTTGCCTTTAGGTCGGAACCCGTAGATCCCCTCCAGCTCTTGAGCCACTAAATGCCACCATTACGAGTCAGGACCGTCACCTAGACAGCTCCACAACTCAATTGAACCTTCGGTGGGCACCGTGCGTGGGTTGTATAGAGCCAACTGCCCTCTGGCGCCTCGCCAGCGCGTAATCTTCCTGCTCGCCATGTAGCACAGAATGCGGAAATGATGCAACTTCAACCTGGGGGAAGAGCATCAATGTGCCACACAATCGATACACAACGTCTGGTTCAGTTGACTGAGTCAGTCAGCACCATACAATCATCATGGGCAGCTTTTGGCGGGGGCTGGCACGGCCGCTTTATTGCGTTGCGCCGATGGCCAACGTGACGGACGCGGCCTTCCGCCGACTCATCAGCGAAATCGCCAAGCCGTCAGTCATGTGGACTGAGTTCGTCAGCTGTGAGGCTCTGACGCATGACCCGGACTCGCGGCGACGCATGATGACCACACTCAAGTACGCGGAGCAGGAGCGGCCTGTGGTGGCGCAGCTCTTCGGCTCCAAGCCCGAGCAGTTCTATGAGGTGGGACTATTAGAATATATATTAACCGTGTCGTTTTTGTTGTCTGACCGTCTGCTTGCTTAGTCAGCCATGATCGTGCGCGACTTGGGATTCGACGGCATCGACATCAATATGGGCTGCCCGGAGACCAACGTAAACAACCAAGGCAGCGGTGCGTCATTGATCCTGCAGCCGGACTTAGCAGTGGATATAGTGGCTGCGTGCAAACGCGGCGCGGGAGGCCTTCCAGTGTCCGTCAAGACGCGCATCGGCTTCCACCATATCGACTACAAGGACTGGGTGCTGCGGTTGCTAGGGACGGAGCCGGAGGTGCTTACTATCCATGGCAGAATTCGCGATGAAATGTCCAAGGTCCCGGCACATTGGGACGTCATTGGGGAAGTTGTCTCTTTATCCAAGTCAGCAGGGTCTCCAGCACTAATTCTTGGTAATGGCGACGTTGAAAGCCTTGTCGACGCACAGCAAAAAGTCGATGAGTACGGAGTCGACGGCGTGATGCTGGGTCGCGCGCTCTTTGGCAATCCGTGGCTCTTTCAGGGCTACTCGGATACGTCACATATTCCTTTAAAGGAAAAGCTGGAGGTGATTCGACGGCATACGCAGCTCTATCAGGAGCTCTTGGGCGACCCAGGCCTTGTTGGTTTTTCGCGCATGAAGAAATTTTATGGTTCGTACTTGAAAGGTGTGCCTAACGCGCGGCCGCTACGCGATCGCATGTTTCGCACTCAAACACCCCAAGACGTGTACACTATCATCGACGAAGCTCTGTCTACCCACAGCCAGGAACAGGAACAGCAAGAGCAAGCTAGTGCAGACTAACACTGGCTGGTGAACAATACAGTGCAGTCTATGTTATGGTATACTACGTAGTATCGAGTGATCTTAACCTCGGCTTAGCTGCAGCTTGCTTCTTCAGCCTGTTGCTGAACAAGCTCGTCTTCAGCGCGAGCATCTAGAACCTCGTCCGGCAGCACCTTCAGAGCATTTTCGATCATCTCACGTAGCTCCGGTCGCGGGCCCTTCTTCGCCCATTGCGCTGAAATCTCACGCTTAAACGCTTTGCCACCGAACTCACCACTGGGAAACAGCAAATTCAAGTTAGCCTCTAACCATCCGAATTCAAGCAGACATTACAAGAACTGACGTACTTGAAGAGAGCCAACAGCGGCTTCATCAGTGCGGATGTGGCCATCGTGTAAGGAGAGTCACTCAGTGGTTCAGTGGACCCCCACTTCGCCTGTAGACCCTCGGCGTATTCTAAATACCGCTCGATAATCTCCCGACGCGACAGATTCGGGTTACGCTCAGCGTTGAAGATCAATCGGTCAGCGTCACGGAAGTTCCAGGGAGTGTTGTACGCTGCCCGACCGATCATGACACCGTCCACACTCGTGGTGTCCAACAGCTCACGCGCGTGCTGGATACTTTGTACACCACCATTAAGTGTGAAGGACAGTTGGGGGAAGTCCTGCTTAAGCCGGTACACGACCTCGTAGCGTAGCGGCGGGATAGTGCGGTTATCCTTTGTGCTCAGGCCCTTGAGCAGGCACTTGCGCGCATGCACAATAATGTGACGCACACCGGCACTAGCTACAGTGGCCACGTAGTGGTGCAGTTCCTCGTAGCTGTCGCAGTCGTCCACGCCAATGCGGCACTTGACGGTCACGTCCGCTGCCGGGTGGTCCGGATTTTCATTCGCTGCCAACGCGACGTTGCGCCGCATGCTAGCACAAATGTCCCGCACTCGCTCCGGCTCCAGCATGAGTCGGGCACCAAAGCATCGGCTGGACACGAGTGCGCTGGGACAGCCAGTGTTCAGGTTAATCTCGCAGAAGCCGCCATACGACTGGCTCAGATGAGCCGCGGCTGCATTGGTCGGTACAACAAATAACGTTAGCAGGTACAACAAAAATATAACAAAATTTTAGAGGAGCGCAGCTTACCACCGAGGTCTTCAATGCTGTTACCACCAAGCTGCAGCGCCAGCGGCGCTTCGACGGGGTCGTGGCCCAGGAAATAGTCGAGGTTTTTCTTCTGGTGCAGCAACTGTAAATGACAATGGACTCTCAGCTGGTTGGATAGAGCGAGGTAGTAGAGTAGAGTGTTTGCCGACCCACAGTCTGATCCACCACCATCTCGGTGAACAGCAGCGTCTCCTTCGTGATCATGCGCATCATGAAGCGGTAGTGGCGGTCCGTCCAGTCCATCTGTAGTAACGCAGAGCGCTCGTCAGGATCGACAACGACAGGCACAGCACGACAAGCAACGACGACATGCCATGGGCGCGACGGACAAGCGAGCTACGGGCGGAAGAGCAGCCATGGTCCTCCTCAGCATGCTCCAGCGCCCACCGATTTTCGATTAAAATGAGTCGTAAAATTGGTCATGGTCTCATTTATTAGGCAGGGCCTATTTTATTGCCTAAATGGAAAACATATTGCAATGCGCTACTACCAGGTAGACGAACAAGAAAACTTGTCGAGCATCTTGCCTTCGCGGCTGGGATGGATACGGATACACCGACCATGCTGATTAAGCACACATGACGTTGGCTATCGCTGCTGCTGACATGGAGGGTGCCTCACAAGCAGCAGAAAATCCCTAATAGCGTGCGACATCGACCCGATGCCGATGGTCTGCTGCCATCATCAACAGTGTTGATTCTACACCAAGGAGGCTCAACACTGCGGTGCAGTCTGCACATCATGCAGGACAGCCATAAGGTCGCCGAGAAGCCTCGCTGAAGGGGCGGCGCGCTCAAATATTCTGTGTGGAGACCGTTTCTTTCTCGAGCATAGCTCGCTGGGGTCACCACGGAACGATGCCAATTCCTGTGCTGCCTCACCAAGTGGCGGCACCTGCTGGGGCAGGACCATCATGCGCTGGAGACACTTGCTGTCATTGGGCCAATGGCCGTACGACACGATAAATCGGGTGCGCTCCTGTACACGTGACGGACTGTAGACGACGCAGAGAAGAGCCGCGCAATTGTATGTTCTTCCGACCTCGCAGGGGACACCGCGCCGCGTTGGCTTAGCAGCAGATTCATCGTCAGATAAAAGTCTCGAGAGTCTCGGTGCGCGTAAAGGTTACATGTACAGCGCCCACTTGGCGTACGACAAGCCCTGTAGGATACGATACGTCTTATCTCGCGGCGAAGGATGTGCATCAAGCACCAACTGGCCATGGCGAATGCAGAGTCAAGTCGACTGCAATTGGAACTGGCCTTAAAATGTGCTGACATTTGTATGCCATAAAGGAGGTGCTAGGGTTGGGGGGCATGAACGGCTACGACTCCACTAAACGCTGTCTGGGCTGGGAAGGGGCCGGCTCACTCGAACATTTTCGCAGTTTCGAATAATACTTCTTCCGCCACCTCGCTCAGCCAGAGCAGGTATTACCAGCAACTTACCGGCCGCACCTGCCGATCGAATCCATCGAACGCTCTTATTTTCCAGCTTATCAACAAGCCAGCGCTTGTCTTCCTCCTACCTTCTTCCTCCAGTCGACAAATTATCCCCAGACAAATACACGTCATGACGCTCAGCGGCCCCGTAAAGCAGCAGCTTGAGGCCGCTCGCGGCTACGTATATCCGACGGACGGCGCTCTAGTACCCGTGAATGTTAAGAAGAGCGCGGCAGGCCACCACCTGTTGCACGGATACCGACATCGCAGCGCCAAGGTCTGGCACTTCCTCGGTCACAAGTTGGCAGCCATTAAGACGGTAAAGCAGCGCAAGCGCCTCCTGGAGGTTGTGGCCAAGGGCAACCTGGCCGAGGTAATGGATGCGCTCAACGCCGGGACCGACCTAACTGTCAAGAACTCGCTGGGCCAATCACCCGCATACGTCGCCGCTGCCAATGGCTTCCACCACGTGCTCACGCTGCTACTGGAGCGCGGCGCCAACGCCAACGACGTGGCGCTCGACGGCACCTCGCCACTGCATGCTGCCTGCGAGAACAACCACGACCGTTCGGCGAAGATCCTTATCAAGTATAACGCGCGTGTAGACGTCGCGGCGATCAACGGCTACACACCGCTGCACCTCGCGGCCAAACACGGCCATACGGAGATTGTGTCCATCCTGTTGTCGGCGCGGACCAAGTATGACTTTCCAATCCGGGATACGACCACGACGGCACTTCTGCTTGCCAGTATGGCTGGCCACTCGAGCATCGTAGAGCAGCTGCTGGACGCCGGCGCTGACCCTCAGGTAGAGGACGCAGACGGCAACACACCGCTGCACTTCACGAGTCGCGACGGTAACTACCGCGCTACCTACCTCCTTCTCACAGCTGGAGCGGACCCAGACATGCCTAACGAGCAGGACGAGACGGCCTTCGACATGGCCGAGAAGCATGGCCACTCGCACGTACAGTATCTACTGGAGACCAACGGCATGGGCGTGGACGGTCAGACGGTGGACGAGATGGACATGGCCTGTGCTCATGATGCGCGTCTCAGCGAGGCATTGGCTCGCAACCGGCCTGAAATTGCCGAGGTGATTGTCAAACTCCACATGAAATACGCCGGCTATTTCGCGTTGGGCGCGCTACCTGAAGATGAGCGCGTCACGAAGTTCTCGCAGAACACCAACCAACTGCTGTTTTAAGCGAGCTGTTAGCATTGAACGCCACTATATGTACAACAAGTCTTGCGCAAATCAAGAAAGAAGAGAGCGAAGCTCCATGCGAGAGAAGCGAGATCAATGCTTGTCTCCATATCAATAAATCTAGCCCACTATTCAACATGATTCCAGCGATAGAAGCAGGAGCAGGGCACACGTGTTCCCTTTGATGCGTGTGCTGGGGTATATAGAGTGCTGTGACGTTAAGCATGAACTGAAAAGTAGTCGAACAAATCATTCTCTCCGGAATCTTGTTGAACTTGTCTCGATTGTGCTAGCAATCTTGTGGATCAACGAGACTGCACGAGTTGAAAGGCTGCCTCACTATCCATAGTGTCCAACGCTACTTCAAAATACAACAGTAGTAATTGATGAGCTTTCACGACGTTCTTCCTGGCTTAAGACTAAGTCGACAGCGGCGCTGTGAGAGCAGATAAGGTTGCATTATTGTACCGATTGATGAAATTAAATTGCTTGGCATTTTTCCTTGTTGCAGGCAGCGTCTCCTAAATCTCTCGTTGATCTACAGGCAGCCGGAGGACAAGACCTTGCTGCGGTGAAGCACGCGGCCTTCCGGAGTATATGGCCGCGAGTTATTCTGCTTGGCGTGCACACGAACCACCCTCGGCATGTAGCGACCTTTGTCGTCTACCTCTTTGTTGGTACAGGAGCAATTGCAAACGTTATTGTCACTAGAAATCGATGACGTCTCCGAGTACGAGTGTCGCCGTTCCGCATCTCGGGGAAGCACAGCATTGCCCCGCGGTTGATGCTGCCCTATATTGATTTGAGTAGCCCCAAGCGATGCCCGCTTCTTTCGGGCCTTGGCGTTGGCTTCCGCTGTTGTTGCTGCCGAAACCCCTCGTGACTCCAAGCACTTCTGTCGGAGCGTCTGCGGCGTAGGCGGTCGCTTCATGTACAATGCACCCTTGATGCTGCTGCAACTACTGCCGACAAAAGATGAAGCGTAGGAGCGCACACTCCCAGCACTGCGTGGACGAGGGGTGAAGGTTCCATCACTACGACCCGCAATACTAGCCGTATCCGCTTTGATGGAAACACTAACACTGCTACGCTGCCGAGTGATCTGCGTAGGCGTGAAACGAGGAAGCGGACGTGCACAGTTCCCTCCTTCATCACTTGCAAGTGATAGAGCCTCTAGATGCGGACTGTGGATATCGCCCATCGACATCGAGCATGTCGGCTTGAGGCCTTGACGAGCCGACAACTTCTTTAGCCGCTGTTGCTCCATCATCTCTCGCCTTTGTTGCAGCATGTGCGTCTTGCGGGGATTAGCTGTCCGAGGGCGTTCTTTCTTACCGCGCGTCGGTGTGGAAGTAGCAGGGCTTCCTTCTTCCGTGCTGATAGAAGACGACGACCCTCGTCGAGGTGTGCCCCGAGTAAAAGTAGAGCTAATTGGAAACTGTGAGCCCCGTCCGTTAGCCGTCGCCTCCGCAGCAGTAGCACCTAGATCGTTGTTTTCATTGATTTCGTCCTCGTCCTCGCTGTCGCTCTGGGTCCAAATCCCTCCAGGTACTCGACTGTTGGATGGATAAGCCGGCGGGTCGACAAACTGCAAGAACTCCTTCAGATCGATCTCACCGTTGCTATCCTGGTCACACATTAAGAAAAGCTGCCGCATTTGCTCGTCACTCGCATAAATGCCAAACTTGGTCTTGAGGTTAAACTGCAGCCCATTCATTCGAATGCCTTGATCTCGTCCGGAACGAAGCATCTGGAACGCGCGACGATACTGATCCTCACCGCTGGGCGTCTTCTGCACGACCTTGGCCTGGATCCGCTTCATCAATTGCTCAATTGTCCAATTGGAGGCCGCTCCCATGTTGTCTATACCCTCTGTTGTCGCTAGACCTTGACAGGCCAGAAACTCTTGCCGTGCTTCATGCCGGAGACGCGTAGCCTTCTCTTCGCTTTCGACCTGGCTGACCTCAAACCACTGCCGACCGTAATTGTAGTCAGGCGGCAGAACGCGTCGGATAAATTCGTGCAGGTCAATTGTGCCATTACCGTCTTCATCGTACTTGTCAAACAGCAAGTGGAGTTCACTATCGTCTAGAATAATGCCAAACTTGACGCGTAGCTGCTCTCGGAAGCTCGGGAAATCGATCCCTTCGCCTCGCGTACCTTCCAGCAAGCGATAGGCCTGCTGGTATACGAAATTACCCGCGATCAGTGTCTTCTCTTGGATTTTTTCCTGTAACTTCCGCTCCACCTTGTCGACATTCCACCGGAAGTTCTGCAGCGACGGCGGTAGTTCGTGCCCGATCGGGTCTCGAAATAATACCTTAGGCGGCGAGCTGCACAGCTTATTGATATCCTTCTTCTTCTTGGCTTGTCTAGTACCGGACCCCGGCACCCGCTTTACTGCACCTTTCATGGTAGAACACGCGTGACGACGCGGAGCCAGCGTCGAGACGAAAGGAGGCCTCGAGTTTCTTGCAGTGACAGAACGAGGATGGCCTCACACGGGGAGCGCACTGCCTATTAATACTCTCTCCATAGAGTCAAACCTATCACTTCATTCCAATGCTGGTAGGAAGTGCCTTCGTCCTCGGCCTCAAGTTCCTGTGTCTGTCTATACATAGGACCTCAAGTGGATGCAATGGTAACAAGTGACCATCACTCTGAACAGCTAGATGTTGAAGTGTTTTCTCGGCTCCGTAGGCTTCGACCCACGCTATGTGCGTCGTTAGTGCACGAGCAGAAGTCCTTTCGTCGCAACCTCCATGTGCTAGCACATATTCATACCCTTTCCTGTATTAAAACCACCTCAGGTATAGTACTGTACTGTACAGATATTCACACCCTTCCTGGATTAAAAACACCTCAGGTATAATAATGTACTGTATAGATATTCATACCCTTCCTGGATTAAAACCACCTCATGTATAGTACTGTACTCTACAGTACAGTACTATACATACTATACAGTGCTATACATACTATACCTGACTGTACAGTACAGTACTATCTATACCTGAGGTGGTTTTAATCCAGGAAGGGTATGAATATCTGTACTTACATATCAGTCCTGTGAATCATATGACATGACCACTGAAAACAATTGGAAACGGAACACCAATTTTCTGCTGCATTTCCTGCCCTGAGGCGCCCGTCTCACATGCAAAGGTCTGGGACCCACATCCTCGCCTCAACCGCATGACCGGGAGAGCGGCAGCCCGTGCCAACATTAGCAGAGGAAATATCTACATGTACACTGTGCACAGTACCTATACAGCTTTTCGCTGGTTGTACTGTACGTCTTCGGCAAAAAAAAAAAACACTGTAGCCATGTGCCTTTTTCCGCCAATCATCCCGCATTCTCCTGCCAGGCACAGTGCAACCGCCCCGCACTCCGCAATGACGTCGCTCAGCAGCGCGTCGCCGCCCGATGGGGCGCCCGCGCCCAACATGACGCCGTTCGACGCGCCTGACGCGACGTACACGCTGGGCATCTGCGTCATGGACCGCAAGGCACGCTCGTCCCCCATGCTGGAGATCCTGGGGCGCCTGCCGCCCGAGCTCTTCCGCGTCGAATTTTTCGGAGACGACACGATTCTGAACCGACCGGTGGACGCCTGGCCCCGTTGCGACGCGCTCGTCGCCTTCTTCTCCAAAGGTTTCCCACTACAGAAGGCACAGGACTACGTGGCACTGCGGCGGCCAGTGGTAGTCAACGACCTGGGCACGCAGTATCTGCTGCAGGACCGTCGAGAGGTCTACCGCATCCTGCAGGAGCACGACGTTCCCACACCACGCTACGTTTTTGTGAGTCGCGACGGCTATGGAAGTCAGACTGAGACCCCCGAGGTCATCGAAGGGGACGACTTCATCCAGGTGGACGGCGTCCGCATTAACAAGCCGTTCGTTGAGAAGCCCGTGGATGGAGAGGACCACAATATCCACATCTACTACCCCATGAGCGCCGGCGGAGGCTGCAAGCGCCTGTTCCGCAAGATCGGCAACAGGTCCAGCGAGTATGATCCACAGGTTAACACGGTGCGGGCAGGGGGAGGCTCGTACATCTACGAAGAGTTTCTGTCCACACAGGGAACCGACGTCAAGGTCTACACAGTGGGGCCGCACTACGCTCACGCCGAAGCTCGCAAGTCCCCCGTGCTGGACGGACGAGTGGTGAGAGATGCAGACGGCAAAGAAGTGAGGTATCCGGTCATGCTGTCGACCGAGGAGAAGCAGATCGCCTATCGAGTCTGCCGGGCTTTCAAACAGACCATCTGTGGCTTTGACATCTTGCGAGTACGGGACGCCTCGTACGTGTGCGATGTAAACGGCTGGAGTTTTGTCAAGAACTCTGAAAAATACTACGACGACTGTGGCATCTTGCTGACACAGTACTTGGAGCAGGCGCTAGCGAGTGGCGGAGCGATGGCAGGTGAGGACTTTGGTATAGACAGCTCTGCTTTCAGCTCAGTCACTTTCCGTTTTGCACCCGATGCCCCACCTCCGAGTGCAGAGCTGTCGGAGCCGCCAACGGCGCATAGGCATGCGATGCTTCGCGCTGTATCCACATCTATTGCTGAGTCTGACGTGTCTGAAGCTGACAGTATCACAGACGGCAATGAAGATTCCCTGTACCAAGAAGAGGAGCTGCGTTGCGTTCTGGCTGTAATCCGACACGGCGACCGCACGCCTAAGCAGAAGATGAAGATGAATGTCTGCCATCCAGCCTTCCTACAGTTTTACGAGGATCGCCTCCATGAATCTCAGCAGGAAAATGGGGACGGGAATGACTCAAAGAAGAAAAAGAAGATGGACCTTAAAATTAAGGCTGTTGTGAACTTGGAGCGTTTGCTTCAGGTGAGCAATGACCTGCTACACAAGTACGAGACCCGAGAGCCTGCTTTCATGGATTTCTTGGAGCAACGTGAGGTTAAGTTTGGTGAAGATGCAACTGACCGCGTGAAAGGATACCGCACTCTTCGTGACGTCCTGCAGCGCTGGCAACTCGTAGGTATTAATCGTAAGGTGCAGTTGAAGCCTAAGGAATTTGCTACTGTGTCTGTTGAAGGCACTGACGAGAATGGAGAACCGCTAACGACACGCCACGTGAGCAAATTATTGCTGATCATCAAGTGGGGAGGAGACCTGACCCATACGGGCGAAGAGCAAGCCGAGCATCTTGGCCAAAAATTCCGTCGCATGATGTACCCAGGTGGTGCAGGTGGTTTGAATCGTCTTCACTCGACGTTCCGCCACGACTTAAAGATTTACACAAGTGATGAAGGTCGCGTACAAAAGACTGCAGCGTCGTTTGCGAAAGGTTTGCTGGAGCTTGAAGGTGACATTATCCCTATCCTTGTAGGACTCGTACTGAAGTCTAAGGACGCAGATTCGATGCTAGACCAATCGGGATCGTCTGCACAAGAGATCATTATGCGTGTGAAGCAGCGTCTGCACAAGATTATCCACCGCGAAGACCATTGCAGCCAACTCATAGACTCAAACTCGCGACTCATTCGCTCCGTGGCGCTTGCACTCGCAAAGGTGGACCAACCTATCAAGAAGATGGGAATCATGCACAAATTGCTGCAGTCGCTCAAGGAGCAACTTACTCGAATGATTCAGGAGAAAGCACAGTACAGGACCGAGATAGACCGGTGGCAGCAGAAGAAGGCAATTGCGGGCCGCTTGCTTGCACCCGCAATGGGTCGATCAGCAAGTGTCAATGAGCTGAGCCAACCCAGAAGCCGCCACGCACACTCATATGCCCCAAGGAAGAAGCATAGCGAAGGGAGTAACATCCCTAGCGATGCCGCCAATAGCAGTGTGGGCCTGCGGAAGATGCGATCGCAGGAACCGTTGCCCCCAGAGGAAATTAAATACCCAGAGCCTTGTGGTCGTGAAACCCTCGAGGTGATGCGGGAACGGTGGGCAAAGCTGTATCGTGATTTCTACGTCAAGAAGCGTGACACGTACGATTTGTCCAAAATCCCGGACATTCACGATTGCATTCGGTACGATGCCGTTCACAACGCGCACCTGAATTTGACCGATGTTCGTGAGCTTCTGGATATCTCGAGCGCTCTCTCTCACGCTCTTGTGCCACAAGAGTACGGAATTAATGTGGACGAGAAGATTTTCATCGGGTCAGCGATGTGCCGAACGTTGTTGTCAAAGATTAACACTGACTTGGATTTGGCGCGCGGTCTTAAACATGACGTACTGAAAGACCACAACACCCACCGTTTGAACCCGTCGTACGCCAAGAAAATCAAGTCGACTCACCGCTCTGTGCGCACACGTCTATACTTTACAAGCGAGTCGCACTTGCACTCTTTGCTGAACGTCCTGCGTTATGGGCGTGGGGAATGCGCGGTTAAGAGCCCCATTGGTGAAGAATCGCGGAAGTGGATCGAGGACATCCCTGAGCTCTGCTACATGACGCATTTTGTTGTACGCGTCTTCGAACGCATTCAGTTCTCGTTGACCGACCCTCAGCGATTCCGTGTCGAGATCTCTGTGTCTCCCGGAGCAGATCAAGACCCGCTAATATCTGATCCAGAGAAGCAGCTTCAGGTTGCGCCGCTAAGAATTATCTCACGTGAAGGCCTCACATGCCAGGAGCTTGTCGACTACGTTGCTGACTGCATTGACTACGCAGAGCAGAACGAGATCAAGGAGATGGTTAGCCGCACGGTGGCTGGGAAAAACAACGGCAGTTCCGAGAACACAAATGAAAAGAGCAGCAGCAACAGTGGAGATGTTACACCAGTTAAGCGTTCGATTTACTCGCTGAGCAACAACAGCAGCGACAGCAACTTCAGCAGTGACAACTAAATGAGATTACGTGCGCTGCCGTGAGCCAACAAGCGGCATCATCGTCAGAGTAAGTAACCTGAGGGTGCTGTTTATTGGAACGTAACTCAGGGAATAATAGCTCTGCTCTACTGCTATTCGGCCACTTGTTGTTAGACTTTGTCATGTGCGCAGTTTAAGTCTGTTGTGCATCCTCTTCAGGAGTTTGCCGTCCCCAACGCTTTCGGTAAGCAGCTTCAGCATACGCTGCGGCATCTGCTTCAGCTTCAGCATTGGAACCCGAATCGAGACCAGTGTTTTCGCGTGCCGTCCCAGGTGCAAAAGGGTCTCGTTTAATGGAAGGAGATGGTGGTTGCTGCTCGCATTCCTCGGGGCGACTAGCTCCACCCGACGGCACAGAGGACTCGAATCGTGAGATCTCGTCGTGTCGAGACTTAAGGTGGAGAAATTCCTCGCGTCCGTGGTCCAAGTGAACCATCTCGTCGTTTAAATGCTCCGTTTGCTCAAACTGGGTGATCTCGCGGTGAGCAAACTCGCCGTCAAGTGACTCCATGTGCAGCACTTCTGTTTGGTGACGTTCCTTCTCCACGAGCCGCTGTGGTTGACCTTTTTCGTCGATCTTAGTGTACTCGGTGATTCGTTCCTGGATCGTGACTTCGCGCTTCTTCCAGAGACCAGGTGCCGGCGGAGCTCGAGCCATCGCATCATATACGCGTTTTGACAGGTCGAACGGTACAAGAGCTTCATTTATTTGTCGAGATCGAGGTGGTGGAGTAGGAAGACTTCCTTCGTGTTGCTGTCGTTCTTCCTGTGCTGCTCGCACTGCTGCTGACTGCAGAAACCGCACAAAGTCGTCGAAATTTAGCTGCGTCTGCTGCGAAGCCAACCCAAAAACTTGCACGAGCAGTAGGCGTCGGTAAGGTGGAATGGACAAGTAGGCGCATATCTCGTCCAGCTCGAGGAAGTCACCACTCTTCCTTGGATTAATACTTTCGACATGTTTCTTGAGAAACTGGAACTGCTCATGCAGAGTCTCTTTAGGACGTCGCAGATTGAACGCGCGCAGCACCAAGAAGTGCTGCAACTTGACTCGTCGCTCAGCCTCGCGTGCTTCTCGTGCCGAATACTGAGTCCTTACCTGTTGGGTTTCACCCCCATTAGTCATGATCACCGTGCTCAAAGTTACTTCAGGAATGTTCAGAAGTGTGCGTCTTGGTGTTGTTGATGCTGATAAGCTTCTATCATGTGAATTATATTTAGCCACTACCGGTAGCGTGCAAATTCATCGTCTCATGGCTATCTTCTGCTGCTTGCACCTGCTCCTCTTCAAGAGCGTTAGCGTTATCGTCTTCATACGCCCAGGAAGCCAATAAATCTGTCTCCACATCTTGCTGTATAGAGGTCGAGATGGCACTGTGATCTTTCTCCTGTTCGCACAGGACGATGCAAGCGTGGGCAAAGGCACAGCGTAGACGACCGAGGGCACGCCTCGAACATAACGCTCCAAGGTCGCGTTCGGTCTCCACAGGGTCTTCTAAGCAGAGTCGGGTATTGTTCTGTCGAGACCAGCCCTTGCTGGTCTTTGATACAATATCTGTCATTCGTAAGCTCACAACAGTGTGCTCGTAGTCGAACTCGCAAGTGTAGAAGCGGAAAAAACCACGACGAAGAGTCTCCCAATCTTGCACACCATCAGCTCGTTCCTTGGCACTGACGTAAGTCTTGTTTAATGCTTGGAGTCTCTTGTCAATCTCCTCTTCAGACAATACGTGGAGGGTGGACTCGTTCTCAATAGCATATGCACTGCAGTCAAGCACAGGCAGAATACTAACGCGCTGTAGATAGTAGAGAGCCAGGAGCAGGAGTCCATACGAACTTAATGCACCAACAACACGCTTCTTGGTCTGGCGCCATCTACGCAGCCATTTGCAGAATTGTCGAACTTGCTGAAATCGTCTTAGCTCTATGAGAGTGACATTAGTACCGCTACTACACAAGAGCGACCGCAGTAGTCGTGTATTCCACAAAGCAGAAACGTTGTTAACGCAAAGGTCACATGGCAGGTTTGTCGAGGGGTCCCGGAAGTGCACAATAGGAACACGAGCCCTTGTTACAGCAGTAACACGTTCAGTTTCTTCAGTACTGTCGGGGAGGAGGTAGAGCATCAAATGTTCCCTCACTTCGGCGACCAAAGGGGCCGTTTCCTGCCGGAACTGCGGGGCGGACGGCAGCAGCGCACAGAGATCCACATCAGTCGAATTGATGTCGTCGTCATCTGGATGAGGCAAAAGGCCGGTGACAGAAGACCCAAATACCAGCACACGCGCATCCGGCCACATCAGACGAAGGACGTTCTGTACCCGCCGAGCGACTTGTTGCCGACGCTGCAGTTCCTTTTCCATAGCTTCATTTGCATCTGAGTCGACCTTTTTTTGCTTAAAATCCGTTGTGGACTCGACACTTATCTGATCATCAAAGGCTTGAGCATGAGTTGGCACGAGATGAAGCAGCTTGCCCGTCTGCAGACACTTTGTCACCAATGCTCGTTCCAGCTTCCGTCCTCGCTCCCTCTTGTCCTGCATTTTTGCATCGTCCGACGCTGTAGGGTGCAGCATCAAGTTCACGGCCGCCTTCGCCATTGGGTGGTCCTCCGTCTTATCCAATGTCTGAAGCAGCCACGGCCACAGGAACCGCTGCAATCTCTCGTCTGTCATAAGTGAATCTTCGTCCAGTTCCACCAGGAACTGAGCCAGGAGTAGAGGCGAAATCATCGAACCAGACGAAACCGCGCTCAGCAGATCGTTTCCTCGCAAACTTAGGCGCTTAGCATAGTGCGCCGCGGCTCGGGGGGCCCCACGTTCCATCAAAATCACTTGGACGACCATCGCTCGGGCTTCCGGAGTACCAATCTGCAGCGCGAGACTCTGCGCTGCATCCCACTCGCGACTGGAGCTACCTTCCAGTAGTTTGATTAGGTCGTCAGGACAGGAAGACACGGTAGTCGAGCGAGCCAGACGCTCTGCCTTGGACTTGCGGCGCCCTCGACGTTTCTTGCGCTTCGGGGCGGCTGACAGAGGCGGGGCCTCATGATCTTCACGCTTCATTTTCGGACAAGCAGAAATATTTTGATTGGATCATGCGATGACTAATCGTATCGTCAGGAATTAAATATTGATTCCTCTTTAAGGGCATTCCTAGGCCAGGGAATAGTGGTACTTAGAAAAACGTAACCGTAGCTGGAAATAACATAACTTCTGTAATTTATTGACATGCAGACCCCAATACTTTTTGGCTGGCGATGCTGCCCAGGGAACCTCTCTGCGCACTCGACTTGACAGCTTGTCAAGCCGTACCGTGAAGCTGAGTGTGCATCCCGTCAAGCGTCGAGGACTACAGGGGAGTACGAAGAGCGCGGCATTCTGCTGCAGGACATTGTCCAGCGGATGGATGGGTGAAAAACCAACACGCAAGTATGCTAAGCAAGCAGAGAGCGCCAAGAATGAAGATATTGAAGCATCAGGCGCGCTCATGCGGCGCTTGACCACGGGAGAAATCGAGGACGAGTTGCACCAGGATTCCCATTGGATGTTGCGGAAGCTCATCGATATGGCAGCGCGGGCGCTTCGACGACTTCTTCACCGTCTCTGTCGGGCCAGAAGCTTGGCGTGGCCGGTGGAAAGGCGAAAGAAAAAGGCAGGCAAGAGCGAGAACATGCATGCGGTTACGGATGCTATTGCCATCGCAATTGAGGGCATGGCTGGTGGAAACACTGAGAAGTTCATGTACTTGAATAACCGTCTTACCTTCGAGAAGAATAAGCCGAGAGAAAGCGACAGCATGAAAAAGTTATAGAGAAGCGCCGCGCGTGCGCTAGCAGCTGAACGAGCGCGAGAGATGTTCATGTTGCAGCTGTCCCAGGTAGCTGTCCGACGTGGCATCAATGATAGGAAAGTTGTCTAAAAGATAATCAGCCCACAGTAACAACGCCTGTATTTTGTTATTCTATGCCTAGATATTCATCTGGCGTCGGCGACATCAGACCAAAGTACATTAAAATTTGATTTCAAGCAGGTTGCATATAAGTGTGCACATTTGTTAGCAAAGCGGCTGCAAGGAACAACTTACCAACTGCTACCTGCCGACTGTGCTGCTTGTTGTCCCAGCTCAAAAAAGACCGCTGAGTCTTTGCACGGCCGAAGCCACACTCCGCAGCCTTTCGGACACTGCTCGTACGCGCATTGAAAGCCGCCTTAACAGCACTGCCACTGATGTCGGGAAAAGGGCAGTACACAAACTCACTGCAGCCATAGATAAACTTATCATGAATGCTTCATCTTGGTCGCTAGCCAGCTCGTCCAGGATACAACTCATGCTGAGCATTATGCAGTCATGTCGACGATCTCCAACGGGACCATACATGCTCACTAGAATAATATCCGGCGCTGCCAGTCCTTGCCGGTTAAAGCAGTGCCGTCCTGGTTGGCCGCTGTAAGGGATCACTGCAAGTTCTCAAACCCAGATGCAGGGTTCTTGCGTGGCTAGGGCGGCAAACATACTGCTTGGTGCCATCTATAAATGCCCAGCAGGTCTTCAGAGGGACTCCTTTGGCCCTTATTGTGTGACAGTAGCTTTCGACCATTGCAGCAGCCAGTTCACGGTTAAAGTACTGAAGATCCTTGCGTCGCATGGAGAGATCGTGCACGGCCTGCTTGCAGAGATGGCTGCAGGCGATCGGCCGAACTCCTTCGCGGTCGTAAAAAAACAGTAGAGAGCTCCTTGAACCGCCTGCACAGCTTTGTTAGCGCCTCTGGCATGGGGACTGTATCTCGCTCGGGTGTGACGATGCTTGGCGTCGGGAGATTAAGCTTGGTGACCCGATGGCGTAGCTGAGGCACCGTGAAGTTCAACCTGGTGCAGGCAGTGATGTCGTCTGTGGCGTGGTCAAAGAAATGTCGGGCATTAATGCGTGGCGGTGGTTCTCTTAAACGATATCAGTGAGATGCAATCAGGAAGCATATCATGCACAAGTAGCGCTTGCGCTTGTCTCGAATCACGAGCAAAAGCCAGTAGTGACGACGAGACCTTGTTTCGCCGACAGCTTGGGGGTGAGAAGACCATGCGGAGCTCAGGGAAGGGGAAGTATGGAATGTGCTGCGAGTGGCTACCGCGGTCGTGTGGAAAGAAAAGAAGCCGTTGAGCTTCACCACCACTTATGTGGAACGACAGGCGATTTCACTATAAGATGCAAGAAACCCTAGGTCAAGGTAATGTTTTTTTCAATCTGAATCTGAAATGCTGCTCAAACCGTTTTGCGAAAATTTTATATTATCGATGTTTTTCAAATATGTTCGAACGAAGGCGGAAATAGTTTTTTTAAATGACGGAATATAAACCATGCGGAAATATTTGTTGAAATATTCATGTTTACGCCCATGTTTAAAACATGCACGATACATATTGACGGAACGGCGCAATAATTGAAGCATGAGGGGTTGACCGTCCTCGACCAAGCCTGGCCACTCAAAGTGTCCAACTATAAATGTTTAAAGACATCAATTTAACTATCGAAGAATGACCGTATAACACAGACAGTAACATAGCTAGCATGACATGTCAAATCAGCATAAGGATGCACGATACATACTCAAAACATGGGCAATACCTACTACGCAACATGACCAAAACTCGGGCAATACATACTGTACAACACGACCAAAACACGGCAATACTGCCCTAACTGAAATTGACAATGAGAAAGGTGTACTGATGATTAGATCTAAATCTAGTTGCTGGAATACTCGCTAATTAAATATAGTTGTTGGCATCCTCGTTCGTCTCCTTGTTGGCTTGAAAGTTCACAACTGCACGCAAAATGTGCCAGTGTCTGCAAGCGAGACGTTCTTCAGTGTAGTGATACCGACGTCTTTCCACAGACATTTCCAGAAAAAATGCACACGAAGAGACCGCAATTTTACTATCCTTCTGCAATGAGCTGTACATAGCGGTCTAAGTAAAGCCGACCAGCGGCCTTGCTACATTATCCGATGCCAACTCGGATAGAAGTTTGTGGTGGGGCCAATCCAAAACAGGACGTTTGTCTCGCTCATCAGTCACGAATAGCGTTTCATGCCAAGTGAGCAGGTATTGGCCATGTTCCACAGGTATTGCAGGGCCTCAAGCCGGTTCTTGGAAAAGTAACCTGCCCCCCTCTATATTGACCGTGCACCATCGGGTGTCGACCTCGCCATGGGTAGTTCCCTTGTCAGGAGAGCAAAGATCCACCTCCTTCTCTGTATCTGCTTTCTTCTGCGCTGCCGCATCTGTTACCATAGCCTCTGAAAATCGGAAAGACATAGGCGTTGGATCTGGTTCCGAAATGCTCAGCGTGGCAGCCATCTTCTTCTTGCTGTATCCACGGAAGCGAACCTCGAGAGAGTATTTGGAAACGAGAACACTTCACTCTGAGAGGGGTCTATCCGTCTCCAGATAACGCTTGATCTCCACCACAGCTTTTACACGGAGCAAGAATCGCAACTTGCTGCCCAGATTGTACTCCTCCCGCTCTGCGCTTCGTTTTTGAGTCTGCAGCAACTCGATTTTTTAGGACGCCCTGACTTGGGGCTCGAGGATTAAATGGCTTCAGCTTCAGTGCTCTGTCTGCTTTAGTGCTATTGCCTCCAGAGCGACCGTCGTAGACTTGCTCATCTTCTGCTCTTAATCGGCTAGCTGTGTTGGCGCTACTTCAATGTCGGATCCGCTTTTGCGTCAGGAAAATCAGTCAGCTCCGACGTAATACGTGATAAGCCTTCTTGAGCATGCTTGTACTTGCACGCCCTGCCATCTGCTTCTTCCGCTTTACCTCGCCGCGGCATGTGCTAACGCGGATAGGAACCTCGATGGTGGGGATCTCGTCATCTAACCCTTAGCTATCTAAACCCACATCAAAGCAAACCATGGCCAATTCATGTTTACTACATAATCAAACTGTGAACAAAACATGGTCAAAACGTACGCATTACCTGGAAGGTATCGACGAATACGGGATCGTGAAGAGGCCTCCAACATGTTTCCGGTACAGAAGTACATGGCGACACGGATACTTCATCGTGACGGAGAATTCATAGCAGCAACGTCATACCCTCGTGTCGATTCGGTGGACACAGCCGTCGCGACTGACAACCACGAGATGTTCCCGCTCTTCAAAAGTGTAGTGGGGCGTCGTATCTGGGTCTGTCGCGCTGTGGTACTCAACGATGAAGATGTAGGCAGGCCGGCCGATTGACATTATAGCTGGATCATCTCTTCTTCGTAGTTGCAATACGGATGGACCCCGGCACCATGACTTTCGTTTGGTATTAGTCTTCTTTGTGGCGTTGGGAGTTGGAAATTGCTTGCAGACAGTCCTTCATGAAGAACGACTCGTCGAGGTCAGTCTTGAGCTTTCCGAAGAAGCTCCCGAGTCTGTTGTTCGTAGAATTTTAGAAGTGGGGCAAATCCATGCGAAAAGCCGTCACCCACATTTTCTTGCTCACAGCCCAATTCCTGCTGAAGTATCGCCTCCCATCCACCGCGATAAACGAGCACCATGAACTCGCCACCGTCGTTCTGGAATTCCTCACCCGACTTCGCTCACACCATGTTCGCAACGCAGTGATCAATCTGTTTCAGCACTTCGTTGAATGTGCACAGCACTGCTTATCGTCACGAACAGCGAAAGCAAGCAATTTGATCACGTGAAAGTGGCAAAGTAGGATGTGTGCGTCAAGAATATCCGTTTCAACTCCTCGATCTCCGTTAGATCCTTGTCTACGACGATGACTCTCGTAGCCTCTCACGCATTGGCAGCCTGGAAATGTTCCACCGTCTTAACCATATGCCAATCCGCATTGCCTTCAATGACCAAATGCTGCACCGGCTGACCGTTCCCGGACTAGTTCATGACCATGAACGTACACAATTGGTAGTTGTAAGGTAATTATACCTACATAGAAACATGTTAAATACACATCATTCGAAACATGGTCAATACAGGACGAGTACCTGGTCAATTCAGGACGAGTACTTGGTCAATACATGACGAACGCTAACATGAAAAACATGGTCAATACATGGATGCAAGATGTGATCGCAGTACCGGTTAGCCTTGTGAGTGCCGTCGATCAGCAGCAGCTCCGGGAATCTGTGATAAAGCTTCAGCACGTGTTGCGAACTAATGTAGATGACGGCCGTCTGTCCTCGAGCGTTTTCATTCACGTCGACACATTCCCTTCTGCTTGCAGATTGAACTTGACGCGAAGTTCAGCCATTTGATACCCATCTAAAAGGTCCTCACTACATAATCGAACGCATAGATTAGTCGACTCATGGCACGCACGATGTTAACGCTATACACGAACCCCGCTGATTTGATGCGAGTCACGAGATTGTAAACGTCCTGCATCTTCACGCGGTGGATAGAGTTGTCTCGGTGTAGTCGTAGATCCTGTTTGCTTTGCTTCCACTCTTCTCAAGTAGCTCCACGTTGCTCGTTATCGGAGAATCATTTGGGACCAGCCTGATGCTCGGATACGAACGGAATATTTCTTCCGACACGTGATGGTTATGCCCGCAGAACTCCAGCGTACCTCGACCCACCATTTCTCGGAAGTACGCTCATAGACGTGGGTGACAAACCGGAACTTGCAACCAGTATAGTTGACCCGCTAGACAGGCGGGCATCCAGTCGAGCACGACCACAGCATCCGGATATGAGTGTAAATGTAGAGTCGTTATAGGGGTCCATCGCTTCGGGCACCAGCGGTATCTCCGAAGGCGGCTTGTTAAGGTATCTCTTCTGCTTCTTCGGCCGCTCGTTTTGCAACCGGACATTGGCGGTTTCAGTGATAACTGACACCGTCTTTGCGCGCTTCTCGTATGTCTTCAAATACTAGTCGAAGCTAGCCCAGGACTCGTGATGCTTCTTCAATGCAGGTACGTAGTGGTAGCCGGTCTGAGCTCTCCGATGACGATCTTTTTCTTGACGAAATGATACCCTCATAACTCCCATCACCACTCTCATTCTCGCTTCTTCCTCCTCTGTTTCTGCCGCCTCCGTAGCAGCTTTTCAGCTGCAGCTTTCTCTTGTATCTCTTCCTCTTTCAGTCGTTTCTGGATTCTCAATTCTCCTGGTCCGCACCATGATACCCACACTACAAAACATAGCGAACACATGACCAAAACATAGTCAATAAATGGCCTCGCCACACATGCACTCTTCATCAGTCACGGTGTCTCCACACTGTTTGAGAAGATGCTAGCTGCCTTCCGCGTAAAAGAACGGCTGAGAAACCTTGACGGGCTACAACAACGACGGCAGGTGTGTGTTATTTAAACGGAACAGCGTGTAGAGAGTAGCGAGATTCGCACCTTGGCTGAGGACTGCGCGTGGTATCGGTGCTTACAGATGTGACAGTGAGGCAGCTCGTGTCGTCGCATGAGGGAGGGGGAGGGACTGCGCTTCCAGTTGCGACAGCGAGACAGCTTTTGTCGTATCGCGCAGTTGCTGTCGTCGCGTATGGCAGCAGGGAATGGCGGTGCTTCGAGTACGCGCACTCGTTCGTCGTGTGTGGCGGGGTGTGGCAGCTTGATTCGTGGTGTGTGTGTGTGTGCTTTCGCGCGTCGTATCAGAAATGAGCTGCGTAATTAATTTAGAAATACTTAAAATACAACATGTACAACACACGACCAACTACCTGGTCAATACATGGATGAAAAACTGGCAGCATATTTCCCGATATTATTTAGCCCCCCCCCCCCCCCCCCGCATCTCGCAAACGGATCCAGGAACGGATGGCAGTGACAAGAGGACTTGCAAAGCGACGCTCTGGTAAAGAACAATTGGTCTCGTTTTTGTGTGTGAACTGTACAAGTCCGCAACGACGCATTCAACTTGCCATCTTATTTCCCAACTAGCTCTTAGCAACTTAAGTTTGCCAACCTCAGTCATCCCCCTGTCCTCCCGTGTGCCACCAAGCGCTCTTGCCAAGGCTCTCTACGTAAGCAAGCCCGCAGTACGGGGCGCACCAACCTCGTCGAGCATCTCATCCGCGCTTATATGCAGTCTTTCGAGCAATAGTTCTACGTTACCAGTAGCGGGTAGGCACCTTGGACATGTACTCCAAAGTGGACGAGTTTCCCTCCTCGTTTACCGCTGGATAAACTGGATCGTCGAGGAGAACAGAGAGATCTCGATGTACGAAAAGCCAAGGCGCTCAAGTACACACATCTAGCAGCTCTCCGCGAAGACGCTCAAGAAGTACATGTTCGCTATCGAGTAAGCCGTCTAAGGGCTCAATCGGGTAAAGCTCAAGGAACAGCGCATCGGCTTCGTCGTGGACGCGTGGACCGAAGTTGGAACACGTTGTGTCGCCCCATCGCCGTTTTGCCGAAGTCGCGTTCCTGCTCTCGTTCTCCACTCTCGGGGACGAAGCCGACATGGGCTCCGGCGCAACCATCCAACTGCTCGATGACATCCTCGAAACTAAAGTGGCACAACTCTGCTTTATGGTCTGCGACCATGCGTCCGTGGACGTTGAAGCCGCGCGCCGGACGTACGCCCAATGTACGAGTCACCGACTGAACCTCGCTGTTCAAGAAACATTCGTGCCGCATCAAGAGCTCCTCGACAAGCTTCACAAGCTCGGCGGGCGCATGCCCGTCCTCAGCAACGTGACTCGTGGAGCAGCACGTTCGCCATCTTTTTCACAAATCCGCGATGCGATCCGGTCGCTCGAACATTTTGACAAGCATCTCATCGACTTGGCTCCGATCACACGCGAGAACATCGGGCTGATGCAACTCTACGAGGATCTCTGAACGTCGAGAACATCAACAATCAACTAAAAATGGCGCGCGGCGTGTCGCCGAGCGACGTTCGACTTCTGTTTGACTACGTCATGAAGCACTACCCACACACTGCCAAGTATCTGGCTCCAACCGCTTCTGTAGTGAAGCTCCTGGGCTTTGAAACAGTGTGGTCAAGATTCTAAATGATGAACAACGCCAGTTGTCGCGCCAACAACGGGCAGCCGTAGCGAGTTTTTTATAGCCGTCGACGCTGCTCCGGTGGCGCTGCGCTGACAGCAGAGCCCGCCCACGAGCCTTCGCCTACGCCGGACTAAACCGCACGACGAACCGCGGCGCGCCGCCTCGTGCAGACTTGAGCTGGATTCGCTACGACCAATGTAGTAGATATACTTTCTCGCGTTCGGGTCTTGTCTACTCTAGCCTCCAACGCGCGATGAAATGGCAGCACTCGAGTCTGGTGGGTTGCCGGTGTCGTCGCCGTAGCGATTAAGACGACCAATGCGAAGAAGAAGCAAAGGGTGCAGTAGGTATGGATCGCCGTCGTGGTTGACTTTACTAGGCTAGCTTGAATACATTTCACTTTAGATGACTTCCATTTTCCTGTATCTTAGTGCTCGCCAAATCGACCCAAAATGGGGTCACGGTTTTGTTCACGCTAATTAGTCTGGCCATCACTAATAATGGTGGCAGCTCGCCACAACAAAACATGTGCAAGACTATTACATTGTGCATGTCCAATTCTGGTGCCCGACTAATAATGGTAAATTGCAACGATCATTGATATTGTTACTGAGCTAGCTACACAGATGCAGTCGGGTTGACCTCATCGTAGCCTTTGTCGAACTCTCCGCGATAACGAGCTACGATTTCCTGTAATGGCTTGCTCAGCTGTTTCCTCCCACTACTGACATCCAAACTGCGCAATAACCTTGGACTATGCCCAATTTCTCCCCTCCTTGTCGGTCTCGGCGTTGACGAGCCGAATGCATTCCGCAGCGGTTTCGGGATAGAACTTCTTGCCGGGGTTCGCCAGTGGGGCCGAGGACTTGGCGCCCCCCATCCACTCAATCCGATAGCTTGCATGTTTCTCTTCTCGCACAAATTCCGCCACTGCACTCTAATTCGCTGTATTGGGAACCTACCACAGGCTGCACAAAACTCAGTAGGATTAGGAAGGAAAGGTGAACGCGAAGCCGTAGCTGCTATGCGAACGGCTTTACATCCCCCAGCAGTGACCGCTGGCATCGTACATCCAAAGGTGATGCTCTTTAATGAAGGGTCCGCCATGGCCCAGCTGCGAACTTTTGTTGCCTCTCCTGAACGCGCTTGGCGACGAGCGATCTTCAACGTTATCAAGGAAATCTTGATTAGGATAACTCGACGTATTTGTTTTGTAGATTAGCATCGGGCAAAGGAGTTTTGCATTCGAGCCACCTCGAAGCAACATGCATGTCATAAATGCAAATGAGTTAGTATGTTGTAAGAACATTAGTATTTGTACGGGTTAATCAGTACAATAACATATTGCAGGACACATACTTGACACAATTCACGGTACTTGACATTCCCAGCCCCTCGCAATTCTAACGTTCTGCCATCGTTGAGATCGATTTGAAAATAACTTTTGTGTACGTGGAATTGCTGAGTGGGGTCCAGCTTTACGTCGTTGAACAGCCGCTTCAAGGTGCCTAGATATCGTGAACTACAGACTGATCGATCTGGGCCATATGTGCTTCACTGGCTTGTTCTTGCTCTCCAGCTTTCGGTCGACAATGTTACGACGCTCCGGGAAGTCTTGGTTGCGTCATGGAGCGCCTAGAGATCTAAACTTCTTACCACCAAACCTGTGGGCTTTATTGAACAGTGGATGGGGCTGTCCTCGATCATCGTTGTAGCCATGTCGATAAGAAGCCACGAGGAGAGCTTCAAGCCAGCGCGGCGAAGACGCTCGTACGCTTGAAGTAGCCGGGATACAGCCAATTCCAGTGAGCATCGAGCTTGCGGACACGGCCGCCGAGAGCTTCTAGGATGAGCTGGTGGCGGCCGACCATGGCCGACCTGGAGTACTTGAGCTACTGTCCGTCATTTCATCGTCAGCTGTAGCGCTGAGCGCTTCTTCCACCAGTTGAAACAGCGAGGGATAGTGACCAACCGCACGCCCGAAGAGGCCTAACCTACACCTTTTGCCCGGTCATTTGCGACATCCGAAGCACATTGAGGGCTAGCGCGCACCTCCTCATTCCGCAATTTGCCGCCAACCACGGAGATGCCTTTCCAAGCCACCACCAAGAGCCATACTCTCGAGGAATGCCGCCGCGTACTGAACGCGTATCGATCCGGGGTGAGTGACGCGCTGTTCCCGCCATAATGATTTCCCCCGGACCACGGCAGAGTACCTCGTGCGTACCGGCCGAGTCGATAACCTTCCTCAGGGGAGGGGGGGGGGGGGGGTGGCAGCAACTTGACAGCCGAGATCAAGGGGGCGTTAGCAAATGAGATCTACCGTACATGTATGCCAATTGTTTTGTAATTGGCGTACACCAACGAATTTGTGTTGTGGAAGACCCTTGTGGAGCCGACCCCCTGCAACAACGAAACAAACAAAGAGATATTTGCAGAAGTTCTCGTTTGTCCGCATGCCGCGGGCTACCTTGCGGTGAACTTTGATGAAACAAACTATACACCAAGCGGACTTGCCACATAAACAAAATACACCAAGCGGACTTGGGGAGAGCCAAGAAAGGCAAGCGCACTGACGAAAAACTGCCACCCTCCAACGGCGCCAACTTACAGATTTAGTGCGCTGTTTCTTCAGCGTACGGTGTGGTCGCGTACCGCACGGGTCGCCGCTCACGCGCGTGCATGCCTCGCACCACGCAGCGCATGGTCCAGAAGATGGAGCTCCACGCTTCAAACTTTATCAACGCGGCGATTCGCATGGAGGACATGGTCTACGGCACGTAGTGTAATACGACTTCCTGTAGGTAGTAGTGACGCATTAATGACTTTGAATGCAGCTTTGCCAACTTTGATTATCATTAGTAGAGTGATATTTCTTGAGTTGGGCACCTTGTGCTCACGTAAGAATAAATCTTGCCAACTTTGGTTGGGAATTTACCTAACAATGGCCGGGCAAGGTGTAGCACGACGCATTCCATCCACTGCACGCATCGCTCTCTGTCCGCGACTGTGATAGCATGCTGGAGACACCTCGTGTCGTCGCTCATGTTACTGATGCGCGTGCGTTTGCTCGGTGTCGCTCGGATTAAGTGGTGACTTGGCACGGAATGATTATTTTTGGTGCATCACTAGATTCGGTAGTATTACCTTTTGGGGCGAAGCCCCATTACTTTCAGCTCGTTTGAGGAGTTTTCGGCGTCCCTCGCTTTACTTGCTAATCTTCGAACAACTCCTGAACTTTACCTTGATTGCTTATCCCAAAGCTGGACAGGGTTAGGACGAGTCGCTAAAGAGAGGACCTGGGACCTGCGATCGACCCGAGTGGGTAAGGATTTTGCTTCGTACTTGGTTTCTACTATGAGCGTTCTTAGCTCAAAAAGTCATTAAAATGCACGCACACCCATCTGGGATAAGAAGTATATATAGGGCTAGCAAGGCTGTAGGCTGAAGGATTCGTCATTATTCGTGGGCTAGGCTGGGGTAAGGTCGTAACAATGGTGATTATAAGGGCAGCTATATACAACGTCCAATATTGTACTGTAAAACCTGCGATACTGCCCCGTGGGGCACTACGTTTACATGTAGCTTACATGGGGCACTATTAAAGGGATGGGGTACTGAAACCTGACACCTTCCCCGCGAAGACGAACGACTTCATGTTGACGTCCTTGGCCACACGGAATTCGATTCTCGTGTTGCGATTGTGATAAAGGAACACAGCATTCTCATCTATGTTGTAAATGTTCCAGTACTAAATGTTGTACTGTACTCCTTGATCACATGCTGCACGTGCTCAATGTCTTCCTGTCGAGCTTATGCTTCTTAGTAACCGGAGCTCGAAGCCTCCAGTTCTTGGACTACAGACAGCTTCTTTTCCATCATGAACTTGGGTTTCATCAGCACGACTCGAAATTGACAGTGAAAACCGAAAAGCTGCCCCCTGAGCTCGATCAGCGTCGCCACTTGATGTTGACCTACGGGAGCAGCTCGCCAATGGCTATTAATTTATGCTGGCTCCGATCTGACAATTCGGAAAATTTTGATACTTAAAAAGAGTGGGGCATATATTTACATGTATCGCAAGGCCCCACTCGGGGGTTGGGCATTATTTGAGGGATTCGGCACAATCCCAGGTTTTACAGTAGATTGAGAAGCTGCGTCACTGGCAACTTTGGTTAATTATCGTGAGAGCATGGCGATTTGAGTTCATCACACTCGCATTCTGGTACTCTAGGAGACCCGTGTCGCTAGATGCCCTAGACGCTCTTCATACGGGCGGGGGGCGAGTTCTTGATGCGCTCTGCACATTATGGACAGCCCCTTTCCAACAACCTTTTTGGTGGACATCTGTTAATATATTAAGTACGACACGACTAAATTCGATGCACGACTAATTAGCGTGACCGGTGTATCAATAAACCTCATGCGCATTTATAAGATGAGGTTTATTGATACCGCTTAAGTACAATAGGACTACTTCACAAGGAGAAATTGACCCAATTAACCACCGCGTACCGGCACCTCGATCCTCTTACTAATGGAGCGCTCCAGCCGTCGCGAACGCTCGCGCGATCCCGAGGACGACCCCAGCAGTGACACAGGCAGCAGCACTCGCTTGCGCAGTCGTCGAATGCGTGATATGCGCAGCTCGGCGGCAGACTCGACGTCGGACGGCGCAGATACGGACGCCAGCTCTGCCGTCCACACGACGGACTTACCCCAACGCCGCCACCGCCGCAGCAGCACGCGCAAGGCCTCTGAGGAGATACGCCGGTCTATGCGCGATCTTCGCAGCGGTGACGATCGTCATTCGTCACGGTCCGGGGACGACGACGAGGACGACGAAGACAACCGGGACAACATAGGACGCAAGCGCTCGCTGTCCAACTTGTCCAACACGTCGTCCACCTCGGCATCCTCTACGACCTCTGAGCCGCTCACGGAGGAGCAGCGACGCGCTCGCCTCGACCAACAGGTGGCCGAGCTGGAGCAGAAGAAGAAAATGGTAGAAGACGGCACGCTCGCCGAGTTCTGCCGCCGCGTGGCCGCCTTCAAGGAAGAGCGCAATCGCCTATTGCAGACGGCGGAGTTACACAAGAATCTGCAGCTAAAGAACGGACAAGATCTGTACAAGTTCGAGGTGCAGCGCGCTCATCATCTGTGGGAGAACGACAGAGAAGTGCTTAAGATGGAGCTGCTGGCCAAGGTGGACAGTGTCATGGCCACGCTCCAAGCGGAGATGAAGGCGTTGTCCGAGCCTGGAGCGAAGATTACGGACTTGGAGAAGAAACACGAACGCAAGGTGGAAGGGGACGAGGTCGGGGTCGATAAACCCTCGGTATATGTTGCTGTTATCAACGAGAAGGTGGATGAATGCAAGAAAAGTAACGAGCTCGAACATGAGGAGGGTGAAGTACCGGAGCCAGCAGCAGCAGCAAAAGAAGTGCCTCTGCTCAAGCGACGCAAATTTGACCCGACATCGAATGTCGATCCGGTTGAGATCTCGAAGCTGTTACCTGTGGAGGCGGTACGCTTGCAGTTCGATGACGTCAGCTCAGATATTGCGGCTATCGTGAGCGACTGCAAGGAGACGACACAGGCTACGGTTGAGCAGCTGCCAAACAACGGAAACCGTAAGATTTGCTTTTTTATGTTGAATTTTGCGGTTGAACTCACACATTGTTACTTTTGGTTGGTGCAGTGCCCTTCAAGCTCGAGCGCCGACGACTATTTTGCGGCAAGGACGTATTCGAAGACGGAGATGAAGTGCACGTTTCGATGCCACTCGTGCACGAAGACTACACGGGCACGATTTCGTCCATCACGGACGACGCTGTATATATCAAGCTCACATCAGGCCAGAAGGCACGCATCTTTCTACCACACCTCGAACGTCGCCGATGCGAGCTTAAGCCACTGCTACGTGGAACAGCATCCACAGGCAGCCTGCGGAGTATGGGCTGGTCTGAGTACGATACGATTTACTAAGGCATTTAAATCGTAAGCTTAGACTTACTGAGCTCGTGAAATCATGTTTTATTTTCCTACTCGTAGTAGTAATCTGCTCGTAGTATTTTGCCGCCAAACACGGCGACGGTTCTTATTATTATTATTTGTTTTTTGTTTTTGTTTTATTACCTGCGAAAGGAGCCACAGTCCACAATGAAACTCAAGGTACCTTTTGAGCACACACCACTTCCTTTTGGTGGGGTTTGCACGTAATTTCAAGACTTGAGCTCTCATCTCACCAGCTGATTACACCGCTTCGGGGTCTGCTAAATATTTATCTGCATCAGGTAATGCACCATCTAAAATATTCGTGCGCCAAGTTGCGGCACGCTCGTGCACACGACACGTCCACATTTCAATGGTGCACGGTTTGGCTGCCTCCACTCGACAGCATCTTGAGCAAGTCAGCGTTGCGGCCACGAGCACCTTCACTCGATCCTCTGCCATCATCCATGTCACTATCACTCTCGTCTTGATACTCTGCAGTGTCTATAGAGTCCGAGCGCTCGCCACTCATCCGGCCAAAAGTCCCGATGACACCGCTACCGACCCCCACAACGAACCGCTTGAAGCCCAACGCACCGCTTAGCGCCATCGCAAGTTGTTTCTTAGCCGAGGGTTTCCGCTGTTCAATATCCATATCATCGGCGTCCTGACTGTGGAGATGCAGTCGTCGGCGCTTCAAATCGCCACGCGCATCAGCACCTCCCGGGACCATTTTCTTACGAAAACGAATCTCTGGAGACTTGAGCTGAGATAGCGATACATACCCACCTGATGAGCTTACGGGTGGCATGGAGCTAGCATCAGAGCTTTCAATAAGGCTATGACGTGGTGGGAGTGACGACGGGGCAGATTTCGGCGGGGGTGGCGGAGGGCGCGAGTCCAGCTCACTGCTACTGCTGCTTGAGGCGGCGAACGACGAATTACTAGCGAACGACGGCAGTGACGCACTCGCGACGGTAGACGCGAGCTCCTCGAGGTCTGGGCGTAGAAACATCGTGAAGGCCGCACTCCACCGCAGCTCTGGGCGTGCGTCCACCGCTCGAAGGAAACGCTGAAGCCTTTCACGTCTGTGGTGCAGCAGTCTCGGGTCGTCTCCACGCAAGTAGGAAATCCACCCTCCATCTGGGAATTTGGGCAGCGCGCCCCGCAGCACTGAGCCGTGCGTCTCCACCAGGTAATTGTAGAGCTGCCGGAAGTCTGTGTACCGCCTCATGACCGTGTAGCGCACCATGGGCGGAAGCTCCGGGTACACGACACTCTGCTCCTCCACTGTCATGGGCTCTGAGCTCTCGCTGCTGCTGCTCCTCACGCTCAGATCTCGTGCTGAGGCGCCTGAGTTACCACTGCTGAAGCTGGAGGCGCGCACGTCCAGCACCTCGATGTGGTACTGCCAGCTGGCGTTCTTGCGGGTTACACCGGTGATCTGCAGGTCGCGACTGGCTTCGCCAGCAGTATGCAGTGACGGAGAGCTCGATGGCAGAGACGCGGGGGGTCCGCGCTCGTGCTTGGCGGCGTGGGAGGCGTCGAGAGCCGCAGGACGCATTGCGACTGGGTGCCTCCAAAGAAGAGCTTTAGTTCGCCTTGTAGCGGGGCTGGAGAAGTGGAACTTACTGCGATCGAGAGAGGAAGGACAGAGAAAGGAAATAAGAGGCAAGGACAGCGCAACGGAGGTCTCTACACGCAGTAACGAGCAGGACGCCGGTCGGGTGGGCGCTGCTGCCTGCTTTGTAGCTGTTTCGCCGTTGCACACTGTGCCAGTGTGCAACACGAGGACCCATTTTAGAGTACCATTATCATATCATATTTGGGTAAATTTACTGCACAGCCGCGTACCCAGTTCAGTGATCGGTAAGCCCAATTTGGTTAAAGATTGGCTGCCCTCAATCACTCCGCAATGCCTCGTCGAGCAGCAGCGTCGGCGTCTTTGGGCGCTTCCAGCACCACCCCCACGGCACGCGATCTGGCGACGAAAATACTGGAGCAATCTCCATCAAAAGAGGTACGCAGTTATCCCACATTCACCTCCAAATTCGCTCTCTAACGCTGCTAAAATCCTGTTTTATCACTGCAATGACAGTCTCTGGACGCTGTCGCGGAGCTTTACGTCGAGTTTCTGGGTGAATTGAATGACGACGAGAAGACACTCCAATGTCTCCGAGATATGGACGATATGCGCTTCCTCGAGGATGCTCTATGGCCGCTGGCGGACGTTGTCGGTACCGTGCGCGATTGCCGCCACCACGTGAAGAAGGCCTGGCTAGTCTCGGTGCTACTTCTGATAGGCTTTCGAGCGCGCGAGGGGGACGAAGCGCCCACTGGATCTATCTCTAGTGGAGCGTGGACGTTCCTGAAGGGGGAGGAAGACGCAGCATGGAAGACGTTCATGACAACGTTGTGGACAGCGTTGGCGGAAGCGGACGCTGAGACGACGGAGAACGAGACTAAGTGGACGCTTAAGGAGCAAACAGCATTGACTCTGTTTCTCATCACGAGCTTCCAAAGCCTCGACGTGCCACAGGTGGCGGCCTGCGTGCTGCCGATAACGTCACTGCCGATCTGGACGGGGCTGTCGCCGACCCAGCGTGCGTTCGAGTTCCAAACGTACCCAAAGCTGGAACGACACTGGGACCGCATTATGGCAGAGAAATCTGCGCCCAAGACGGAAGAAAAGAAGACGCTGAAGAAGAACAAGCGGCGCAAACTGAAATCATCGACAGAGACCCCACACCATGAGCAAACGGCTCTAGTACACCGACTGGACGCGTTTTTCCAAGTGCTGAAGGCCCCAATCGATGATTTGCCGACGCACGAGGTCGCGCTGCGGCTGCGCTTTGTGGCAGTGTTTCTGGCCTTGCTGATTGACCTCCTGAGTCAGCTGCCTACGCGTCGCTTCTTGCTGACGGTACTGAGACGTCGTCATGTACGTACAGCGCTCAGAAGCAGTGCATTGGTGCAGCATGCGCTGCAGTGGCCGACGGTTAATGACAGACAAGCTCTCAGCAAGCAGTTGTCGCTATTGGATGCGTGCTTGCAATTCCCCATTGATGCACACACGGGTGCGTCACTCTCACCACGGGAGCAACGGGAGCACCACGCACGTCACATCCAGGCCTTACAGCAGCGTGCATTCCAGTCGTTCCGAAACTCGCGGGTGGAGGAATTGGGTATTGCTCCGTGCGGTCACATTGCGGATGCTTCTAGCTTCGCAGAGATGCTGAGTGCTATCGCATGTGTTGATCGCTCACGACTGTCATCGTTGGCTATTGCTGTTGGTGTGCTGGCTGATCAGGACGAGGCCGACTCGACCTCTGACGCTGACTTGATTGAGTTTTTCAAAGAAGAATATTCCATTGAGAACTTCAACCATAGCGACTCGCTTTCGTCAAACATGCCAGTATTCCCTACGGAATTGGAGATTTGGAATGAAATGCTGGACCACAAGGACACGTCAGAAGGAATGAAGGAGACAACAAACGAGATCTACAATACTGAAGATACCGTCCTGTTCCCGGTACTACCTGTGCGCAAATTGGGTCTGCAGTTTTTGAGTCTCACGGACTATCTGCAGCGCAATTATGAGTTGTTTCGGCTTGAAGCTGTACACGATATCCGTGCGGATCTTGAGACTGCCATCAAGCAACTTGATGCTGTGCGTGGTCTGCGTTCATCCAATGACAACGACACCATTTTCCGTGGATTCTCTCGATCTGCGGTGCCGCTAGCGAGTGCGCTTCAGATTGTCAAGGTGAGTAAACCGGCGCTTGGCCAGACTGCCCCAGCATCCGTTGTCGCGCAGCTTGAGGTGGAACTCTCGGGTCGCCATGATCGCAAGCTTTTCGATTGCTACCAGACTAAGGAGGTGGTGTTTCTTGTGTCAATAAGAGCCACGGCCGATGAAGGTGCTGAAATAATGGGCTTCCAGCAACGATTGAAGGAGACTGGGTCATTTCCGGAGAACGTCGGTGTGCAGTATGTGCGTGCAGGAGAGATTTTGGAGGTCACAGACACTGCAGGCAACGCAATCAACGATGAAAACCCGGTGGCTAAAGGTAGCAAGCGCATCTTCAAGCTGGCATTGGATGGTGTGCAGTACAAGAAAGACCTGGAAGCTGGTCACCTTGATGCATACGAACAAGTAAATTTGTTAATACGACGGAAGCCACGCGTGAACAATTTCAAGGCAGTGTTGGACACTGTAGCTGGGGCTTGGCACGACGCTAACAAGGAAGAGCTATTGCCAGCCTGGCTGCATGATCTCTTCTTGGGATACGGGGATCCAGCAGCTGCACTGTACAAGTCAATTTACAAAGGGAGGGCAGAAAAGCAGATAGTGGTGTCTATGAGTGAGCTACTGCTGGATGGAGAGCACGCAGTTGAAGCTGGTGGGGCCGAGAAGCTTGTGGATGCCGAGGATGAAACCCAGGAGCTTAATTCGAAGAACGCGATGGCTCCGTTCACGTATGTTGAGGACGTGCGTGACGGCACGAGCTTTATCCGGGCGTATCATAAGAAGAATTCCTCTGTTGCTTCTCGAAGCGTTTCGTCTCCAATCCGCTACACGAAGGCACAAATGGCAGCTGTGCGAACGGGACTCTGTGATGGTCTTACACTGGTCGTGGGTCCACCAGGCACGGGAAAGACGGATGTAGCTGTGCAGATCGTGTTGAACTTATACCGCACAACTCCCGCACGTGAGAAGATGCTAATTATCGCCCACTCAAACCAAGCACTGAACGACTTTTTCGCAAAGATTCTGGCTCAAAACGTTATCCATGAGGCTGAAATTGTGCGAATGGGACAACCACAACTTGCGAACAAAGTTGACGCGAGCGGAAACGAAGGCGAGGGCGTTTTCTATGCAGATTTCAGTCGCAACGGTCGTGTGGCATTCCTGATAGAGCGGAGAGCAGCTTTGCTGGCGGAGGTGGAGCAAATGGCTCAGTGGCTCATGAAGCGGGATGCTACCCAATACGCCGGTTGTGCTGGTGGCTCGGCGTCGTATTCTTGCGAGAACGCGCTTATCTTCTACCAGTTCCACATGAAAACGTTTCTAGATGCCGCTCGTGAGTCTACAGAGTTGTCCACAAAGGATCCCAAGGTTGCAGCGCTGATGGAGTTTTTTGCATTGCGGAAGGGAGCGACGCCTGACAAAATTGATGTCTTGCGACAGTTTGCTATGGACATCGAGTCATATTTCGCAGAGCTGCGGCGCCTTCAGCCCTTTGAGCTGCTCCAAACTTCGCGCCAGCGCGGCGACATGTACTTGATTCACCATGCTCGCATTGTCGCCATGACGTGCACGCACGCGGCTTTAAACCACCGCAAACTTACGGACCTTGGGCTGGCATTTGGAAGTATTCTTATGGAGGAAGCTGCTCAGATAAGCGAGCTGGATAGCCTGATACCGCTTCTGTTGGCATGTTCCAAGAAAACTGGTTCAACTGCGAACAAGAGCGAGACATCATCAAGCCTGAAACGTGTCGTGCTCATGGGGGACGCGAAGCAGCTCCGCCCGGTGGTTAAATCGCCTGCATTGAAGAAGTACGCGCACTTGGACCAGAGTCTCTTTACACGTTTGCTGCGTCTTGGTGTGCCTCACATTGTACTTGATCGTCAAGGTCGAAGTCGGAGTGAGTTGGCTGAGATCTACCGCTGGCAGTATGAGGAGGTATCATCCACTGGAGACAAAATTACACTGGGAGATTTGCCTTGCGTGAAGTCGGAGCTGAAATTCCAGACTGGCAACGCTGGATTCGCACACGTGGCACAGTTTGTTGATCTCTTTGGAACGTCAAAGGAGCGTCAGCCGAGACCGTTTGCGTACGAAAATGAAGAAGAGGCGCGATTCCTCGTGGCGCTGTTTCGATACATGATGAATGTCGGCTACCAGGCAGAACAAGTGACGATTCTGACAACCTACAACGCCCAGAAAGAGCTCCTGCAGCGGCTCCTGCGTGCTGATACCCCCGAAGATAGCAAAATATGCAAGGTGTCGACGGTAGATCGGTTCCAAGGTCAGCAAAATGACTTCATTTTGCTATCCACAGTGCGCAGCGGGACTAGCGTGGGCCACCTCCGTGATGTACGTCGTGCTTCGACAGCCTTCTCTCGCGCACGGCTTGGATTGTACGTAGTGGGATGCCGCCGTACGCTGGAACAAGGACGGGGACTGCAGCCGTTCCTGTCCAAGTTGGTGTCTGTTGCGGAGAAACATGACAGCGACAAAGCGACGGTCTTGGCGCTAATTCCATCTGAACGAGTGAAGCTGGCGGCGTCCCGTAAGGACAAAGCAAAGAAAACAGCGGCCAGAACCGACGTCGTGTACGTGTCGAACCGCAAGCAACTCGAGAAAGTAGTGGCAGAGCTTAAGATGTAGATAAGGTTGCAGGTTCTTACCAGTATTGATCCTAAGCGAGCGCGTACATTTTAACTGGATAGAGTTCTTCCGGAAAGTGGCGTTGTCTCCGCTCCGCCAGCAGTGTGAGTCCAGCCTGATGAAAAATACTCTTGTAGTAAACAGCCGAACGCGTGATGCTGCTATCCTGCCGGTCGAGGTCGTAAGGCTCGGCTGTTTGGAAAATATTCTCCTTGATCACGATAAAACCGTTTGGTGTGAGAGCTTTCTTGCACCGCCTTAAGTAGTACACGAGGTCGAGATCTGTGAGATGCACCAGCACCCACTGCATCCAGATGAGGTCGTAACTCGCAGGCGCTGGCTCAAAGTCCTGTAGTCCCATGCAGTACAAGTCTCTCACACGAGCCCGGAGAGTCTCATCTGCTCCGAGATTCTGCGGTACTCCACGCAGCAGCCTCGGACTCTGCTCTACCAGATCCACATGGTCAAACATGGGAAGTAACAGCAGTTTAGTCACTCGACCAATGCCGGCACCGCAGTCCACAGCCGCATGACAGACCCACTCGGGCCTTACCGTATCTTGAACGTGTGTGAGGAACCGCTTGGACTCGCGGATATCGACGCCCGAGACGTGAGCGAATCCTCCCAGCACGCCGTCGTCCGTCAGCGGGCAGTTGACTTCGTCGTCCCAATACTCGTGGGCGCTGGCGTACCACGTGAGCTCCTGGGTCTCGTCTCCTTGTCCCTCTACGTTCTCCACGTTGGAGTCGTCGCCCAATTCCGCTTGCCACATTACGAACACGCTCCTTTATGTAGTGGAGTTTTATCGGTAGAAACGTTAGAAAAAAGTGCTGCTGTCTCGGCAGTTTGGCGTTGAAGCGACGTACTCGTATTCCTCGTGCGGCTCAATCTTGCTGGACGCGTCTAGTGCCCGTTGCACTTCAGTGGAGATGACGCGCAGCTCGTTCCAGTCGACAGGCGAGCAGCTGCGGCGGGATCGCGGCAGCAGCAGGGGCACAAGCTCCTCGACCTCGGCGCCGGATGCTGGAGACGCCATGAAACTTCGGCACCACTAGTGTTACCTCGCTAGAGTGACTGGTCCGAGCATTGACAAGATATACAGTATGTATACATGTATTACTGTATACAATAAAGGAGACCAAAGACTCTTGCAAGTTGCAACCCTTCGAAGCGACGACAGAGCAACCCCAGCCGGCTGCAGGATCTAGAAACACCCGTGCCTTCGAATGTATGCATCCTACACACAGACACGGACAGACTGTCACGATCACTGTCAGATGACCCCCTCAATGTGAAGTCCTACTCTGGAATACACGCTCAACAGGAATGAAAACACAGTTCCCGATGACCAGCAGTTTACAAACCTAAGTACAGTGTAGTTATTCCCTTTCACCTTTTGACGTGATATGAAAGGCAAAACTTGGGTGCTTATCTATAGGAAACTTCACTTTTGTGGGATGTCATGCCTATGCCCTTGCTTCCTAGGTGGCTCCTCTCGTACGCTGCATCTCACGAAGTTCTCTCAGACTTTCCCGTTGAAGCAGCGCCGATGAGGAGCTTTGCGTTCTATTTCAGGTGATCCTTTAGTGTCTTCAGTGTCAAGCTCGACATCAGGAGTGAACAATTCCTGTTGCAAACGCCCTCCAGGCTCATCATCCTCAGCGCATCATACAGTACTCCTCGACACCACAAAAGTCTTCGTGCTCTTTTATCGTGTTCTCCTGTAGTGGATGGAGAAACTCCGTCACTGACATCGAGTTTGAGGCATGGATGCGCGAGAGCATCTGATTGTGACTCACACTTGTGAGAGTACAAACGGCTACAAGTACCCTGTTCAACTATTTTTTTCCGGTATACCTCTGTAGAGAAGACTCGAAAGCGGAATAAATAATAGGTTTCTCACGCTATGATTAGCGAGGGGATCATCTGTAGTTGACGCTGTTTCATCACACCATCCACCTCCACTGGTGACACCGACCTTGCATCGGGAAGGCTTCGCGGGGAGCGGATGGGGGCGTGGGGCAACAGCTGGACAAGAGGGTTCAGCGGCGAGCTGTAGTCAACAAGAAGAGCGAACTGTTGTCGATGCCGCTCTGTATGAAACTATCTCTCTCGAAGTCGCGTTGTCGGCACTCATGCTGCGCTGCCTGCACCTTTGGTGTGAGATTTCGGGATCTGCTCGCCTGCAGCACCTGAAAGAACGCTACCGACGCATCATCAGCTTGATGCGTCCTCTACGGTTTTGTCCTTTCCGAGAAGATCTGCTCTGCTGGTTTCGGCATGATTTGCTGGAAATTCTACCAACTGGGAAACCGTGTTTTGTTCCCTCCCCTCAAGCTTCAGTCTCGAAAATGCCGAACTGCCGCCGCCAGCCTAACGTCAAGAACCCTTTGAGAGGCAGGAACCGCCCTGCCTCTCAATTGGCCAAGAAGAATCCATTGCCCCTGAACACCAAGACAAACAACGGTATGGAAGCCAATGACAGCAAGAACTCTAACCGCAAGCGGACAATCCGCTTCATGGACGACGAGGCGTTGGACACCACAGAGCTCAGCTCTTCTGCCAAGTCGGTATCACCGTCACCCACCCGCTCGATATCGTCGGATATTCCGCTTCGATTTCGACGTTATGAAGGCAAATTCGAGAACCAACGAGGCCAGTCTCTGTTTTACTTTGCTCTCTTCCCACCAGAGAAAATGCCCCTACGTGGAGTAGTTCTATATGTACACGGCAGCAGCAGCCATTGCCGTCGACATATCGACTTGTACAAAGAGCTCTGTAGAGAAGGCTTTGGTGTCATCTCGTACGACCTGGTAAACCACGGGGCTAGCGATCTGGATGGGCACAAGACGCGTGCGCACATCAGCAACTTCCGATACCTCGTTGACGACACGAACGCCTTCATCTCTTACGCCAAGTGCGCCATCTACACGGACGCGCTTCGGTACTGGCGGAAACACCACTACCCTCATCACCCTCATGGCAAGAACAACAACCTCATCGCACTACCTGAACCGCCATTAATTATTATCGGCTCTTCGCTCGGTTCATTAGTTGGGATCCACATAGTTTTCGCGGCTCGGCACAAATTCCACGCAGCAGTTTGGGCCGCGCCAACGGTTGGCGTAACGTGGAACCCGCTGCTGTATGCGGAGTCGCTGCTTCCGCTGGCGACGTTCTTCCCCAAGGCGCGTATCGTGCCTGCTGTGAATTATGATTTATTCTGCCGGGACCCAGCGTTCTTGGAGGCGTTCAAGAATGACCCACTGACTTGTACCCAAAGGATGACTGCTCGAAGTGGAACCGAAGCACTACACGCCATTAAGCAGCTTCAGAACGACAAGCGCGTACTACAGGCTGACAGCGCCTTCTGTGCGATCCCCATGTTATTTATCGCTGGCTCGAACGATGGCGTTTCAGATCAGCAGGCCGCTATCCGATTCTTTGCGTCGATGGGGAATCTTGATAAGGAATTCAAGTTAATTGACGGAGGTTTCCACTTCGTATTTGAGGACACCCAAAAGGAAGCTGCCATCGAACATCTTGTGCAGTGGCTTCGCGTAAGGTTTCCACTTGAGACCCGTACTGGATCATAGATCGTGTCCATATTCGTATTGAAGCGCAGTGGTAATTTAAAAAAGAAATGTACATGTATGTTGTGCTGAAACACATTTTTTTTAGTGCAAGTGAAAGCTTCTTTTTTTTTAACCCCTCTGTTCCCGATGTCGTATAATACGTCGTATAATACGACATAACTTGAATAACAATAGAAAATGGCTCGGAACTTTTTTTCCAGTACTTTAATCAAGTCAAAAGGAAAAATTAGGTGCGACAGGTAAACGAAGAAAACAAAAAAAAAGTGACAAGAGTGGGTCGCGCAAGAAAAGAGAGCAGGATACAGCGTGGGAAAGGTGCACGAGAAAGGCATCAGCCACTGCTCGACCGCGACACCATTCATTTGAGTATTTGCCGAATGGCGCGCATTCGGTCGGAATAGCGTACAAAATCCGCTGCTGTTGCGTCGCTCGCCCGCGACATTGACTTCAGGCACTTCTGGAGACAACTGACGGCGACTGATGGAAATCAAAGCGTCCCACTAGATTGCAGAACGAGTGGAGGTACGTCGCCCTGATGGATCTACCGTGCTTCATAGTGAAGCGACTGTGGTGCAGTACGCGTTCGAGTCGGGATTGCTGAACGAGAAAGCGAGCATGGGAAAAGACGGCGTGCATGTGGCTGCGGACGAGGGCAACGAGCTAGCATGCGCGGAGGACTACGACGTGTATGTGGCTGTGGGTGAGGGCGGCGAGCAAGCAGGGGCGGAGGAGGTCGACGCGCAAGCGCCTTTGGACGAGGAGAGCAAGACCGAGAGTGCAGAGGGGATGGATGTTACCGCGTCGCAGATCGACACTAGCGTGCTCTTATCGCAGAACACTGTACGGGGGTTGTTTGGTGCATCTCCGAGCGTGAACTCGGACGTCGATCTGTCACAAACAGAGGCTACCCTGTAACCGAAGACGCAACGGCCGGTATGCAATTGCTTTCGGAGGCGTGTAGTGGCGAGAGCGTGACGCCAGCACCAGACACGGTAAATCGAGCTCGGAGGCCCAGCATACAAGTCAAGAAGGACATAGACTTCTTACCGGTGGACGAGAACCTGAGAGCATACGAGAGTTTTTTTTCCAGCTCGGGCGAGAGGGACGGGGACTAGATGAAGAGATCAAAGATGGTGGTTGTTCGAATCGTGATGGGAGTGATGAAGAGGACGGCGTCCTCTCTGAGGAGGACGCTGCTGAAATGGACGAAGCTTTCGTGCGGTCGATTCAAGTGGGGAGCGGACCGCTTAATAAGCGTGCCGAGCAGCAGCGTGCAGAGGTACTAAAAGGCATGCAATGGACTACAGCGTCGTCGGAGTTTGAAGAAGACGTGTCTGTGTACCCTGGTCTCGACATGGAGGAGGCGCAGCCTGTGACTGAATTGCGCAACATGTGCCACTCACCGCTACTGACACTTTTTATATTTTATGCCTAAATCTTTGTGGGTCAACATGAGGAGACGACCGGTACGCGTTACAGCAGGTTACGCGGTGTGCAGAAGGTATTGGTGGACACCAAGTGGAACGTCAGCGAGAGTCTCTAAAGAAGATATGTCGACGATTGAAGTCAAATCCGGCTTACGAGACGCACGAGATTCTGCACGTCATAGGATACTAGTTGCGCGTATGCAGAAACGGCGAATTGCAGCTCACTGGGCGATGTCGGAGAACGGTGCTATGCCTGCGGGCAGCTTTGGGCGGCACATGGTAAGGAACCGGCTTTAGGACACTTCGCGTTATCTGCACTTTGTTGACAAGAATCAGACCGAACACGCGACAAGCTATGGAAGCTAAGGCCGGTCATCGACAAGATTCAGCAATGCTTCTTGATGGGTTGGACGCTCCCCGCCGTGTTTTCATTCAACGAAGGCGTGCTTTAATCGACGTCGAAGCGCAGCACTACCAGGATGTTCATGCCCGACAAACCGCATCGGTGCGGATCGAAAATGTTCATGACGTGTGACTCCAGAACCGCGTACTGTCACAGGTGCCTTTTTTCCCCTCTTTTTCGCAATGTCGTATAATATGACGTTTCACAAGAATTGGACAGCGTACGTCGTATTATACCAGATTTGAAATGTATGCTGGGAAAAGAAGATCAAATGACGGTGAACCAAGTGCATTTGATCAATATGGGTGCCGCAGTAGTCATCCGAAACCTGAAGATCGTGCTTGGTCCCAGCACGAGACACCTGTGGCATGCAGTCGTAATCGACAGATTTTACTCTTCTATTTGCTGGCTGTTGAGCTACTTCGCATGAGCGTCTATAGAATTGGGACGATTCTGACCAACCGGGTCAGGTATGACGCGAATATCAAGGAGAAGCGCAAGTCACGTCCCGCTGGCATTCCCCGCGGGACTTTCACGGTTTCCCGCTCTGTGGCTATCCCGAGCATGGTTGTATTTTACTGGTGGGACAGAAAGCCCGTGATCTCTATCTCTGTATTGACTGCTTCTTCGATTGGAAGAATCATCAAGCAAGTTGGCACATCACGGTGCCGTGTCCGGAAGCCGTGAATGATTACCAGATTTGGATCGGCGGAGTTGACGTCCACGATCAGCTCCACCTGCAGACGTACTCGCTCCAGACGTCCACAAACCTAAAGAAATATTACAAGAGCTTGTTCTTGGGCTTTGTGGACATGGTGATGGTGAATGTGTACATTTCGTACAAGGAGATAATGACGATTCCCGGAGCCACCGTCATGACTCGCGGCGAGTGGTACGGGCCTTTGCAAAACCAGCTTTTGCAGCTGAAGAAAGTTGATTTTGTTGGAGTCGTGGCAACTTCACCACCTTCAAGCCTCAGGCAACCGCGCGCCACTATCCGGCTTACGCACGAGCTGGAGTAGTCGGAAGACTGGGTCACTAGCGGCGTTCAAAAACGGCGGCAGCGATCGTGCAAGGTGTGCGCGCTCCTGCGAACGGACCACAAGAAGAAGTCGTTCGCCACGACTTTTTCTGCGAGCGTTGTTCAGTTGATGATGCGAAGTGCTGGCTATGCAACAAGATCCGTCGGCAGTAGAAGGATTCCGTCAAGACGTGTTTTAAAATATGGCATAACAATTTTGACTGCGCGCAAGCTATTCCTACCAATCTTGGGAAGAGAGTCGTTATGCGGCGACCGGGACAGGAAGCGGGTGCCTGAAAGAAATCCAGACGAGAGCTTCAGCTGAGTGGGTGTGCAGAAGATGCCGACGATGAACAAGAGTGAGCACTCCCTGCGTTTCATGTGATGCCTGTTGTCCTCTAGCACACTTTCTTCGAATCGACGTAATTTTTTCCACATATTTTCATCTGTACGGGCTCAGGGTGAAACTTTGCACACGCTTCTCTGCTCGGCCGGTAGCAAGTTACGACACTTTTGTGACTTGAACGTCGTCAGATATACGACATTGAATTTAAAATCTCTGGAAACTTATGCATCTATCTGCAGATCAAGCATCTGCTATATACAAATATCTAGTAACATGATTATGGGGTATACGACATTCGCATAGCCGTTTCTACGACATTGCGTGGGAACAGAGGGGTTAAGCAAAAAAGAAAGTTGAACGGAGCAATGGAGCTGCGGCAACTATACCTTACCTCCGTCTCATTATAACTTTCGTAACTCTTTCCAACTCGAAATTGTCATTGCGCTGATAAATTACCGCTTAGTACACATCTACACGACACGTGTTGGCAAAACACAAGTACTTCTTTTTTTTGTTACAGCTCGACAATCATTCCAGAATACCTTCCCACGGACACCTCTTGAGCAGGTTCCTTACCACAGGATACCTGAGTTTCACCGCATTCTGGAAGAGGGTCGAGACGATTCATGTGGCGCATTTGGCGCTTAATGCCCAATTCGTAAACAGCACATAGTGTTCAGCCACAAGAAGACCACCATGGCGATCCTGATTCCGATACTTTCGAGGCACCTCCACAGGTGGCTCCACGTCTTCGTCCGTCTTGTACGACGGGAGCGACAGGATCGAAGCGGACAATAGATCAGAATCGTCACCGGAAGTCTCCTCATCCGAACTATGTAGTGATTCATGGTCATCATAGTGCATGGCTGCGGACGACTCTGTAACGCTGTCAAGGTCGTTCTCTTCACCGGAACAAGGACGAAAGGCTTCACGTTCTCGGTCGTTGCAGTCTAGTGGAGGCAGTAGCAGTGGTCGGACGTTGTAAATGTGAGAGTCAAGATGGCGTGGATGAGCTCATGCAACAGTGAAAGATGAGCACAGCTTGATACATGTAGAGTTGCGGGGCTTACTCCACCGATTCACTGGCAATGCAACAGCTAAAGCTCTCGCCATCTGGGCGGCTTCCCCAGCCGCTGGAAACTATCTGTTCACTTTGCTACATAAGGACTTTGCTGCAGCTGTCGCCGTAATGATCGCCGAGTCTATTGTCATCGTACATGTATCGCAGCAAAAACAATACCAGTCTTTCGATTACAATCCTTTGATCTCCTCCTGGCCCTGCACAGGAACGTTTATCACTTCAGCATGGACGTATATGTACTGCTTCCCTCCTTCTAAATACGAATTAATTCACGTACGAAATAGTCTAAAACGCTGCTTAATTTGTGGTATGGCGTACGATGCCCGCGTCTCCGACATGGGCCGCTACGGCACCTTCGAGGGCGGCGGCGACATCTCCAGCGGCAGCACCAGCGCTCGCTGTCGAGTACGGCGTCGCTCATGTTCTCCACCACAGTCAAGCGCATCAGGCCGTGCCTCTTTCCGCCCCGAACCCCCTCCCACTGCGTCGATAGAACGCCGATCGTGTCTGGTGGACGAGGCCTCGGCGTCCTGGCTGTCGCGCCTCGGCTTCCTCTTCGTAGAGCCGCTCGTGGCTCTCGGAGGAGCGCGACGTCTGCGTCTGCAAGACCTGTGGACACTCGAGCCCGAGAACCGAGCAGAGGCAGCCGAGAGACGCTTCCGCGCCGCCTACAGCGCGTCCGGCCACCTCCTGACCGCCATCTGGCGCACCGAGTGGCGCGCCATTATATGTAGCGGCGGACTGGGACTTTGCTCTGCGTTATGCTCTTGCTGTGTGCCTGTCATGCTCTTTAAGCTGCTGACGGCCGTCTCAAGTGAGCACAAGTCGGCGGTATTGGAGCTTCTGCTGCTGCTCGTAGGTATCCACGTGGCCGTCATGCTGGCCGTGCTCTTCGACCGCCATGCGCGCTTTAAGATGTTCAAGGCCCAGCTGCGCGTCGTGGCTTCTATCCGCCTCCTGGTCTTCGCCAAGTCTGTGGAGCGGCCAGTCAAGGGCCGACACGGCACCAGCACCAGCATCGCCGCCATCGCCACGCTCTACGCGTCCAACCTCGTGCAGGTCAGCTGGTTGCTCATCCGTTTCCACGACATGTGGACGTCTAGTGTGCAGCTCTCGGTGCTGCTCTTGATCCTACACCGCACGCTGCACACGAGCGCGACGGTCATTCTGTCGTCTCTGGTTCTCATTATTGGCGGTTTATCATTGCTGACGGCCCTTTCAGCTAGAATGCTGCAATGGTACACTAAGAAACGAGCCAAGACGCTGGCCGCAGTGAACGAGTGCTTCAAAGGCATTCAATCCATCAAATTGTACGCCTGGGAAGACAAGATCCTGTCCAAGATCATGTCGGCCAGGAGGAAAGAAGAGAAGAGGAAGATGTGGGAAGCTGCCTTCCGTATCCTACGCTACTGCTGTGTGTGGGAAGCTCCAGCGTTCACATCCGTCGTCATCTTCACGTCGCTAGCTGCACGTGCAGGTTTCTTTTCGCCTGCCACCGTCTTCACAGCATTGATATTAATTGACCACATTCAAGTTGAACTGCACGGACTGATTATGGGGATCCGAGTATTAATCGACGGACGTGTGGGACTGCATAAAATCGACCATTACCTCCGTTATTGCGATCAATTCTCTAGCGATATCAATGATGGAAATGCAGTGGAGACAACAGAGTCCAAGACGTGCCCTGCTGACGTCGTGGCCGTCATGCACAACGTAGATTTATCGGTAGGATACCATTATCCGACAGCGGTTCTGGCTCATGTCAATGTGCGTGTGAATGCAGGGGAATTAGTTGTAATTCACGGCAAGGCCGGGGCTGGGAAGACAACTTTACTGACTGGCTTCCTAGGTGATGTAGCTTGCGTCAAGGGCAGCGTGTACCTTTCTCCACACTACAAGGTCGCGTATTGTTCGGAACAGCCATGGCTACAGACACTAAGCATCAAAGACAATGTGCTTTTTGGCTCTCCGTACGATGAAGCCAAATACTATCGCGTTCTGGACGCGTGCTGCTTAGTGGAAGACCTCGAGACTCTTCCTGATGGTGATGAAACGATGATCGGACCGAAAGGTATTAACCTATCGGGCGGGCAGAAATCTCGCATCGCTCTAGCCCGGACGCTGTATTCTGATGCCGATATATACCTACTTGATCGTCCCTTGGCCAGCGCGGACGCTATTGTACAAAGCGACGTGTTTCGGAAGTGTTTCTTGGAGCTGCTTCGATACAAGACGATCCTCGTCGCCACGCACAATCCTGAAGTTATCGAGTCCGGCTTTGTAGATCGTTTGTGGTACATTAATGAGACGGTAGTGTCGGAGACTTATCACGGGCAAACCTCTTCAAATGCCATTGGAAATACAAGCCGCCGTGCTCGTCGACTTTCAGATATCCCACCCTGGCGCGTTAACCGCAACGAAGAATGTGTGGAGGAAGGTTACGCGCCCGTTGTTATGGACAACCAGCAGATGCAAGAGATTAAGACACGAATATCGCGCCATCGATCGGTGTCGAAAGTGTCTGCAATTCCTAAGTGTGACTTGACTCGAGATACAATGGATGGAGTCGCTAAGGAGATTTGGTGGCCGAATCATGGACGAAATGCGTCCATTATCACATTCGTTCTCTTTATCACATATGGTTTCATTGATGTGGCGAAGAACTTGTGGCTGGTTCACTGGAGTAACATGACGTGGACTTATGTCGATATGTGGAAGGCGACGGTAGTCTACGGTTTGCTGAGTATCGGAGCCTTTGTGCTTCTTCTTGTGAGCAGTGCAGTGGTCTTTTACGCGCTCTCCAGACGCGCCAAAAGTATCTTCAGTGAAGTGACGCAATCATTGTTACATGCTCCTATGTCTGTGCTGTATCAAACCCCCATTGGTGAAATTCTGGCGCGCTACTCGACGGACATGCAAGTGATCGATGGTTTGATATCGTTCCCATTGGTATTTATGTTTCGAAGTACCGTGTCCATTGCGGCTGCATTGGGCACAATGTGCTATCTATTGGGTATAACAGGCGCATTCTTTGCGGCCTTGACGGTATATTTGTGTCGAGGAATGGTGGATAAACGGCTATTTGCCCAGGTTTACTCGCTGAGGGCAGAACTTGAAGCTACAGACCTGAATTTTGTCTCCGAAATTTTGGATGGAGCTGCAATTATCCGATCGTTTGGAGCTGATCAAGTCGCGCGTGTTTGTCAGCATCATGGCAAGATGGTTGATGCTAGATCACGTATCGCTACAGTTGTGGAAGTGTTCACGCATTGGCTGTATATTCGATGCAGTCTCCTTGTCGCAGTCTTTTTGTTATGTCTAGCTCTCCTGCTGGCGCATGGAGGTCTGGAAGCAAGTACACTGGGTCTCATGCTTCACTGTATCTACAGTATTCAGCGAGATTTCGTTTCCTTTTCAGTGGGAATCTTGAATAGTTCCGTGAACATGTTTAGTATTGCCAATCTCCAAAAGTTCCAGCATATTCCACCAGAAGAGAATACAGAGCAAAAGGGTGTCCAACAACGTCTCAGTGCTCCGTTCCAGTGGCCTACAGCGGGTGCTGTGGTGTTTGACCACGTCTTTTTTCAGTACGACACGGTCCAGGACCACGACGACATGTCAATGTGTGCGTTAAAAGACGTGTCTTTCTCCATTTGTGGTGGCGAAAAGATCGGCATTGTGGGAAGAACGGGATCGGGTAAGAGTTCGCTTGCTATGGCGATGATGCAAATGCACAGTTTGCGGCGTGGCCGCATTCTAATCGATGGTATAGACATCAGTCGTCTACATTTACGTGATATTCGTAGCCGGATTTGCATCATCCCACAGACGCCATTGTTCTATCGGTGCTCTATTCGCCGGTATTTAGACCCCTTCAAGGAATTTGGTGACGATGTTTTGTGGCAAGTTCTCATGAGAACGGGGCTCTGTGATACGCACGGACCAGTCAGCAGCAAGGATGAAACTCTTCACGAAAAGGTTGATACCAGAGAGTCTACGAGTCGAGTGGTGGTGACGAATTTGGACATGAGACTATCGGAAAATGGCGAAAATTGGAGCATGGGCGAACGGCAGATGCTGGTGTTAGCGCGGTCGCTGTTGAAGCCTGCTCGAGTACTCATTTTGGATGAAGCTTTTTCATCAGTAGACCAAGAGTGTGACAAGCGGCTTCTAGCGGTCGTTGAGAAGGAGTTCGCAAGCTCGACGATTTTCCTCATCACGCATCGACTCGATCAGGTTCTTGGCTTCGATCGAATCATTGTCATGCAAGAAGGAACTGTAGCCGAGTGTGGAGCTGCAGAGGATCTCGTCACTGACCCTGACAGTGCATTTTACGAGTTTTTAGAGACGACATTGCTCACGTTTTAGTGGTAGACGACGAGATTTCCAGTTTTGATAGATGAGTTTCGATTTATTGAAGACTATTTGGCAGCTAAAGCTCTACAGTTCCGTGCGCTTTGCCTTGCCGTATTTGTAACTTCGCAGCGACGGCTCAAGTTTCTTCAGCACATTCAAGTGCGAATCATTGGGTTGTCGCGTCTTCAGTGGAAATCTCTTGTGCAGCCAGCTCATGAGATACGTGAGGACGTCCTCCTTCTCCGGTTCTTCGTAAATCATGTGATAAAGACCGTCAAAGAATTTAAATTCCTTATCCAAGTTTCCCATTTGAGAGAAAAACTTTAACGAAGCTTGTTGGTCTGAGATTCGATCGTCAGATCCAGCGAGAAACAACATGGGGATCGCACAGAACGAGGTCTCAGTGTCAGAGATTCTTTTGTCTTGCTGGAGTCGAATCATGGCATGAAGCGACTGATGTCCACTACGAGGAGTGATCATATCACTACTTGTCAGAGGATCTTCCTGGTATTTTGTGAGGAATTCTGGGTTTCGACTGCGTAAATTGTGCTGGATAGCTGGAATCATCTTCGCCGTGGGAAAAGCTGCGACCAGCGGCTTGGCAAACTTCCACTGAGCCCAGAGCACTGGCGTCCACGTGACCCCGATACTAGGCGACGCCCACACTGCAGCATGGAACTTGTGCTCGCCCGAGAGCACTGTATGAAGTCCAATCAGGGATCCAAACGACGTGCCAGTGATGATCAATGGCAGTTCCGATAATGACTCGCGTTTCTTCTCCTTTCCATGAGGATGACGAGGATGGTGGTGCTTTCGCCAGTACCGAAGCGCGACCTTGTAAATGTTCAGCTTGGCAAATGTGATAAAGTCGTTCGTGTCATCCACGAAATCGTCGAAATTGCTGATGTGAGCGCGTGTATTGTACTTGTCGTATGCACTCGCTCCGTGGTTGAGTAGATCGTAGGCAATGACACCAAAGCCGTTTTTGCAGTATCTCTCATACAGTTCCGTGTTTCGTCGACAGTGATCTCCCATGCCATGTAAATGCAGAATAATTCCTCGCATTGCCATCTTTTCTGGTGGAAAGAGGGAGAAATACAGGAGCGATTGGTCTCGTCGGTTCTGGAATTTGCCTTCGAAGTGACGAGGACGTGAAGACGGTTTGATTGGTCTTTTGGATGACGCTGAATCGGACGACGATCTTGGACGAAAAGCTTCAGCAGTGAGTGAAAGCGCCTCCTTTTGGCCTTGACCCCCATCAGAGGAAGCACGCGGGCGATTAACGGACGTTTCTTCTTCCGACGGGAAGCGACGACAACTTTGCTTCGCTGGCTTGGAAGATACAGTTGAAACCAAGTTCGTGGATGAGTGTGGGCGAGCCATTCTACTTGGCTTCGTAGTAGAACGCAGAGGAGGATTCGAGTCTCGTCGGACTGAACGCTTTGGCTTATTGGATGATGCAGGCAAAGACGAAAGCTGTGTCAAGGTGGCCGACGATTTGGATCGAGGCATCAGTGACGTGGGACGTGAAGCAGGTCGAGTGCCGATCGCACGAGGTTTCCAACCTTCACGTTCCGTCTGTGGTGCAGGACCCGATGAGAGCAAGTTTTCAAAACATGAAAGAGGACGCGATCGCAGCGATTTGGCTGCTTTGTTGGGCTTTGACTCGGGAGATTCCTTGGACTCTTCAAAACACGGAACGGAACGGAACCGTGACGAGCGAGACTTTGTATGTTTTGTCACGACAGCCGTCAGTCCTTTCACGCCAGCCATTGACGCATCTGTGATGCTCGGGATCGTGCGTGTTCGAGCTGATTGATCGCGTTGAGCTCGTGTCGGTGTCTGGGACTTGGAGACGGGGGAAGAAGTTGTCTCGACTGTCTCAAATTTGGCAACGGAACGCGACCGGTTCATCCGTTGACGAGTGGCACGTGGAATAGGACGCGATTGAAGAGAACGATTCGCTCGCTGCTGGTTCGGACTCGAGTCGGAGCTCGAAGACGACGGTGTCGGAGATGTCGAACAGGAATTCGACGCGGAGATGGCGACGGGGATTAGCGTCTCTAGACTCGAATGCTCCTCCTGAATAGCCGACATGGCGAGCGCATTGCGACTTTGAACGCGTCGTAGAGGGAGACCAATCGGTCCCTTATTACCGTTTGTCATCGATTCGGAAATGACACCGAGAGAGAGAGCGCTCACGGGACGACAATCGCTTAACGGTATGACGCTTGGCTGCTGGCTTCCGTTCCGACTTGAAGAAAGCCGGACATTGAAATGGGGAACTCGAGATGGTGCGGCTTTTCAAGCCAACGCTCGCTGATCTTGGGATTGGCGCAGGAGGTTCATAAAGGAGACAGCGATATTTCAGCGCCGTAATCGAGACACACGCTCGATGGAATTCAGTTCGGTCAGTACCACGTACTCGTCGACGCACTTTCCACTCCGGGGGTTTTCGTTCATGTGTGACACTTGCAAAATATTTTGATCGTTTACCTGGATAATCGACGCCGTCACGTAGATTTGAGCAAGTCATTAAAGCGCAGACGGGAGACGGACGGAGCTCGTCGTTGCAAGAGGAAAAGGAGTACTGTACCATCGCCTCGACGCTGCTGGGAGTGAGCTGCAGCGTCTTCCTGACGCGAAGGTGTGATAATTACATGTAGTTCAGTACATGTATTGACACTTTATACTACGAAAGTTCATTTCACACAAACCCATTTTCGCATTTAGGTAATAACGCTAATTTAACTTACAGACGGGAAACCGGCAGTGCAACCATTTTGCGAGATACCGAAAAACGTTTTCCTTTTCGGGCTCTTCGTACACCATGTGGAAAAGACCATCAAATAGTTTAAACTCCTTGTCAAAGTTCCCCATTGTGGCAAAAAACTTGATAGCCGCCTGCTGATCAGAGATGCCATCGGCTGAGCCGGCGAGAAAAAGCGTCGGGACCGCGCTGAAGGCGCTCCCGGGGTCCGTCACGCGCGTATCTTTCTCCAGCTGAATCATCGCCTGAAGTGACTCGTGTCCACTGCGCGTCGTCATCATATCCATCGACGTTAATGGATCGGCTTTGAATCTTCGTAGGAACTTTGGGTCACGACACAGTAAATCGTGCTGAACGGCTGGCACCACTTTAGCCGTAGGTATAATTGCTGCCAGGGGCTTTGCCAGCTTCGACTCCGCCCACAGCAGCGGGTTCCACGTTACGCCAATGGTTGGGGAGCCCCAAACTGCAGCCTGGAACTTGTGCTCACCAGCCAGGACAGTGTGAAGGCCGATAAGAGACCCAAACGACGTACCGGCAATGATCAGTGGCAGTTCAGGCCGCGAATTACTGTCGATACTGCTCTCGTGACTGTGAGACTGATGGTGTTTCCTCCAGTATCGAAGCGCGTCCGTGTAGATGGAACGCTTAGCGAACGTGATAAAGTCGTTCGTGTCCTGTACCAAGTGGCTAAAGTTACTGATGTGCGCACGTGTCTTGTGTTGGTCGAGGTCGCTCACGCCGTGGTTCAGCAGGTCGTACGTGATCACACCAAAGCCTTCTCTACACAGTCGTTCGTATAACTTAACATTCCGACGGCAGTGGTCGCCAATACCATGTAGACATAACACAACTCCACGCATCGGCATCTTCTCTAGCGGGAAGAGAGAGAAGTAGAACAGCGTCTGCTTCCGTCGGTTCAAGAATCTGCCTTCGTAATGGCGGAGACGGAGAGGAATCTGTGGAAGACCCTCATGAGGCGATGCCATAGCGTCCAGTGAAGACAAAGTAGTGGCAGATGCCGACCGAGGGATTGAGTTTTCACTCGGTGACCGCTTAGGCAGCAGTGAAGTCGATCGAGAACGTGTTGGGTCTCGCGAGCTAAAGAACGGACGTGATGATCCTTTCGGCTGGTCTGTAGCTAGCTTGGCAGGGCCCATTAACTTCGGGTTCATCGTGACAGGCGTCTTGGACTCCCGGCGCGAAGGAACTTGACGACGTGCCGCACCAACGTGCGTCTGCGACATCAGCTTCGGGTTTGACGTCGACTGCTGTCGTGGAGGAGGACTCGCGTCTCTAAAAGCCCGTAGCCGACGGTCCTCGTACTTTTTAGTTTCTGTCAAGGACGCCAGTGAATTGAGCGTTGAGGATGATTTTACACGGTGAACGTCGCCTGAACTCGTCGGTGAACCTTCGCGAGACGGCGTCCGACGCTCTTGATCGGAGTAAGACGTGGAAGTAGAAGTCGGCTTCGAAGACTCGAGACGCGGAACATCACGCTCGGCGAACGGCTCCCGGAACGGTGGCAGCATCGACGGCGTATTTGGATGGGACGTCTCACGTGAACTGGATCGTGGTCTCGGAGCTTGACGAGACGCTGACCGTTGGTGATATTCAGAATGGATGGAGTCGAGCCTCGTTGACTTAGAGCGCGGCATTTCATCCGACGAGTTGTATGGCGAACTGGTTGTCGGATGCGGCGGAGACTGATGGCCATGCGTTCGTTCACGTCTTGATGAAGAAGACACGTTTGAAGGGGGAATTGAAGAAGCCTTTGGACGGGTACTGGAGTGGAGATTGGCATGACGATGTGGCGGTCTCTGGTGGTGCTTGGACGCTTCGTTTTCCTCAGACGACGATGAAAACGAGTGTGAGGATTTCAAGCGATGCGTGTATTCCGGATCCGAGCGCAGTCTGTGAGAAGAACCCTCGTAGCTACGGGGATCGTTCACGTGCCTGTTGGACGACAAGTGGTGCCTTGAACGAGACTCGGAGCTCAAATTGTGACGAGATTCCAGTCGAGAGGTGCCGGACGGACTCAACGCGACAGGTGAAATTCTAGACTTATTCTGCTTGTATCCATCGTCTGAAGATGAGGGTGTCGTCGACGCTGAGCTTGATACAGACCTAGACTGCATGACCGAGTCAGACCTGGAGACTGGACACTCTGGAGATGGCGCCACAGCGTGACCTGTACTACGAGCTCGTGTTGCACTACGGCGAGGTCGCTCCTCTATAGCCTTCAGGAAGCTATCGCTGCTCGGTTTGATGTCCTCCGGGTGTTTTTCCTGCTCTTTTAGACGCGACTCGCGCATGTGGACCGGTTCCTCCACAATAACCGACATCATGAGCTGCTCACGAGCCGTGGCGTGCATACTGCTGTCCATGCTGCTGCTGATTGTGCAGCCCAATAACTTTGTGCTGTTGGGCATCGTAGATTCGACAATGGTGGGGAAGGAGACTGCGCCGATCAGGCACTGAGCTCAGAAAACAGTCGGCAGATTGCGACAGTCTTCCGAGCTGCCACGCCGAAACCAGGAAGCAGCCATGGACGTGCGATAGTTTGGGGAAAGCCGGATCAGTGAAAAATCTATAATATCATGTCGCGGCATACAAAAGTCTCTTCCTTGCTCGCCTGATGCGTTTGCGCCGCGGTACCAGTTCCGTACGAGCACCTGGTCGACCATAGCCTCGTTGCAGCGCTGCTTAGTACCATCTGGCGGTTTTTCGAGTTGAAAAAAATATTGTACATACCGATACGTACCGGACGTTTAATACCGCTACAACTTGGCGAGACGACCGACCGTCCGTAAATTTCTCGTGCAGCACAAGTCGTGCTCTCTGTGTCGGAGAGAAGGCTATATGTTTATTGTAGCCGCAGCCTATAGCGGGACCCGTGGCAAATCCGAAAGCTGCACTTGCGTGCGGTTTTCAAAACCCTCTCAGTGACTGACTCAGTTCGCATGGGGTTGTCGCCAATCACGAACCAAAGATGGAATGACTGATGTACTATTTTACATTTTGTATACCTGGTACAATATAGTGTAGCAAAGAAGCATTATTCATCCTTCATACAGGGGAAAGAGTGCTTTAATTTCTTATGTAGGCAAACCTTTTCGTGTAGCAGAGTCGAATATTCCACACGGCGTTCCTGTCGAAGGTGACCATTTTCCACTGTTTGAAGGAGGTAGTATATCTCGGTTCGGACACGTACAACAGTACATGTACTGCAGTCACTCATTGCAGATGGCGAGGGAAGACCTCACGAACAGACAAAGTCATCATCACTTTTTTATTTTCCTGTACAAAACAGTACGAGAAATATGGCAAAATCGTTGTCCTCAAAGCAACCATTCGTGCCTCACGTGGCTTAGGTTTCAGCTCGGTGGTGCCCGCACGGACGGACTCGACGGAAAGGTTTGCAGCTCAGAAAGCGACAAGGCTGATGTGCAGGACGAGCACGAAGAGGAGCTAAACGATATATTTCCACTTCCAGCTAGTGATAAAGCAATAATAAACAGCTCGTCCTTCATTGATTAAAACGGAACCTTTGGGATTGGTCCATGTGGTACAGAGAGGCGTCGACTAGCTCCGATAATTGACTAAATAATACAGTACTTATCGCTCAACTTTTAGTAAATAGTATTATATCGCTCGGTATTTACTAAATACTATTTACGCATGGGTATGATAATATTCATACCCATTCGGAAATTTCAATTACATGCAACCGGTTTCGTACTCCTAATAACAGGGTATTGTGCCTATGGCCAATCTGACCCAAAAAGGTAGGTCCTTCCTAAGCGCGTTTAGGTTAAAGGCATGATTTGTCGAGCCACTGGTGCAGAATTATGTGCATTTACCTTTTCATCCAGTGACTGTTTGGGAAGCGAGAAAATACAGAGAATACCGATCTAGGCCTGAATACATGTAACACACAATTTTTTGTGTATTTTCGTAAGAGGGGCGTTAGCCGGCCAGGCCTCCTCTTTTATGGCAGCCTGCGCTTATCATCCGCTCGACCAGAGACGAGTGGACAGACAAGCCATCGCCTGTCGTCCGCGCTGGCGACACTGTGGTGGAGTGGATCCGCTGAAATTCAGTAGGATCCAAACTCACACGCATTGCGCCCAGACGCCGACTAACGGAGGGGGTACTCCGACGGCCGTGGTGTTGCTGAGTGGTTCACCTTGTATACCCGTCGGCGGGCTGGTGCTGCTCTCTCGTTGACACGAGATGTGCCCTTGGTGGGCCTTGGACGTCCTTGTGGGGAAAGGGGAGGGGTGGATCTGCGCGGGTTCCTGCGCACGAGATCCGGTGACGGTTTGGTCTTGAGCTCTTGCGTATACCTTGCGGATCCGGAATAGAAATACGGGATCCGGAGTTGCTCCTTCTTGAGGGTGTCTTTGCTCCTTGTCAGACTTGTCTTTGTTCCTTTACGATGCTTGCCGCCTCCAATAGCGGGATCGTGAGGGGGGGGGGGAGAAACCAAAGGGCGAGCGCGACCTGCCCAAGCTATCCAGTGGCTGCCACTTGTGTAGGAAGATCGCCAAAGTTTAGTCTTGGTCTATGTAATGGGGCCAATAGAAATCCCCTATACTATAGTCGAGTCTGTCTTCCAGTGCAAATTCGGTTCTGATTTATACCTTAGCCTATCTACCTTAGGATCCCATCCCAAAACCTATCCTACGGACTACTTGTAACCCAGGATCCCGTCCCAGACCTACTCCTGGCCAACCGTCTCCACTCTACCTCCATTTAGCTACGGATCTTCAACCCGGTGTGCACTAAACTGATCGGATCTAGTACTTAGACCTTACCCCACGGGATGGATCCAGGATCCGTACCATATATAGACCTGGCGTGTAGCATGGTCCGGATCCATCACCTTGACGCTGTTATGGCTGCCGCTGGCAACGTGGATCCTCCAGCTGCCGGACAATTTCCATCTTATCCGGATCCGCAATACCACAAAACTACCCTGTTTTGGTACGCGCTTCTACCTAGTTCTGGCATCAGTTGTTCTTTGTGGACACACTATTTTGCTGATGAAAGTTAGTGTGACACTCTTTTGAGATGGCTGCTGAGTGTAGACACCCAGTAGTGTTTAAAATTTGGTGTGGCATCCACACACCCAAAGGCAAGTACTTTGATAAATGCAGCACGTAGTCGACCTGGTGAGCAGCAGCAGCGACGATGTCAGCAGCGACGAGCAGGAGCAGCGAGATGGACCTGTGAGACTGACGGGGATCACCCGACCGATCGAGGATGAAGTGGATATTCAGAACCCGGATCGAAAGGGATGTCAGAGATCAGGACTGGCGAGCGGTGACGGAATCGATCAGACTGGATCTAACCCCGTTTGACCTCGGTCGGACCCCGATCGTGCGGATCTGGGGCCCGCGGGTTGGCAGATCTGACTGATCCGGCGTCCACAGATCGGCCTACACCTCGCCGTCCGAGATCGGGCCGATCCAGGTTGGCAGATCGGGCCGATCTGGTGTTCAAGGTTCGGAGGATCGGGCTGATCCGGCGTCCGCAGGTCGGCCTACACCCTGCCGTCCGAGAGCGGGCAGATCGGATCGATCTTGCGGTCGAGATCGAGCGGATCGGGTCAATCGGTATTCACGGATCGGCATACAGGTTCCGACATCCTCGATCTGTCAGATCGACATACATTTTCGGACATCCGCGATCTGGCACATCCGGCCGCTCGGTGTTGTCAGATCGACATACGTGTTCGAACATCCGCGATCTGGCGGATCGGGATTTGATCAGCAATCATCCTCGGGGATGTGCTAGCGTGAAGATGGTACGTGTTGAGTGGCTGAAAAAGGGCAAGATTCAGGAGATCAGGTGGTACGAGATAGGGTTCACGATGGGAAAATAGGACCATAAAAAGATAAACAACAATCAGACTCGAATTTGCATTGGACGACTTAGGCGGTTTTCAGATACCGTGGAAAGGAAACTACATTGGTCATCCAAGGTGTCGACCAGTCCAAGGTAGCAGATCTAGTGTCGTGGTGAGCGGATCGGATCGGATATTAGCTGACCCTCCCCCACGCCAGCGAACTTCTGCTTTAGCGCATACCTCGGTCGATCGGCATTCAGTGCCTGGCCGACGATCGCTTCGACTCTCAACTCGCGAAATCCCGCTAAAGGAAGCGTCAGACAACCCAAGGAAAGGAAAGGAGCAACGCCATACGCAACCTCGGCCTCGGATCAAGTCCAGGCCCCCGATCGAAGGTCGACTACCTCAGAACGGAACCAATAACGGCAGCAGAGCGAGACTTTCTTGCTGCTCCACGTCCCCTGCGTCCCGTCAGGACGTCCAAGACGTTACATCGCTGCATCTTTCGGAGTCCGAAGAGAGCAGATCCAGCCCACCCTACCCGTCCACAAGGTGAGACGAAGTTCCGTTGATTCATGGATCATCGGAGAACCCCCTCCGTTAGTCGGTATCTGGGCGCAGTTGGTAAGCGAATCGGGTCTTAATCATATTTTGACCGATCCCGCTACACCATAATGGTGCGCGTGCCCGGATCTCTTGGTGACTCAGGATTTCACCGTGAGTTCACAAAAGAAGATGTGAAAGTGAAGATTGAACAAGGGGATCAAGCGTCGTCGGAGATTAGATCGACGACGCCGCCGCTGAATAAAGCGAGATCCGCAGATCGGCAGAGCCCTGAGAGGAGCTTTGTCGACAGAAGAGAGGCAGATCCGGATCTGGAAGAGAAGCCTCGAATTCCTCCCCAGGTCCCTTCGGGGACCCCCGCAGATCTCGCAATCGAGGTCTGCCATGAGAGACAGGAAAGGCGAAGCATGAACCCTACTCGCTCGCTACTTCCGTAGCTACAAGGTCGGTGCCGAAGAAGAAGAAGAACAAGATTACGAAAAATAACTGAAGGCCCCGAAGTCAAAGGCGGAAGACCAGACTCAGGTGTCCACAGCGATCTGGACTGAAGATGCCTGGAGATCATATGGTACAAGACGTGGACATGGAATCGGTAGGATCGCCGCGGTACCAGCCGTCTCTCGGTGAATATGACCCGGAAGATCTGGATATCCCAAGTGCAGGACGTGTCGCGGTCGCCACAGCCACAACCGGACCGGGAGGTGCCTCACTGATCCAACGCGTCCGAATCTCAGCTATTTCAGACTTAAAAGAGTTTATCGGCAAGGATCAAGCTGAAGACCGAGCCAGAGCGTGGGTCAGTAAGGTCAAATCGGCGTTCCTGCGAGATCAGGCTTCCGACGAAGAGAAATGTCTGACCTTCGCCGATCTACCCCCAGGACAAGCCAAAAACTGGTACCGACAATTCAGCCGATCGACTCGAAACAAGTGGAGTACCTGCTTCGCAGCTTCCAGACGCAATACTGCGGTCTGGGCGTCTCAGCTGCATGGCAGTACTACCATGCACGTAAGTGATCGGAAGCGTCTCCTTTGGACTACCTTTACCGTTTGAACGTCGCAGGTCTGCGGGCACGGTTGAATATCAAGGCGATCGAAAAGATCGTCATGAACATGTCGATCACTACATTGAAACTCTGGGAGATCCGACTTGGCAGAACAGTTGACGTTGTTGCGTCTTTCAGATGCCGACGAGCTGGAAGAAGTCCTCCGCGCGCGAGAACGGGCCAAGAGCAGGCAGAAGGGGTCCGACTTTGGATCGAAATACAGATGCAACGATGTAAAGTCTTGGACGTCCTGGCGGGATGCGGGGGCGTGGAGCAGCAAGAAAGTCTTCGCTCTGCTGCCGTTATTGGTTCCGTTCTGAGGTAGTCGACCTTCGATCGGGGGCCTGGACTTGATCCGAGGCCGAGGTTGCGTATGGCGTTGCTCCTTTCCTTTCCTTGGGTTGTCTGACGCTTCCTTTAGCGGGATTTCGCGAGTTGAGAGTCGAAGCGATCGTCGGCCAGGCACTGAATGCCGATCGACCGAGGTATGCGCTAAAGCAGAAGTTCGCTGGCGTGGGGGGGGGTCAGCTAATATCCGATCCGATCCGCTCACCACGACACTAGATCTGCTACCTTGGACTGGTCGACACCTTGGATGACCAATGTAGTTTCCTTTCCACGGTATCTGAAAACCGCCTAAGTCGTCCAATGCAAATTCGAGTCTGATTGTTGTTTATCTTTTTATGGTCCTATTTTCCCATCGTGAACCCTATCTCGTACCACCTGATCTCCTGAATCTTGCCCTTTTTCAGCCACTCAACACGTACCATCTTCACGCTAGCACATCCCCGAGGATGATTGCTGATCAAATCCCGATCCGCCAGATCGCGGATGTTCGAACACGTATGTCGATCTGACAACACCGAGCGGCCGGATGTGCCAGATCCCGTATGTCCGAACCTGTATGCCGATCTGCCAGATAGGGTGTATCGATCCGATCAAGGGCTGACCTCGATCGATTACGCTCCGCTGAATATTGATCAGAGTCGATCCAGGCCGGCCGCGATCTGCATGTCACCAATCGAGCTTGATCCACGCCCATTGACCTTAATATTGATGTCTGGCGCCGATCGAGGCTAACCGCGGTCCGATCCGCATGTCGCCGATTGGTCTTGATCTTCATCCCTTTCCCGGATCTGGTCTAAGATCGGCCGTGATCGAGGATCGATCGGGAGTAAGGTTAAATCGGTCACGATCTGCCAATCGCCAGTAAGTTTCGCCCCTCCCCTGATCTGTGTCCTTTACGTGATATCCATCCAACCTGGGTCGCCGTCAAACTCGCTTTCCGCTCCCTATCAGTTGTTCTCTGGTTGATTTCGTCCACCTATTTCGCAGGTCGGCTCGTTGCCACGGGGTTTGAGATTCTTATTTGACGCGTCTCCACCATTTCCACTGGTAATGCGCTCCCTCCGCCATCATATGAAGTTGTTTGTGACAGCGACGTTGGCAGACATGAACCGATAAAGCAACGGTCCCGTCGAGTACCACTTCGGCTCCTGCAGAAGTTATACGAGCTCTTTAAGGGATTGCTACAGGCAGGCCTGATATCGTACTCCGATAGTCCGTGGGCATCGCCAAACGTGATTGCTCAGAAGAAGAACGGCCAAGATATTCGGTTTGTGCATCGACTATAAGACGGTGAACGCGGTTACAGCTATTCTGGAGTATGATGACTCAGCGTGCACGCAAAATTTAAGCATGCGTGTGCGCGTTGGAACACTTCGAACGGTTACGGATACCGTTTGGTCTGAAGAATGCACCGATGATATTCAAGGCATGATTGACAATGTGTTGTGGGGCTTAGCCCAACCGAAGGGTGGATGGAAGCGCTACGCTGAGCTCATGCGGCACGCTGAAGACAAGGCTACCATGCGACGCGAGGCCGGCACCGACCTTCGAGAGCATTCGCTGTGCCAGGATTTAATACCCGAACGAAGTTTGAGTCTGACCGGGAGTCGGCGTCACGATGGACCCCGTATCGCAACTCGTGAACAGCCCCGTAGCGGATATGTTTTCGGCTGGAGAAGTCGATGAATCACCGCATGTGCCGGTGTTCGGGCGTCGGTCTTTCGTTGATGACATATGCTTCGGAAGAGAGACATTCGACACTTGTTTGGCTACGCTGGATCGTCTGTTAACTCGCTTTAAAGAGTGCCGAATCAGTGTCAGTTTTACGAAAAGCATCTTTGTCCAGTCGAGAGTGGATTTTCTGTCCCATAAGGTGCCACCAGGTGGCATTCAGGTAGATCTCAAGAAGCTGTCTGCAATCACCAAGCTTTCGTTTCCGACAACTAAGAAAGGGATTCAATCGTTTCTGGTGCGCTTAACTACTACAGCAGATTCATTCGAGATTTTGCAGTATACGGTGCAGCGCTCTATCAGCTGAAGGATGAAGATTTCGGTCCCGGAGGTTATCTCACAACCGCGCGACGAAGTTTCGACACGCTCAAATAGAAGGTGGCGGATGCTCCTATCCTCCGACATTTCGACAGGATCAAGGACGTCCATACTACGCTGTATGCAAACGAATGGGCACTCAGCACCACAATGATGCAAGAGCACGAAGGTTTGCTACACCCAGTGAAATTTGGCGGCCAAGTCCTCAAACACGCAGAAATGAACTGCCATCCGGCCGAGAAAAAGTGTTAGCTCTTCTGCTTTTGCTGGATTTGTGTTACACACACCTTACCGGACGTACGCTTACGGTGTATACAAGGTTCTCAACGCTCGACTGGGTACACCGCTCGAAGTCATTGTTCGATCGCGTGTCCAATTTTCCGTGCTGTTGTCACCATGACATCTAAAAGTGAGGTGTTAAGAAGAAAGATTGTTCTCTCACCCCAGCTCCTGCAGTCTACGGTATCAAGTTTCGTTGACCTCGAAGATTCGGTAGCATTGATAGCACTACCAGCGAAAGGATCCCCTAGCGTACGCACGGATCCCAATTCGCTATATGCCCGACTAGTACCCGACTACCGTAGTTTCGTTGTGTCTTTCGATGGATCTGCGAAAACGGAGAAATATGGTGGCTATGACAGCTTTTCGTGGATCGTATGACAATTATCTGAGTGGAAAATACTGATTGCTGCGAGTGCTTACCTCGATCAGACTACGGTTAACATGGTCGAATACACGGGCATGAACAATGGGATACTTGCTGCTTTTGAATCAGGGCGCTGAAGACTTGGTAATCGTCGGAGATTCGAGGCTCGCAATCCAACAATCCCTAGGGGTGATCGCATGTCGTAAGGAATCACCGATGGCTCTGCTCAATCGCCATAACGATCTACAGCGAGACGTATTTGCATGTGGTGAGGGAATACAATGCGGCGGCAGACTCATTGGCGAGCGAAGCGTTGGAGATGAAGGTGTCGAAAGTGGTCCTAGTGAGGCCAGCAAGGCAGAGCTTTCGAGTTTGAACAGGATACGGGAATGCTCTACGAGCCTGCAACGGACAGCACTGACTAAGGAAAACCAATCTCTGGAAACTTTCCTTCAACTTGTGGATACTCGAGTCAACCCAACTCGGAAAACTTTCGTCGATTTGTGCGCATGGAAACCAGTGAAGTCTCGGTGGTGACTAAGCAACAGAGAAAATCACGCACTAAACGCGTCCGGTTTGCTGACGAGTTGACGCCTCCACAGGATAAGGCAAGTGTACCAACCGAACGGACAGGGGCTCACACCGAAGGCCCACAAGACACACCTAATGCTGGCAATGTGGATCCAGTGGTAGTACACGCGGAACACCGGTTTAGATTATCTAAAGCCCGGGACGAGGAGTTATGATGGTCCAACATGAACGCAGTACTACGAGGTGAAGTAGAAACAATGGGATAAAAAACTGCTCGTGATGCATGGAAACTAGCTGACAGTCCGTCCTCACGGCAGATGGGTTGTATATTAAATTTGCTCGAGGCGTCGGCAACCGGATGAGCAAGATGAGGAAATCAAGCTGCAACTAGTAGTCACGACGACCATGATACCCGAAGTACTGCAGAATGTCACGACTCGTTAGAAGGCGGCCACAAGGAATAGTCAGGACATACCATCGAGCGCAGATGGACTACTACGCTTGGCTTGTACGCAGACGTTAAAAAGTACGTGAAGCCGTGCCCCGACTGCAGCTCGAGCAAGAGCCGACCCCAGCTTTGCGGGTATTCTCCCGGTAAAATCCTTGCCGAACGACCCTTTCAGATCGTGTCGATGCATATGTCATACTGATATCCAAGTCTCGCCGAGGAAACCCAGCCTCCTGTTGCTCCAGTGCTCGTTCACGGGATTTGTAACAGTGAAGGTCATGTCGGACACGTCCGCACTCATGGTAGCTCAAGCGTGTGAAGAGTGCATCTACCAAGATTCGGCGCACTGTCTCTGATTCGTCATGATCGAGACCCTCGCTTCATGAGCGAAGTATTCCAAGGCTTCGCTGACATGATGCAATCTAGGTCGCGAGCGACGTTGAGCTACAGACCCCAAGCTAACGGGCAACAAAAACGGTCAGTGAAACTGTGATGCAGTCCGTGAAGGTGTACGTTGAAGACCCGTTCAAGCAGGATTGGGACAAGATTGCTGAAAGACTGGTGTTCGCTATCAACAACTTTCAAGACTCGACGCACAAAGAGACACCGTTCTACCTAGTGCATGGATGGGATGCTCACTCAACACTCCATGCGATGACAACGTCACTTCGACGAGGTTTCGGCCAACAGTCAGACGCCCTGGTCTCGCGACGAGAAGTCAACCGGCAACAAGAAATTGACCTCAAAATGGCCAAGGAATACCAAGCTACTGTGAAATCTCGAAGTGCCAACGATCACAATGAAGCGTTGAGTCGCAGAAAACGTGCTGCCGTGCCGCAACAACTTGTCAACGGAGAAACCACAGATCAGGACGATGGCGATCAAGCCGAGGAGACAACGAAATCTCTGTCCGAACGAGGAAGTAGAGTATGGCTGTACATGGATCGAGTCAAGCCTGGATTGACAAAGAAGTTAACGCATCGATGGCACGGACCCTTCCGAGCGAAACGAAAAGTGGAAGAATACGCGTACGAATTGGAATTGCCCGACCGGAATTGCTATCGCTTCATCCCGTGGTACATGTATTGCGTCTGAAGTCAGTGAGCGAGTTTGGGGACAGACCAAAGACTCGACTAACACAAGCAGTGGCCGAGTGCTTACGTGGATTTTGAAGAAGAACTCCTATCGGAAGACAGTTGGGAAGCAGACCGACTTGCAGGAGAAAGCGAAGTGAAAGCAATCCTCGATGACCGGATGCCCATGTCTACAAGGATAGGGCGACCTGTACGTGAGTTCAAGCTTCTGTGAGATGGCCCAGACGAGCCTACTTGGAAGCCAATACCAAACCTTTACTGCCGCGGAATGCACTACAACTACATGCGATGAAAACGCAGCGAACTTTGTTTGCAAATGATCCAAGCCGCCGATGAATACTAGGTGACCTCCGTCGCCAAATTGATTACCTGCACTTGGGGCAACGGAGCCCAAGATTGAAGACGAAAACAGCTACTTCAGCAATTACATATTGCATTTGAACTGTCAATGAACTTTCGATTGGAAAGACTTACGAAGTGGAACGAACTCAGGGCGTCCCAACTACATTGATGCTACAAACCGACACCACGCACGCCATCGTTGAGGCTTAGTCTCGTCAGTGGAACGTCCGATAATGGCTACGGCCAATGTTCCACCGGTTCCTGGCCGTTTCCAAGCCTCCACTCGCTTGAACCACGCAGGCGAGATCTCCTTTTCAGCTATGTTCGAAATTACTACCACATTCTGACCGACATCACTCTCGTTCATTCCCCAAGATACGAATAACTCGGAGGAAACGGTACTTGGAACGAAAGTGATGTTGTATGGGTCTCATTTGGAACGTCGACCCAGCAATAACAGCACGGCTGCTTGACATCCAGAACGGCCACGCTGCAACACCAAGCTTCGGTTGCGGGAGCCCACAGCAATACCTCCAACGCATACATGGGCATGGACAGCTCAAACAAGAACTCGGCCGACAATTCTTGAGGCTGCTTGTCCTTCTGAACACACCACTTCCAGAACTGAGTAAGTCGGTTCCTGAGGTTATCGGCGCGCTTGTTCCGGGCTTAGAGATACTGGCGCCAAGCCGTTCGAGCAGTTTGAACGAGAAATGGGTCACCGCTGAGCTCCCCTATCGGTGATTCTAGCGCAGTTTCAGCAGCGCAATTTGGGACCCAGTGGCTACGCTTCCACAAAGCAATTCCCACGCCATCATTCTCCGTGCTTTCGCATTTGCGACCGTGGACTTAATGCCGAAGTTTGACGGTACGGGCAACTTTACTTCCACGAATCGAGATTTGACGTCCTGCATAAATGGAGCCACATCGAGGAGACACGCGTTCAAGGAGCTTCCTAGTGAAAACTTGATACAGGCACTTGGAATATTTCCAATCTGCGGATGCCTTGATCTTCTCGACTAAAACTCTAGTGACGCGATCTCCCGGAATAGGAAGGAGTGCGGAAATTAAGGATGCGAAACCAGCATGTCTGAGCTGCCGGAGTCTGAAACCCAGGTTCAGTGAACAACTTGGCAAATCCCAAAGCTTTGGATGATAGACGAGTCAAAGGTTGCCTCTCGCTAGCCTAGGGTGGGAGCTTCTTCGACAATGTGACACTATCAGGATCGGGCCCGAGCGCTGCTGTCATCTGAGCCAAAACTGTAACATGTGGATTTACAACCTCACCATTGAGACTTGTGTGGTTTGGGATCCAGTGGAGGCATGAGCACAAGAAACCCAAGCGAGAATTCAGCGTAGCCCATTCAGCAACGCGATCTCTTCGCGCTTCGCTCCTCTGCTCGAAAGCTTCCAATTGTTCTCGGCGGCTGTCAGCACACCGTTTTCTTTCTCTTCTGCATCCACCACAGGGTCCGCAGATCAACGAGGTGGGGAATCCAAGTGAACCATTGGAGGCAATCTCGGACCGAAGAGGAAGTCGCTGCTGACGATTTCTTGGGCGATAACACGTACCGAGATTCGCGCGAACGCGCGGCAGCGGGGCGCTGAGGACGTCGAGGAGCGGTCGTATTCGGAGGTGTTGCTCCAGCGTCTGGATCCATACTTCGATCATCGTCCCCGGTAGACGGCAGATCCTGAGTGGATGCATCCGACACAGGCGACAATGGTCTGGAAACTCCTGTAGCTGCCGGAGAAACCGAAAGAGAACTTGCGACCGACGGAGCCGAAACATCAGATAACGCCAAACGTCCAGATGCAGACTGTGGTTTCAGTGACGAGGCAGATCTTGACTTGGAAGGCGACCGAGACTTTGAACCGGAACTTGGTATAGCAAGTTCCTTGCTTTACTTGGTTGAGCGAGCTTTCCTGATCTTGCGTGGCTAACTGGATGCTTGTTTGACGCCCGAGACCGTTTTCCAAGAGTGGACGAGGAGATCTTGGTGAAGGTTCCGAACTTGATGGAGTATCTCTTGTCTCCACATCCACCGAGTCACCACCGATAGACCTTGGATCCCGGTGGTGACTTTGAACCAGCCCCGAAGATGCGACGGCGCGAGTAGTAGGCGCAGAGTGATTTCAACAGTCGGAGTGCCACGGAGATTGTGCACTTGACGAGCTAACTCGATCGCTTGAGCTTTGGCCGGCTTGGATGGATCCATCTCCCTAACGGGATCCGGGACAATTTCAGTTGATTGTGGATCCAGGTCTAGCAAACCTATGTCCAGCTCACCGAGGCCACCGCCTATATCACCACAAACAAGATGGTGAGACGAAGGTCAGTTTGGATGAATAGATGTGGAATAAGCCTTGCCTTTTGGATGGAATTAGCAACGCGTCGGGGTCTAAATTTCGGTCGTCAACAACTGCCGAATGAATCTGTTTGCCTGAAGTGTTTGCTCCACCGTGAACTTCATATCTCGCAGGAGAGCGCATTGCGCTCGGTCAGCAGCGGCATCTGCCTTGTCCACAAGATAGCACTGGCGGATGTTGATCCACTTTGCACAAACCGCCTAGTCCTTCTTGAAAAAATTTCCAGTCACGCTTAATCTTGCGATCTAATGAATCACGTGAAACACCGGCAGCCTTCAAACGCGTAGAAAGATTGGCAGTAATTTCATTCTGCATATCCACGTGAGTCTGGAGAGCGACGAATTTATTGTTGCTGGAAACACGTTGACTCTTCAAGAGACGAGTGAGCACCATGATGTCAGCGTTGGCTTGCCCAAATAACAACTCGGAAGTCTCGAGCTTCATCTTCCAAGTCGTAACCGAACGTTCAGCCGCAGACTTAGCCGTGTGAGCCATCTTGACTTGAGCACGGAGTGTCCCAAGTCCTTCAGCGAAATCTCGCGGATCTGATTCTGGCTGGTGAATTGCGGCGACGAGATCTGGTATCGACTGAGCACCAGCTATTTGTTGGCCACGAACGTGATCACCTCGCTTAGGTGGATTCATAATCAACTGCGCGAGACACCGAACTGCCTCGGTGAATAGCGCGCCGAGAATCACACTTAGCCTCTCGGAGGTCTCGTCGGTCGCATCCGTTAGCAGGCTGTGCTACGCCGTCCCCTTAATATCAGACAATCGAGGGGCAAGTGCGCCAAGTGGTAAAAGGACGAACGAATTCTCGGTGAGCAGTTGATATTGGTTGTATAAAGTGAGGAGTGGATTTGATTTATCGGTGATACCGAGTCAGCAGAAGTGACTGCAGGCCGTGATGTCGGATTATCATCATGTGATGTGACCACGGTTTCAGAGTTGGGCGCAGACATATGTGCCTTCGGCGTGGCTGTCGAAGCCGACGGCGAGTCAACAACTACGGAGGTGGTCGACGCCTGCGTGGATATTGGTAAGTTAGACTACATCCAAGCGAAGCGTCCAGCGTAGTGTCGCTACCGCTGAGTGACCACCAAGTACGAGCGATGACACAAGCCTGGCAGACAAATCTTACCCGGGGCAGACAAGTTAGCACCGGCGGGATACGCAACTGGAGTTTCGACCGTGCTCTGAATCAGCATCGATGCAACAACAACAAGCCATCAGCAAGATGAAGTATGCAGAGACCAGCGATGTGGCAGTCACACTTACCAATGCCTCGATATCGCTATCTGGATCCATACGGATGGCGATACTTCGAGCCTTGGAGAGTGTACGGGAGACAATGGATTCAACAACCCGCAAACACCACGACGCTCGCCGGAACCTGGTTCGCGACGCGGTGGGGGCAGTTATGCTGTCGGGAATGGCCGGAGAATGTGGTCGCCCTCGTTGCCGCCGTTGGAGACTCGATTGTCGTGATCCCGTTTGGAGAAGGTGAAGTTGAATGTGCGGTCAGGTGCTGACTGGTCAAATAAGACCATGGACGTGTCCCACAACGGATAATGTGCACCACACGACGCCAGCACGGACGAAGACCACTAGTCATATCCGGATGGTATCCGGACAACCGCCTGCCGAGGCTTTGGTGAGCAGTCGCCGAGATCTCGGTGGTTATATAACGGACAAGTTCACATTATATATGCTTGTATGAAGCATAGGAAATGGTAGATTGAGCGATAAGCGCCTTCGAACGCAGCTAACAAAACAGCTTTCCTCCCGATCGCATAAGAGGCAAGTCCGGCTGCGGTAAGTGTCCGCAGCGCCTGGTCCCGCTTGATCTCCAGGATTATGTCTGTCGGTAGGCACGGTGGCTTGTCAAGCGCTTGTTCATCCACCCGTCAGCGCCAAGAGACGAAGAATAAGCGTGGCGAAGCCGAGTGCCAGGGACGAGTACGTCCGACTCAGGTATGCTAAGGAAAGCCTCCGTCTAACAACAACCTGCCGGGGTTTTGCTCCGGCCCCTCCCTGCCGGGTGAAAAGTCTGGGACCCTTCCTTGTGAGGGCCAGCGAGGTTAAAAGAAGTGTGCGTGCGTGATAGCAGCCTCGTCTTTGCTCGTGATTAAGGCTGGAGAGCTCGGTTGACTTATCAACGAGTCAAGGTGCACATGGTCACTTACCAACCCGGTGCTAGAGTAGCGACAAGGCCCTCAGGTCGAAGCTTCGCCTCATATTCGCTCAGGCCCAGTGGACAAAGCGTGTGTTGTGGGTGGGAAGGACTGGCAGACAAAATTATGGCGTGTTTCTACACGACAGGTACTGGAGGGCGCCCACCAAGTCACGGTAGGGCATATACGCTTTAGTAACAGGAACTTCCGCCTTTGACATAGCAGCAGCCTCAGGCGTCGCGCATCGCTTACAGTTCTCCATGTGGAACCGTTGTATCACCTCCAGTACGTACTGCGTCTGACAGTACACAATCTGTCTTTGCGGTCGATCAATCATAATCTCCACGCCAAGTAAAACTTTCACCGTGCCCATTGTGGTTAGCTCAAACGCTTCCTGCAAGGAGGCGCGATCTTCGAGCAATGTGCAGGGGGACCGATCAGCAGAACGTTATACACGTAACCCGCCAAGAGCATCTTGACTTCTCCACTTTCTTTTAGCATGTAGAGCCCATCGTCAGACTGTTCGCTCAAACCCCATCGTCACCAGCTTAGCATGTAGCGTACGATTCCAAATGTTCGGTACCTGTTTGAGGCTATACAGACTCTTCAAGCGTCGGCAGCTGAAGCCAGCTGCGTCGATCTGGAAGCCAGGAGGCTGTTCCATGTAAATGAGTTCTTCAACATCACCATACAGGAATCGCCGTCTTCACATCATACTGTAGTACAAAAAGCCGGGGAATCGGAAAATTGACTGGCCCCGTACTAACATTTTAAAATCAATCAAAGATGAGGGAGATATTAATTATTTGCCAATCGCTATTGTTAAAATTTGGTTGGAAGGAAGCAATTATGCGGTGAATGACGAAAGCTCTTGGCCCCTCGGAAAAGGCCCAGGCCATAAAGGGCACGATTGCTGTTTGGGAAGACTTACTTTCCTGCTGAGGACGTTATTAGTAGCTTCAAGGCAGCTATTTTTCGGTACGAGTCGACAATTGTCTAATCAAAAAATCGAAATGCACTTTTTCTTTTCTACTCGAATTCATTTTAACCAACCAGATTCTTTGCTAGTAATAGTCCGAGGTTTATGTCACAGCTTGTTAGTATTGGGATATTATTCAGTACTTCCGGCTTTTTGTGTCGTTGTTGGTACGTCCCATCCACGTTGCACAGCGTAGTAGACAGCAGCCCGAATGGTCTTAAATCTGGTCACAGGTGCCGAGTAATTCACGCCGAGTTAGTTATTGTTTGAACCCGTGGATCACAAGACGAGCCACGGCCACGCTCATCCCGCTTCACTGCGAAGACCCACTGCATGTGATCACCTTCAAGCCCTTTGCCATCTCCCTTGGGACCAACTTCGAGGTTTTGTGTCCCTTGAGGGACTCGAGCTCTACCAGCATGGCAGCTAGCCACTGGGGCTAAAACTTACTCGCACGCGCCTGTTGTGTGTCTCAGGAATAGCAACATCCGTAGTCACCAGCACGTGACCCACAACGTAGTCCATCAGTCGAACACTGGCCTCTGAGTCCTTCGGTCGCTTAAGGCAAGGTTTAACAGGAGATATCTGGATCTCATGGCCAGTCGTCTCATTTTTCTCAGCAACTTTCCTTCGCGGCTCTTGCTTTTGTCGTTGCTTCGCCTTGGTAGCCACATTTGGCACACAAGCGGTTGCTTGCTTCGCAGCTGCTGGCACAGAAATGCCAGGCTGCACCTCAACTCTACCAGGTCCGGGCGACACACTCCCACTGGATGTCGGTTCATCCATTATGGAATTGTCGCCGCCAATTTGCTGCAATTCAAGCTTCTTCTTGCTGTCGGAAGCAGTCGCATCCCAATCTGGTGGATACGTCTCCATGCTCATCTTGATGCGTGCCACTGGAGCAGTTTTTGGCAGGTGGTGGTCCCCGTCGAAGAATGCATTCTCCAACAGGTGCTTCATGTAGGTTCCAGTCACCGTAAACGCTTCATGGAAGCGCACGCTGCCTCCTTGAGCCGTCATGACAGCTGCTGTCTTTAAAACCAAAACCTTGTAGCCTTTCGTAGACTCACTGTAACCAAGCAATAAACACACTCTTGCTCTCAGCGACAGCTTCGCCTTCTTCTGTCTCGATTCAGGAGGTATTTCGCATGAGCTAGACAGCCCCATGTCCGCAGGTCATCGAGGCTTGGCCTTTGCTTGTACAACAAGTGATGCGGAGACACGGATCCCATTGTTTTCGCAGGAAGCCAATTCAACGTCGTCACTACGTGCTGAATAGCCTCGCCCCACAGCATGTTGGACAAACCAGTGGAGGCCAGCAAGGCCCTGATCCGTGGTAGCACAATCGCATTTGCTCGTTCCACAATGCCATCCTCTAGAGGAAAGTAGGGGTTCGTATAAGCTTGCACAATTATGCTTGTCGCAGTAGGCAGATATGTCATTCGTCAGGAACTCACCACCCTGGTCGGAGTACAGCCGCTTCACCTTAAGCTCAGGAAATTGCGTTTCTAGTCTGACCAGTAGAACCTTCATGTGCCAAGAGATTCGCTTTTGAGCTTCAAGAGGTACGTCCATTTATACCGCGTTGCCTCATCAATCACAAACAAGAACATGGTCGCGTGATCAGCTGTCTTCTCGTTGACACTGCCAATGTCCAAACATAGTGTCAAGTGGTTCAGTATTGCTTCTCCTCACGTGTGGATAGCTCATGCTCTTCATCTTGCTCGAAATGCATGCGATGCAGTCATAGGGTGTAAAACTTTGTTCATTAATTTTTACCCCGACATCGAGCTTGCGCGAGACATCCCTTCCCCGATTCATGTTCAGGTGGCCAAAGTGTTGGTGCAGCAACTCCATTGCCTTTTTGCTGTTCAGATCTTGTTTCATAGCAGTCATCACCACCACGCCGGTCTCTCTCTCCGCACGCAGGCGGTATATGTTGTCGCGTGTCGTGAACTTCAACGTGGTGCCCGGATTGGCAAGCCAGGCTGACTGCTGATTGTGCGAGCAGGACAACTTGTAGCGTCCAGTCGTCTGTATGCATCCCAGGCTAATCAGATTCACCTTTGCATTCGGTGTGTGGACAGCGTCGTCCAGTAGACGGTCTTCCAGCTCTCCAGTTGCCTGGTTCACGATACGTAGCAACATAGAGCCACACACAGTCGTATGTCAGTGGTTCCATTGGCAAAATCGAGTCGACTTGTCTGGTCTTCTCGAACAGGGACAGGTCTTCACAAACATTAGCCTGCAAGCCCAATTCAATAATCCACTCCACTGAGATGGCTTCACCACGCTTGCCTTGACCTTGTCCTTGACTCGCATTCACTTGCGCCACAGGCATCGTGCGCGACACAGCCTGTTTGGTCTCCGTGGCCTGCTGGTCACGCTGGTGCTCAGCCGATCGTAGGTGCTGCAACGCCTCAGCCAGCTTTAGAGACCGGCGATCATGCGTATTGATCCAGTCCGAGTGTTCACGGGCCATTTTTGACAGCACGATCAGCGAGTTTGAAAGCAGCAGACTTGCATGCTACCACGCTTCCATCTCTCCATTCGCATGTACGCCATCACGGGTTTAGGGTTTGCAACCGTGGAGCCACCGCATCTTGCAGCAAGGTAATCTGGGTTGATACCATCACCCGTCTCGAAGTGCTGCGTCACCATCGTACAATAGCAACGGCGCGTCCATGTTGTCGCGGATGTCGTCCACCTTGAATATGGTGCGCAGGTCCACGGACAGCAACAACGCTAACACCGAGAATGCCTTGTTCTTGTGCGTCTTGAACCACTCCGCATACTTGCTGCGCAAGCCCTCATCTGCGTCGTAGCGTTCTCCTCCATCGGTAATCTCGCCGAGCGTGCACGTGTCGAAGTGCAACGGCACCTCGCTCTTCCAGACGTTGAAGTCCTCCTTGGTGTGGAGCTTGGGTAGCTTGATGCTGGGCAAGTTTTGCAGGTCTTTTGGGTAGGCGGCCAGCTCGCGGTCATCTTAGCGCCCGCCGGAATGCATGCTGTCCAGGAGCGGGTCGCTGCGGCTTCGTCTGCCTTGATCGCCTCTCAGTCGTTGCTCTTGTCTCCTCCTTCGCTCGGTGGTGGCGGAGACGGTGATGGATTTCCAACTGTCTGGAATTGAGTTGGGTTCGATCGCTCCATACCTTCGAGCAATACTCGAATGAGCGGTTGCCCACCTGGTATTTCAGCCAATGAGCGGATGATATGCCCCGCTTCGCCGTGAGACATTGTCGAATCATCTCGAGCATTGGAGCGTCCACTTTTTGTGAATACGCGTGCAAATTGCACACTGTCAGCGAATCGTTGGGTAGCTTCGTCAGAAACTTCTCGATCCTGCGATTCATCATTTACTCCAATCACAGCGTTTCCTGTCGAATGCTGCGCCCTGATTGGGCTCATAACCTGTTACGGCGTAGAGTGCGTCCCCGTGCTCTCTTGCTGTCGGTCACTTCTAAGTGTTATTGCAATTGTAGATAGGTGCACATGTGGTGTTGCGGGATCGGGTCAAAATACGATTAAGACCCGATCCGCTTACCAACTTTGCCCAGACACTGACTAACGGAGGGGGTTCCCGGATGATTCGTGATCAGATAAACTTGGTCTCACCTTGTGGACGGGTAGGTGGGCTCGATCTGCTCTCTTGGGACTCCAAGGGATGCAGCGATGTAAAGTCTTGAACGTCCTGGCGGGATGCGGGGACGTGGAGCAGCACGGAAGTTTTTGCTCTGCTGCCGTTATTGGTTCTGATCTGAGGTAGTCGACCTTCGATTGGTGGCCTGGACTTGATCCGAGGCCGAGGTTGCGTATGGCGTTGCTTCTTTCCTTTCCTTGGGTTGTCTGACGCTTCCTTTAGCGGGATTTTGCGAGCTGAGAGTCGAAGCGATCGTCGGCCAAGCAGTGAATGCCGATCGATCGGAGTATGCGCTTGGACAGAAGTTCGTTAGTGTGGGGAGGGGTCTGCCAATATACGTTCCGACCTTCTCACCGCGAAGCTACATCTGCTACCTCGGACCAGTCGATACCTTGGAGGGCCAATGTAGATCCCTTCCTGCGGTACTTAAAAACGCATAAGTCGTCCAATGCAAATTCGAGTCTAATTGTTGTTTATCCTTTTCTTGTCCTACCCTCCCATCCTGAAGCCTATCTCGTACCACCTGAATCTGTTGGATCTTACCAACTCAATATGTACCGTCCTCATACTTGCCCATCCCCGAGGATGATTGCTGATCAAATCCCGATCTGCCAGATCGCGGATGTCAGAACATGTATGCCGATCTCCAGATCACGTATATCAGAACACGTATACCGATCTGCCAGATCGAGGATATCGAAATGTGTATACCGATCGGCGAATACCGGTCGACCGAAAGATTGATCCGATCTGCCCGATCTCGGACGACGGGGTGTAGTCCGATCTGTGGACGCCGGACCAGCCCGATCTTCCGAATTTTGAACGCCGGATCGGCTCGATCTGCACAATCTTGACCACAAGGGCGATCCGCTCAGACCGATCTCAGACGACGGGGTGTAGGCCGATCTGTGGACGCCTGGTCATTCCGATCTATCGAACCTTGAACGCTGGATCAGCTTGATCTGCCCGATCCGCTATCGATCGGCTCAACCCCGACTGCAAGATCCACCCGGCCTTTACGATCTCGGGTGACAGGGTGTAGTCTGATCTGCGGAAGTCGGATCAGCTTGATCTTCCACAACTTGAACGTCTGATCGGCTCGATCTGCCGGGTCGCAGTATCGATCGGCTTGATCTCGAATTTCAGATCGACTTGACTTGTCTGATCGCGGTCGACCGAGTATAGCCCATCCCGTGGACGCCGGATCAGCATGACCGGAGTCTGACCGAGGTCGAACTGGAGTTAGATCCGGTTAGATCGACTCCGTCGTCATTGGCCAGTCCTGATTTCTTGTCTCTATCCATTACCCCGATCCAGGCTTCGAATATCATTCCGATCCCCGATTGGTCGGGTGGTTACGGTATAACAGATCCGTATTAGGTGGTTGCCCGACCCTGGGTTCCTTTCTTGCCGTCAAGCATCCCCTTACGCCCCGGATTGAGTCGAACGTCGCCCGCCTTTACCTCGTATCTTGATCCGGCTCGATCGCCCCCTCTCTTCACAGCTGGGGCCGTCTTTCTCGCCGATCTGGTCATTTCTTGGGAATCTGATATTCTTCGCTTCTCCACACACACGTCAAGGGTAAGGAGTGGTAGAAGCAACAAATAGAAGTACGTAAACACCGTAAGTGCCGGGCGCAAAATGCCACGACAGGGAAGCGTGTGTCTGAGGATCGAGCTCCTGCGTGCTCGCAGAGCAGCAAAAGCGGTAGTGAGGCAGGGCTCGTCCCGCGCCAGCTCACGCGCCGCACCGCAAAGATTTATTCTAGCATACAAACACATTTTAAACCCATAATAAAGTTAAGTTATCCCCATCTCGTGATCAACGATGTTGCGGTCGCTCACCGCCAACGACCGGCTTCTCCATAGTGTCCGTGGTACTGCAAGTCTCCAATGTACACGCTGTGTACAACCCTGCAGCCAAGCAGCGATTGCGGGCGGACAGGCACATGATAGTGTTCAAGATGGACTGGGTTCATCCTGGACAGTCAGAGTGCACTTCAACATCTCACATTTATAGGTTACCACTTTTAATGCGTCTACATACTAACTATTAGTCACGTGCAGTAAAAAGTACCCTAAATTTTATTCTATTGGGTGGTTCCGAGATATTGGTACCATATGCGTGGTACCCATCTGTGACGTCATTACCGTAACGTCATAGTGATGTTAGCTACATCACTTACGGCGTTTTGGTACACCATTCTGAAGAGTGACTTGGCACTCTTCATTACACTTTTTTTGTGACTTTTGGACACTTAAAAGTTTTGGTGCATCTTAGACGTTCTTTACTCTTTCAATCCGCCATCTCTAACTACATGTTATTAATACTACGTCAGAAGTTACATGTAATTTGCACGGGAAGCGGGAAGGCGATACTTGCTTCGATGACGGAGTTTTTAATGGAGGCATTGGTGAAACACGGATGATGCCCCTGCGAGTTGCAAATTAGCCCTCACTTTCCAGACTGAGAAAATTTAGTACAAGCAAACGTACTGAAGATGTTGATGCTATATCTTGTATCACAACACTCACCCCACCATCTCGTGAATGCCTGCGTGCTTGTAACGACAGCAATGATCAACCAAGAATCAAACATGCAAAGTTGAAGTGCGGCCACGCTACAATTTTACTCCTATAATATGTATACTTAAGCACATGTTAGGCAAACTGCTAAATTATAGGGTGGTTTCTCGGCACTGGTGCATGTGACATGCGCCATTTTTCTACAAACGTCAAGTATAAAAAACGGTCGAGCATCCCATGAATGCTAACCCCAAGCAGATCCGATACATCGAGCTCATTTCACCATTTGCAGACGAACGACCAAGTCTTCACCAACAATGAGTGCGCACACGGACGAGCAGTGGCTGGCGGAGGCCCAGCAGTGGGCGAACTGGGACGTGAATGCCGGCACCAAGACGCAGGTGCAGCAGCTCGTGGCGACCAAGAACGTGGCCCGCATCCGCGAGCTGTTTGGCAGCCGCGTGGCCTTCGGTACCGCCGGTCTGCGCGCCGTGATGGGCCCTGGGCCCGCTGCCATGAACGACCTGGTGGTGATCCAGACGTCGCAGGGCATTTGCAAGTATCTGACGCAGCAGTTCGGCGAGCGGGCCAAGAGCATGGGTGTGGCGCTGGGTTACGACCACCGCCAGCAGGGCACGCTCAGCTCCAAGCGGTTCGCAGAGCTCACTGCCGCCGTCTGTCTGCACTACGGCTTTAAGGTGTATCTCTACGAAGGGTTCGTGGCCACGCCGCTGGTGCCGTTCTGCATTGAGCAGAAGGGCTGCGCGGCCGGCGTGATGGTCACAGCCTCGCACAATCCCAAGGCTGACAACGGCTACAAAGTCTATTGGAGCAACGGCAGCCAGATCATTCCGCCACACGACGAGGGCATCGCCAATGAGATCATGATCAACCTCGCCCCCTGGAGATTATACGACGACTCACTCGAGGCGCTCACGAAGGCCTTCCCGACGCTCATCGAGAACCCCAGGGAGGAGCTCACTAAGCGCTACTTTGAGCGGGCCCGCGCAAGTCTGTGCCGCTTTCCAGATTCCAACAGCAGCACGACACTCAAGATCGCCTATACGGCCATGCACGGTGTTGGCCACGCCTTCACGAGCCGTTCCTTCGCTGCTTTTGGACACAAAGAGTATGTCCCTGTCGAGGCCCAGCTTCTGCCTGACCCCGAGTTCCCCACTGTAGCTTTCCCCAATCCGGAGGAAGGTAAGGGGGCTTTGCAACTTGCCATTGAGACTGCTGAGGCCGCTGGAGCGAGGCTGATTCTGGCCAACGACCCAGATGCGGATCGTTTAGCAGTGGCAGAGCGCGATCCGAGCTTGAAGTCGGGCTGGCGAATCTTCACGGGCAACGAGATCGGCGTCCTGCTGGGCTACTGGGAACTGGAGCAGTATCTGCGTCTGAACCCCAACTGCGACCGCAAACAATTGTACTTTATTGCGTCGACAGTGTCGTCCAAGATGCTGCGTGCTGTCGCGAACGCTGAGGGCCTCAATTTCGAGGAGACGCTCACAGGTTTCAAGTGGATGGGCAACAAGACCGCCGAGTTGCGTGAGGCTGGCAAGACCGTGCTGTTCTCATTCGAGGAGGCCATCGGCTTTTGTGTTGGCGACCTCGTCAAGGACAAGGACGGTGTGGTCGCTGCCGCTGTGTTTGCCGAAATGGCTGCTCACCTTGAAGCCACGAAGAAGATGACGGTGGGCCAGCACCTTAACGCCCTTTACGGACGCTACGGCCACTTCGTGACGCAAAACCACTACGTCAAGTGCTATGACCCCGTCAAGATTTGTGCTATCTTCGAGCGTCTGCGCAACAACGGAAAGTATTGGGAGAGTTGCGGCGACTTTGCGATCGCCCAGGTGCGTGATCTCACCACGGGTTTCGACAGCTCCCAACCAGACAAACGTGCTGTTCTTCCTGTGAGCAGCTCCACCGAGATGATCACGTACACTTTCGCCAACGGATGCGTAGCCACGTTGCGCACGAGCGGCACGGAGCCCAAGCTCAAGTACTACGTCGAACTTGCTGGTCGTGTGGGCCAGACTCGTGAGGAGGTCGCCCTGGAGTTGAGGAGGCAGGTTGAGCAGATTGTAGAGCTGATGCTGCAACCTAAGGAGAACGGTCTCGAGCTCCCGCCTTCGGACAAGTAAGAGCTTTAATGTTGCAGAGAAACCACGCTAAGTGTACCAGTTGCTAATGTACGTTTCATTGATAGCTTTTGTTCTGTTGCTTGTTCTTTTGACCTCTTTCTTAACTTGATGGAGAAATGTAGAAATTCGTTTTCTGGACCTTGAGGGTGTTTGTTGATCTTGTCGTGTGAATTGGGTTTTTGTGTATGTGCGAGGTCTGGTTCCGTACGTCCATCAATTGCTGGCTTCTTCTGTTGGCACCGCAAAGTACATGTCCTGCATCGTAAACTGTAGCGACCCCAACCCGCCGGTAGAGCTGCCTTCTTCGATGGCGTCGACCGCGGTTTCGGAAGCCGACGGTGGTGTGAGCACTCGACGGTTCCTTCCTTTCTTCTTCTTGCCCTTCTGAGTCAACCCAGGGCCGTTCACGCCGTTGGCATGAGCAGGTGAGTTCTGATCCATCGCTCTAAAGCAAATCGTGTTCTTCACCTCAGGCATCGGCTTCGGCGGCGTTTCAGACAGCGAAGACGACATCGCCATATTGATACTCGCTGCCAAATCTAGCGGTGGGGGCACCTCTGGTGTAGCGGGACGACCTTCATCGTGACCCTCAAATACAGGAGAACCGCCAATCCCAAAGTACGAATCCATCTCCATCACAAACAGTTGCTCATCGCCGTTAGCGTACCCCTCGGGGGCCATCGCCATAGTGCTTGCACTGAGATCTTGACTCGGGCTTGGGCCCTTGCGCTTGACCTCAAGAATTTGACCTTCTGGATGATCTTCGTCTATCGCTTTGAATGTCACCTTTGGATGCGCCCAAAGCGGCAAAGATCGTTGAGCAAACGTTCTTAACTCACTTTTGGCACTTGCATCTCCACCGGAGCTGCTACTGCTCTTGCCCGTATACCCTTCACTAGTACATGATAGAGACTCCGACTTTCGTCGGCTCCATGCAAGCATTTCCCACGATCTAAGCTCTGTCACACTCGCTTCAAAGCCAAATGATGACAATGAAGACTTGGAGTTTTTCGTCTTCGAGTCGGACGTCGCACGAGCGTGATCGGCCTTGAGCTGGGAAAGCGCAGTCACGCGCATGTCATACAGCTTGAGAACGGAATCACAGCTTGTCAGCATCTTAAGCCCATCAGGTGCAAAGAGACAACACAAACGCTGACGCAGTCGGCGACGACGGGAAGTCACATCCGTGTCATTTTCGAAGTGCTGATGGCCGAAGTCAATGGCGGATGTAGCGAGTTGAGATAGCAGAGCCTGCGACGCGTCCAGTGCTGATTCCATAATAGTGCTGCTGCGCATGCTGGTCGTCGCAGGGGCGGGTGGGCTGTGGAATGCTGGACCAGGAGGAGAAGACGACGAACATGTTGATGACATAGACGAAGACGATGACGTTGATGACGAACGGATTGTACGCGCTTTGGAGGAAGCTGGGGGCGTCGACTTGTGGGGAGCCACAGATGACACAGTGGGGATCTTAAGCTCATGACGGATTCGAAGCACCTGGGTCTGCGTTCGCGTCTCAAGTGCACGGAAATCCGCATAAAAGTCGTTTACTTGACGTAGCGGGAAACCTGGCCCGAGACCGCCAGCGTCGGATTGGGCAGCGCTCTCAACAGTGTTAGCATGGGTGTCTGCACTAATACGCGCTCCTTCAGGATGAAGCGCGTAGAGATGACTTGTACCGTGTGCTGACGTCACATTGATCCATTTGCCATCCTGACTGAAGGCGATGTCCTGGATACTCGCGTGGGTAATTCCACGCTGCAACTTGTACACGAGCTGGTAGTGAAGTGTTCCATGTCCGACGACTGCTGCACCGCCGGGTTTATTAACTACACTTTGCAAGGGCGGAGATAAGCGGTATACGTGGAGATTTTGCCCCTTTGTAGAGCTCGTAGCCAACAGAAGTCCCGAGAAATCCAACGACAGGTTTACTAACGCAGTGGAATGACAAGGGAAGTTCGCCAGCACGCGCTTAGTAACCAGGTCGAGAACCACTACCCAGCCTGGATGTTTCTTTGACGCTGAAGTGGCTGCGTCATCGCTAGGTTGAGTCTTCTGATGTTGTTTACTTGAAGAGTCAATAAGGGACAAATTTCGTGACCGACCAGAATTGCGACGCCCAGACGGTGACGTCTGTGTGTGGTGGCTGTGTAGTCCATTTGACGGATTGCCGGGAGAGGACGACAAATACGGCGCAATGGTAGCGCGTCCGACCTCCGACAAATAGTACAGCCCCGAAGCCACATTCTGCGCCACGTCGATAGCCGTGTAGGACGGCGAAGAGCTGTGAGACGCGTCACGAGCCTCGATAGCCATCCCTCCGTTCACAAGAGCTTCAATGGGAACGTCGTCGAAGTCCGAGTCACTGTCTCCTTGGCCCGACAAGGATTGCTCGCGATCGTTAGTTTGGCTTGCGTCAACACCCTGCGCGAATCCCGGGTAGGACAGCCAACGCGGACCAAGGGCCATAGCAGGAGAAGCCGTGATGATAGTTTGTAGCAGCTGAAAAGTTGCCAAGTCGTAGAGGAAGAGCTCTCGGGTTTCGCAAAGCACCGCCGCTGTCCTGGCGTTGGTCTGCACGTCTAGCACCAGCGAGGGCGAGGGCGGCAGTTTGTGCAGCAGTCGCTGCTCGGTCAGGGCCAGCACCGATATTTCCTCGTGTCCACCGTCGTCCTCCTCCTCCTCCCCATCCTGAGCTATGGCAGACACAAAGTCCTCGTCCTCCTTGTCGCTCGAGAGCAGCAAAGAGGTCCGTTCCGACACGAATAGAGCCCCCACCGATCCCACCGCTGCCGGAAGCTCGTAGAGGTGAAAGAAGCGTACACCAGAGAGTCGTGCCGCATCCTTCTCAGGGTCAATCAGCAGCTAGAAATAAGCACAAACGGCATGTCGTTAGGGTGAGAAGCGTTGCGACGGCATTCCGCGCCCGATCGCGGCGGAATAAGCTGCGTTCAAGGATAGAATTGCTTACCTGCACGGGCGAGCAGCCCTCGCGCGCAGCACTGAAGCCATCGAGGCGGTAGAGGCGCCATTCGGAACGCGTGCACAACAACAGGAACGAGCGGCCGCACACGCGCTGCATGGCGCAGAACGTCACCTCCAGAGAGCCCCCGGGGGAGGCCGTGGTCGCGCTGAATGCGCCGGCATCTGATGGAGAAGATGGAACAACCGACACGTCACTGGAGCCGCGCCGACGGGAGATACGCGCGCTGACGCGACGCGTCGAGCGGATGGGCGTCTTCATCTTAAGCAGATGCGCTACCGGTATTGGGCCTTCTAGTCGGAGAAGAACACCTTCAACCCCATTGTGAGACCCGATAGTGTACCGAGAGCGCATACTCAGACAAAGTGAAAAGGATTTGACATTAGGTTTCACAGGTATCGTAGAATCTTCTCAGGTGAAAGCCGGTGCATGTCACTAACGAGCGGGAGTTTAAAATCCGCATCGAATCAAGATAAGCGGCGAGATGCTGGGGCTGGTGCTGAACGACGGGCACGGGCTACTGCTGAAGGCGGAGGGCGACCTCACGTACACGACGCGTGACCAGAAGAACGGGTTCTTCACGTGCATCGCCGAGAAGGCCATCGACCTGGGCCAGTTCGCGGAGGGAGACGACGATGACGACGCGGCCGAGCCAGACGAGGACCAGCCGCTGCCCACTGTGTGCCTGGAGACGAGCAAGCGCTCGCTGCTGATCGCCAAGTTCGAGACGGGTGGCCGGGAACGTACGCTCGTGGTGTCCAAGTCCCGGATCCAGGCGGACGTCGAGTGAAGAGGAAGTTAATTGTACGCAGTACACTCAAACGAGGATGTGTTGTGCTTATTTACCAAGGGCTGCTGCGCTTACTGCTGCTGCTGGCCATATACCTATGCGGTAGTTCATTCTCTTCTTGCTCCACTGGCTAATTGTCGCTCTCGACCGAGTGCTCGTTCTCACTCCGCTCCTCCTTCTCGTGCGTCTTCTTGTGTCGAGCAAAATTTGAGACCTGTGTAAACTTCTTCTGGCAGCCTTCGTACGGACACACGTAGGGCTGAAACCCCGCATGCATCCAAATGTGTTCCTTGAGCGACACAGAGTGCGCGAAGCTCTTGCCGCACCCGTCGTAGTGGCATGTGTACGGCTTGATGCCGGCGTGTGTACGCTCATGCGCGCGCAGGTTCGAGCTGTGTGCGTATCGCTTCGAGCAGCCTGCGTACGAACATTTGAGTGGCTTCTCGCCTGTGTGTGTTCGAATGTGGTTCTGCAGCTCAGACCGTCCGCGGAACTGCTTGCTGCACGTCGGACACTCATGCTTCTTACTAGGCTTTACGCGTGATTTCGTCACCTTTGGCTTGGAGTACATCTCGACTTGCTCCAGGAACTTGTTCTGATTCTCGTTGCTAGTGATGACCGACATCTTGGACGTGTTCAAGGCCAATGTGTTGGTTGAATGGCGCGCATTGCTGCTGGAGGTAGAACTAGCAGCAGCCGCATTCGTGGCCGTCAGGACGGTGCCTCCCTGGCGGTCGTCATCTGCAGCGAGATTGATACCCGTTTGGTTGAGAGATTTAATGTATCCGTCCAGCTCAATCATTGAATCCTTGACATAGTCGCTGATGGCCCACACGGTGTTCTCGTTCATCTGACCCAGATCAAAAGCGTAGCCATCGTCGTCGATCTGACGGACCGTGTCCGGTTGATACTTGCTGATCACGTCCATGAGTCCGCGCAGATACTGGCTGGGCAGCATCGTGATCTTCTGTACGAGCCGCTGCTTGTCGTAGAAACTCATGGGCTTGACGTTTTCCGGGTACATGTAGTCGCCCGTGGTGGGGTCCATGTACTTGGTGTTGCCTCCGGATCCCTCTGCAAGCGACGGCACCACAGTTGTGATAGACGCCGCAGAAGCAGACCCCTGGCCTTCGTTGTCGGTGGTTGCCTCGGCACTATCTGCCGCTGCGATCTCGGTGCGTGTAGCAGTTGTGCTTGACACTCCAATACCCGACATACCCACGGACGACGGCAGCAGCGAGCTGATGGAGAACTGACTCGACGTGCGCTTCTCCAGCACCGCGTTCATGGACGGAATGGGGCCCAATCCGCCGAAGCTGTCAACGTCGCCCAGCATCCAGGACGGGTCCTTCTGCAAACTCAGCGCCACGTTCGGGTAGCTGCCGGTCACATTCTTCTGGCTACTTTCACCCGAGGCGTCCAGCACGCCGTCCTTCGAGTCACTCTCGGTCGCGACGACGGACGTGCCTTCTTCTTTGAGTTTCTGGCGTTTTGCAGGTGGTAGCGAGCTTTCACTGATGACGCTTGTCGATGTAGTGACCGCGGAGGTGGCGGCGACGGCGCTACTCATGGTTCTGGAGGCGTTTGATTGAATCGTTTGGGTAGGTTTCTTTGTCGGGTGATTCTAGATCTTGGAGGATAATTATTAAGCTCAGACGGTTCTTCTCGTTGACAGGATCAAGATGAGAGCACTCGCAGTCGTCCTACAGAGGGATAAGTTGGAAGCGAGCACCGTAAGTCGCGATCGCACTAATTAAAAATGATGCATACAAACATTCGCCCCCCTTCAAAGTCCTTCACTCTCCACCCAAGAGAAAGCCTGTGATAGCTTATAGCTTGATACAGTTTTTGGGGTCGGGGGTCATGGCGGAGAACTTGACAGTGTCAGCATCGCTTAAAGCGCCAGAGATGCTGGGGAGGAAAGCCAACGTGAAGTAGATTGCTTTAGACTCATTACACAAGAAGGAAGGCATTGTACCGGCAAATCACTAGTTTTGCATTTGCATTCATTGTCTACTAGCTGAGAGATGCAATCACTGGGCATCATCGGAGCTATCGACGTTCACCCCTCTGCAACGGTATATTTGGCCAATGAATGCGTTCCAAAATATGCACTGGCTGAGTGATGGTCTGTTGAAGGGGGTTCACTCTTGAGTCCCTTTCGCTTTGTTCCGCGTCCATGCCACATTGACGAAGTTTGACGCTCGTATCTGGGGACCACACTAGAGGTTGGTCTGCGTCGGTATAATAGCTATAAAAACACAATGTGCACGTATCAAATCGTCAAGTGGCTGACTCAGTATTGCCAAGAAGCGGTAAGTCAATTTATCGTAACAGTACAGTACATTTCTACTTTTTGAAGCTTCTGAGTGCCATCACGCGAGCCTTCCACAAGTATACAAGCTGGCGTTGTGTAGCTATCGTGCATGGCGATGAAGTGGTGAAAATCACAATGCTGTTGGCGATGCCGCAGCTCAGCAATATACTAGGCCAGTTTTAAACTGCAACAGCTGAGCCTGTGCCCTCGACCGTTTCGGAATTGTCCTGGCCTATTCGCAGTGTGACGGCCTGGAGTTGGCTATTATCTGACGATGGACGAGATCTCATCGCCCGAATACGCGATCCAACTTGTCGCGACAGCTAATGAAAAGCTCAAGCGACCAAGTGGCGAGTTCAAGCCGCTGACGAGTGGGCAGCTCCTGCTCAAAACACGCCACAAAGCTGACGATCTGCAGCAGCGCGGGCTGCTAGACGGCACAGATGATGATGACCAAGACGAACACGAAGCGAACGAGGACCCGGACCGCGAGTGTTTCTTGTCCAAGGTCCTAGCGGTCAGCATGACGCTGCTGGTGTGCGGCTTCATCTATTTTGTGGTAATCCAGCGCTGCCTGCTCAAGAGTTGAGCGACCGGCTGCTTCTGATACGCTCGGTTTTTGCATTGCAACTACATTTCAGCTGACGGGGGCATGCCCACGAGCTCCCTGCCAACAACTTCATTTAATAATCATTAGGCGACCTCCTGGAAACCTTCTGCCAACACGCATTGCAGCTGTTGACTTGAAGTGGCTCTCCTTCGCTCCGTTGTTTGTCGTCGGGTGCCCACGGTCATCTGGCGCTGGCGTCTCGGTTCATCGTAAACCGAGACGTGAACTTTACGCTCCCCTTTCGTATCGCCGGCGCGCCGCATGTTATGGAGAAGAAGAGACCGACGTGAGACCGAGCAGGCTGGCGAAACGAAGACTCACCTCACTTCCCATTGCACGTCCCATTAATCAAGCCGCTACAGCTCCGTCGTTTCGCTAGGCCACGATATCGCGTCTATCTTTAAGCCAGACAAGTCCAGTGCAACCGCCCGCCGAGACGTTCGCGGCGACTTGCTCTTTTCCAACCCATTTCGAGTCGCCATTTGCGCGCGCAGTCGCCAATTCGCCTCGTATTTGCCGGCACTCGACTGAAGACACCGCCGCCCGTCTCGATGACCCGCCAGGGCTACCTCATCCTGCACGACAAGCGCAGTCGTCCGACGGTGCGCTACCTGTCGCTCGAGGATGGGTTCCTGCGCCAGTACGCGTCGGCCGACTGTGCCAAGTGCCTGGGCGAGGTGCGGCTATCGGGCTGCAAGATCGCTGTCAAGGCGCAGAAGCGCACCGATGGCGTGCCCAACAGCTTCTACCTCGAGACCCGCAAAGTGTTTGTCAAGGACCGGTCCTACACGCTAGGCAACGTCGACCGCGTCGAGTTCAGCGCCTGCAGCGGCGAGGACCGGCAGGAATGGGGCAAGGCGCTTTTCTCGTGGCAGCGTTACTACTGGCGCGACCCTGAGGTCGCGTCACCCGAGAGTGACTCGGTCGCCAACGAGACCCGCCAGCAGCTTGAACAGATTATCGCCAAGCATTTTGTGCAAAAACCCTCATGCGGACACTCGATTTCATTCGCGGCAGCCAGGCAGCCCATCTCGTTCCTGCGACGCAACGCGCACTCGCTGCGGCGCTCACTGTCGCTCTCGACGACGTCCACGGTCGCCAACACGGCTAAGCCAGAGAGCGACACCGAGCCGACCGATTGTGTAAAGGACAAGGTGGCACTCGCCAATGTAGAATGTCCGGAGGCCGCCAAGAATTACAGCGTCTGCGAGGCGACGGCCGTCACGCCGCACTATTTCCCAGCGCACCTCGGCCGCGGTAACAACCAGGATGTATACTAGACGCTGCCGCCTAAGTATTATATGTCTCTACAGCCTAGAACCATCGCACGCCGCAAACCAGCTAACACTATTCATCATAAATGCAGCGTCTTCGTTCAGTACAATATTACAAGTATGTAGGGTCCTCAGCTCGATTTGCATCTCATTGCTGTAGATCAAACGAAACCGAGCGGTCCACAAGCACGAAGAGGTAACGTTACAGGAAAGTTTGAACGAATATCTCCAACTCGGGTTCCGGCACCTGAGAGCGCTGGCAACCACACCAAATTCAAGGCTCAAGACTATTGTTAAGTGTCGGTCTCCTGACGAGGCAACCAAAAGAAGCATCACGCATAGCGGTGAGTAACGTACAACCCCGCCGGATCGGTCATCGACAACGGCGTTGCTAACCTGGCTCAGGAAATTCTAGACATCTTGTACACGGTACCGGTAGTTGAATAGACAATCTATCCTCTCACTATACAACTAGATGTCCACCAAACGTTGTTGGAAAGGGGTTGTCCATAATGTGCAGAGCGCATCAAGAACTCGCCCCCCGCCCGTATGAAGAGCGTCTAGGGCATCTAGCGACACGGGTCTCCTAGAGTACCAGAATGCGAGTGTGATGAATCCGAAGAGCCATGCTCTCACGATCCATTAACCAGAGTTGCCAGCGATGGAGCTTCTCAATCTGTAAAACCTGGTGATCAAGGAGTACAGTACAACATTTAGTACTCGAACATTTACAACATGAATGAGACTGCTTTGTTCATTTTTCACAATCGCAACACGAGAATCAAATTCCGTGTGGCCAACCAAGGACGTCAACGTGAAGTCGTTCGTCTTCGCGAAGTGGTCAAGATTCAATACCCCATCCCCTTGATAGTGCCCCATGTAAGCTACATGTAAACGTAGTGCCCCACGGGGCAGTATCGAAGGTTTTACAGTACAATATTAGACGTATATATATAATATATTCATACATCTGCCCTTATAATCACCATCCTTACGACCTTACCCCAGCCTAGCCCACGAATAATAGCGAATCCTCCAGCGTACGGCCTTGCTAACCCTTCACATACTTCTTATCCCAGATCGAGGGGGATCTAATGACTTTTTAAGCTAAGAACGCTCATAGTAGAAACCAAGTGCGAAGCAAAACCTTATCTGTAAATGTCTTTGAAGTCATACCCACCCGGGACACCACAGCCGATCGCAGGTCCCAGGTCCTCTCTTTAGCGACTTGTCCTAAACCCTGTCCAGCTTTAGGAAACGAAATCAAGGCAAAGATCGGGAGTTATTCGAAGATTAGCAAGAAAAGCGAGGGACGCCGAAAACTCGTCAAATGAGCTCACAGTAATGGGGCTTCGCCCAACAAGTATACCGTAAGTACATATTATTATCTAGTCGTCTTGTTCCGCGTACGGGTTGTTTCAGTCGATTCAGAAAACAGACACTGAATGCAAAACTTACCTTTGCCCGGCTGTCTTTATCGAAAGGTTCTTGTCAGCACGAGGCGGGCAAAGAAGCGATCGGTTCCCTGAGAGCCCCGCCTCAGGCGAGATCCATGATGGCTCGTATCACTTGTACCGTAGCCATCACGACACCCAAGCATAGATGCCGGCGACTTGAATGCAACGTGGTCTAGTATCCTGCCTAAATGCTTCGACTTGTTTGTCATGAAAATGCACATTTTATTGACTACAGCAATTACTCCCTTCATCTTCACTCCTAAACCGAGCGCTCGCTCTTGAGCGCGGCGCTATTCGCCTGCTGTTGCTCCTGTTGTTGCTGTTGCTGCAGCTTCTGCATCTGCTTCTTTTGGCGCAGCTTCTGCGGGCGCTTGTCGCCAAACAGCGAGCGGAACCGCGACCGCAGCTGCGACGCAGTGAACTTAGCCAGAGGCGTGTACTCGTCGACGCCCGTGCGGCCCGTGGCCAGCATTTCCCAGCAAACTTTCGACAAGTGGCGACAACGGGGGTCCTTCACGGCGTGCTCGAGCTGTCGAATGTTCTCGTCGCTCCAGGCGTCCATCTTCGCCGGGTTGCTAGCCGGCAGCTCGAACTGACGCAAGTATGCGTTCTGCAGCTCGGCAGCCGTGAACTGAGTCAAAGGAGCAAAGCGATCCTCCTTCATGCCGCCCGTAGCGAGCACCGACCAGTAAATTTTCTTGCCGCGACGGCACGGGTTGGGGCGCGGCAGGTTCACTGCTTCATACAGCAGTTGCAGGTGCTCCTGTGGGAGCAGACGTAGCGGCATGTTGGATGGTACGGGCGACGACACAGCCGACACGCCACCGAAACTCATACGGTTGCCGAATACATCGACAGTACCCATGAGGTTGATGCGGTTAGCGTCATTCTCACGGCCCAGGGTCAGCGCACCTGGCGCTGAGTAGCGCTGCTGTTGCTGTTGCAATCTCTCTGCGTCTGTCGGCTCGATCAGCGCCTCCAAAAAGCTATCGTAGGCCTGCACGTCGAACTCGTTCTCGCGCTGGATGTCCAGCGGCTGAAGCAGCGCACTCGATGATCCAGCAGTGTACACATTGGGGCCATGTGTGCCGTACTGGTAGTTGGTTACCTGCAGCTGCTGTTGTTGTTGTTGCTGGCTGATGGCCGTCTGGACACAGTGCACCATGAGACGGCTGTGACCGATCTTGAAGACGGCAAGAGCACGCTGGTCATGCAAAATAAACTCAAGGTCTCGCACGGATGAGTATCCAAGACGACACAGGTACTCAGCGTACTCAAAGGTGTTGGTCTTGGGGATGCCGCAGAGTTCTAGCCACCGTGACACCGTGAAGGAGGGCGAAAGTACACCAGGTCCCTGGAACCGCTGGGCTTGGAAATCGCGACGCGCCTGCTGCCACACGAGCTGGGCATCGGCGATACCAGCACGCTGCAGCTCGCTTACGGCCGCGAAGGCCAAGGCGAGCACCGAGTCAAATCCGTCCTGAGCGAGGCGCTGTGACGCTAGTGACAACGCCGCCGAGTCCTGCGCGAGCTGCAGGCTCTTGAGAAAAGAGAGCACGTCGTCGGTGGAGACAGCGGTCGAGTAGCCGTTCGACGCGACGGGATAGGTCATGGCTGACGAGGTGGTGGCAAGCGACAACGGGGTCGAGGACATGACGACGGACGTGACGTTACTGCCGACCTCGAAACCGGCGAAGTCGAGCTTGAGCTCGCCCGGCGTGGAGAAGGACGTGAGCGTGCTGCTCGCGGAGGGCGATGGCGTGTCCGACGGGCGCTGGCGCTTGCGGTTGCGCAGCTGGGCGTCGCTATCCAGAGGCGTGACGGTCACGGCGGCGTTGAGCTGCTTGAGCTCGGGCCAAGAGGAGAGTCCGGTGCTGGTTAACGTGGGAGTACACGAGGGGGAAGGCGACGGGTCCGCGACGTCGACGTCGGTTTGAGGTACGCTGCTGCTGGTTGGCTGCATGAATCTCCTGCAAAAGGTGACGATCGATCTGCGTTCCGGTTGATGTGGGGTGGACGCTCCTTCACTCGGCGACGCGGACGCTGGTCGCAGAGTCCTTCTTAGCGAGCGTGGCTTGCACAGCTCGAGGCGAATCGGATTGTGGCGAGGGAACTGGGGGCCGTCCTGGTGAAAAGTGGCCATGCGCGGTTCGATCTCTGCACCCCATCCAATAACATGTCCATGCATCACGAGCAAGCTCAAAAACTGAATAGCGGGTGTAGCCGGGGCACGCGTATCCCGTCAGTGCCTAAAGTATTTACGCCGCTAGCCGCAACGTGTTGTTTCCAAAAGTCGACCAAAATACTGTACGAACCTCTCCACGACGCGGCTCGGTCGGCGTCGGAGGTTTCTTCACTCCAATGTGGCCGACACCCCGCAGAGCTCCGCCCGTTACTGTCCTACTGCTTGGTACAGTGTTTGCTGCTAGCGTATCATGATGCATTGGAGTGCCGCAGCAACCACCGCCAGGATGATGACACCCCAGATGTTTGCCCCGTGATGGCCAAGCCAGCAGCTGGCAGCGGCTAGCGAATCGCTGCATGTATCGACAATACTGTACTAATACAGGTAGTAGTGAGTGATACATGTACATGCACCGCGCCGAGAATGCCGGTGGCAATCCGCTTGAGTGGTTGTGCTACGAGTGATGTGCTTGTCCGGAGTAACGCGCTCGCGTCGGTCGAAAAGCGAATCAGCCGATGGGCAATCGCCAGTGACGATTCGTCACGCGGAGCGCGTTGGAGCTCGACGTACGCCATTCATTCGCGTGTTGCTTCGGCCTACTGTATTCGTACCGTATTGGCGGCGATGCCTGACAGTCAAACGACCACCACCGCAACGCCGCGACCGCGTTTGGACCTGACAGTCGTAGCGAGGTCGGAATTTCGTGACGGCGACCCGCCATGAAGACCGGGTGGCGGTCGGCAGTGACCCATCTCAATAATAATAGCGAGACCTAGCGAGCTGTCGCCACCAGGTTACCAGCTCGAGATATCGGCAGCGCCGCCGCCGGGCGGGGCTATGGCGACGTAAATTACAGTTATTATTCCCGGCTCTGCGCGGCACGTATCAGGGGCCCGTCTCCGGCACCGGCTGCTGCGGTCACAGACAGCGCGATCACCGCGGTGAGCTAACGGCGCCCGTCGGTTGCGCGCTTCAACGCCTGAAGCCTGGGCTCGGATCGCATTGGGCCAGTGCCGCGACTGGCAAGTACGGTATCGTATCATCGGCAGCACTTCACATTGGTGCGCGCATGCATACAAATGACTAGGGCTTCAGGGTTTCACCCGTTATTATGGCGGACGTGCACGCCATCGCACAGGGCCAAGAGCGAAAGGCAAAAATTGATGTGATTAACCCTTTTATCTGCCTCGTGCGGCGCTGGAGGTATCTTGGGCATGGGGCGTATCACGAGCCCCGCTAGTGCCTCGCTGTAAGCACGTGAGGGTACCGACCACCAAGGCGGTGAAACGATTGCATGGCTCCGGCGATCAAGACCTGCACCGAGCACCGCGACGGCAAAGCGTCCGCGTGGTGCTGAGTAGTTCGTTGGACGACTAATATTTATTGCGGCCCGGAGCTCGTCAATCCAAAATTAGCATCCTGGAGCGGAGACCCGCCCTGTTGAAAGTTTGTTTTGTTTTCGGGCGCCGCCGAGCATTACGGCCGTCAGGTTATCGGTATTTCCAGCATAGGGCAAGTGGCGACGCTCATGCGTACGTGTGTAGAGAGGATGAGGGAAGGTCCAAGGAGGCGAGCGGAGTCCCAACGGTGTTTAGACGGCGGCGTGATTAGATTGCCGCCGTCAGCTCAGCTACGTGTACGCTTCAACGCAGGCCCTTCTTTCGCCACGCTTGCGGGCGACGCACTCATGCTCAGATCGCGCTCGCAGGAACCGTCGCAAGATGTGCATGTGCCGTCTGTGTCGAGTCCGAAATCCGAAGGCGCCGGTGCACGCAGCAAATCGAGCAAGTTGCCTGCTAAAACGCATCCTCCCACGCTTCGTTAGTCGCGCTGATATGTAACATGATTCAGGCGCAGCATTCACGCGAACGGCCGCCGAGTTTGCGATTGCGGACGCGGACGAAGTCATCTCGCCTCGCAGTGGCTGACCAAGCCAGCCATGCTAATGTACTGCTACGGGCAGTGGAGGTGGCAGTGCCTTGGGCCCAGTGTCGGGGGTCGACAGCGCCTCGTCTCCACGAAATGTAGACACTGGAACTAAATCGGCTCATCTGCCATTTCGCTAGCCGCGGAAGAGACCGTGTTCTTCGCGCCAGGGACGGTCCAGCTGTGATTGTCGCCGTGTTGACTCCAACGCCCGCCCAAAGTCGCGGACTCACGGGGACCTGCCCTCCCTGTCGACCGGCTGAACCGCGCCGCTCGGCGACTCGCCGCCATCCTGCTGCGGTTACAGAAACGTTCGTCCAGCGCAGCTGTGTGTCGTCCCGTGCCCTGTAGTTCGCGACGACATGTCACTGACGGCAAAGGCATGCCGTCGCACACGCATAGATTGATGGTGACATGTCCACATAACGGCAAAGACGTCGCGGCTACTGTACCAGCTTTTTTCAGCCAACACTACTGTAGCTCTGCCTCGACCACTACGGGCTGTACTATCAGCACCGCGAGCAAAGCCACCCCTGTCAAGTGCGTCTACATGTGAAATCCAGTAGCGAGACATTTAAAATAGTTAGGAGTTTCTCCAAAAAATCGAATACAAAATGATGAATGGAGCAGCAGCGACGTCATCCGTAGGCACCAAAGTTATCATATACATTGACACAACACACAAAAAAAAACACCCAATGGCTTTAGGCAAGCATTCTGTGCGTGGCAGTTCAAAGGGCGGCGTCACTCGAAGTCCAGCTCGCCAATGAAATATACAACGACCTGCCTCTAACAGTCATAATGCGTGTAGATCATTTGGTGCAGTGATGTCGAGCACGTCTTCCGCTGACACGCAACTGGTGTACTGCTGCAGCGTGAGAAGGTGCCGAAAGCAAAGCGGGTGGCCAGGAAGCGTTGCCTTCGGGACAAGTACGTACCGTACATATCCCGTATAAATTAATCGGTGCGCCGTCTCAAAACGTATTTTGCATGCTTCGTAGGACAAGCCGCTCGAATGATCAGCCGGTCTCCCAAATTGGGAGTCCCAATGCGGCATGCTCTTTCTGCAGAAACGCTAGGTCGTAGCGTGTCTATAAAATGAGAAAGAAAGCTACAGAGTTCATAGCGGCTACCGAACTCTGCAGCAACTCTGCCAGCTGCCGAATGAAAACAAGTCATCAGTGTCGATTTGTCACGAGGACGGGGTTCGCCGGCTGCAGCAGGAATCAAGTCCCCGCATGAGACGAGGCTGACTGTTGTCGAAAGCCAATCTTCTGTATATTTTGCAGAGACGAGGCGTATGCGCCAAGTTCGGGCGCGTGGACAAACCAAAATATGTCAAGCCAAGCAGTGCCGCTTGAGACAAATGGGGTGCGTGCAGCTTGCACCGCAGTGGCAGCCGATGGATGATCAAAGCTTGCTACGCCCAGGCATTAGAGTTTGTATCCGAGGAGCAAGTGGGAAACTCTGTCGCGAGTAAACGTCATTATGTTTTTGTGCTGTCCTCGTGGCCGATGGAGTTGGCCACGTTGCAGTATGGATGGTTATCGTCACTTATCCTACCATAGTTAACTTTTGTAAAGGGGCATTCGCCCAATCACTAAATTTACACGATCAATCAGATAATGTATGTCAAAGCATTTTGGCCAATCGTTTTAGCTAGGGGTAGGTAGGTCGTCTACTCAAGTTATTTCGACGTATTGGGGGTGTTCAGCTAAGCCTTGGAACCGCCAATCTGGAATGTTTTAGTGACATAATCCAGGTTTCAGGGGATATTGTGTTCACACAAACGCATTTTGGCCTGAAAGCGCGAAAAAGCTCGGAGATATCCTCGATTTAGTGACACTCTTTGAAGGAGATCCTTTGGTCTCTGGAGCTTCGAACTTACGAGAATAAATAGACACCACAGCGCCCACATGGCTTCTTCCCACTTCGAAGACATGGACGGCATGATTTCTGACGAGGAATCCCAGTGAGCAAGAGCAGGAGAGCAGCGGCGAGACTCCGCCGGTGATGACCAAGGATCAAAAGCGCAACTGGACGGACAAGATGACCTTCGTGCTGGTGTGTGCGTGGCGCGATGTGGCCAGACTGGGATGTATCACGAGCGTATTTTTAACGCGTATAAAGCAGCCATACCGACAACAAAGCGCTCGAAACAAGGTCATTGAGGACAAAATGGCGGGTCTGCGCGAGAAGTACCTCTTCATGTGCGATTTAAACGCGAATCGATTCAAAGGGAGCACAGGAAAGCCGGAGTGGTTCGACCTTCCATGAAAAGAGATGAAGAAGCTCACGTAAAGGCACAATACCATTATGATGTTTTGCTGCTGATATTCTTGTTGATTAAACTGTGTTTCACAGAGCCGCTCATCGAAATACTAGCCCTAAAATAAGCCAGCGGATCTATGAAGAACTCAACAGCTTCCTCGACCGTCAGCCGGATACCGTCCCACTGGACGTTTCTTCCGATGCCGAAGTGCGTTTCAGTAGCCAGGATTCTCGGCCTGCTTTCGCAGTGGCATGCTTTGGTGAAGAGGAAAGCAATGCCGACAAAGATCCGCATAACACCGGGCGGAAAAGCAACAAGCGCAATGGTCCGGAGATGTATAACCAGCTGCGAGAAATTCTAGACGAGCGATCGGCGTCTTCTCTGGATCAAATGGAGGAGTTGCACGCATCGGAGCTTGAGGAAAGGCGTCGTCAGCACAACGAGCACATGGCGCTGCTAAGGAGTTTCTCGGTGTCTTTAATGCCGCCGATAACAGCGGCAGCAGCAGCTAAGGTGCATTTTCCGGTGTACTTTTTGCGTCCTAATTTCGTTGCGAATGTGGTATTGCAGATCCGGATAAGATGGAAGTTGACCGGCAGCCGGAAGATCCACGTCGCCAGCGGCAGCCATAACAGCGTCAAGGTGATGGATTCGGACCATGCGACACGCCTGGTCTGTATATGGTACGGATCCTGAGTCCCGTCCCGTGGGGTGAGGTCCTAAGTACTAGATCCGATCAGTTTAGTGCACACCGGGTTGAAGGTCCGTAGCTAAAGGGAGGTAGAGTGGAGACGGGTGGCCAGAAGTAGGTCAGAGATGGGATCCTGGGTTATAAGTAGTCTGTAGGGTAGGTTTGGGGACCGGATCCGAAGGTAGATAAGCTAAGGTATAAATCAGAACCGAATTTGAACTGGAAGACAGACTTGACTATATATATGGGATCTCTATTGGCCCCATTACATAGACCAAGACTAAACTTTGGCGATCTTCCTACACAAGTGGCAGCCACTGGATAGCTTGGCCAGGTCGCGCTCGCCCTTTGGCTTCTCAACCCCCCTCATGATCCCGCTATTGGAGGCGGCAGGGGTTGTAAGGAACAAGGACAACTCCGATAAGGAGCAAGGACACCTCAAGAAGGAACAACTCCGGATCTCGTATTTCTATTACGGATCCACAAGGGCTACGCAAAGAGCTCAAGACCAAACCAATACCGGATCTCGTGCGCAGGAACCCGCGCAGATCCACCCCCTCCCAAGTCCTCACAAGGACATCCAAGGCCCACCAAGTGCGCATCTCGTGTTAACGAGAGAGCTGTACCAGCCCGCCGATGGGTACACAAGGTGAACCACTCAGCAACACCACGGCCGTCGGAGTATCCCCTCCGTTAGTCGGCGTCTGGGCGCAATGCGTGTGAGTTTGGATCCTACTGAATTTCAGCGGATCCACTCCACCACACGAATACGAAATTCATACCACTGCATCAGCGTTTCATGAAAATTCGTGCGCGTTGATTTTTCCATTTCAGTCTCTGGCTGAGGAAACGCTGCCTGATACCGCCCCAATACATTTTGCTCTTCATTGGTGTCGAACACGTATGTGTCGTTGTTGTCCATCAGGAAGTTCTGCACGATGCATAGTGCGTACATGATGTCCGGCACGATATCCTCACTAGCTGGATTGCTTTTAGTATCCTCCAACGACACTTAAGCTTGCCAAAAGCACAATCTATCCGATAACAGGAATGACACAGCGTTTTGCTCAGCTTTGCGCACACAGGATCCATCGTATCCGCTAGTTCGAATGTAGTCACAGGTAAGGTGTGTTCTGATAACCTGAATCACCTAGCAGAAAGTAGGGCATAACAGCATACGTGCTTTCTCCAGTTCGGATTGTCACCGTGCGCAATGCTTCCGATAATTCTGGGAACGAAAGGGCCAACACACTTTTCCTAAACACAGGGCTGCCACCGACACGTCCTGGCCATTTGCAGGCTAGGTCACAGAATCGACCTCTCCAATCCACTACTGCTTGCAACACAACACTATATCAGCACTTGCGGTTATCGTACATGTCTCCATTCACACTAGGTCGACTGATAGGAATATGAGACCCCTCGGTACAATCGACCACACTGCTCTGCAAAATGAGAAGCACACCACACGAGCGGTGGAAATGACACCAGTGATTGCTGCTTGCGACACATTACGGTCACCGGTTCCCTTATGATGCCCGACACTCTAGATGGCGTAACGCCGAAGCAGTCTGCTGTGTTCTCCAGGGTTACACCTTGCGCACACAGATATACAAAGATTGCCAGACGCATGTGAGGCGCAACAGCGTCAGGAGCGCACCGAACCGGAGCGAGATGAGGACATACGACACCGGCTAGAGAATCCACACTTGAGGCGTCCATTCGAAACATGTCCCGCATAGATCCATCAAAGAACGTGCGGGAAGAGAACAACATCTTTGCCCAATGCGAAAAACTTCGCAGGAATAACTCGATCCTCGGGCTCTGCGTAGGCAATGATTACATCCATCTCCATTTTAAGTGCGTCGCGAAGTAGCTTCGAGGAGTCTTTACCTGCACTTTGGATGGGAACCATACTTTGAGCAGCAACAGTGTTAGAAGGATGGGGTCTCGCATATCGACGGGATCCCAACTCTTGTCTTAAGCGAATCCTGAGGTGAAACATCGCACCTCTTATAGTTTATCTGCAGAGCGGCTGCTCCATAGTTTCCCGTTTCCAGGGAGAATTATATGAAGGCGTCGCGAAAGTTTGGCCCTTGGAACTATTTCCAGGTTCGACGTTCCAGCATTTGGTGAAGAGGCGCATTGGGCCGGAAGGAAACGAAAAATATATGTACCTCTATTCAAAGTCCTAGTGAAGAGCGTTTCACTTGCATATTTGCATCTTATCCGACCAGGATGGTCCTAGGCGAGCTAAAACCTTGCAACACGAAGCGGGCCAAGGGAACTGCCATCAAGGCGTTCAATGGCTTCGTAAAGAGCAAGCATGTTGAGTTTGACTACGTTAAGCAATGCATTGAACAGGACGATTCAGGCAAGTGTTTTGTAGCTGTATTGAACGTGTTTGGTATATATCTTGCATTTAGCGAGGGTAAGAAGGGCAAGACACTTGCTCGAAATACCGCAATGCAATTTTTATAGGCAGAGTAACATGTGGCTGTTAAACTCTTCCCAGTGCAACAACACATTATCGAAGCGAAGTTGCTTAGTATGGGGAAGGCACTCAACAGCTTCTGTGACGGGGCACACAGCACCTTGCGTACACGAAGTGTTACTTCAGGAGAGTATACAAACTCTCAGAGAACGGCATTCGCAGGTCCCTAGTCTGAAGGGACTTTTACCAAATTAGGTAGATATAAGACTGAATATATTTATAGGTGATCGCTATTAATGCGTCTGCATACTAACTATAAGTCACCTATAAAGTACCTTAGATAGATAGAGAGAAAATTTTATCTTATGGGGTGGTTCTAAGGTCTTCGTACCGTATGTGTGGTGCCCATCCGTGACGTCATTACCGTGACGTCATAGTGATGTTGGCTACATCACCTAGGGTGCTTAGGTACATCATTCTGAAGAGTGACTTGGCACTCTTCATAAAACTTCGCTACAACATCTGTATGAAGAGGAATGGAAAGGTAGTAAACAAAGCACCACCGGGCTCAAAAGGCGATTTGAAAAAGACGATGTTTGTATTTGTATCAGACTGCAAATTCATCTAGTGCTACCAAGACGCTGCGTTGCTGTGTCTGCTGTGGTACCTGTTTGGACGGGCGTCAGATTTGTCGCTCGTCCAAAACCAGAACATCTTCGTCGACATGTCGGGCGTCTTCTTCGTGCGCTTCCGCATGAAAATGTCCAAAGAGCAGAGGCTCTCGCTTTGCCCGGACGCCGACTTCGTCATCTGCCGTCTCCACGCGATCGATGTGGCTCTGATCACACAAGCTGCACCGTCCTTCGCCTTGATCGGCAGCTTGCCTGAGATACCTGTAGGAGCCGCTGTCGACTTGTCTCTGGCGACGCCGCTACTGAGGTCCTGAACACCCTTCCGAGTTTTCTGCGCATGTATCCACTGCTACGCCCGGTCCCGCTGTTCCCGCCCCCGCCAGCGCCGTCCCGACGATATACTCCTACGTCAACCGCATGCTTGATCGTATCATTGCTGCTGGAGTAACAGCCCCCTTGTCGTCGCACTCGTGTCGCTGCTGAGGAGCTCAACACGTGAACGGCTGCGACGGACTCGTCCAACGCTGGAGCTTCGTCCGTGGTGCCTGGAACAGCCTCAGGCTCGACCGCTGCCATGAGTGTGCCGAGATCGAAGCCGCCGTCAGAACGTGCCGTCGCCGTAGTCTGCTTCGCCGTGGGGGCCACCTCATAAGGCTTGGTGTTCTCAGGTGCCGGGGACTTCCTTGGTTTCTTCGTAGGTGGAGCCTCTGGCTTGTCTTCGGCGTCGGACTGCGCTGCTTGGTCCACCTCGCCTGCGTGCTGCCTTGGGGCAAACCGCTGGTAGTAGCGACAGGTCGACGAACCAACTTCTTTTTGGCCTTTCGGGGTGCTACCAGGGCTGCACCAGTCACCGGCTTTGCCGGCGCGCGCTTGTTCGTGCGCAGTGGTGCTGGATCGATCGTGCGCCCCTTGCAGGAGCTGACGTCCTCGTCGCCTCCATGCCAGTCACATCGACGATGGCGGCGGCGGTCGCAGCGATCGCTGCGTTTTGGTGGCCGCTACCCGACGGGGCGGGGTCGGCCCTAGGTGAAGGCGAGCTGGGCGCGCTTGCTTGGTCCGTGGCTCCGCATGTGATCATGTTGGTGTCCTGAGGTTACCCCCTCTTTCTTGAGATCGCCGCGTGTTCTTCTGGAACTGAAGTGAGAAGGTTTAGGGATGTTCTGCCTCCCGCCTTTGCAGTTCCTGTCAGCTTACAAAGGCACTTAAAGCCGCAAGGAAATGGCCTCTAGAGGCCTCTGGGCTAAGAAAATCGCCTTTTTAAAATACACGCCGTTTTGAGCCCCGAGCAATATGCACCGGGCCCAGCAAATTCATTAATGAAGGCGAAACGCCAGCAGGGGGCCACAATTTAAAGCATTTGCCGGTGAGTATCCGGTTTGACTCCTTATTGGTAGAAAAACATTGACCAATAATACACTGATAGAGTGTGTGGCCGTCTATAGCCTTCGCGATTGGCCTTTATATCATCCAATAGCGGCCTGCCATGTGTCGGTGAATAGACATGCCACGCTTTTGTGGCTGTGGGAGACTGGGCTCTCTGACGGAATCACAACGACCTCATTCTTCGATTTTTGCGAGCTACAGCGGAGGTCTCCGGACTGAGACATGTCTCACTCGCACACCACGACGCCTCCGACCGCCCCCCTCCCTTTGCAGCACCGTAGCTCAACAGGCAAGATCACAGGTCTTCGGCCCTGAGATGTCTGTTCAAATCAGGCCGGTGCTATTGTTCCCGATAGGGTTAGAGGCAAAACTGTGTGCTTGTGTGTGTTTGCGTGATATGTGTTCTTTGCTGTGATGTGTGTGCCCAGGTGATGTTTGCAGTTGTATGCGGCGCGCTATGAGGTGTGTCAGCACGTGATAGTTGTTGTATATATAACTAGTGTGGTTCTGAGGATGGACATGTATTTGAATGAATAACTAACTGTCACACGCGACCGACAGGGGTGTGTATGCCTTGCGTGTCAACAGGTGCAGGGTCAGCGATGCTTCTGATTGCAAGTTGGCGCTTATAGATCATGATACGCTCGTCAAGATGCCGGACTTGTGGAGCGGACGCAGTGCGCGCAGGACACCTCCAGTTCCCTTTGCGTTGACGCCATGGGCCTTCAAGAACGCGAGCAGCGCGGCGGCCTAAGTCGAGGAATTGGTCCTTGTAGTCCCTCGCTTTGGCATCTAGGATAAAGCCCTCGTCGAGGAAGAGCTTCATGAAGGCAACGATGTGACGGGACTCCGACTTCTTTTGGCGATCAGCGGAGTCCCCGATGCGCGGCACGCGCGTGTACCAGTCGTACCAAGCGGCTGAAAGGTTTGTGACTTGTTTCTTCCTGCGCTTGGGTTTCGGCTCCTGTTCTGATGCTTCTTCGGCTTGTTCGACTGCAGGTCTTCCGTGCTTCTCCTTTGGGTTCAACAAAGCCGCTTCGACGATCGTCAGGCGTGCGGCTAGTGCTTTGTTTGTGGCGATAAGTTCTTGAATGACAGCAGGAAGGTGATCCATTCTTGGGCATGGATGTTGGCTTGCGTCTTGTTGTTGTTGTTGTTCTTTATCAGGTGGAGTAGCGCCGTCGTGCAGCGCAACAGACCATGCGAGCGCGTCACCAATCGGTATCTCCGCGGCTACCAAGTACTCCTCCACGCCCGTGACGATAGGGGCTGTCGGTGCAAGCTCCTTTAACTACGGGAAGTATCGAATGAGGTACGCTGTGAATATGCTCAATACCTTGGTGCTTACGTTCAGTCGTTGTTGCTTGAGACCTGAGCAGGTGCTGAATAGACAAGCCTGCAAGCGACCTAGCCGTTCCTGGATAATATGATCCAGCTCCGCAACGACGAGGATCGTGGGCGACTCCTCCCCCCCCCATCCGCTCAAGTCTCGAGCCACTTTCCTGTCCTCGCGAGCCGTTTTAGTGATGTAGGCGAAGGCCTTGTTCGTCTTCGTCATATCCCACGCCCTGCGGTCGAAGGTCTACTGAGCAGCTAGGTGGGCGTCGGCGTTCGCGTGCTGAGCACCGTCACGGCAGAAGGAATGTGAGGTCAAGGTAGCGGTGGCTCCAGCAGGTTCAGCTACGCGCTTGAGCATCCTGTTCACGTAAGCCTGCACCCCATCCTCACCCCGCTTGGTGTATCCGCCTCCCGGTTTGTTCCTTAGGACGACTCCTAAGCAACGGGGGGGGGGGGGGGCATGGTCGACGGCACTACAGCAACTTGAAGCGTTGCCGGCTCAGCTGCCAACAACTCGTGAAGCGGCGAACCGGTGTCAATCGGGGTAACATCTTCAGACGCAAGCTCGGGCAGCTGGTCAAGCAGTGCTGCACAAGGTGCATCCTGGGTAGCCAGTGCGACGGCGAGCGCGTGCAAAGGGTACGCTAAGAAGTCCTTCTTGTCAGGGATCAAGGTGAGTCCCTGTTCTTCTGATGTCTTGACCCGCAGCAGCCGAATGTAGAATGTGCCGCTCGCTGATACTGACACGTGCTGCTTTGGTATGTAACCTAAGTCCGAAGAGCGCCCGAGGCAGTGCCACATTAGACACGCGAGTGCAGCGCGTTTAGGTAGCCAGCATGTACGCGAGCTGTGCTGTACACATAGCGAACAAGCGCCTGTAAGTTCCCCTTAGTACAAGGAGGAGCTTTATTAGGCAAGCTACCTTTCTCTCTTTTTTTGTTGCTTTAGCAAGATTAACTCAATAGGGACACGCAAGTGCGGGTATTCATCGAACAACCACAACTTAACATTTCTATAATACGATGTTGCCCAATTGCGTGCAAGCTTACCTTCGTTCCCTTCGTTGGTGGCGAGATAGTAGCCAAAGCGATCCATAGTCGCCGTCAACCGCTTGCCGGAGTTATGCTAGCCTGGACGTATTCCATGCTAGCATTCTCTCCCTCCAGAATCCGCTTGAATGCGGCAATCGCTGTGGTTCGCGCCTTCATGGTGTTCACATTCGCGAACGCGGTTAAGCTCATGCTTCTCGATCTGCGTTTCGAACTGTGTGACCTGAACTAGAGGATGTGTGTCAACGTCCTCCAACTTTCTTCCTAGTCTAGGAAAATACCTAGTTGTCCGAATGCTACATTTATACCAGAACTATTCGCTAGACTTGACATTTGTATCGGCATATTCGTATTTTGTGTGGCTGGTTCCGACAAATATTTGTCGGAATATTTCGGAACGGTCCCTTAGCCCTAATTGTTTTGATTCGCTGAAAATTCTCAATTAGAGTGATGTGATAGGCTAACATGCGATCTCCTTTGGGTCTTCCACCTGCTGTTCTATCTGTCGGAAAAACAACTATATTCATCCTTATACAGGTGAGATTATACTAGCTCGCTATTTCCAACGGACAAATCGGATCGACGATCACGTTCAGAATTATTTAGTACACTACAAATCTATAGAAATCGCTACGAAAAGCATATCGCCCTTCTGGTGTGCTGTCATTTCACAAATGGTACCATCTACAGAACATGTACCAGCGCGTCTTTCCTCACACCGCATCTGTTAGGCGCCGCCCAGATACCCTTCTACTGATTTGCATAGTTTAACCCAAATGTTCCCATTTTTCTCATCGGCGAGTGGGTGGGCATTTTTTTACATCCCTAAACCCCCAAAAACTTTATCCCGATTTCGGAACGCTGACTACAATGACTCAGCGCGAGCCTCTTCCGCCGTGCTGCCACGCACTCACACCGGTCCAGAAATGCAGCGGCAATGTGAGTGCATCCTTGCAGACACTCAAAGCCAGTGTCTTCTAACCTGTTCTCTCCCCACCAACCTGTCAGCCTCAATTCTCCTCCGAGTTGCGCAAATTCGGCGTCTCCACCAAAGTCGACGGCGTGCAGCGACTCGCCAGCGACCTCAGCGCCGCTCGCGCCGCACTGCAACTGGCGAGCGTCCCCAGTGTACCCAGCTCCGTCTTCCAGACGCCTGAGGACATTCCAAGCTATACGCGGAAACTGGTACAGTACTTGGCGCTCGTCCAGGGCTTCACAGAGTTCGCACAGAACTCGGAGCCGAATGCGCGAGCGGCATCAGTGCCGGTAACCGACGCGACAGTGGACGCAGCGCTGCGCCAACCACTGGTGGAGACTGCAGAAGGCCAAGAAGACGGCGAATCGATTGCTACCACTACGGACTGCAACGGGTGTCTTAACTTCTGTCGGTGGCAGGACGCACTCACGGGCCAGACGGTATGCGCTCGCAGTGCAAGGCAGGAATACGCACACGTGCTGTTGGCTAGTGGTGTCTTGATGATGACAGATGCAAGAGACAAAGTGGACGCTATTTTGTCCCAGAGACTGTCAGAGCTCGATGAGACGCAGCTCAAGCTCGCGTACCAGTTACTGCTGCATGCGGCTGGGGTGCTGGAGGCATGTCTCGAGTCGATGAACATCACACCGCGCACAATTGGCGCCGAGTTCCTCGAGGGTCCCGGGGAGAAGGTCGAGACTGAGATGCAGACGCAAACGTCTGCAGATGAGACTGGAATCGTGCCGGACGACGACATAATGGCCAAGTGGCGCGAGGAGCAACGTCAGGCTCAGCAAGTGACGTTACAGAAAGCTTCTCCCGACACGAGCGAGGCCACAAATGGTCATTCCGCCAAACTTGCGTCGTCCAACGCAGCGGAGGATCTTGCAATGCTGAAGCGTATACCGGACCTCGCAGATGGTCGCTTCCCGCAGCTATTAGCATGGATTGCTCTTGCTGAGGCACAGGAGCTTGTCGTGCTGCGTGGAGTGACTCGTGAGACCGTTGACTACATTTTAATGGCCAAGTTATCGATGGACATTTCGACGAGATACAAAGGTCAGTTAGCTACACTGCGCAGCTCCCATAGGTTTCACTGACATAATGCTAACTGTTTTCCATCCATGGGCATCCTGCAGAATGTCAGAAAATTGCATCCAGATTGTTGTCCTACTCAACGTCAATCACGGCCGAACGTATTCGCCATTATTGTGCCTATAAGGAGCCTTACTACCAAGCCATTTCAACGTATTTTCAAGGCGCCGCATGTATGCTGAAGGAAGATGCTCGAAACTGCGCTCAGGCCGTGGCTAATTTTAAGAAGGCAGCCGCTCTTTTTGAAAGAGTTATGCCACTTGAGAAAAGCTACGAAAGCAAAATGGCAGCCGACAAGGAGGAAAAAGAGCGCGTGAGTCTGCTGGCGGATGTGTTTCTTCGGTCGCAGCAGATAATCAGTCGAGATTTGGACATTGTCACCCATCGCAATGACAGCGTTTATTATGAATCGGTACGAAATGACCGATATAGAGCTACCTTTGTAAAGTTCTACTACGGTTTAACCATCGATGACTCCATCTTGTTTCCGTAGATCCCTGAGCCTGAAGCCCCGTGCAATGCACTAAGTCTCGTGCAGCCAACAACATTCCCGACAGTGACAACAAGTGATTTGTGGCGTAATGAGGAGGTTGCTAACTGCCTTAAATCAACTGCCGTACTTGCGCCAGCTGCAGCGACTGAGAGTCAGCAAAAGCAGAGTAGCCGTCCGCGCGAAGGCTGCTGTTCAAGCTGCACCATTTCGTAAGCTTCGGAAATTGTACATACACTATGTACAAATTTCGAAGCTTACGAAATGGATATAATACACTATGTTTTAACATGTAAACCGGGCTTCGACAGGTTAAGAACGCAAAGAACCACATGATACGTGCGAGCTGAAATTGGTTGTACGTTTGACTTTAGGTTCTAAGACAGGTCACCTGAATAGCATTTGTTGGAGCGGTGTGAAAAAAACACCGACAGCCGCTGTTCACCCATCCAACGTTCTGGAATTTCCCTTCATGCTTGGGCGGATCGCATTAGGCTCGCTGCCGTTGCTCATGCACTTCAAGTGGGTCGCATATGAATCGCCCGATCTCGATGTATTTAATCCATTTGTTACTCGTCTGGTTTCGATGCCGATAGCAGCGTCGGTGACACTAATATCCAGAGGGTATCCGTCGAGCACGAAGCCGTGTCAAGACATTTGAGCGACGGGCTCGATGTAATTGGTCCGTGGGCCCCGGTATTCGTTCGCTGGCATGCTGGGACCACAGGACGAGATGCTCAAACCAAGATGGTGCCACTGCCTAGAGCTTGGCTGGTGACTCTCTCATCGAGTACAGTACTTGACCTCAAGTTGAACTGTGGCGAGTATGGGACTGCGAGCCCATTAGAACGAATGGGAATGTTTCGACAGCAGGAATGTGAACAAAATAGGTGAGAGGATGTGCGCATGGAAGCGGATCAAGTCATCGCTTATATTCGTCACTGTCGCACATAACATTCTGGAGAAGTCACTATAATAGCAAGACAAGTGGACAAGCAAGAGCGTGATGGGTTAGTACAATATTTCCTTGGCCTGAAAAATCTAGACCTATTTTCTTGTCAAAGTTAAAATTCAAGAGCACTAAAAATAATACTAACGGCCATTAACGACTATCACTAAGATTCGCATTTCCCAATGTAAGGTGTTGTACAATTCAACATGAACTGTAGACTGTACAAGGGAATAACCAACGCAAGTTAAAACAATAAACGCATTCAAATTGATGTACGTCTTCACATCGACGTTAGGATCTCACAGACAAAACTCGACAGCACTGTAGACACGAGGGTAGGGTGCTACCCTCGTGGCCTGACGAGGCCTACCCGCGCAACGCTCTCGCACTCGCGCTTCCGCCCTGCACCAATGCAGCAGCCTTTTGAGCCGCTGTGGCCACGCTGCCGTCCATCGCGTATGTCAGGTGAGCCATCACGTTGAACCCCCCACCGCAGACTGGATCGCCCATGTTGCAGAATTCGATCGCCTTGGAGCCGTAGATGGAGCTGGAGCTTTCGATGGTTTGACCCATGAGCTTAAGCGGGTTGCCGAAAGTCACAATTGCTTTGATTCGAGGCGCCAGAGTCTCTGGGATTCGTTCACCAAAGCCGAGCAATGTTTGAATGCCAATTGAGATATCGGTGACGCTTGCGCCTTGTGAGTAGCCTCCAAGCACGAAGACCGTGTTAGGACATTCTTGAGCCACGGACACGACGTGGTTGGTCATGTCGGTGGCGCCAGGTCCAGCGCTGGTTTGATCCACGGATGCGAGGTAGGTAACCGCGTAGGACGACACGCTCATGCCGCCGAGATTGGATGCGATGCCACTGACGAGCGGCTCACCACAAATACCAAATCCTGGCATTTCGCCACTGCCACGAGCGAAGACGACGTGCACGTCGGAGCACTGGGCGTTGACAACGTTGCTGAGGCAAGTGAACAGCAGTAGTAGGGGGCCGCAAGTCATCGTGCAGACAGAAGAAAACTTCATGACACTATGAAATGGATTGTGTGCAGCTTGAACAGGATGTGGCAAAATGGGGAATGAGTGGAACTTCCAAGCCTGACGCTTGGTTGGTACTACCTGCACAATTATCCAAGGGGTTAGTTACTACGTGTTGTAACATTTCTAGAGACATGGTTTAAAGTGCTGTCGATCTTATCGGGGCACATTACTTGCAAGATTTGTCCTCGGCACCCTCTAGGCCACATGTTCGGTAGAAGCTCTGGAATTTCATGTGAGGCAATCATGCATCGGCTGTTTCCCGAGTAATTACCGCAGCTTGATGAGGCGTAGACAGAGCTGGTTCTCATTCAATTCGGACAGCAATTCTGGCTGAAAAGCAAGGACGACGCTCTGAAGCAGAAGTCTAAGCCGCCAGACAAACTGTGGGGATCGTAAAAGCGAGATCGAGGTGACCTGTGGGTGGTGAAACGGTAGAACAATAGATGAGGGGAATATGCTTGAGCGTTGTGGTTAACTAAATCTTAGTTCTTCTTCTTGATGATCTGTCACCAGAGCCCGCAGAAACGCACGGATGATGCCCCGTGACACCTTCTGTTCGCCTGCTTACGAGCAACTAACGGCCACCGGCCCCCATACGACCACATGAAAGAGTATGCCACGTGTGCCGCCTCCCCATGTGTTCCAGCATGTTGGTAGTGATTTCTTGCACCAATATTTCGTTTTTCCAACGCTATAGTCTATAGCCTATAGAGCATCCCCACTAGGTGTGCCCTACAAAGCAATAGGTCAACCTGCTATTCATTATTATCTCGGATAAGACACAACGAGAATGACCTAAAGCAGGTGGACGTTTTGGCAACGTGCGTTTGGTCTGGACTCAGCCATGTCGTGAACGATGCACTCGTCTTGATACTCAGGACAAAAAGTAGCACTTCAACGATTCGCCGGAGAGAGCAGTCGCGGGTTGTCCTAGTACACTTGGGCGTTTGCACTACCAGCAATGATCCCTTTCTGATAGAAGTACGCCTGTAGTGGCTACGAGGCAACAAACAAAAAGCTATCAGACCACAAATTCGCTGGTCGGCTGGTCAATGCACAGGCATCGCAGGGAAAATACGACTAGCAAGCTGAAAGGTTCACCTCGAAAGCGAAGCGGCTCGCCCTGGAGACCTGCCTCATCGACCACGAAATTTGTTAGCCGGCGAGCTTCACATTCTCCAATTTCCACTGACAAATACCTAACAACCCCCAAAAATTTACGAAATGAAGCTCACTGCCTTGTTCCCGACGATCCTTGGATCTCTCCTGGTGTCATTTGATCCTACTCGCCCTGTCAACGCCGCGTGCTCTCATGTTCACGTCGTTTTCGCCCGCGGAAGCGGTGAAATGGCGGGACTCGGCATTTGCGGTGAACCTCTTGTCAGTGGCATCGCCTCTGACCTCTCCGGAATGAGCGTCACGTCGTATGCGGTCGACTACCTCGCCTCTATGGACCAGACGAGTGGAGGCCCTAAAACCACTGACATGACCAATCATGTCGTATCCGTTGCACAAGAGTGTCCTGACACAGTGTTCGTGCTCGGAGGCTACTCTCAAGTGCTAGCGTCACAGACATCGCTATCGGCATCAAGACGACACTCGGCTCGGGCGATGTGATTCCAGACGCTTTGTCGTCCCGTATCAAAGCAATTGTGACGTTCGGCAACCCGCTCAAGCTCATGGGCGAAACCATCGAGAGTGCCAGCTCAACGTACGGATCGAAGGCGATTGAGTCTGCAACACGGTGACCCCGTGGGGAAATGGCTTCAACACGATGGCGCACCTGACGTATGCGACGGATGGCAGTGTGACGACTGCAGCTCAAAAGGCCGTTGTTTTGGTGAAGGGAGGCACCAGGGCGCTGCGTGCTTAAGCCACTTCCAAATGGCAAAGCCTCGTGAAGCTTCAAGGCCTGGAGGTATGCTGAGCTGTATGTAGAGACCGTGCCAACAAATATACGTGTTGAATACGTCCGAAGTGTTGCCCTGGAGTGCGGTTAGCCGCTACTTAACCATCTTGATGACGAAAATACGTTTTTTTTCAAGGGCAGCACCAACTTTTAATAACTTTAGATCGCGGAAGAAAAACCGCAAAAAATCTGTGAATAAGTTACAGTCGATGCTCCAAATGTTTTAAGCCAATACGTTTTTGACAAGGTGGGGCCGCGAATATTTTCAAACAATACTGGACAACGCAATATATTAACTTATCTGCTGTTTATTACTTCGTACTACTGAATTAATAATGAAGAATGCAAGCGGATAGTGAGGCACAACACCTAAGCCATTGCCACTTCACATTGGACATATATGTATTAAGAAGTTAACAACAACGATGATCTGGACATGGTGAGGTTCACACGCTAGCAACAAGCTCATGGACGGCGATGCTCAGAAGCAAGTTACCGAATCATCCTCAGAATTACATACGAAGCATCCTCGCACCGCCCTTCACCAACGCAGCAGCCTTCTCGGCCGCACTGGGCACGCTGTCCATTGGATAGGTCGTGTGGGCCATCATGTTGAAGCCGTTGCCGCACACCGGATCGCCCATGTTGCAGAATTCGATCGCCTTGGGGCCGTAGGTGGAGCTGGAGCCTTCGATTGTCTGGCCCATTAGCTTGAGCGGGTTGCCAAACGTCACAATTGCTTTGATTCGAGGAGCCAAGGTCTCCGGAATGGATTCGCCACTGCCAAGCATCGTTTGGATGCCTAACGAGATATCGGTGACAGTGGCGCCTTGTGAGTAGCCTCCAAGCACGAAGACCGTGTTGGGACATTCTTGAGCCACGGACACGACGTGGTTAGTCATGTCGGAAGCACCGGGACCAGCGCTGGTTTGATCCACCGATGCGAGATAGTTAACCGCGTAGGACGACACGCTCATGCCGCCGAGGTTGGAGGTGATGCCACTGACGAGCGGCTCACCACAAATACCAAAGCCTGGCATTTCGCCACTGCCACGAGCGAAGACGATGTGAACATCAGAGCACTGCGCTTGAACGAGGTTGGTTGGAGCCGCAATGAGAAGGGCAATAGAGCCGATGATCGTTGTGCCGGTCGATGCAAACTTCATGTTGCTGCGCTGGGTGTGTATGGCTTGGGTAGATTGCAGGAGATTGAGGAATGAGTCTCAGCTACATGCATCCGCGCTCAAGGTTACTGAACAGATCCGTTTCAAGTATCCTGAGCTTCACATGACACACGCGCTGACCGGCCTCGCTTTTGTCGAAACCGGATATCTCTAGGAAAACAAACAGCAGGTGCTCTCTATCTCGTTATTTCGCTTGCTCTCTGGTGGTTAAGCGTCACGTATCGGTATACGTATGTATCCCACTGTACCGATAAGATGCTCTCGTCGTACAGCGAAAAGTGCTATCCAGCGGTCAATGAAAAAAAAAAAAAAACGATGGAAGCGTTCAAAAACGTTTTTCGCTAACCCTTCGTGCTTCGTGATGGACTTCACATAGTTCATTTTGACTCCATTTACTATACGTATTCGTCGCAGGCGTGACAAAATCACCCCGGGTGGTTGAATCCCAGCCTCGTGTGAGCTCCACATGACTTAGAATGCAAAAAAATTGCCACCACATATCCAGGTGTCTTGATGATGGCAGGTGCAACTGCTGGTTGACACGAGCTCTAGCCCATAAAGTCCTCCCACCCGCTGTTTCAGAACTAGAAGAAACCACAATTGCGTGTGTTCACCACAGGTGAATCATCGGTGATGCAGCACTAATTCGAATAACACCGTCGCCACTACCCTATTCTGATTTTACATTGAGTAAGAGATCGATTCCCAGCTGTCTACAAACTTAAGAACATCACTGGGTTTGCCCGCAATCCACATGCACTTTGAGGGCGCTTCAACATTAGTCTTCGTTTTAGAAAATTCACATTCGTTAAAGAAAAGCATGCGCCGCATATTTGCCGGCCTTCCTAACAAACGTGATCGTCTCTAGATAACCTGGGCCACGAACTCTTGTCCGTGCTTCATTCGGAAGGGCCGTCTCCAAGATGCGTATTTGCACTGTTTATTAAAACAACTAGCACTGTGTTGGAATTGAAGATGTCCACATTACGTAGTGGTCAGCTTTTTACATGTATTGTATAACGATTCTCTTGAGGTTTCTTCATTCATCGACGAAGTGCTTTTGCTAGTCGCCGAACTATCAATTCCTCATTTCACATTGTCACATATACCGACGACGATCTGTGGATCCATCATCCTGCTTTTTCAACGCCGACTAGCCTGATGTCACGCCGTTTTCGGGTGCGGATTAATCCTTAGCGCGAAGTCACAAAATGACGACAATCGGAAGTAAGCACCTTGGCTTAAAATGTACCCTCGCCTCGCACCGCGGTAACGAAAGATTTCGAGACTGGTTCGTAATGGTCATACAGCAGCCTGCTACGATGTGGTAGCTTGATAACACTCTTGCTTCCAGAACCGAGCTCACTCCCAAGTTCTTAATGCTCATACAGTCGGCGAATAAGAAATATAATATATTTTCTTGGATGGATCGGCCAGCCTTGAATGTCAGGAGCTTGTTGAGGTTATTCGCTTTGTCAATTGCATGGAGAGTAAGTAAGCTGTAAGTAGAATAGAATAGTACACTGTTCACTGTAATTAGTCTGACTTAGACTATTTATTGGCTTAAGATTATTTATGAATCCAAATATGGTCTTACACCTGATCGTGAATATTGGAATCAGGGAGACTCGAACCGTCGACACCAACCTTGCAGAGCCGGACTTAAAACGGGAGCCAAAAATGAGTTCCGAATGACATCGAATCGCTTTACTTTATGTAGGATCGTCTGTCTACGTTATTCGTAGGTGTGCTCCCGACCACAGGCTCGCCTTCATAGTGGGAATGGTGTTTTTTATGGTCTTGAAGACGCGGGTAAAGTTGAGCAACAGACCATGTCCCGTCGATCCCAAGCGACCACACCGCATCGTATAATCGCCTCGCGCGCGTCGGACATACCGTTCTTGTCCTTTTGAAGGTTGACGGCTTTGACCACATCAGCAGCATGTTGTAGAAAAACTTTTACCCCGATATTCTGAAAATTTCCTGACCACGAGTCATTCTTCCGGATCTTGTTTTACAATACTTGTCCTTGATCAGTTCCGGCTTCTTCTCGTTCCACATGGCTTTCCATGCGTCTTTTATCTCGGAAATAACGAACGGGTCCGCTGGTTGGCAAATATCTGTTGCGGGTGGGGAAAACTAACGGTCAGACTTGATAGCATCAAGCTCCGCACGGCATTCGCCCGCTCCTAGATGACCAGAGCAGTTATCGTGGGAAATAGCTTTCTTTCACCCGCGCACGTCTGCTCGCAGCGCTCGCCTCTCTATCAGCTATTCACGAAATATCTTCGGAGTCATCCACCCTTTTTGTTCGAGCAATACATGTAGCACACACCTGGGGTTTATCCGGAACTCCATGAATAGGGTAATTCCCCTCAGAATTGATAAATCTCATCATTGGGGCGTGAATCTGAGCGCTTGGCCTTTCTGACAGCCGAGCTACCATTGTCATGCCTTCACCCTGACGACACTTCTGCATACTTGGCAGTCTTGTCGCCGGAAACTGTAAGCGTCTTGCCGTTTTTGGAGTCCACAACAAAGTGGGTTTCATCCATGCTCTCGATTGCATTTTCATCCAGCGATCCGCCCGCAAACTCGCGCTCAGCTCGCCTAAATGAAAAGTCACTTCTTTTTTCTCGTTGTGCAAGAACTTCGCCTCACTAAGCTTTTTTCTGTTTGATCCTTGATACCAAATCGTGCCTTTATGAAAAATTTTCCACAAGTCATGGGGGTCAACAAAGTTACATTGATGGGAGCCTATGCAATGACCATCAGCTTAGTCTGATAAAGGACGAGGAGAGCGGTGCCCCCAAATGGTCATGCAGTCAGCCCCACTAATAAAAAGTCGAATCATCCCGTGGGCTTACCACCGTGTTTATCGACAACGTGACCACTGACACCTTGCAAAGCCTGGTGTAGGTCTTAAGCGCGTCAGAAACCCGTCGTCCGTGGAACTGGATTGTGAGTGTGTCTGTGACCGATCGGTCTATGTGCGTCGCCCCCCCCCCGGCTTGTAGAGAGTGAGAAATAAACCGACGCGGATCTTGGCCAGTAGTGATGGCAGCTCGCTCGATAGCCTCTGCCACGTCAGCAGTCGCAATGGATACAGGCTTTCCGCGACGATCCAGGTACCGTGCGGATGGAATCTCAGCAGCAGAGTTTCCGAGCCTGAAAAAGGAGCAGGGCACCAAACACTGGGCACAGGAATGGGTGGCCGGATCGCGACAAAATCCTTGTAATCGGGGTGCCGTCTTGGTTTGTCTTGTATCCGATCAGACGCATACAAACAGACTGTGCTCTCGGGAGAGAAATGGTTGGACGTCGCTTCGCGTCCAGGACTGCTATGTCTTGTGCTCGGACAGCAATCATTTGAAGGAACCTCCAGTAATCGCCACGACTTCTGATCGCCTCAAGAGGAAAAAGGACTCCAGGCCCATAATCCCCCGAAGGGCTTGCTCAAAGGTTGCAGTCATCGAGAGTCTGTGAAAGAACGTCTCGAGGAGCTCGAGCGAGACGGGTGCTTTACGCCGCCGTGGTGAGTCGAGGCGACTGATTTCTTTGAGAAGCATGCGGATATGCGGGTGTGCGATGGGGAAGTCGCAACCGGTTGCCGCGAAGAAATGCCGGACACCAAGGAGAACCGCCATGATCGAGTCACTGCGAATGGGCCCTCCCGATCCGTAGCCAAACTGGAAGCCGTGGAGAATGGAGGCTGAAATGTGCTGCACTTGGTCGACAAGAGGCACACCTGCCAGCGAGGGCGCGATACCGTGGCGAGATGTCCGAACTGTCCACGTGGTTAGCGATCGACTGTACTGGTCAAACGTGGAGTCGGCAACGGAGTGCGCGCGGAGATACGGGGCCCAATGTCGGTAAAAAAAAAAAACCCTGAATATCGACTGTCGGCGACACTGGCGACCAACCATGAGTTAGTGATTAAATCTTGGTCGTCTACGATGGGTTAGCGGTGATGCGGGAGCCGGCGTCAGCGCGTACATTGTCAACACCAGCGACGTGAGATGCCGAAAACCGCAGCTGAAACGTAGTTTCCCACCATCTCAATAACCGGATGATCACTTTGGCGCGCGGGTTCCTCGGAGAGAGCTTGTTTTGCCATGCCACAGCAGCGATGTTGTTAATGCAGAACTGGACGTGATAGGGGCGCCCTTTGCTAGCAACATTGGAGCCCCACCGCATGGACCGCAAAAACACAAGAAAGCAGCTCGCGGAAGTTGATGTCGAACCCGTTGGGCTCACCGTTCTTGAACTTGTCAATCAGATCACGCTCGCTTCCCGAGAATTGGTTCCTGAGGGCCTCTTGCGAGTGCACGTCTAAAGCGCAGAACCTGTAATCGGACGCATCCACTTCGACCACAATATCCGGTACCGGGAGAAAGTTGAAGTATTCCAGCGACACACCGTTCGGTTGCGGCCTCTGTAGCACGAGTCACCACCACAACAGGTCCTGCTGCTTGTCTGGCGTGATAGGTACTCTATGGAAACGATGCAGTTGGCTTTTTCGCTGACGTAGGCGTTGGAGGAACGGCTGTGCAGCACGGATGCAAGCCGCTATGTGTCAGAGCCGACCCATCAGCGACCGTTAGGCCTCCTTGACAACGAGGAGGAAAAGAAGGCAGAGGCCACAATTTCCCGTACCTTTTCGATTTTCGCAGCTGGCATGGACACTGTTCCTGCGGCTGAATCAAAAGCGAGTCCAAGCACGCGCTGTCGTATATTTCACTGAGTGAACTTCTTGGAGTTGATTGCGTCTGCTCCCAGGACAGCCACCATGGCAAACCAGAGAGCCGATCCGCGTCGCTGCAGGATTGACCGATGTCTGCAGTCACATTGATGGGGTCGTCAACCCAGTGATAACTGAAGAAACCGCCTGGGAACACGTCGTTGGTGTGAGAACCATGTACATGAGCTATAGCGCCACCGGTAATCTCGTAGAACCCTGGGGACCCAGTCCAGCCAAACGGTGCGGCGAGCGCGAACAGGATGACATTACCCTCCTCGATATATCCGACGAAGAGGTATACACTGTTGCTATGGATACTGATGTTGCGGAAAGCCGAGGCTACGTCGCCAGCCATCACACAGATCTGCGCGTGCGGGCGATCACGCTTCGACTTCAAGATCTCGGTTGCTGTGGCGTCGCAATGCCTGAACTGCGGCTTAATAATGCTGTCCTGATTAGTGCAGTCGTTGATGGAGGCGCCTTCGCGGTACGACAGATCGTGGATCGTGCGGCCAGCAACGTTGGCGTCTTCACCGCCATTGCTGACAACCCCAAAGGGACTGATGATAATTTCTGGCCATTCCATGAGGAGGTCCCATTCGAGCACCAAGCATCGTTCTGCGTCCTGCTCCTTGCGGATGTTCTTGCGGAGAACGTTGAGGCGGTCCCTCGCCTATCCGTGGTTTGGTGGACCTTGTAACTGTCGCGGTGGTGTCTTGCTCAACCGAGCTTCAACGCCGCCTTGAACAATCTTCTGTAGCTCATCCAGGTGCTCGTCCTTTGCAAACTGCGTTCATCACCGCCGGCATTATGGTTTTGTTAGGCCGGTAGCCGCTGGCCATCTGCCCCCGAACCAGCTTTACAATAGCGGGCAGTGAAGAGCCTGATCGTCACGCATAATCGGATAGAGCCTTCTGCAATGGTGTATCCAGAAGAAACTCAGGACCCAGTGTTCCTGGGCGAGAAATGGGTGGTCGGTCGGCGGAAGCGTGATGCCCAACTTCGATCGCTTGAGCCAGCGTAGCCCTGCGTGCCAGGTGCATCAAGTCACTTCTTGCGCGGGCGCTTGCGTGCATCGCTGCTGCCTCCTTGAAGCTGACGACGGGACGCAGGTAGTTTGGACGTAGTGCAGCGAGAGCCATGGACTTTACCCTCTCCGCCCTTGGGGCTCTGGCCGGTGCTTCCCAATTTAGCGCCCTCCATCTCTGACACAGTAGGATGGTGTGATTTTGACAAAGTAACGCTCTGCATGGTGAGCGTGATGATTGTGCCGGCTGTATGACCGGCACTGACCGAAAGGCCATGGGCGACTGTATGGTCGGCCTGGATTGTATAATCTGGGGTAGCTGTATAGCTGTGGAAGGCTATATAGCCGACCCGGACCGTAAGGCCGGAGTGGTAGCGCTGGTAGCACCGGCTCCGGAGGGTCCTTCTGCCCGCCCGGTTAACTTGATGTTCGGGTGGCCGACAAGGTCGGACGAAGAGCAAAACAGACGCTCTCACGAAAAAGGTTCCGCTCGCGCGCCGATGGTCGATAGCGCGTAGGGCCTTGCAAAAGCCGCTCCATCATTGTGGGTCGTCCAGTTGCATGTAGCCCAGTGCCGTACCCATGAACTTGTTGACATACAGCAACGTCAATCGGACGCGCGCTGGAGTGTTCTCAAGATCGGCCGACTTGTTCTTGGCCATGAAGTGGCGCAAACGCGAAGGGAGCTTGCGCCTGTGCTCGTACCACAGCTCCTGTCCGAACGAGGTCAGGCCGTGCAGAGCATCGATGATGTCTTCGTAGGAGGCGATCCTAGCCGGAGGCAGTGATGCCGGTGGGCTGAAGTCGCTGGAGAAGTTGGCATTCTTTGAGCCGTCTTCCAACTTCGTCGTTTACGATAGACTCTTTGAAGTGCAGCACCGCCAGACCGCGCGACCCCAGCCGACCGCTGAAGATCGCCATCAGAACGGCGGGTGTCGCTCGAAACTTGGCCGACTCGAGCTCCCGCATTCCCAACACAAACGACACCATAGACAGGGGCTTCCCTGCTTCGGTACCAAACGCCCTGAACTCGCGACTTGCAGCCAATAGATGGGCTTGCGGCGGACTGTAGTCGCCTTTCGCCTTCTTGACACCTTCCAGGAAGCTTGCAGTTGTTAAGTAGCAGACTGCGGCCGGTGGCATGTCTCCCTTCTTGTCCGGGGCCGTCGGAGCGGGCGGCGCAACGTGCGGGCCTACTGCCGCGGAACTTGGTGCCCCTGCATGCGCTTGCCCAGCTACCACGGCTCGGCGGCGCTCGACCTCTTCCTTCAGCATTTTCAATTGGCCCCGCATGTCGGAGCTGTATTGCATAGCACCGGCAGCTAATTCAGGCATCGCTTCGGCCGCGGCGCTCTCCTCTTGCGCGGTGCCAGTCTCAAACGAGGCCATGAGCGAGTTCAAGTCGAATCCTCCCTCGGCTCTTGTCGCAGCCAACGCACTTCGTGGGAGCACCCACCTTGACCACCTTCGCCTTCAGCGGTGTCTTTCGCGCCTTCTTCGCAGGCGGGGCCGGTTGACTGGCCCTCCAGGTCGGACTCCGAGTCGTGGTGGCCGTCGCTGGTGGACTTTCCGTGACGTCAACGATATGCCGGCGCTTGTGGGGTGCCGCTCCCCATCTTCTTCTTGCCCTTACGGGCCTCCGCCCTGCCGTCGCTGAAGACCGTCTTCGGTGGCGCACGTTTTCTCGTACGCAGAGATGCAGGCTCGCTCGTGTGCCGCATAGGCGCCGTAGGCCGTGGGGCTTCCGCGCCAGTGACGTCCACCACGACAGAAAGCGGCAGCCTCAGGAGCAGCTGGGGGCTGGCTATCCGAAGGAGACCTGTCTGTCCTGGATGAGGGCGAACTAGGAGCGCTGGCTTGGTCGGTGTTTCCGCAGGTGAGCATGTCGTACTTGTTAGAAGAAACCCCTATCTTTCTTGTTTGCGTGGCGTTCTTCTGGAATCGAAGTGAGGGCAGAACTCCACGTTCATCGGGTGGTCCCTGGAGAGCGGCCCGGACAACCGCAGATATACCGGTATGCACCGGTATACCGGAAGTACAACGTGAAGAGGAAACATAATTTCCTGGCTTCACTATGGAATACAGCTGTATCCAGCGCGAAATGATTTTGTCGATGATCCGTGCGCCTTTTGAGCCAGCGCTTGGGGGAGTGTTGCGCTCAGTGCTTTCTCAGATGATTTGTTTTGCGGGTTGTAACAACGACGCCTTTCAAATTTCACACTAATTTTTCGTAGTCGATCGAACATTTCCAGCAGAAATGGATACAACTGATTTACCCATGCGCTTATGGGTCTACCGCGCCCCGCAAATACTTTGGTGTTGACACGGCGTCTTCCACCACGCCGACGCACCGAAACGGCAACTGCACCACGCTCGGCCTCCAATGCGCGCTCTCGATTCTTCCACCAGTCTAACGCCTTGAATACGTTGACCCGTGGCGTAGCAGTTGAAAACAGAAAGGGAATTTGTCGACAGCTTTAGCGAGCATGCCTCGTTCTCCATTGGCCACGCCGTTATTATTCATCCAGCGGACGACTAGTCGGCGATGGCAATACTACGCGTTGCCTGCGTACTGTGGGAAAATTGGCGTGGCGGCGAAGACCATGGTCGAGAGGAGGCGAGTCCAACTTTAGAGTCGTCGCCGACCAGCATCTCCGCGGTATGTCTGGCTGAACCCAATGAGGCGTTAACGGGTACGCTGGGGCTGGTTTGGTCCACGTTGTCGCACTCGGGGCACCCACAGGCTACCAAAGCCTTTGTTACGGTGGGCGCTCACAAAATGGGTGTATGTGACAGGGACACTCTGGGCAGCAGTATACAAGACCAACTGGTTGGCCGCAACCTCCATACGGTAGACTTTGTGAGAAGCGTCGTACTGAGATGAAGACCGGTAAAACTGAAAGTGATGACGTAAATAGAAAGAGGGAGTGGTGAGGCACTCTACCGTTCAGTCCTTTACTCCTACCACCAAGCTGAGGTTACATCAGACACGACATGTGGCATACTTCGCTTCCTCCTTCCCACCTTAGGGCCACTTTGATACACTGATAGAAACGGTTAGTCCAAGTTCAAATGATCATGGTCCGCAAGACCTCGATAGATAACGCTGGTTGAGAAGGAGGAACCCAAGCAATTCTCGAGGCGTAGTTTACCCAGTTGTGTGCCCTGATCGTTGCACTACAGGCCGTAAACCAAGTGCGCGTCCACCACCACCGGTTGCAAGTCTCGAGTCCCGAGCAAATAGCCCAAGTTCAAGGGAAGCGTGGCGAAGCTGTTATTCCATGTGGAGACGTTGTGTCGCAGCAACGGCTGCGACATGAAACCACCGACGACGCGCTGCCCGCAAACGCCGGTACAGCGATGGCCTCGAGGAAACCAGTGGAGGGACAGAATTGTGGTCAGTTCACCCATGATGCCCTCGCGCACCCCCAAACCTCCAACTTCCAAGCGGTACTACAACTGAAGCTAGCAAGCGCGCGCGAGCAACGCTACCGTAAAATCTAACTCTTTCCGGCCTTCTGCCAGCGATGTTACAAGCCTGGTCACTACGCTCTTACCGATCAGACCTAAGAAGGTACTGTGTGCAATTATCACAAGAACCCTGGCCATCCCTAGCGCGGTTGCACAAGACGAAGACTGATCAGGGAAACGACAAGCCACGTCAATGGAGGAGGGGCATACGTGACGAATGGAGGAGAAGATCGACGTGGCGAGTGCCAGCAAAGAAGGTTTATCTATACAGTGAATCCGCTTTGCGAAGGTCCTCTCATCTACAACCGCTCTTCATCGTTTCCCGTGAATGGAGGCATCGTGCACTGTGGACCTTGTTGGACAGTGGTGCTACGGCTTATGCCTTTGCCAAAAAGAATGAGCTGAAGATCGAGATCTGCTGGTTGTCACAATGGTTTCGATCGTTGACTCTTCGGTAGGTGATGGGGCCCCTCTGTGTGTGCATACAGAGAATGATCAAGGTGAAGCTGCTGGGAGATGGTAACATTGGTGAGGCCATTCTGAAATGGATAAGGTAACCCCACACCTTGGTTGAGCTCCCAAATTACCATGTGTCGTTGTCGGGTTCGACATTTTGATTGTGCTTCGTGGATGTACAACCTAGTATCGCATGTGCTTCAATAATGTGGAGCCTCAGAGGTCGACACTTCGATCCCCAGTGGAAAGGGTAGTCACACTATAGGTTGCGGGCTTCGCCGAGCTCTGGCCAAAAAGCTTATCGACAATAATCTCTGTCTAGCGGCGTGCCAGAAATGCGGTTGTAGGGCGGAGTTGAAACCGCTGAAAGACCAGCTGAAGACGTGGAGAATCGCTCGAGACGAGAGCAGAAGAGTGCCAAAGGTACCCTGCAAGTAGTTGACTCGGAAGGAGGCGAGACGAAGTATATCACAAGGAACAAGCTGCGAGAGTTTTCAATGTTATACTCAGGCAGGGACAGCCCGGGCACGATTTCACAATGTTCTGACGGGCAACACGATCAAGGAGATAAACGCGATTTCCGGCAGAATGACTAACCTGATAACGTTGGTTCAGAGAAGGCCAAGCGATACCCTCAAATGGATTGGATTTGGAGTCCGTCGAGCAGAACTCAGAGTACCCTGTTATCATCGTACTCGGACAACTGGTTCGAGCCTGATCTACCCGACGGACTGCCGCTGGAGCGTGACACCGAACATCGCACCAATGTGATGGACCTTAACCCTGCGATGTACCGACAGCAGTGGTAGGACACAATCCTTTGATCGATAGTTAGTACGCGAGATGATTGCAACTGGTTGATTCAACCCACTGTCAGTCCCCACGATGCTTCAAAATTCTGCGTGCGTACGACCGTGGGATGGCGTACCGTTCACGACTACCTCGCCCGCAACGCCATACGACGGAGTGTACCGATGACGCGCAAGAAGTTTGACCGCATAGCAGATGCCTGTTACTTCTCCTGCGTGGACCTGATGTCATCGTATTACCAAGTGCATAATTTCCACTTTAAATGAAGATGAACCACGTCAAGTATACAGCGTTCCAAACGGTAAGTAGGCTGTACGAGAACCTGGTGCTATCGATGAGAGACAGCAACGCTCCAACATCGATGCAACCAATGGAATTGAGACTGTTTTCGGCGTGGCAATGAAAGGAGAGCGCTTAGCCAGCCGATCAACGGCGAATCATCTAGAATTGTACCCATGTTTGTATCCGGTAATCCATGATGAAGTCCATCGAGATAAAATGCCGACGTTCGTCTGGAATCTGAAGTGGCTTCATTAGTCCAGTAGTCGCGGTTTGTTTCGTCGCAGTCTCTCCAGTCGGAGATGTACCTCTTGCTCATTTGAACTACACGTAGTCAACACGAATGGTAAGGTATGTGCGGTCGGTACCAGGGTGTCCATCGTAGTTGAAATCGCGAATCTCAGGATTGCACTACATTTTTCGGCCACAGCCCGGAGCTTCTTAGCCGTTGACCCTTTTTGCTGCTCTACCAAAGCAGGGCCTTTACCTCGAAGTACGGCTTGTACTGTATGCTACGCTTTCAGAGGGTCCATCGCGCTTCTTGAACGCGAGTCGGATTTCTCGAATCACCCAATCCTTTGTGTAGCCAGAAATGGTGGACTTGATTCCATCATTCGAAAGATTGATCTCTGCAACACGAAGCTGATAGACTGTCTCGTTGAAAATGGGAACGAGTAAGTGGTGAAACTTCTTCGTCTCGGATTTGAGATCTGGCCGTCGGCCGAGAGAGTCCGCGATACCGTTCTTGGCTTCTGGGGATATACGCGAAACGGGCTGGGATTCTGCAACGATGTCGTACACCAGAGACGTCGGCTAGCCATCTTTTGCTGGAAACCACCTTTGAGGGACTTGTGGTCTGTCTAGATTTTGACCGGTAGACAAAAGTAGTAAACCCGGAAGCAGCTAATGCATTGAGAATAACGTGTAAATCTTACCGTTGAGCGGGATGCTTCATCATTCTTAACTTCATCGTCCAAATAGTATCACCCGACACCGTCGACGACTTGGAAGAGCGGACGAACGACGGCAAACCGACTTGCATCCGGTGCGTCTGCTGTAGGGAAACAGGCAGGTGCGGTACCGGTGGCAAACAGCCGACGCATCAAATTCTGGTAGATTTGGAACTGCGCGGTGTTCAACACAATCGTCGACTTCAGCTATGTTTTCCTATCTATCGGTGTGAATGTTCGGTTTACCGACCTTAAAGGGGGGACGAGTGAAAGGAAGTCGCCGCCTTTCAGTCTCCAAGTCGAAATACATCGACTTCGCTGCGGTTGGTTTCCGCAGCTGGCTAATTTCCGTTTGAGCCTCGACCACTCCCACGTGCGCTACTCTTCTCGGCCTCCACGTCGGCCTCAAGTATGGCCAAGACTCGGTCTAGCAGCGGTGCGCAAGCACCTGCTAATCCTGTTGCTCCCAAGCAGCAGGCTAAGAGCTCTAAGCCGTCTGGCAAAGCCTATGCTTCGAAGGGATCCACCAAGGTGGCATCTAAGGTGGTATCCAAGGCGCCCGAGCCGCCTGCAGAGGGCCTGAGCTATGAGGCGGAATCGGATAAGCCTCCCATGTCTTGGAGCGAAAACCAATGACCTTCGGGACCAGCTCATCAAGGGGTCTGAAGATGAACCGACCTAGTCCGACTCGCTTGGGTCGCGTACGCCGTTATCCAGCCGGTATGGCGACGCTCCCAAGACACCTGAGCGGCAGGAGGGTCCTGTCGGGTAACGCAAGGAGGACTAAAGAAACCGCGCCTTCCGATCAAGAACTTGGCGATCGCTGAGGCCTCTGCCGGCGTTAAGGCTGCGAAGGCAGCAGCAGCCTCGGAAGTCAGCCGTAAGAGACGGGCTGCTTCCCGGTTTCCACTCCGCGAGGCGTTGAGGGCCATCAGCTACACTAAAGAGGGGCCTCTTTAGCTCATCTTCCGACGACGAGGAGGAGAGCCAAGTGGACCGAAAGAATCTCGCTGGGCAGCAGTTGGAATACCAGGCAGCCCGTCGAAAAGGAGTGTGCGTCTCGGCGGCCCATCTGCCTGCGAACAAATATTCGTCTCCTCGCTATTGGGGGCCGCCTTGCGCACCCGGGTAGTTCCCTCCAGAGGAGCCCGACGCAGCGGATGCTTACTTGGGTTAGCTCCCGTCACCTCGAGTGCTCTTCGGCGAGCACTCTTCTAAGGGTGCGTATGAGCGCCAACTAGTGGCCAAGCAGCCCCTGTTCCAACGGGACTTGTGTGCTGCTAGGTGCATGCTCCTGGCACCGCACTACATCTCGTTCAAGGAGTTCACGAGCCGGCGAAAGAAGCCAGTGCTCCAGTCGGGAATTGATCGGTGTGAAGCTACCCTTCGGTAATGCCTCGCCATGTGCCTCCTTCCAGGAGGCTGAGGCCGTGTTCTGGAAGTGGGCAGCTATGCGCTGCTCACAAGAACAACTCGATGTTCTCCGGCGGGATCCCACGTTGGTCTCCGCATTGAGTTTGCCCATTTGGTAGGCAAACGGCAACTCTCTAAAGAACAGCACAAACATCCTGCTTCTAGCGCTCATGATGAGCGCGGGTATGGTCTTAGCTTCACGACTACACCCCGTTCGGGAAAGAAATCCCAAACTACTTACGAAGCGTCGCCCATTCTGTTCCCAGATTCAGCCTGGAGCCGTTCCATCGGCTCCCAGGAGCTCTCAGCCTCCAAGTATCCCTTTCACTTCACGCGGATCTGGCGCATCCCGTGCTACTCCTAGAGCGCACGCTCCACGTGGCAGTGAGTTCCCATTACGATCGAGAAGAGGCGGCGGGGCCCTCGTGGAGTATGAGTATGAGGCGCCGCCCATACGGTCCGAAGGACCCGGCGTACCGTCATCGGCTCCACCTCTAGCCGGTGTGGACTCCGCTCTTCGTCGGCTAGTGCTTGCGCTGGAGATTGCGCTTGGCGTCGATGAGGGTGGGCTGCAGCCGCCCAGGTCCTAACGCTGGGACCCTTGGGCCGCCCTGTGACGACTTGAGTCGTCTGGCAGACGATTTATTGGCCCTGGAAGGACAGGTCAACCGTCAGACCAATGACGTGGACGAGGCCTTCCGACGTCTGGATGCCCGCTGGGTGTCCGTGGACCGTATCAGCGGGAGGTGTACCCTCCCTCGGGACGTCCTGCGGCCTTTGCCCCAGGCGGGAGCGACTCCTGAGTACTCCCAGCCTTACCACCATGGTTCATTCTCGTCGTATGCAGCCGGGGTTCCATCGTATGAAACCCCTTCCGTGGTCTCGCATGGGACCTGGACTTTTGGTCCTGTGCACTATCAGGCGGTGGAGACGCAGCGGCGTTTCCGCGTGTGGAGGCTGTGGGGCTGCCGGGTCCTTCGGATCATGGTACCGCTTCCGACCACCAATGTAGAACGTCGGTTGGGTCGTCATCGACTTAAGCAGCTCAGTGGTGTACGCCGCCTTGTGTCTGGCCAGGACAGCGAAGGTCCGATGAAACGATGCTTCCACGTTTTGCTCCTTACGGAACCTACCGTGGCTAGTGGTAGGTTCCTAGTATCTAGTAGGAATAATCCCCCCATATTAAACACGTTTAAGTTTCCTCTTCCATTCTTGTCTGGGTACGCCTTTGGTTTGTCCTGTGCCCGTCATGGAGTCACAGACACGGCTGATTGCGTTCAGCCTGGTGTCTATAAAAGCCTCCTCTTGTTTCCGCAAGGAAACTGGTCTTATGTCCGAGACCCGGGAGGAATGCGTTATCCGAGCCTCTCCTCCATTTAGAACCGCAGATGGGATGCTCCCTCGTAAAGTGAGTGGCATCCGCGGATGGCGCAAGCCATTCGGGTAGAACGGAGCATACTCGGTCGATGCGAGAACCGCATTGTTGAAGGACTCAACTACTGGCAGTCGAGTTAACTAAGTGCGAGGAGACTCCGCACATATGTGCCCTCAACCATTTGGTTGACACGCTCCGTCTGCCCATCCGTTTGAAGGATGGTCGGTCGTGGACATGTGCACCCTCATCTTGCTCAGACGGCACACGAACACCAAGATACCGGTGTTCCCGTGGCCGTCGGCTGGAAGTCCGAAGATGAAATCCAGACTCATCGAATTCCAGCAGTCCGCTTGAACGGACAGGCTCTGCAAAGGAGCCGAGACGTGCCCGGCGGGTTTCACTCGCTGACATGTTTCACATGTCCTCACGTACTGTGCGACCCACTTGTACATGTGGGTCCACCAAAAGTACTGAGAGCGGTTGGAAGGTCTTCTCGCGGCCAAAGTGACCGCTGGACGGCGCATCGAGCGCCTCCTGTAGGATGTCAAACTTGAGATCCTCGTCACTTGGAACGACTACCCGAGGGGTTTCGTGTGGTCCACTCGATAGTAGAGTAGACCATCGACCCACTCGTATTGATGGGGTCGGGCTCTTTGACGCGGCGTGAGCCACTCGGCCTTGGCTTCTTTGCCAGTGGCCAGGAACCGTACCAGAGGTACCAGGGCTTCGTCGCACCGATACGCCATGCGTATCTGATCGTATAGATCGGTCGTAGCACGACTGATGTGTGCCATCTCGTATCCCGGCCTGCGTGACAACGAATCGGCATGTTGAGCTTGCCAGGCCTTACTCGACGCGGAAGTTGTATTCCGCGAAGAAAGATAGTCATTTCGCCATCCATTGGGACAGATGGGGCTAATTTGTCACCGTCTGCAAGGATGCGTAATCTGTGTAGATCACAAAGGGCTGTGAGCTAAGGAGGTGCGCCAGGAACTTGACAAGGGCGTAATTCAAAGCAGCTCCTTGTCGTGGACGGGGTAGTTCCGTTCGGCAGCCTTAAGCTGATACCAGATCACTAGTTCACGTCCTGCTGCATCGTGCTGCAGCAATACACACCCGATTGCATAATCGGATGCACCGCAGACGACGATGAACGGCTTTGTATCGTCCGGCAGTGCCAGGACTGGCGCCGTCTGAAGGCTTGCCTTGACACTGTCAAAGGCTTCCTGGTGCTCACACCCTCAGTGCCAGTCGGTATCCTTCTTCAGAAGATCCGACAAGGGTCTAGCCAGGCCCGCGTACCCTTCGCTGTACTTATGGAGGTAGTTGGTCAAGCATTTTCGTCAGGTCCTTCTGGGGCCTTGGCGTTGTCCAAGATGAAAAGACCTTGACCGTCTCAGGGTCGGATCGAATGCCGACATTGCTGACGAAGCAACCGAGAACTATGATTTCTTGCGCCGCGAAGACGCACTTGTCGACGTCGGCATAGAGCTTGTTCGCTCTCATGACCTCTAACACTCGACGGACGTGCTCCAAATGCACCTCCACAGCCGTCTTGCTTCCCTCTGCACGGCTATGGGCGAAGATGTCGTTGAAGTACGAATGTGCGTACGCACGCAGTGGTCTGAACGACTGCATGACCAGGCGATTGAACGTCGCCGGGGTATTAGACAGGCCCTGTCGCATCACAAAACACTCCCAGAGCATACCGCTCGGATGCTCACTGCGGTGAGCGGGATGTCGCTCTTGCGCATCAGGATCTGGTAGTATCCGTCTACCAGATCCAGGGCGCTGTATGACTCCACCCGGCCATGTTGTTCAACAAGACATCCTTCTGTGGAATGGGTGTCGGGGCCACCACCGTCGCGCTGCCCAGCTTGTTGAAAGCACAAACCAGACGTCACTTCCCGTTCGGCTTCCGAACGCAGAAGGTTGGTGTCGAGTGCGGGGATTTCGATTCCCACACCATGCCTGTCTTGGCCTTAGCGGCGAGGAAGGCATCAGTGACCTCGCACTTCTCTCAAGGCAGTGGCCATTGTCTGGCGACACAGTTCTTTGTGACTGGCATCAGATCGATCTCGTGCCTGATCCCACGATTCGGTAGGAGCTGGGACGGTTGATCCTTGAACACCACGTCCTCAAACGCCTTCATCAAAGGATACACGGATCCTTCGGGTTCTTGAGATTCTCAAGAGCCCAAGCGCGAAGCATGCTGGAGGAGAATGCCTCCAGGACGCCCTCGTTCATAGCTGAGGATGAATTCAACTTCTCAGGAGTGGACTCTTGCTTCAAGAGTACCACCTCCGCGATCGCCCAACTTCAGGTCGGCCAGGAAATCGGTCGGTGTCAACTCTCCGAGGTTCGGGAGCTCTGACACCTCGGGCAGCGGCTCTAGCTGGACGCCGCCTGCCTTGACCCGATGGCCGGGGTCTCGAGGGTGTGAGAACCCTTTGACTGACCACGTCTGGAGATCCCGCACCCTGGGTTCCGAGTCGCTTGGAGCGACTCTAGCCTCGACTTGCTGAGTCGACTATATCGTTTACGGCGACCGTGACGTGGTACTTCGTTACCCACGTCTGTAGACGTCTCATTGACGGTAGGGCTTCATGTGGAACATGGTTATCCACACAACAAGCGCGTTCCGCCGTTTCTTCTGTTAGGTTTGGGCGACCTGGTGTGGAACAAGGTTACCACACAGGAAGCGCATGCTGCGCTTTCCTCGCCAGTTCAGTCTGGGTGGCTTGGTGTGGAACATGGTTAACCACACAGGAAGCACCTCGCGCGTCTTCCTCGCCAGTTTCAGAACCTCGGTTACCTACTTGGCCGGTACCACCTGGCGCAGCCACTCTTGAAGCCTTGGCTGCCGGTCTAGATTCCGGCGGGGTCGGGGCTATTCTGTAAGGACTACCTCACTCGACCAAGTGCAGCTTCTACTGCCACCGCTTCTAAGGAGTCGCTCAATACGTCGGCGGCTCCCAAAACTTCACTGGATGTTGTTGCATCACGGCGCCGTTCGGGCTCCCCAGTACCTGGCAGAGACGGGAACACGGCTCACCAATGCTCTGCCTGTAACTGCGGGCCGGTTGGCACCGATGGCTTTGTTTCGCCAATCGATCCTTGGCGCAGGTTTCTCGATGCAGGGTATGCCCAGGATCAAGTCATACTTGTCCATCTATAGGACAGCAAACTGCTCCATACTGCCGAAGTCCTCGAACTTCACAGCTAGATCAACATGGATCTTGGGAACGGTAATCACCATTCCGTCGGCCAGTTGTATCGACACTGTCCCCTTGCTTTCTCGTAAAGCATCGGCCAACTTGTGGCTGTTCTCCGCAACAATATGGCGGCGTGCGAAATTCTTCGACACCCCCGGGTCAATCAAGACTCGGAAGGGGATGGGTATATCCCCGTACACGTACGTGTAATACAAGCAGCCCAACGCTGCCCTTCTTTGATTCGTGAGTGCACAGAGACTCTCATGGGCTAAGTCGCGCCACCCGCGTACCACTCATGAAGACTTAAATCTTCCCCAGTATCCCCGCCCCTACTGGTGTCCTGCGTTCCCCCTGTTCACGGTGTCGCGGTCTTTGCCAGCGATCCTTGGGCGCGATGGGCTTGAGAAAAGAAAAGCGTTATCTTTGCCCCCCCCCCGCAGGACAGGCACGTTCCATGTGCCCTTGCTTACCACAGGTATAGCAGCGATATCGTGCTGCTCGGCGCGCCCCAGTTCCGTGGAAACTGGCCCGCTGAGGCCACCGCGACTTGGTGTTGTTGCCCCTGGCCACGTCGCCGCCGGTTTGCGCGCCCGGTGGTGACTGTACTCCTCTTCGAGGGCGACTTGGATTGTCTCTTCCAAAGTGTGGCCTGCGCCCTAAATAGCTTGGTGCGGGCCGGGCGTACTCTTAGGCCGTCCATGAACACCGTCACCTTGATGTGTTCATGGGAGTGGATCTCCCACGAGAGATGCGGTGAGCTCCCGCATCCCCTGGATGTACTCCTGCAGCTCATTCTTCCTTATTTATATGACAGGAAGCGTGACCGCTGACGGTTCTCGTTGTCCGCCGGTAGGAACGCGGGTCTAAGCTGCTCACACAGCCGAGTCTATGATGCGAAGCATCCAGGCGTTGTCGCTTCCCGCGTATACGCCATACTCTCAGCAAACTGCTAAGGTGAGAGGGCAAAGGCCATTCGGGAGTACTCGGAAGACATGAGAGCCACATCCCTTGCGAGCTCAACTTCTTGCACCCAGAAGTGAAGGTTTGCACCTTCCTTTCTCTCGCACGGGTTTACCTTCAGCCTCAACGGCTTGGAGTAGACCGGTTTCGGCTCTGCGGCTTGAACCTGCAGGTTGCGACGAACGTGTTCGATGAGCCCCTGTTCGTACATGTCGAACGCGTTCACACAGTCGATCTGCTCAGCTTGCGTGGACGAAGCCAAGCTGTGCAAGGCATCAACGCCAAAGATGCCGGCCATCTTACGAACGAACTCAAACGGTGAGTCGTTCAGATGGAGAAACTCGTTCCGGTCCATGTTGGTAGGACCTCAGAGGTTTCAGGTAGTCACCCGCGTACGCGTGGATTGACTTCAAGTGCTACCAAGTGTGACGGGGCACACAACACCTTGCGCACAGGAAGTGTGACTTCCGGAGAGTATACAAAATCTCAATGAACAGCAGTTTACAAGTCCCTCAACGGTCTGAAGAGACTATTATCAAATTAGGTAGATATTGACTGATTAAATTTATAGGTGATATCCTTAGTGCATTTACATACTAACTATAAGTCACCTATGAAGTATCCCAGGTGTTATCCTATTGGGTGGCTATGAGGTTATTGTACCATATGTGATACCCATCCGTGACGTCATTGCAGTGAAGTCTTAGTCATGTTGCCTGAATCACTATCGATACTTGGGTACACCACTCTGAAGAGTGACTTGGCAGTCTTATATAACCCCGTTACATACAGACCGCGGTCATCACTGGTAAGTGATAGAGGATTTGGCTTCACGACATCAGCGCCTGAAGGAGATGCGCAGCCCGCTGTCCATCCAGTCGTCCTCAATATGATGATCAGGGCGAAGGTGACTGGTTCGGCGAGAACATCTTCCAGGTACGTGGCGATTGTGTGGAGAAGCGTCTAATAAGAATCTCAGACCCCGTGGTAACGAGCCGATCTGCGAGATAGGTGGAAGAAATCAACCAGAGGACAGCTGACAGGGGGGGCGGAAAGAGAGTTTGATGGCGACCCAGGTTGGATGGATATCACGTAAAGGACGCAGATCAGGCAAGGGGCGAAAACTTACTGGCGATTGGCAGATCGTGACCGATCTACGCTTTATATAACCACAGTCACTCCCGATCGACCTCAATCACGGCCGACCTTAGACCAGATCCGGGCAAAGGATGGAGATCAAGACCGATCGGCGACATAAGGATTGTACCACGTTTAGTCCTGATCGACCCAGATCGAATTGGTGCCAGACAATCAAGATTGGAGTCAAGAGCGTGGGTCAAGATCGATCTGTCACATGCAGATCGCGGTCGGCCTGGATCGACTCTGATCAATATTCAGCGGACCGTAATCGATCAAGATCATCCCTCGATCGGATCGGTACACCCTTTTTGGCAGATCGGCATACAGGTTCGGACATACGCGATCCGGCAGATCGGGCGGATCGATGGCGGGATCTGACAGATCGGGCCGATCTGATCTGGAAAATCGGGCCGATCCGGCGCCCGCAGATCGGGCTACCCCTCGCCGTCCGGGATCGGGCAGATCGGATCGATCTTGCAGTCGAGATCGAGCCGATCGACAACGGGGCATGACAGGTCGGGCCGATCCGGCGATCAAGGTTTGGCAGATCGAGCTGATCCGGCGTCCACAGATCGGCCTACACCCCGCGTCCGAGATCGGGCAGATCAGATTGACTTTGCGGACAAGATCGAGCGGATTGGGTTGATCGTTATTCGCCGATCGGCATACAGGTTCTGGCATCCGCGATCTGGCGGATCGGGAGTCGATCAGCAACCATCCTCGGGGATGGGCAAGGATGAAGACGGTACGTGTTGAGTGGTTAAAGAAGGGCAAAATTCAGGAGATTCAGGTGGTACGAGATAGGTTTCAGGATGGGAGGATAGGACAAGAAAAGGATAAACAACTATCAGACTCGAATTTGCTTTGGACGACTTAGGCGGTTTTCAAATACCGTGGGAAGGGAACTACATTGGTCCCCCAAGGTGTCGACCAGTCCAAAGTAGCAGATCAAGTATCGTGGTGAGCGGATCGGATCGGATATTAGCCGTCCCTCCCCCACGTTAGCGAACTTCTGCTCAAGCGCATACCTCGATCCATCAGCATTCAGTGCTTGGCCGACGATCGCTTCGACTCTCAACTCACAAATCCCGCTAAAGGAAGCGGCAAGTAACTCAAGGAAATGACATGTACAACGCCACACGGCAACCTCGGCCTCGGATCAAGTCCAGTCCCCCGTTCGAAGGTCGACTACCTCAGATCGGAACCGATAACGAAGCCTTCCGCGCTGCCCCACGTCCCGCCAGGACGTTCAAGCCTTACATCGCTGCATCCTTCGGAGTCCCAAGAGAGCAGATCCAGCCCACCGGGGGGTACACAAGGTGAGACCAAGTTCAGCTGAACACGGATCATCGGGGACCCCCTCTGTTAGTCGGTGTCTGGGCGCAGTTGGTAAGCGGGTCGGGTCTTAATCATATTTTGATCCCGCTATACCATAATTGAGTTATGCAGCACCGCGTGAAGCAATGCGATGGCATACCGGACCGATGCGACGGATGACATTGTGACGACTGCAGCTCCTGCTCTTGTGAAGAGAAGCACCATGGCGCTACGACTGCCAAGTCAAGGACTAAGCTCCACTGCCGCCGAGAAAATGCCTCTGATCGTAGGTACTTATCACTAAAAGCTGTTCGTGTCGAAGTACATTTTAGCTTTGCATCTAGTTGCATTTTACGAACACAGATATTATATTATTTGTATAACTACAAAGGTTTGTAAATTGTCGTGATGGGTTCATCGAATATTACATTTAACTAGCTTATTGATTTACAATTTACAAGCCCCGTTACAAATAGTGCCCAGCTGGGCAATTCGAGAGCACAACAACAAAATAACGCCCCCTACTACGAATGTTATTGGATGAAAAGTTGAGAACCCCATCCACCACCAGTTTGTAGAGCAAAGTTCATCGCTCAAAGACGCCCGCATTGTGCGATTTTCGGCTTAACAAAATGGGCCCCGACGAACCAGTATCAGCAACAGCACCAAGCAAGATGTGTAACCTGGATCGATACGGAGGGCGAAGGCGTTCAAGCGTGTGCCCTGGCACACTTCCGTCTTCAAGGCATGTCCCTCGATCCGGGTACAGTGGCAAGTGGTGGCGTAACCGGACAGTGATCAAGGCAGCCTCCCCTCACCACATCAGAATCGAAGGAGGTGGGAAAGGCCGAACTCTCGGCACCTTGGAGGACGTCCTCCTCGATGCCATAATCGAGCGCCGCCTCCGCAAGTTAAAGGTCAAGCGCGAGTAGACCGCCGAAAGACGAGATACTTTTTAGATGGCATGGAGGCTAGCGGGACCCAGTTTATTGAGTCGCCAGCTTGGGTGACAAAGTTCATGCCCGGAACGACTTATCGCTGCGCGGACACATGAACTAACCATCTTGTCTGACGTGTCTGACGAGAAGCTGATCGACCGAGCTGTTAGCTACATACACTTTTTAACCAATCGCATCAGCTTATTCGACTTCAACAAGACGGTGCTGATGGACGAGGCGGCAGTCTTTTTTGGAGACGCTCGCAATACGACTGTGGATGTCACTGATAGTCGTCGCGCTGTCGTGCGATCGACAGGTTTCGCATCCACGCGCGTAACTGTGGTACTCGCGGTGACAGCTTCTGGGCGAAAGCTGATGCCACTGGTGATCTGGAAGAACAAGCGCGGCGACGCACCATCAAGCACGTACACAGTGCTTGTGGCAGAGCGGCCCAAGGCCAGGGTGGACTCAGAGCTGCTCAACAACTGGATCGACAGAGCATTTCTAGTTGTGCTAGCTGGGGATGGACAAGCCATATTGGGGGATTCCACACGAGCGCGTATTTCGGCGAAGGTGAAAGCAAAGTGTGTTTAAAAAGAACATCGCCTTGTGCATAATTCTGGGGGAATCTTACTGCTTATGAATAGGCTGGAGACATCGAAATTTATAAGATCTTCAAGAACCTGTTGAACGGCCTGATCGACACTTGAAAGTGATAGGATTAAGTGACGTTCACTCGCGGAGGCAACCCGCGGCCACCTCCTGTTGATACTGTGTGCGACTGGGTGAGGAAAGCGTGGCATGATACGCCTCAACTTGTTGTGCAAACGCTATAGATGCTTCTGGGTTTCACAACTCCCCGAGAACTGGTTCATTTGGAACCATGATGTCTACGGGTGGAAGTTTCAGAACGCTTGGAGAGCTCAGCAGGAGGAAGAGTCAAAGAGCGAGGAAAATGAAGCGGAAGAGACTGACAACGACGAAGCCTTCAGCTTGGACGACATTGACTGCGCGCTGAACGATGTCGACCTGATTAACGCGTAGGTAACAGAGCCCTCTGTTACAAATAGAAACACTCTTTCGCTTTTGCAGTCATTTTGAGGGGGCAAATAATAGAAACCCGGTCACTAGTCGTAAAAATACGTTACGCACAGTAGCTTACAAAAATATCGAAAATAAAATTATTGGAAATGTTCATTCAATCGTATATCGAGAGGTATTATCGGAAAGGTCTCGAGAAAAAACACGATTTTCGGCCTTATGAATTTTATTAGATTCAAAAACAAAACCAGCGCGCCAAAAACACTTTGAAAAACCCGCCTCATTGTGAGAGTGACTGTCATGGCCGACGCCGCCTCTGCACCCGCCGAGGCGGAGAACATCGCCGTGTGCATCCGCGTGCGGCCCATGAACGAGCGCGAGATGAGCGCGCACGACGCGCCAGCACTCACGTGCGTACCGGCGCTTAATGTGCTGTCGCTGACGGACCCGGCGACGGGCGCGCCCCTCTCGGGCAAAGGCAACGTGTTCCAGTACGATCAGATCTTCGACGCCGTGAGCGATTCGCACGCAATCTACGAGCGTGTGGCACGTCGCATCGTGCGCTCGACATTGGGCGGCATCAACGGCACCATCTTCGCCTATGGACAGACGAGCTCGGGCAAGACGTACACGATGCAGGGCGACGGGGTGATGCCCTTTGAGCCCGAGGCCGAGAGCTGTCGACCGGGCATTCTTCAGCTGGCGGTGGAGGACATTTTCAGCTACATCGAGAGCTGCGTCGACAGAGATTTCCTACTGCGTGTGTCGTTTCTTGAGATCTACAACGAAGTGGTTAAAGACCTGCTGAATCCTTGCGAGAAAGGGGCGAATCTCAAGCTGCGGGAGGACCCACGTAAAGGTGTCTATGTCGAGTGCCGAGAGGAGATTATTACCAATTATGAAGACATTGTGAGGCTGCTGCAGACAGGCAATCGGAACAGAACCACGGGTCAGACAGCCATGAACGACAAGAGTTCGCGCTCTCATAGCGTCTTCAGGATCGTCATCGAGAGCAAGGAAAAGTCCGACTCGAGAAGACACTCAGAGGAGGATGTGAACGGAGCTGTGCTCGTCGCTAGTCTGAACCTCGTGGACTTGGCAGGCTCCGAGAGTTTGAGACACACTGGCGCCGAGGGCATACGGCAACGAGAAGCTGGTAACATCAACAAGTCGCTACTGACGCTCGCGCGTGTCATCAATTCACTGGCCAGTTGTGGTGGAGGTGGACAGAATGCGCCTTTCCGAGATAGTAAACTCACACGGTTGCTACAGAACTCACTGGGCGGCAACACGCGGACGCTCATCATTTGTTGTGTGACTCCGAGCGACAGATACATCGAAGAGACCAAGAGTACGCTGCAGTTCGCAGCACGAGCCAAGAATATCCATACGACGGCGACTGTGAACGAGGTGCTTGATGATCAGACGCAGCTTCGGCGTCTTAAGCGCGAAGTGCGCGAGCTCAAGAACCTCGTCAACTGTGAGGCTTTGAACGCACTTAAAGCTGAGAATGAAGCTTTGATTAGTGAGAAGAACCACAACAAAGCGGAGATGGCGCGACTCATGGGTCTCATGCTTTCCGGCTCCTCAGTGACGAAGGTTCCCATAGGGAAGAAGCACGAGCAACGGGGCAAGCGCATGAGAGAGACATGGGGACCAGGAGATTTTCCAACCAACATCAAGGCGCTGAGTCCGTTCTCACCCAATTTTTACCCTCGAAAGCGTCATTCACCGGCGAAAGAAAACGTCAACCCTCAGACGCTGTTCCGTGTCTACGAAGAAATGGATAAAAGTGTAGCAAAAGAAGGTGAACACCCCGCGCTTGCTCCATTTATGAGCAACTTCAAGCCGAAAAGAACAGACCTGAAGCTCGTGGATAACAGCAAACTCGTGCTCGACCTGTTTTCAGCAGTTTTCCAGAGCTATCGTGACGGAAATTGCGGTGAATCGCTGGCTGCAGTGGACTCGATTGCAAACGAGAAGAGTGCTTCACTTGGTGACATGGAGCGTGCCCGTGTTTTTGATGTGCTTGTGGATATAAAGAGCTTGATGGTGGCGAATAATGAGACGAGAGTTTCTCGAGATGACAAACGGGTGCTGGAGAAGGAAGTAGACGATTTACGCGCCAAACTGAACGATGAGATTGCCCGTACAAGTTGCGATTGTTCTGGTAATACCTCAAAAGCAGGGGCCCTCGTTGAAGAAATTATGGTCGAACTGGTTTCTACTCGGGAGGTTTTAGCGAAGGAAGAGAAACGCTGCCAGGATTTGAAGACGGAGAAAACAAATTGTCAGCAAATGGCAGCCGAAGAAGTGACTTCTCTTCGTTCTCAGCTGGAGGCTCTGCAATTTGAGTTAAAGGAATCCCACAGACATTTTGACAGCGAAAAACGCGAGCTTGAAGCTGCTCTTGAGGCGCTACAGTCGAGGCCTCTGCAGTCCGACACTGACGAGTACGCAAGCTTACGCACTAGGAAGAGTGAATTGGAGAGTCTTGTGGAAGAAATGAAGGCCTCGCAGACTGTTCTTCACCTGGCGGTAGCGGAGCGGGACGAGGAAATAGCTTCACTGAAATCGCAAGGAGTTGAAAGCAACCAAGATGAGGAGCAAAATGAAGCACAACAGAGGTCGTCTACGGCAGATCAAGCTAGCAAAGCTGTTGCGAATCAACTTGCGGGAGACCTACAGGAAATCATGCAGGAGCTTGCACAATTGCGGTCTGATCAAGAGACAACGGTACTGGAGAAGGAGGAGTTACAAGCAGAGATCGAACGAGTGAGTGAGGAGCTTGAGATTTCACGACACCAAGGTTATGAGATGAGTGAGACGTTGATGGAGAAGGAGCATATTGCAAAGGTATTGCAGGCACAGCTGGATGCAAAGCTCATGACGATTTCACTGATGCAGACAAGGCACAGTGTCGAAGTTCAAGCACTAGAGCAGAGCATCCAAGACCTCACAACTGAGAAGGAACAGCTTCTTGCGAAAAACCAGGAGGGGAATGCGATCGAAAACCCTGCAACAGATGACGGCGAGCTGGAGAAACCGGAGTTGATCGAGTGTATTACTGCCAAGGAGGGAGAGGAAAACGTGGAGGGGGAGCCTGAAAAGCTGCCCTCCGAAGTGGAGCAGCTAACCGAGAAGCTTTCTGCTATTAAGTCAGAGTTTGCGGAGATGAAGGAGCGCTTGGAGACATCTCGAACTTCGTCAGAGGATTCTCCTGGACACAGTGAGCTTAAGGCTGCGTTTGACAAGCTTAAGGCTGATTTCAGCACTTTACAGCAGGAAAATAAGTGTGCCTCGGACATTTCGTTGAAGAATTCCGATCTGCTTGCAGAAGTGCCTTCTTCTGAGGATCAGATTATTGAGTTGCCTGACCAAGCTCTGCATCAACAGTACGATTCGCTCATGGAGGATTACAAGCGGCTCGAGGAAGCGCTGGAAAAAGTGTCGTGTGAGCGCAATGACTGTCTGGACGAGCTTCAAGCTTTGGAGTCCCAACTGATGGAAGTCTCAAAAGAGAAGATGAAGCTTGCTGTAACAGCCGGTGAGCAGGAAAAAAGGTTGCGTGATGTGAAGCAAGCGGCTTTGTCTTCCTCGAAGCTGATCTCAACGCTGCAGGTGCAGCTAGAAGAGGCCCACTCAGCTAACGTAACTCTCGAAGCTAGCAAGACTGAACTTGAGCAAAGCGCCAAGAAGGTCCACAGTGCATTGACAGCTTTGCAAGCGGACCATGCCGCGATCGTTGAGGAGATGCAGCAACGTGAAACACTCTTCAAGCTTGATAATGACAGCAGCTTACCAGACATGGGCCAGTTACAGCAGCGTCTTGAGATCGAATCCAAACAGTGTGACAAGCTTCGACTTGACGTGCAGTCATACGAAGAAACGCTGTCCATGATGCGCAAGGAGGCAAAGGATAACTCAGCCAAGATTGCAGACCTGTTGGAGAAAATGAAAATGCTCGAAACGGACCTTGAGGCGGCAGCTCGCACTCAAGAGCAGAAGGATAAGGAGCTAGCAAAACTGGCGAATGTAGTGGCGAGATCGGAGGAGGAGCAACAGGAAATGCGTCTTCAAAGCAAACAGCGCCTTGTTGCTGCAGAAAAGAAGGAAATCATATTAGAGGAGAAGATCGCTGCTCTGGAGCAACAGGTGAGGATGTCTTCGACTGGCACGAGTATGGTGCAAAACGACAAGATTCCAGCCGATCTTCAAGTATCAGCGTTGGAGCACCAGTTAGCTGAGGCGCATCAAGCATTGCAGAAGCAGGACGAAACATGGAGCAATAAGCAAGCAATGGCAGAGAGAAAGTTTGAGTGCTTGATGACGGAACAGAAACAGCTTCGCGAGCAACTATCAGCTCTTCAAAACAGCGTTGAAGCTTCTCAGAATGAAACAAAAGCTCGTGCTGAAGAGCTGGCAAAAGCTCATCAATCTTGCGCTGAATTGTTAAAGCAACAGGAAGCGGTGGAACGCGAACTGGGAGCAGCAACTGTTACGTGGGAAGAGAAGCAGCAAAAGTTGTTGCGTCAGGTGCAGAGTGCTCATGAGCAGTCCCAGGAGGTGCAAAGCGAGCTTGAGGAGTACCAGAAGAACGCTGACGATGAAATTCACCGACTTCGTTCTGTGATCGAGCGAAGTGATGCTGAGATAGAAGAGCTAAAACGCTCAGTTAAAGCAAGGGAGGAGGAATTGGAGACCCGAATGGCTGAGCAGGAAGACTGGCAGGACCAAGTGAAGACTCATCAGGAGGCGCTGCAAACAAAATGTGACGAGCTTGACGATGAGCGTCGGCATTTAAAGGAAAAATATGCTGTTCTTGAAGCTCAGCATGGGGGGATCAAGGAGCAACTCCAAAACGAAATCCAGGAGCTATCGCAGAAGTTGGCCACCGCACAAGCTCAAAAAGCTTCTTACCAAGCTAAACTTAAGGAAATGGAGGCCCATATGGAGATGACTGAGAATGAAGTGGTCCGAATTCGTGGCGAGGTGAAAAGACAAGAAGAATTGCTGAAGGCTTCGCAGATGGAGGCTGTACAGTATCACAACAAGCTTGTGGAGGCCCGATTGGCGAATGAATCTATGGAGAAACTCGTTGAAAAGCAGAAAGCTCGTATCGACAAGCTAGACAAGGTCAAAATGACGATGGATGTTCTCGATATGTTTCGCAGGTTGAAAAAGGACAGACAGGACTTACAGGATAAGGTGCAGGAGCTGCAGAAAGAGTTGGTTGAGACAACGCAGGCCTCAAAGCGGGCTCAAGAAACTCTTCAGGAAAAAGAACAACGTTTAGTAGAGCACAAGGAGGAGGAACTGAAGATGTTCGAGGAGCAGAATGAAGAATTTCGTGAAGCCTTACGTGTGGAAAAGCATCAGGCGGCAAATCTCAAGGCTGAGCTGCGAGCCGCTTTGAACGATGAGCGCGAGAAAGCAGAACATGAGATTCAAGAGATGCAAGCCTTGGTGAAGGAGAAGATGGAGCTTGTGGAGAAACTCGAGTCGCATGTGGCGTCTGTAGAGGATGCGATGACAAAGCTTCGTGAGCAGAAGAACGACAATGTGTCATATCTTGAAAAGGAAAACCTCGAGCTTCATGTGGAAAACCGGGAGTTGAAGAAGCGGTTGGAATCGGCGGCATCTCTACCTGAGAAGAGTGACCTGATGGGAGATACCGGCACTTATGATGCATCTGCTGCTGCGGCTGCGAAGATGCTTGGTGAGGACAATGTTACTATCGCTAATGAATCAGAGGTGGATGTGACTGGGGACGATACTGTCGGTACGGCTGAAAGCCCCACGAAAGTAATCGTTTCAAAAGCAGGTGGATTCTTGCTCTCAACAACCGAGTTGGACGCGATAGCTGCAGAAAGCCAGGAAGAGCCGAAAGAAGGAGAGGCGCTGGGTTGCCCACAGCAGTAGAGCAAGTTAAACAACTACACGGACTCATGTAAATCTGGATTTTTTGGAAAACGCATATTATTTCAAGAACTTAGCTTTTCACTAGCCAATTTAAGGGAAGTGAGGAAAGATTATGTACTGCATCACTTTTGCAATTATTCTTTTACTGTATGACCTCTGCAATTATTTTAGGATACTACCGGGATGTGGACAATCATATGTCAAACCGTAAGCTTAATTCGAATCACTTCGAAGTAGTATGAAAAATACACATGAGTCATGTGTATTTTTTTGTGACATGACGTGACTACAATATAGCCACTTGTTTACGCTACGTGACTCAACATTTTGCCGTGGACGGATGCATCATGCATGCGTCCACAGCATTGCATCCGAGCCTCTCACTCCTACACTTCCACTGTCGAGCTCACTACGTCACTCATTCGTCTCACTCGAAGAGAATGAATAACGGCAGTCTCCGCCCGCCCAACTACGAGAGCTTATCCGGCGACGTGATTACCGAGGTAGTGCAGCACTCCAGATCATCATCCAAAACCCATGTCGATAGCGAAGCCAGACTGGAACACTATCCCAACTACGATCCAAGCGCTCATCAGTTTCTACATCCCTACTCTGAAGTGAGGGCCCATTTCTCAAGCAAGAACTGGTACGACCGCGTTGTTTCCAGCCGCGAGAACTTGCCGAAAGAGACCCAAGGCATCCCTTCAAAGCACAAGGTGACGAAGTTGACCAGCAAAAACAAATCCGTTTCCCGTGAAGATGTGGTTTTACTCAGACGACAACGTCGCAGCCTGGCCCAGCATCGATACAGAACTAGGATTCGTGTCAAGGAAAAGATGCTCGACCACAAAGTCAGCGTGTTGCGGGAACACGTTGAGAGACTTAAGCGACAGCATAAGCAGATTATCTCGCGGGGTGTCCCGACGGAGACAAGAACGTGGGGCATCGTAGCGGAATACTATCGAATGTTTGGAAACGGCCTCGCGCCTCCTGCGACCCAAAATTTCAACAATTCTGCTAACAATACGTTGCGTCCTGTTGGAATGCATCGACACTTTCTTCAAGCTGTCATGGCACCGGATGTAAGCGTTGATACAGGTTATGGTATTGATACGCTGCTTTGGAGCTGGGAGATGCTTTCGCGTTGCTACAAAGACTTCGACCTTAAACTTATGCGGCTGGAAAACGGTGCTGGAAATTCTTTAGTGTCAGCGACCAAGGTGACTATTTCCTTTAACGAAAGCATACTCCGCTCTTTGTTCCCTCACCTGGCGAGCGACAGCGATGAGGAAACGACGACGTCGGCTTTAGCCTCTAAGCTACTCGGCCGGGAGATTGAGATGCATGGCACCGGACATTTTGTCTGGAATGACAACAAGAATCAGATTGTCAGCGCGACATACAGCACTGACATGCTGACACCGATGCTCAAGTTGCTGGGCAGTTTAGAAGACGTGGAGCGCATATTCGATAAAGCTGTCGTGACGCCCGAGTGCAGGCTCGTTTTTCAACGTTAGGATGCCCGTATATTGTAGCAGTCGCACCTTCCTTGATTGAAGTGAAATCTGAAACAAATGGCGTCAATTGAGCTCGAACAATGGAGCACTTTGTAAGACAAAGTTTGTATTGGTGGATGCTGGCAAAATGTTGAGTCACGTAGCGTGAACAAGAGGGGTATTTTTAACGGCAGCTTAACAAGGCTTGTCATCTGTTGTGATGCTACTGCATCCTTATTCGTTATGCAACGTACGATAGCATTTCTACAACGTACGATAGCATTCAAGACAATGCCGTTACGTATTATTCTGTATGTTTTTTTAATCTACAGAACATTTCGAATAGGTAAGCGTGCATACAATGCGTGACGGCACTAAAATTCTGTCATCGAGCATTTCAACAGAAATTTTGTGTACACTACAGACGGTGTTGGAATTTGATACTTGTGACCATCCTGTCACCATTTAGCGACAACATACTACGCCGTGAGGGAACACGTATTAACCCAGCATCGTCATCCCTGAGACTCAGATTCTGAGTGTCAAGCTTGTGGGCCAGTCATCCGTGTTGCACAGTTCGTCGCAGTTGTTCTAGAACGACAAGTGTCGTTTGATTGCCACCGAATGCACCAGATGCTACTTGCTGGAGACGAAAGACACGCACTTAGCGAGTGTGTTACACCACGTCCGGGTGCTGGTTGACACCAGACGCTCTTGAAAATCTTTCAAAAGAATGGTTAATGCTGTGTTAACGTATAAAAAGCTTGTTCTTGTCAAGTACAGCGACGAACAAAAGGCAGACTGTAAGGTATGTTCACGTGCACAATATTCTATTTCGATTTCCGTCACCGTGTCGAGGTGAACGAACGTTCATCCACCAACACCAAGAGCAACAGCCAGTGTTTCTTGTGTTTACCAGTTCAGTTCGCCACCAGCCGTCTCCTGCTCCTGCTCGTACTCGATCTCGACGTACGGACCCTTGGGCTTCTTCTGCTTCTTGCTGTCCTTCTTAGAAGGCGCAGGTGCCTTGCGCTTCTTGGGCTTAAGAGCGTCCTCGTCTTCGCTATCAGACTCGTCGCTCTCTCCATCGTCACCCACCGCAAACTCGTCTGCGAGGTCCTCGAGGTCGCTCTCATCCTCCTCAAAGTCCTCGACGTACTCGACCTGTCCGACGTCCTCGTCATCGTCGTCCTCGTCTCCATCGAGTTCGTACTCGACCTCTTCCTCGTCCTCGCTCTCCTCCTCCATGGTCTGACGCTTGCCCTTGTCGGCCAACACCTTGGAGAACTCGCGTTCGGGGAAATTATAAATATCGCCGTAGGTTCCCTTCTGCAGACGCTCAAGCAGCTCCTTCTCGATCGAGTTGTCGAGCTTGGCAGCCACCATAGCCTTCTTCTCTCGGCGCTTCTCTCGGCGATCGATCTTCTTGTTGATAACCACGAGCTTCGGCTTGGTTTTCAGTGTGAGCTTGCGCATGCGCATGAGGTACTGATGGATCTTGGTGAGTCTCTGCTTGTTCTTGTGGATGAGCTTCTTGGGCCAGAACTGCAACTGCTCGTCAATCTGCGCGAGCGACTTAGTGTAGTTCTTGCTGAGCTTCACGCGCTCCCAGAGCCGGTTGGGCGTGTGTGCACGTTCGATAGTCTTCATATACAGGAAGCACACGCCATCCTCCTCGCGGATAGTTGCGTAGCGGCTGTTGGCCAATGGGCACGACGTCCGGTTGCACAGACCCGTGACGTTGTACGGGTTGCTGCAGAACATGTTGCCCGTGCCCGGCAGTCTGTGGTAAACATTGACAAAATAGAGTAATGTCAGTCATATACAACTAATTGTCCGTTCAAGTGGCAGCTAAACGAGTGAAAACGCAGACGTACTTGCTCTTGAAGGAGCAAAACTGCTTGGAGATGACGCCCCAGATCACTTCGTCGTGCTGCATCTTGGGTTAAGAAGCTGATCACCACAGGAGGGAGCAGGAAGCACGCGGGGCTGGAGCTGCTGGACTGTTCCTGGTGTGGCAACTGCTGGCAACCAGTAAAAGGCGTCAATGGCTGGTGCACGGTTGGCGGTGAGGATTGGATAAAAACAAAAGTAAAAGCACAGACGAATTCCAGCGAATCATGTAACGGCAGAAAATTCAGGTCTCCAGAATTGTAACTCAAAAAAAAAAACGGAAGCATTTTTCGGTGTGTTGACTGCAAATCTCACGCTATTACTTATTGCTGCCTACCTAAAAAATATAAAAAAAAAATTTTACGCGCTCGAGACATCGAGCTCACACAACACATGAAACCGTCTTCTGGTGCCTCTTTTTTCTTGTTGGCGCAAACGGTTGGGTGCATCGTTCGGCGGCGTCAACGCTTTGCTTTTAAGTCTTCGCGTAGGCTACGTCAGTGTGTCATGTTGGTTAGTATCGCTGCAGCTGAACGCGACTGTCGTCTTATAGCTGCTTCTCGTTAGCCACGTCAACCTTGCATAGGAACTTAATGTCCTCTATCATGCCAGTGAAGTCCAGCTTGGGGCTGTAGCGCTTGTACGGCGTGCCGTCCGGACTGATCAAGAACTGCAGGCAGTTGCAACAATAACAAATAACAGTTAGCGGTTTGGATGACCAGGGGGAATGCTTCAACACCGCATCAGCGCACCTTCTCGAAGTTCCAGCTGACATCTGCACGAGTAACGGGCATCCAGATGAGACGCATGGGGTGCGAGAAGACACCGCTGGGCGTGGACATCTCGTCCAGCAGCGAGCGGTCGCACGGATAGGGAAGCGTAATGCGCAGGAAGTTGAAGAGCGCGTGGGCATTGGCGCCGTTGACCTCGACCTTCTCCGTAAGCTGGAAGGCCGGCTCAAAGCCCTTACCGGGGCGGATGTGTCGTAAGCTCTGGTAAATCTCCTCACCGTTAAGGTTCTCCTGGTGGCCGAACTGGTTGCATGGGAATCCAATGATCACGAGCTCGGGGAAGCGCTTGGTCAGCTCGTTGAGCTGCACGTATGCCTTGGTGGTGGAGTTGCAGTGCGACGCAACGTTCACAATGAGGATCGGTTTGCCTGCATAGTCGGACAGGCGAATAAACTTCGAGCCCGTGAGAGAGCGGAACGAGAAGTTGTGCGCCGTCTTCCGGCGGGGCGCCGAGCCTGTGCGCAAGCCATCGGGGCTGGAGGCGGATGAGGAAACAGGCACGGCTACCGGCAGGTTGTGGTACTGCTGACTCCGTGAGGCAGGACAAAGCACGCTGTTGGGGGAGTCCTCGGACTCCTGCGCCGAGTTGCCGTTGCTATTGCTCGCCGCGGCGGCGTCGTCGTCGTTCGTGGTCTCGCAGCCGTAGCCCGTCGGCAGCTTCATTCTCGCTTGATACTGTACGTACGCAATAGACGAAGTTTTGGCGAATGAACGATGCGAGTGGAGAAGTGGGAGTCATGATCAATTCAAAATCGATTACTGACGGTTATGCATTTATAGAGGTTATCGAACAATTTGTATAACCGGTACTGTATCTAGACGGCATATTAAGACCAAGTCAGCTTTGCGCATAGCAATGGGCTACGAGCTCCATTTTCTTAGTCCGCCGACGCGGGGTCAATGCACATTGGGCCGTTCGTAGGACATGGGTGGACATAGCTCGGAATTAGGGCGCATGGGACGCCTGCGAACCGAGAGTGAGTGAAGGTTGGAACCCTAAATTCGCGGCACACTATATATTTTTTTAAATGTTTCATCTCGCGACTCTACAAAACGTCAGCGCGACGGCGCTTGAGTGGTCGACACACGTAGCTAACAGAGCTGGCGCTCATATCGGATATCCGGTGTGATAGAATCCGACGAGAGTCCACTGTGATGACCTCGCTTACATCACGTCCACGTACTTGATGCCGGCTCCGTGTAGTAGCTCATGTGACCCTTCCGCGGACGTGTCAGCTCTCCGTTGTCTCGACGAGTGAAGCTCAGTGAATTATTTGTGCCCACAACTTCAACATCAAGCAAAGCATTGATCGCAGCCTTTCAAGAAGGTCCACCCTTTCGCTTGACTGCCATTCAAGCAGCTCGGCGACGAACTCACACTGGTGGTATAGCAGCAGCTGCAAGCAGTGCCAGCTATGAGCAACCTCACAAGCATCGCTTAGCATGGGTTACACTACGGCAAGGCAATCGTTTCTGGCGACTGCTTCCTCAACGAAGAAGTCGTCGCAGCTGCGTACGACTAGCACCAACCGTCGGGTGTGCGTAACATGGCGCTCTATCGTTCCACCCTGGTATGAGAAAAGAAACCACGTAACGTTGCAGTTGTGAATCTTAGTCTGTGTGGTGGTCCTTGTTGCTGCTCACGAAGCGGCACTTGTCACCGATCTAACGGCTGGAATCCGGTGCCGCTAGCTATTGATACGCAAGCCGACAAGCACAAATCTCGCACACCGACCGAAGCCAATGCAGCCCAGCGACTTAAGCTGGTCCCCATTTGCATCTAGTAGTGCCGTCTGCTTCGACAGTCTAGTACAGCAAGCGCTCTGCCACGCTAGATCCGTTCGGGGTTTTGCAATACAGATAGTCAGTCAGCGTCTCCCTGCCATTCTGCCCGCTTCGACTGACGCGTACCGGCACAAGGGAGGGAGATGCTGTCTGAAGTCCGTAATCCCACGATTAGAGGGCCGGCCTTCACCGTGCAGCGCATCCATATATGGTAATAGCAATGCAATTGTGGCCATCGCTGGACATTAGCTGGCGTGAAACGCGCGCTTCGAGCGCGGCGCTCAGCTGAGGAGCACCTGAGAAAGTAGAACTGGCGCGCCCCAAAAAAGTTTGACCAATGAAGCCTGCATCTCGGATGCGAATCGGATCTCAGGGAACCGAGCATTGTTGGCGCACATGTGCTGTCGCCATCACCGCCACGCACGTACGCCCCGGTCAACCCGCAACGGGATCCTTGCACTCACTCAGTCATGCTTTTTTCAGAAAAATTCAAGTGGCCCAGCAAGACTGAACAGATTTTTGGCCCGATCTGCCAGTCGTGATGAACACGTCTGCCAGTTTCACGAGTTCTCACGATCAATTGGCTGGCCCGATACCCTGTCTCGACCACTCACGCAGCGCTAAGAAGCTACTGTCACCGGAGCCTCCACAAAGAACCCACCCGCCCGTTACATATCGCTCCCCCCGAGCTGAAACGGCGCTCGCTTCTCTTCGTTGCTGTATACCATTGAGAGTGCGTGTCGCACTGCTGCCAAGACTCACTGGCCGTAGTTTCGCTTTAGCCGCGTCGCTCTCAAGTCGTCGCTCGAAGCTCCCTTCCTCTCCTCGTCGTCGGCTCACATATCCGTCGCGATGCCGCCCAGCCTGATGCTTCCTCCTCAGCCACAGGACGATGCCCTGACGTCCCTGGCCTCGTCATGCTGCGTCAAGACGCCGCCTAGCCCGCTGCTGGCCAAGCCTGGTCACTCGGCGCTGGGGCTTCCCCCTCGTCCTACGACGGCCAGCGTGAACCCCGTTAAGGCTGCTGCGGCCGTCACGCGCGCGCGAACCCAGAGCCTCCCAAGTGTCGGCGAGCAACTACTTGGTAAGGATAGCCCGTGGATGCAGCAAGCCGTGGATCGTGGGCTCTTCCGCCGCTTCGAGGAGGTCAGCAATGAGGTTGCCAGACTCACACGCATCCAGAATATGGACGCCTTCTCCTCCGAGGCCGGAGATGCGGCTGAGCCCCACCCGGAGCTCGCTCTCGTGCAGACGGAGCTGAGCCGTGCAAGATACCGCTCGGTCCGTATCCGTGAGGACCAGAAACACATGATCCAGCAGTTCGAGGCCCAGCAGGATCGCAGCGTGCTCAAGAAGTACCTGGCCATGGCCACGGGGTCTGCTGGTCATCAGAAGAGAAAGACTGAAGAGCTAAAGAAGAAGCTCGGCCACCACATGGCAGAGGCTGTGCGCGCAGACGCCGAGCTCCAGAGACTCGAGCGGCGGTCCAGTTCCCTTGTGGACGAGTGGAAGCGCCGCTCTTCTTTCTCCATGAGCTCACGGAGCGGGCGCAGTTACCCCGTCCAACCTGAGGGCGAAGACGACGTGGAGCAGAGCGAAAGTCACGCTGAAGAAGACGATGTCTACTTTGACGACGAGTGCGACATGGATGTCACCGAGCGTCTCGAGCAGCTCCAGAGAGAGAAGCAGAGACTCCTAGGCCTCTTGCTTAGGACACTACGTCTCCCCGATGCCCTGCAGATGCACACGAACGTGGCCATGTACGCCTCCGAAGCGCAGGCCTGCGAGTCCATCAAGAAACAGATCGACCGCGCCGTGGGACTCTACCATCAGGCGCTGCAGCTCCTGCGCATGGCCATGGCCACCGTGGTATCATCTCAGTATTCTGGCTCTGCGAGGGAGTTCGCCAACGGTCCATTCGCTCTCACAGTGGAGGCTGGTCAGCTCATGGAGGCTGCAGCCATCGGTATCCAGCCTGAAGCCCGCCGCAGGTATCGACAGTTCGCCCCAGAGTTGCAGACTTTGCGCCTCCCGAAGTTTCCACTAGTCGTGAGTGACTTTGTTCGTCGTGCACGCACCAACTTTGACCCGCGCAGTGCGCTGGCTCAGGAAGCTGTGAGGAGGCTCCCGGCTTGTGAGATCACTATGGTTATGACTCACAAGCTTGTGATTGAGAAGCTGGAGCTGCTGGACCGATGGAAACGGTCAGTCGAGCAGGACCAGGCGTACGCGCTGGACTCGCAGCGTCGTCTCGAGACGCACCTGCAGCAGCGCTTGGCTGTTTTGGCTCGGTCCGTCTCGGTCTGAACCCAGAAATGCAGCAGCCACACCCCATAAACTTCTACACATAGCGACGCTTACAGCAAACGTGCGAGCGTTGTTTAAGAGGGCGGGGTTTCCATCCAGCTTCCCGCCTTTCCTAGTAAATTGTTCATAATTTATGCGTACGGGCGACAAGAAATGTGAGCGCATATGAAGAACAGTGCTGACTCGCCTCACATATTCGAGCGTTCCTGCGATCCAAATCTAATAGACCGTGCTCAATTATTCTTAATGGGGGGCTACGGGCTCACTTCGGCAGGTCGCTATTTGCTAATAGCAACAAGAAGCTGTGAGTCAACACTTGGCCACTCTCTTAACTAATTCGTAAACGTGTATATCAACATTGCCCGACTTTGTCCACCTACTCCGGTCATCACTGCCCCCAGTCGCCCATGTTCACGTCGCTGTTGTCCGATTCGTCCATACCAGGGTGTTGCATGTTGTTGCCATTGAGTCCGCGATACGACCGACCCATGATAAAGTCTTGGTCCCCCATAGGTCGCGGCTGACCTGGCTGCTGGAGCTCGTTCGCAAACATGTGGTGCTCTGGAAGCTGGCGCTGCTGCCCAGTTAGGCCCTGCGAACCGAAGACATCTTCCGAGTGCATCTGACCGTCGTCCCCGTAAAAGCTCGTCCGCGGTGCCGTCGGTGCTGGTTGCTGAGCGGCACTGCGAGAGACCTCATTGGGGGGCATGTAAGGAGCTCCGCGCAGACCCCCTGGCGCATTCCCAACAAAGTGACTCGAGTCCTGGTGCCGGACAACGTCGTGCATATCCATACCCATCTGAGCTGCCTGCTGCACGTAAATGTCTTGCTGGTTTGTGCCCATGCCAGAAGACATAAGCATTCCCTTGGGCAGGTCGCCGTACAAAGGGTGCTGCATCTGCCGAGAGTGCTGAAGTGCCGCCTGCTGCTGCTGGAGTTGCTGCTGCTGCTGGTTAAGCATTTGCAGATGCGATGATCCAGAGGGCACCACTTGAGGAAGACTGGGCGATTTGCTGCGCTGGAACTGCTCTTGACGCTGCTGTTCCTGTTGGCGGCGTTGAAGCTCTAGCCGTTGTTGTTGCTCCTGCTGTCGTCGCTGCTGCTCCTGGAGTTGCTGCTCTTGGCGTTGTTTTTCCTTACGTTGCTGTTCCAATCGCTGTTGCTCCAGTCGCTGCTCTTCTTGGCGTTGCTGCTCCAGTCGCTGCTGTTCAATCCGTTGCTTCTGCTGCTGCTCGAGGCGTTTCTGTTGCTCCAATCGTTGTTGTTGTTCGAGCCGTTGTTGCTCCAAACGACGCTGTTCTTCTAGGCGGCGTTGCTCTTCAATGCGTTGTCGCTCGATGCGCTGCTGCTCGCGACGCTCTTGGTCAAGTCGCTGCTGCTCTCGACGTTGTTGCTCCCGGCGCTCTTGCTCCTGCCGTTGCTTCTCTATGCGTTGTCGCTCAAGACGTTGCTGTTTCTCTACGCACTCCCTCTCTTGACGCTCTTGCTCCTGACGTTGTTGCTCCAATTGACGTTGCTGCTCCAATTGATGCTGCTTTTCCAATTGATGCTGCTTTACCAACTGCTGCTGCTGTCTTTCCAACTGTTTCTGCTGCTCTTCTAATTGGCGCTGTTGGTTAATGCGTTCCTGTTCAAGACGCTGCTGCTGTTGCTGCTGCTTACTCAGAACTTCAAGGGCTTGGTCCAGAAAGGACTGTTGGTCTTGATTGCTAGGCTTGGGCTCCTGGCTTCTTTGTTGGTCACGCTTATCACTTCCTCCTTTTCCGCCGCGAATCAAAGTTTGACCTTGTGACGCGTTCGTTGTGGTCTTTTCGTTCATAGATGGAGAGTTGAGCAGGTCCATCCGGGTATCGCTCCCCCCTGGAATATCCGGCAATACTGACGACGTAATGTCAGCAATTGCCCGAGATGCTAACTCTAAATCTCCTTCGCTGTCGTCATCATTGTCGGCGCGCGATTTGCTTTCGGCAGAACTGTAGTTGGAGTCCTTAGTATCCGAGTCTTCGCTTCCTAGCAGCGACGAAATTCCTGCTACGTTAGTGGCTGGAGCCGTGTTCAATGAGGTAGCAGCCGCGTTCATCTTCACGCTAGGACGGTTGCCTGGTGCAGAGTCAGCTTCGCTCAAGCGCTGCTTCTTCGCTTCAGGTTCTTCTGCACTCGCCTCACCATCATTGGTTCCCTTGCGATCACGAGCAACTCTTTCTTCTTCTTCTCGAGCATTTGCCTTTGCTTCAGCTTCCTCTTCCTCCTTAATCCGCAGCCGTTCCTCCTCTTCTTCTTCAGCCTTTAAGTCACGACACTTTTGGTACAACATGTCCGTCATGTTGACAATTTCCTCGCTTAGATGCTCTTCCCGGGCAATCTTCAAAATTCCAGACAGAGTCTTGCGCATTCGAGCACGATTCTGGCGAATGGCATTCAAGTTTACACCATAGTTCGCAATCTGGCGCTCAATGAGGCGTCGTGACGGAGGAATCTTCACGTTGGCAAATAAAGCCGGGGTTGGAGGCATATTTACGGGAGCACCTGTACGCTTCCGCTTCGTTCCGATTAGAGACAATGACTTGTTCAGGCTTGACGCCATCTTCTCAAAGTGGCGCTCCATCTTTGTCCACTCGTTTACAGACTCCATAATACCACGAAGCTTATCCAACAGTACAGTTAGCAGAAGCTGGTCACTGCTCGTGGTCATGAGCTTTGTACTATAGCGGTATGACGGCACGAAGCGGTCATTGATGTTGGTGGATCGAATGAAGTTGCGACGGTGCTTGATGCTCTTCAGAAACACTTCATTTAAGTGAATTTTCTGCTCACACTTGGTCAAATCACTAGAGTACTGATCGATCAACTCCACCACTTTGGTAATCGCCCGAGCCTCCACAGCACGTGACTCCTCCAGTTCCATAAGCTCACTTTCAGCATTCCGCAAATTCTTTTCGGTGCGCTTAGCGAGGGCGCTAGTGGTGCGTTCAAACTGGGATTGCGAGGACAAAATCTGGTGCCGCAAGTCAAAGATCTTAATGAGAGCATCCACTTCCGAGTTGTTGGCGCCATCGTGATCATCTTCCGCCTCGTCGTCCTGTTCGTCTTCGTCTTCACTCTCTGGCCGAGCTGCCGCGAGGATTTCGCGCTTGCCATACTCGACGAGCTGTACGAGCTGCGTCTTCTCCAGGTGCACTAGCGTCGCCCCAGTACTGTTAGCGATCAGAGATGCTCTCTCTGTTTTCGATGAGACTTCTGCGATGAGGCTGTCAATTAAAAGAAGAAACTTTTCTTCAGCCTGGAGAATACATTTTGCAAGTTCGTAACGTTAGCGAGGTCGCATATCCTGGCATCATGAACTAAACAGGCCTCACGTACACTGGGAGTCTTCGCGATCATGGCAACTACCAACTGCGCATCGTCTTCCGAGCGTTCAGCTGTTGAATCTGCCTTCTCAGTATCGCCGACTGCTTCCAAACTCGTCGCCTCCACTGCTGTGCCACTGCTTACCATGTCGATAGACCCCTGTTTGATCTCCTTCTCTTTCAGAGCGTCCTTGAGTCCTTCTGCAGCAGCTGTAGCCTCGTCGGCGTGGACTGTATTAGCTGCCTCTTTATCAGGAATTGTCGTGTCCTTCAACTTGATTGAATTGTCCACCGACACAGATGCGCTGTCATCAGTGGAGACCTCGGACTTCTCTTCCGTCACGATAGTCGAAGCCTCGGTATCACCAGCCGATTTCTTCGCATCAGACTTTTCCTCTTCTGACTTCTCCTCAGCCGAGGCTTTTTCGTCTGCGTTATCTTCAGTAAAAGCTTCATCCTCGTTCTCCATTCTGACATCCTCGCTCTCGGTTGCCTGCGTGGACTTCTCCTTAGACTCCTTCTCCTTCTGCTCTGCAATCCTGTCCACGAGCACGCGCCGCGTTTGTTGGAGGAACTCGAGGATTCTGTTGGCCTGGTCTGTCAGACATTTCTCGCAGAACCAGGGGGCTGGAGGGGCCGTTTGCAGCGCCGGACTCGCACACTTGAAGTGCGTCTCGCTGTGGCAGGCGCTGCACTCGGCCACGTCTGTTGTGGCCTCTTTCCTGCAGGCCGCGCACTTCTGCACACAAAACAGCCAGCACCGTAGTCAGTTAAATAGCTTAGTTGTCATAACCTGACGACATCAGCTACGCACCGGAGCCGCCTCGTGTTTAGCCTGCATTGTTGCAGTCGCTTGAGGCATTCTTTCCGTGGCTGTAGGTACCGGCGTTGGCGCCTTCTTCTCTTTGTGGGCAGAGCGCGCGTTCGTGCCGCGTTTGCGGATATTGAGGCGGTCCTTGATGTCCTTGAGGCTCTCGCCTGAGGCCGCCGAGTACATGGACGACCAGCCCGCATCCGTCTTGAGTGCTGCATGTATGAGAGGGGGGGGGGGAGGTTATGAGAACGGGCGTCTACGGGACGAGAGAGAGGGGGAACGTACAGGGATTCAGTGTGCGCTTCATATGCAACGCGCAGGGCACGGGGGACGTGTAGACCTGGTCCTTGAAGCGGATGGAGCCGTCAGGCAGTAGGTCCGCATACACGCGTTTGCGATAGTAAGACACGTAGAGCTTCTTTAGGCCCGGCGACAGCAGTTTCTCGCTGATAAGAGTCGTCAGCACGATGCGCGCGTCTCCCTGGACGTGCATCAAGAGGCAGCCATCGAACGATGGAGGAGGAGTGGGCAGCGTTAGCGACAGATACAGAGAGAGAGACCAGTAGAGGCCCTGGACGCACCATGATGAAGATGAGGATGAAGGTGTCGAGCGTGCGGAGGCGCGAAGCCGCTGTGAACTGGCAGGAACCGCGCGCTTTACACCGCTTCTTTACAAGGGGGAGCCTAATTTAAGATATGTCATCCTAGTTTAGATTCTAGTATAAGTATTTTAGTGATTGTATACAACTACAGTAGTCAGCTCAATTAGTGCCACCATACTAATTTATGTGACAGGAAAACCGATTGGGCTTCTGCCGGCTTCGATTTTGGAGGGGCACAGCACGTTCTAAGCCGCATTGCCGACACCTTGAGGGTAGCGGAGAATATTAATATATCCGACAAGCCGGCAGTGCTCTACAGACTAATTCGAGTTGCTCTCGCAGCGGAAGAACGTGACGATGAAGCCGAGTTTAAGGCTTTGCCTGGGTATATGGAACTGTTTGCGCAGCAGAGTGCCGATCCGAGAGGTTGCTGCCAGCTCGACACTTCAGGTCATTTCTATCGCTCTTTTCTTTCAATTGGATCTGCGGTTCGTATTCAAGACTCCCTTCTTCTTGGATAGGAGAGCGACGGTACATCAAGAACGCCAAGTGTATAGGGTTTGTGCCAGCTTAGGCGGCAAGGATGGAAACAAACGCATTGCACCTGTTGCTAGACCATACGTCCACTAAGAAACGCTGGAAAGCTTCAAACTGTATTGCCGGAGGAATAGCGCGGCATGATCGCCTAATTTTATAGATGTCGGAAATCAACTATCAACTCGAGCAAAACTAGCGTTGATGGGTCATAAAGTCATTGTCAAATTTTGTGCCCTCCACATCCGCTTCAACACTATCGAAAAAAAATTAAGTAAGTGAACGTGACCAAAGAAAATGTGCATGCTGAGATAATGCGTCTTCACTCGTCTCGGACTGAGCATGAATATGAGCGCAACATTGTACTATTGCCCCAGTCGTTCCATGACCCTATACTCTCCTTCGTCGATGGTAAAAAAAAAAGAGAAGTACGTCGGTTTTTATTTGCAAAGCATACACACCACTAACTAGACGGTAGCTGGTAACACCACCTCTGACGCCGCTGAAGCTGAATGGCTTCATGAAACTTGAAGGGCTCTCATCTGTACGGCGAAAACCTGCCATGTTTGGTGTTCGTCCGACAAGTGGGGCAGAAGGAGGTAACAATGAGCTATCATGGAAAAGACGTCCATGCACTTGGTTTTCACGTCGCTCAGAGCTTATTGCATGCGTGCCGTTAGAATTCGCAATGCACTTTTTAAGAATCAAACGACTGGGTCAGAGATGGCTTTGATCTAACACCGCACGCGATGGATATGTTTAACGGATAAATGAAGCATTTGCCGAAGCTTGCGGTTGTCCATTCATCACCTTCTTAGTTTTATATCTTCGATCCATTTGACCGAAGTGACGTGGCTTTGACAACGGAGACGAACTTGGCTACTGGAAAGTGTAAACCATGCCAAGTGTCAGAGCAACTGCAGACGCATCCATATCGGCATGTATAAGTTGTCCTCTACGATCTGGAGCGTCAGAATGCAAGTAGACATCCCATGCATCACGTGCTTGCGTATATCCACCACACCTATCTTGATCCACACCGTGCACGATGTTTTTCGTGCTGTAAATAAATCTATCCGTGGATTATATATTCACTAGAACCAGTAGTGTCGTCCCATCTTCAGTCTATCGACAAGCAGGTTGTTCTCGTAAAACTCGTCTAGCAGATTTCCAACGCGGCGAAAGACGAATACTCAACAGAGACGAAGGCACGGCCGAAGCCAAACTGCTCTACGTCTATAACAAACAGCACCCCGATGATAAAGACCGCCGCCATCGATGCGTTCTTCGGTTCTCAGATATCTGCAAAACTGACAAAGCAACGAGGTGAGTATCATTTTGCAGCAGCTGCGAGTCTACAGCCCATAATGCTGTCACGTGGTCTGGATTGCGAGGAAGCCAGAATCACAACTACCCCAGGCGAGTACATACTTGAAGCTGCTCCTTTTGAAAACTGACGAGACCAACGCGTTCCTCCAGTCCCCTCTAAAGGTGTCGTCAAAGCATCGATTTCCTGAACGAAACGAAGAAGCCATCGGTTAGGCCTATCGTTTCGCTGCATATGCACACTTCATTATTGCTCCGTGCTGCTTGAAGTAAATGCCTCAAGAATGTCAGAATGGATAATGGTTAGAGTTAAAGCAGCAACAACCATCCGGTTTATTTACTTGACCACGCTTGTCATGTTTTTTACGGCTTCGTTAAGTGGACGCCGCTCGACACGAGCATGGCGACTGGGCACACCAGAAGCGTCTTCTCCCGCTCTTCTGAGATGGTCAGGTTGTCCTGCTGGCCGGCACATGGTGTACAGCGTCTGATACATGGATTGCTGCGCGCCGTTCGGCACGAGCACCTCCGTGGCCGAGTGGTTTTCGAGCCTCTTGGCCTTCGGCAGGTACGTCGAGAAGAGGTCGCGAAGCTCGACGAGTCCCTTCGTGTGCATGTGGGTATAGTGCGACGCCCGCCGCCAGCACGCGCTCGTGCAAGTGTAGCCGGATCGCCCACGCACAGCGACCATACCTGCTTGCCGTCGGCCACCATTTGGTCGGTCTGGCTACGGGCTTGGCCACAGCAACCTTCTGGAACATGGGGTTGAGCGGATACTTGTCGGTCATGGTGATGTTGATGCCGGTCTCGACCGGCCTTGCGCACCAGCTCTTGCGCTGTCAGGGACTCCTCGCTCTGCGACGTCGCGTAGGAGCCCAGGTTGCGCACGAGGGCGGATATCTTGTTCAGGCGCCGCAAGACCGCCGCCATGTTGGCGTCCGTGAGGTGGCTCAGCACGTTCACGTAAAAGAAGTATTTGTACCTACGGGTGTCGACGGCCTTCTCACCGTGCTGCTTAGGTATCGTGACGTCTCAGGGGCGGATCTTTCTCTTGGTCAGGTCCGGTCTTGCCCTACCGGACCTGACCAAGAGAAAGATCTGCCCCTGAGACGTCACGATACCAAGCTCAGCCACACACACTACGAGCGTGTGGCTGAGCTTGGTCTCCCCTTTTGGTTTTTCACGCTAATTCTTTAATTCACAAAATAAATAAATAGGGTTATTTACAATCATTGATTTAATTATTCCTATTTTCAAAATATTTATTATGATTAGTAATTTTTTATGCGTGTGGTGTTCGTTGTGGAGTCCGCCGATAAACACCCCACCCTCCCTCCGGATCCTTTGGGGTGGGTACCGTAATACCATTCCTTCTGTTGGAGTTTGTCATGCAATCGCATAGCAGTTCTGTAAAAGAGGTCTGTCCATTAACGTATTACACTTGTCACTGACGAAATACGTTCGCCATTACGCTTGCGCGGCTCGCTGGCTCTAGTCATGTTCTTTTCTCGTCTGCTTCATAATGACAGTTGAGGTGTTATGTTGCACAAACAAATAAAACGTTGAATTTCAAAATCGGCTTAAGACCAATGACGGCGACCCATGGTAGAAGACCCTCCATTGAGATAATTTTGTTCAACCAGAAAATAAGTCCTGCACCACCAAAATGGTCCTGCAGGATCCTGGAATATATCCTGCAAATGACCTGCAGCTGAAAATCTAAATCCTACGGTTTAAAAGAGTAATCTTCTAAAGTTTGCCGTATATCACGGATTGGCATAACTGGACAATTCCAGGGATACATTACTGTCGTACAGGTTACGCTAATGTGTAACCTAGGTTACAGTATCATCGCACTTGCAAATAGTATGCAGTATATTCTCCGATACATTTATAGCAGGACCATTGCTGCTGTCCAGTCACCCAGGATCGTGCTGTTGGTGTGCTCTCGAGCCATTACTGGCCACTGATGCGAGTTAAGCTCGCTGCATTAGCGTTAGTCTAATTTTCTTAATATTTACTAGCATCCATTTCAACGGCTACAAGTACATCGTGAACACCAAGCGTGGGTCCACGACCTATTGCCAGTAAGCACTAGCATGCACTTCAACGGCTACAAGTACATCGTGAACACCATCGTGGGCCCACGACCTATTACCAGTGCTCAACGTATCGCTCTAGTTCCTGCAAGGCCAAGCTCAACGTCAAGGTCCTCGACGACGGTGGAACTGAAGTGCGTGAGACAAGCGAGCGCACATGTAAGGAGGTGACCGTCGCGTCGCTTCGTGACTTCAGCGAAGAGATGAAGCAATGGTTAGAGATCGAGGCCATTAGCTCGCCGGTCATCATCCCCGGGCGGCTTTGGGACAGCGTCTCGCATCAGCCCGTCGCCAAGTACCCCGGTGAAGCTCTGAAGTCCATGAAGCGAGACGAGGTACCCAAATTCATTAACTACGTTCGCAATCAAGCTGCCGGCGGTGACTTGTATCGTCAAATTGAGGCATTTCCGACGGACACCGGTGTCCGAGATGGACGATCGCTCGTCCGTGCTGTTCAACCTGTGTTACGACAATGGTGGCAAGAGACAGCGCATGATCTGGCGCGTCTGTTTTATCGACGCGACCTACAGCATTACGCCAGCGCCACTTCAACAGACGCTGATCGTCGCCACCCCACGTACGACGTGTACATTCCAGTATTGCTGGTCCTGCTGGAGGCCACGGATGAGTGGACGTACTGGTATGCATTGCACTGGATCTGCGTACTGGGAAAGGTGCATGTGACGCCGGGCGTGTCACGTGCGACTTCGAGGCAGCCCTAATCAAAGGTGTACGCGATCAACTCCCAATGACGCCTTGGCTGTTTATTCCATTGGAAGCAAGCGATTCGCCGAAAATTGGTCGACCTTAGTTTTCCAGCCAACCAGATAACAGATATTATGGATCCTGGTGTCCTGAACGCCCTGACCGTTATTGCGATTGACGAGATCAAGTGCAAGGGAATCCCGTACGTAATGTCCCTGGTCTGCAAGAAGGGATCCGCCCGCTTGTGGACGCAATTTCGGACGTACTTCACGCGCACCTGGATGGTCATGTATCCGCCACCGCTGTGGAATGTCCACGCCTACGTCGCCACGGAGAAAGAGATGCAAAACCGGACCAACAATCCCCTGGGGAGCTATAACCGCCGGGCTAAGCAGGCGATTGGGTCGCATCCGACGCTGACCGTTTTCTGCAGCTAATGGCTGATATCTCGTGAATCGCCACCCAGCACCCTCTCACGCTGACCCTGTCACGCTGACGATTCCGCATCGTGCACAGTATTTAGAACGCCGAAGCGCCGCAAAGGCAAGTAATAAGTACCACCAGGATTGTCGAGGAAATAAACTGCGCTTTCTTTTCTTGTGGAAATCTACTGTCTTATTGTGTCCTGCAGGAGGTCCTGCAAAGACATCGAGCTCAGTGACCTGTAATGTGTCCTGCACCAGGTCCTTAATCATGCGAGCAGACACTGCAAATGGTTTGCACTTGTAAGACATTACGTCTGATGCAGGACATATTTTCTGACTGCATTCAATTCATCCCCTACATTGACTGGCTGGTGCAAGCACTCGTTGCACTGCATCTCTTGGTCATTTCGCAGAAAGTAATGGTGACCATTTGCTGGATGGCGGTGGGACAGCTACAAGCTTCCGCATGTTAGCAAGTACGTAGCAGCAATGGTCGATGTCGGTGGTTGTCTCGACAGACGCGGTCACGAACGATTACACGATGCTGTACGCCTAACGTTATAATAATTATTTCTTGATAGGCTTATTACTGTTTAATTATCATCTTGTCGCAACTGGTCAATTGGGATCGTGATTTGCCAGTTCGTCCACCTATTGCTAAAAATCACCTGCTTAAATTCCACTAAAAATTGGTGGAATATCGCTAAATATTTACTCAGCTGCGACAAAAACCAATTTTTCAGCTTGGAAGGTGAGTTTTGAGCGAAGCCCAACACAGGTTATCTACAAAAGCAAAAATAGACCCGCCTTCCCGTTGCGATGGTGTGTTTCTAATCTTATGGCGAGCTTTATTGCCGGATACCTGGAAGTACTACCCCTTTGCCCGCCCATAGTAGGAAGCATCCAAGCAAAGTGGTATTGCCAAAAATTAAATTTAAATATATAAGAAACGGATAGAAAAACAAGGTGCAAAGTGAGATTAGTTGCATTCAAATTGAACCGACACAGACCCGTGCTGCCTACTTGCCGTACATCATGTTCTGAATATCTTCCGCAGCGTTGACTGCGTCACGGGCATGAAGCTCCATCTTCGTCACCACCATGGGCGTCACGTACTTGATGATGCTCCGAACAGCTTGCTCCAGGAAACGCATCGTGCGTTCCTTCACGGTTAGAGCGGTGCCGGTGTTGTCCTCGGCGTCCAGCATGTTGGTGCGGTCACAGATTACCTCGCGTTATGGCGCGAGGAAATCAATGTGCGTCTTCAGCCCGGAGAAACAACCCTCTATGGGGTTGCACATAGGGCAATATGGTGCCAGACGTGGGAGGATGAGATCGTCGTGTGGCGCCACGCACTCTTCCGTCTGCCGGTGCGCAGGCGCCTTCACAAGAACGACGACGACCTTCTTCCCCGCGTAATTCTCCTGGAAAACGGTCGAGGCCTTGACGACGTTGTAAAGGTCGTCGATAAAGTCCGCGATCTGTTCCACCCGTATACTGCCTCTCTCCAGGCGATAGGAGACGACCCCATCGCCGTCTGAACAGTGCATTGAACTTGAATGTTCGCGCCTCTGGAGGAAGACAGACGACCCTCGCGCGTCGGATCTTCTTGGCACGGCCTCATCCCGCATACGGTAAACGTTAAAGTTAGTCTCATTAAAGCAAACAATGAAATTAACTCGTTGTTGGTTCTTCTTGAGCTGTCTTGCAAACTCTGTCGCTTGGTCTTGTTCACCAGACTCTTAAGTCGTCGGCACCAAGCGCGTCTGCTTTACGATATAAAGCATACCCAGCAAGTGGCGGCTAATCGTCGACGTCGAGGTGTCGACGTTGTGGTCGAGCCACAGCGTGCGTCGCTGGCTTCCATCGCGTAAGTGCAGTTGTCGTTGAGATACGACTCGAGCAGCTCTAAGATCGTCGGCGTAACCTTGACTTAGCTGGGCCGGGATCCATCTCGTAGTAGCACGCAACTACGTTAAGAGCAGCAAGAGAGTAAGCAGGGAGCTGATCACGATACTGCTGCAAATGAGAGCTCCGATGGTTTTCAAGTCCAATATCCTACAAGTTTGTCCGAGACTTCCGACAGTGTGCTACTTGAGGACCTTATCGCCTCTACAGAAACCTTAACAGCTATATTACCCGGATCAAGCACCTCAAACCCCATCTCGCCCAACGCTGAAGTGTCATCGTCAATCGATGCGAACGTCATTTATTTACCGGAAGAGAAGGAAGTTCAAGTTATGGCTGGTGGAATTCATGTTATGACGGATGAAGTTCACGAAACTACTAGTGAGATTCACCTTACAGAGGCCAATGCGAATGTTCACGTTAGTGAAGACTCGGGTGAAGATTCGAATGAAGTGGACCAAGAATGCATGCTGTGCTACGAGATCATCTTTTCAGAGGAGAATGTGACTTGTTCAGCCAACAATATCCGCTGTGATGTTTGCTTCGATCGGACTTGCTTGAAGCGGTGCCTGTACGAACATCCAAAGTGTCCAATCGGCATGGTCGTGGTCCCTGGCCGCCGTGAACATCGCCCATCCCCGCCCACCCCCGCCTACCTGTTCGTATGCCGTCGTCCAACACCTGGGCGCCGAAGTCTTCGTGCAGAAAGCACCACTTGTGAACATTTTTATCACTATGAGGGTCTCCATGCGAGGTGCTTGGAATATAAAATCACAGAGGCGTCACTCGCATGCGTGGTTACGTGTTGTGTCCTTGCGTTCAGGGAGCAACTACGCTACTGGAAAACAATGACTTCTGTTCAAGATTGCTTATTCGTCCCCACTGCGCCAACATCGATCTGGATGTCTTATCTAACTTTCGTGAGCTATCGCAACAACGAGCCACCAGCACGTTCACAACACAAAATTTTACATTTTTGTTTTGCACTCTATCTCAAAAATTTATAAGTATGGATCACTAAGGCTACAGTTTGTAGAACGTTAGAAGTACGTCAACTGTGAAGACACGAATAATTTGTATATTTGTATACAGTTAGAGGCTAATCGTCAAATGTGGAAGACACTTATATAATTTATATTCCCACATACATTTTGAGTCTAATCGTCAGGTGTGGAAAACATTATACAATGTTATAGTCTAATCATCAACTATGGAAGAAATGTTAAGTTCTTGTCAAAAAATGTTTTGGGATATTATCCATAAATGCAGATATCTACTTGTTATATTTGCAAATTATTTTGCCCATGTTGTGCCCTGATCGTGGTACAAATCTTGTTGACGGTTTAGCTTCCCGTCAATATTTGCGCTGAACCTATCCTCAAACTTGTCCAAGCCGTCGTTGAAGTTGTTGCGGACGTATTCAACAATGAGCTTCATCTTTGATAGATGGGACTTGAAACTTTTACCTCGTTGGGAAGAATGTCGATGCCTGCTCTGTATTGGTGACGTGAGGGGTCACTTGTCCAGTACTGGGTCACGTAGTCTCGACGATTTGGCTTCACGTAACTCGGATGTCAACGTGGCCTCAGGGGGTGGATTCGGAGATGCTAGCGTTACCTCTGGGCGGTGGCAGGCAGCACTGGTATTTCCCGCCCAAATCCTTCAGCGTTACTTGTAGTAACTCTTTTAAAGAATCCTTTGTCACCAATTGTGGGTTTGATGCCGCTAAGATAAGCTTGGCAACTGCTACGGCGAGGTTCATGCGCTGGGGAAGAGTTAACAAACATTTCTTTCGTTTGGTTGATGACATCGGGCGCAAGGGAGTCGCCCAGGGTTTGGCCTCTTCAAGTACATCATCCAGCAGATAGCATAAAACAGTCTCATTTTGCTCCTTTTGGGCCCAACCTGCCCACCACTTCACCATTTTTAGAGACAAGCCACGTTTTTCCGGCGCAAACATAAAGCGATGCTGTGCTTCACTCCGTTTGAAAACAGTGCGATGTGAACCAAGAGCCGTTCCCCAGTAGGCTTTGATTAATTTGACAGGCTCCAGTGACCATGCTTAAGACCTGAATGAAGTGTTCTATGTCATCGCCACTCCCCATTTCACTCCAACGCGCTTGAAAGAATCACCGTTGGGTGCTGTAGTTGTTGTTCGGTTTCATTTAGCGTTGACCTTGGAACTCGTGCCAGCGACGGAAATACGAACTCATCACGGTTCCATTTGTGATCCAGCTTAATTGATTCAAAATCTATCAAGCGTTGTACGTACGTGAGGGTCTCTGCAGCTTATTCATCGTTGGGGAGGAAATGAAGATTGTAGGTTCGACTACCTTGGGGATCATGATCAGTCTTGAGAATTGTAAAGCATCATAGCGCGCCATGACGGAGGAATTCACCGTCGAAACACGTTCTAGTCCCCGTTGAATATCACCCCTCTTCATCTGTAGAACATCGTTGGTGCGGCACATCCCGTAGTTAGAAGCATAACGACCCCACCACCGTGAACCACACTCGCATCAACTCGTTGAAATGATACTGTTGTCTTCAAGATGCTTTTTCTGAGCTTCGGTAATGACATCGGGGACGCACGCACTGGCACACGTTCTCGCTTCTCACATTGTTAAGTTCTGTCATGATTTGGCTGATTATGATCGCTTTCGCAGAGTCTCAAGGTGCCGTCGTCGTTTTCTTCGGAGCTGCATCGGTCAGCTATGTGTCCTCCTTTAATAATGGAAGGCTTCGTGTAATGCCACCATAGATCTGCCCGGACCTTTTCGGCGGGCAGTTGTGTCTTGTTCGGCCGCCCGGGTTTGTGAATATATGCCGTACGCATGCTCGGGAGCTGTCGAAATCGATGTTGGAGAGGATTTGGGTACCCTTCTTGTTCGCAAAAGTTCGCAAACCACCGCAAGTTTCCATTGTAATCACCAGGGCTTTAATATAAGTTATGCGTTAAGATTAGTAGTTTAGAGGGTTTGCCTGCAATAATATATTTTCCGGGTTTGTTACTAGAACAATAACTTATATTTAGGAGGTGAACGCTGCATTTTAATTTTTACGGGCCTCGAAAACTCGATGGGCATGCGCGGCTCGGGGGCACGTCCAATTACATCTCACCACACACATCCCAGCCCCTCCGACGTGTATTTACTCATTCCAACATTGTCCTGCATGCCAGAGCCACACTCCACCTTACCCCAACGCCCAATATCATGGTCCACAGTGTCACGACACCGCGCTTCAGCCAAGCGCAAATCGCTCGCTTCTTCTTCGCCCCCGTCCTAGACCGCGACCACGAACCGACGGGCCAATGGACGAGATAACGTGTATCTACACATCCATTCCTCCAGGAAATTGGACGTGGGTACACCTTTTTTTTAACCCAATCTCCTGGCCCATCTTAAAGCTCGTCACGACGGATTTATGGACTAAATGATGGAGGCCTCGTCTTCGACCTGGATCCATAGTTTCGTAGGTGAGCCAACGAGCCATGACTCGCTTTGGTGGGTAGACTGGACGGTTGAGTTAGGCCTCCCGGTCACTTTCAGCGAGAAACCAGCCACCCGCAGGTAAGATAATTGGTCGCATTTCTGTTCTTACAAAGCTTACGTCTAATCATGTATTTGTGATTACTCAGATACATGATGTACCTGCAATATCTTACCCAACACCGCGAGCTACCATCCTCTAAGTGACAACAGCGGTATAAAAGAATATAGCAGTTGAACTCCCTGCCAAATTTGGTATCATGTTTGACTGGTGATCTAACGACTCTGAGCATTATTTCGCCATTCTACGCAACGTACGGTGTTGACGGTGTTGTGAAGACGACGCTTCTATCGATGGCACCGATTATCAACGAGCCCAACGACAGTCACAACGCCGCGACACACCGTCTAACTATTGAGACAGTGCTCACTGTTTCTGGTAAGAACTTGACTAGTATTGTGTTTCTTATCGGTGACAACTGTACCGTCATCAAGAAGCTAGAACGACTGATGGGCGTCCCCTGGTGGGGTGCGCCAGCCGTCGACTCAACCTCGCCGTCCGACTTTCACGGTCGTATGACGTGGAGCTCAGGGCTATTCAAAAGCTTATGGTAAAGCTCCGAACGCTGAACCAATCCGCAAAAAAGCTTCGGTAAGTTTATTTTTACATTGTTCTATTTTAGATTAATACTTCTTTATTTGATGTTTAATTTTGGACTGTCTAAACTCAGATTCAAGACTGAGCTTCGCCCCGTCCTCCGCAAATACACGAGGTGGGGCTCCACGTTCTGTATGCTCCTGCGGGTTTTCGATCTCCGTTAGTGTTTGGACGCGGATGACGGCGCGGTTGCAGACCTACTACCCTCAGTATCGCGGACCAAGAAACTGAAGGTCTTGCTGGAACAGCTGAAGATGGTCGAGTCAGTTTCCAAGAAGAGTCAGTCTAATGATGTCACCATGTGGAGGTGCGCATGCTGTTCGACGCCCTAATATGACGAGTTCCCCGCGTTTCGAGGGTATCCGAGTAAGTTCATTGATATGGTGCAACTTAGTGTTGAACATTGTTTCTAACATTATTTTATTATTATATATTTTTAACATTATGGTGTAGGTCCGTCCTCCGTTATCGCCGCCAACGCAACATCGAGTCCGCGGCTGTTAAGCTCCAAGGCGGGTGGTCTCTGAACCGAGCCGAGAAGCTTGCAGTGGATCAAGACGGAAAGCAGTGGCTTCGATGCTGGGGCGCGATGGTCAGCTTTGCGGAGCGAGCCCTTAAGCGGACCCGAATTTATGACCAGCAGGATTTGATTTCGGCTATGCTCCCAACATCGAACACCGTGGAGAGGTTGTTCAACATGGCTCGAGCCATGATCGGGCTGGATCGGCATCCACTCCAGCCAATCCTGGTCGAGGCGCTCCTCTTCTTGAAGTGCAACCGCGCCTTCTGGAACGTCCACATTGTCCAGGGTATTCTTGAGCTGGAAGAAGTGCATATTGGTAACTAGTGTGTTGGCGATATGCATAATTGATTTTCTTTTTTGCATTCGCATAAATAATTCAATCTTAAAAACACTAAATATATTGTACACTCATATTCCATGCCCTCCAGTGATTACTAATCACGGCGGGTACTGGTCTCCAGCCGTTCACCCGCCAATTGGGAGGCGGCAAGTGCTTCAGAGTACAGTGGATGAACTTCTGGTAGTTCCATGCCGTGACGGTTTCGACATCCCTATACTTTCCGACACTTGGGACTCTTGCCAAAAACGGTGCAGTAAACCGGTAAACGACCAAACATAACCGGTATATTGAGTTTATGTCTTTCTATCGATTGGTCTGAACAGTTCGCTTCAGCTTTCAAGTGGCGCTCGCAGCTGCGAGGAAATCGCCTCCAACGGCCTCTGGGCCGAGAAATCGGTTTTGTCGATATGCAAGCATCTTTGACCCGGAGCAATGTACACTCGGGCCAGCAACTTCATTAATGAGAATAGAACTCCAAGAGGGGGCACAATGTGGAGCAGTTTGAGTCCGAGTCAGAATTTTATTGGTTGCCCTACATAGGCCAATGATATTAATGCACGCGTCTTATTGATAGATTTGGTAACTAATCCGCATCTGCAACACGCGCTGCCAGAGACACGCGCTGCATTAGGGTTGTCAGCCACAGCTCAGCCTGATCGTCGCAACGAAGGCTCTTTGAACTCACTCCCAATTTTTTAAGCCTACTACTACGCAAGTCTCCTGCTTGATCCTCTCCAAGTCCGTACATCCCGTACGAAGAGGGCCCGGTGCCAAACCGCCTCCTACTGCCCCCCAATTCAACTCCGTAGCTCAATTGACTAGAGCGCAGGGTTTCGGCCCTGTGATGCCTGTTCGAACCGAGCCGGTGTTATCGATCAAGAATGGTAGTTGGAGCTACGTACGAGTGAGGACGGGTGAGCGCGCGTGCGTACGGCTGCTACGCGGGTGAGAAATCTGCGTGCGTGAGATGGATGAGCGCGCGTGAGGAAGGCTGCTGCGACGTGCGCGCGTGTGAGCCATGGCTGGGGTGCCACTGCTGGTGCCATATGTGCACGCTGGTTGTTGTACTGTTGTGTATGAAAGGAATGTGAACTATGCTTTTATTTGTCTTACCTAACACTCTTACACGTGCCTGTAACAACGAGGATGTATTGCGTGTGGACTGGAGCTTGGTCAGCGGCCCTACCAATCGTACGGTGCCGCTTGTGGATGATGATGCGCTCGTCCAAGACACCGGCCTTGTGGAGTGGACGTCGCGCACGCAGAACGCTCCCAGCGTTTCTTCCCTTTATATCTCTCGCCTTCAGAAACGCTAGTATGGCAGCACCAGAGCGGTGACCGAGTTCAAGGACGCGGTCTTTGTAGTTCGCCGCCTGCTCGTCAACCGTGAAACTTTCTTCGAAAAAAAGCTTCATGAAGGCAACGAAGTGTCGAGACCCGACTTATTCTACCGGTCCGCGGAGTCCCAGACACGAGATACCCGCGTGTACCATTCGAACCACGCGTCGGACCGGTTCGTAGCAGCTTCTTTCTGCGCTTGGGTGGCGGTGCTTGAGCTGACACTTCTTGTTCTTGTTCTTGTGCCTGTGCAGCACTCCTTCGTCGCTCGAGAATAACATTTCAACCAGGCGCAGCCGTGCCTCCATCTGTCTGTTACTCGCTATCAGCTCTTGAATAACAGCCACATGACGACACCCACCGTCACAGAATTTGGCATTGTTCTCTTGTTCTCCCTTTTCGACAGGATTTGTTTTGGCCGAGGTGGCGCTTAGAGCAACGGACCACGCAAGCACGTCGGCGACCGGGATATCTGCAGCGCCTAAGCACTCCTCCATCTGAGCTACGAACAAGCTTTTGGGTGCCAAGCTCTTCATAAGCGGGTGATACTTAATCAGGTAAGCCTATAATACCACGACGACCTTGCGACTCACGTTAAGCGCTTCGTCAATGATCCCTGTACAGGAAGGCTTGCAGGCGAGCGAAATGTTCCTGGGTCAAAGGCGGCGACATCAGCGAGCCTGGGGACTTCGTCGGGATTCCAACCACTCAAGACCCAGGCAATCTTCCTGTCCTCGCGAGGGGTGTTGAAGACGTACGCGAAGCCTTTGTTCGGCTTCGACATATTCCACGAGCTACGATCGAATATCCACTGCGCGGCCAGGCGTCCGTACCCGTTCGCATGCTGAGGACTGCCTCTGCGGAACGAGTGAGACGTCAGGTTGCTGGTTGCGCCCGCGGCATCAGCCACGCGCTTCAGCAACCGGTTCACGTACGCTTGAACGCCGTCTTCGCCATGTTGGGGGCACAGGTGTCGATTGCGTCACACGTAGAAGACTCAGCAGGACCCGTTAGCAAAGAAGCCGACTGCAGCAAATCGAGCAGCACAACCCCGGCGTACAGCTCCACGGCAGCAGGCGAGGACAGCGCGGGTAGCTGGCTTAGCAAGGAGGAGCATGGTGCTTCCTGCATCACTAAGGCCACCGCTATTGGGCAGGTGAGGTGGTCGGATACAAGCGTCAGGCCTTGTTCTTCGGATGTTTTCACGCAAAGCATGCGGATGTAGAATACATCGTCAGCCGACATGGCCACTGCTGCTTGCTTATGTAGACGAGGTCCGAGGAACGCCCAATAGCAGTGCCCCATTAGGTATGCAAGCACAGCGTCTTCGTAGTCAGACGCCACTGCCGCCATGGAGTAGAGGTGGTGCGTCAGCGATCGTAGGTCAACCTTCGTGCATGACGGAGACTTGTTAATAAAGCCTCTTTTTCAATGCAGTGCTTTTCTAACGTTTTGCACTTTTTCAAGAGGTCAGCTTGCTAGGCTGTCTTATATGAGGATGTTCCTCAAACAATCAAAGCCTCACATTTCTAAAGTTAGAGATCGCAGAATTACGGGATAGCTTACCTTTCTTACTTTCATGCGTAGCTAGATAGTAGCCGAATCGGTCCATCAGCGCCGCGACGCATTTGACAGATTTATCCCTGAGAATGCACGCATGGACGACATCCATGCTTACATTATCGGCTTGCAACATCCGTAAACGCACAAATTGCGGTGGCGCACCCTTTCTGCGTGTTGGCTGGGACAAAGGAGGCGAGACTCATGCCGGTTGGTGTATCCCTTACGAATGAAGGCGGATCGTTGACAGCTAGCGAAACTGTCCTCGACCTTGCCTAGGGTTGCGCCTAGTTGTCGGAATCGCGCTGATATAAAAAAACTGTTTTAGCTTTATTTTTGTATTGGGGTATACATATTTGATCACATTCCGACACATATTTGTCGGAAGGTATCGGAACGTAAAACCTACGTCGAATGCACGCTATTGGCTGATATATATACATATATACTGCCAATAGACAGATTGGATAATGAGCGTATTTCAGTAGCCATCCACAATCTCTCATCTCTATCTGTCGGAAAGACGTGTAAGTACAGGTATGAGCTTATCAGATCAGGAAGAATAGGTACTAATACGAAAGACCCCCCCCCCCCTCTGCGCCAAATACGCCTATTAGTTATACTTATTTAGTGTTTCTTTTTTTGTACTAATGACCCCCCCCCCCTGCGCCAAATACGCCTATTATTATTATACTTATTTAGTATAACTAATAGGCGTATTTGGCACACAGGGGGTTCTTTCGTACATACGTAGTACTGTAAGCAGAGCACCCTAGAATGCAATACTTGGATTAAATACAATTTACGTGTGAGGGCAGAAATTAGTCATTGCATTAATGGCATTCAATTCGTGCACGCACCTGCTCGACCGTGTTCACGTCCCACAGGTCGCGGTTGTACTGCATGCACATCACCATCTCGAGCTTCGCCGTTGAGAGGCTCATCCGCAGGTCCGACAGTACCAGTCGCGAATTGAGTGCTGCGTATTCCTTCACGACCTGGTCGAATAGACGGCGCACAGCAGACAGATTTAGAATAGACTTCTGTAGCTCTTTTTTCGTAGCGCCCTAGACTTCTCCAGGTCCTTCTCCAATGCCTTGACTCGATCGCGCTCGGCACGCCGCAGCAGGAGAGGCTGAACATCGTGCTCGACCAAGAGGCTGTAGCCCAGTTGGATTACGAATGGCTGGAGCTTCATATAGGGCGCCACGATTTGTACGCGATCAACCACCTGGTTTTGTTCTTCATCAGATGTGACAGATGGGAGACGCGTTGAGAGAGCCCTTCCCCTGATCGTTCGAAATTTGGAAATCAGCACGGTTATCTTGGCAATGAGCTCGTCCTCGGTCTTTAGGAAGTCCCTTACCAGGTTAAATCGGTTGCTAGCACATCCGATAAAGGGAATAGTCCCTTCCTTCTGACCAATGTACTGATTCACCCAGCAGTTGTCACCCGCCATGAACTTGACCGCGCTCCAGGGCTTGTTGTAGCGGGACAGCGTGTCCGTGATCAGATTGTATTGACTCTGCGCTCTCAGGTCTTCCTCGACCTCCACCGGAGAGAACGCCAGCAGTAAAAAGCGGTGTGACGAGCACTCCAGGTCATCGCAGTATTCGGGTTCGATGCCCTTACCGGTTTTACCGGAATCGTCGCTGTCAGAACTGCGAATATCGCGATGTAATGGCGGTTACTGCTGGTCCAGACGCCGAGGACGAGACCGAATGCATATGGGAGCTCGCGAACGACGACAAGCTCTAGTTGCTCGAAGATCAGCACGATGTATCTTGAGAGAGTGTCCTCAGAGAGAGAGAGAGAGAGAGAGAGAGAGAGAGAGAGAGAGAGAGAGAGAGAGAGAGGGAGAGAGTGAGAGAGGCGTGCAGGCGCATGATTCCGCGCTCCACAATGGCAAACGGGAGACGGTCGCAGACGACTCACTCGATCCATCGGTACAGGTCTCTGGGTCGCGTACTGACTAGGTGTAGGCGTAGCGGGTTCTGGATGCGCGACGCCTTCTGGGCCTCTTGCTCTTAGTTGTCGTAGTTGCGTTGTAGATGGCTCAACAATTTCATTTGTAGCAATTGACCGTCTTGTACTGCTTGTCGCATGCGGTGCACTTGTAGAAGCCGTTGCCGATTTCAGTGAAGAGCATGGAGGAGATCTGGCTGCTCGTGAGGGTCTGGTGGACACGAGGGGCGATGGACTGGGACGTTGTGGGGTGAAGCAGGCAAATTTGAAAATATGGAGGAGCTCCTGCTTGCGTTTTAAGGTTGAATGAAGCCAGGTCGGTGAATGATTGGTAGTACAGTTTGGCAATTAAAATATGAATTATGTGCAACTAAAAAATAAATTCACCATACAAAAATAATAATTGAGTCAAAGTATTCGAATGACTTTTAAGAGTATTATTTTTCGGGTACCCTGACTGTAAGTCGCTGAAGAGAAACGGTCAGGGGAGACAACAGTATCAAATCGCTGCTGGACATGTTGTGGTGGCTTGGACAACTAAGGGCTAGAAGTCAAGGTGATCCGTGGTACCTTCGGCATCGTCGGAAGAAAAGAGAGCAGCTGAAGCTCGTCGAGGAGAACAAGTGATGCGAGGACATGTAAGCGTCTGCACGAGTCCCAAGGAGACTTGAGTAACTGATCGATATATTGCAGGCTATAAAGACTCCTGCATCTTTCTCTTGGGTAACTGTTGTACCGCTCACATGCTACCAAAACATGTTGCTGCCGCCGCTGGGCAGATTGGCCTTCGTGCTCCGGTAGCGCATGTACTTTTGGTCGTTAAGCTTGTCGCCCTGCGTCTTGTCAAGACCGATCTGCGGGTTTGAGACCACCCGGTTCGTCGTGACGACACCCGCCACCGCATTGCGAGCAGGAACTATCATCGTCCGGATATTGCCTCCGCGTTTGGCATCTTGCCCGACGCCGTACGGGCTTGATGGACTACTGGACGATGCGATCGGAACCAGTTCACCCTTAGAGCTCGTGTTTTTGGACGGGTGAAGCTGGTGCATCCTGCTCTCGATGGCCTCCATGAACTGCTGCTGGGGGCCGATGACGCTGCCCGGACGGCACAGGCGCAGCCACCCGATGAGCTCGTGAGCCGAAAATAAGTGATGCTTCATCATGTAGGCGCCGATGCACGTACCCGTACGCCCAAGACCAGCCTTGCAGTGCACAGCCACGGCACCTGGGGTCTTCTCACAGGCTTCTATGAACTTCATCAAGATCGGCATGGGCGCGTTCGTGCCGTCCGGGTAGATCAAGTCGAGATGGTCGATGCCGGCTGACAGGAACTTCTTCTCGTCGTATTGCTTCTCATTGAGGCGCACTACTAGCGTCACGTTGCGCTTCTTGTAGTACGGGATGTAGTGCTCCGGTGTGAGCATGACGTGTCCTTGAGGAGTGCGTTGATACACGTTGTGCGGACCAGCGAAAGCGATGAACTTGGGCGAGACCCACGTGAGATCGCCGTTCTCGACACGCTCAAAGTGCTGGAATTCGTGCAGGTCGAAGGTCTTAGGCGAGATGTAGCCACTGTTGATCGCTCGCTCGAGTCCCTTAAGACAGTCGAGGATGGTCAGGTTAAAGGTGCAGACTGACGGGGTGGCGTCATGGAACGGAGGGAAGCGCATGCGCTGAAAGGGTTCGTAGGCCTTCTCCGCGCTCATATTTTGGAACAGCACGGCCCAGCACCCCAAAATACAGACGGCATTGGCACGACGCTGTCCCTGGGTCGAAGAGTAGAAGTAGACCACCTCTCCTGTCTTGGCTGCGGCCGCCAGCTTCTTGTTGAGCGTCTCCGAAAACACGAAGGTATGTCCGAGATTGAGTGGACCAAAGTCGAGGTAGAAGTTCCAGTACATGAGCTCATCGTCAATGGAGAAGAAGTGCGTGCCGGGAAGTCGGGGCGGTGCCTTCTTCAGCGGCACGTAGAACAAGCGACCAGGGAGAAACTCGATGGCCTCTTCGAGACCGTTTGCCATTGCCATTATTGCTGCTAAGACGTGAGCGGTGGGTTGGCTGCTTCTTGTGCTCGGAGACGCGAACTCGCAGCAGGTGCCTGCGCTGAAAACGATCTGAACGACACAGTTGCGCTGGTAAGTTTGCTGTTGTTACTTCTGCTCGTGGAGCTGAAGGTGCGTTGAGGTTGTTGATGCTGTTGAGCTGAAGTCGATGAAACCAAGAATGAGTCACTGGGAAGCGCCCGAAACGTTGAACGCTTCTTCATACCCGTCAACCCAACTCCGTGCACTTAGCTAGTACAACATGAAGCTGGCACGCACCAAGCGCTTCCATTCTGATCACTCTAGAGTGCAGGAAAGAGTGGTAAATAGTTAAACTCACCCGGCGACATCTTATCGCAGAGCTCCGGAAACGTCTCCCGGGTCTGAGTACTTGAAATAGCGCTCTACCAATACTAAGCGATTCCAAGACCAAAGAACTTTGCTTTGGTTTGGGCTCCGCTTCTCGTCACCTCTTGCTGGTACGCAGGACGACGAGTGTCCGCATCAGAGCCGTTGACAGGCGGAACCAAAAGAACGGACAAGAGTCCGTGGACGCAAGTTGAAAAGCCCCCACCCAGTCGTAGCTCCGCACGTTTTCGGCTCCCTAGTGCTGCAGCCTCGATCTGCTGGAGATTAACTGATGAAACTCTAATCAGTCTGTGTTTTGCGTCGTGACCGTGTGCGCTGCTACATTAGACGCGCAACCAACGGCAGATCTACAAGCACTTATGACACGCCTGGATGGCAACAAGTACATCATACATCAGCACGTTTCAATTGATAATCAAGCCATGACGCGCACAAACCTCATAACGAAAATTGTTATACACATTGCATCGTACTTCATGCGGATATCCGTGGACCCAGATAAGTTAGCCTGCTTCGGTAGTATCGACGAGCTAGTAGCCACTCTGCATAACTACTAGAAGCTGCTCCTGTAGTCGTTGCTTAATAGCGGAGTAAAACCGAAGATCAGCCTCCAAAGACTGTTTGTAACTATCACTGACGTTCCCTTCAACACTTGATAATCCACGATGACAGCGATCGATGTTCTCGTTCACTTTGCGCAACCGGCCCTCCAGGATATCCCACTCATCGGGAGGTAGCATCACGTCTGTGGGCCGTGTCGCTAGAGCTGTCGAGATTGTTGTTGTCGTGCGAACCCGTTTGCCAGGGTGGGGAACAATGTCACTAACCGTTGGGACCTCAACAATCGCTGTACCCTCTTCTTCACGTGTCCGTTTCCGGGGTGATGCCGTCTGCGCAGGTTTATTACCGACCGATACCGTTTTATCGACAGGTTTGCCCGCCGCCTTCGGCTTCGGCGGCGACGTCTTGGGCTTTAACTCTTTAGTCGAGGCAGCATTGACTAGTGCCTTGACCTTACTGGCGGTTTTCTGGTTTACCTCTTTAGCCGAAGCAATAGTGATTAGTGCCTTGGCCTTACTGGTGGGTTTCTGAGGCTTCTTTTGAACTGCTGGCTTGTGGGTGGGAGCTGCTGGCTTTGCCGGTCGGGCTTTGGGACCCGGTTTGCTGGTTTTGGCTGGAGTCGTATTCTGCGACGCTGCGATCGCTGAGCTCTTGGCGGCAGCGGGCGTCGAAAGCTCTTCCATCTCCGGATTCTGCGTAAGCATCCCGGACGGTTTAGCATGAGCGATAGGCATCCCTACTGCAGCCTCCAAGGTGACAGGTGTAGCTGCCTTCGCCTTCGCTACTGCCCTGGTCGCTGCCTCTGGCTTGCTGTCAGCTTCAGCTCGTGCAGACTCGGCAGCAGCCGTTAATGCCGTGGCCTTGTTTCTGCTGAAAGGCTCGGCGGCCGCGAGCTTGTCCGACAGGATAAACTTGTAGAGCTTGGGCTCCAGCAGCATGGCCATGTGCAGGTAGAGCAGGTCGAGTCTGCCGGCACAGAAGTCGAAGAACGAGTGCACGTTGTCGTTATGCGCGGCCGCCTCCTTGGCTTTAGCCACGGCATTGCGGTACATGGCGATGATCTCGACCCACATCTGCAGCAGACGCGCAGCCGAGTGCGCGAGGATCACATTCGGCGTGATGTTTACGAAGAGCGCGTCCTGGAAGTGCAGCGTATCCAGCGCCGGGTTGCGCGCCATGAAGGCGGCGTGAGCGTCCAGCCACAGGCGATTCACCTCCATCTTCCCGCCACGTGAGACCATTTCGGCCCAGCGCCGACTGAACTCCGGGCTCAGCAGCACGTTAATAAGGCGGAAGCGGCAGCCGCGGCGCGCACGGATAGTCCGGGTGGAGGTCATCGGATTCGGAGTCTTTCTGCAGCTCTGAGTCCGTCGGGGCGACGTGCGCCTGGTCGGAGGCTTGGGAGTCTCGGGTGCCACGCGCACGCCGGTGTTGATTACGTCCCAGTCGCGCAATAGCTGGATGAAGCCCGCGCGGGTATTGAGACGCTGGGGGCCAGAGCGAGGAAGGCGGATGCGGCGTGCAGACAGCTCGTGTCGCAGGTCCGCGTACAAGTACTCGTCGTACGGTTCGTGCAGTTCGGGCGACGGCGGCGGAGCAGACGCCTTCTTCGGCGGCATAAATGCCCTGGACGTTTGGAGAAGGCGGGAAAGACCAGTGGGTACGCTGATTGGCAAAGGACGGCAGTGTGGCGCACACTATATTGTACGTGAACATTGCGATACCAAAGTGTAGCCATTGGATGCGAATCTCAACGTGAATCTCGCACAGACCAGGCGCCAAAATTCACATTGTCGTCGGGACGAGGCTGAAGCCCCACAATACACATGTAATATTGAATAGCCTCACACTGGTAAACCTTGCTTCCCGGTGCTCTCGGGATCGGAAACAAGTTGTAGCCATTTCTAAAGGGACTGCTGTGGATTATGTGCTCGTGTTTCTGAGCCTTTGCCGAACAATTCTGGCCGCATGATCGTGTGTTCACTCGCGTTTCCACATTTCCAAATAAATCCTATTTTGGTGGCACCACAACCCAAGCACATTGCGTTTGTGGTATACTGTATTCGCCTTTTCCATCGAAACGTGCATGGAGCGCGGAAGCCCACTTAGCAAGCAGTTGTCGGCGCCGACTCGGCGGTAGATGATCCTCTGGATCTGACATTGCTCATCTGCGACTCGCTGATGACCAGCCAGTCGTGGCAGACAGGGACGCAGTCTCATCTTGAGTGAAAACACAAGTGTAGGCGCTGCGTTGTCTGAATCTCGCCCAATTCCTCAAGATTTAAATTTTGTGTAGCAGATCGCGAATCTGCTCACATTGCGAGCCTCGCAGCGACAAACCGTTCGCGCCGTCGTCTACAGGGGCACCAAGCCATTTCTAAAGGTCAACTCCGTTGAAGCTTACTGTATATTGCCGGTCACCACAGATACTAATACGTATCCTCCTATACTGCTGCCTCGCATCAACTTCCCTGACTTTGCGTAACGATCCTCACGCCAATGCGAGAGAAGGCAGCTGGGCGGAGTAACGCGGTGATTGAAAATTTTGACACCGTCGTGAGCTTTAGGATTGCTTATATTTATAGCGGCAATTATTACCTAGGGTATAACACCTCGTACAATATTTTCTTGGATAGGTTTCAAGAACAGTAGTATAATATATAACACACGATTTCGCTCAGGAGATGCTGGATGCATGTAGAGGTGATATTGATTGCACTCGCAGGGCTGAGTGGATGAGATGGCGTTGTGGGCCACTTCAACCTGAGCCGCGGCAGCAGGTCGGAACAAATGAGCATTTTGAGGCTGTCCATGTGATAGCAACAGGTTGCTGCCACCTACACCGGTACGGTATAGTACCCTCAGCGTACTCTGCTATTCCAGCCATAGTAATGATGGCGGCGCAGTCAACGGCGCTTTAGTGATAGCCCTTAGAAACATCGGCGTACTTTATTTCTAAATCCTGCAGACGAACCACCCCAAATGGCTGGCTGTGCCGCGCTTTCGCGTTAAGCCTTGCGATGAGCTTGGCGCCAACTTTGCCATGCGAGCGTTTTGCATCGCTGGTCACGGGGCTTCGCCGACGCCAGGTGGGATTCGATGGGGCCCAGATGGCCGACGCCGCCGCGTTGTGTTGTCTGGGATCCCGTTTAAAGTTTGCCGGCGCGACGACAAAAAAAGCTTTCTTGTTAGATTTGGCGTGCCGTGTCTGCCTGTAACCTAGGCTTACTGTACTGTATTATATCTCATGGGGGGCCTCGGGACGGAAGAAGCGCGAGCCAAGGGCAGTCTTTTGGCTCGACGACGACGACACGCGTCAGATAATGCAGAGGCTGTACAGGCGATGACTGCGAGCGCCCTGATGGCAGCTTCCACGTGCAAATGTACGATCGCCAGCCACAGCCAAGCAAGGCAACCTGGCAGCCTGCTGCGTCTGTTTTGCCCAAGCAAAATCACCCCTAAACGAGCCATAAAAAAGTGAGACAGCAGGAACCCATGCTTCAACGGCGCGCAGACGGGGCCAAAATGTCGCTTTTTGACTTCGGCCAGTCAGCTCATTTCACAATTGGAATCGATTCGCGCACACCCCACCGCTCGTTTTCCCGACATGACGGCGCTGCTTGTGAAGAACTCGTGGAAGCAGCACGAGCCCGCCATCCTGTCGGACGACATCCTTCCCCTCTCGGATGATAAACAGCTGAAAGAGGCCCGCGCATTGACTTACAAGCTCCGCCACGGCGAGAATGGCAGCCTCAAGTCTACGAACGTCGTCCACTCGCCCACGCCGATGGTGGTCGAGACCAGCAGCAAGAAGCACCGATTCTCGCTGCGGCGGCTTTTCAAGCACGAGCATCACCACGGCCAGGAGAAGAAAGCTGCGGCCTTCGTACCGCCCGTGCCCATTCCCACCGACTTCCTTACGCGCGAGCGGCACGGCGGCGTGACCGTCAGCGGCAAGCGCGTTCCCTTCACACGCGACGCCCACAAGCGCAAGAAAAAACTGGTCAAGCCCATGCCACGTATTAACGAGGACCGTGCGCTCGTGCCTGTGAGCTCTTCGCTCGAGGCCTACCGCCGTCGTGCCTACTATCCGGCCAAGAAGGAGAAGGCTAAGAAGTGAGGTTGCGCCGCCCCATCGTCATAGCGGAGTGTCGCTCCTCACGTCTCTTCCAGCCAACTTAATCGGTGCGCAAGGTGCCGTACAGCAGCAGCCGAGACGCGCTGGGACAGAAGTCGTCGGCGCGCGCCGCCAGCAGCTGGGAGGGACTGCGAACCTACACCCATCTCAAATCTCGTCATTTTTGACTACGTATTAGAATTGCGCTATTTATTGGTTCGGAACTACCACACGAAATGCAATAAACTATCACAAATTACACCTCTCGATCGCCTCTATCGTAGGAACGCGGCGCGCCGGAGCGACGCGTAAGCGGCGGAGTCATCAGTGCGGAGAAACGCAGCGCTGAGCAAAGGTGCATGTGGGTTCCGAAAAATCCCGTCGTCATGCAACCAAGTGGCTGACGCAGCTTGGCCATGCGACGAGTCTTAGGCCATATTGCAGTTCAGCTCTCGGGTCCGCAGCAGTCCATGCGGACCACTAGCCAGCCATTCCGCTGTCATTTCCTACAAGTGGCAACCAGTAGCGGCCTGGTCACTGTGGCCGCGTCGTTTCGTGTGCAAAGATCTCAGAGCCGTTACCCCCCATCTTTCGCTCGTCACATGCGGCACCGGTTGAACTTACCCAGAAACGCAAATCGCACCGGCGAAGAATCCGACGCGACAATAATACATCTGGTATAATACACGGTATTCCAACCAAGAGTGGGGAATGCTCTTTTCTCTGACGGCTAACTCCACCAATGAGAGCGGTGTGTTTCAGTATTTTTGTCTAATCATTTGAGCTTGTGAAAAATTGCGATGTTCCAACCAATCCGACCATATTTAGTTAGAATATTTTTAAAATATTTATTATTCAATACAAAACTTCATGTTAATGCATATACTAAAAATATACCGACGTTTCTGACCTAGCGGCGGTAGTTGCTCCTGCACAAGTAGAAGAAGACTGCAGAGCAAGAGTCATGTCCATCGCGTCGCTGACCCCTGCCAACAGCAAGAAGGCGAGGGTGACGGCGATAAATTCCTTTACGGCGTTTTTGGAGGGGGAGGACATGACATTGGATTCAGCACACAAGCTTATCGACGCTGACAAGACAGGTAAGGTACTTAGAATTATGCTAGGCAAGCATGCATATTCCCTTGCTAGATCGTCGGACAAGGTTCGCTCGACGAATACATGTCTTGCCTACTTTGGTAATGTCAAGAACTGGCTGCTGGACAAGTACCCACAGCAGGGGGCTATAGTCAAGCCCCAGCTACAAAAGGTTCTTCTGGGCTCGAAAAATTCTGTACCAAGCGCGAGGACGGTAGCTTTGAAAAGAAATCACCTCCATGCTTCAAACAAGACCTGGAAAATATCGTTATGTTACTTTATACCTCTGACTCTGCGGACAGCGTCTATCTAGACGCGTCCCTAGTAGTGATGATGTGGTATTTGTACGGACGCAGCTCTGATGCAGAGCAACTCGAGAAGCAGCAGCTCTCACTGTTACCTGGTAAGCTATTGCGTCGTTAATGCTCTATGTCGAGTCTGCAAACCTGACTCGTTGCTGTACTATTAGGTGGAGTACTCTTCCTCAGATTCAAGCGTGTGAAGACGGCTTTACTACAGGGCGTCTCCTTGTTTAAGGACCCAGCCTGCTTCTTAACCTGCCCACTATTTACCTTGGCTGCCGCTCTTTACGATGCAAACGGCGCCCAGCAAGCGGTTCTTCTCACAGTTCCTGGCCACGAAGCCAAGCGCAGTAACCGTGAGCGATGTGGAAGAGCTCAGCCTCGTTGAGCTGCTCGAAGCAGATGATAGTACGGAGTCTTCACAGGGTGCACAGCAGTCCTCCATCAAGCGCGCAGCCTGGCGCACAAGCATACGTGAACCGCTTGCTGGTTAGAGTGAAGCAAACAGCACCAGACAGGCACATAAAATAAAGCTTACCGCTGGGCATAGCTCGCAGTCCTTCCGCCGTGGTGCGGTCATGCACGCCCACGATGGAAGCGTGGCAGAAACTGGATTATTGAACGCGGCGGCTGGCAGCTGGATCGCGTGAACAAGGCGTTCGGGTACATGCTGGGGACGACGCAGACGGATCAAAACGTGGCCCGGGTGTTGAACGGGTGGAGCCCCAAGAAAGGCGCCTGCCTTCCCTCGTTGCATGCCCTCGATCAGCCGATCCGTGATCGCGCGACGAAGTTCCAGACACTGTTCTTCAGCAGTTTGATGGCCTTTGCTCATACTGCGCTCAACCTGGACGACGATGTCGCGGATTGCTTGGTGGCGACGCTGATCATGCACTACCCCGATGTGCTGCTGCTGGCTGAGACGAGCACACTTTTCAGCAGAATGCGCGAGGCCATGGCGACACGAGCCATTGGAGAAGCGGAGGTGCTAGTCTGGGATGCTGCCATTCCTCTCGCCTTCGATCCCCCTCCAGAGGAGACCAGTCCTCTTGAAGACAGTCGCGAAAACGCGGCGGTGCTTAATCTGGTGAAACATCAGTCGAAGAAGATCGAGGTCCAAATTCTGCAGAACAAGAGCTCAAAGGGCGAATGTTAGCCATTGAGACGCACTTACGCACACAATTGGGTGAGCAACACCAAGCCCACGGATTGGCGCTGACCAGCAAGCGGCCACACCAATTCCGCAGCAGGGCTCAAGAGCCATACGCCCGAAGAAAAAGGGATCGGGAATCGCAGTCGCTATCGGGAGTCTGGTACGAGTGGTTCATAGCCGAGCCGCGTGTGTGTATGCGTCGCACTCTGTGAAAAAGACCACATTGTACGAGTTCAGACACGCTGTAGGGTTTATGATGCTCTTCGTACCGATGGGATTCGCGCTGAACGAGGCATCCGCTGCTTTCAAACGCGAGGTGCTGAGGGTTGGGGAGAAGGCACAGAAGAACACGCTTGAATTCTTGAAAGCAAATGGCTCTTCAGCACTTGCAGCAGGCACCGCACTCAAAGCCCTTCGCAACTTCACAAGACAGGGAAGTTTGACATGCACATAGCCCAGTTCCACGAGCGCGTCGCCACTCGAACCGTTGTTGACCCCACTCCTGCTCCTACGCTTCCTGCGTTTATTCGCCTCCACCCCAAGCAATAGCCTACATACAATATGCACAATAGCACCATCCATTGTGAAAAGAAGACGATGGCCGGTTTCGAACCAGCCTGCAACAAAGCTGCTCCTCCACCAAGAGGCACCGCCACGTGGTAAGCACCGAGACACAGGTGCCACGATCAACAGCACCACGCATCAGAGAGAGCAAGCAAGGAGACAGATGACGACGCACACACACGGGAGGATCGCGTGGCGAGTACATGCCATTGCACGGTACGTGCCCTTGTCCTGGGTTCGCGTCCTCGCTCTTTGGTCCGGCTCTGCACTTGAGCGCTTGGACGACGACTCGAGCGTGGAGCGGGCGGGCGTCGCTGCCAGCGAAGCCTTAATCACGGCCGTGGTCGCCGGGCACCTGGTGCTGCGTCCGGGGTTCGCGCCGGTCTGCCGGTGCTCCGCGAGTTGCTGGTGGCGGCTCCAAACGATGAGTGGCGGCTAACCACGTGGCAGTGATTGGTGTTTGCTGGCTGTGTCACTAAACGAAGATTTAATGCCACAAAATTGAATTTGGCTTGATACCAGTACTGGTTGGATTCAGTCAGACGCCGTCGGAATTTTTACGGTATGTACCGGTAGTGCTACGGTTTTTAAAATACTCCTCGCCCATCCTAACGCCTTGTCCGACAGCTCGTACGAAAAGAAGGGGCTAGGTTTTGAAGACGGTCACACAGTGGTGAAATTGGCGAGATGGCTTGTTACCATCCTGATCTGTTCTCCAAGGAGGAGACGTTGGAGCACCTGGGAGGAGACTCACCCTTGTCGCTTCGGCAACTCCACCCAAACTACGGCAAAAGTACACTTGGAAGGCGGAGGACAGCTCAACAATCATCGGGACTTCCCCAGAAGGGGACACCAGTATCACGCTTGGACGGGTAGCGCAAGGGCTGAACTAGGGGGTGTTATCTCAGACAGAGGCACCGATGGATGGAGCCAAATCCACAATTTCATGATTCTTCCCTGGTCAGTCTCTGAGGCCAAGCAAAATCGGAACGTTGTTAAAGAATTAAAAACATGGCTCCGAAATCTGGCAAGTCCGAAGCTGGATAAATTTCTGGCCAAATGGAAAACACGGGGGCTTAAGGATGAATGGCTTCGGGGGCATCAGAGCCAATCACCGAAGCAACTCTGGGTGCACCGCAATATGCTCACAAATTTTCAAGTCTGGGTGACCTTCCGATTTGTGACGGGGCACAGAACACCTTGCGCACAGAAGTGTGACTTCCGGAGAGTACACAAACGCTCGGTGAACGGCAGTTCACTAGTCGCAGGCCTGTGGACTGCTACTAAAATTAGGTAGATTTAAGACTGAATATATTTATAGGTGACCCCTTTTAATGCGTCTACATACTAACTATTAGTCACCTATAAATCCCTAAGATGTTATCCTATTGAGTGGCTCAGAGGTCTTTATACCATATCTGTGGTACCTATCCATGACGTCATTACCGTCGACGTCATAGTGATGTTTAGCTACATCACTTAGTGTACTTGGTACACCTGCTCTGAAGAGTGACTTGGCACTCTTCATGTAACCCCGTTACATCCTCCCCCACTTCGGTTTGCCGACCATCCATTCATGGATGGCTCTGCCCCATTCGAGCCCCGCAAAAGAAGAGGCTGCATGAGTGAGATCGTTTTCTCCGGCCATTACCAGCGTTGTGGAGTCAATATACAGGCGTGTAGCGACCATTTAAGCCGATTCACCGCCGTGACTTTCTCGAGGCCTGGCGGATCAGGTGATGCAGTGGCCCTTCTAAAGTGGAAACTTTCGGGTTTGGTAAATGAACTCCCGAAAGGACTCTCAGCGTTCATTCTCGTTCAGCACAGTTGGCAACGCATTTATGCCTACAAGCCAGGTTGGCAAGTATTTCCCATTCACAACCAGCCGCCTAATGATTCCGTTCTATCATCTACGCAATCTTAACATCTCCGGGTACAAGAAGAACGTCAAATACGTGGCTTTCATCCCGTTCACTGAGACGAGCGCTGCCACTTCGCTACCCAGCACGGCACGCCGCAGTATTGGAGTCCTTTCGATAGTTCGCTATGGACTTGTATGCCAGGCGCATCGATTCGCAATTTCCAGGTAACCATCGGTAACACAAACGTATTCGACAAGAGCCAGGAGTACGATTTCGAATCATTCCGCCACGAGTTCAGCAAACTGGGAGCCATTAATGGTGATCTCTCAAGTGAGATCTCGAACGGATTGATTGACTCACAGCAGTGGTCGATGGCTCAGCGCATCCGTGTAGCTGACTGCTCGCGTCTCACCCAGAAGGAGGTGCCTCAGGCCATTCAGGTGTCGGATTCAACGGCTGGCGACCGGCATGGATCTGCTCGTGCTCGTTATTTACGAGCGCGAACGTGAGATCGACTGTCTCACAGGAGAAATTTTCCGTGCAGACTGAGCATAAAAAAGGCACCAGAGCATAGTTAGACACTCTGTACGCTGGCCTGATGACGAGCAGTAGAATATGTGACGTGATTTGTGTGATCGCGTGTAGGATCTTCCACATTCGCATGCAATCTTATCGCCCTTCTTCGCGTTGATTCGTTTACGATTAGCGGCAAGGTACTCTTTCCGAGCTACTAAATTGGCTTCCTGATTGGCGTAATAGTTCTCCATAGCTTTTGCGTTCAGATCCGCTCGGTTCGCATCGCCATATAGCTTATCGCGAGCCTTCTTAGTGATCGGCATGAAGCATGGCTGCTTGTTTATGCACTTCATTTTGTTGATCCAGAGTTTCTCAATAGCTCGTCGATGTTTCGTATCGGCAACGTCATACTCCTTGATGAGATCAATCTTGAACTGATCTGCGCCTAACTCGTGGAAGTGCGGATAGATGGCTAAGTTGCGGTATTTGCCCTCGAGCTGGCCTTTAACACCCGATACATGCGACTGCCAGCACTTCTTTAGTGGATCTGTAGTAGAGCCGACATAGACGATCGACGCGTCGTTGTTCAAGATCTGGTAAACTCGCCCTTTTATTGTATATACTAATAACTCCTTGTCTGAATTGAGGGACAAATATGTTGAGTCTGATATAGACAATGAACACCTCATGCTGAATGCTAATTAATTTAATTTAATTAATAGAAATGATCTGGCTACCTATATAGAAAGCATCATGACTACTTTAACTTTTGGAAAGCATAAATCGAACACTATTGAAGAAGTATATACCTCTGATCAGGATAATGCCGCTGGTTATCGAATCAAAAGAGTCTTGTTGAAAACAGCAGTGATATTGGCAAGTTCCTGGATCAGGAATTTAGCTAGGATGATGATTCATACGTCATGTCATTCGGCAAGTACAAAAGGGAAAAACGATTAGACAGATCCAAACCATTGACCCTGATTACCTTGAATGGTTAAAGACGAACGAATTCATTAAGACTAAGATGCCTAAGCTTAAGGCAATTCCTCTGGATATGAAAGGTTCAATAATATTTGGTGATTGTGTTAGATACTATTAAATTCTCGAAATAGCTTATATGAATATTAGCAATAGGAATGGTACACTGTCTCTTCCACAACGAAAGGTGAAACTTTGTGTGTAATAGTATAAACGGGGCTCTTGGGCGGGTTTATGTTCGGTGTTTAAAAGAACGGTATTATACCTAGTTGGTTACCACTACTGCCGTCATACCTCTTGACGAGCGGGATTTCGTTATCGCCCCAGGACATGGGAGACTTGTCCGAGTCCTCCTCATAGTTCACGAGGAGCTCAGGGTCCTCCTCAGGCGGTTCAGGTGCCGTGGGAGTCACCTTGGATGCCACCTTGGTGGATCCCTTAGCGGCAGATCCTTTGCCGGACGGCTTAGAGCTCTTATCCTGCTACTTGGAAGCAACAGGTTTGGCAGGCGCTTTCGCACCGCTGTCAGACCGAGTCTTGGTTATGCTTGAGGCTGACGTGGAAGCCGAAGAAGAAGAACACGCGGAAGTGGTCGGGGTCAAAAAGGAAATAAGCCGGCTGCGGAAACCAACCGAAGTCGATGTAATTCGACGTGGAGAGTGAAAGGCGGAGTTTCCTTTCACTCGCCCTGGATGGTCGGTACCGAACCTAAGTGGGGGTGGTGTAAAGGGGTTACATGAAGAGTGAGAAAGCAGGTGTACCCAAGTACACTAAGTGATGTAGCTAAACATCACTATGACGTCGACGATAATGACGTCACGGATAGGTACCACAGATATGGTCCAAAGACCTCTGAGCCACTCAATAGGATAATATCTAGGGAACTTTATATAGTAGCATGTAGACGCATTAAAAGGGGGCCACCTATAAATATATCAGTCTTAATTCTACCTAATTTTGGTAACAGTCCCATAGGCCAGGAACTATTTGTATACTCTCCGGAAGTCACACTTCCTGTGGGCAAGGTGTTGTGTGCCCCGCCACAGCATGCTAGACGAGGAAAACTCGAGTCCTAGCAGTCGTGATCCCACTGGCCGCAATGGCGTCGACGACCTCGCCGGCAACTATGCTTCGTCTCACCGGTCAGCCTCTCCACCTCGGTATCGACTGTAATTAATATCACTTGTCAAACAATTCATGAGCACGTTGAGAAAGCTAATGTTGTCGTTGGGTCCGTCATTATGCCAGGTACTCTCTTTCGGGTTGGTTGGGCCTAGGCTGCAATGCTCTGCAGCTTCAGAACCTCATTGTAGCTGCACACAGTTTGCGCGAACGAAGTCTTGGTGTCGAATGACACGAGTAGGCTTGCTAGACAGGCCCGATTAATGCTCTGCTCGAAGCTGCTGTTACTACAGCCGGCTAGGGCGGAGGATTCGGCCGTCGCCTTCGCCACGCAACGACACGTCTTCAGCTTGCATGTTGCCATCGTGATGATAGAGTTGATGAAGCTCGAATCTTTAAATCGCCATAAAAATGGGGAGCTGTTGCTGCCGCTCGAGCTAGACGACTTTCGTTCCGATGGCAATTTTTTTTGCCCATGAAAAACATCTGACTTGCTGAATCGAAAAAAAGTGAGCTGCTGCTGCAACATTGGCTACCCCTATTCTTCGACAGAACGCGATTCTAGAAATAAACGCGAACCAGCGTATACTGGACAATACAGTACGTGGACCACAGCAAAACATGGACTCGATGGTAATTTAATTACTAAAACAATGACATTACCCGACACTGCAAGAATGGAGGTAAGGCAAGTTGTCATGATCAACGTTAGCTACATAGTCCCGACTTGGGGTCGACAGGTTACAACAAAGCCGTCACCGCAGCAGCCACCGCAACAAGTAAGCCACTACTTCGTCACGCTCGGGGTCCTCGAACACGCAGTGGAACACGCCGTCAAACACCTTACACTTTTTGTCCATATTGGCCAACCGGTTGAAAAACTGCCGGGTCACGCCTTGATCCGCGATATGGTCCTCGGAGCCTGTGAGGAAGAGCATGCGCAGAGCACAAAATCTGCTGCCTCGTTGCTCAATCTGCTTGTCGCGTATCAGTTTGTTCATTGCACTCACTGTCTGGTGCATGGTCCTCGCCGTGAGATCCTCCGTCGTCGCCAGCGCGTCGGCCTTGAAGTCCTCCAGGCACCCAGGGTCACGCCACAGCATTTCATAGTCCAGCGGCGCCACGAGACGCACTTTGGGCACAATCACTGAGAGCGCCTGGATGACCGTCGCCTGCAGTTTCCACGCCGTCGACATCTCCATGCCGACGGTCGCTCCGCCCCAGAAAGCTGCTTGGAACTCGTGCACTCCCGACAGCACCGTGTGCATGCCCAGCAGTGCACCAAACGAAGTCCCTGAGATGATCATCGGAGGCGTCCAGTTCTGGCTGGTAGTCGAGTGTGGGGGCCCGGATTGAAGCACCTGAACCTCGGAAAAGATGACTTTCTTAGCGAACGTGACGAAGGCGTTCGTGTCGTCCACTAAGTGCCGGAAGCTGCGCACGTGGCCGCGCGTCTTGGCCGAGTCGCAGTGACTCGCGCCGTGGTTGACCATGTCGTAGGCGATGACACCGAAGCCGGCCTCGCACAGCCGTTCATACAGAAAGATGTACCGCCGGCAGTGGTCGCCCGAACCGTGCAGGAAGAGCACGACGCCGCGCAGTGCCTGGGTTTCTGGTGGGAAGAGCGCAAAGTAGAACAGCAGCTGGTGGCGCGCGTTGACGAAGCGGCCCTCGACATGCTGCAGTGTCGGCGGCACCAGCACCGCGTACGTGCCGTAGGACGGCGACGTCGAGTCGATCACGGCGGTATTCATCGATGTCTACGGCAACGGCGTAATATTCCGAAGTGAACAAAAGCCGTGGCAGCGAGGCTTGGCTTGAACGCGCGGCGTCAAACGGTCCGACCTCGAACGTGTCGGCTGCCAACTTGGCATGGTCTCACGTGAACTGAGCACCGTGGGATGGACGTCGTCGTATCGCACCGAGAGGATAAGGCGCAGATTCTTGTCCGCAGCTTGCTCACGCGACGGTTGAAGCCGGCGAGCAGCAAGAAGGCCATATAATGGTCGTCTTAAAATAATGCTTCTGCCAGTTCGCCTCACGCTTTAAAATAAATCTTTGCCCAAGCAAATCAAGTGAGCGCGTGTCTTCTCCCAGTTGTTGAATGACCGTGCCAACTCTGGCGGAGGGTACATCGTACTGTACCTACGCTACAGTACTCAGACCGTGTTCAACACGGATAAGGTTGAAGTGACCACCGAAAGTCTCTGATCTTCTAGCAGCACTGCTGCAGCAGTGACCGGCGGCGGTCATACAGTACTGGCAATGGTGCTTCGTCCTGCTGCTGAGGCGGACGGTGCCCGCGGTGGCGCCACGGCCGTGCGCCAAGTTAACCCAATGCTGCTCAGTATGCTGTACAATCAGTCGGCGCGAATGCTTACAACCTGTAGCTTTCATACTGTACCCGGCCGCCTGACTACCGGTAATCCGGCGATGGCACGACGCAAGAGAGCGGCGATTGTCAGAAGCGCCTCACAGAGAACGGGATTTGCCTCGGTGCATTTAGCCTCATTCATTGAGTCTCCAATAAAGACGCCGTCAACTTGAACTGAATTGTTCGTGTTCAGCGTAGCAGGGCATTGAGCGCCCGTCCGTCTCGGGGTGTCGTCGCCGCTACCTCCCACCATCATTTCCGCAGTTGCGTCGCGTGCGGTAACCTGGCGGAGTAAATAGCGTGCAACCATGTCGGCTGCTATGTGGGCGTCGCCATCGTCGTCGTCCTCAGGGTCGCTCGGCAGCTCGTTCGGTGTGCACGTGCCGCCGGGCCTGCGCCACTTTGAGGGCAGGTTCCAGAACATGCGTGGCCAATCGCTCTTCTACTTCTCGCTCTACCCACCATTTAAGCGCCCGATGCGCGGCGTCGTGCTGTATCTGCACGGCGCGGGCGACCACTGTCGCCGCTATATTTCGCTGTACGAGCGTCTGTGCGAAGAAGGCTTCGGCGTGATCACGTACGACCTCATAAACCACGGCGCCAGTGACTGCGACGCCCACAAGACGCGCGGCCACGTGCGCAGCTTCCGCCAGCTCGTGGAGGACACGAACGTTTATGTCGCGTTCGCCAAGAACGTCGTCTTCCCACAGACCGGCCACGCGACGCTGCCGTTGATCATCGCCGGCACGTCCTTCGGGTCGCTGGTGGGGCTGCACGTCGTGCTCTCCGGCGAGCACAAGTTTTACGCCGCGTTCTGGGCAGGACCGACGGTGGGCATGGAGATGTCAATGCTCTGGAAGGTTCAAGCGGCATTCATCCAGCCCTTGGCGCTGCTGCTGCCTCGAGTGCGTCTGGTACCGGGCGTCGACTATGAATTGCTATGGCGAGACCCCGGCACTCTCGAAGACTTTAAGGCCGACGCACTCGCCACCAAGAACGATATCACAGCGAGGACCATGCAGCAGACACTCAGTGCCATGCACCGACTAACGAAAGACAAGAGAATCCAACAGGCCGGGAGCGGCTTCTGCGCTCTACGTATCTTGTTCCTGGTCGGGTCGGAAGATCACATCGCGGATCAAGGCGTGTCGAGGAATTTCTACCATAAACTCGCCAACATGGACAAAGAGTTTAAAGTCTTCGACGGCGTCTTCCACAGCGTCTTTGAAGACCCCGAACGAGACGAGGTCTTTGCCTACCTAAGTCTGTGGCTACGGGGCCGCTTCCCAGAGCTCAACACCGAGAAAAACCCCTAATTGTTGTCTTGTGGCCCTTCAGACTGCAGAGCTGTCCCATGTCCTTGTATATAAAAAAGTAGTCGATAGGAGTCCATTCATCCAGTCAAGTACCAATTGTCTCAAGTCTATCGTCGTTTCCGATGCTCTCGTAGTTTCTTGGACATGACCCTGACTCCGTGTGCTGCTTCCTTCCGGCTTCCCAGGGCTTTAGTAGCTCTCGCCATGAAGTCGTTCAAACTCGCGGGTGGGGCGGAACTGTCAAGTCTCGTCGCGTTCGCGATGAATGCTGACGGTCAGCATTTCGTTGCTTGGCTCGTACTCGAAGCCATACTCTTAGTAGCATGGCTGTTGCAGTCGTGTGTCCAATGCTGAGCCAGCCAAAGTAAATGATATTCAGCGACCGAGTGCTGCTTTGTCCGGCTTAATAGTGAAGACGGTAAGCCCAGTACGACGCCGCGAAGATGCTGCGCTTGATGTACCAAAGGGAGCAGGTGTGCATCATTAGACCAAGGACCAAGAGTACGGCGTTACCGATAGTACCGAGACTTGCGAGTACTGTGGGGTCACAAGGAAAGAAAGCCTGTGCAGTAGCTGCTGCAGCCTTGATCAACTGGACGACGAGAATTGATACGGGAGCATACTTGTTATCCAACGTCTCGCGTTGGAACAGCACTTGACTCATCCCATGCGTTAACAACCGATCGGCACGGAAGAAAGTGACAACCCAGAACTCGAAAAGCGCGTACAATTGGTGCGCTGGACGTCCAGCAAATGATGTGTTGATTGTCGTAGCTTGAGCCGTGCTCTTCAGAGCAGTCAACGCACGCGAGATAGGAGAAAAAAAAAAGAGATCGTGCTCATGTAGAGGAATCCGTGCACGAGGGCAGGTAGATCCTTAGTTAATACGCGATGCAGAAGGGCGATTGTTTTCTGAAATTTGTTGGCACACTTCAGTAATATGAACCATGACAATAATAAGAAGAGAACTCCAAGTGCCTCCAGTTCGGAGGCTGACAAGCCCCAAACTTTGTAATCCTTGGTTTCCGGGCCACTGGGTGATAGCTGGTAAGTCACTGGTGAATCCCATTCAACAGCTGAATCAAACGCCAGCGAGTTGAGCTGAACAAGTTTGACACCAATAGCAGTCAAGACTAGGACATTCGGGTAGTAGCGGGACACTAGTCGAAGGCGCAGTCGAGTCTGTTCTAACAGTACGAAGCGATCTAGTCACACGAATAATTATTAATAGTAAATAACGTACGAGGGATTTAGAATCAAAACTACGAGCAATCACCACAATAGACACAACAGATAGTAGAAAGATCTCGATACCGTAGCTGTACACAATCCGTGTCATGAAGGTATTGCGCTTGAAGCGGAGACTGTATCTTCCGTCTCATCGTCAGGAACGCTGGCAACCACAAGGCGATCGCGACAATAAGGAATGCTCCAATTAAGAGCGTACAGTCGCTCTTGCCACAGTAGCAGCCCCAGTCTGCCATTTGTCGGCATCCAAACTCGTACAAGTTCTCCAAGCCCTTTCTCGGCGTGATACAAATGATAATAGTCGTCTCGCATGTGAGTCGTTCTGCATCATCTCCTGGCGTATTGAAAGCATCTACACGATGGCGTTAATGGCGTTCCGATCGTTGTATGTGGAGGTTACTGGCAAGCAAATTCGACTGAAGTTTGTGATGGACGATGCGGAGGACGGCCAGCCCAATGTGCTGGAAAAGGTATTCAGATACGACTCGGACTTCACATTTCTAGTGTGCCTCAAGTTATGAAGAAAGTTCAGGAAAGACCGAGGTCACGTTCGGATCTCGTGGCGATGGTGTGCTTGCACAAATCTACGGCATTCGATTTTGCGCAGCGTATGAATAATTGGTTCGAGTCATGGGAGTTTTACTCGCAGCAGTGGAGCAGCCAGAACGAACTCAGTGCGTGTGTAGCCTATTTCTCGACGTAGTAGCTGAATACAAAGTATTCGAGATGGCAATGCTGCTACATGAAGCCTGGATTTGCTACCTACAACAACCGCGTGGAACAGTACAATGGGGTTATCAAGCGGGACTACACATTGAGGGTGTGATTAAAAATGGGGCTTTTGATCAAGTTCTGTCGGATCGATGTGTGAACGAGGGCGGCTGGACGTGGGCAATTAATATACATCCTTAGTCGGTGGCGCCACTCATGCGTCGGACAAAGCAGTTGGTACGTGATAAGTTGCTTCAACTTGGGCCCAACACGCAAGATAACCAGAACAGTGATCGCGTTCGAGTGCAATCTCGCCTAGCACCGTGGTGCTATATTCCAAGAAGCGCACCGAAGCGTATCTAGCCGAGACATCTCAAATGGGGTGGAACCACGCGAGAATGGAACACCAAGGATAACCTCCTGAAGAATGGCTTGTCGACGTGTCTGCGGGATGGTGTCAGTATAGATACTGGAGAAAGTTTGGAGGTTGCATCCAATTACAGTACTCTCGGATCGTCTGGCACCACGTCAATGCTCAGGGAAAGCGCGTCCTCGTGAATAATAACATTCTTCGCAAAAGAGGAGTGACAGAAATTGAAGCTGGTACGACCCTTGCAGACAGATCAATGCTCACAGACATGCGCTTGCTTTGATGTAGACGTTCGTTAGCTCCTTTTGATTAATGCAGCACTCATACTACATGTTGAATCGTTACTGGCCTACACGCATATCTTGCTACTACGGAAATGTTTTGATGGCTCGTAGATCGATCCACACATCTACCTCAAATGTTTAGGTAGGGTCCACGTACGAACGCAGCATTGTATTATGCTTGGGAACGCACACTACGACGAAGGGTCAAAGCACTTTGGGACTTCTCACAGTCAAAACGCTACCGATCAAGGACCTGAAGATGGGATTCATCGATCATTGAAGTTTATTTTCGTCGGCTTCATTGTAAAGGGACGCTCTCTTATGGATTTCGTTCCATTTTCTTAGTCGTTTCACGCTCGCTTGGTGTGTCTCGTGGTAGGCTCGCAAGGCCCAGTCACCCGCTATCCACACTGCAGTGCCAAGCTTCTCGTGTCAACTCATTAAGAGTCATCGTGGTCAGTGAGACTCCTTTCCGCATGAGCCATGCGGATCCTCTCTATATAGCTGGCGTGCAAGCTTGAGTAGCTTCGAATCGGGAGCACCACATATTTCGAGCTTTGTTCGGCGTTGACACGCCTCCAACATTTCAATCTTGAAAAATTATTAAATTGTGATATACCTTTACGAGCACACTCGTTGCTTGGATCATCGTCTTCTTCAGCGTCACTTAGCAGGGAATATCGAGATGTCTGCCAGTACTTCTGGAGCAGCTTCCTGTCTAAATGGCTGCGTAGGGAGGTCTCGTCGTGCTTGAGATGCTTTCCATGATCGAGGTCCTTTCGTGCCCACGCGTAGTCTTGAGCCAAAGTGTTGCCATGAAAACGGCAGTATATCCAAAAGCGTCCGTTTATTGCCTGAGAATCTTCAAAAATCAAGTGCCCTGTAGTTTACGGTACTGCGTAGTAATATTGAGTATTGATTGGGTAGTTTTACACGTGTCAGCATGTGATTGGCTACGGAGACAAGTATATTTACGGTAGTTGTGGAGTAGTACCGTAATGACATTCATGGTACCATCTTTTGGAGTACCGTGATTGGTAAGTACGGTACTTCCCGAGGTAGTACCGTGATTGAACACCAATCCTCGCTCCCTGATGATTGGCCGAGGTTCCTCGTACTCAATATTAGTAAGAAATACATCATTGGAATCGGTATCCCCCCCCTTCCTCAGTGATGTTGCTACGGCTTCCTTGTTACTACATACCGGTGTCTGACATTAGCAATCGCGTCCAATCAATAGTGAGGTCAACTACCAGAGCGGCTTTAAATAAACTTGAGGCGCTCACGCTTAATTATGTACGATTAGCACAATGAAAGCTGCCAGGTATTGAGTGCATCGATATGAAGAACCCGACACTACAGATTTTAAACCTTTAGTCACTTTCAGCGCTGGTACTCTCAATAAATTCGAGGCCCACACGCTCAAACTGTGGAATAAATAAAATTAAAGCTGCCAGTATACTGAGTGCATTGCTATGTAGACCCTGACACTACAATCTTCATCCTTTAGTCACTCTGAGCGCCGGAACTGTCAGGTTGGTCACCCAGTACTTGGCGGCACTTGGACGTCTTGCAATTGTGGGTGAACCACGTCGATCCGTAGTCAACAGTAAGCTCGTACCTGGGTCGATCTCCTTCAATGTCTTGACCACGACATGAATCTCGCGATTGTGACACAACTCGAGGAACTCCATATTCGGATCGCTATTGTGGTTGATGAACCTCGCATAGCCCCCTCCCCACGATTCAGCATCAATGGAAAGCTTAGTATTGCCCCTTCCTCGAGATTGTAGACTGCACACGTACTCGTGCTGAATCATGACGTTACCGTAGTCATAATCAGCCAACAACCCCGTGTAGGGAGGAACGCTGAGCCCCATCGGGAGTGTGTCAGTAGCTCGAACGCCAATCCCCGTGTCTGACTGAAATAGCTCAAAACTTGACACTCGTGGATACCGTTAGGATAGTGACCGCGAAACTTCGTAACTGTCCTTCGCGCACAAACTATTGGCGGTCGAGTTGCTGCAAATATCAGCATAACAGGTCCGTTGCAGTGACAAGGGTCAGCTGGCCAGTTGTCCCGCAGAACGACCCCTTGTTTGATCTGCATTTCCACCGAATGGTTCACTGTTGAGGGCCATGCCACTAGCCTGGACTAGATCGTCACCTTCGTCGACTCCAACCTCACCAACTTCTCGCCAACCTCAGCCTCTTCGTCATCCTCACCTTGCTGCATAATCGGAACTGGAGCCTTCGTCTCGTCTTCGCGTTGATCACGGAGAGGCTGAAGAGCATCTAGTACACCTGGTACGGCCATGTACGCCTGGATGAATTGGGGTTTTGTGGTATAGCGGGATCGGTCAAAATATGATTAAGACCCGATCCGCTTACCAACTGCGCCCATACACCGACTAACGGAGGGGGATCTCCGATGATCCGTGATCAGCTGAACTTGGTCTCACCTTGTGTACCCGTCGGTGGGCTGGATCTGCTCTCTTGGGACTCCGAAGGATGCAGCGATGTAAAGTCTTGAACGTCCTGACGGGACGCGGGGGCGTGGATCAGCGCGGAAGTCTTCGCTCTGCTGCCGTTATTGGTTCCGATCTGACGTAGTCGACCTTCGATCGAGGGCCTGGACTTGATCCGAGGCCGAGGTTGCCATGTTACGTTGTTCCTTTCCTTTCCTAGAGTTGCTTGCCGCTTCCTTTAGCGGGATCTTGAGTTGAGAGTCGAAGCGATCGTCGGCCGAGCACTGAATGCCGATCGATCGGGATATGCGCTTGAGCAGACGTTCGCTAGCGTGAGGGAGGGTCGGCCAATATCCGATCCGATCCTCTCACCGCGACGCTTGATCTGCTACCTTGGGCTAGTTGGTACTTGGGAGAGTCAACGTAGATCCTTCCAGCGGCACTTAAAAACGCCTAAGTAGTCCAATGTAAATTCGAGTCTGATTGTTACTTATCCTTTTCTGGTCCTATTTTCCCATCCTGAACCCTATCTCGTACCACCTGAACCTCCTGAATCTTGCCCTTCTTCAACCACTCAACACGTACCGTATTCACGCTTGCACATCCCCAAGGATGATTGCTGGTCGAATCCCGATCTGCCAGATCGCGGATGTCCGAACGCGTATGTCGGTCTGCCAACATCGATCGCCTGATCTGCCATATCGCGTATGTCCGAACATGTATGTCAATCTGACAGATAGAGGATGTCGGAACCTGTATTCCGATCGACGAATACCGATCGACCCGATCCGCTCGATTTCGACCGCAAGATCGATCCGATCTGCCCGACCTCGGACGGCAGGCAGGGTGTAGGCCGATCTGTGGACGCCGGATCAGCCCGATCCTCTGAACCTTGAACGGCCGATCTGCCAACCTGGATCGCCGGATCGGCCCGATCTGCCAGATCCCGTGGTCGATCGGCCCGATACCGACTGCAAGATCGATCCGATCTGTCCGATCTCGGACGGCGAGGTGTAGGCCGATCTGTGGACGCCAGATCAGTCAGATCTTCCAACCCGCGCTCCCCAGATCCGCACGATTGGGGTCCGACCGAGGTCAAACGGGGTTAGATCCAGTCTGATCGATTCCGTCACCTCTCACCAGTCTGATCTCTTACAACTCCTTCGATCCGGGTTCCGAATATCAACTCGATCCTCAATCGGTCGGGTGATCACAGTATAACAGATCTGTGTTAGTTTCTTTCCTCGTCACCGAAGTATCCCCTTGCACCCCAGATTAAGTCGAACGTCGCCACATCTTTACCTCGTATCTCGATCCGGCTCGATCGCCCCCTCTTTTCACAGCTGGGGCCGCCTTTCTCACCAATCTCGCCATTCCTTAGGGATATGATATTCTTGGTTGATGCTTCTCCACAACCGCCCCCTGTCCGAAATCGTTGCCGTACAGCGGCCACACTCCGGTCACATTTCTCCATCTTCGCCCCAACAAGCCATCTACTACCAATTCGATGCGCGATCACCACTCCGACGCCTCTAACGAAGGCCGATCGCCGCTCGTTTCACCCCACAGCGTTAGGTCCCGTCGTTCTGCCGCCTCGCATGCTCTCGTTGACTCGACAACTCAAGTCGTGGCGCGTCAGGTGACCTACCTGGAAGATGAACACCGTTGTGCGGGAGGTACGCGTGACGATCTTCTGCGAGATCGCATGCACCAGGATCGTGCCATAGCCAAGATGTCTGACGATCTGCGTGCCTTGGAGCAATTCCGACACGACTAAGGTGAGGAGATCCGGAGGCTCCGGGCTGAGATCGACAACGCTCTCCCAGCCCAGGGAGGTCAGTCAATCGTTCATCATCTCCGCGATCAGCTTCGTCAGCAGGCCGCTGAGATACAAAACGTGGAGGGTCGTCTCTCCAGTGTTCAGCGGGACTCTCCGAAGCTGAGTCGCGCCGAGACGAACTTGCGTATTGTCTGGAGCTCCGCGAGGAAGAGGTCGACAACTTGCTCGACCGGAAATCACCAGAGAACTGGATGAGAATCGTGTCGATCTCGACTCTTACCGCGTTAGCCTGGACTCCACTCGAGCTGCCCTAGACCAAGTGACAGCGGAGAGCTCCCGATCGGACACCGATGGGATTCAGTCAGCTCGGCTCCGCGTGGAACTGGACGCAGCATTAGCAAATGTGACGCGGCTGGAGAACGAACTGCGTCAATTTCAGATCAGGCCCGATCGGGTCGTTTCTTCAGCTCCGATAGCCGGTCCGGCATCCACGAGTCGATCGACTGGCACCTCTACTGCTGGCAAGCTCATCCACGAACGTGATCAACTTCGCGCGTAGCGGAATCGGCTCCAACTCGATCAAGACCGCCTTCAGGTTGAGGTTGATACTCTGCGACGTGACCAATCACCTTTACAGTCTGATCTCGCAGCTGCAGTCCGCGATCGGGATACAGCTGCGACGGAATCTGCTGACGCCCGTAAGTACCATGACCATTTGTCTGTCGCGTTAGCTGAGTCGTACCTAACTCTCCGTTGACAATTCCGAGATACAGGTGTGGAGCTGGGTACAGCTCGGCGGACCATTCGTGCGCTGGAAAACCAGATCGCAGATCTTCAGACCGCTTATCATCGGCTGCGTCAGACCCAAGACAAATTCGGCACGGGTGTGGATCTGGTCACCGAGTCTCGCCGACGTGGTACTGCTAGTGAGCCCTAGTGGATCTGGTCCTCCTCGATCTGGTAAACGGGAATGCAGCCGATCGACTTCCCCTTCTCTACCTAGTCCTTCGCCTAAGCGTCCGTTGCGTAGGCGGCCAGTTCCTGCTCCTGGCCGCCGATTCTTCCGACTGCCCCCACGCAAGGTTCAGGCAGCTCGGCCTCGGCGGGAATCGCTCCCCTAGCCGAATCCGAGTCTTAGCCAGAGATCGACGATAATCGTCCAGGCATCGCCAGCGAGCAAGGCTCAGTTGCGTCCCGTATGGAGCCCCCCCCCCCCGTCAGTTGGACTGCCAGAATCGGGTGAAGGTGAAGAGAACGAAGAGGAGGACAGCAATGATCAAGCGTGGGTCGCTTTGTCACGATCTCGTTCTGAAGCTCGGCGCCGATGCGGCACACTCCCGGGCGGCGATGCTTCTCAACCGATCGAGATAACCGATCCTGGCACCCTCGAGGGCTCTCTACACGAATCTGACGAGACACCTGCGGTTCGTCAACCGGCGCGTCCTGGACACTCTGATCGCGACAGTCCCACGGCTGCTAAAAAATCTGCTGTTCAAGATGGGCCTAGTTCCCCAAGTCCGTCAGCTTCTCCTTCTGGATCTCAAGGTTCCGCTAGATCCGATGTCGGCAGTCCTCCGGCCACCCCTCCTGGATCTTCTCGGCGGTCATTGGTCCCGCCGCTATTCCCAGCCTCGATCGCACTGCCTGGATACGACCAGCCTCGTGCTCTTATCAGGCCGAGACCGATCCGTGGACGGCGATGCCTTTGAATCACTTCAGATAACCGCCATAATATGCGCACCTTGACCGCCCGGCTCCCGATCCCCTCTGGCTGGCTGTTCCCGCGGCGCGTGCGAGGGGTCCGCGCCCCCAGGGCCGGTACCGACTATCTGGACAACTTGATTACTGGTCCAAACATCACGGCTCCGATTGCGACCCTGGGAGGTGTTGGATAACCCGAAGGAGACCCTGGACGTCGATCTGCCGCTTCATCGTAGATCGAATACCACTCTCGCCCAGACCGCGGATTCATATCTCGCTATCGAGCGGCGACATCTCCAAGCTTATTGGGAGACGACTCATTATCTCCCAATTACCACGAAACAACGTCGTGGCCCAGTGGTGGAGCAGTACCATCGTGGTCGTCGTCAGAGGCGGATCCGATCGGGCGACAGCTGGCGATCGTTGCTCCGTTCATTTCCTTTGATGATGCGTGAGCGATGGGCCGATCTGGATCTATTACTCGATTCTTTCTTCCTTCACTCCCCGACAACGACAGACGATGAGATTTGGTATCCACGTCGGGCATCTCGTGCAGCCAACCTTGCTGACCCCCATCTTCACCGAGCTGACCCTGGTGACCTTCTGGAGGCCTTACGTGAAGCTGATACCGCCGATCACTGGCGCGACCGGCCTATGGAATTTCCGGCGTACCGGATCGGTCGTCTTCGGAACAAATTCGACCCTTGATTCGGTTCGTTCTGCACTTCGCTCTGGTCTTCCATCCCGACAATTTCGTGTGAAGCCGCCGTTCATGAGTAGGTCTCCATGCATTAACTTCCGCCATTCTTCTTTTTATCCATACTTACTTATTTCCGTCTTGACTGCTTTAGGTCTTCATGCGTCCTACCACTTCATCTGGAGCTTAGGATCTGATACCTCCATCTCCTGGGATCTCGATCTCGTATGCGAGTACTGCCCAAAGATATCGTGGCTTCCAACGTCGATCTGGGGTCCCATCCGTGTACTAGGTAGAATGGTGTATCCCCTCGCACTCGATCTTGGGCCGCGTTGATCGCAGACGTCAGTCGCTCCGCGTACTCATCCCAATCCTGCTGGTTAAGATCTTGAACATACATTTCCAAAGCTCGAGTTATGGCCTGTACCATCCGTTCCGCTGTTCCGTTTGCTTGTGGACGATACGCCATCGTCACCCTCTGTCGATGTCCAAGGATCCTGTTAAACGCTCGGAAGAAGTCCGACATGAACCCGGGTTCTCGATCGTGGCAGATCGCCTTGCTAGCACCAAATCTTTGGAAAACACACTCCCGTACGACTCGGCGATCGTCTGGGCCGTCTAGACGCTCTTGCCTTCGCGATCACATATCCTGTGAACAGATCTACCCAGATCAGTAGTTCAGTGTTGCCCTTGAACGACCTCGGCAGCGAGGGTATGTGATCCACTGCAATGATCTGAAAAAGCTACGTCGCCTGAAGGTTCCCAGGCGATTCTCCTCTGATCGTGGGGTGACCATTTCCAGTTTCGCAGTCTACACATTCACCCACATATCTCTGCACACTGCGATGTATACCTCCAGTGAAAATGATCCCTGATCCGTTGATTGGTACGGGAAATGCCTTGATGTCCACCTTCAACGCTCGCATGATACTGATGCAAGATCAAGGTGGAGTGTCTCGGGCGCGACCGCCTCATCAATTCTTCCCGATCTACTTCCGATCGCTTCGTAGGCAGACAGTAGAACAGCAGATCGTTACCGTCGACGTCATAATCTGACGCTATTTTGCCACACAGTGTATCCTGATCGTGTGTGAGATCGGTCACATCTCCGGTCAGATACTTCTTCAGACTTGATACCCACACTTCCTCGTCTTGGGCTCGCTGGATGCGATCTACACGGAGATTTCTTATAAAACCTTCGTCCAATCCTGTCGGACGGTGTACCGATCAGGTTCCCGATCGAGTAGCTACTGGTGAGACTCGCACCACGGTGTCCTCCGATCGGATCATTAGGGTCTCGTCTAAGCGATTCAGCATGACTAGGTCCTGATACACCTCTGCCTCGCTGATGATCACTCCTTGCTGCCGCTGTAACGCAGCGCTTCCAAACTGTCCTCACTAGCATTTCAGTGCGCTTCACATGTAACAGTCCGTGATTTGGCCAGACCTCAAGCCGATCCAGGGCCTTCTGCCTCAATAGTGTCAGTCCGGGTGCTCTGCAGTCGATCTCGCCTCGAACCTGTCTGCTCACCAGATTTGAGTCACCGCAGATCACCAATCGTCTCTGCGTCATTCCTCCCAACAAGTAAAAACACAGCAGGAGTCCATTGTACTCTGCCTCGTTCACAGTCAGATCCGTGGCATAACCGGATCGGGCCTTCAAAACCGTCCACTCAGGTAACTTCCACAAAATCGCACTATAGGCTCCGCCACCTCGTTTTACTCGTGCAGATCCGTCAAAACTCACCAAAAACAGCTCCTGGTCCGCGCCTATTACTGGGATCGATGCTTGGATCTGACGGCGTGGCTATTTCCTGGGTGCGATCGTGATCAAACCTCGTCCACCTTGGACCGAGGTGTAATACTGGCGGCGATCGCCCCCAAGATCTTACCTTCTCTTTTGGTACACTTCTCGATCTCGAGAAGCGTCCATGGCGATAGGAGTGCAGCCCATTGACCTAATCGTCAATGGAGACCAGGCGATCTGAAGAGCCATGCCAGTGTCGAGTGTCTGGTCAGGATCCGGATCTGTCGTCCAACCAACATGTTGTAGTTTAGATCTAAGATCCGCAACAAGGCCAACACTTCCTTCTCTACCACATCGTCGTTAAGTTCATCCGACGCCAACGTATGACTCGCGAACATCACTGGATGGTACACGCGATCGTGATCTTGCACCAGAGCGGCCGAAATCGCCCACTCACTGGCATAAACAACTACCCAGGTTGACGTTCTGGATCGAAATGACGCAAGATTGGAGTAGCGGCGATCTTCGTTTTCAGTTTGTTAAATGATCTGGACGCCCGAATCCACTTCTCGTCTGCTGCACTCAGGACTGTCTTCGGTTGATCGGATAGAGGATACCCGGATCTGTCTGGATTTGGTACGTCCAAATCGAGATTGGGGAAAATTTCACCGAGAGCCTGACGGAGATCTTGACGCTTCCTCAGCTCGTTAAAATCCACTTCACTCGGACAAGTCTGCGGCATAAATCGCATAGTTCTCGACAACCGGTTATAATAATTCAGACTGCCCCCAGGAACGACTGCATCGATCTGAGTGACTCTAGGAAAGGCAAGTCGGCCAACCCTTTCACATCCTTCGGATCTGCCTCCGGGCCTTCGATCGACACTTGATGCCCTAGGTAATCCACTTTTCTTAGTCCCCAGAAACTCTTGACGACACTGATCGACAAGTTCCATCTGTCACGGGCATCGAGTAGGCGTTACACTCGATCGCATAGTTGATCCCAAGTTCCGGCAGTGATTAGGATGTCGTCGATATATGATCTACGTCCTCAAACAGAAGGTTTGCCGGGATCTTCGGGATCTCCTGCGTCAAAACGCATCCGTGCATCGCCATTTAGGTTCGGATTTCGAGGGCTTCATGATCCATACAAAGCGTTGTCCACCAGCTTTTTTTGATAAATATGCGGTGCGTTCTTGAGTCCGAATGGTATCCTATTTCACTCGAATAACCCGAAAGGAGTGATGAAGGCTGAGATCGCGCGAGCTGGATTGGTCATCGTGACCGCCCATAATCCACTCGTCATGTCTAATGCACAATACCATACACTTTGTCCAGATCTTCCAACAGATCGTTAATCAGTGGCATCGGGTAGACCATTAGTCGTGTCAGATCGTTCACCAACCGGTAGTCGATGCACAGCCGTATATCAACTCCGTTCTTCTTAATGATGATCACGATCGGAGATGGCCATGAAGAAAATCGATTGTTGGATGATCTTAGCTGCTAACAGTCCCTTGATCAGATCTGATACCTTCTCCCTGAAGCGCTGCGCCACCCTCCGTACTCGCTGCGCCACGGGGTTTGCACCACCTACATCGATATCGCATACAACGCCCCTTGTGATCGGGGATAGCGCGTTGCCTTTGCCGATCAGGAGGTGTCGCCTCTTCCAGATCATCCGTCGAAGTCGGTCGATCTCTTCAGGGGTGTTATATCTTGGATCTCCCACCTGAATATCCTCGATCGTTACTTCTTCCGTCGTAGCATCCTTGACTTCGGGCAGCACCGCTAACACTCTGTCCACGATTTCGCCTTCATCTCCCCTTCTCCATGATGGTAACTCAAATCGTTTCCAGTCGGGTTATCATGTTCACGGCGATCGGGATTAGTCAGACTGGGTCGATCTGCGTGCTTTCGTGTCCGATCTTCAGGCAGGTCCGATGATCTAGCTCGGTGTTGTACCTTCTCGCCCTCAGCAACAATTTCGGGCGATATAAGATCTGCCTCAGCTGGCAAATCGGGCGTTCCAAGATCCGACCGCGGCTCGATATGTCCCTCCTGATCTGCCGCCATCGTGACCTCGTTAGCCTGACTTACAGTCGGGGTGTCAGTTTGAGCGACCGCCATAGCTTGATTCGGCTCTTTCTTGCCACCATCCACCTTAAGCAACATCACACGCGGTGATCTCCATGTATCCTTCTCGTTTCTTGAGGGATCGGGGGTTGCAATGCCAGATCGGCTAACCGCGGTAGACGGTATAGCATGACAGCATCGTTATCAAAAATCGGGACTCTACGTAGTATTACGCGTGGCGTGGAATATTCTGGGCATTCTACAGCGGGTCCAGGGTCTGATCCGTCCATTCCGGAGGGGTGCCTCCGTCGTCGCTTGGAACGCTAGATTCTGCCACTCCGTATATCGACGCGATCCGATCGACACGAAACCTGGCAAGCGGACAACGTGATCCCCTGCTAGCCGCATCGCGATCCGTACATCCCGTTGGAGGATCAGTCGATTGTTGCTGATATTCGTCAACAACAAATACTGTGTTTTTCCTGGCCGCGTTGTCACCGTCGACACCCATCGACCTCCGCGTGTAACCCATAATTTCTCGCGGTCTGCGGATGCCCCGTAACCGGAGCGGTAACTCAACCGATTCCCCAAACTCAACCTGGAGATGCTAATCTAACGTCACCACTTTCGCCTTGTCATTGTAGAGCTGCCGGCGTCCGCTGAGTTGGATCCGGATGTCGTCTGGCAGACAAATCGACCCATCGGCCAGATCTAGTCTGATCCCAGCCGGGACCATAAAGTCCATGCCCAGGATCGCGTCTTGGCCAGCGAGATATCCAATCCATATATCGAAAAAGTACACCAGCAATCCTGCTAACGTGATCTTGATCCGCGTCCTTCCATTCGTGACATACATATTTTCACCGATCCCCACACACTCTTGGCTCTGCCTCATGTCGATATAGCACCCAACTTTATGAGCAAAGGCGGTATCCAGAATGGATACCTCGGCACCAGTATTTAAAAGTAAGATCGCCTTGTCATTGTTGATCTTGCCTGTCGCTTTCGCTTATCGAAACCACTTTCCCGGCGCATGATGTTTCCAGTAACCTCGAGATTCTCCTTGAAGGAGATCTAAGGCCATCATGACGTTCGATCGACGGTATTCGTCGACATGACGAAGGATCGTATTTTAATTATCACGTAGATTTTGTTGCTGTTCGCTAACTCCATCTATCGACTTCTTGTCCACAAATGCATAGATGCAATACGTAGAACGCTCGGTTCGTACCGGATTCAAACCCGGCGAGTGTTCTAGTTTAACATCTTTTCTGCTATCGCAGGTAACATCCCTGCATGCTTGGTCGGATTGTACCATTGGCGGATCTGGTTGTAGAACTCTTCCATGGGACACTTGACCATGTCGGGTAGCTCACCACATGCACGACATACGAGAAGGCAGTGGTCTGCCGGGTGGCCTCTCTTGCCGCATTTCTGGCACGTCAGACGTCGGCAACAACCAAGATCCGTAAGCTTCCGGGACCCACAATGGGAACACCGACTTCGATCCGATCCGTCCACGGGTAGTAGCGATCGACGCTCATGAGACGTTGATTCCGTCTGGGTTCATCCGTACGGAGGTCGACCTGGCGCTTTTGGTTCGCCTTCAGTAGGCGTCGGATCGTTGTCTGTTGAGGCGAAGAAGATTCAACGGAGGTCACCTTATGAATCCGATCCGTCCGATCCATCCGAACTGGTATCCGACCCTGGCTCCAGACGTGGAGTCTGGATGGCTCGGACCGCCCACTTAGCAGCGGCAACCGGTGTCGATGTCGGGGCCTTCTGTCGGTATTTCGATCCAAAGGGTGAAGATTACCGAAATATGCTGTATCCAAGCAACGCTTATCATTAAGCTCGATGAGCTGGAAACGACGAGCACCTTTACCGGATGGTATCGTTGCCAAACTATTAGTTGTAATAACAGCTTCAAGCAAATTTCTGAATGTGATCTAATTTTTTTTTTTTGGCATATAGAGGACGAGCGCTGAGGTATTTGTCTGTTAGCAATGACTTGAATGCCTCATGATGCTGACCAAATGAAGATTTCATCTCACGAACCTCATTGACAATGCACAACCTTTTACCAATCAGATGCGATCGACGCTCATTAACGAGAGACTCTATGGATCCAGCTGATACATCAACAGAGTGAATCCCGAAGATGGAGAGCAACAAATCCGTAAATGATGTCTTTTTGCACCCCTCGAGCGCCGAGTAAAGAATGATTAACATTTCCGTCTTAGAATCGGGATATTGAACCATCTTCGCTAATGCTGTAAGCAACTGAATATACAGCTTCTGGTTGTCGTTGCAAATGATTTCGTATAGAAATTTGAGGATGTCATCACAGAGCGTAATCAGCATTATCTACGAGCTGAGCCTTGAACGGAATACACGAGCTGAAAACACTTGAATCATTGTTATCCATTAGGCTCTCAAAACTAACTATGAACGATTCATATGCATGAAAATATGGTCGCTGCTGTACCATGAGCGCTGAAGTACTAATCGGCTTGTCCCGAGTGGATACGTGAAACATCATAGTCTTAAATGGATCAACGTTCTCCTCGACCACCTCACCGTTCGATTCCTCCTTCGTGAGATCAACTCTACGAGAACGCTCGCCATTAACCATAGCAACGAAGTATAAAGCAACAATCAGCGCAAGCATCTTCGCTGCTTCGATATCGCTGTAAGACTTAACGCAATGGATGTACTTCACAAGGATCCCCCATTTACGAAAAATCGTCTATGATAGGCCTTTTGATCGGCTTTACGTAGCGCTCACACCACTCGAACGAGAACTCAATAGAGTCATCGTAGATAGCTGTTTGGAGTTGCTCGGTCGTCATAGATACCTCTTTAGCAATAAGAGACAACGGCTTGCTGTTTCTAATCTCATCGGCATCAGAAATACTAGATTCCTTGACTTTCTTGACCTTCTCATCCTTGATCAGTTCCGGTTCATATTTTGCTTTCCAAGCGAGATATCCTTCAGCGTCAGATCCTCCAGCGATCTGATTTAGTATTGTGATGCTAACCTTGACATGGTACTTGTTGATCGGACCGTCGGTATCGTATTGAGACATGCCCACAAGCTCGTTGAAATGATTACCAAATTTGTCAGCGAGAACCACCGCGTAGGTGCGGCGAGATACTGCTGAATCTCCTGGCATCTGATAGACCATGCGAGTGAAATTCCACTTGTTATCGCGATCCTTGAACCAATTGGGGCTTATCAGCTTGCAAAGATCGTATAAATACTCATCGTAATCCTTAGACTTTAGAACCAATTCGATAATAGACATCGATGAACTGCTCTCTTCGACAGCTTTCATAGTCAAATCGCGATCAGCCTCAGAATCAAACACAAGACTAATAACACCCTTGTGTTTCGGTATCTCGTTAGCAGCTCGCGCAGCGTTGAACTCATCCTCAGAGCATCCGAAGAAAGGATATTGAACACACGACTTGCCAGCAGCAATGAAAGATCGCATCTCGCCTTTGCTGAAATAACCTACTGGCAATCCAGCCTCTTGGGCAAGTCGATAGTGCGTCTTATATGCCCAGAAATCCTCTACTATACGATGGCCTCATCGGCGTCTTTGATATCAAAGATCTCGATCGCGAGAGACGAGCCTGGAGTTGAATTAATTTCCACTGAATCAGACTTTTCCGACTCTAATATAGAAGATCGGGTTGAGTCGATGATACGATAGGAGCGTTGGATCCCAGCCAATCCCAAGATTTCATTAAAAAAAGATGATCAAGCTCTCAGTCGATTGGGATTCGATCCGCTGCTCGTCTCTGTCTGCTGCGTGCGAGTATCTCTTCTCGATTGGCTTCGTAGTATGCTTTCTGCTTGGCTATGCGCTCCTCTCGCGTTTGCTGGTAGTAGCTCTTCTGATTCTCGATCAGACGCTCCTTGTTGGAGGCATAGTATTGGGGATTATACTTGGTTAGCATTGTATATCTATATACCTATTCGTTCAAATAATATTTTTTATCCCAAAGGCATGCTTGTCATATTCGTTTTTAAATATTGCCAGCTAACGTCGCTCAACCGCAGACCATGATGTTCTCTTAGATGATAAGTCAGTATTCGAAATGATGTTATCTTATTTCTGAAATGGATCTTGTCCAGTATCCAGCGGCATCTAGTGTAATTGAGTATGGAATCGCTTCCCGTCCAGACCTTTCCAAATGCAAACCAAGCATGAGGTTTCCGATGTTGCGACCACGTAGATTAGCGATAATCATCTTCACAAAATCATATGTGCGTCCTCCAGGGGACATAACTAATGATCCCAATTTTTGTCCGCCGATGACGCACTTGTAAGATGCACTCTTACGAAGTCGATTGATCAGCTCTTTGGCTCCTCGATCTTTTAGATCTGCAGTTAGTCCGAGCTTTCGGATCATTCCACGTACAATCGAGTCATCGCGATCAAGACGGGGCGTAGTATCTACCTCTGGTTTTGGATCTGCCTCAGAAGTGAGCTCCTCCGCTCTATGTTCCTGATTCCGATGTTGCCAGCAATAGCTGCTAACACGTCTGGGGCATCGAGCACCGTTGATGTGGTTCCTTGGCAGTTCATGGTTGTATCTGTCTGGGTTGTTTATATACCTTAGCATCTATCTGTTTAAATAGGCCACTGAATGACACATCTCTCTCTTTTTATAAAGCTATATAAAAGAGAGAGCGATAGGGCCCCTATCCCCGAGTAGTAAAGAAAAAAGAGAAGGTTTGGACGAGAAGTAGCGTTATCGCGTCATCCCGATATTTAGTAGCATGAGGGGGTAGTAGAGCCGGTTTAAGTAGCGATATCGTTAGGTCATTAGTTGCGTCATAACTGTCATCACGTGTCATTTATGTCATTCCCCAAAATCTATTCCTTATTAACTTACGAGAGTACCTCTCGCAACTTATGGATTACCGATAAGACGCCGAGGAATGCTTCAATTTATATGAAATTCATGATTTAACAAGATGTAATTCATCTCATTTCCGAATTAGCGAAGAGCGACGAATTCATCCCACCTATCTCAACTCAAACGACCAAAGAACTGTGGAGTTTCCTGGAATCAACCAAACTGAACCGCAAACCGGATCCATATTCCATCCCATTGAGCAGCATCTATCCGGATCTACATTGCGAGGCCCCTCCCGAAGGCCACAATGCATCGTTCCGTAAATAAGATCCCGTCTACGCTGCTGAAATGCAAGAACCCAGTCAAATCTGATATGGGTCGCATCGGCTGCTGGGCACAAGCACGGGCAGGAATATGGTTGGGGGCAATTCCGGTCTGACGAGTTCGAAATGCTGAACTTGATTCGCGCAAACTGTATGCACTCTCGCGTGTCCGAGCTGATCCGCCAGATGCAATACGAGGACGGCGTCCGATATAGGACTGCGTGCATGACGAGGATGATACGGAATCGATCGCCATGATGACGGAGGCCACCAGCGATCTAATCGTCGAGAGCGGCGACGAACTGTAGGGCGTGTGAAGGTAGAGTAGTACAGACAATTTAGCTACTCCAACATATATTGCTTGACTTTGCATTTATTCGTAATACCGTACGGTACGATTGTGCAGTACCGTACTTTTTTGGATCATTAAGAGCATCTCCAGCGGTAGGTCTCAACGACAGTTTTATCTCAAAATTAGCGTTCTTGAGACTATGTCAGACTTAAGGTTCCCAGCGGCAGGCCCTATTGCTGGTTTTAACTTCACCGGGACCTATAACTTGGCTCAATGGTTTTAAAATAAGTCTCGAATTTCAAGCGACTTGACTTGCTTTCAGTATACGCAAAGGCAACGACACTTGCCCTCTTCAACCATGGGCAAAGGGCGTGAATGGAGTGAAAGCGAGACCATCCAGCTCTGCCAGTCGTGGCTGGAGATTTCAGAGGATGCTGTTCGCGGTGCTGGGCAGAAGAAGAAGACCTTCGCCGGTCGATTGTATGACCACTGGCTAGAGAGCAAGCGACGAGGACAAGGATGATCGAACGGAGATGGCAGTCAATGGCCGCTGGAAGAAGTTGCAGCCGGAGGTGACGAAATTCTGCGGAGTGTACGGCAAAATGAAGAGCAGGGAGCGCGCTAGATGGAACGAAGTGATGTACCTGGACGCTGCGATGAAAATTTTACGCTGACTCGTACAAACAACCATTTGAGTTTCTCACCGCGTGGAAGAGCTGAAGGACAAGCCAAAGTGGTCCAGCAAGCTGACGAGCGATACCAGCGCGAGGGCCAAACGCAAAGCAGGCAAAGAGGGCGACGTGACCAGACCAGAGGTACGCAAACAGCAAAGAAGAGGCAGAGAAAGTCTTTTGAGAGTCCTGCCATCGGTGATGCAGCTCACCTCCGGCTCGTCGCAGCAGCGGAGAAGAAAGTCAGCATCATGGAGCAGCGATGCAGATGTCAATCTTCATGCAGGACCCACCGTGCGAAGAGTCGAAGGCGTATTTTTCGCTGCAGCGCAAGACAATCCTCGAGCAGATGCGAAAGAAAGCCGCAGACACTGCTGGTACGCAGCCAGCTCTCGGCCAAGAGGATCAACATCAACCAGGGCCGTTAGATGCATCGGATGCAGCTGTTCTGAAGCCAACAAGGAAAACAAAAACAACGAAAACGCCGAGGCTTTCACAAGTGCGTTAGTTTAAGTCCGATGTCAACGTACTTGCCGCCAAGGTAGTGCAATTGCATGGTCAAGCTGACTCTTACCTATTTGCGTTCACCAAATCGACGCCACACGTGCTCGATCAGATCATTTTTTTTAACTCATAGTGAAGTTTTTCGTCTTAATTGGCGCACAAAGCGTTTGCAATCATATTTACTGTGCTCTCGGTTGCGGTGACTGTTCTTGCAGGGCTCACCCAGTTGTCTTCGAACAGATAGTCGTGAGTCAACGAGCTGAAGGGCGACCGTCCTAACAACCATGTTGTGGAGTATGATGCACGCCAGCTTCACGTCGTTCATGGCATCCACTTTCGCGAGCTTGCATGGTAGTGCCACGATTCGAAAGAGCTGCTGTAGAATTCCAAACGTCCGCTCAACATCTTTCCGAACTGTTTCTTGTTCGGCTGCATATCGTTTACGTTGATTGCCTTGCGGGCGCTAATATTGGACTGAAAATTGCCCATGCTGGGTAAATTCCATCGGTCAAATAGTACGCTTGGTCGTAAGTTGCTCCATTAACCATGAATATGGGGCCACTCCATTCACCAAGTCGTTCAGCAAAGGAGAACGCTCAAGCACATTTAAATCATTGTTTGCTCCAGGCATCCCGTAAAACGCATGCCAAATCCACAGCGACTAAGACGCAACAGTCTCCAGAATTACGGTGCATGTCTTCTCTTTGCCTTGGAAAGCTCCTTGCCATGCGGTTTGACAATTCTTTCAACACCAATGCATATAATCTAAACTCCCAATCATTCCTGGAAACCCACGTGCAGCATTCTCCGCTAGTAAGGTCATGCTCTAATAAGACAAGTTCTAAGTACATTATTATTAGCAACTTAACCGCTACAGATCTGTCCGGTATGGGGACGATGGGTATTGGATACCTTAAACTCAGTATAAATAGAGTTCTGTCGCGTCGAGTGATCGATAGGGTAGGTGAAGTGGTGAAGTGAGCGGTATATAATTAGCAAGTTAGAACTACTGTAAGTACGTATCTTGCACTCCAGGAACGTCAAGTTCCACGAACGAGCACGGGGTCGTCCAGTTGGGCTTGGCCAACGTGTGGAGTTCTTCGTTGTGGCGACGCGTAGCAACCAGATTCCCCAGGGCTTGCTAGTGCTTGGCCAGCAGCTCGTCGTAGGCATCAACGAAGGTGTGGCTCGACATCGCCGCGGCTCGCAGCGGATCCAGATCCAGCACAACCGGTGTTGCAGCCGCAGAAGGATCCGACGATGCGTGGTCAAAGTGCGCGCATGCAGGAGGAGTGTCCGGAGAAAGGCCTTGCCCGGCGAATATGGCAGCGCGAGGCGTGGCGTCAGTGGTCAGGGCTGTGGTGGGCAAACGACATGGTAGAGAGGCTTGATCTGGGTAGACGGCAGTGAGTTGAATGTGGATCACGTGACACAGTGTGTTACCGTTGCGAGGTGGTTACAACGTGTCAGGGACGGTTGTGGTATTGCAGATCCGGATAAGATGGAAGTTGACCGGCAGCCAAAAGATCCACGTCGCCAGCGGCAGCCATAACAGCGTTAAGGTGATGGATCCGGACCATGCGACACGACTGGTCTATACATGGTACGGATCCTGGATCCGTCCCGTGGGGTGAGGTTCTAAGTACTAGATCCGATCAGTTGAGTGCACACCGGGTTGAAGATCCGTAGCTAAAGGGAGGTAGAGTGGAGACGGGTGGCCAGGACTAGGTCAGAGATGGGATCCTGGGTTATAAGTAGGATAGGTTTGGGAATGGGATCCGATGGTAGATACGCTAGGGTATGAATCAGAACCGAATCTGCACTGGAAGACAGACTTCACTATGGAATAGGGGATTTCTATTGGCCCCATACATAGACCAAGTCTAAACTTTGGCGATCTTCCTACACACGTGGCAGCCACTGGATAACTTGGCCAGGTCACGCTCGCCCTTTGGCTTCTCAACCCCCCCTCAAGGCCCCGCTATTGGAGGCGACAAGCATTGCAAAGGAACAAGGACAACTCCGACAAGAAGAAAATATACCCTCAAGAAGGAACAACTCCGGATCCCGTATTTATATAACGGATCCACAAGGTCTACGTAAGAGCTCAAGACCAAAGCGACACCGGATCTTGTGTGCAGGAATACCCGCGCAAATCTACCCCCTCCCAAGTCCCCACAAGGACGTCCAAGGCCCCACCGCGCATCTCGTGTCAACGATAGAGCAGTACCAGCCCGCCGACGGGTACACAAGGTGCACCACTCAGCAACTACACGGCCGTCGGAGTACCCCCTCCGTTAGTCGGTGTCTGGGTGCAGTTCGTGCGTGTGAGTTGGGATCCTACTGAATTTCAGCGAATCCACGCCACCACACTGTTATTATATTATCTCCCAGGAGTCCCCAAGGGAATCCTCCTATTGCTAACTATGTTCCTATACAAATATTAAGTGAAGTGAAGGAAGCTCGCTCGGATCTCGACCGAACCTTTGCAAAGATCTCAATATAACCACCCGAACTCAGCGACCGGCTGAGTTTTCATCCAATCAAATAGCCGAGTTGCCAGCGACTTCATACTTAGCGGATAATACCGTGACTGCCTCTTAACTGCGATATGTGAACCATCTCACCTGGCGTTCACTACACCACAATACTTGGGAGGGCCAATGTAGATCCCTTTCAGCGGCACTTAAAACGCCTAAGTAGTCAAATGTAAATTCGAATCTGATTGTTGTTTATCCTTTCTTATCCTATTCTCCCATCCTGAACCTTATCTCATACCACTTGAACCTCCTGAATCTTGCCCTTCTTTAACCACTCAGCATGTACAGTCCTCACACTTGCCCATCCCCAAGGATGATTGCTGATCGAATCCCGATCCTCCAAATCGCGGATGTCAGAACATATATGCCGATCTGCCAGATCGCGTATGTCCGAACACGTATGTCGATCTGACAGATCGAGGATGTCGGAACCTGTATACCGATCGGCGAATACCGATCGACCCGATCCGCTCGATTTCGACCGCAAGATCGATCTGATCTGCCAATCTCGGACGGCGGAGTGTCGGCCGATCTGTAGCCACCGGATCAGCCCGATCCTCCGAATCTTGAACACCAGATCACATCATTGATCGGCTCGGCCTCTACTGCAAGATCGATCCGACCAGCCTGATCTCGGACGGCGCGGTGCCCCAGATCCGCACGATCGGGGTCCGACCGAGGTCAAACAGGAGTTAGATCCGGTTTGATCGATTCCTTCACCGCTTGCCAGTCCTGATCGCTTACATCCCCCTCGATCTGGGTTCCGAATATCCACGCGATCCCCGATCGGTCGGGTGATCACAGTATAACAGATCTGGGTTGGGTGGTTGCCCGACCCTGGTTTACTTCCCTCGTCATCGAAGCATCCCCTAGCGCTCCAGATTAAGTCGAACGTCGCCCCGTCTTTACCTCGTATCTTGATCCGGCTCGATCGCCCCCTCGTTTCACAGCTGAGGCCGCCTTTCTCACCGATCTGGCCATTCCTTAGGGATCTGATATTCTGGATTGACGCTTCTCCACATCAGAGCATCCTCTTTACGCCCCGGATTCCCCGGATTAAGCCAACGTCGCCCCGCTTTTACCTCGTATCTTGATCCGGCTCCATCGTTCCCTCTTCAGCTGGGGTCACCTTTCTCACTGATCTGGCCATTTTGGGGGAATCTGATATTCTTGGTTGACGCTTCTTCACACTTCTTCGTTAACCAGTTGTCGTGGCAGCGCAGCGCGTTATCTGCGACTCGACGCTTCATTGTGATCATTGGATCTTCGAGACTTCCCAGTAGCTTCGTAATCCTTCGCCATTTCGAGGACAATCGATTGGTGCCGGTTGACTTCCCGTTGCCAGACCAAGGCAAGGTCGACTGGCTGGTTAGCCCGGTGAGCCAGTGATTATCTCACGGCTCCCAGTTGGTAGATCCGAAGGCTAGGCGGAGCTTCTTCTTCCAGTTCTCCAGGTCAGCGCCAGCCTCCGATGGCAACCAACCCTTCAGCGCGACTTCGGTTGGATAAACTTGTGCATCGCACCCCAAAGCCATCAGGAGCGACACCGTGTCCTCAGCGACTTGACGAGTGCTGATCGAGTTCACCAATCAGGCGAGCTCATTGCTGGTGTCGGCCCATACAACTTGAGGAACGGAAGCTGGTTCAAACTTTGAGATCCACGGACTCTCGGCCATCAGAACTGGTACAACACACTAAATCTTCAATGAGTAGCCTAAATTTCTGCATAAATTTTCTGAAGTACGACTAAAAACATTTTTTGTTTTTGTGAGCTCAATTGCAAAAAAAAAGACACAATATCTACAACCTGATTACATGCAGTTGTTTTATACACCCTCGGTCTTTGGGAGTTAAATGCTATAACAACCTTGGTCTTTGGGGGTTAAAAGCTATAATTTTAATATGAACCTTTAGGTCCATTTTCGCACCAATCCGAAAGACTGACCCCTGCAACTGCACCTCGGTTTTAGAGAGCACCACGTGGCTGTCAGGCTTCAGGAACGCGTTGCTACATATTCAAGTCATTATTACTGGTATTGATGCTACCAATACTGTTAAGGAAATGAAACTGGTCGAAGACCTACCATCGAACAGCTGAGCACCAGCGTTACCCTGAAAGCTGCCCTGAAAGCTGTTCCCGTCATGCAGCGAGATCAAAGGAGCATCTTCGCCTGGAGCGATTCGCTGCAAGCGAAGACACGACCCTAACGGCTAGCCTCAAATTCCTCAAAAGAGCTTCTCGACAGACAACAAGGTGGAACTTTCCTTTTTCGGCGATCCATGATTGGTTGGAATGCAACCTTCAACCACGTCATGACAGCAACTTCTACGACCTTCACTCTCAGTGGCTTCAAATAGTGTAACCGTGTCATCCCATCTCGTCGCCTTCTTCGCTCGTCATTTCCCAATTTACCGCCTGCTGCAGAAAGCCATCCTCCATTCAATCCCTGTTAGCCATGGGCAACCTCTTCTCCTCCTCGCTCGAAGCGCTCTACGGAAACTTGGCCTCGTACTTCTGCAACCGCGAGAGCCGCATTATGATCATCGGTCTGGACGCCGCCGGCAAGACCACACTGCTCTACAAGATCAAGCTGGGGGAACTGGTGGTCACGATCCCTACCATCGGCTTTAACGTCGAGACCTTCGCGTACGGGAACGTCAAGTTCACAGCCTGGGACATCGGGGGACAGGAGAAGATCCGCTCTCTTTGGCAGCACTACCTCTACAACAACGATGCCGTTATCTTCGTCGTCGACGCAGCCGACCTCGAACGGATCGACGAGGCCAAGCAGGCCCTGCACCTGATTTTCGAGGACGAGGAGCTCGTCAACACCAAGCTGCTCATCTACGCTAACAAGCAGGACCAGCAACACGCCCTGTCGGCGGAGGAGCTTCGAGAGAGGATGGAGTTGTCTGAGGTGACTAAGAACCCCACACACGTGCAACCATGTGTTGCAACCACTGGGGACGGGATCTTCGAAGGTCTTGACTGGCTAAGCAAGGCGGTCACCGGTGAGTTGTCCTCCTAGACAAGTATTGTTTTCACCTTCGCAGCGTAAGCTATGAACTCTCCCATGTAACCTCGTCATCCTTGTTTTCTTTTATGTTCGAGTTGGTACGGCATGCCGGTACGCCGACGTATACCAATCGCGACATTACTCGAGATTTTTCTTTGCTTAGATGACTACTTCGAAGTAGATGAGTATTTTCAGTTTCCTTTACTGGATGTCCAGATCGCGCTTAATCAAGTCGCACTGTTAAATGCCAGAATTTGGTATGAATCTGGGCTCCTTCTGAGTTGCGAAGCCCAAAACTTTGGCCCCTTCCACACTTGATTAAGATACTCTCGTCTTCTACAGTAGAGGTCACATTCGCGGAGCTACCGGTAGTGCTTTTAAGTGTCATGACCAAGAAACCCCTGGAGTGCTAAGTCGAATGACACGAGCTGGCGAGTAGGGAATGACGGATTTCGCTGCTCTCCGTTTCACATGAGCCGACGACAATGCATTCTGACGAAGATGAAAAGCCGACCGTGGTATTACATGGTCGACCGCCACACCTAAAGCAGGTTCTGCAACATTAACACAACGACAATAAGCCACAACACCTACGAAGTGTAAAATCGGTCTTCATCGTTAAGTTACAAAAATGTGCTGTCTGTCTTCGTCAGTGGGTACCAGCGACTCCGTTCTGTTCCTGCTGCTCACGCTGCTGCTGCTTCTTCCGCTTCAGCTGCAGCTTGCGCTTCAAATTCTTGGCTTTCTTCTTACTCGCCTCCTCGCGCAGCTTGTCCAGCAGTTCCTCCTGCACCGTGCGCTTGCGTTTGCGGTCGTCTTTACTGACATGTGTCTTGAGACGCACAAGCTCCTGCTCCTCCTCATCCTGCGCATCCTCACACTGCTGCAGCGTCTCCATCTCCGCCTTCGTCGCATCTTCCACACGATCGCCGCGCGGCTTGCGCAGCAGCTTGCGCTTCATCTCGCGCTCCTGCTCCGTCAGCGCCGCATCTGCACCGGTTTTGACGGCGTTGGGCCGCGTGAGACTCGGCCGGCTCGTACCCGAGGTGGAGGATGGACGGTACAGCATCACGGGGCGTCGCTGCGTCTGCTGCTGCTGTTGCGCCCGCGTATCTTCACCGTCGCCGTCGGTGTCGCCACCGAGCAACCAGGAGCCTACCACGTCCAGCGCGTTGGTCCGAAACGCCACGCCTTCATCATCGCTTGCCATGGTGTTGTGGTTGTCAGGTACGGCGGATTAGTAAGAAACACTGCTAGCCAATCATATCTCTTCTTGCTTCGCATTTCATCCAATCACCCGATGCTGTCAGCCCGACCGTTGGTTGGCTGGGCGAGTCTCTAGCAAGTGCCGCCGAGGTCTTGACGCTCTCACTCTTTGATCTTCTCTCCAGCAAGTTAAAGCACACTTCAGTCACCATGGGTCGTATGCACTCTCACGGCAAGGGCATGAGCAAGTCCGCTCGCCCGTACAAGCGCTCGCCGCCCTCGTGGCTCAAAATCTCGTCTGAGGACGTGGAGGACCACATCTGCAAGTTCGCCAAGAAGGGTCTGACCCCCTCGCAGATCGGCGTCATCCTGCGTGACTCGCACGGAATCGCTCAGGTCAAGAGCGTCACGGGCTCCAAGGTGCTGCGTCTTCTCAAGAAGAACGGTGCGTAACCTTCCATTTATTTTCCTCAGCTGAAAAGTAGTAGAAATCTGACGTGTCTGCTTTCTTTGACTCGTTTCGACGTGCTCGGTATCACCTGACGTGCGGATCCGATGGCGTTTTGCCTCTCCGTTTGACGTGGGGGTATACGGGTTTATTTTTCTTATCACCAATCAGGTCTTGCCCCGGAACTGCCGGAGGACCTGTACATGCTCATCAAGAAGGCTGTGGCTGTCCGCAAACACTTGGAGCGCAACCGTCAGGACAAGGACTCCAAGTTCCGTCTCATTCTGATCGAGTCGCGTATCCACCGCCTCGCTCGCTACTACCGCAAGAACCGCAAGCTCTCGCCCAACTGGAAGTACGAGTCCGCCACGGCTTCGACTCTGGTGGCTTAAGCCTGCCTTCTTGATAGCGTAACCACAATACAAAGTGGCCAATTGCTGGGTTGATCATCTGACTTATTGTGTAATCGATGCTGCTTCCTCCTTGATCTTCAACCGCCTCCGACCGTTCTCCATCATCTTCTCCCTCGTTTCCTTTGTCACGCTCCTGCACTCACGCTCTAGGTGCCGCCTCAGCGTCTTGGCAACGATTGTCTCTCCACAGTCGTCCCACGGACAGACCATGAGCCGATTGACGCACTCCGTTTGGCAGTGAAGCGTCAGAAGGCGCCGCTCCACGCGCTCAGGGCAGCTCAAGATGCACTCGACCAGCTGGCGCTTCTCGTGGTAGCGACGCACCAGCTCGTCGCGGATCAAGTGGCGCTCGCACTTGGCACGCAGGTGCTCGGCCTCGTTGTTAAAACGATACGTGGCCTCGCATCCGACTTCCTTACACACGACCAAGCGGTGGATACATTCAACACGATGATGACGCTCCAGGTCCCGATACGCGACGACCTGCTTGCAGTGCTGGCGACACGGCACCATGCCCAGCTCCCGGTCTCGCGCGCGTTGGGCCAGCAATTTCAACTTCTGGTTCACTATGCAGCACGTTTGGTCTCGCAGTGACGGCGTGGGCGGAACGCCGAAGCGATTCCGGACCTCTGGAGTGTCATAACTGACCCATTTCGTGTCGATGCAGACGGAACGAGGCAGCGTCAACGACATGTCGTCCACCAGGTCGCCCATACCTTCCTCGAACGTCCAGTAGCCGACGAGAGTCTTACACTTGGCCACATGCAGGATAGACGCTGCATTCAGCTGGATCTGTTGGATGTTGCGGCTCTCTTTCCAGTAGCGGATCTCCTGGATGTAGCCCTGGAATGACTCAGTCTCGTCTTTAGTGCCGATTGTGTTCATAGGCAGCTCGAACACTCCACGACGGATATTCTTGAGCTCACCATTAAGGAAGAGGCTCAGCTCCTTTGCTCCAGCAGAGAAGACAATGTGATTCCAACAGTTGCGCTCCAGTCGAGCTTGAAAGTTGACTTCTCGAGCTGCTTTTGCTCCTGCTGGACGATAGAAAACGATCTCGCCTTTGGGTCCAGCTACGAGCGAAATGACGTTCTTCACACTCGACGCGATGATGTGGCGGCCGCAGCGCTCCAGCAGCTGTGTGGGTTTGTTCTCGGACACGAGCGCCAGCTTCGCGTCCACCTTTGCGATCTCGCGTTCGTATCTCCGCTCTAGTCGTATGGCGTCTGCATCCTGAGGATCTAGCGCCTCCAAATGGGTCAGAAACGCTCTACGCTTCTTGAGCAGCTTGTTCTGCTCGGCAACCTGGCGCTGACGCTCTGCCTTGTCTTCTTTAGTCGAATTCCCGGACGTGAGCTGCTTTGCCCAAGCTTCCAAGTCACTTAGGAACGCACGATCAGCTTGAGGCAATAATTGCACAAGCAACATCCTCTCTTTAAGAATCTGAGCAGCTTGTTCAGCAATACGAACGCTCAGTGTTTGTTTAGCTCCTTGATCCGTCACGTCAGTGTCCAGAATGCGTCTCGCCTCCATGATATTAATCTCGATCCGACCTCGAGCCAACGCGATCTCCTTTCGAGTGGCAAGCAATCCAGTTTCAGCCTCGTTAAAGTCTTCCGCCAACTCTTTGGCGGCCTCTGCGATCTCGTCCCCGGACACGTGCGTTCCTTGCGCTTTCTCGTTGGGTGGGCGCTTGCGCTTTTGCTTTAATTCCGCCAGCTTGAGCTTACACGCGTCGGACTTTGCTTGCCATTGATCATTTTCCCGCGTCTTGATACTAGCAATCTCCAGTAATTCCAAGCTCTTTTTGTGCAGTGACAAGATCTCGTCTTCTGCGTCGACCATCCTCACATAATATTCCGCTGTCCAAGGTGGCGGTAGATCGACAATCGATTGAGCTTGACTTGTGCTCGTATTGAGAGATATGTAGGCGTTCCCTCCTGTTTGGAACTGCAGCATACTCCGGTCTTTAGACAGCGACAAAAAGTCTTCATGTAAATGCCGATTTCGCCATCGAAGACGCGCGTGGCATCCATGAGCAGCATTCTTACACGGAACGACACGACTGACACATTCGTCTCGAAAGTGTCGATTCAGAGCTCGCAGTCGAACCACAGCTCCACACTCTGGACACGTCACGGCTGCGTCCTTTTCACGAGCTCGAGCTGCGAGTGTATTCCGCTCTATCGTAACGGTACAATCCGTAGCAACATGTGCATCCATTTCTCCAGCCGGAATCCACTCGTTGCATCCATTGACGGCATTTGGACATGGCCGTTCGCGTTGCGGACATTCGTCTTCCTGATGGTCGAGCAGTTTGCGCTTCTTGACCTGTTGCTGGCACCAATCACACACAATTTCCTCGTTCACAAGACGAGCGTCGGCAGCGATTTTTCTTCGACGTTCAGCTACGACGCATCCAGTTGCTTCATGGACTTGTTGCTCGTCCTGTGGGAACTTTATTTCGCAGCCCCATTGTGCAAATCGACAGACTACCTGACGCTTGACACACATGTACAATTGATGGCTCTTTAAGTTGCGCTTTCGGATGAAAAAACGACACAGTTCGCACTCGACAGGAGTATCTCCATCATCTCGAGCCTGAAGTAGTTGTCGAGTATGGCGAGTGAAGTGGCAGTCACGTTGTTCGTGAAGTTCACGCTTGAAAGCCGGGAACATTTGCGTACAACCTGGTCGAACGCAGCGAATCTTCCGGCGAGGACATTGATGCTGCAAGTGGAAGCTCTCGTCTACATGCTTCATCTCGTCGCCACATTCACACAGGATGAGATCAGTGAAGGGATACTCCCAGTTGTTTGTAGACGAGTTTCGCTTCGTTTCCAGAGGCTCCAGCCGTACTACAGGTTGGCTACAGCCTTTACTCAGCAACAATTGATGCTGTACATTCACTTGCTTGAGCGCTCTTGCTAACTCGAGACTAACCGAATGATACAAAAAGGAGAAATAAAGTCATTTAGCATTCATTGGAGTCGGAATAACGAGAGGATACCGACATATCTGCTTGTAAAGCCTGTGTGGATTGAGAAGGACCGACTTGAGTTCCTCTAACGAGCTTTGGAATCCGCGCAGGCACGAACTCGACGCGAGGCTCCACGTCATCAATGAACACTCGGCGGCTCGAGTCCATTGAATCTGCGCCGCCTACTCGTAGTAGAGCCGCCACCCTATTTTTATCTGCTTTCTTAGCTACAAACGCTCTATCTGCAGCAAAAAAATTCAAAGACGAAGCTGGTGCGATGCTTGGATGATCAAACTCTATTAGAGATACAGCGCCACATCAGGGCCCCGTCCAAAGAGTTGGTTCCATGAAGGGGGGAACACGAACGGAAGCATCGATGGCATCGAGCTACGCGTCGCGACAGGGTCAGCAGCAAGCTTGGGGGCAATACGCAATGAATGGAAAAGCTGCATGGCCATGGCAGCAGCGTCCGGTACGTTGTTGCCCTCAGCACACGGCATCACCCAAGCGATGAACGGCAATTTCTGCTCATCGCACCGCGCGTGCAGCAATGGAGCGAGGCCAGCACCACGCATCGACGTCCACTGGTCGGCGGACGAGGAAGGAGCCTCGCTCGCTTCTTGAATACCCTCGTCATTGGTAGTCAGACCCTCAAAGCGAGTCAGAAACGCCTCATCCAATTGAGCAGCAGAGTAGATGGTCCGGATTGGGCGGCTACAAGCAGCAAAACGCACATGAGTCAGCTAAAAAAACTCAACGAACCAGCATGAACAACTCCATTATGCCAAACCTCATCATGTTGGGGTCGTGACGCAGCATATCGTCACACCCAGCTACCACACCCAGCGTGGTCACTTTGCTCTTGATCGCCCAGTTCACCAACTCTTGAGTGAACGCATGTGCTCGTCCCTACAGCAAAATCCCATTAGTCTGTTGATCTCATCTCGACGAAAGAACTAGAAAAGCTCAGTCAGTTTCGTACCGGTAGCACAGGAGCTCGTTGCTGGATGATCGTGAGCTTCTTCTCCTTGCTCTGGTATACTGCAGCAGCAGTGGTAATAGCAAAGATGTTAAGCCTTCTCCTCCGTCTCCTTTGGCAGCCGTCTCAACGCAACAACCTACCCTCCAGATTAAGACACAGCGTATGCGACAGCTGCGTGGCGAAGGCGGCACCACCAACGATTGGTGGGGCCACTCCACTGAGCAGGTGGCCGACGCGCGTGAGCTCCACATCCTGTTTTTTAGGTCCAGAGCAAAGCGTTTCGGTCAGTTCTGCGGCTTCCACTGTGTCAATTGAGGGCGGAAGGTCAAAGATGAAGAGCTCATTACACGTACAAAAGCTTGTCCATTCTGCAGCAGCGTGTTGATTACCAAGTCCAGCGTCAGTTGGCCCAGATTCGCGTTGGACACGGCGGGCTAATGGAGAAATGACACACAGCTTTGTCAGTAGATTGTGAGGCTTATACTGGGCAGACGGGAGTCGAACTTGGGCGAATACATTGAAAACTGTAGGAAAAGGGAGTAGCGTACCAGCAACACCGTGTGGCCCGCGAAGAGCGCGGTGCAAGCGCCGACGTCGGCAGCACTTGACGCATCCTGAGGGTAGAACTCCATTGGCGTGTCAATCTAATCTGGATTGGCTTAAGTTTGTATAAGTGGAATCAAAGAAGATGATTGGTTTAAAACGGTCGTATACACCATATATACATGTATATGCACCATATTGAAAGCAATGGCGCTCAACCAGATGCCCTCATAGAGCTGCGTGCTTTCCTTATGCTGTCTCGCTTGCCTTCTCTGCACTAGCAACTTATCCTCCATCAGGTAGACGTCCATTGGGAGAGAGACGTCACTGTTTTCTATCAGCTTCAGCTGCTTGTTCTGATGTCAAAGACGAAAATACTCCCATTGCGGAGTTACGACACTAAAAAGAGTGCCAACGTCTTCTCCTTCCAAGCAGTGAACATCAGCCTCCATATCACCCCATGCGAGCTCTTCTAAGTCGATTTCACCGCGCATCATCGTCCAAACCCTTCCGAGAAAGCACCTCAGCCACATCGACTGAGGAGAGCCCGTCATACTCCAATAGACAGCACAGGTTCAGTCTCTCCAGCAGAGCCACCGAGAAGGCAATAGAGCCCCAAGCGCCTCTACGCAGTCGAAAACGTGACCGTCTTAAGAACTATCTCACCCGACAACGAGCTAAAGGATCCAAGCCGTATCTATGGCCAGCGATGCTGTCGACCAACAAGGAAGAGCTTCAGTTTTCAGACGACATGGAGAAGAACGACGACGTCTACATGGTCGACTACCAAAGCGACGATGATTCAGACGATGACTCGCTTACTGAAGACGGTTATGTGCCTCCACCAGTGGCTATCCCAGAAATGTACATAAGGCAGGACCGTCAGGGTGGCATTACAGTAGCAGGGACTCGAATTCTGTTCACATACGCGGGGTTCAAGCGACAGCAGATGATGCTGGGCAAACTCCAGTCCATCCCTGAAGCTGCCCAGCTTATGATTCCTTTAGGTCTACATCGTGAATACATCGTCATCGGAGCCTATTAAGACTCACGAGTCTAATGAGTGACTAGATCGTTCATTGTCCTTGGGTTACAGTGCCAAATCTCCTTGCTTGACGTTCACGTGACGCCTCATCGGTAGCAAAATGACACGCAGAGCCAGCGTACGGACAGAAAGCGCACTCGGCGAAACTCGGTTTTGGCTCGAAATGTCCGCGACGTAGACCTGATGCCACCTTCACAATAGCATCTTTGGCTTCTTGTACTGCTTCCTCCGAGAAGTGCGCAAACCCATTGTCGTCGTGTCCTGTTCTGCTAATTCTTCTTCGTTTCGTCTTGGTGGCCTCACTACTCGATTCACTGTACTTGCCGCCAATCTGCTGCAGTTTTGCCCCATACGGTGCCTCGCCAAACACCTCACGGAAGGCATACATGTACATTTTAAGCTGAAGACTCTCGTCTGCCAGTTTGCGCATGTTGCGACTCGCGCCACTCATGTTTGACTTGAATTCTTTAATAACAAAAGACGACGAGTCGTCGTCAAGAACATTCGAGACACGGTCAATACGATCCCATACACCACGTAACTGCACGTTGGCTTCAGGAACATGAAAGGAAAACTCGTGCTCGACGTGGACAATCTCCTCCAATTGCCGGTCGTCATAATGCGTCTCGATAAACTCCCACAACGCCATCATACCACGCTCAAGTAAGAACGAGGCTTGTTCCTTGGAAATAAAGAGTCCGTAGCCGTCACCAGCCCATGCACGCAGAAATGCTTCCTCGGCTTCTCCAGCTGCGATTGTCTTCGCCTCCTGTGTAACTGCACCATTCAACTGCGTCGCAGCGAGAGAGCTGGCAAACGCTGCTACAGCTTCATGCAGTGCTCGCCCAAACATCATAGAAGTGGAAACATCTCCATCCAACTTCATTACACGACCAAGGTAGTACCGGTGTGGGCAGCGAAGGTACTCGGAGATCTGCGAATATGATAAGTGCGGTGGCTCGTACGCTACGCTTGTTGCTGGCGCTGGCGACCGACGATTATTTACACTGTTACCTTCAGTCACCGTCGGTATAGCAGTCGTTTGTATTCCGTGAGAACGACTACCTTTAGTATCACCACGTCTCGTATCTGGAGAAGCATTGGCGGCAGGTGGTTGTTCCTCGTGATGCAAAATCGGGAGGAAGACGCGGTTCACAAGCTCGCGCATTAATCCTGCGACTTCCGAGAGCCAAGAGAATGAGGTCTTGTGCACGGGTACTGCTGCATCTGTTGTAGCAGATCCTGGATTTGTCAATGTGTTTGGATGCGATGAGATTTTGGATGATAAAGTGGAGTTGCTCGATGTTTTCCTCCCTTTGTTGCCGCCTTTGCCGTTCGTGACTGCTGCTGGTCGATCCCCTTCATGCCAAATCGGTTGAAAAGTGCGGCTTAAAACCTCGCGTTTGGATGACGAGGTAGCTGCAAGCTCCGCGAAAGACAGCACCAATTCATTGTACTTTCCCAGTGTTAAGGCCTCGTACGCAAGCTGTTCGCACTGCGCTACTTGTTCAGTGCGTGTTTGCACTGGATACGGTTTACTGAGCAGCTCGTACGGGAGCGGCAGTGTGAGTCGCTTCATCCGCCCCGGGAACTTGCTATCCCTCATTGACATTAACACCAACACGTGCTTACGACCTTCTTCTGTATCCGTCACTGAAGCTGCAAGTGACTCGAGCGCGTATGCTGTCAATGGGAGTACTAGGATGTATCCATCTGTTGTGGTTGCCTTTGTACCAGTAAGTTCTTGTGTGTCTTCCCACGACGAAGTCAAGTTGGTCTCCTTCAGCTGTTGTAAATACGGCGCCACGAACGTCACTTGATCACTTTGTACCACATTTTGAGCAGTCTCGAGTTCTCGGAGGAAATCTGCCAGTACCAAAGACTCACGCTCCTGTTCCGGAGAGTTGGGACTCAGCAATGCTTCTAGTCGACCAGTCTCCTTTAGAAAGTTCTGCACGATTTCAGCAGCAGACAATTGATGACACTCAGCACGCAGATGCTTAATAATCTTCACAAATGATTCCGCGATTTCCAATCCATTTTCGAGTTGTGAAGACGCTGGAAACGGCAGCTTCTGCTCCTCGCCTTCTCTTTGGTTGAGAGCGGTTCCAAGCGACTTTCCTCGAATGTCAACAAAGGCTTCAAGCACGGGGAACAGATCCACGTGACTCCGATGCTCCTTCTCCATTAAACACGATAGCAACTCTGCCGGGAACGCGAAATAGTCGGAACGCAAAACGTTATACAGGTGACGAGAGTCACTCGGAAAGCATAATGCGCACAATAATGAGTACACGGCGTTTACGCCCGGCTCATCAAAGAGATGAACACGTGCACCAGTGGAATTGGTCACTGCAGCAGATTGCTTGCCAACGCTCTGAACAGGAAGTCCCTGGGTCTGGAATGCCAACGTGATTCGGCACGCGTCAGCGTGCGTGGGGCACAATACTGTGATTTGAGTAGTTCCATCCGACTGTAACTTTTGAGTTAAGAAGGCAGCAATGCTCCTCTCCTCCGTTTCAGAAGTACCGAAATGCCAGCACTTTAATGGAATAGGACAAGGCATGTCCTGGCTGGTCTCTGTGTTATGTGTCAAGACCTGCTTGGCGAATGCATGCATCTTCACACGCTTCTTAACCACTTCGTCATCAAACTTCAGGCCAAGTCTAGTCACACTGCACTGCCGACCTGTATCTGCTGCTGTCGACAACAATTGCCGCTCTAAAATCTGCGTCTGAGGACACGCGTCTTCGTCTAACAGTACGCGACTGAAACTGGCACTAGACTGCACACTCAGTTGGCCGCAGAAATGTCCTACCAGCATTGCCATCGCCGGCGTCAACCTCTGAACATCGACCACCACCACGTCCGTGTACTCCTTTAGTACCGTCTGACTGAATTGTTTGGCTGTAGCTTCCTGCACTGCAACGCTTCCCTTGTGCACTCCACACATGGCCAGCACATCCAGCACCAGTCCGTCCCAAGACGTGGCATTGTGCTGGATGAGCAGCTCTTGATAGTTCCTGTACATCTTCGCCAGTTCCTGTGGCACCTCTTCCCCACCTGCAGCCGCCACTGCCGCGTACTGGTCGGGCGCGACGCCCTCTCGCTCCAGTAGCCGAAAGAGCTGGAGCAAGTCGTACACCTCCTTGCGTCTCTGCAATGTCGACGTGGCAGCGAGTCGAGATGCGCCTGGTAGCGCCAGCCCGTTGTGCAGTAGCAACGCCGCCAACTGGGCGCGGCCGAAGATGCGTCGCTCACGACCACTCTCGCATAGCAGCAGCTGGCAGAACTCGCGCACGCTGAAGATCCCGTGACCGCGGCGCTCCAGCTCAAATGCAGGTGCATCTTGCTCCAGCGCCGTGTATACGGGCGAGTCGGACGCCGAGCTACCTGTAAGCAATAAGACCCGATGCCGTCGTTGTTGCATGAGCCAGCGCACACGCTGCAAGGCCTGGAGGTTGGGCACGCTGGTGACCAGGCTTTGGTGTCCGTCGCTGGAGCTGCCGGGGGGAGCTGAGACCGCAGCGTTGGATGCATTTATAGACGAGACGCTGGACAACAACCGACAAGTGTGGCCAGACGATGGCCAGGCCTGACGTAGGAGAACGGCGTGCTGCAACGACCGCCGCGCGACGTCCAGCTGCCGAGCCATTTGGCTGAGTGATTATTGTGCAAAAGGGAGTCACAAATGGGCCATATTGACATATTGATGACTTAATATGGGCTTCCTTTTGGGTTCATCGCCCACTTTAACGATGAGTGCGAAACACAGGCCATTAGCCAATCGTGTCCTAAGGACACTGTAGCGTCCTCATCCAAGCAGCGTATTCGGAGGCGCTACCCCATCAAGCCGAAGTAGTCATAGAGTCGCATGCGTTTACGAGTCGCGCGCGATACGATGCGTGTCATCGTCCGGTCGATCCAGCACCACGCGACGGCGCAGCTGAACAACTTGGCATCATAGCACACGTCCCACCCAGGTTAGTAACCGCTCCGATGGCCTTGTGCGTTGCCTCTCACCATAATAGAAAACACATCCAAGCGACTTCACCGTCAACCTGAGCATCCGATCCGGAAGTCCGCGTGCCAGCAGCTGCAAACCCCGCAACGTCTAGGATGCACAACCTGCTCAGAGACGTCGTCACCATGATGTTGCCGTCCCAAGCCGCCAAGCGCAGTAAGTTGCAGTCTCCATCCAGCCGCCGCGGGTCTGCCAATCAGAATATAGCGTCCGATGTGGGTCCTATCACCGACTTGGCCACGCCCGCTAAGCAGTCAGTCTTGGAGCGGGAGGAAGAGCAAACCAAGATGGACGCCTTTGTCTTTTTCACCATGATGCGGTAGAAACTCTAGTGGTCGAGTGACGCATGAGGCGCAACAGCATTATCTATTGTGACGAGGGGGTCACGCGACGTCCAACTTCCAATAGAACATACGCACTATTACTGTAGCCTCAGTCGTCAACTATACGCCTCAACCTGCGCGTTCAGCACGCCTCCTGCTGCCTGGTGGACTCGACATAACTTCAAAGCGGGTCTTCGTGACCAAGCTGTCATTGTTCGTGTTAGCTTGTACGTGACGCTGGCTCTATCCACTGCTGTTGTCGTCGTCTTGGATACCACGGGCGTCAATCCGCAGCAGACGCGTTGGACCGAAGTTACGCAACGCCGTTCTAAGTGGCTAAAGCCTACAGAGTGGCCGGGATATCTCACGTCTCACCGCACACATCTCATGGCCATGACTGTAATTATTCCAGTACAAATTACAGCTGCGTAGTCATTCACTAAGATCAGACTAACTCAGCTGCCCAGAGAGAAAGTAGCAGCGTCATGCCCCAGAGCGGAGCCGTCAGCAGCCGAGCGTAGTCCACCCCAGTCAACCCAGCTCAGCCCAGGCCCGGCCATCGCAGTAGAAGCCCATGTATCATGTGGCCGAGATGGTGCGCGACGCTCGGCGCGACATGACGGAGCGCCACGACGGCACGTCCCCCGGTTTCGTCTGGAGTACGCTGTCGGCCTTCACGCCCTTCCCGTTTTTGCTGGCCCTGTGCGGCCAGATCTCCAGCAGCCTCGTACGTCGCGCTCCCGATCTGGCCAAGCGTGCGGCCGGCGCCACACGAGACTGCGTCGTCGACGCCGCCACGCACACACACGACCGTGTGGTGGAGCTGCGCCTGACGTGCACGCGCACGGGCCAGCGGCTCTTTTACCGCGTCAAGATCAAGGTGGAGACCGCAAGGCTCCCAGGCCCACTGGCTCCACTGCAGAGTCAGGTTGCTGTGCCCTTCTTGCGTGGCGTCGAGGGGTTCGCGCAGTTCGTGACGAGTGAGGAGCTACCGGAGCTTTACTTCGTGGCTAAGAACTCGATGCGACGCAGCTTCTTCCTGAGGCACGTGGTGCTGCCGCCATTGGGAGCGGCCGAGAGTGTAGTCCGATACGTTGTCATCTTTCCCAGCCACATCGTGTTCCCATCACGGGCCGAAATCGAAGACAGGACCGACTTGTTCCTGGAGGGAAGCACGACGCGTGTGCAGGCGCTAGTGGAGCATTTGTACTCGGCCACGGAAGTTCTGGATCAGCACTTGAGTATGGTACAGTGGAACATTCTCGGAAGAGGACCTTACGAGTCACTGAGCGCTTCCAGACGCAGCGAAGTGATCAGATCCGTGCATCAGAGGATGCGCATCATCGCGTCGCACTACAAGTTGTTCGAGTTCTTGGCCACCATCAAATTGCAGAATGAAATGCTGTATTTAGACTTGCAGCGCGAGTTCCCAGACGCGGGTGGTGTTCCGCTTACTCTGGAGCAGATTGCAGCTAACGAAACACTGACTGCAGAACTGGCTGAGCAAGATGCTAGCGCCTTCCCCATTTGGTTTTATAAGAAAATTGATGTCACGAGTGGGAATGGGCAGTTTCTACCAAGTGGCTTGAATGGGCGCAGCAAATCAGCGTCAGATATTAGCAGTGCAGCCAATCAGTCTACGAATTCTAGTGCTAATTCCAACACTCCACCTGGCACAGGTGGAGCGGGTGGTTGGATTGAGTTTCCAGCTCATGAAGGACGTCGTCTGGAACGCAAGTATCGATGGTATCAGCAGCAAAAGAGCAAGATCCCGGGCCCTGTGGGGCCGTCCAGCGTCGTTGTGGTGGATGAAGGTCGTCATGAGGTGGACGTGGAGAACATGCGCATGACGCCAGTGTACTGGCCAGCACTAGAGGAAATTATTGTGTGTCGGTCTCGTTGGGTCTACGCTCAGCGCAATTACGGCCTGGCCCCTTATAACGCGGATGCAGCAGCCGTTCTAGAGAACGCTTTCGTGTATTACTTGGGGCTCTATCGCCTTGAGAAGCAGCGTCTGATGAATATTGAGGCACAGAAGCCGCGTGGCTTCTTCAGCTCCCGTGCTAGTCTGAGTGAAGCGGTTCTGGCATCACGAGTGGAAAAGGACTGTACCCTTAGCATTCCCGTGGAAGGTCATTTAGTTGAGTTCAAAGGCCCACAGGATATCATGCAGTACAAACGTCTGTTGGCTGGAACCACCCCGTTCACGAGTAAACGTCGTGTATATCGCGGAGATCCGCGTGTTCGTGCTGATCCCATTACTCTGCAGCTTTGGAAGGATGCCATAGAGTGTGACCCAGCTACAGGGAACTCGTTGAAGGTCACTGAAGATGACGAGGACATTGAAGAGGAGATCGAACATCTCGTACTCATTGTGCACGGAATTGGTGATGCGCTAAAGACGCTTGATCTGATCAATGTCGTGACGTTACGCTCTATTATCGATTGCTCGACAACATTGCGTGAGTTGAACCGTGAGGCCCTCCGCTCGGCGCATTTCGCTCACTTGAATGGTGAAGACGTCGAAGATGAAGCTAAAGACAAGAAGACAGTCACCCACCAACCGCGTGTGGAGTTTTTACCCATTGAGTGGCACTCGAAGCTGCACATGGAGGGCCTTGATCAACTCATCCGAGACGTGACATTGCCGGCCATACCGAAGCTTCGAGAGCTGGCCAATGACACGATTCTGGACGTACTCTTCTTCATGTCGCCGCTCTTCCACCAGGTCATTTTGGACGAAGTGGCCAAAGAGATGAATCGAGTGTTCACACTCTTCCAGTCGCGTCATCCGGATTGGATGGAATCGAGCCGTTCTCCTGGAGCGAAACGGAAGAAAGTATCAATTGTTGCACACTCGCTTGGCTCCATCATCTGCTTCGACATTCTCAATCATCAGCAGGAGTACGTGCAGCAACCGCAGAGTACGCCGTGTACGGACGATGGCAGCAGCGACGAGGAGGACGTGGTCGTTGAGAACGGCTATGAAGGCAGAGACGGTAGCAACACGAGCAGCGACGACGGAGAGACAGAAGGGAACATTCTGCCCACCGACAACGTACGTGGTTTCGACACGGCCATTGCGAAGCGCCGCTCGCGGTCGATGTCGGAGATGTCAAATGCAAACGGAACGTGGAGAAGCTCACCACGCCCATGGCATCAAACAGAGCAGGCAAAGCAAGGTTCCATTCGGCGTCCGTCTCCCAGAACGTCGAGTACCCGCCGCAGTGGCAGGAAGAAGCCACTCGCGACGCCTCGCCACAAGAAAACGACGCCTACGAAGATTAAATCACTGAAGAAGCACAAGCTTCCTGGATCTGCTGCTGCTCCACCTGGTGGAAGTGGGACGGTCCCACTGGTCCCAAAGCTTGCGTTTGACGTGGAAGACCTCTTTTGCTTCGGCTCGCCGGTGGGTCTTTTTCTGAATGTGCGGGGCCAGAAGCTTGATCGCAACTTTCAACTGCCGCGTTGTCGCCGGTTATTCAACATTTACCACCCGTACGACCCGGTAGCTTACCGTATTGAGCCCATTATGAACCCGGCACGCGCTCACTCGAAGGCTGCGATTATCCGCACGTTCGAGGGCAAGCTGCGCTTCCAGTATCAGCTGCGTAACTCGTTCCGGGCGATGTGGGCTTCGCTTCGTCAGTGGCGTCGCGACTTCGAGCACCAAGTGCTAGCCGGAGCGCACAGCGTGGGACTCGTGGAAAGCCCTGCGTCAATGTCGCCATTATCTGATGCCCTGGCTGCTGTAGCCCAACCATATCAATTACAACGGCGTCCGGAGGAAGAGCGGCAACGGGAGGAGCGAGAAGGCGACGAGACGACAGAGAACGTTGCGGTGTTTGGTCGACTGTGTCAAGGGCTGCCCATCGACTACTCGCTACAGGAGAACGAGATTGAGATCGCGAACGAGTATTTATTCGCTCTGACGGCACATGTCATTTATTGGAGCAACCGCGACGCGAGTCTGTTCGTAGCACAGAAACTTATTCTGGAACCGGCCATCGACAAGTGGCCCCGTACTATTGAGCAGGAGGCAGCAAGGGAGAGCTCAGAAGGTAGCAGTGGCATAATTCGTAGTAGTGAGATTATTGACGATGGGAAGTTGCACGAGAAGGAGGAGGCGACGGCTTCGTCGGAGATTTCGTCGGGTTCAGACGGTGAGTTGGAGGCTTCGCTGTACCAAAGAAGACTAGATACGCGGTTGTAGGAGAAAAGGATTGAGGTTATTAATCAGAAAGTGAAGAGAGACGACAAGTTGCAGCGCAAATCGCCACTGAAGATGTCGAGCTCATGTGATCACGGCAAAGGCAACAGCGTGAGACTGGATCAAATGCCGTAAGCACAGCTGTCTCGTGCACAGCTTGAAGGCTGAGCTAGGAAAAGGCGGTACTTGGACAGATGGCGACGGTCCACCGAGATTTCTTTCCACTAATCAACGCGAGTCGCGCTGCAAATCGACTCTCGCTTCAGACGCACTGGACGTTCGCGTCGACAGGATTCGTCAGCTGATTAACAGGAGCTCGCCACGCTTGACACGCGGCGTCCGAGCATGGAGTTTGAACGGATCGGGAGGAGTTTGAAGCCACCTGAGCCCGGCTGCGTCAAGAGATCAGCGCATCAAGCACAGTGCAAAGCCAACAGTGGAGCCTGGCGTTGTGGTCGACCATGCTTGCCGTGTTTGCTTGCTCCAAGACCGACGTGACACTCACGGTAAAGGCGAGCGGCTTGACGACGTAAGTTAATGCGCCGTCGTCGCCCCTTGCCCTCGCCCCGTTAACACGCTGGTAGGGCTTGTGGCCGCATGGAGCAAGTGGGAGTAAGTGGCACGCCACTGCCAACCGCGCACAGTGCGGGATCGGCTGCAAGTCGGCGGCGTTTCGTTGTCTTCAGCTGGTCGTTTTCTCGCTCTTCAAGCCGGCCTCCCTCTCAGCTACCGCACCATGATTTGAGCGAGGGACACTTGGAAGCAGTGGCCGACCATCTGTACATATACGTAGGCTAACCTAAAGCGTCCCTAGCTTGCCGAGCTTCACTGCAATGTACACGATTCATACTGTGTGTGGCAACCACGGACCTTTTCTCGTTGCGGAGACCTCGACGGCGTCAGCGCCAATTGAGTCGGGCTGTTGTCAACACAGATCGAACTGAAGCAGACGGGAAGTAACCATCAATTGCCCGCCGGGAATGCCACAACCGCCGTAATTGACCATAAGGGTCCTACTTCCCGGTGTCCCCCTGACAGCTTAGCTTAAGCTGCCACCGCGTTGCCTGCGTGCTTAGGGGCCCTCTGTCGATGACGTTGTGCCTCAAGCACCCGGTACACCACTTCCCGCACCGTGCAGCAGACGTGGGATCGAGTCGTTTCTGCCTGGCACGTCGCACCGAAATGGACGATGGCTGAACACGTGCGAGCTCGGTGCATTGGCGCTTAATGTCGCGTGCTGACGGCCGAGTCGGCTGCAGCCTAGTGATGGCAAGGCCGCAGGCGGTAGGTCGAGCTGGGTTCGCAATGCTCGCTGCCAGTGACGCTGGGGGCTCGCGTATATATGCGGCGTGCAACTTCAACCTCTTTTCTGCTAAATTAGCATTCTATTTCTCCTCGCGTGGCGACAGTTATGCAGCGTCGGCTCCAGCGGCGCCACATCATTCTTACAAACTATTGTAAATTCCGCTGCTGCGCTGTCCAAGTGTGTGGTGACGCATCAATCACGGCCTTACAACCGCGATGAAACGGCTGTACACGTATCAGGCCGAACGGGCGCATAGATCCAGTAGCGGACACATCGGCGGAGACTATCCCCGATCCGACTAGGAAGGCGAGGCGCGGCCAGCGTGGCGCTCTAGGCTGGAGTCCAGCCGTCGACAGTGGCGGCGATCGGCTGCTGCGCTGCACAGCGTGTGGTCTCCGGCTGCTGCAATTGTTACTCGCGCCGTAGAGTCTGTCGACCACGTTGACTTCTACACGGTGGCCAGACCTCTGCACGCTCTTGATGCTGCTGGCCATGGCCGCTTTGCAACAGCTCGGCAGTCGCAACCGAGGCGAGAGATGGTGTCGCTCTCGACTGGCACGGAAAGCCTCACTCGATCCGGAGGTCTGTCTCGAGGAGCAAGTCTGCGATGGGTGGGCGGTGTGTGTGACGCGGCGAGGCTCCGGCCGTGGCCCTTTTCTCTCGCTCGCTGTCACGACCGTCTGTCTGTCTGTCCGGCAGGGAAGAGTGTCCTCCCCGACAGGCAGTCTGATCAGCAGGAGCTGCACCAGCTGACTGGTTCAATGATGCTCATTTCCCCTCTTTCCCCGTCGGAAGCTCGCCACGATCGGCGGACGCAGGACTCGAAGCTGCTGCGTCGCGTTCCGGTGCTGGACGTTAGTAGTAGGACCGCGGCACCGCAGGACCGACAGGCTACAATAGACGCAGAGCCATGGGTGCGCTTCAACTCGAGCTGCGCGTGACAGTATCTTCAACCATCCTACTGGGCGTGACGACCCTCCGGAGTAGCAGCGGAGAGGAGCAGCAGCAACGTCGCACGGAGAAGTCGTCTTACGATGTCGCTTCGACTTGCGTCCCCGCGTCGGCCGACCCGGCCATTGACAGTGTGCACCAAACCGGCACCCACTACAGCTCCAACAACGCCGGCGACGGGCCTGAAAAGACTCGCGACCGCAAGAGCTGGTTCCCGCGTTTCAAGTCCAATTGGCTCGGCACCTTCCGCTCTAAGCAAATGTTTCACTGCTGCGAGTGCGCCGTGGTGCCACCAGCCACGGGCAGCTCGCTTTCGAGTCAAGCGGGCCGCTATAAGGGCTCAGAAGGCAAGCATTGCCGCTGCGGCAAGGACCAGTGGCATCTCGCCAAGTCTGTGGAGGAGACCGAGTACAACCGCCGCATGGATATCAGCAAGGCGCTTGGCGGTATGCGCTACGACGAGGCCGTGCAGCGGTTACGGAGCATGGGCCAGTCCGAGCTCGACTTCAAGCCGTCAGAGCACATCATTAACGCTGGGTCGCCCACGCACCCGCGCAACACTCGAGGCTTCGCTCCGTCGTCACTGTCGTCGTCAAGATTGAACCCGCCAAAGCGTGTGCGCAGCATGTCAAGTGGCCCGCTCCCTACGCCGGCGTCGCGAACGTACGCTGTTCCTCAGCTCATGAAGCCAGAGTTGTCGACGCTGCCAACGATGCCTTCTCAAGTGTATAGTTACGAGAACTCGACCAAGCAATACGAAACATACACTCAAGTGTACGGTCGCAACGACATCGAGTACTCACAGCCGCAGCACCCAGCCGAATATGAGCAACTCGCGCCGGCATCTTTTGGCGACGAAGAGGGATTTGGCGAGCTCTTGCAGGGCATTCTAGAGGACGACCCTCGAGTAGCTGCGGGCGCGAACTTGGGTATCAGTCCGAACCAGGCAAACGCGTACGCTGGGACCCGTTACGGCTACTACGGCGGGGCTCCGGCAACGAACGGCAGTGTAGCTCCGCTGAAGCGTACGATGAGCATGCCGTCGTATGCCATGACGCCTTCTATCATGACCTCTTCACCACGTGAGGGCGTGGAGCAAGAGTATTATGATTCAAACCGCCGTGCCAGCTTGAACGCTAGTGGTCTGAATCAGGCGCCAGCATACGTCAACTACCGCCAGCCTCAGCCCATGTTGCAGCAGCAATTCCCGTACCAGCAACAGCAGCAACACCAGCAGCAAAGTCGACCGCTGTCTGTGACGCCGAATAATCTGGTGCCCGCCACTTCAACTTCATTTTCGACATGAGCTGTGGAGGAGGAGCTGCGTATAGTAAGTAGTTCAAGTAGCTAACTAGCCGACCGGAGGCAAGAGCTTAAGATGGAAACTCTATGTAAATGCGATCGTGCTTGTGCGTGCGTTGTTTGACTGTCTACTTGCAGGCCGGCTTCCGCTCTCATCCCTGTTCTCTAACTGCTGCTAGCACCCTTCGAGGGTATGGCCACGAATTCCCGGCTCTGCGTGAGCTTGTCATTGGGCTCCTGTAAGAAGGTCGCTAGCAACGTGTTGAAGCGCTCGGCTTCAGACAGCACAAGGTCATTGCCGCCTTCCATGACCATTTCCAGTCTGGAGTGCATGATGCGCTCGCTTAGGTACTCGCCGTGGAACGCAGGCACAAACTTGTCCTGACCGCCGGTCACCACGAGTGTCTTGCATTTGATGAGCGGCAAATGGCCACAGATGAGGTCGCCACCGTCTTCACGCTCCACTCGGCGCAGCGCCTCCATTATCTCTGTAACGGAGAACACGCAGTGCAATATCAAGCGTCAGTAGCCGTTAGTCACGAACGTCGTCGACTCGATAGACGAGCTGCTGTCCACGCACCGGCCCATTTGTCCTGCAGGTTCTCGGAGCCGAACTTGGACTCAGCTGCTTCGCGCATCTCCTTAGGCCACGAGCTCACATCTTCGTGCTCTTCCATGTCCTCCAAGTCCTCGTCGCTCACGAACGCCTGCAGCAGATCACGACACAGAACACAACACAGCATTTATCAGTCTCCAGCAGCTGCAACCTGGCGCATTCAATAGCCTGCATACGTTGCCGTTCACCAGCACGAGGCGCGACACGCGCTCGGGATGCTTGGCCGCCACCACGGCGCTCACATTGGCGCCGTGGCTGCAGCCCAGCAGCGAGAACTGATCAAGCTCCAGCGCATCGGCCACGCGCAGAACCTCGTCAGCGTCGCGCTCGACGCGTGCCCGGCCATAGTCCTGCTCGGGCGCGCGCGGGTCCACGCCATAGAGAGCGAAATTGCGCGTGAGCAGCGCACTGGCGAACTGACGGCGAAAGTCGTGGGCCACGGAGCCGAAGGTGGTCGGCAGACACAGCAGCTTGGGCAGCTCCGGAGACGCGGAGGTCGGCGCCAAAGCGGAGAGCGGGGAGCCTGTGAATTCCACAGGCAGTTGCAGGCTACGGAAACCCGCGGGGGCAGTGGAGAAGCGACGACGCAGCGGGCGGAGCGACAGCATATCGGAGCGGAAATGGTCCCGACGGATGAGCTGTGATGATGGGTGGGGCGTAAAAGACCGTTTATTGCATTGTTTTAGCGACTGTGCGGTATTAATGTTGACTACGTTTTCCAGACGAGAACAGAGACGCCTGCGGCGACGCTGAAGTAGACGTAAGTCTTGATCTCGTGCGTCACGTAGCTCCCAAAGGACGAGCCTACGACGCAATTCCAGCCGCGACCGTATTCCTTCTCCATGTTGCGGCGCACGAACTCGGCGATAGTCGAGAATGTTTTCTCCGACTGCGAATAAAACAGCAAACAAATAATTAATTGTGGTCGATAGAATGCTAGTCAACTATAGACATACCGTTACTTGCAGCTGGAAGGCATCTCTCGCCGTGCTCAGCGCCTTCTCGAGCATGACGTCCGTCATGTCCTCAGCGAACACGACGGTCTTGTAGAACTTATCGTTGCTCTTGCCTGCCATCGTGCTGCAGCGTGAGGAGCACTGTACTCTGTCCCTGGATCGCGGCGAGTGGATATGTATGCGCCCCTTCGTGCAAACTGTCAAAATGTCCGTAGCAGTCACACCGAGTGCCTTTTCCTCTTGCTACACGAGAGTATCTAGGTGACCTCGTCTACAGCTTTTCGATGCTGTGGCCGCGCATTATAATATCACGATCAAGCTAGGAAAGATTCACTGTCTTTGCCTCTTAAAGCTTAGCGAGACAATGTGGGGACTAGAGCTTAGATGTCGTAGTCTCGGGCAACCGGATGGTGACCATCCGATGTCACCATCCGGTTGCCCGATGCTACGACAAGTGGGATACCAACTGCGCTCAACACCATGAAGCATTTAGCATGGCGAGTTGTGAGTACTGTTGGCTCTTGACGACTGTTATAGCTGGGCGGGAAAACGCTCAGCAGCGCTAAAGCTACGATGTGCAATACAAAGTAGCTTTCATTACTATGTATTGTGGTGGCGAGTATCTGAACGACGGGACATGTTGCAGCAAATGTACACATCCAAACCGTAAGCTTCGATGGATACGACCTTCACAGGAAGCAGGTACGAATGAAGTTTACTGTACCAATTAACACACCGGCATTGCTAAGAAACATCAATGAAAAAGGCAAACTTGCACCCTCCATTTTAACGTATCTCCTCCCAACATGGATGCAAAACTTGCAGTTTTAAACTCGGCTCTCTAACGCCATCGACAGAATGGTTGTGCTTGTTTACTCGACCGGGTACTGTGCTGATGGGAAAAGGGCAACTGCAACGACCTTCACTCTGTGGCGCCCTTCGTCGTAATCATCGATGATGGTGATCACGCTGGGCACCAAGCAGCCAGCCAGCATAGTGATAGGTTATCCTCTCTATAGTAATATCTCGGGTAAGTCAATTTTTATTATTGTTCAGAGTCAGTGTGCCTATTTAGTGGTACAAGTACTTATCTAGTGAAAGAGCCCCCCAGGTGCCCCGCTCCCGTGCCACGGTCACAAATGCTCAACGTCTGTATATATGCAACTAGACTAGATTACATTTACTTGTGACTACAAAAAAACTGAACAAGAGGATGATGTCACGCCTGCACGCGAAAGACCGATGTCGGCTGAGAAGCCGCTCGCCCGCCAAAGAGAACATTATCACAGAGCCCAGGACTTTTGTAAAACACTGAGGCGTCGTAGGCTTTTCGGGGTGGTCAGCTCCATAATTATGCACCTCTGACGATCTTCCTCGTATTACTATCCTCACAGAGGATAGAATAAAAGGTGACTTACAGTTTTTATCAGTGTTCGGGGTGTATTATGGAATGGGATATCGATCTATTTTCGAGTCCACAGAATTACCGATTCAGTCTTATACATGTAATGTGTATTACAGTATAATACATGTATATTACTAAGTAGTTCGAAGAAAAAAAGCATGCCAAGAATATTGCCTTCCTCCGCGATTGCGTAGCAGAACATCCCGGAGATACGACCTTGGAATCACCACCGTGCGACTATCTGAGTAGAAATCTGAAGTACCATACCTTGAGGTGCCACAAACTCCCTGGCTGCGTATGTGGCGCTGTCGCGAGTCGTCCTGAAAAGGGACGGACAAGCGTCGTATGGAACGGATGAGTACTAGAGGAACAGACACACTAAGCCACTAGAGCCAATACAAATAAATGTAAAGACTATTAACTTATGTAAGATCAGGTAAATTCAGACTGAGCCGGCGGCGGCACTCCCTCGCCGACGACAATGCCACGCTGCAACTGAAGTTGCTGACTACTTGGTTTTCGTATCTCGCACGGGATTCACGCGTGGATGACGTCCTTGTCTTACAATCCCAGCTGCACTTCGATCACGTAAGAAGGGGCCAGTATTTCCGCCACGCGCGACACGCTACAACTTGATTTCACTATGTGCTCCACTATTTAACATATAGGATACCTGCGCCGGCGGAACAGGAAACAGCTTCAGTCAAAAGCTCACTTCCGAAACTTCAGTCGGTCGCTCAAGCGGCTTTTCAGCTCCGTCACGACCTCACTCCAGCTCCTCGCCGCATCATGTTGGTCATCACCAGTTTCCCACGTCGTTTCCCTACCGCTAGCAAGCGGCCCTTGCGTCTGTCGATGCAATTGGCTCGCGTCCTCACGGCCGCCACGCGTGACTCGTCTTCATCGACAGTGGCGGCCACCGTGACCGGACGTCCTTACGCACATCGTTTCTCTCCTTCGTCGCTGCAATTGGCCTCTCCGTTGCAAGGCAGCCGATCGGTACACTCCCAGGTCTCGTCGAGCCAATCCTCCACCTTCGCCACCTCCGCCGTGCGTGTACGCGACGACCAGCATCAAGAGCTGCAGCAACCGGACGTCTATGACGACAGCTTCCTGTTCGGAGAGCGAGCCGACGACTGGTTCACCACAGCACGCAACCCGCGCTCAGATCCGACGTTCCCGGGCGTGGACCGCGCTACCGGCCGTCTGAACGCCCTCAAGATGCCCAACCTCGTCTCGTGCTCGCGCCAGGACATGCTTGACTATTTTGACAATTCGTGGGCCATGACGGACGCGCTCTTCGCGTCGCTGCAGGGCGAGCGCGCCTTCATGACGCCACCGCCCCATCAGCTGCGCCACCCGCTTATCTTCTATTACGGCCATCCAACGAGCTTCTTCGTCAACAAGTTCCTCGTCTCGGGCCTCATCCAGGAGCCTGTGAACCCTTATTTCGAGCATATTTTCGAGGTGGGCGTGGACGAGATGCGCTGGGACGACATGAACAAGAACGAGATGCAATGGCCTCATGTGGCCGACGTGATGGCCTACCGTCGTCAGGTCTACCAGCTTATCCGCAGCGTTATTGAGACGCACCCGGGTCTCGAGCCCGGACACGAGCAGATCACGGAAAATAGCCCACTTTGGGCGCTTCAGATGGGACTCGAGCACGAGCGCATCCACCACGAGACGTCGTCCATGCTCATACTCGAGCACCCAGTCGAGTTTTTCCGGAGCACGTCGCTATTGCCCAATTACCACGAGTCTCTGACGTCTGACAATGAGGAAGTCGCGCGGCGTCCGGTTGCTGGTGTTGATTACCCGGTGAACGAGTTCTTGGGCGTACCAGCCGCCACAGTGCAGATTGGCAAGCCTCGTGACTTCCCGTCATTCGGATGGGATAATGAGTACGGCCATCGTGTGGTTAACGTGCCAAGCTGCCGTGCTACCAAGTTCCTTGTGTCCAATGGAGAGTTTGCCGAGTTTGTGCGTGATGGAGGCTATCTCGAGTCGTCGTACTGGAGCAAGCTCGGCTGGGAATGGCGTTGCTTCCGTAACACCAAGTGGCCAGCCTTTTGGGTGCAGGACGGACCTTCAGGCAGCCAGCGCTTCAAGCTCCGTGTCATGTTTGATGTGGTGCCAATGCAGTGGAACTGGCCTGCCCAGGTCAATTTGCACGAAGCTGAGGCTTTCTGCAAGTGGAAACAAGCCCAGCAGACGGACAAGAAGACGGTCTACCATCTCACGACCGAGGCGATCCATCAGCTCATGCGTGACACCAAGGACCGGTCTGCGAATGTGTCTTCGGACGACATTTTGACGCTACCGGACGGCATTAGCATGGCTGCAGCCACTGGCAAGAACCTCAACTGGTCGTACTCGTCGTTTTCGCCTGTGGACGCCCTGCCGCCAACGGCTCCAGGCTTCCACGATGTGTTTGGCAATGCGTGGGAGTGGTGCGAGGACACGTTCTCGGCCCTGCCTGGATTCCGCGTCCAGCCGTACTACGACGACTTCAGCGAGCCGTGCTTTGACGGAGAGCATCATGTGATTATGGGCGGGTCTTTTGCCAGTGCTGGAGACAATGGCGCGTCCAAGTTCGCACGCTATCACTTCCGTCCGCACTTCTTCCAGCACGCAGGTTTCCGTCTCGTGGAGCAGAAGATGGACGAGGAAGGGGCCATCACGTTGGCCACGACGGACGTCAACGCCCCACCCCCGTACGTGAACGGAAACCCGTTCCGCTCGACCGAACGCGTCGTAGCGTCTGGCCCTGGACGGGTCTTAAAGGAGGTCTCAGGTACGAGCTGTCAGAGTCTCTTCGAGGACCTTAGTCGTAAGAGTGAGCAAGCGCTTGACTCGTTTGTGGCTTCGTCGACTTCATCAGTCGTAGGAAAACCTCTTGTGGCTCGCGAAGGGACCATCGCGGCTGCTAAGCTGCGACGCCAAGTGAAACGTGGTGAGGTTCTGGTGGTGGTTCCTAGTGATGAGGCGACACCGGCAGTGCTGGAAGGCAAATTCGAGCTCCTTGCGACGTCAGAAGTCCCTGTCTTCACACAGGAGAGCGCTACGGAAGCCCGCGTGACAGCAGAAACCGTGACGGCCTGGAAGAAAATCCAAGACTAAGCATTGGGAGGCTGTTTCAACTGGTGGTTGTACTGACTTTGCGATATGCAGAAACGAAATGAAAAACTTAATCAATTGACCTCCCTTTCATTGTTCGGTTGTTCACTACTGAGGCAACAGGAGCACGGCAAGTTCAGTGCGCAGCGAGAACTTGCGTGTAGCGCTTGGAATTGGCGTTCGCCCACTGGTCAAACGTGAGTGGCAGGATGTCAGTGAGGTCTTCGAAGCTCTGCGAGACCGGCAGCACCATCGCGCTTGTGTCGAGGTCGCCTCCAACTGCTGCTGAAGTTTCGGCCGCCGTTTGCACGTCTTTCGTGAACTCCACTGCACACTCAAGAAATTGCTGCGTATGTGGTCGAGGCCAGTAAGCAACACGCCAAAACTCCCGACCTGGTTGCTCTCTCAAGGCATCCACGCGACTTAAACGCACCGGACGAGCCTTGTTCGCATGTCGTTGCAGAATCCGCTGCACTTCTTTCATTGTCACACTTGAAGTGTACAGCTCCTTGGTTTTGCCACGATGCAGTGGGAACGTGAACGCAGCAGCCACCAGCGCTTTCGCCGCGTCCTCGAGCGACATGAGATAGACCCTTGAAGACGCTAACGACGGCTCCAGTAGCGGCCACATCATGTGCGACGGAGGAGAACTCATCGACGCTTGTACTTGTCCTGCTTCCACTTCATCTTGCACTTGAGCTTCGACTTCCGATTCCATTTGAGTTTCATCAACTGGAGGCGCTTCATGCTTCTCCTCTTCCTCCATACTACCCAAGCTTTCGCTTTCTTCACAGTGTGACAGCGCCAAGAAATACTCCATAAACAACGGGAGCCGCAAGATCGTATACGAGACACCCGACGTCTTGACACAGCTCTCAATCTCCTCGAGTTGTTCCAGAATCGCGCTTTGCTGCGACGTTGGCGAACCGACAAAGATTGAGCTCACAAGCACGACACCCCACGCGTTCGCACGTACTGCAGCGTGGACCACGGCACGCACCACGTCAAGACAAGTTCTGCCTCCAAGTCGCAGAGGCGGAATGAGCAGCACAACGTCCAGTGATGAAAGCTGCTTCAACAAATCTGCCATGGGATACGGCGGTGCGCCTTCCAGCTGGTACACGGTCGGTGGCAGGGGTATTCCAGACGATCTGCTTCGTCCCGAGCCTCCCGGCGCTGCCTTGACAGTACACAGCGTCACTTTCGCCTGTTGTAAACCTCCATCAACGCCTCGACGGCTGCTATGGCGACCAGGAAGAACCGTTGGAATAGCACTTTCACCTACTTCACGCGGCGGAAGTGTCGACGGTGCCGTGATTTGACTCGCTACAAACTTGCTTACTTCGAGAAACAACGCCTCGCCTGAGCCCACAACAAACAATTGCACTTGGTTCTGTGGTGTCCGAGCAAACAATGCCGCCGCGTGACGCTGCAGCCATTCGCGAGGAACCATTCGCTCGCGTTTGGTCAACAGTCGAAAATTGCTCGTGCTGTGGAATGCGTCAGGTAGATGCAGCGTACGTGTTTCTCCCTGTCGCGCTTGGCGACTTGGTAGCGTTTTCTGACTGCTACTCACGTCTTCACTGCGGATCTCACTCTCTGAAGCTTCTTCAAGGAAGATCCGAAGACCGACGGTGCCTTCCGCCACTTGATCGGGTGTCTGTTTCTCCTTCATAACCCGCAGGAAGTCGGCGTCGCTCAGCTTGCGATACTTGATCTCTCGTCCTAGAAACTTCGTCAGGAAATGAGCCAACTCATTGGGACTGCAGCTAGCGTTGACGCCTCCTGTCAACCGATACACTGACTCGTATTTCCGCTTCGGGTTTGCCAGTACCTCAGCAGCCGCGTATCCAACATCACGAACAGAGATACACGGCACTTGTGTGTCTGTTCCAAAGCACCCAATGAACCGGTTAGCGAACAACAGCTCGTCACGACAATAAAGCAACGTCTCCATGAGCAGAGGAATCCGTAGAGACACACAACGTCCTTGTTCAGGTAATTGGCTTCGAGCGTGCACTTCCACAGCCTCGTAACCTTCCAACGCAGCGACATCGACAGGCGTCGAGCCGACCGCCTCTGTTGCTGGTCGTTCCTTGGCGTGTTCACGACGACAACGAGCCAATAACTCTGGAGCCGCCAAGATGCTGCTGATCACAACCAGCCGCGAGACCTGCTCAGCCGCCGCCGCGTCAATGACACGTCTCGAAAAGCGCACCCCGCTCTCTGACAGGGCAGGAACAAGCAGCACAGCATCCGCATTCCGTACAGCACGACGAAGTGAATCCTCTCCCCCATGTGCGAAATTACACTGCACGAGAAAGCAGTTCGTCGCGTGCTTCAATCGCTGAACACGTGGGTCTTTGGTGCTCTCCACCGCTGCCACAAGCGCCACTGAAACTTGCTCCTGAGCTGCCAATACTTCCAACGCCGAACGGCCTATACGACTGGTAGCGCCAAACACGACGATCACGCGAGAACGCATCAGCTTCCGCAGTTGAATGCCCATCCTGTTACGGGCTAAGGAAATGGCCAAATGCTCACGGGACCAGCCAAGAGCGTTGCTTTTCATCTGCGACGAGGAACTTTAGGCTTCTTTCGCTGCGTCCTAACTGCCACATCAAAACGTTGGATGACTAACGGTAGAACAGGCTGAGGTGATGCTGTGAGTCAACGCTGCTCTCTCGAGATCACAAAGTCGACATTTTGAATCATTTTTGAGTCGATGACTGCTGTATACTGTTCACTGTAGCTCTATTTGGATCTGTACACGACCTTCTGTGCCAACCGCACCATGGAATCCCGCTCGGGTGAAGGAGCGAACTGCATGGCCGCCTGCGCTGCCAGCTCTGCCTGTCCAATGGCCAGGGCCTTGGATCGTGCGATCCCTGTACTCTTCTCCACTAGTTCGCTAGCCTGCAACGCGTGACAAGAACCACAATGTAAATGAACACGCCCTATGATCCACTGACACATTATAAAGCCACGAACCATCTCAATGTCGCCCTCCTTGGAGAACTTCCGCTTGGATAGCTCACGTAGTATGGGGAATTCCTGCTGAGCGAGCAGCAGCGGAGCCGTCGACAGTCCCGACTTGAGGTCGGCCAGTAACGGTTTGCCCGTGTTTACGCCCTCGTAGTCCAGCACGTCGTCAATTAACTGAAATAAGGAACAATAGGCATTTAGCTCAATGTGTAGACCAGTTCGACCACCGAAAAAAGTACCTGGAACGCCAGGCCAATGTGCCGGCCGAATGCAAAGCCCAAGTCGCAGATATGCTGGTCGTGCTTGCCCAGCACCAATGCCGCCTTACAACTGTTGGACATGAGCGAGCCTGTCTTGTAATAGTTCTTTCGTAAGTAGTACTCGAACGGAGAAATGTCGTCACGCGCGTCCGCGTTCTTCATCTGCATGACTTCGCCCTTAACCAGATGCTCAATCGTTGTGGACATGAGCTCGACAGCCTCCAGATTGCGTAGGCGAGCCAGCGAGACGGACGAACGCGCCAGCAGGAAGTCGCCTGCCAATACAGCCATCTTGCCACCAAACACCTTGTTCACGGACGGGCGGCCACGGCGCGTGTCGGCCTCGTCGATCACGTCGTCGTGCATCAAACTGGCCGTGTGGATCATCTCACTGCAGCCATCGGTTATAACAGTTAGCGTTCATCATTAACCATATCACCAAAAACCTACTCAGACAGCAACGCACGTGATCTCAGCGAGACGCTGCTGTGCGGCGTGCGTGTACTCGTCAGACTGCGTCTCGGGCAACGGAGTGCGAGTGGCGCGACGGTGGGCTTCGGCAGCGCGCGACACGAGTAGAACCATCGTGGGCCGCACTTTCTTGCCACCGTCGTGCTCGAAGAAGTACCGCGCCACAGCGGCCAGCACGGGGTGATCGGAGCCGAGGATGCGCTTGATGTTGTCCGTGACACCAACCATATCCTGTTCTACAAGTGTAAAGGGGTCGGCCAGCTTGCTTGGATCTGTAGGCAGATAGGCCAGTGGTACGTCCACTTCGCTCACGGGTCTGCAACATGGCAATTAGCTTCCATTTGCGGGGTTTATATTGACAAAGGGGGGAGGAGCTCACTTGTCGAAGTCGAGACTGAGATTCCGATGCAGTTCGGGACCTCCGCCTGCGAGCGCGTAACCCGGCGCTGGGTCCAGAATGGAGACTGTGGGTTCGTCCTAATGTAGACAACCAAGATTGTATGCAGTTAGAGGCAAGAATGGAGCAGAGCAGAGCACCAGGACGCACCACGGCTGAGGCGCTGAGCCACAGGTTCGGGTTCGTCTCTAAGTCCGCGCGGATCTTGCCGGCCATAACGCGCACGGCCTGTTCGCGTAGACTGCTCATGTGGCGTATGCGGATGGCGTGGGACGCGCTTCGCTGGAGGAGGAGCTTCATCTCTGGCTCGGAGGTTGCAGCGACTTGGGTATATGACGCGCTGCGGGCGGTTGTGAGCCGCCCACTTAAAGCGCAACATTCAAAAACGTTGCGTCAATAGCATAAACGGGGATATGGAAGGATTATGCTACTCATGCAACTTGTGTGGAGGCTATGTTGCGTCTCAACGGACAACGAGCTGCAGAAATGTTGCGTCAACCATGGCTCGCGACCTTTCGTGTGCATTACTATCGAGATGGCGACGTCAGTGTTGCGGCGCGACGTTGCGTCCCTGCTGGACGAGAATCGGCGACTGCGCGTGGAGCTGAAGAGCTGCGAGATGGCTCGCCGACAGGTGGAGAGGCAGTCCGTAGAACTGCAAGCACGCGCACACCAAGCAGCAACGGCGGCGGCGCAGCAAATGCGACGGAAGGAGGCCGAGTGGATAACCGAGTACGATCGCAGTGTGCAGGCGCTGCTGAAGATCGTTCAACATCACGAAGATGAGAAGGCACAGCTCAAGATGGAACTGGAGAGGTTGGGAGCGGCGGCGGAGGTTATTCCATCCCCGATCACCAAGATGACACGAGCAACACAGACGGAGACGTTGGCAGAAGTCGCGTTGAGAAAGAACAGTGTGCGCTTCGCGAAGGAGGAAGACGGCGTCATGTCTGGTTATGAGAAGAGGCCTTCAGTCGACGCAAAGACGAAGGCCAGTATGGCACGGATGCAGGTGAGATCAGCAGGCTAGGTCCCTTCGTTGCTTGAACAAAGACTGAAATGGTTATGCAGCAATTATTTGAGCAGCTTCAAAGTTCAAGAGATCGTCAGGTTAACGCGTCTGTTGACATACCAGACGCAAAAGATAGACTCGATGCAGGGTCAAAGGAAGATGGCAGCAAGCACCGCTCACTCGAGTTAAGGTGCGGTTTCAAGGCTGCCGTCCAAGAACGGCTAGAACATCAAACGGAGCCTAGCACAGTACGACGGCATCAGCACCTTGCGTCAGCTCCGATCTCTACAGACAGCACAAGAAAAACGAGTCAAACCCAGACAGAGGAAATCGGCGTTCCGAAGCAAAAAACGGCATCGATAGCGCTTCGACAGGACCTGGAAGAGCGCAATCAGCTTTTATACAAGCGGTTGGCATCGCAGCAGAAAGTACTGGATCAGCTGCTGCTGACAAAACTCAAGCATGCAAGCAGCAGCGCAGACGAGTGCGATCCCGTGCCTTCCTCACCGTCAGATGTAGTGAGAGAGGGTGCAGGCAATGATCAGGCCGACGCGCAGAACAAACACGAATATTTTATACCAACAGTGATTCCAGCAGCTAGATGCCTAGCTCGTCATGGCGACGTGCGCATCCCCGAGTCTACTGTCACGACTGAACGGCAGCCATTGTCTCCTCCAGCAGCATGAAAAATACATTTATGTTAACTTCGTGGAGCTACCTCATCCACTCGTCGAGTTTCTTGACTTCTACCTCGGGGTACAGCATCTCGTCACCGTTGCGATCTTGCAGAAGAATGGCAAACGACTTCCGCGCCTGCTGATTCCACTGAGCAGGGCACTGATTGTCGATCGAGGCCATAATGTTTGCTCGTGCCGCGACCCACCGCTGCTCGGATTCCTCGGTGCGAAAGCCCGACAGGAAGAAAAACAGATAAAACCACGCAAAGATCAGTGCAACAGCGAGCGTCCCACCTCTTTCTGGTGTGCAAGGCGTGCAGCTGTAGACGGAAAGAGCGATACACTTGTCAGAGGGTTCAGGTATTATCCAGACAGCCAACGCTGCCCTCTGTGATGTAGCCCTGATAGTTGAGCATAAGCTGGCGTTCAGAATTTGAGAGCAGCTAGTGCAAGTGCCACCACTTCAGCAAAGCTTAATCCTGTTGCCTCTCCATGTGGGCCGTCAGTGTATTTGCTGTATGGAGCTAGTGTCGTTTCATGCAGCAATACGAGGAAGACTGAGAAAAGTGCCAGACGCCACAGGAAACGCTGCTTCCCCACGTATTTCTACTTTTTGTTAAGAAAAAAAAAGCTGCTGGATTTCCAACATCTTTACTTTTTCAAGGCCCTTTGTCACGACCTGTTGCCTGACCACGTGGTGTCCCTGGAGCGTGTTGGAGATTTTCTAGCAGAGACATTAAATGGCAGTCCGATAGCGTTCCTTCCTTTGGCGCTAACGGGTGAGAGAGAGAGGCTGACAAATTATTTTGGCCTTATTGACGACTAGATGTCTGGTATGTCCTAAGCCTGGTTAGCAACGTCAGTGCCTGGTTCAGGTCCGGCGGTTGTACGGGGCTTATCACTGGTGGTGAATGCTCTCGCGGATGACTCTCCAATGCATGCTGACATAGAAGTAGTCTGGTCCCTTATAATGTATTTGATTTCGGCCTGCCTGCGCTCGCGTTTCACGAGTGCTTTCAGCTGCCTCATTGCTATAGCCCAGAATTTTTCCGTGCTGGTTTCTGCCGTCACTTCCTCCTGTTCGAACACCACTCTGTTTCTCTGAATCCATAGGCTGGTCATGCATACACTGCTCAAGATGAGCCACACCCGCTTCCACTCCGCTGTGTATTCTGCACTTCTTCTGGGTAAGTCGCTGCCGTCGTGCCTTGGTTCCTGCCGAAAGTTCTGGTGCTATCCTTTGGCACAGTTTGTTTTGAAGCTGGTGATTTTGCCAATCTCCCAATTGTCACCCGTCCAAAGCCAGATGAGTTTCAACCAGCACTCTTGGGCGCACGCACACACCCAGAACATGTGCTCCATTGTTTCTTTAGCGCCGAGACATTTGCTCAGCTTCGGCAACTGTTATCTTGGTGCCGGCCTTCGTGATACATATTGAGTTGTCTGACTGCCACCGGATAGATGACCCAAACTTGATATTCTGTCAGCTCATGACGATGTGCCCACACTTGCTTTAGTGTTTGCTGCATCGCTGCGTGTTGCCAATCACTGTTCCGAACGATTTCTTGCATCCTGGTAGCTGCTTCGCCTGAGCGCCTCCATCTTCTTTATATCTCTTGAATGGTTGCTTGTTGAGGGCCACTAAGACGTGTTTGTTCGCTATATTGTCCGGTACTTGCCACTGAAATCCGTGAATACACGGGTGCGCATAAAATACTATGCTGCCTCCGTCCTCATTCTTCTGCATCTTAAGTCTGTCCGCTGATGTTCCACGGGAGTGGACTCCCGTACCCTCCAGTGAATACCAGTGGTACCTTCGGCACCTGCAGGCCGCCCCCCTTCCGCCACCGTCGTTGCGTTCATTATATTGCTAAGCCCCACCGCCGGAGTTTTGCCTGCTGATGCTGCTTTGTTCCGGCTACTGGAATCGTGAGAGAATACGTAGTTTCACTTAACCGCTAAATGTTGAGTTCCGCTACGGTGCAGACCTGTATCCGCTAAACTTCTTGCTGGTTAGCATTTTGCCATCCTTTTCAACGATCCACGAATTGTCATTCCAGCTGAATGTCGGCCAGAACCGCTCCACATCCGCGGTCATCTTTAATCGTGACGGAGGCAGCGCTCTTGGCAACTTCAACAGCCATTTCTCAGCCGCCATCCAGCTAATGGCTTCCATCTCCATCTCCTCCATATCCAGTGTGTACTGCTGAATTTCCTCTGCTGAGTGCTCGATCTCTGGTTGCATCCACTCCCCTATTAGCTTCTGGAGCTGGTTTTCTAGGGTTCGTTGCCTAGTGTGACTGCTACCGGTCATTTCTTTCCTCGGCGATAGTGTATCTTTCCACGGCTATGTTACTCCGCGGAACATCCATGCCTTCCATGCTGCCCAGTACACATCCTTACGCTAGACTAACCATTGTATGGTATTTGGCTCGCTGGGTTTTGCTCGCCAGCGAGACTGAGGCCAGTCCCAGACCACCCGCTTGCTTCGGTGCGGAGACTAAACCCGGATTCATATTATGTCGACTTCCTTCCGTTGCTATCGAGTGGCTCCAGAGGAATTGCTTCTGCAAGTTGCGGATTTGCTTGTCGGCCCATGTCGGTGTGTCCAAAGCTGCCGCAGTGAATAGCACTGACGGTAGCATTATGACATTCAGTAACAGCACTCTGTGGTTGACACTGGTTGCGATTTGCATAGCTGTTGATAGTCGTCGCCGGATATTCCGTATTCTCCCCGCCCAGTTCACGCCCGTCAGTTCTCCTGTGCTTGCGGACCGGTATATCGTCATACTTCTGCTCGTTCATTGCGGTGTTCAAGAGGATGAGATGGCTTTTAGTGGGTTGGACTTGCAACCCCGAAATGCGTCCGGACTGCTTCACTATGTCCATTACGCGCGGCAAATATTGCGCCTGCTGAAGAAAGACCGTCGAGTCGTCTACAAAGGCTCAGAAGACGTGGCGTTTGCCTTGTCCTCCCGGCACCTCAATACCCTGGCGTTCTTTATCTTGTCGTATTGCCAACGCTAAGACTTCTGCTGCTAGGATGAACAACAATGGCGCCAAAGGGCATCCCTGTCGGATACCTGAAACTACGTCCTGAGGACTCGATAGCTCGCCATTCACTAGAAATCTACTACGTCCTGGGGACTCGATAACTCGCCATTCACTAGAAATGGACTCGCCATTCACTAGAAATCTAGCTGTGGTTCCTGCGTGCAATTTCCGGAGCATGTTCACGAATTCGCGAGAACTCAAACTTTAGTAGCGCCATAAGAAAAAAGAAGAAGAAAGAAGAAATTCCGCGCGACCGTATCATACGCTTTCCGGAAGTCAAGCAGCAGAATTACCCGACTTAAGGCTGTGGCTAACTCTGGTTCCTCATTAGCGGTTGCTAAGACCGCCAGCTCATCATCACCGTCTAAAACATTTAACGCCCGTGCACAAATCCTTGTTGCTAATCCCGTATCGGCTTCCGAGCTCTCTGCATCCGCGTAGCCATTACTTTAGTAAACACTTTGTATCCCGTCTGAAGCAATGAAATTGGCCGGAAGTCCATGGCATCGGTGGAATCTCCTTTCGTTCTCAACGGGATGGTCAAACCGTCAAGAAACGATGGCGCAGCTCCCCCCCCCCCCTTCAAGAGCTCGTTGCCAATGGTCACCATCGCCGGTACAAGTACTGCTTGGGCATCTTTAAGAAAAAAAACATTGTTAAGCCCATCCGGGCCTGCCGCTTTATGTCGGTTTAGATCGGCTATAGCAATGATGACTTCTTCAGTTGTGATTTCTTGTATCAGCACTGCATTTTGCTGAGGATACTCGTCGGCCGTCTGGAATCTGCACGAAGTTGTCAAACTCGGATTCCAAGTCTTCTGCCCTGATCGTACTGTGCACGGTACCTTAAATAGGTCGCCATTCGGATTCAAATTTGTCCGCTATGCTTAGTTCTCGGGCGAACGGCGCTCCGTTGATACACTTTATCTCCGAGATCGTTTGGTCCTTTTCCCAGTTTGACGCGCGCTTCAAATTCCAGCGCAGCTGCTCCATCGTTCGATCCAATCGCTGACCCATTCGCACTAAGTGTTCTTCTCGCACGTCTTCCTCCGTGACCTGTAGAGCTCTTTTCGCGTGCGTAAGAGCGCTCGATTCCGCGCATTGATCCTGTGTACAGCAGCTTTCCTCCTCTGCTTCTCCGTAGTGTGGATCCTTTGTATGCACGCTACGCACTCCTGTGACGTTTTGTCCCACGTCTTAGCCGAGACCTCATTTCCAATACCAAGTGTAAGGACCGCGCTGATAGCGGTCAGGATCCAGCTGATGGCGAGGGTACGCCAGCGCTCGGCGTAGTGCTTACGCGCGAGCGCATCCAAGCCATGTCCCTACCGCCACCTGCCCACGCATTCAGTCAAGTCAAGGATCAAGTCAAGCCTCCGCTTCCGTACAGCAGAACGCAAAGACGCACCTCGTGCCGGCCGCGCGCTTCGCTGCAGCACCACCGTGGTCCCCTTGGTCTCGCAGGACTCGGTCTGCCATGCATGTTCCGATCGATCAGTTTGGGCTAACGATTTAATGTCATTCGGCTTTTCGCTTCCTCGAGCTCAAGTCACTCACCAGTCACTACAATGGGTAGCACTTGCTCCGCTGTGAGGGGATCTCCGGGCGCCCGACTTGTCTTCTCGCGCGCCAACGCTTCTGCCCTCCTCTTCTCCGGTGTGAACCACAAATATAAAAACTGGTGTGGACCACTCAACTTCCTGCTACTTCTTCAAGTTGGCACTTGACCCAGTTGAAGTCGTTCAAGTTTAGGCCAATCAGCATCCGATCTCGGCGTTTCGACCAATCCAATGTCGGCAACGCCAAGTACCATGGCTGACAAACACATGCATCCCGTGTGCATCGACTACGAGACGTTCGTTCAAGCTATCGAGCGTATCATGGTGGTCTGAGCCAGCAGAATGCTCAGATGTACCATGAGTTTCAGTCGTATCTGAAGGGCTACCAGCAGCAGGCTCAGCAGCCCCGCTGGTAAGATGGAAGGTGTGACGATGCCGACCTTCAGTGGTCGCCCGACCGAGTCGGTGGACGAGTTTATCTTCCGGACCAAGCTCTTCATGCAAGGCAAGTGCATCGACTTCGCCAACCCGCAGAACAGTCCGCATGTCGTCGCTATGCTGGCCGCCAACCTACGTGACGCGCAGCGTCATGGTACCACTCCAAGGTCGTCATCGACCATGTCACCTTTGCGGGTATTGACGAATTGAAGGCCGCGTTGACTCAAGAATTTGTGCCGCCGGACCAGCAGTACCGCCTGCGAGCAGATCTGCGCCAATGCCGTCAGCGTGGCGCCGTGGAGACGTACGTCAAGGACTTTCATCGCCTCATGACCCAGATCCGTGGCATGAGTTCGCTGGACCAGGTGGACCACTTCTGTGATGGCCTTACCCGAGACCAAGAAGGAGGTCATGTACCTACGTTGTGGTACACTGGCCCAGGCCATCGAGGCAGCCCAAGCTTTTGAGCGCACTCATTTCTCCAATGGCCGATTTTCAGCCAATCGCAACGGTTCTCCGGGTCGCGTCTCGGTCAACCCGTCAGGCGGTGACTATCGCAGTGACGGGCCGGCGCCGATGGACGTCTCGACCATGGACAGCCGGCGCATCGACAAGCGGCATGGTCGCGAGCCCAACCTGTGCTTCTACTGCAAGGAGAGCGGCCACCGTATTGGCAACTGCCCGCACAAGCAGGGACGCGCTGCCTCGGAGTCGCCGGGAAACGGTTTGGCTCGGCTGATGTAAGCGGAGTATCAGTCGAGCCGAAGCCGCAAGGCCAATTTCCCCCTGTGTGTGAACCTATATGTGCGTCGCCGATCGAGCTCATGTAGTTCTCGACGCTTTCTGCTGGCCCTCCTACTCCATTTCTGGCGATGACGAGCATTACGGGTCGAACCTGCCGCATGCTTATCGATTCTGGCGCGTCGCATTGCATCTTGAAGGATGGCAGTTTTTGATACTTCTAGATTGGACAAGATTACGATCTCGGCGCGAGGCTTCGATGGTGATGCTCAAGAGCGCTCGGTGCCGTCGCCGAGTTAGCTGTGACCTGTGACGCGATAGTCTCCCGCGTGCGATTAATTTTCTGGCTTATCAAGTACGACTACGACGGTATTTTGGGTCGCCCATGGCTCGAGCAGTGCAACCCGACGATTGGCTGGACGGCTCATACGCTGTCCTTCCGCATGCGCGCCACGGGCCTCCGTCAAGTCACCCTGGCCGTCAGCGCGCCTCCCCTGGCCCCTGACGCAGGCGTCGAAGTGGCCGAAGTCTCTCTCGAAGAGTTCCGGTCGCGCCTCAAGGCAAACGAGTACGTTGAAGTTTCGGGTTGAGGTCGCTCCGGATACTGCCAAGACTGTGACGCTTCCGGAGGTCCAGTCCCTATCAGATGAGTTCGCTGACCTATTTCCCCGACGCTATTTCCGATGGACTTCCGCCCGAGCGCGCTATCGAGCACGATATCGTGGTTCGCTCCGACGCAGTACCTTCCGTTCGTGCTGCCTTTCGGCACTCTCTCGTTGAGCGTGCTGCTCTCCGCCTGTTCGTTCAAGATCTGTTGCGCCGCGGCTGGGTCGAGCGCTCGAATTCTCCGTGGGTCTCCAATATTTTCGCTTACCCAAGAAGGACCCGGTGACCGGCATCGCTCCACACAAGATTGATTGGCTCCGCAGCGGCGACATCACGCACCCAGTGCGTTGGGTGATCGACTACCGCTATTTGAATTCGCAGAGCGTGATTCCGCGTATTCCGCTGCCTCGGATTGATTATCTTCTGGACGCAATGCAAGGCGCCATGTACTTTTCGGCCATTGATCTGACTTCCGGGTATCACCAAATGCGACTCAGTCAACGCACGCGCCCACTGACGGCTTTTCAAGCTGGTGGCGACCTGTTCCAGTGGACTGTCGCGCCCATGGGCCTAGCTGGCATGCCTGGTTCGTGGTCTCGATTGATGGGATACCTCCTCGGATCGTCTTGCTACGCTGCCTTCTGCGTCGTTTATTTGGACGACATCTGCATTTTCTCGCGGTCGCTCAAGGGCCACATCTGCCACCTCCGTACGGTGTTCGACGTGTTGCGGAGGCACAGCTTTTCTGCAATCGTGCCAAGTGCACGTGGGCTCAGCGTTCGGTGACCTTTCTCGGTCATCGTATCAGTGGTTCGACCATCATGATCGGTCCGGCCAAGATTGAGGCGATTTCTCACATGCAACCGCCACGTTCGATTACGGAGTTGCAGCGTTTTCTCGGATTCTGTGGTTATTTTCGTCGGTTCATCCCAGACTACGCCTCGCTGGTTCGTCCGATGTCGATGTCGATCTGCTCAAGTGAGCACGCACGTGGAGATGGGGCCCCGCCCAGACCGACGCGTTCGAGCAGGTGAAGGCTCTCCTGCAGCAGTCGCCGGTGCTTCGACTTCCTGATTTCTCACTGGAGTTTTTTGTCACGACCGGCGCGTCCGATTTCGCGGTGGGAGGAGTCTTGAGTCAAATTGACCGCTCCGGCCAGCACACAGTAGCGTTCCTGAGTCGCAAGCTCAGTGACACCGAGCGCCGTGGGCCAGCGCACGAGAAAGAGCTTTATGCGATCAAGTTCTGCCTGGAAAAGTGGCGTCCGTACCTGCTCCGCGTCAAGTTCACGATTTATACCGACATTACCGCGTGCAAGTGGTTCTTCACCAAGAAGGAGCCGTCGCCAAAGCTGCTTCGCTGGTTCGACGTCTTCAGCCGGTTCACCTCCATGGTCCATCATCATGCCGGTCGCACCAACGTCGTGGCTGACGCGCCGTCTCGCCCGGTTCACGTGAGCACCCTCGTGGTTGCCGGTCCCGATCCTGCGCTTGCGACGCGCATTAAGACACTGCACGGCGCTGACGTCGAGTGCAAGACGTTATTGCGGCAGCTGCGGGCCCAAGAACCATCGGATATTGCGCAGAAGTTCTCACTGGACGGCGGACTCATCGTTATCAAAGACTGTCGAGGCACCCGCATTCTGCTCCCTCGAGATGACCGACTCGTTCTGGACGTCCTGATTCAGTATCACGACTCGGCCACTGTCGCACATCCGGGGGTCATGAGGACCTATCTTACCGTACGTCAAGATTTCGTGTGGCGCGGACTCCGTGCTTCAGTCGAAGACTGTGTGCGCACCTGCGAGACTTGCATGCGCAACAAGTCGGGTGATCGCGAACGTGGACTACTTCAACCGCTTCCGGTTCCCGATGCTCCATGGGTGGACATTTCGATGAACTTTGTCACGGGCTTCCGCTGTCGGACGAGTTTGACGCCATTTGCGTCGTGGTGTGCCGACTGAATTAGCGTGCACGGTATCTGCCGACCACCAGGACCGCTAACGCGCCCGAGGTCGCACGACTGTTTTCGACAGCATCGTAGTCATTCACGGCGCCCCTCGATCGATTGTGTCGGATCGAGATTCGAAATTCGTGAGCAAGTTCTGGCAATCGCTCATGTCGCTGATGAACGTGCGACTGTGCATGACAGTCGCTCATCGCGCTCAAGCCGACGGCCAGAGCGAACGTCAAGTTCGAACGCTTGAGGACGTTCTTCGGTGCACCGTGTCGCACTTTGGCGACGATTGGCTCGGCTGGCTGCCAAGTAGCGAGTATGACCACGCATCTTTGGTGAGTAGCTCCACGGGCCGGTCTCCGTTCGAAGTCGACACGGGTCGACGTCCAGCACCGCGCCTTTGGGCTCTGGATACCCGCTCTGCCTTCGTTGCCGACCGCCAAGCCGCGATTGATCACGCCCGGGCTACACTGGTCAAGGCGCAGCAGCGTCAGAAGGCGTTCTTCGATCAACGTCGTGACGATGTCCAGTTTCAAGTCTCCGAGTTCGTCTACGTGCGCGCCAGCCTGCTGAACAAGTCGGATGTCTGCGGCCGATTACGACCCAACAAAGGACACCACCAAGAACAAGCTGCTTCCTCGTCGGATTGGGCCGTTCAAGGTTATCAAACGCATCGGTACGAACGCGTATCGGTTGGAGCTTCCCCCGTCTCTCCGGTCGCATGACGTTTTTAACGTCGACCAGCTGAGGTTGTCTTTCGGCTGCCCACCGGAATTCTCTGGTCGCCCAATCCGCCGAGCCGCACCCGTCATGTTCGACGCTGAAGGCGAACGCGTCTTCGTGGTGGAGTCGCTCGTTGCGCGCCGCACTCGCAATCGCCGCGTAGAGTTCCTCGTCAAGTGGGCTGATCTCCCCGACTCCGAGAACCCTTGGGAAGACCAGCGCAAGATTCAGAGGGTTTCGCATTGGTCGACGTTGCGCGAGGAATTCCAGCGCCGACAACGCCAACTTAAGTGGCGGGGCTGTAAGGACCGCGCTGATAGCGGTCAGGATCCAGCTGATGGCGAGGGTACGCCAGCGCTCGGCGTAGTGCTTACGCGCGAGCGCATCCAAGCCATGTCCCTACCGCCACCTGCCCACGCATTCAGTCAAGTCAAGGATCAAGTCAAGCCTCCGCTTCCGTACAGCAGAACGCAAAGACGCACCTCGTGCCGGCCGCGCGCTTCGCTGCAGCACCACCGTGGTCCCCTTGGTCTCGCAGGACTCGGTCTGCCATGCATGTTCCGATCGATCAGTTTGGGCTAACGATTTAATGTCATTCGGCTTTTCGCTTCCTCGAGCTCAAGTCACGCACCAGTCACTACACGAAGATCCGCTAGTTGCTCCATCATTGCATTGATTTCCGTCGGGGTGAGCCGACTAAATTGGGTACGTCACGCCCCTCTTCCTTCCGTTCCGGTAGGGTTTTGACGTTCGTGGCTGAAATGGAGACGCACACACTGGTGATCCGACGGTGCCACTTGTTCTCTTACATCAACCCAGTACACCCTATTCGTCCATTCTCTAGGCACGTAAAAATCTATCCAATTTGCTCGCACACTCTGGCCCCAATAAATATAATACTCCGCGGGTTCGATGTCCTCGTCAACCTCTGCTACGTCCCCTTCGAGTGTGAGGGCATCCTCGAGTTTGAGATGCAACACGAGGTCGCGTAACCCCTTGCTTTCAGGCGTGTTAAACCTTTGGCCCCCAAGTCTATCTAAGGGCGGGCTCTGCACACTGTTGAAATCCCCGACTACCATGACTTGTTGCACGTTCCACCGCCAGGTTCGGAGCCCCGCGAAGAACACCCCTCGCTCTCTGGCCATGTTGGACGCGTACACGTTTACTATTGGTTGGTCTCCAATGGCTACTGCCATTACTCTCTGCGTCCACCGGTCCTGTTTCCAAGCCTTCACTGTGCCGGCTTCGCTCAGGTTTATCAGGATTGCCACTCCTTCTGCCTTACAACTATGCACACTCCAATGATAATTGCGGTCCTGTGGTCTGAAAATGTTTCCCCCATAGCCGACTCCAGGTCTCCTGCAACTTCTCTGCTTCCTCCTTTGTGCTCACGTGAGTCTCCTGTAAGAGCCACGCTGCCGGGCGGTCCCTGACAGGTGTTCGTCTCCAGGCCCTTAGCCATTTAACCTGACTGTCCTCTTTGAAGCTGCGTACATTCTGCGTTTCAATCCGTCGTTGTACCTCCCTTCCCTTCTTCTTCCGTCACTCTCCCTCTTCCGTCGTTCCTCTCAACACCCTATGTCTCCCGTAGGCGTCCCCAACAGCCCCATCGATATCACCCATCCTATCGACCGGCTATTGTTCTGTCCCCCCCTTAATATTGGCGAGCGCGCTCCGCTGCTCCGTGTTCGAGAGCAGTGGAGAAGTAGCGCGCGACAGCATACCAGTCCACAGCGAGCGCATTCCTCGAAAATGCATTCCAATAGGCTTCGATCTTCTTGAGCGCCAACAGGTGACGCGTGAGGCATGTAAGCGCTCCGTTTTCACAGTCATCTTCTTGTCCCGTTAGTACCCGGATCTCCCTTTCGTACACTAGTGCGCATGCCAAATGCTGCGCCAGATATTTGTTTCCCACATCGTACAATTTGAGGATTGCATCTTCACCGTACCCACGACTGAGAAGCTTGGCCTAATTTGTTTATTTGTTTCCCACATCACACAAGTTGAGGACTGCATCTTCACCGTACCCACGACTGCGAAGCTTGGCCCAATCGTCAGTGCTGTCGACTAAAGGAAGGGGGGGGGGGGTTGTGGGGTGGAGGCCGTGTAAACTTGGCTTTCCACTCATCTAACCTCTTGTGCGTCGTTTGGTCATTCGTTCGGTTCCGATACGCTACCAAACTGCCTTCTAGACAATCGCTCCGCCATCCACCCGTCCATGCCGCTAAGATTTTGTCCCCCAGCGTGACTAAAACAGTTCTTCCGGATAATGGAAACACTGAATCAGCTGCAAAAGCTTTGTCGGCTCCGTTCGAGCCGTCGTGACCCATTCATCCGTGGTGCTGATTTCCAGACGGAAGCTAGTTTTGGCATTAGAAGGCCACATCCCTTGTAACTCCTGCCACAACTCGGGCCATGCGTCGCTGGTACGCATTGCGTCATGTTGACCCGACCGCCCTTCATACGGCATGGCAACTACTGCATTAGTCTCCGGTTGGTGCTTCAGTTGGATCTCATGGTTTGGTGAATAACCTCTCCCTCTGTTGGCGTAATGAGCTCTACAAAGCGAGGCTGCGACTCTTCTCTCTGGGGGCGCCCAGAGCCAGAAGCCCAGGTCCCTTGCGTGGCCACGGATGGGGCTCCATGCGAAGGATCCCCGGCTGCATACGCCGAGTATGATCCATATTGATACGGCTGGGAGTACGTGGGAGGCACAGGCCACAGGAGGCCCCGAACGAGAGACAACTTCCGTTAGACTCGGTCCATGGAAGCCCAAAGGCATCCAGACGTTGGAAAATCTCGTCCACGTTATTCGTCCGACGGTCGACCCGTCCTTCAAGGGCCGACAAGTCATCGCCCAGACGATTCACGTCGTCACGAATCGGCCCAAGGACCCCAGCGCTCCCGGCCTGGGCGACAGCAGCTCCACCTTCACCAAGTCCAAGCGCAATCTCAAGCGCAAGGACTCGACGACAAAGAGTGGTGTCTTCAACGACCCGACGTGGAGCCGGAGGCGGCACACCAGGTCCTGAGCTGGATCGTAGGGGCGGCGTCTCATACTCGTACTCGTTCGAGGGCACCACCGCCTCTCCTCGACCATATTGGGGAGACCCACTACCACGTAGAGCGTGTACTCCAGGAGCCGCGCTTTCACGGGAAGCGCCAGCTCCGCGTGGAGTGGAGGGGGTACTCGGAAGCTGAGTGCTCCTGGGAGCACGAACGGCTCCAGCTGACTGCCCGAAGGCTGTCGCGATCTGGGAACAGAATCGGCGGCGGCTTCGTAAGTAGTTCGGGGATTCTTGGCCGAGCGGGGTGTGGTCGTAGAGCCAAGACCATACCCGCGCTCATCATGAGCGCTAGAAGCGGAATGCTTTTGCAGTTCTCGAGAGAGCTGCCGTCTGCCTACCACACGTGCAAATTCAATACGCAGATCTCGGAGGTCAAGGATGGCCTCCAGGGTGAGATCCTACCGGAGAACCTCGAACTGTCCTTGTGAGGTAGCTGCCCACTTCCAAAAAACGGCCTCGGCCTCTTGGAAAGAGTCACAGCGTGGGGGCATCACGACTTGATAGCCCCACACAGGTCGCAGTCCCGACCAGAGCTCTGGCTTCTTTCGCCGGCTCGTGAACGCCTTGAGCGGGATGTTGTGCGGTGCCAGGACAAGCACCGAGCGATGCTCACGTTCTGGAATAGGAGCTGCTTGGCCACTAGGTGGCGCTCATAAGCACCCCGAGAAGAGCGCCCGCCAAGAAGCACGCGAGGCGGCTGGAGCTGACCCATGTAGGCGTCGGCTCTGTGGGACTCCTCAGGAGGGAAGTACCCGGGAGCGTAAGGCGGTCTCCAACGAACAGGTGAATAGTACTTTACAGGCGACCGAGTCGCCGGGGTCCGCACTCCCTTATGACGAGCAGCCTGGTACTCCGACTGCTCCCCGTCGAGATCGTTGAAGATCTCTCGGCCGATTTGGCCCTCTTCCTCCTCGTCGGAAGAAGAACTAAGAGGCCCTTGTTCGTGAGCGTGAGAGTTCCATACACTTCACGGATCGGAGAACTGGAAGCAGCTCGCCGCTTACGGCCGACTCCGAGGTCGTTGCAGCCTTAGCGGCCTTGACGCGGGCAGTTGCCTCAGTGAGCGGCAAGTTCTTGACCAGAGAACGAGGTTTCTCTTCGTCCTCCTTGGGTGAGCGCATGCTCCCTGACTCTCGGGCGTCTTCGACGCGTCGCCATCGTCGCCGTTATGGCTAGACAGCGGGGTACGGGACTCAAGCGAGTCCGACTGACTCGGGTCGCCGTCAGACCCCTTGACGAGCGGGATTTCATTATCGCCCCAGGACATGGGAGACTTGTCCGAGTCCTCCTCATAGTCCACGATGCGCTCAGGCTCCTCCACAGGCAGTTCAGGTGCCTTGGGGGTCACCGTGGATGCCACCTTGGTGGATCCCTTGGCGGCAGAGCCTTTGCCGAACGGCTTAGAGCTCTTAGCCTGCTGCTTGGAAGCAACATTCTTGGCAGGCGCTTTCGCACCGCTGCCAGACCGAGTCTTGGTCATTCTTAAGGCTGACGTGGAAGCCGAAGAAGAAGAGCACGCGGAAGTGCTCGGGCTTCAAAAGGAACTGAGGCGGCTGCGGAAACCAACCGCAGCGAAGTCGATGTAATTCGACTTGGAGAGTGAAAGGCGGCGATTTCCTTTCACTCGCCCTGGATGGTCGGTAAACCAAAGTTAAGTGGGGAGGATGTAACGGGGTTACATAAAGAGTGCCAAGTCACTCTTCAGAGCAGGTATACCCAAGTACACTAAGTGATGTAGCTAAACATCACTATGACGTCATAGATAGGTACCACAGATATGGTACAAAGACCTCAGAGCCACTCAATAGGATAACATCTAGGGAACTTTATAGGTGACTAATAGTTAGTATGTAGGTGCATTAAAAGGGGTCACCTATATACATATAGTCAGTCTTAATTCTACCTGATTTTGGTAACAGTCCCACAGGCCAGGGACTAGTGAACTGCCGTTCACTGAGAGTTTGTATACTCTCCGGACGACACACTTCCTGTGCGCAAGGTGTTGTGTGCCCCGTCACACAGTTCCAGTCATTGGATATATTAAACTTGACTTCATATCGAGAAAAGTTTTAATTAACTAGTTAAGTTCGGTTTCACCATTAAGTTCGCTTTCTGTTTCGTTAAGTTCGGTTCTTGGCTTACGCATCTGCTCTCGATTCTTATCGTCGTAGTTCTTTTGATGCGATTACCGAGCGTCGCGTGTGCGCTGGTAGTGGCGCTTCTGTGCTGCTTTAATGCACTCTTTGTTAGCGAGGTATTGTTCAGGTGAGTACGCCATCTTAGTATATTACTAACTTTCATATATCAGAATAAAGTAATAATAAGGGGAGGTAAAACATGCTTACATACTACAACTGTATGTCTTAGTATTAATAGAAAACTTGTGTTCCCTCACATAGTATTTTTAGTACCGTTAGTTGGCTCATGTCACTACACGTATTTAATATAGCGCGGAATACCGGTATAGTACAGTACTATACTGTCCAGAAAGGGCAATAAGAAAAAGAGATGCGGTGATGCAGCAACGGCTTCAGAATAAGCTTATCGCGAGAAAGAAGAAAGGAAAAGAAGAGGAGAAAGAAATCAGCAGGCAATTCCTTGCTCAAATGAAGGCGGCTGGAGGCAATTGTGCCGATAGAAAAGTCTGTCTCGTACTAGCGCGGGACCCCCACGTGCGATTGGTCTCTTTCCGGAACAACCCGAAGATTGAAGAGTTTCTTCAGTCCCGCGACGTTCGCAGTCAAGTGGCACATAATTCCGCGGAAGCAACTGGCATCTGTCGCTTCAAATGGGAGCACTTGGTGCTCGATCCTATTGTCGATCGACCCTCAGGGAGACGTGGATCGACAACACACTGAAACGAAAATTAGTTCCGCGCATTATCATTCCCCTTGACGAGAGCGCTTCCTTGCAAGTGAATCTGGTATCGAAAGCGGCGCAAGAACAGGAAACAGAGAAGAAAGCTTCCTCACCGGACCAAAGTTCACCAGCTGAGTCACCTCCTGCTATGGAAATCACCATGAACGAGATATGGGAACGATTGAACACGAAAGATGATGCGAATGAGCAACTGATATAGGCGGATGTACAACATAGAAACAAGCTCAACACGCTAAATGATGAAAATGGACAACTTAACGGAAATTCCCGAATAATACCCCGGGTACTATTTAATTGTACCCCCACTGCTCACAAAGGGTTACACGAATTAGCGCCTAAAAGATAGTAATTAAAAGCGTATTTAAAGAGTAAAAAATGTGGACACAACCCGCGTCCATCCGCATAAAACGCGTTGCTCTTACCATCTGAGCTACGTGTTCAAGCACACTTGGTTACCTTTAAAATTGCATGAAAAGAAAAACGTTTTTGTAATTACTCGTCAGCACAAAGGGTTGCACTGTATTACTTGTGATCACAAAGGGTAACACAGTATTACAGTTTACTTTTGCCGTGCTTACTCGTCATCAGAGCAATGTCATCAAGGGCATCATGAAGCTCGTCGAGGTTAAAGTCATCCTCTTCTTGCTCGGCTTCCTTCGAGGCCTCCCACTTCTCACGAAACCGATCTCCGTCCACGTCGTGCCGCGTAACATGCCAGTCCATACAGTTGTCAGCAAAGCCTGCTACAGCGACTGAATTGGCCACCGTTTCACAGTCAGTGTCACGCCACACCTTCTTGACTCATCCACAGACAACTTCTACAGACGGCATGCGAGGGTTGCCGAACCGCGTGTACTCAACCTTATCGCTCTCTTGCCACGCATTGATCTCCATCTACAGCAGGTCCTTGAACGTATTGTAGATGCCGATGCCACCTGCTTGCAGGTACGGCGTCAGGCCCCAGGAATAACACACATGCTCACGTTCCGAGCAGCACACTTAGCCTTCCCCTCCTTGGAGATGTGCGCGCGCATGGAGTCCCAAACGAGGTGCTTCCCTTCACCTATGTCGACCAGCGGTTCAAGAGCTTGCTGTCGACCCACGCGTGTGGCCAGTGAGCCACATAAACGCCGCCAATCTTGTCAAACGAAGGCAAAGCTTTGCCTTTCCATATCAGAAGTGGTAGAAGCTTTTTTCCCGATGCTGTCACTGCGAGTACCGCCGTAACCCGCATGGACGAAAACCCCGTAGAGCGGACCACAACGTGGCGACTGCCGATGATGTCCACGATTTGATTACGCGCGTCTTCGAAACAAACGGCCGTTTCATCCATCAATATCGTTCGGTGCAGGTCCATGGTGGGCTTCGCACTTTGCAGAAACGTCATATAGGAAACGGCACGATTCACTAGCTTGTCGTCACAGAGCGTTGTTAGATTGGTGCGCCGCCGCAGGGACAGCCCATAACACCGCATAAAGCCTGTGATCCAGTGTGGGGAGGCCACGAAGCCTTGAGGGCTGGCGCTGGTGGTCTCCTGACACGCGAGAATTACCCTGGCCATATGCCAATCCACGCACGTGTAACCTTCTCCTTTCTGAGCCGCTTTGCTACAACCTCATCGTAGAGCGCCTCCTCCATTGCGCCGGAAGAGGACGCCACCCACCTCCTGCACGGCGTCTGCTGCCCGGATCAGCAGCTAGCAGCTATTCACGGTCACGCCACCAGCGGCGGACGCTGCCACCGTCTAGCTTCCATCGAAGTGCTTGATGGCTGGCGTTGGGACGCCATCGCCGTCTTCCTTGATCCACCGAAGGATCTCTTGCTTGCGCCAGATGCTGATCGGGATTCTTGTAGGCATTTCGCCGAATGAGGAAGCGCTGGGGATGGAAAGACAATGCAGACTGCATGAATGGTTGGGTGTAACAGGTTTGACAAGCGAGGCAGCCTCTGGTGAGATGGTTGGTGGCTGGGTGGCCACTGCAAGCGAGGTTACGTAAGGTTACTCTAGCGTTACGGTGAAGTTACTCTGAGAGGGTACTATTCGGGTAAAGGGTATTATTCGGGAATTTCCGCTAGAAACAAGCTCAGCGCGCAGGATGGTGAATTCAGAACCAAGTTCAACACACAGGATGCTACCATCGCCAATCAACTCGCGGTGATCAGGAGCCTCATGACATCTCACAAACTTGCAAAATATGTCGTGTTTCGTCGATTTTGGAGCATAAGCGGAATGAAATTCTTCGCGAAAATACAAGACACCCAAACGAACCGAAACAAGATCATCATTGTCGTGGGCGTCAATCACTTCCCAATGAGTAAACGAAGTGGGTATTCAACCAGTACGACAGTGTATCTGGTAACATTCACGGTGGCCTTCCATCCAAAGCTGTCGTCATCGATGCACTTCTTCGTTCAGAACTCTCTAAACCGCAGGATGCTCAGTATGCGGGACAGCTTTTTCACGAATTATACGGAGAAAATCTTCCTGAGCAGTTGGCATGAGGATTGCTCGCTTCAGTTTTGATCTCTTTTTTTCCTCCTTTATTTCCAAAAAACGAAATGGTAAGTGTGATAAAACCCAAAACCACAAATCCATTACGACAATCCAACGAAGCATAACAGAGTTCTGCCAATCCGCCAATACGCAATCTGCCTTCAGCTGAGGTTCCAGCTTGCCACACTTGCCCAGGACGTCATGCACCACCTCCTTCCTCACACTCATCAGCTTCACTGCCTCCAGCTGAGGTTCCAGCTTCCACGACGTCGTGCACCACCTTCACGGTGAAGTTCACCTGGGTTCTCAGTGGTCGAAAGGATTTGAAACTACCATAAGATTCGGAGGATGTGTCCTTTCGCTCTCGGGTAGTCGGGAGGTTGAGTGGTTGGAACAACTGACTGTCGCCAGGCCCTGAAAAAAAACTATCCGCGCAGTAATTATTGAAATTATCACAGTTCAATTACTTATTACGGGGTATTACGCTAAATCAGTACAACTTTACATTGGTCCAATAGTATGTAATATAATATGTTATAGGCCATTTCACTGGTGGTCCGCTTGCACTGCTTGCAACCACCCATTTTCATGAGCTTCTGCTGCGTATTCCGTTCATGTGAAGGCACTTATTAATACCCAAGATGGTCAACAGCAAGGAAATCTGCACTCTCTTCGGCGTTCCTCTGGTTGGCTGCACCAGCCACAGGTTCAACCTGGCGGCCAACCGCTTCCTCGCCGACTACGAGTCCGAGCTTGCCGCTCTCAACTACCTGATGATCCAGTTGCGTCACTGCAACAATAACGCCACCCTCGCTAAGTTGACGGATCTCCAACCTGTCAAACGGAATACCACCCGATGGCCGTCAACCTACGCTATGGTTGCCCGCTACGCCCGCATTAGTGATGCTATTCGGCAGGTCGAGGCTGTGGACGACTATGTCCCGAGTAGTGTGTCCCACAAAAAATTGATCGCGCTGCTTGCCGACCTCGAAAAACTGGACACGATGTGCACAGCGCTTCACCACGAGCGCACCACAGTCGCTGATGTGCGGGTTCTGTTTGACAGTGTGGTGGCGGACTGACCCGATCATATCGGAGCATCTCCGCGCATCCGCCAAGACAGTCCACTCTCCTGTCTTCGAGTCTGCACTCTTGAAGGTCGGTAACGGCGGCACCTGACGGCCGCCGAAGCACGCACGGTCAAGCGCTTTGAGGCGGCCAGCGACAGCGAGGACGACGGAGAAGGCGGTGGCGGCGACCATATGGCCGCCAAGAGGAAGAAGAAGACGCGCTGCGACTACGCGGTTGCCATTTTGCGCGACGGCAAAAAGCGCCGCGTGTCGACGCGCACCAGCGTCCGTTACAGGGCGCTGGCAAAGCTGGTGCCGCAGACCGCGAACACGGTCGAGCGGCTGTTCTCGACGTGCAAGCTGATCATGACCCCGCAGCGCAGCTGCATGCTGCCGGTGAACTTCGAATGATCGCCTTCTTGCGCGTGAACCGCGAAATGTGGAACGCGTCGTCGCTCATTGAGCAAGACGAGTAGGTGGCACATTCATGTGCCGACTGCAATACACTGATATTGATCCAGTCATTGATTATTGACCTCGCCTGCTATTGCAGTTGTTACTACTGCTCATCGTTTACCTCCAGTTCCGCTTCTTACTGTATTTTCCGAGGTCTGACTGTCGCTTCTAAGAAAAGGGAGGGAATTTAAAACTACCTTCTAAAGTGGTGTCGTTCTAAGGTAGGCGAGAGGTTGTGTCGCTAAACTCGTTGCATTGCATTAGAAACAGTTAAAAAAAAAGCCCTACTCTCGTTGTTAAATTATGCTAAGAAAAAAAAAACGCCGGAGCTATGTGCTGGCTATTACTATTTGGATGATAGTGCAGGATGTCACCCTCATACGGCGACGGCTCATGTTGGTTCCAAGACGTGTACGTGAGTGTTCCGAGCGCTCTGCATTACAGCAGGATGCGCTTGCCCAGCTCGTAGTGGCCGGAGAGAAATGCAACGTGTATAGCAGCCGCTTTGACCTAGTCCCGCAGCGCTAGACAGTTCTCATCCTCGTCGATGAGACGAAGCGGCGATTCGTCTCTTCGGAAGCGCAGCGTCGGCGTCGTTGGCCCGCACCGCTCCGAGGATTCCCTCATCGTGATCAAGCACCTGCTGCGCCACCACGTTCACCTTGGCTTCGCAGCGCTAAGCGATGCCGCAGCTTGGGTGCATGAGTCGCCGCCCCGCAGTGCTCATGCTTTGCATCGAGATAATGTAGCCATCCGTCACTTCAACTTGAGCTTTTGTGCGCCACACTATTTCGTGTACGCATGGTGTGCAAATACAATTAAACTTCGTGGACGGCAGCTCTTCCAACATAGCTCTTCAGGCCTCGACGGCACCACCGACTCACAAGGTGAGAACTGCAGCGACCACAGTGCGTTGCTTGTGGCTAATCTGATGCCAAAAGTGCTGACGGCTGTTACAAGTTTGCTGTCTTTATTGGCGACGACAGCACCACAGATCCTAACACAATGCAGACCGAACAGAAGCTTCCGTCGTTCCCGAGCCTGCCCAAGAGTGCACGTGAGTTTTTGGTGTTGCTGACGGGTTGAGTACTACATCTGTGGTCGATGAATTAACCTAATGGTGCCGTTATGTGGGGTTGGTGTCGTTGCTACGGATAGTATTCTCCAAGCTAGAAGCATTCCTGCCTGTGATGGCCGAGGAGAACAAGAAGTTAAGCGAGGCGGTAGAAGCGGGTGAAGGCGCCAAGCATAACATCGAGGTGGAAGAGGCTGCGGAGAAGAGCGATGAGGACGCTGATGATGAAATGATTGGCGACGAAAAAGAGAAGGATGAGAAGAAGGAGCCCGTGATTGAAATGGTCCGTTGTAGTTACCGATTGCGATGGCGACGAGGAGTGCAGTCTGCTTGCTGCGTCCATGATGCACAAGGCTTACATGTAGTTTGAGATATTAACGGTTGCTGGGAATTAATATGCTGCGCTGCAACAGAATTTCGCGTTGGGAATGATGGATGAGGACGGTAACGACGCCGACGACGCGGACGCAACGGTGGACCCGAAAGCACATCTCAAGGCTCCTGCAAACGGAAAAGCAATTGAATCAGGCTCGAAGCAAGAACGGGAGGAGGACTCGTCGTTCCGGATGCGGCTCGAGAAGCCGAGCAACAAGCCGCGCCCGATCATCCAGGAGATGAACTGATACGCGCGGCAACGAATGCAGACACGGACGTTGGATAGCGATATTTACTACATGGAGAAGAGAGGACACGAGGCTCGGATAAGAGTGAATGATACACACACTGAAGTACGTGGTCTGAAGTCTCATCGTCAGAACAGGGGGTTCGTGGGCCCCTAGTTTTGTTGTATAATGCACCCAGTATTGACAAAACGTACCACCGCATTGGGAAATAATATGCCGCGAGCTCATGCGCAGGTCCGCATCTTTTGTTTTGTATACTGCACCGGCTCTTAAACACCAACAGTGTAGATAGCTTTTAACGGCATTCGCTTGCTGCCGCAGGTCTTTGCAACTTTGACCGTAGCCCCAGAAACGAGGGGGGTCGCTCCTGGTGGTTCATGCCTGCCGCAGTCTCCAAAAGCCGCCAGTAGTCGTAGACCCATCGCCAGCGCCATGTTCTACACGCTCTCGCAGAAGCTTTCCAAGGGCAGCACGATGGCCATCACCATCCCGGCCATCATCGGCGTTTCGTACGCCACCTTCGCCTTCTTCCGCTACACTGGTGCGTCAAAAGTCGTCCAACCTTGTGTGTCAATCCTTCTCGATCAACCCTCTTACTTTTGCCCTGTCGCTCCACATTACAGGTCCAGACCTTGGCGGTGACGTGCGCGGCTCGCCCAAGACAACCTCTCCCGAGTGGCAGGCGGCCTCTGTGGAGTACGCCAAGGCGCAGAAGGCCAACCCCATTCGTCACTTCAAGGACTAAGTACAGATCAGCAGTCGAGTCGTGTGTGCGTGTCTGGCCCACTCGTAGGATGGTGCAAGGCTTTGACCTTCCTGCTCCTCCTGTAATTATTGACCGTGGCGGGGTCAGCGAGCGGCTGACGACGGGGGGAGGCAGCCGACCAAGCAGACTCGCCCGCTTTCTCACGTCGTCCGCGAGTGAGTACATAAATAATAAACAGAAAAATCAACAAACGTCTTCGGGGAAGTGTCGCTCTCCTTATTATCAGGGTGTCTAGCGCAGCCCACAGTTCTCTTCATCTAACCTGTATGTATTCCCTATCAGTGGCACTGAGTATCAACGACGCCACACCGACCGACAACCTGCCTACCATTCGACTAGCGAGCCCATCCGCTTTCTCTTTTGCGCATGTACGTGGTATCTTCATTTCAACGGCATCCCCTAGTTGTGCAGGTAAGTCCAGTCGTGATGTTAGCAGGAAATCCGCAAGAATATGGACAGCAAAAGCCACTGCGGCACGCACCAGTTCTGCGACCTGGGCCTTGCGCTTGGCCTCAGCGGCGTCCCAGCCATCCATGGCGAGCTGACGTAGCCTGTTCTCGGCATCCTCCTCATCCTCCAGCTGCTGCTCGTCCTGGTCGTCGCGGAACCCATAGTAGTCAGGCTCAATGTGCTTGTACATGTCTTGCCGAGTGCGTTTGCGAGGCTCGTGCTCCTCCTTCTGGAAGAGCTCGCGCACACCGGGGAGGTCCTTGGCGGCGCCGAAGTACTTGTAGCCGCCGATCGCACGAACGGCGGTGCCGTCGGCATCATAGGTCTGCGGTTGCGTCTTTGAGTAGTCCGGCCCGCCTAGTTGGACGATCCTCCGTTCCCAATGACGTTTCTCGCGGATGCGCTTGTTAATCTCGTCGTTCAAGTCTCGGATCACATGCTCGCTCGAGCCGGCTAAGAAAGAGCAACCAGATACAAAGCACACACCACCAGGTCAGTCCAGGTCTAATCGACAACTAGAAGGAACGACAGCTTGAAGCTTCGAGGCGCACCATTCTGGATATCCGCCACCTTCTTGGATATCTCGCGGATGATCTGTCTTCGCCAGCGCTCAGCGTCCTTGAGGTTGTCGCACTGCGACGCCAGATACGGTCTCCGGCTTCGGCACAACAGTCACAGCACGACAGTAATGTTAGTACAGAGTAGACTCGTGCCCAGACATCCAGCCAACTCTTCTCACTTCTTGAAGGTGTCGGCGAAGTCCTGCTTCATAGACGTCCATCGGTTCAGGAGCGACTGCGCCTTCTCCTCGTTGCGCGCCATCCTGGCACCAGCAAGTATCTGTCTGGGTTACAGTACCGGTAGTTGCTGCAACATTCACTGCGGTCACGCAGCCTGTGCGCCACACCACGCGCAACCGCTTTCGCGCATTAAACGTTCTTTTCAGCCAATCACGCAAGTTCAACTAACTTGGGGCCTGGAAGGGCGTGCGGCGGATCATCACTCTCACACCGACGACGATGATGGGGCTTTGGACAGCAGCGACTCGTTCGACGCTGCTGCTTCGTCGCAGTGGCGGGCGCTATCCACGTATGATCTCTTCGCAGACGACACTCAAGCCGCAAGTGGCGGCCTACGACCTCGTAGTGATCGGCAGTGGCCCGTCCGCTACCCAATGCGCGCTCGAGTCGGCCAAGCTAGGTAAGCGCGTGGCCATCGTGGACAAGAAGACACGACTGGGCGGCGTGTGCGTACACACGGGAACGATCCCGTCCAAGACATTTCGCGAGGCTGTGCTGCACCTGTCGGGCTATCGACACCACGGTTTCTACGGCAAGTCGTACAGCATGAAGACCGTGACCATCGAGGACATTTTGTACCGCGTGCAACGCGTTGTGAGTTCCGAGGAGGACGTGGTGCGTGCCCAGCTAAAGGCCGCACAGGTGGACGTCATTCCGGGGTTTGCGCGCTTTGAGAACGATTACGAGATCTCCATCGTTAGGGACGACGACGACACGCTGAAGAAGATGAAGAACGGCGGTGGAGTAGGCGCCAGCATCCCCAGTAGTCGCAGCAACCTGGACTCGCTCTCACGGGTCAAGGCTGACAAGTTCCTCATTGCGTGCGGCACGAGACCTGCACACAACCCGCTCGTGCCCATCGACGGCAAGGTCATCATCGACAGCGACCAGATCCTCAGCCGCGACATGCACCAACTGCCCCGCTCGCTCATCGTCGTGGGCGCCGGCGTCATCGGCATGGAATACGCTTCCATGGTGAACGTCGTGCCTGGTCACTCGGTCACGGTGGTGGACGGACGGCCTGACGTGAGTGTACTATTAGTTGGAGCCACATTGGCAATGATGCTGAGGGCTCATTGGGTTGTTAAAACGTTTCTACGCAGATTTTGTCCTTCTGCGACCACGAGATCATCAGCAATCTCACGTACGAGATGCAGAGCAACGGAGCGCGCTTCCTGCTTGGCGAGACCATCAAGAAAGTCGAGGTCAGTTGATAAGCACGTTCTGACAGATGGGACTGTCACTTTCTAACGTTGATTCGACGTTACCTTCTTTTTGCTACCTCTAGACGACAGATAACCGTGTAAAGGTGTATTTCAATAGCGGCAAGGCGCTCAGTGCCGACGCTCTCCTGTACACGGTGGGCCGCCAGGCTGCCACGGACGGACTGAACCTGGAGGTAGTGGGTCTCTCTCGCAACCACCGTGGCCTGATCAACGTGAACAAGAATTATCAAACTGATCAGCCTCACATGTGAGTGTGGGGTACCTCGTTACTGTCTTCTGAGCGGCATGAGCTTACCCACTTTGTATTTGGTTGTTCTTTCCAGTTACGCCGCAGGTGACTGCATCGGTGCTCCGGCGCTAGCATCGACGAGTATGGAACAAGGGCGTTTGGCTTCGTGCCACATGTGGAATCCGGACGAGGAGCTCGCTGCAACGAGTCAGTTGGAGAACGGGAACTACCCTTACGGCATCTACACGATCCCGGAGATCTCGATGGTGGGCCAAACGGAGCAGCAGCTCACGAAAGATTGCGTGAACTATGAAATTGGTATTGCGAAGTATTCGGAGCTCGCGAAGGGCCAGATGATGGGCGCGATGGCTGGAGGCACTCTGAAGATTTTGTTTGACCCTGACACACTGAAGCTGTTTGGTGTGCACGCTATCGGAGAGGGTGCCACGGAGATTATTCACATTGGACAGGTCGCAATGGCGATGGGCTGCTCACTGACGTACTTCCGCGACGCCGTGTTTAACTATCCAACTTTGGCCGAAGCTTATCGCGTGGCTGCCTTGAACGGACTGGGCCGTCTCAGCCGTGCCATCGAAGAACAGTAATCGTACGAGTAGCTGTCTACCTGGTTGCTGAAGCGTGGCTGGACAGGCAAACGAAATAAATGCGGTTATTCCCTTCGCGAACGGGGGAGTTCGAACAACGACTCTGATAAAACTGATTTGTTTATCTTTTCGTTAACTGCATTGTAGCAGCACCGACATCAGAACGTCCCTGGATTTGCCGAGTCAAGTAGTTGCCAGTTTCCCGAACTCAGATCTGCGGATTCTTCTATCTCGTCCTCCAAGATTGACTGCGTGCGAACTTACTAATGGCAGCCTCATTGCGAACTGAGTGAGAGCAGTGAATCTTATAACTATACAGCTGGATGCCGAAGCCACACGAAACCCCACGGCTCGGTCATCATGACGATGTTCATAACCTGTAAAACGGAGCGAACTTCGTAATGGGCGTCGCGACTACTTCCTAAAGGCTGAATGACTACTAATGCTGCGATATGTCTGCAGCAGACTAAAATCGTATTAATTGTGGGTGACGAAGCCTGCTAAGTTGTGGAGTTTGGAGCAAGATTGAGACTACGCGGACTACAAATCGTTTAGAAGCCGAGGCGTAGCATGAAATGGAATGCTTCACAGAGATGCCAGCCAAAGTGATCTTTCTCTGCTGGGAGCAATGGGTATGGAGCTCAGGATGACGCTTTCAGGTTGACGGTGTATCCAACTTCTTCGCGGTATGTTGAGGACCCGAAAGCCTTGATGACCATCGCCAGTATCACGACCGCGCCCGATGCTGAAGAGCAGCAGGGTCGCACTATCAAAAGGGGACTATGAAGAGTTAATATACTCGTCAGGATTGCAGTGGATGATGTCCATCGTTGACCCTTCATCAGGAATTCCGAAGTGTAGTCTACCCGAAATGGATTGTGTGGACGTGGAGGACCACAAATTCTAGGGACCCGTCATGTCAATAAATCCGTGTCTTCCTGAGACATACAGTATACGACCACGAGTATCGACAACCAAACGGTCCGCATTGAGCGGCCGTCGTCAGAAGAAATGACATAGCTTTAAGTTTAACAGAGCCAAACCCAGAAAAATATCCATGAAGCTGCTGTCTAACACAAATGCTGCGACGTAAAACTAAACGGAATCTTCAACACACTGGACACCTAGAGTGAAGACGACTTGCCCAGCAGTAGACGTACGCACCATACATTAATTAACAAAGACAAACGAATCCACACGTACACCTGCGCGCCACCTCATGAAAATGATTCCGTACCAGTCGACGAGATTGGTCTGTACGATATCCCACTTGTAGCGATCGTCGTCCACGAAGACAATTGTGCAAGTAGTGGCATCTCAAACTTGAGGTCGTTTTATCCACATTGAAGCAGAATGGACATCGGAACGTCTCGTGAGCTCGCCGAGTCAACAAGTTCGTATTCATCGCAACTTAATCCCGTGTACGCGTCCATCTCGTCCGGTGCGTATGTCAATAGAACGGCATACGGCAATCGACCGGTTAAAGGAGATGATCGAATTCTGTACAAATATAACTGGACGCCAATAGCACGAAGCCAAAAGAAATTCCATGGGTCCGTCATCATGGCAACGTTCATGAGCTGCAAAATGGAGTGAGATTCCACGGTGCGTGTGGTCAAACCACCGCTAACTGGTTCAATTCTCCTGATTGTCGCTGGAGTTTTCTTGCTGCAGCAAAAATACTGCCACGGATACCGCCTTAGTGGGTGAGACGACAAGTCTGTCGGGAGGATTCTTGTGACGTTAGTACGAGGTGATGGAGCTACTCTGAATTTTGCGAAATGACACGACAAGGACGTGAAATGTGCTGCTTTCGACTCGCTGGAGATTCGCTGTGGACGAATTGGAGCTCGAAAGTGGATAAAAGGCGACGTAGTCACCCAAAGACTTTCGATCCCGCACGGAACAATTTGTGAGAATCTGAATATCATGCCTCGAGTATTACGATATGTCCAGGATGTTGTGGGTGTGAAGTATCCCAAAAGCTTGACAACCATAACAACTGCAGCTACAGCTACAATACACAAACGAACGGTCTTGGAGCTACCACCAGACAGGTAGGGCGAGGAATTGAAGCAGCTGCCAGGATTCGACGATTTCACGATGTCCATTATTGGTCCTTCATCGGGGATGCGGAAGATGTTCACGATGTCCATGTCGCGATAATAGACGCTCTTATACGGTCCAAATACTGTCAATGCAGACGTGAAACTAATCAAAAGACCACGAATACCGGGGATCCCATCGTCATGACGTCGCCATCTCCTCATGACAAACAGTGCAACACTCGCGAAAAGAGCCAACAACCAGACGCCACGCATTTGTACCGATGTTGTCTGAATGAATGGCAACCATTGGAAATTGACAGCTCCACCGACGGAAGCCCAGTAGGAATCTAGGAAAATGTCCATGAAGCTGCTATCCAGGACAAGTGCCCCCACATAGGCACATACAGGCAACAAACTCGAATACACAATGACTTGGAAAGGAATCTTGAACACGAGCGCCGCCATTGACATCCACCTTGAGCTTAACTTTGAGTGTTTACCAACGTTCAGCCCGGCAGCGATGTACGCACCATACATTAACAAAGCCAAACGAATCCACACGTATACTTGCGCGCCACCTCGAAGCATGGAAATGATTCCGTACCAATCGATGAGATTGGTCTGTACGATATCCCGCTCATAGCGATAGTCGTCTAGGAAGACCGTTGTGCATTGTGACTGTGACGACGAGTTCATTGAGTTGTTGACCTTAATGCAGCGTCTTCCTCTGGTAAGAACAAGAATCTCTAACGCTTCGTAATTGTAAAAGGTGGACCGCATGGCTCCCGATGTGGAGGAAAGTCTTTGAGAGGACACGACGGCCACATGAAGCTCCAGATCGGGGTATTGTTGCTGCAAAGACTGCAGTCGTAGATCCATGTGATCCCAGAGTCGGACAGCGGGCAAGGACGCATTGAGAGGGTTCTTGCATTTCCAAATACCTGGGTGGTTGCAGAAGCGAGGACGTGGAGAAGATCTTTTGCCAATACCGTGATTGGAACATATCGCGAGTGACAGCTTGTCGTGGGAGGTGTGGGGTGTGTGAAGCGAGTGTAATCTCCACGCCGAGTTCTTGGATACAAAGCGGACTACGTAATGATGCATGCGGTCGACCCAGTTGTGCTGTGTGGCATACCGCAACATTGTCGGCTTCTTTTGTGTTGGTCTCAGGTGAGTCCGTGAGGCGGTAATAAAGGCGTCAAGCATGGTGAAAACTGTGCGGAGGTCCATGAGACTGTTTGCGTTTGCTTCGGGTTGGGTCGGTTGTGGCTTGGAAAGCAACAGAGATGAGAACTCGGTCACGTTGAGAAGCTCAACAGCCCCACGCAGTCCGACGGAGGTGGTGTCGTATTGATATGACCATAATCGAGCTGCGGAAATTGGCTGTGTGCCTTTGAGCCCTGCAAACACAGGTAAACCTTTGGCTCTATCTTCACCACTAGTGTCGCTATCGCTTCCATTGTCTGGACGCCAAATGTGTACAACGGGATAGTTGAACGGTCCGAAGCGAACAGCGGTGCTAGGCATGAGTGGAACTGGGTAATACTCGTGCAGATTCCGGACTCCAAGACCTGTGCGGGGGATATCCGTCATGAGCAAGACGAGCGATACGAGTGTGATGACGCATCGTAGTTTGGAGAGCGCGATGCAGTTCGCGATGTCTGGTTGTGGTAGGAGTTTCTTCCATCCGCGTGTCCTCGTCCAGACGAGTGTTCTGGCACTGCGAATTCTGTCGGACTCGTCTTGTACGATGATTGTGCGTTTAACGTCATGTCTCGCCAGTGTCGACGGATACATAGCTGCCGTGGATTGGGCTCTAGCGATGTGAGCTGGTCCACTGCGCCACGTAAAGAACTAAGCTTTAAATTGTTGTGGTAACGGACGTCTCTGTGTTTAGGACGTCTCCGTGATTGGAATTCTCATGCTACTGATGTCAAAGAATACACAGCAGAAGCTCTTTGCTGAAGTAGCTCCAGACGTACTCGGGGAAAAAATTCACGTTGGCGCCCAACGATCCGAGGCCACACACTTGATAGAAATTGCACGCAGCTCGGTCGCTTCCTTGGACATCCTTTGGTCGAGATCAAGTGGGAAAGAAGTTCAAAGTTCTCACTCGCTGTTTATGTGATGATATTTCACACGGTGATTGTGCTGGTTGAGTCTTTCAAGACACCATCCAAGTTGCCAGTTGCAGCCATGGACCCACAGTCGCCGTCAAACTTTTACGAGTCAATCGGAGAAACCCCAAAGAAGAACCGAGCGACGAGGACGACATAAGCGTCACCACCAGCACACCAAGAAAGCTGGTGCTCTATGGCGAGGATACGGCTATGGACGTGGAATGGAATGCGACAGAAACACCAACGGCAGGGGGAAATGGGCACAGATCACACGACACGTGGCACTCGACATGGAGCAGTGGATGGAGACGGCTGAGGATGAGGACTTCTCGAGGTCCGACAGGTCCACGGTGTAACTATAGGGCACGCGGTCGACGCCTGTACGGAATACGAAGTTGACTGCAGCAGCCAACTGATGCAATAATGGCATCGGACGGATACAGACATTAGGTGGCGTTAGGCAGACTAAATGACATTAATGTCAAAAGAAAGCTGGTGCTCTACCCGAACGACACGCAGCTCAAGCACGACGGACCACATGGATCACCATCGTAATCCTGATTAACGGTGCTTTCATCGCCTCATAGCCATTTCCCTATCTGACGCCACGACACCATCCGGTCCTCCAATAACGTCGACACGAAGGTGGAGACCTATCAGCTACGAAATGGCTACGTCTCCGCCGCGGTTGGGGAGCTGCTCGTCTTTTTTGTCTTCTTGCAGTCACTCTGATGGTTCATCCCTTTCATCATGTACGTCGTCAAGGTGTCGGGATCACGTCTATGATATCAAGCATAAGATCGTCGGGGACGAGCACATTTCCGTCACTTCCGTCGTCATTTCCGAGCGGCAGCACGTCCCTTTCCAATGTTCTTAACACCGTCTTGAGGACGCCGAATATAGACCCTTTTATTACCCAGTCGGGTTCCTCTTGTCTGCTCTCGAACACTTCCTCGACTGACACAGTGAGCCTGGGGATCTGCATCCATGAGACGAGCACCATGCCGACCGTCAAGAGCATCGATTCGACTTCGGTTCCACCTTGAACTCGTGGAATTATGATGCGCTTCCGTATGGTATTAACGACCAAACGTCTTCGCTACGTTTGATAACACAAACGAGTACGCGAGCATGGGCATTTGCAATGGAGTGGTCAGCTCACTGCAAATATTGACCAACATGGCGGATCCTTCGACTGATAATCTCGGGACTTTTGTGAGCATTGTCCTGGACGATGAATACAAATCTGAACCAGTCGACTCAACTGGCACTTAACGGGATCACTTTCCTCCTCGAAACATACGCGATCTCGGACCAATTGAACTTCCATGATGGTGGTGATCGACACATACCTTGGTCCCGTCAGCGCAGTACCGAAATCTGAGCTCAGATTGCACTGCCAACGACACCTTGTCGTCTGATGTCTACGACACGAGCTCGCCCAACTGGGTCAGTTCTATTGCAACACGACATACTACCTCTATAGTAGCCCTGCAGCCACGTGCGGGTCATCGAACTGCATCTTCCTCGATCGATCGGGTTTTGTTACTTTCAAAAGACAGATTCTATCTACTCTTGCCCTACTTGAAGAACTGCTCGATGGAAGACATGACGTACAGCAGCGATATACCTTAAATTACTTGCCATCCGGATGCATTTCATGCGACACCTTTGGTGGGCAAGACGCCGCCCTCCTATATATGATCAACCCGCGACGTCACCTCGATGTTTTCTTACGACTGGCGCGCACTCGAAGACGTGAGTAAGACGTTGAATGCCGGCTGCGATGGTCCCTGCAATACGTCACGACACCCCGGTGCGAAATCCGAATCGGTTTTGTCGGGAACTGCATTATTCCTTCTGAGAGAATGGAGACCAGGTTCGTTAACCCTGTTCAGCTTGTGGAGAATAACCATTACTATCTCCTTGACCCGCGCCAAGCAATATACACGTCCGCACTTTACTATCCAGAAGGTGCAAGCAGTTTGTACGTGGGTAGCACTCGCTTAGCGGGAGACACGGAGCGGAAGAATATCAAATACTCCATCCCACTCAGCTCATTGGCATAGTGATTGTGAGCGGGTTTGCGTTCATCGTTGTCATAACGCCAATCGATAGAGTCATGACCTCCCATGAGACGGTATTATACTTCTGTTAGAGAGATTTAGTGAATGGATTACTACTAGTATTACAGTTGGGGGTGAACACAGACAGACAAGAACAATAACTCAAAGACCGGATACCCGCGTGGGAGATGACAGTGACGTGCGCACGGCATTGAAAAGGAGATTGCCTCGACAAGCCAGACGGTCGATGGTTTCTTGCATTTCAGTCGTCGACAGCGGCAACGACGTGCGGTGCAGTTTGAAAAAGTTGCTCCGAGTCACCACCACGTCCGTCTTGGTCAGCAGCTTGTTGGGGTTTTGGTGGCAGCGCACCTTGTGCTTGTACGTCTGCACCGTCAAAATGGACGTGAGGTCCTGGCGTAGCTTTTTGTCGGGACAATACGCGTGCAACTCGTCCTTGTCCACAGAATCAATAGCGATGATTCCGTACTCCCGACCGTCGCCAAACTCGTCATTGCGCTCATCGAAATGGCAGAAAATGACGTCGTTCGACTCGACCTGGTACCCGCTCGGTGTCGATCGAAGGAAGCGGTGCTGCGAGACTGCTTGGTTCTCAGGCTCTTCCTCTTCGCATAGTGTGAGGTCGCCGGTGGCCTCGGAGATCATGATTTCCATGTGAAAGAGGTAGAACTTGAGCGTGTCGAACACCTGCTTTGGCGTGAAATCCCCCTCTAGAGGCATCACGACGAATTTCAGAACGCAATAATCCCCCGCTGGGGACACAAAACTGCTCTGTTCCGAGCTTGGGGTGCTTAGGTCCAAGAAGCTCGTACGCTCTCGCATGAATCGACGGGCGTCGCGTAGCATCCGGGGCTTCACATTGAGCAGCGTCTGCAGTCGGTGTCGTCGGTCTTTCCTCAAGTGGATAAAATTGTCGAATGGGATCAGTTTCTCCTGGCGATTGGTGAAGTCCGACAGCGCCGAGTGGATCCGTGCGAGTGCGAACTGCTGGCGGTGTGCAGTATCTCGAAGACATGAGTTGACAAGCTGCTGTTTCTGCGTCGAGTTGGTCTGGTTATTGATCTTGGCGGCCTGGTGCTTGAGGTAGTCCACGTAGGCCTCAAGAGCAGGCAGCTCTGCCATCAGGGTTTCAATCTCTTTCTGAAGTTTGCAACCGCCGTCGTCGGAATGTTCAGAAAGTTAGCAACGGAGAGTTCAAGACAGCAAAATAATATGTTCAAGTGAGAGGAGGGGGAATTCGCGCACCTTTCGAGCAGTGTACGTCCGCATGCGGGTAGTTTGGGGGCCTTTGACATCGTCGTCATCGTCGCTACCGAACGACCGCTTCCTCTTACCGAGCTCGTCCGAGCTACTACTATCGGTGTTATCAACACAGTCCAGAAGCACCGACAGGTCGTCATCGACTGCAATTGCCTGGAATTCAGTCGAGTCGTGAGGGGACACGGGGATGAGCGACTGGTGCTTGCTACCGTTCAGGTGCGCGGTAGCCGGCATCTTGCAAAGTGAAAAAAACGTGATGCGAGTGCAAGTGCCAGCACTTGCTGGACGCGAAGTTGCCCCTCTCCATTAACGGGGGTACCGGTAAACCACCGAAAGCATCCGCTGCAACATGCGCTAGGTCTGTGTCTGTAGCGCTTGACAAAAGCAGTAGAACTTCTTAATTCGGGTTACTCATGGAAAATACTACTGTACGTTGACCTCGAACACTGCGTAAAAAAAAACGGTAGCCGACATTAAACGCGGAGCTGTGTACGTAGCCCGAAGGAAAGGGGGACACGCGAGCAATCCATTACAATGTCATTTACCTGGAGCTATTGCTCGCTTTGCGTCGAGGGTTGGTTGTGGAGGCAGCATTGGCCCGTCTGGACACTTGGATGGGTGACTTCAGAACCGAGATGGGTCCGACCGTGACGCGCAGCGAATCCCGCGACCAGCGAGCCTATAACGGTCGCTGGTCGCTGGATTCGCTGCGCGTCACATATCGCTATCGTGAGTCATCCTGAATAGTCCAGACCAAACAGAATGCTCAACGGGACTCGTGCGATCCCAGCGCTCCCAAACAGGCAGGCCTGAACGATGACAGCTAGCGAGTATCGAGCATCCACAGCGTGTAGGTATGTGCGCAGCCTTCAAGACAACGAGACGACCAAGCAGGTACAAGTTAGACAAGAAAATCGTGGACTTGTCACTGCAAAATGACAGCAAACGCACCTTGTGAACTGCGCTGAGAAGCTGGACGCGACCGGCACGAGCTCGAAAATGGCGCTCTTGCAGTTGGATCCGTTGTTATTTTGCCACGTCGCGAGCGCTTGTCGGAGAGACCTCTGATGTTGGGCATCCAGCTGCGGCGATTGGCGACCCACACCAATATTTTCTATGACAGTGCAAGTGTCGGTCAGCTCTTGACATGTTTGAAGCTGCATCCCGACGATGAAAAAGCGCGGATTCCACATCCGATAAAACAGTGACGCCAACGGTAGCGAGTTCACTCCTACAACCGGTAGCCAAAGCAGCACCGATATCAATACGATACTGCCACGCACCCCCGCGAAGAAGACAAAGAAAACCAGGTTGGTAGTCACGAGGAAAACCAAGATAGTAAAAAGCAGCGTGCCCAGCAGGAGCTGCCCGACGTCGTACTCGCACGTGTCCACGCGGTGACGTAGCACGTTGATTTTCTTGCCCAAAAAGAGTTTCGAAAGTGATGAAAACAGCCCGAACTGCAGGCGGTTCAGCTTGGCAAAATAGAGATAGACCCAATGCGAGTGCCACGTCGTAAGGTTCACGAAATCTACCAGCAGCGTTAATTGCAGCGTCACGCCCATATATCTGCCCATGTATAGGAGACACCATCCCAAGCTGGCACGACTTGCTACGGCCGAGAGCTCCTCAAAAACGAAGCTCCACGCGTTCAGCCACAGGAGGATTCCGTTACCCAGGATGGAAGCAAGTGGTTTGTTCAGCTTGAAGCCCGCGGGGGCGCCCATCAACCACTCCACGTTCCCACGCAAAAACTCCACAACTGTTCTCGGAAAGCTGCTTAACAGGTGGCACTCAGAATGTGAGCTTTAAGAGAGGCATAGGGATTAGTTCTGGAGATGTCCGTACATGTTCGTGGCCTGAAGGTCAGGTGCATAAGCCAGCGTCAAGCGCCCAAGCGTCATATCAAGCACGACGAAGCATATCCAATTGAAGATCTGCAGCAGCTCCAGTCCTACAAAAGATGCACTGAACCTGTTAGTCCGTTGAATTCATCATGTGGCAAGCAAGGGCAGACACTGAAACTCCCACGTATCGTACGCTCTCGGTGCGATAGTCGCCTCTGTTTGTTCAAAAGGTAGAAATGCCGCAAGCGCTCGGACAGATCCGCTGCGTTATGCAGCTGCTGCGACAGCACCGCCAGGAACATCGACTGCTCCTGAACACGAAACAAATACTTCAATCAGGCCTCATGCAACCCCTCCGTCCCTGCAGTAACCTCCAGCTCGTACCGCCAAGCTCTTTCCACCACCGACAAGAAGCCACGGCGGGGTCCGCATTTCTTGTACGAAGTGCTGGAAGGCATTTGTCACTGCCAACAGCGCTGCAAACGGCAAGTAGAGCAAGTAGTACATCACCGTCTCCAACAGCCTCCCTCTTAAAGCACTAGCGACAGTCGTCTCTCCCTGGAGACTCTGGACGAACTGCTCCCCGATTTGTTGCAGGAGCTTCGGCGAGTGGAGCGCTTCGAAGCCCCCGAGTGCCGCCACTTCAGCGTCGAACAACACGACGCGACAAGCTTTCAAGCTCGTCGCGGGCAGCAGCTCAAGGCCAGCGCAAGATTTCGAGCCCAATGACACAACACATAGAACATTGGTGGATATTCGACGGCATAGTGCCGAAGGTGGAGATGCAAGCTCAGCGGCGGAGGCAGACGCCCACACGTGCCGCGGCCAATACACCACTTTGCAGTCCGTCATTATGAAATATACCGAAGGGTACCGGATTTCATTGTGTCACACCGGTATACCGATTTTATTCTCTGCTAACAATGGGTAATTAATTTCCGGTATACATGTACCAATCGTAAGCTGGTTGTGCGTTAACCGGACATGCATCAAATTGACATCGGTATACTAGTGCGACCACACTGTCACCGGTATGTCATCAGTTTACCGGTATGATCATTCATTTTATCACCGATCTGACTTCGGTATACCGATTGACTTCGTTTCTCAGTATTTATTTTGACATTGCTGTGTAAAGTTTACAGGTACAAATATTAATATATTGTCCAACTTAGTTAATTTGACTCACAGAAAAGAATCACTATTGAGTTGATCGTGATGGAGGACGAACTGATCGCGCAGCGCGATGCGGCCATCGCCGTGACCAAGGAGTTGCAGCGACAGCTGCAAATTCATCGCGAGGAGGTGGAGAGGACCTTCGAGCGCCGCACGCTGAACGCGGAGCGGCTTCGGTTGCACGCAGAGGAAAAGCTGCGGCGCGCCATGGAGGACCGTGACTGGAGCGAGAGCTGCTGCCAGCGGCTGCTGGGACTGGCGCTGTTCCTGGGCTGCGGCGGCGCCGTGGTGGGTTGGGTTGTGGGGCTGCTGGTACTTCTGGCGGTGGGCGAGCCGCTCGTGGGCTTCTTGCTGGTGCTGCCCGGCATGGCGTTGGGAACACTGACGGGGCTGGCAGTGGCCAAGACCAAGATCCAGCTGGGGAGCAGGCGGCGAGACGCCAAGAATAGGGACGCCAGGCGACACTCGGAGGTGGAGATGGCCGTCAGCAGCGGTGTCGGGGAGCAGGACTTGCCGCTGGAACCGCTGGAGGGCGTCCCGGGTATGGAGGATGTCGCGGAGAAGAACTCGCGGCATGCAGAGCAGGACAGGAATAGTGCGGAAGTAGAGAACGGACAGGCAGCAGCAGGGTCCAGTTCGTTGCTGGGCATGAGCTGGAATGCGGCGTGGTTTACATTGCAGACGTCCAAGGACATTGCGGTGGGGCTGTACCACGGAGGAGATTATGTGCGAGGCATCTTGCACCCTCCCAACGACAAGAAGAAGCAGTAGTAGTGCGAAGATAAGAGAACGCTGTGCTGCTTGCAGATCTGTCAACGTGCGATGACAAGCTGACCCGATTATGCCCGTGCCTTTAGCGACAGCCCCGCTACTACTGCGGATTTAGCCATTATAGCTCGATGTCTGGACCAACTCCGTGGTGGAAGTTTCACAGTTTAGTAAACTGCCACATGAGAGCGGCAACGTACGCGGACAGCCTTTTGGTGACTTCCGATTGACTGTCTAATCTGACTAAGACTAGCTGCCCTTCCTGTCTGCTGCGATCGCCACTAGCTGCCCGACCTGATGCAGCGACCAACGCGAGCAAGTGTTAATACAGGGCTCCCGCCGCAAGCGTCATCCTCGGTGTTACCGTCTACGATCGTCATATCGTCGTTGACTCACGCAGCCCCCGTCTTGCGCTGGCTATCATCTCCAGAGACGCTCTAGCGCCCGCAATAGAGCGGCGGCGCACAGAACTCAAGTGAATTCTGGGAGGAATCTGCCGTCTGCATTCAACAGTACTCGGAGCATCTCGGCACCAGGGCTCGCTCACTCTGCGATAAGACTCGCGCGCTTTAGGCAACGGGGGGTCCGTCCCGCCTGCCGATCTCACGCCTGACGCGCGCCATCAATCGATTCGTCAAGGATTGGCAGCGCGTGCACACGACAGAAAAGCGTCGTTCGGTTGCAATGAATCAGCGCATCCCTTCGACATCGTTCTCGATGTTCTCGGCAGTGCCGTCGCGATCGGCGATCGTAGTCGTCGAGCACCACCCATTCCGTCTCGAGTGTGGAGTTACCAGGAGGTGCTAGTTGTGCCGCTGCAGGAACGCTGGTGTCGGCCGCCGCGTTGTTTCTCTCCACTACTGGATGGCTTCGCTGTTGGCCGCCATATGGGGCTCTGGTCAGGCTCGTCACCGCGCCGTTGAAGCGTTGATCCGACCTTGTCCAGCTGTCCTCGCAGCAGATGCTGGAAGCCGTCGACGCTAATGCGATGCGGCACTCGGGCAACGAGCAACACGACTCGCTTCAAGCGCTTGGACAAACCAGGGCAAACGGCAATGTTCTTTTAGGAAATACCCTTAAAAGGGTATTTAAATACAATGGGCCAGCATCAAGAGGATCGACAATAGGTTATATCTTACAGATTTACAGGGGCTACTCCCTCATCTCCTAAGCCGCTGCAGTGGGCCTTGTTCTCTCGGCGTTCTTGCTCTGCTAGGCTCGGTAGATTCGCTCGCTCATGCACTGGGTATCTCACACATGCGGTGGGTCATTTGCTTGCTTCGCTTTAGCCAGTGACGGTTTTTTACACGGCGAGGTCGCTGACGCCTGAGGGGCTGGCCTCCTTGGTCATGTCCTGCTTGACATTGTCCGAATAAGTGTTGCCGCTGGGGCTCGAGAAGTCCGACGAGATCTCAAAAGGAACAAGGCTAAACTCGATAGCGGCCACGACGTTGTCGTCATCCGTGAGGACTGACGCCATGAGCGTGAGCGTCGCGATGTTGTTGCCCATACCCTGCGCCTGAACGATGGCACTGATGGGTTTCATGCTGCTGCTGACAGAATGCAATACGGCGTCCAACTTGCCGTTGTCCAGGCAAAGACTCGCGCGCAGCGTATTGACGTCCATCAAGCTGTCCTCTGTCTGGCCGGTCTGTGCCAGAAAGGCAGAGTTGACGGCCATGAGCTGCATATTAAGGCCCACCACGAGACGAGGGGTTGAGGACTGGTCGAAACAGCGCTTGAAGACGGCGTCCATAGGGCCGCCGGTCTGAGCTTGCGAGCGGAAGCTGTCGGCTTGCTTCTCAGCGCGCTCGGCTTTCTGCTTGGCGATGAGGAGGTTGCTGCGCAACATGCTAATGTAGTGGTACGTGTTGTCCAGGATGGACTGCTTATTCTTCTTAGACTGCACACCGGCCTCGTCCAGCAGCTCCTTAAGCTGATTAATGCGGTCGTTAAGCTTGAACATGCGCTTCTTCTCTTTCATGTTAAGCTCCTCACGCGATCGCTTGGAGCCCGCGTTAGAGGGCGTGGCGCCACCCACAGAGCCACCGGAGTTGTAGTCGGTGGACACATGTAGCATCTGCGCCGTCATTGGCGGGGGTGCGTAGTACTGGCCGGGGTGCTGCATGTTCATCATGATGGGTTCGTGGTCGAAGTCGCCTTGTTGGTGCTGCGGGGTCTGCGATTGGTGCTGAGACGTCTGCTGCATGTGGTGCTGTGGCGTCATGTTGTTCGGATGCACGAGCTGCTGGAAGTCGTGCATGCCGGGGCCATGGTAGCCGACGGAGCCGCCGTTATCGAGTGACGTGCCGAAAAGCTTGGGGCGCTCGCCGCTGTGCTGGTGGTGCGGCGGCTGTGCCTGGTAGTGAGTGTAGCCGTAGTCGTTCTGCAGCATCTTTCCAGTAGCAGGCGGCAGGAGACGGAGTGAGGGGCAAGTGCTGCTGCTGGTGAGCAAGTGGGTAGGACGCGGCCAAATGGGAAATGACAATATGGTCGGCAGCAGCTGGTAGAGGCCTCGCGAGAAGGAGCGATCGATATCGGTTTAGCCAGGGAGCGAACGGTCTAGCCGTCTTATCGCGAGACCTCTACAGACAAGAAAGCGAGGGTGGTTAATTTCTTCCGAGGAGGACTAGGGGCTCGAGGCGGCGCAGGCTGCCGCAACCAATGCAGAGCCGAGGCGGAGCAGCGATTACCTGGCGCAGACGCAGGCAGCGCGCAAACGCACGACAGCTGGGACGACCGCCAAGGGCGATGTAGCTCGAGCTCGAAATGGCAAAGGCTCCGCTACCGGTACCTACATTTTAATATCTGCATGGAGAGCTCAGAAAGCAGATCAGCCCCACGTTGACGGGCATTGGACTTGCGCCCTCCCCATCCTGCCGCAAGCTCCACCGCCCACTCATGCAACAGTTTCCTTCAAGGTGAAGCATTAGATTACCAAGCTGCTACATGCGTGTTTGGCCGTCGGTCGCTGCTATTGTATAGCAGTGTAGCATGTACTCAGCTGTGAGCCGGCTTTCTTTCGAGCTTGCGCCGATGCAGCCGAGCAGCCGAGGCGGGGTCTTGATGGCCGCGAACAGCTGCCAGAGACTATCAAAATCGACAACCCGCACTGGTACCGGTGAACCGCACCAGCCGGCGCATGCGCCAGCAGTATTTTGGTGCGGCAAACCTGAGAGGTAGAGAGCTCTTCGCAGAGACGCGATTTTTGCGGGTTGGGGCGGTCATCGGTGCCATCGCCAAGACGTTGCCGTTGCTGTTGCTTTGCTATTGCCGCCGCGCTATTAGGGTTTGCTGACCTCAGTCCAGCGAGGCGATTTTCGGACGCAATGACGACAGCTCTTGCCCCAAATCCTGCAAGATTGCCATCGCGGTGCCGCCTACTACGCCGCGCACGTACCCCGTGTTGCTTGGCGACCGATACGAGAGCCCGTTAACACTTCGCGGCAGCTGCTTTCGACGAGCTGCTGTTTGGGGCTCGTGTGAGTCAACGGCGCGGATAGAGCTGCGAGGAAGACCCGCTTGCCGCTGGTCGTCGCCGCACCACTTCCCGGCGACTGCATAGAGCAGCCCGACGGCCAGAACAACTAGTTTGCAGCAGCAAGAGACGCTGCTGCCATCCGCCAGCCGTTTGACATGGGCGCGCGTGAGAAGCGATCGGGCTTGGTCTGACTGAAGGGCAGCGCGCACTGCGTCTCTGTCAAGCGCCGCAGACGCCACTGCGCGCGTCTCCGTATATACCCTTGAAGCGAGCGAGTTTACAGCTTGCCATCGCTTGTCAAAGACAACAGACGCGACGCGCTGAAGCCATCGCGCTTTCTGCTCCGGCGGCAGTGGACACCGTTTCGTCCGTCGCTAAAAGGGCACGAGGCTGTCACTTTACTTCAAACTACACTGTATCAGATGGCGCAGAGCCGCCCCGATGTGATACAGCACTTGTCTAGTCAGCGGCCTCCATCTTTCCGCTAGAAATTCTTGTAAATCCGTTGGAAGCCAGGCACGGTAAATTCGTCGTCATGTCGGCGCTAAAAGTCTCACTGAGACGGCCAAGGTGATGTCTGGCGTGGCGTGAGCCGGAGCGTCCGGCGACGCCAAGCAGCGGAATGAAGGGAGAAATCAACTTCACGCCAGTAGGTGCCAGTCACCGAGTGAGTGTGAGTCGTTCGACACGACAACCGTATCTCGTTTGAAGGCTTCCGGTCATAACGCGCGAGCCCCATCATCCGTCCGGAAATCTCAAGCTGGTACAGGTACTGTATCCATCGTGTCGGGCAAATCCTCAATGCGTCTCGCAACGCAACGACGTCCAAAGCTTACGAATAACAGCCGGTCAACTTCAATATCGCTTGAGCGATTTGCTGCGATCTGCGAGCAAGCCGCTTCGTGTCCGCTTTACAGTTAATTCGAAGTATATAAGGCTCTAAGGGAGTTGGCAAAATCCGGTTCTTCGTTATTAGAGGGGGGGGGCTATTTCATCGAAGCCCCAGTATTAAAGTCCAGTTAGTCCATCTGCCTTCTCTCCTCTTGCCGTCGAAGCTGCGTGTGCACTGCATGCTCGACCAGGACCGCGACGAATAGACGATTGTGCGTGGGTATGGGCGTCCGCAGCCACTCCTGTGCTGGAGGGGGCGCCGCCGAGTCCAACAGCCGGAGCTCTAGCGAGAGCTGATCCAATGCATATAGCTCAAGCACCGTGTCTACGCGGGAAACACGCCGCTTATTGTCGTACAGCGACACGTTCGTTGGCACGATCTCTCGGTTCTCACGTCGAACTGTGTCGCCCTCGTCGGGACTTCCAGGGGTTATCACGAGTCGCAGTTGAACCAAACTGTCGTGGCTCACGTTAGTGTTTACTTGATACACGCCATCTTTGACGACGGTAAAGGATCGTGTCGACCCGCCTTCAGCTCGCTGGAAGAACGGCTCCGCGATCTCAATGACCTGCTTCCACTCGACACATACGTGCGACTAGCGGTTGTCGTTCCTGGTCGGAGGGGAGACGTCCCCGTATCGGTCGCAGCACCAGCTATCAGTGCTCGGCACGGCTGGAAAGCCGACATCCAGTCTGACTGCGCAAATACCCACCTTCTGGCACGGTCTCGGTCGCGCTTTTCCTTCTGAATATGGGAAGAGCCTGGGTATCCTTTTGAACGATTTTGGCCACACGGCGCTCCATCTCCTCGCTGCTTTGCCGCTCCTGTGGTCGTGAACTCTGAACTGCCATCCTTACCTTCACCTGCGCCTCAACCTGTTGCGATCGAGTGCGCTCGTTCTCCTCTTCCTGCTGCCGGAGTTGCTCGCACAGCTTATCCCGATCAGCCAGGACAATCGAAAGCAGTTCTCTCAAACGTTCTACCTCCTTCCTAAGGAGTTGCAATCGTTGCCCTATAGGCACCAGGTTCATGGGGAAAGTGTGATCGACCCGAAAGAGATCAAGGGCAGGATACGCTACAACTAGCGACAATCCGTCACCACCATCGGCTTCCCCTGAACCCTTCTCCGCAGTAGACGTTAACAGCTGCACCTCCCCCTTCTGAAAAGCAGTTTTTGACTCGGCCGTTGCCCTGGGTTCTGGTCCTACGATCACTACTGCGTCCGGCTGACTGCTCAGGCACCGGAACAACGCTGTAAGGACAGTAGCAGTGGGCACACGAATGTCATTCTTCGCACGGGGTAGCTCCATGACATCGACAAAGCTGAATTCGCGCTGCTCGTGCGATGACAAGTTTTCAATTCAAATCGTGTGAACTGGTGGTTTATCTGTCGACACAATAACGCGAATGTGGTATTTGTTGTCGCAGTCTGGAGGCAGAACCACTTGTGTTAGTTCCATAGACACTTGTGCTGAAGTGCCCGCGTCACCTTCATGATTTTTCGCGCAAACAGAAGTTGTCGGGTGGGGTGGTGGTGCTGCATTTGCCGAAAAAGAGAGGAACGAGTGCGAGGCGGTTGAGACTGTGGCGGGTGCGGGACTGTTTGGAGTAGAACGCACCGATGGGGCTACTTCCTTCTGCTTTTCCAGTAAATCTGGTGGTGGACTTGCAGCCACAACACTCGTTGCTGGGGAAGACCTGAGACTGTTAGCTCGGGACTGCACCCTAGATGGTGGTCGACGCGGAGGCGATTCACCATACTCTGCAACTCCCAGGTCGAAGCTGTTGTCATTCTCCTCCGATTCTCCATCATGAGTATTTTCGGTATTCTGCAACAAACTTCGTGCTGCCGACTTGGCCTTCTTTCCAATACGAATTGCAAGGCCACTATGCTTGTTTTGCGCTGAGCCAGCGCCGGTCCTCTTTTTACCGTAGAGCTTACTTGGGTATTTTGCGTTGTCGGAATGGCTTCTTGAATCGTTCTGGTGTAGTCGATTTGAAGTTTGCATCACTCCAACGCGCTTCCTACGAGCCGTTGTCAACAGCGGGCGTGGGCTCTTGTGCTTCTCCTCGGTATCATCAGCGTCAGGAGCAGCCCCGCTCTTGGCTCCGGCTTTCGTATTAGATGTGGGTTTGATGTTCACTTTGGGCTTCGCAGTGGATTTGACATTCTCCCTTCGCTTGACTTCTCGAGAATCTGTAAACGATCGAGACTTGTCATTTGGTGGCCTTGCTCCCCATTGGTTGCTTATACCAATTTCCATGTCTTCCTCCTCACGCTCGTCATCAGTGTCCTTCTCTGAAGGAGACGACGACGATGAAGGTCCCTCGTCCTCCTCTTCAGCATCATCGTCTTCATCCTCATCCTCATCAAATTCGCCTCGTGTATCTCCGTCGGTCCACTCCTCCTCCTCCTCGACAATACGAATACTATCCACTGCAGCGCCAGTATTTTCGTTGCTTGTGTCGTCGTCACTCGAGTCGGAGAATAACGCGATGGGATTATGTGCCGAGCAGCCCACCTTGTTCTCGACCGACCGCCGCCGTTCTCGCTTGTCCTCCCGCCTGGGTCTCTGCGTGCTGTCGTTGTCGTTACCTCCACTATTTAAGTCGACCGTCGCCTGGCTGGTTCTGGCGCTGCTGCTGCTGCGTGCTCGTCGCTTACCACGTCCCAGTCCATTCACCGTATACAACGGCACCGTCTCCTCCCCAAAGATTTTCATCTGGCGTGCGTATGCAACGAGCTCCGCCTCACCCAAGAAGTAGTCGACACCCTGTTTATGCTCCTTGTTCCTTGGGTTCTTGCCTGGCTTGATGTAGTAGTGGTCATAGCTCAGGGATGGCCCAGGTCGGAAAGTCCAGCCGAGTTCGGAGAAATGTAGCTTGACGTCTCGGAAGTTGTACACGCCATAGGACAGCTCTTGGGCGAGCAAAGCAGAGAGATATAGAGAGATAATCATCAGCAAAATTGTTGCATCAGGGGAGAACGCTACGGAGGAACTCGACTCACCATGGCGCTTGCGGCGCTCCTCTGGGTCCATACTCTGCTGCTGATGATGACTGGGTCAAACAAGGATAACACAGAATTGGGCCACAGTACCGTACATTCCGACTTCAGTGCGACACGAGTTGTGATTTTACTGAGATAGGATTAATTCCGTTTGTCCAACATGAAAAGATGGTTACCGGTATACCGATGATATAATACTCAAGTTGGAGACGAATCCTTGAATAACACACCAAAAATTAGGGGCGACATATAACACACAGAAAACATAAAGGCAAACTAAGGCGAGCGGGTGTGAGTAGCCAAAGCCCCCCCCCCCCCCGCGAAGCAGGGCCGCACGTCGTACTCACCCGAAAGTACAACCTTATTATCGCGAGCGAAGCGAACCGCCAGCAAGCGAAGCGCGGCTGGACCAGTTATGCAATCTCCCAGCAAAGGTATGCCCTCCCATACAGAATCAAATGTTAGTGATCGGAATATCTGTTTGCTGTGTGCTATTATGAGCTTTTCTCAGAACTCGTACCTGATTACCACAGATTTCCCAAAACTAGTACCATTCCCAAAAGTAGTACAATTAATAGTACCAGTTCAATTTGGAGTTCATTACACGAAGTTGGGTAGCTAAAACGATGGAATCAGCAGTCGACTAGCGCATTGAATCAGGAGGGAGGTTTACCCTGACAACCCTCCTACCTACCTAGGAGGGGGTACCCTGACAACCCTCCTACCGCGCGCACCGACAACGCAGAATACCTGGCCCCACCTACAACCCACACGCCCACGCTTGAGTGCGCACACACGCGCTCCATAGACTTCTTGCATCGAGTGAATATTTATATGAAAGAACGTGTATTATGCAGTTAGATGATGGTCAACTGAGTAGGAAAGCCAGTGACAAGCGAGCAGAGCCCTCAGAGGTTTCGTCAATTTGGTGTGTGGGTCCTTGATCATCGACAATGCATGACAAGTATTGAGTTGCCGGGTTTCGGTACTGTGTACCAGTAACCGGTTAACCCGAACCGGTCCAACACGATCCGGCGATGTTACGGTACGTTGTTTACGCAACCGATGATTAGACGAGTAGGATGATTGGACAAGTGCGGAGTGCTGGTGATTGGATGAACCAAATGATTGGATGCAGGGCTGCATATCTATGTGGTAGACTAGGTAGTGTAAGCTCCGATAAATCAATCACTTTCGAATCTTCCTTTTTCAGCTCAAGTGGTCTTCACTCCGGTCCCCGCACCCAAGTGCAGAACTCCCTCCGCTCAACCCAAGCCTCGCTTCAAGACCTCAACACCTTTATCAGGTTATGAGCCCAAGTACCATGTCCTCTGCCCAAGACGTCTCGACCAAGGTCTCCATCGACAGGTTCAACGGAGACAACTACGCGACGTGGAACCGCTACATGCGTGGCGTGTTCCTGACCAAGTCGACGTGGCATGTGGTGAATCGGGAGACGACGCCAAGCTTCACGGACTCCCGGGCCAAGGACGAGTATGTCAAGTCGAGCAACATCGCTTTCGGATTGATGTTGCTCCACATGGACGCCGACTACCATCATGTGGTCGATGACTGCGAGGAAGCCTGGGTCGCATGGACGCGCTTGAAGACGCTGTACGGTGGATCGCAGAAGGCTGGTCGCATCTACCTGAAGCGACAGCTCTTCAGCATGGAGATGTCGGAAGGCGGCAATGTGTTGCATCATTGCAATGATGTCCTGAACATCAGCGCCAAGCTCAGTAGCATCGGCGCCAAGATGGAGGACGAGGACGTGGCGATCTGCTTGCTGCGCAGTCTCCCCAAGAGCTACGAGAGCGTCGTGCTGAACTTGGAGATGAGCAATGCAGAGCTGCGGTCGCAAGACGTTGTGAAGGTGCTCACGAACGAGCACATCAAGCGACAAGGCGAGGAGACGGCGACGGTGAAGACTGAGAACGCGGCCAAGCCGTTCAAAACCGACCGTGAGCCTCGCCAATGCACGTACTGCGGAAAAGTGGGGCACGTCATTGACAAGTGCTGGACCAAGCAGAAGGACGAGAACCAAGGGCCAAGACGCGGCGGCAACGGCCGTGGACGCGGGGCCAACAACATCCAGTGGAGAAACGACAGCGACGGCTACGACAACGACTACGATCGAGTGGCGTTCGCGGTTTCCCTGGAATGTGGAGTTTCGACGGACAAGAATGTGTCCGAGATGTAGGCGGTCGACAGCGGTGCCACGCACCATATTTGCAACGACAAATCCAAGTTCGCCAATTTACCGAGCGAAATGAAGGCGAACTTTCGGTGGCCGACGGCAACAAGGCGGCGATCAAGGGTGTGGGGACCATCGTGGAAAGAGTGGTCTTGCCCAACGGCGACGAGCGCGAGATCAAGAACGCGCTTTACGTGCCAAATATAAGCAAGAATCTGCTTTCGGTGCCGCGGATAAACAAGCATGGCAAGTTCCAAGTGATATTTGACGGCACTGAGATGCACGTTTCGCGCAAGGACTCGAATCAAGTGGTGACGACGGCAGATCTCGTGGATGGACTCTACTGGCTTCGCACACCTCAGCGATCGGCAAATGCGGCGACAAGTGGAAGGACGGTCGATTTGCATACGCGTATGGGTCACGCTCCAGTCGAGGTTTTTTTTTTGCAAGATGGTCGACACCAAGATGATCAAGGACGCGAAAGCACCTTCCAAGTCGAGTGGACCAAGCATATGTCGCGGATGTCAGCAAGGGAAGATGGTCCAAAAACCGTTCCCATGCAACCGCGACAAGCGTCACTACGACGTATTTGAGCTACTCCACTTCGACATCTGCGGCCCCATGGAACAAGAGTCACTGGGTGGCAGCAAATATTTGCTGCTCATAGTGGACGAAGCCAGCGGATGCATGAAGGGTTTCTGTCTGCGTGCCAAGTCGGAAAGTGAAGAGTGCATCAAGACGTACATCATGAAGGTGCAGACGCAGTTCGGCAAGAAGGTCAAGTTTGTGCGGCACGACGGAGCTCGTGAGTTTTCGACCAACTCGCTCAAGGATTTCAACGAAGATGAAGGCATCGAGCAGCAAACAACGGTTCCGTACGCGCACCAGACCAACGGCACGGCAGAGCGTGCCATCCGAACTATCGTCACGATCGGCCGCAGCATGCTGCATCACGCCAAGCTGGCAAGTGTTCCTGGGCTGAGGCGGCGATGACGGCCACCAATGTGAAGAACCGCCTACCGTCACCCAAGATCGAGCACAAAACTCCGTTCGAGATCGTCTACAACTCCAAGCCGAGTGTGAAGCACATGCGTGTTTTCGGCTGTCGAACGTACATCCTGACTCCGAAGGAAAAGCGACTCAAGTGGGATCCCAAGGCTCGCGCCGGATTGTTTCTGGGTTACGAAGAAGTGTTCAAGGCGTATCGACTTTATGACATCGAGGCGGGGCAGGTGGTCATCAGTCGCGATGTCAACTTCGATGAATCGACCTTTGGACTTCCACCGCCGATTTCTGATGAAGGCGTCGACGACCTGGACTTCGACTCGCTCGACATCGACGATGATGGTCCGCGCCAGACGGAGTACAAACAGGCAGGGAAGCGTAAGAGCCGCCCGAGTGACGAAGATGAAGCTACCAGAAGACCGCGCGCTGTGCGTCATCGACCTGGACTGGAAGAAGCAAGCGCACCGAACGACTCCCCTTCGCACCGAACAGACGCAGACGAAGAAGAGAAGTCTGGAGATCAAGATGAAGAATCGACTCCATCTGTGTTTTGGCGTGCAAGTTCCAACGCGGTCGAAGCAGCTGTGGACTTATCGGAGCCGTCGACATTCCAAGAAGCGGTCAACGGACCTGATCAAGTGCATTGGCACAAGGCTGTTCGCGCGGAGCTCAAGTCGATGCGACTTCGTGGTGTGTTTCGTGCTGCCAAGTTGCCCAGCGGACAACGCGCCATCGGTACCAAGTGGGTGTTCAACATTAAGCGCAAAGCCGACGGATCAATCGAGAAGTACAAGGCGCGCCTCGTGGCCAAGGGTTTCAAGCAGAAGTACGGCATCGACTACACGGAGACGTCCTCGCCCGTGATGAAGTACGTGACGCTGCGCATGGTGATCACAATTGCCAAGTATTTCGACTGGCCTCTGGACCAACTCGACGTGGTAACGGCATTTCTGTACGGCGTCATGAAGGAAGTCGTGTACTGCGTGGTTCCTGAAGGGACCACGCAGTACACGACTTCCTGGACGATGATTTCGACTGCTTGGAATTGGTGAAGGCGATCTACGGTCTCAAGTAAGCTTCGCGCGTATGGAACGAGACCTTCGACGAATTCGTGTGTTCTATCGGTTTTCAAGTTCAGCCTTCGACCCGTGCCTCTACATCAAGATTGTCGATGGCCACTGTGTGCTCGTGCTGGTCTACGTGGACGATGTGTTGGTCACCGGAAGTTCACCCGAGCTGATCTCACGCACGAAGAACGACCTCAAGACACGCTTCGAAATGACTGACAGTGGCAAGTGTGTGTTCGTCCTTGGAATCGAGCTGGTGGACGGCCCGGACGGCAGCGTGACGATGTGCCAGCGGCGTTATGTGGATGATATCCTGAAGCGTTTCGGTATGGACGAGTGCAAGGCTGTGGTGAGTCCGGTAGACATGAGCACTCGACTGGTTCCAAGTGACGCAGCGACCAAGATGAACGCTCCGTTTCGCGAAGCTGTCGATGCCCTCATGCACTTGATGACTGCTACTCGCCCGGATATCGCGTACGCAGTGGGCTATGTATCGCGCTTCATGGAGAACCCCCAAGAGGAATACTGGTTGCGGTCAAGCGCATCTTTCGCTATCTGCAAGGCACCAAGACGCATGGAATCTGTTTTAAGCCAGGCAACAAGATCGACTTTCGTGGGTATTCGGATGTGGACTGGGCTGGCGAACTCGCGGACCGCAAGTCGACTTCCGGCTATGCGTTCATTTTGATGGGTGCGTCAGTCAGTTGGGGAAGCAAGAAACAGTCAAGTGTGTCGCTATCCACGAGCGAAGCGGAATACATCGCGCTCAGTCTGGCGGTCCAAGAAGGCAAGTGGATTCATCGCCTGCTATGCGAGATTTTGGCGGCTGCCAACGAGACTGGACCCGAGCTCAAGATCCGCGAAGACAACCAGTCGTGCATCAAGATGACCAAGAACCCAGTGAACCATGGCCGCGCCAAGCATATCGACATCAAGTATATTGAGGGTTGCCGGGTTTCGGTACTGTGTACCAGTAACCGCCCGAACCGGTCCAACACGATCCCGCGATGTTTACGGTAAGTTGTTTACGCAACCGATGATTAGACCGGTAGGATGATTGGACGAGGACAGAGTGCTGGTGATTGGACGCACCAAATGATTGGATGCAGGGCTACATATCTATGTGGTAGACTAGGTAGTGTAAGCTCCGATAAATCAATCATTTTCGAATCTTCCTTCTTCAGCTCAATGTTCTGCACTCCGGTCCTCGCACCAAGTGCAGAACTCCCTTCGCTCCGTCCAAGCTTCGCTTATCAAGATCCATACCTTCTATCAACAAGGTGTCATTTAAAGCCACGACATGTGGTTGCAGGTCTGTGTTGGCTTCTTCGGCCTCATTAGCGTGGCGCTTGCACGTAGTTCGGTTGTGGTCCGTACCACTGCAAGGTCGGCACGTATACGTAGTTTTTGGCTCCCCCCCCCCGTTGCTGGCGATTCGTCTGATGATTCGTCTCCCCACCTGCCTGTAATACGGAGATGGCTTGACGTGGTCGCTTGTGCGCAGCAAGCCCTTGACCGGAGCCTCGATACCCTTCCCCACGAACGCATTAGCGAACGCGCTAACCAGATAAATTGGGTGGAAAGCGCGGGCGTAAAGCTCTGGCTGTTTGCATGATTGCAATGCAGCGACCATATGACGGCATGCGATTCTTACCTGGCCGTAAGTAGGGCTCGAACATGAAGGGCCCGTGATGTCAACACGTCGGAGGTTTAGAGAGTCACCACGCGAAACAAAGTACACCATATCTGTGGATCGACGAGTACTGTACTCGCCAACGCGCTCACACTCTTTCTCCCAAAGTTTATTTGCATACGGTGTCAGTGTCTTTCCTTAAGCAAGCCATAGTGTAGCGAGTTTGTCACGCTCGCTTTGCCGGTCCATTTCCACCATAGTACACTTAAGAAAGGCTTCAAAAGGAGCAGACTGGCGGATACCATGCTCTATGATGGCGCTGTTGTCGCTCTCGACAAAGTTCGATGACCACCACGCAAAAAGAGGACGAGCCATCAAAGGTACGCGGGCGTCTCCGCCTTGACCAGTCGCGTACCCGGTCATATTTGCGTGTACTGTCCAGCTCACTGGGTTTATGTTAGACAGGTACCCACGACTGAAGTACCGAACTTGACTCGAAGGCCTGTATCTTCTAGATAGAAATTCGAAAAGCTCGACATCCAAACTTGAAGTGATGCTTCAGGTTGTGAAGTAGATGTACCATGCAATATTTAAGCTCAAGACGAACCACTCTGTTCATACAGACGCCCGACCGCACTTATAGTTTTACCTCTATCGCAGAACACGGCTTGCTCTTGAGTGTTTAAACCAGCGGTTGCACTGTGCTTGAAACACCAGAGAATATTTGCTTCATTTTCGATGTTTGCAAGGGCGATGGCGAGCGTCACATTGCGCCCAATTCCATCCCGCTCGATCACGGACAAGACCACACCATTGTACCTAGGGTGCTTGATGTGTGTTCCATCAAAGCCAAGAACCGGGATCAGATACTGTTGACTCTCCAGATTCACATCTAAAGCAAGAAATCCACGTAGGAACTGCTGATGTTGATCAACCTCGAGTTTGGCAGCGGTTCCTGGATTTTTGTCTGTAGCTCGCAAACAAAGCCAGTAGGTATGCAAATGACTCCCCCCACTCGCCAACCTGTGTTTCGACAACGGCATCCTTTGCCCTGTAGAGTTTTGGCTTGCATTCTTGCAGATTGATGCCGTCGTGTTTCTGCATGTTTCTGCACGATAGACGCGAGCGCCTTTCGCTTCATCGAGCGGTCATTACGCACGGTAGTCTTGAAGGTAGGAAGAGCTTCGATTTGCCGTTGGCTGGCTTTTGCGATAGACATGCAAAAATCTGTGTGCTGGTCGTGAAGGGATGAAACGTACATGTGATACGTTCCATCTTGTCCTGTCCGCCGTGTCACTGATACCTTCCATGAGCATATTTCACTGGTGCATAAGTACGTGTTCCGACCGCTGCCTTTGCCTACTTGCACTTTTTGTTGTTGTTGTTGAAGGCGTAGTCCTGTAAGAACTGGGTTGCTTTGTGCCCAGTTGGAAATAGCATTCCTAGCTGAAGCTCCGATGCGCCATGCAGACTCTTGAGGTCTAGCAGGACACGCGACATTTCCACCAAAGTTTTGTCATCCTGGTGATTATCTGTTTGTGTCGAAGCCTCCATACCCAGGCGTGGAGCTGTAGTTTCTATAAATATGAGTGGTTCTGGGCTGTTTCAGCTACCCAACTTTGTGTAATGAACTCCAAATTGAACTGGTACTATTAATAGTACTCCTTTTGGGAATGGTACTAGTTCTGAGAAAAGCTTATGTTTTTAATGCGTTCTCGTCAAATGGGTCAGCACTTTTTATCCCTACACAGATACAAAAAGGCTCCTGATATAACTGGCTGCATTTTGTATTATGATAATATGTATGTATACGTTTATAGAGGTAAGTAACAGGTTATACAGTGAATGCCTCAATAGCGACAACCTGATGTACAAACAGTAATGCAGGTACATCCATCATTACGTGTTCTGTCTCGTCACACATATCTATGAATATACTGGTTTAACGAAGAATAAAACTCATGTCCGTCTTGGCTATCAACGTTGAATGCAGCCAGCAGTGCTCGATGGGTTTGCACAGGCAGCTCGTTCCATGACTCAACGCACCACTGAATGGACTTAAGAGTACCAACCTTATAGGGGTTTTCGACGCCTTCGTCAGCGGCGTCTAAAGCGTATTCCATTTTCCGCCGTAGAACATCACGCATGATACAGTAGATAATTCCCTGGGCAAGCGGCTGCAGCTTGGACGTGGTGTTTGGTGGGAGCTTTTCGACGCGCACAGTAGTGGTAGAGACGCCATCAACGTTATGGGAGGATGCGTTATCCACAAGGATGAGTATGTTGCGGCCTTGCACTCGCATCAACGCAGCAACATCACGAAGCCAGCCATGGAACGTGTCCGACGTCATCCACGCTTTGTTGGCCGACGCGCACAGGGCATCCACAGGCTTCTTGTTTAACCAGCGAGGTTTGTAAGCCTTGCCAATGAAAAGCAGAGGCATCTTGTCGGTTCCGGTAACGTTTGTACACACCGCTAAGGTAAGACGAGATTTGTCTTGCTTTAGTGACGGGGCCTCGTTAATGCAGAGCGACCGCTCGGGACGTTGTTGTAGAAGAAATTTGTATCGTCCATGTTATATACGTCCGTGTATGAATACGATCGGATGATATTGCGCAAATTTTGAAGCTCGGGTTCGGAACGAATATAAATCCACTTCTCCGTCCTCGCCGTATGAACGCTGCCATCGAATTCCATGGCGATTTTGAAGGCGACAAAGCCAAGACCTCCCCAGGCGCGGCCACAATGCTGGAGGCACATTCAATCGTTGTAGTACCCATTTCGCTCGAGTAATAATCATGCTACCAGAGAGAGCGAGCTGCATGATCTCGCACCCAGTCACGAACTCAACTACACTCTGGTCGAGGTAAAGCTGGAAGCGTGGACGAGGCTTTCGACGCACAAGGCAATCCGCTGTAAGACGACGGAGCCTGTCTTTTGACCGCAGCACACGGCCAATCAGCTGCCTCGAAGGCTTCTTCACTAGACGAAACTTTGCTTGGACCCATGCCCGTAACTCGTTTGCAATGGGGCGTGTTCCTGATGGATGGCCCATGACCAGTTGGTGTGACCACACACTATGGGACGCCCAAACACTAGGTCCGACCGTATCTAGGACAGAAGACGCACCACTAAGTACAGGTCGCACTTAGACGATAGACACAGTTAGGTACGAATCGTACCTAGGTGAGAGATACCTTTAGGTACGAATCGCACTTAGGAAGGAGACATGGCTTGAGAACCACCCATTGAGAAACCAGTGACTTAGGGGATGCATTAATTAGGCAGTTTACAGTAAGTAGGAACATAGGAGCATGTTAATAAAGTCTCAGTTAAATCTAACCTAGAAGTTCGCAAGTCGTGGGAACCCTGTCCCACGGACTATAAGAAAGCCAGGCTTCCTCGTGCGATAAGAAGGCAGAGACGCAGGGCGTCTGTCTCGGTTAGAAACTACGCTTCCTCAGGCCAGGGTGCGTGTGACCCCCGTCACACCTGGTAGTACTTGTAGTCAATCCCGCGACCGCCGCGGATTGCTACAGCAAACAAGTTCTCTTTGAGTATGGAAGACTCAGAGAGTCGAATGCCGTCTCGCCAAGACTTCCTCAACTTTCGGATGCCCACTGGGCCACCTTAGCGAAGATGGTTAGCCTTCTAGGCGAGCAGGCTTTCGCTGGATTTCCGTCACTCACTTCGGAAGAACAGAGAGCCCGCGTTGAGCGTTTTGACAAGTACGAGACCTCGCTCATCGCACATGTGAGCGCTGCGGCCCAAGAAGCTGCACGCGCGACAGTACGGGCAGAAGCCCAGAGCGCAGCTCAATCCGCTGCTCGGGAGTCCGCTACCTTCGCTACGCGACAAGGATATACGAAGGCGGTCAAGATGACGGTTCCCAAGTTCGACGTGAAGGAGTCAGACAGCTTGGTCTTCTGGATCCGCGAGATCAAGATCGCGCTGAGCGCGGGACAGATCTATGATGCGAGATCTCAAGTCGTCTTCGCCCTGTCCAACCTGGGAGGTCGGGCACGTGCATGGGCCATGGCTCGAGAGACCCCGTCTCCGGGGTATTTCACCTCATGGTCGTTCATGGAACAAGAACTCCGCAGTAATTTTCTGTTGGCCTGTGCGTATCAACATCGCTCCCTGTTCTTGCGATGCAAGCAAGGCAAGCGTTCCCTCCACGACTATGTCGTGGAACTGCAAAACTTGGAAGCGGCTATGGCCGGAGCTCCTCTCTGGGAGGACGTGAAGGTCACGGTGTTCATGGACGGTGTCCGCAGGGGTCCGGTACGGACGGAGCTCTTCCGGCGTCAACCGAATACCTCAACGAGGCAGTACACCTCGCTCTGCTGGAAGACCATTGTATGCGTTCTGCACGGGGGCATGCTGTTCCTTCGGAATCGTCTGAGGGCCCCACCCTCATGGAGATCTCTTCTGCCGAGTCGGCCCGACTCTCCTCGAAGAAACCACGAGCCATGGTCGCTGCTTCGGCGGCAACCGAATAGGCCAGTTCCGTCGCAATTGCTCGACAAACCCGTGGCGAGTCAACCATGGCAAGGACACCTCGACGTCGCTCAATGTCATTAAGTCCGACTTGTCGGAAAACGACGGCTCCCAGTAGGTGCGGGACGCCCTGCTAGGAGACTCCGCTCTTGCCGGTCTATGGTGGCTTCGCCACCTCCCCGTCCGGTGGAGCAAGTCCCTGAGACAACGTTGTTGTTTCGGTGGCCGCTACGCGGTCTAACCTTGTGGTCCTCACCGCCAGCGTCAAAGGGTATGAGGAACCTATGGCCATAGGTGCTAGTCACAACCCCCTCGTGGATCGATCTTTGGCGGGTCATGTCCCCTCCTCATCCCGTAACGGGTTAGTGCACGAGCACCGAGTGCCACGTCGAGAACGACATTCGCCGGCTCTGCCGAACGAGTGTCATTTCTGGAACCCAATGTGGTCGAGCAGAGGCTCCCACAACGCAACGCATCCGAGCTGGTTCGGCTCACGCAGATAAGGAAGACGCTGACGGCGAACGTCGCGCAACTCAAGGTTGCCGAGCAGAGACTCCCACGAATGAAGGGATTCGCAGCGAGGCTGCATCCCTACCTGCTGGCCCGGTGAGCGGGGTGTCCGCCACTGTGGTCGTTGATACACTCATGGGAAACCGCAAGGCGGGTACTGAGCTAACTCCCTTACCCGCGGTATCGGAGCTCATGGAGCTCGAGGAGCTATCGTACGTCGAGTTCCTCAAGTCATTAAAGGCGGGAGAAATTGAGGACCTCGTCCTTCTCAGCCGAGAGAAGACTCGATAGAACTTAATAGCTCGTCGGTCATGGACCCAGACGTTCTAGAAGAGGTAAGGGCCTCGCAGAGACAACGACGTTGTGACGCAGCCATTTTAAAGGATCCCTCGGACCTTATTATCCTCTGTTGAAGGAGTTTTCGGATGTGGTCTCCGAAAAAAAAAAACTTCCATATTACCACCGGATCCTGTGTTCGCCACGAAATCGACTTGGAGCCTGGTACCAAGTGCTGCACCACACGGCAGTGGCCGCTTCCAAAGGAACAAGTCGATGTGATCGACGCGTTCTTGGCGGCGAAGCATGCCGCCGGCATGGTGCGCGAATTAAAGTCGCCGCACTCGTCCCCGACGTTTTGTGTGCGCAAACTCAACGAAAAGTGGCGAATGATTTACGCCTTCAACAAGCTGAATACTGCCACCATCCCGGCGTCAACACCTATTCCTCGGAAGGATCTGATGTAGAACAACATGGCGGGCTGCACGGTGTTCAGCGCGCTCGACATGGTCGATGGGTACTATCAGCTACTGATGCGGGAATCAGATATTCCTCTGACATCAGTGAGTACTCCCAGCGGGATGTTGTGGGAATGGTTGGTGATGCTCCAAGGTCTCTCCAACGCGCCAGCGACGTTCAATCGCTTGATGACACAGCTATTCGGCCGCTGCGGCAATTTGTGCAGACCTACTTCGACGATATCTTCGTTCACAGCCGCGCTGCGGATGTAAAGACCGACGTCGAAATGCACATTGCACACCTCTGGGAGGTTTTGTTGTGCATGAGGGAGAATCGTTTGTATGCAAACATTAACAAGTGCATCTTCGGCGCGGGGGCAATCCCGTTCCTCGGGTGCTTCCTTAGAAAAGACGGCATAAGGGCTGACCCTGAGAAGATTGAAGCAATCTCGCATGGCCTGTGCCTACCTCTCAACGGGATCTGCGCAAGTGTCTCGGCCTCGCCAACTACTTACACAAGTATAGCGAGAAAACGCTGAGTTGGCCAGGCCTTTGACGAACCTTCTAAAGAAAGAAGCGGAATGGTCTGGACCGATGAGGCTCAGCGAGCCTTCGAAGCCATCAAGCAGAGTCTGCAGAGTGTCCCAATTCTGGCACTCCCCGACGAGGATCGTGCGTTTAGCGTAGTGTATGACGCCTTGTTTACCATCGGCTGCGCCCTGCTCCAGTTGATGCCGAAGTCAGGGAGAGGGTGATTTCGTTCCATTCCGGCAGCTGAAAGCTGCGGAAAGAACTACCCTATCCATGACAAGGAACTCCTCGCGATCAAGTACGCGCTAGTGAAGTTCAGGGTTCATCTTCTGGGCAGCAAGCTCTTTGTGATCTACGCAGACCATGCCTCGTTGAGGACGGCGACCTCGTCGCTGCATCTCGCAGCGCATGGCGATGGCTATCGCTCTTCGCCGAGTATAACTTCACGGTGACTTACAAGCCGGGTAAACAAAACGTCCTGGCAGACGCGCTCTCCAGGAGACGAGCTAGCACACGCCATGCTTCTCGAGTCGCCGCTTCACGAGCGGATTCATGAAGTTACGTAGAAGGTGATGATTTCAGAGATTTGGTACAAGCGCTGCGCGCGGGCGCTGGTAACGCCCAGCTTACGGCTCGTCAACGCGCGCGGTTGCACCGCTATACCCTCTCTCAGGATCGTCTCTACTACCAAGTAGACAAAGAGGACGATCCTCGCCTGGTCGTGCCCAACAACGACACCCTGAGGCACCAAATCCTCTTTGAGGCCCACGACACGGCAATCACTACCCAGTAGGGGTGGAGGAGGCCGGAGCGGTCGTTGCTGGGTCGTCGCGGCTCATGGCGCCGCCGACTGGTTCCGGGAACCTCACGGAAGCGATGGTGAGTTGCCAAAGCCTTCTGGACGTTCATCCAACGGATATGATCGCTTTGCGTGGCCGCCAACAGCTCCTGGAGACGCGATTGGAGCGGAGTTGCTCCAGGCGCTAGGCACCCGACGTAGACGCGGAGAGGCACCACCTGTGGGCGAAGGTGGATCGCCTGGAGCAGGACTTGACGCAGTCGGTGCATTACTTCCATGTGGAGAGCTGGTGAAACACCGGAGGTGTGAGGGCGTCGACCAGTATCTGGTGAAGTGGCGCGGTTATCCCTCGTCCGATAATACGTGAGAGACGGAAAGCCGCCTCGCGGTGGACGGGGCCGACATTGTGGACGCTTATAAGCGCTCCCAAGGAGCCGGCTGGCGCTAACAGGCCCTAGAACGCTCCTAGGTTCAACGGGCTGTTAATGCCTCGACTTCTGTACCTTCGACACGGCCTCCTCGAGGACAACTTGTGGTGTGGGCAAGTCTCGGACGTCCCAACGTCGAAAATCCCAAGTCCGGTCAGCTTTCATCTTCGCCATGCGAAAGCGAAGACGTCGCAGCACCAGCCAAACTAGCCGATGAGGCGACCGCAGTAACTTAGCTACGGGGTAGCCAGCGAGGCGAAGCCAAGCCTCGAACTCAACCTCGTCAAACTGTCGGGCGAGGGCCGTATCGCTCGCAAGAACGAGCGGACACTCCTCGCAACTAGCGACCGTTACTCCGGGCTTACGGCTTCGCCGCAAATTCGACGAATACGCCTTTGGAGACCAGATGCGATACGCTAGCAGCTGCTCGCGACTTCGCGGGGCCGACGGATCGCGTTCACGTTTGCGCTCTTGAGATCGTTCGGCGTCAAGACACGCTGCATCCGCGCGCTCGCGCAGTATTCACGGTTGTCGCGCTGTAGACGCGCGGGATCGAGTCTTTCGTCGACACCAGCGTTGGTGATGATAAGAGGCTCCTCGAGCTGGGGCGCAGGAATGGCTGACTCAGCCGTGGCTTCAGGGTTTCTTGGCACCAGCTTGGCTCGTTCGACGGCAGCTTTGCTGCGCGGACTCGCAGGGCTTTCCGGATGGATAACATGCTGCTGATCAGTGAGCTGTGGAGAAGACGACGGCGATTCGTGCTCGTCCTTCGACAACTCGTAGTCCACCTCATGTGAGACATCTCGGGAGGCAGACTCTCTGGGGCCACCGGCACGTCCCGTATGGGATCCGTAGGCATCTTGCACTTCGCCTCCACGTCAGCGACGGGCGTCTCTGCGAGAGGCTTGGACGGGGCCACCTCAACAGGCGCATCGACGCACAGGTCCTTGACCATACCTTTCTTTGGTCCGCGGTTGCCTCCGTTGCGCTGGTCGGCGGGGCCGCTTCGGTTGATGGCGTATTCGGCGGGGCCGCCAAGGCGGACGACGTGCTCGGCGGAACCAAGCTCCTCCCGGACGCAAGAGTCTTCGACTTCTCGGCGGACGTAGCCTTGCTAGGCATGTCCGCGTCTGGAAGAACGAGGTTCGGATTTACCACATCGTCATCTTCATCGCTTAACTCATCGCTCAGCGATCCCACGGGTCCTGGCACGGACACTTCGTGTCGTTTACGACGGCGTGCAGCCGACAAGGCCGCTTGACGAGCTGAGGTCTTGGGCTTCTTCGTCTTCGTCTTTGGCTTGGTGCTGGCCCACGGGGACTTCGCCTTTCCGGTCTTCTTGTTGGTAAAGTCCGCCTTCGCCTGGCTCCTGGTCTTCGTTGGGCTAGCGTTGGACGCTGCGGCCTAGGACACGGACATGCCGGCGGGTGTTGCAGGTGTGCTGGGCGCGGCGGGGCTTAGTGGTGTCGTGGTCTTGGTCATGCCCGTCGGGCAAAGAATCGTCTGCGTCAGCAGGGCCGTTGAGAAGTGAAGTCCAACCTCCGGGTGCGACACGGAGTGCCCGTTATCCGCCGGATTCCCCTCGGACGTTTTCCGTACGGTGTTCTCCGTTTGGGTGTGGGAGGGTGTAATGGGGCGTGTTCCTGATGGATGGCACATGACCAGTTGGTGTGACCACACACTGTGGGACGCCCACACACTAGGTCCGACCGTATCTAGGACAGAAGACGCACCACTAAGTACGGGTCGCACTTAGACGATAGACACAGTTAGGTACGAATCGTACCTAGGTGAGAGATACCTTTAGGTACGAATCGCACTTAGGAAGGAGACATGGCTTGAGAACCACCCATTGAGAAACCAGTGACTTAGGGGATGCATTAGTTAGGCAGTTTACAGTAAGTAGGAACATAGGAGCATGTTAATGTCTCAGTTAAAATCTAACCTAGAAGTTCGCAAGTCGTGGGAACCCTGTCCCACGGACTATAAGAAAGCCAGGCTTCCTCGTGCGATAAGAAGGCAGAGACGCAGGGCGTCTATCTCGGTTAGAAACTACGCCTCCTCAGGACAGGGTACGTGTGACCCCCAGCACACATTGTAAGGTGTGTCCGGAAACCGACGGTGACGCTTGCAGATCATGAGCACCTGGAACTTGGTCAATCGGGTCCGCTTCTGGAACCTCGAGAAGGGGGACGTCACCATGAGTATCTTTTCGTAGCTTGAAGGAATTTGAATAGTGATGCAATGCTTACTGGATACCCCCTTGGTTTAAGCGCGCAATGATTCCCCCTCGTGCGACATTTAAATTCGCCTCGGGGCTCGAATGCTCTGTGGTGATTGGCGGAATCAAATCTAAAGATGCTTATTGGTAGAAAGCATTCGTTATAACAGTACATTATGTCGATGGATACATATTGCTTTCCGATGAACATAGAGTTTGACGTTGTCGCTATTTAGGCACATTACTGTATTAGCCTTTTAAAACTACTCCTTACCTCTATAATGGTATACAATATAATTCCGAAATGATTTGGAAATTGAGCCATTTGCACTGGTTGTGTTGTCAAAATTAGTTGTGCATAGTACCCCCGCTTTGTAAGGCAGGAACCGGTGAAATTTTGGCAGTGTGTCTAATTCTGGGCAAACCATCGCAGGTGTAGCAGTGCGATCTCGACGTTTGTTAGCTAGTCATACCTTTTTCAAATATATTTATGGATTGTTCACGAAGGTTGGAGCACTTTCACTAGTCCCCCGAGGAGTCAGATTCTGTCGACGATGTACAGGAGCTGCTGTCGACTTCTAAATCTTCAAACCCCTCTGTATCCGAATATGCGTCCGAGTCGGGTTCGAGATCAGATCGAGTATGAGCAGACGCGTGATTTGGACGTGAGCGCGGCGGTTTGAACTGTCAGCTGAAAATCTGACTTTTCGCGATTTTACTACCAATAAAAAAACTGGTGACATTTGAACGTGCTACCGAAAATACTTCATTATTAATCAATTGTACCGCTCCAGTGGTTATTCGCCTCTTCACTAAAATATTGACGAGCGAAGCATGTCGGCTTGAAGTTTTTGATCCACGTCCTTTGGAAATATTTCCGAAACCCAAAAATTGCTTCCAGTCCACCTCTGAATAGGAAATGCCAGTTTCCATACAGTCTCACTTCAACCAAGAGCTCGAGCGTCACGTTTCCTTGACCAGTGGTCTCGGAGCGCGGGATCACTGTCAGTCTGTCGAAGCATCCATCCCCGATTGCCAGGTAAACATCTTTTTCCGAAATACGAAGTTTAGCATTTTCTTCGAATTATTTGTTTAAAGTGGAAAAGCAGCCAATGATGCGGGTTTGAAAAACCTGATTCTTAACGGCCCTGATATTGTATACTTGAAATCAGAGGCAACTTGCAATAAACACGAAGTGCAGCACGGGCAAGTACAGATCGAAAACATTGTCTACGTCATGGTGATCACAAACTCGTAGAACAACACCTGCGCACATATCTGTACGTGGCAACGAAGAAAAGGAGTTTGCTGCCGCCATATTCGATCGACGAGCGGAGGATGTGCCCGCTCATAACTCGATGCAAAACCTCATCCTCGAGTAACTGAAATGGAGCTGACAAAACTTAGCGCTGGGTTGTTTCGAACCTCGCAAAGTGAATCACTTTCGATACCATGGTAGATTCCACGTCCAAAAAATAGCTGTTTTCGTGCAATAAAGCCGACCCAACCTCTCTCTTGGAAGCGCTCTGAACGATCAACTCGTCGACTTGTCGAGAATTATGTGCCCAATTTCCTGAGGCGTGTGCATCACATCATTAAATCCAATTTCGTCAGTCGCCAGCATCATCTGGTCCTTCCAGTTGAGACAGTCGATCTTGAGATTGTCAGGCAGCGGACTGCAGAAACATATTCTGGCTCGTGTTCGCTAGGCGCATCGGGCTCAGCATCTGTCACAAAAAGCTCGGCCTTGCAACCTGTCCGTCGGTAGACATTGCACCGATAGTTCGTGAAAAAATACCTGTATAGTCCAGGCATAGGAACACCCATGACAGATGACGGAATGGTTCCCCAGTCTTGGTTGGTTCGTTCTTTAATCACCGTCTGGAGGTTGAAGCTATCCTACGTTAAAATCGTGCCAGGATATCGTCAGAGTTGCTCAAGATCAACATATCGTCCACAAATAGCAGCACGACGACGATGTTCGCCGCCCCAACCACCCCGATCAGGACACACTAATCTGACTCACACGCTTAAAATCTAAGTCTGCGGAGAAAGCGAATCACAGTTTCATACCAGGCCCGCGACAATTGCTTGAAACCATACAATGTATCCAGCAGCTTCCACAGCTTCTTCCATGCTTGTTCCTCAGTCGTTGGAGGGATAATGTAGATTGCCTGTTCAGAAACGCCATTCCACATCCAGTTGCCTGCGCCGCCACTTGCGCTGTATTGCCACCGCCAGGACCACACGTATGGAGCCATGCTGCACGATTGGACTGAACATCTACATCAGACTACTGCGTGAAGCCCCTGGCAACCAGCCAAGCTTTGTTTTTGACAAAATAGCTTACAAAGCATGGGGACGTTCGATGAAAGAAACATACCAACGTGCAGCACGCAACTATAATAAATATATTCACAGTGAGCTTTGTATTTGTCCTAAGAGCCGCATGCGTGCATTTTTCGGCAAAACCGCATTTGGTATCCACTGGTTTCCACGTCTGCTGGCGGTGTGACTTCTGCGTAGGCCATGTACTCCTTGAGGCTCCGCAGCTTCTCCAAGATCGCTCGACGCCACTCGTCTTCATCGGGACGAGACATGACTTCCTCCAGTGTAACAGGATCCTAAATGCAATATCTTCCTCGGTAGCATGATACTCTTTGTACTCCAACCTACGAGCGTTCTTCTTTGTCACGCGCTTGTTTCGTCGAACAGCGCGTTTGTCCGGACAAGGGTCGTCCCAAAGTCTGGATGTTCTCTGGCGAACTTGGCAATGCAGGGATCGGCGGGCTTGGAATGTCGACGTCGGTGTGGTCTGGGGCTACATAGACGTCATTTCTCACTGGTGCTACACCTTCGTGTAGCGCAGCCGCTCCCATCGGTTCTGACGTGTGTGCTGGTTTCCGCAAATCCGGATCTATGAAGTCAGCTCTACTGTGTCCTTCGTATTACCTTCGTAACAGACCGCATCGCGAGAAACCACCACTCGGCCACTCGAGCCAACGCCAGACGAAATCCAAAATCGAACTGACCACCAGGTCCATATTCGAGCAGAACACCGTTTGCGTTTTGGCGTCCAATTTTTCTACGCGTAGCACCCGGAACCGGAACTGCGCGCATCACATCAAAAAGCACGCAGCTTCCCGAAAGCAGGTGGTGACAATATAGCCCTAAAGTTAAGTTAGAGAATTTTCCACAATCCAAACTGGATTGTCCCAACCTGAACCATTATTTATACACTCATCTCAACCGAAAAAAACAATTCGTTTGAGTTAATTTCGCACTATTTATAAGGGCAGTACATATGTAGGTTCTCACGCCACCACTTTGCGCTCTTTTCTACTGTGCGCACGATATTCATAGATGCATAATTGATCGTAATTCCATTCTTAGCAATAAGGTCGGCCAAATACGTGTTACTGACATGCAGGCTATCTATGAGCCGGCAAGACCGTACGAAGGATCATACTCTTTGTTTCTAAAACGTCTAAACTTGATGCCGCTTCGCCATGCAAATCAAACTTCATATTTCTTATAAAACGCCTCCCTACGCCTTGTCCATTTTCGAAATGGCCTACCCGGCTCCAGACGTTTCCATCAAGTACGCCAAGGCGCGCTTTGCCGTTGATGTTGCTGACCTGCAACTCCACGCGAATTCGAATTGCTGCGTGAGAACATCACCGTACTCTGTGACGATTCTTCGGCTCGGGACTACGACGTTGTAGATGACCGACAGGGCAATATCGCAGAGCACGAATTTCGCCTCAAAACCCGGCTCGCGCTGATGTCAAGAAATTTGCGGTGGGTTTTCAAATAATTGTGAAGCAGACCAGCGTCAAGACCAACAATTCCTGCAATGCGAAATATCAACGCAAGAAACCCAACGGCGCACAAATTCCTTGGCCAAAGCATACCGTTTGAAAAGATTTGATGCCCATTCTTCATCAATGTTTTCGGCTTCAATGGAAAATGGAATATAACGAAGGTAAATTTTTCGCAGAACCACGCGAAGCATCTGGGCTTCACCGTGCCCTATTTGTCGAAGGTTCAATCCCCCGACCGACTACAGTTCAGCGAAATACAACACAACAGCTACCGCGAATGACAACGTTGGTGAAGACTGAAATGCTGCAAAAGCATAACCGCGAGACGTCAACCCTCACCGGCATGTCTATCCATCAATTTATACTGAACAAGGGTTTCGTCGTGGGTGGAGAATTGTCGTGTAGAAACACGCCAAAATTATGTCTGACAGTACTTCCCACCCACAACACACGCTTTGCCCACTGGGACTCAGCAAATATGGGGCGAAGCTTCGACCTGAAGGCCTTGACTCTGCCCTAGTACCGGGTTGGTAAATGACCCTATGCGCTTGACTCGTTGATAAGTCAACCAAGCTCTCCAACAGCCCTAACCACGCACGAGCAAAGGCTAGGTTGCTATCACACACGCACACGTTTTGTAACCTCGCTGGCCCTCAGAAGGAAGGGTCCTGAACTTGTGAGCCGGAGAAAAACTCCGGCAGGTTGTTGTCGAACGGAGGCTTTCCTTAGCACTCCAGGGTCGGACGTACTCGTCCCTGACACTCGGCTTCGCCATGCCTTTTCTTCGTCTCTTGGCGCTGCCGGGTGGATGAACACGTGCTTTAACTAACCACCGTGTCCACCGACAGACATAATCCTGGCGATCAAGCGGGACCAGACGCTGCGGACACTCACCGCAGCTGGACTTGACTCTTGTACGATCTGGAGGGAAAACTGTTCTGTTAGTTGCGCACGAAGGCGCTTATATAATATACCATTTTCTATGCTTCATACAAAAAATCTAGTGTGAACTCGTCCGTTATGCAACCACTGGAATCTCGGCGACCGCTCACCGAAATCTCGACAGGCGGCTGTCCGGATACCATCCGGATACGACTAGTGGTCATCGTCCATTGCTGACATCGTGTGGTGCACACTGTCCGTTGTGGGAGACGTCCACGGTCTTATTTAACCAATCAGCGCCCGGTTGTACATTCAACCTTCACCCTCTCCAACGAGTCACGACAATCGAGTCTCCAACGACGGCAACGAGGGCGACCGCATTCTCAGGCTATTCCCGACACCACAACAGCCCCCACCGCGTCGCGAACCAGGTTCCGACGAGCATCGTGGTGTTTGTCGGTTGCTCAATTCTTGGTCTCCCGTACACTTCCCCGGGCTCGAAGTATCGCCCTCCGTATGGATCCAGATAGCGATATCGAGTCGTCGGTACGTTTGGCTTGCAACACCACTGGTCTTTGTGTCCTTCATCTTGCTGATGACTTGTTGTTGTTGCATCGGTGCTGGTTCAGACCACAGTCGAAACTCCGGTAGCGTATCCTGCCGGTGGTAATTTGTCTGCCACGGGTAGAGATTCGTCTGCCAGGCGTGTGTCATCGCCCGGACTTGACGGCTGACGCAGTTAAGTCTGCGGCTGAACGTTCGGCCATGACGTCCAAGATGAAGCTCGAGACTGAGAGCCGTTACTTGGGCAAGCCAATGCTGAAATAGTGGAGTTCACTCGTCTGTTGAAGGCTTCGGAGAGCCAACGTGTCACTAGCGACAATCAACTCGTCGCTCTCCAGACTCACGTGGATATGCATAATGAAATTACTGCCAAGCTTACTGCGCATTTGAAGGCTGCCGATGTTTACGTGATTCGTTAAAGCGCAAGCTTTAACGAATCCTTGCTAGACTTGGATCCACAAGCAACATAAATTATCCAAGATCTGGTTAAGACACTGGATCAGTCCAAGTCGGCCAAAGCTCAGGCAATCGAGCTGGCTCATCAGTGCCCCATCTCCGCGGCACTCCGTTGAAGTCTCTCCGACGTCTACCATTCACGCCGTCGCTCTTCAGGAACAGTTCAAAGTTGCAACCGGGATCCAAGATCTGTCGGTGAGACTCGTGATGACTCAGTGTATGTGGAAACGAGTGATACTCCGTCAAGTACGGAACCTTCACCGATATCTCCTCGTTCACTATCGTCACTCTTGGAAAACGGTCTCGGGCGTCAAACAAGCATCCAGTTGGTCGACGCAAGATCGGGAAAGCTCGTTCAAGCCACCATCCTAGTAAAGCCATGAGCTCCACTCAACCAAGTTCCAGTTCCAAGTCTCAGTCATCCTCCAAGTTAAGATCTGCATCGTCACCAAAGCCACGGTCTGCGTCTGGACGTGTGACGTTATCTGATGTTTCGGCTCCGTCGGTCTCAAGTTTCCTTCCCGGTTGCTCCGGCAGCTACAGGAATTTCCAGACCATCGTCGCCTGTGTCGGACGCATCCAATCAAGATATGTCGCCTACCTGGGATGATGATCGAGTATGGATCTTGGGCTGACACTAAAGTTTCTCCAACACCTCCAAATACGACCGCTCCTGGACGCCCTCAGCGTTTGCTGCCGCTTGTTCGCGTGAATCTTCGGCACCTGCCATCCCTCAAGAAACCGTCAGCAATGACTTCCTCTTCGGTCCGTGTTCGCCTCGAGTGGTTCACTTGGATTCTGAACCTCCTCGATTTGCGGACCCTGAAGAAGAGAAGGAAAACGGTATGTTGACAGCAACCGAGTTGGAAATTTTCGAGTAAAGAACCGAAGCGCGACGAGATCACGTTGCCGAACGGGCTGCGTTGAATTCTCGCTCGGGTTACATTCCAACTCTCATGTCTTCACTGGATCCTAGACGACCAAGTCTCAGTGGTAAGGTGTAAGCCCACATGTTACAGTTTTGACTCATATGACGGCGGCGCTCGGGCCCGATCCTGACAGCGTCACATTGTCGAAAAAGCATACAGCCAAGGTTAGCGGATGCCAACTGTTGGCTGGTCACCGTCGAGACTTCACCTGTTTCCATGTGCACGAAATCGGCGAAAGTCTTCCGAGTTGGAGTGACTTGAGTACCGTAAGCTGAACGAAGATTCCAGAGATTGGTTTTCCTTCGTCAGTGCTGTCCGTTGTAGGATCGTAGAGCATTTCCGGTATCCTGTTCAAACTCGAGAGCTTTGACTTCTTATCGTCATTGAGAACTACTTTCGGCATCTTCATCTCCAGCGCTTAGCCCGCCAATGAGTCTGCTGCAGCAGCGTATCCCCTCACCACATGCAAATACTTTGTTGCCCCAAGTCTCGCTGTGAGATCTTTATGATTGAGCAGAGCCATCAGCGATTCCTTACGACATGCGATCACCCCTAGGGATTGTTGGATTGCCAGCCTCGAATCTCCGATGATTACCAAGTCTTCAGCGCCCTGATTCCGAGCGGCAAGTACCCCATTGTTCATGCCCGTGTATTCGGCCATGATAACCGTAGTGTGGTCGAGATAAGCACTCGCAGCAATCATTATTTTCCACTCAGATAACTGCCATACAGTTTACGAACAGCTGCCATAGCCACCACATTTCTCCGTTTTCGCAGATCCATCGAATAACACAACGAAACCACAGTAGTCGGGTGGTAGTCGGGCATACAGCAAGTTGGGATCCATGCGTACGCTAGGGGATCCTTTCGCTGGCGGTGTTATCAATGCTAGCGAATCGTCGAGGTCAACGAAACTGGATACCGTAGATTGGAGGAGCTGGGCGAAAGTACAATCGTTCTCCTTAACTCGCTTCACTTTTAGATGCCATGGTGACAGCAGCACGGAAAATTGGACAACGCGACCGAACAACGAATCCGAGCGGTGTACCATCGAGAAGAACCTTGTATACATCGTAAGAGCATGTCCGGCGAGCTGCGTGAACACAACTTCAGCAAAAACAGAAGAGCTAACAGTATTTCTCTGCCGAATGGTAGTTGATTTCTGCGTCTTTGAGGACTCGGCTGCAAAATCTGACTGGAAGTAGCAAACCTTTGTGCTCTTGCATCATTGTGGGGCTGAGTGCCATTCGTTTGCAAACAACGTAATATGGACGTCCTTGCTCTTGTCAAAATGTCGGAGGATAGGAGCATCTGCCACCTTCTGTTTGAGCATGTCGTCGATACTTCGTCGCGCAGTTGTGAGATCACCCCCGGGACCGAAATCTTCATCCTTCATGATAGAGCGCTGCATACCACAAAATCTTGAATGAATCTGCTGTAATAGTTAAGCGCACCTAGAACGATTGCATCCCCTTCTTAGTTGCCGGGAACGAAAGTTCGGTGATTGCAAACAGCTTCTTGGGATCTGCCTGAATACCAGCGGGGATAACGTATAGGACAGAAAAGCCACTTTCGACTGGACAAAGATGCTTTTCGTGTAACTGATAGTGTTTCGGCACTCTTCAAAGCGAGTACCGACGATCCAGCGTAGCCAAACAAGTGTCGAATGTCTCTCCTCCGAAGCATATGTCATCAACGAAAGATCGACGTCCGAACACTGGTATAAGCGATGATTCATCGCTTATACCAGTGTTCCGACGTCTCCGGCCGAAACATATCTCCTACGGGACTGTCACGAGTTGTGATACTGGGTCTATCGTTTCCGATGACTCCCGGTCAACCTCAAACTACGTTCGGGTATTAAATCCAGACGCAGTGAATGCACTCGAAGTTTTGCTGTCGGCCTCGCGTAGCGTGGTAGCCTTGTCTTCTGCGTGACGCATGAGCTCAGCGTAGTTATCCCATCGCCCTTCGGTTGGACAAAGCCCCACAAGGCATTGCCAATCATGCGTTAATATATCATCGGTGCATTCTTCAAACCAAACGGCATCCGTAACTATTCGAAGTGTCCCAATGCGTACACAAATGCTGAAATTTTACCCACTCTCGGATTTGTACACACGTTCCCAGCCAAGCGTAATCTTTACCCACGTTCCCAGCCAAGAGTAATCTTTATGAGAGCTCGGCGGGTAGTTCCGTGTTTGGCCTTGGCGAAGCCTTGTACCTCTTTATACCGACCGTGATCTGGTACATCCCGATTTGAAGCTTGTTAGCCAACTTTGTCGAATCACGCTGATGTTCGCTCCAATAGCCAAGACTATCCGTGTTCTTGCGTCATTCACCGCTCCTTGGACCAGAGCTCTCATTCGCACGCGTCGATCGAACCTTTGGGACGACCACCACACCAGCCGTTCTGCTGACGACAGCCTCACCGTCTTGGCGAGCATTGGTCGGTCATAATCCTTCCGGACTGCACTCAAGACCACTCCCTTCTCCTCATCACTATTTCCACCTCCACTGAGAGATTCCTCTCTCTCCTTTTCAAAACCCATCGCAATCATGCGTTCGCTTCGTCATCTCTCTCGTATCTGGCCATTTGTTTTGCCTACAAAGGCGTAAATGCATTATGCTTTACTCCAGGTTCAGCTAACTGTGGCAGTCCATTTGGGACCAATGCAGTTTCAGTTGGTGGGCTACCTAGTTCAAATTCCCAAATACGAGTTTTTGGAATTCTGGCGAGAGACCCTTCTTGTCAACCTTGGTCTTGGCGAGGTTTGAAAGTTCTTGAAAGGCTTCGCACTTGCTGCTTCGTGCACTTGCCTGCACAGCTTGCAGCGTGTGAAGCAATAATGAGTGGAGAGGTTGAGACCTCCACAAACTGCACATGGACCAAACTGACGGTTGCTATCGCGACGATCGCGTCGCTGGAAACGTTTCTCCCGCCCACCACTGCGCTCGTGTCGGTCACCCCATGGCGGTCTGGTATCCGATCGACCTTAAGTCCCGTCGGCAGCAGCGCGTCTTTGCTCTCGTTAGCTGCGGCGAGGTGTCGTTCATCGTCCTCAGACGAGTATTAATCACTATACGGCTCCTCGAATCCCTGGTCCGAATCATAGGCCGAGGCATCATGCCGACGAGCATTCGGTCGGTCAGTAGAGGCCGACCTTGAAGCTCGCTCCTGTAACCCCGAGATGGTGGATTACGGTAGTTGTCACGTCTACGATTGTAATCACGGTCCCGTCTATCGCGGGTGTATCCATAACGAGACTCATCACCCTTGCGGTCATCATGTCGTTCGTCACGGCGGCGGTTCGTATCTCGACCTCGTTAAGCGTCTTTGCTACGCTGGCCTGGCAGAGAAGACTCCTTTACCAGTGGGCGTCTTCAGTACTTCGTTGGTCATGCCTTTCAGCTCGTGAATGTCACTCACTTGGAGATATCCCAGTCGTTTTTGGAGATCCTTATCCCGCAGGTCTTCAGAAATCGTCGAACGTGATCCCGACCTTCCGGACCGCCATTAGCAAATCGAATGCTGGCTGCGAGCATAACCATTGAGTCGGTTCAGGTAGTCACATATGTGCTCTCTTTTGTCGACACGTTGATCGGAGTAGTAGCGAGTCTTTGCTGAGTCGTTGAATTGCGAGCAGTAGTAGCTGATGAACTTTGCATTTAGCGACTGCCAGTCACGATGAGTTTTCCTTGGCAGTTACCAGAACCAATGGAGGGCACCGTTTTGGAGACTTAGCTGGAACACCTCGCACCTCCAAAAAAAAAATAGTCGGTGTACGCGTCCATTTCATCTCATACACGACAGCAGCCGACGCGCTCGGGTATCATAGCCCCGGGTGGTCGAGCGTCGAAACCGAGACAGAAGTAGACGTACGTGCAGGTAGTTTAGCCCTCTAAAGTACGAAGCCGTTGCATCGAGTTTTCCTGTTTCTCACGGAGTCCGTGATACGGCTTGATTCGGGCGAGGGGTCGATGCGTTGCCAATTCAATCGTCGGTGTTGCATTCAAGTCGTCCATGTTGCTAGCTTCAAGGATTTGACGTGCGAATTCCGCGGCTATGTCGTCACCATCGCCGACATAATCAAGCAGATCACATCCATCGTCAGACATGTCTCCGTTACCGAACATTCGCCGCCCTGGACGGCGATTTGACTCGCGCGGCAAGTTTCGTGTCGGACATGGGATGTTCGGCTCCTGCTCAAGTCGCGCTGCTCGGTTTGTTGACCGAGTCGTCACCATATGCGAGTCTTGAAAGTATGGCGAGTGTTCGGCAAAGCTCGCAAACGATCCCTCAGATTTGGTACTTTCCTTGCCAGGACTTCCATGCTTGTCGACGTTGGGGGCAGAGGAATCTAGGACGGACCGACTGGATGGTTAGCCTGGCGAGCCACCGGTTGCCTCACAGCACCCAAGTTGGTAGCTCCGAAGGCTAGGCGGAGCTTCTTCTTCCACTTCTGCAAGTCAGCGTCCGACGGCGGCCAATCCTTCAGCGTAACTTCAGTTGGGTACGCTTGCGCGTCACGCCCCATAGCCATTAGGAGCGACACCATATCCTCGTCGACCTAGAAAGTGCTGGTAGAGTTTACCGGCCATGCAATCTCGTTGCTAATGTCCACCCGTACAGCTTGACGAACGGAAGCTGGCGCAAACACCGGAATCCTCGAACCCTCAGTCATCGTAAGCTCCATGCATCGACCGAGGACCTTGTTGATGATAGGGATACCGTCGTTAAGCGACGGGCGGTTGCCCCGCGGCTTTATCGAGCTCTTGTCCGCTTGTGCGGGTGGCTAGGGAACGTTATTATCATCTTAATCATCATGGTAAGTAGGTTCCGGTCCTGCGACATCGTTCAGCTCAGCCACCAAATTGCGCGAAAGCGAACGAACTGCACCACTGCGAGTCGTCGCCACTATCGCGCCTTCCGGAGTTTTGGGTGTGTCCACCGCTGGCACAAGCACTTTCTTCCCCAGGTCGTCATATTCGTTCTCATCTTCATAGTGGTGTCGAGATCATCCATGGAATCATCCTCGAAGCTGACCGAGCGTTCGGCAACCGCTGCCATACGCGGGGTCTCCGGCAGCGACCTTGAGTTGCCGCTGCTCGCTTCACTGGACTTCATCGGTGTAGCGGTACCGCTCTTGATCCTTTCACCATCTTCTTGATCATCTTCTTCACTTGGGTTTTGCTATTTAAACTTGATGACCTATAAACAAGTCACAACACACAGAAGGTCACTAAACCCTAAACCCTAGGTAATCCCGGGTCGCAGTACCAGTTTCGTGTAGGAACACACACCCTGTGTGTTCCTACACGACAACTGGTACCGCGACACACACACACGTATGTCTGCCAGTGCTTCCCACCCACAACACACGCTTTGCCCACTGGGACTCAGCAAATATGGGGCGAAGCTTCGACCCGAAGGCCTTGACTCTGCCCTAGCATCGGGTTGGTAAACGACCCTATGCGTTTGACTCGTTGATAAGTCAACCGAGCTCTCCAACAGCCCTAACCACGCACGAGCAAAGGCTAGGTTGCTATCACACACGCACACGTTTTGTAACCTCGCTGGCCCTCAGAAGGAAGGGTCCTGAACTTGTGAGCCGGAGAAAAACTCCGGCAGGTTGTTGTCGAACGGAGGCTTTCCTTAGCACTCCAGGGTCGGACGTACTCGTCCCTGACACTCGGCTTCGCCATGCCTTTTCTTCGTCTCTTGGCGCTGCCGGGTGGATGAACACGTGCTTTAACTAACCACCGTGTCCACCGACAGACATAATCCTGGCGATCAAGCGGGACCAGACGCTGCGGACACTCACCGCAGCTGGACTTGACTCTTGTACGATCTGGAGGGAAAACTGTTCTGTTAGTTGCGCACGAAGGCGCTTATATAATATACCATTTTCTATGCTTCATACAAAAAATCTAGTGTGAACTCGTCCGTTATGCAACCACTGGAATCTCGGCGACCGCTCACCGAAATCTCGACAGGCGGCTGTCCGGATACCATCCGGATACGACTAGTGGTCATCGTCCATTGCTGACATCGTGTGGTGCACACTGTCCGTTGTGGGAGACGTCCACGGTCTTATTTAACCAATCAGCGCCCGGTTGTACATTCAACCTTCACCCCCTCCAACGAGTCACGACAATCGAGTCTCCAACGACGGCAACGAGGGCGACCGCATTCTCAGGCCATTCCCGACACCACAGTATAATATCGCGGATGAAACTTGACATTGACGACAGTGGCCGTGGTGCTACCCGACTGGAACCTCGGCTTCCTTGATTCGTTCATCAGTTGTGCATTTGTAACATGCTCCCGCTGAACAAACGAAAACCCCACTTGCGAAACTTTAACAGAAAGCTGGATGGGTCTTTTTGGCGACTGAAGCTGAACAAGAATATCTCTGCCCATCCTAAGAGCACAGAAGAGACCCAGATCAGTTCGTGCGAGGTTGCATACGGCATCGGACTTTTATGCAAAAGCCAAGCCAGATGAGGTCGGGCTGGACAAGTTTATGATGCGGAGCGCATGTACGCAAAGCGCTCGGTGCACAACGTGGAGCTCGACCTTGTACAATGGGCTGTGTATCGTGAACTGACCTGGGAGCCTGCTAAAGATTTATCCTGAAATATTAAAGTTGATTTCGAGAAAAAGACAATCGATTTCGTGTGGTTATACCAGGCTACAAGAGGAAGGTCGTCGAATCTCCCCCACCCACAGAAGCGCTCGTGTCACTAACTGATGGCGAGGTAGGCTCGCAACATACTTAACTAAACTTAAAATACATACTGGCACAGTGTTGTGCCTTTCTGACAAAACGTCCTCCGTTTTATTGTCCTACGTAAGGTAGGGGTCTTACTAAAGCACTCCTAACTAACTACAGTGACTACAGTAATTAGTCCGACTCAGACTAATTATTTTTAGCAGATTTTCGACGTGTTCACACTAAATAGTCTGAACCTAGATGACATAGACTAATTTTGAAAATTGACTAATTATGAACTTTCTAAGTAGTCTGAACTACATAAAAGGTGTATTATGCACAGTGAGCTAGACGATTGCCACATCACCAGCGCTGTTTATCACAGCAGAACCAACAAACGCGGCTTCTTCTGTTGCTTCTTCACTGCTGTTCGTCTCACGTTCTCGTGTCATCGCATCCGTGTCGTCTCTATCATCGTCATCAATCGCATCGGACTCCTTCTCGCCTGTGAACTCTTGTGGGTATTTCTGGATGATCTCCTGAAGGTGAGGAAAGAGTTGACGTGTTGACCATACTCCATCAACACCCAGCGACAAGCGCAGCGCATCATAGCTTTGAGGGCGTAGTTGATGCCATTCTTGTCCCGCTTTTAATTCATTTTTCTAACAGCAGCCACAGCTAGCTGCAGAAAGAAGCGTTTCCCAGGGGTTTTCAGCTTACCTGAATAGCTGCCGTCTTGTCGGGCTTTGTTCTGCCACTGGTTGTCTTCAATAAGACCAATCTTCTTGTCATTCCACATTCGTGACCAAACGCCCTTAATCTTCGCAATGACGAACGAGTCGGCATCTGGCATAGGTCGGTTGCATTTGCCGGTATTTATAATGCAGCCGTGCATTAAGACGCGTGAGTTCATCTTGTTATTCAGACTCATCGAGATGCCAGAGTAATTATCCAAGAAGATAGGCTTCTCTCGGCCGTGGGGGTCGGCACCCCCCATCGCTCTTCTTTCCGTAAGGTACTCTCGAAACAAGCGCTGGTCCATCTACGCATTCGGCCCTGAACGATAGCACGCGCCGATGACATCGTCCTTTACGCCTCGAATGGGATAGCTTCGCTTGAATTCGTGAAAATCACCATGGGAGGATGAATATAGACACTCGAACCACCCGAGATACGAACGACCATAGTCATCCCTTCTCCACCAGAAACGACGTCGGCGTACTTGATCTTCGTTTCACTAATGAAGCCTAACGTCTTCCCGTTGTCAACGTCAATCATGAAATGCGTCTCGTCCACATTCTCTACTGCGTTTTCGTCGAGCTTGCCGCTCGCAAAATCCCTCTTTAATTGACCAAGGTGAGTGGCCACATCACGCTCGACTTCGGCTTGTTTCTCGGGGCTTGTCTGGCGCTTACACGGTATGTGCTCGCAGTACAATCTGATGCTTCTCCATAATGCTTGAGCCTATCTCGTCGTTATATTTGCTGCCAGAAGAACGCCGTTGTCATCGAACGACCGATTCGGTATTGAATGTAGTTCCCGTCGTGTGAAATAGGCGAACGCGACTTGGCGGAGCATCGAACTTTAGGCCAATCATTCTGAGGCGGTCAAACTTATCCAGCAAAACGGGGTGAAGCCAAGTTACCCAAGTGCTTGGACGTCGGCCTCAGCTAAAGATACATTTCCGATTCAAGCGCACCCGCCCCATCTTTCTGTGTCCAGAAACCACGCTCGAACCACGCCCCGTTTCAAGAATCAAGAGTTTCGATCTCTTCCGCCACCAATCCATCGCTTTAGCTAGGTCTACCTGACGCGTCTTCGACTTGAATATCGTCGGGAACTTGTCGACCGCTTTTGAAAAACCAGCAGCGCGCCACGGCTGACATTCTCGGTTTTAATCATTCACCGGAGCACCTTATTTCGCTGGGCAATGCTTGTGACGACTTAAGCAAGCGGTTGGACGGTTAAATGCACCATGCGCGAGTCATGTTCCACCGCGTCGACAGCCGATGCCGCTCTTGTCAGGCCATTTGATGTTCCGGGTCTCAATTCAACAAGCCCCGGTATGCTTAAACTGGGATTTAGCCCGTGCGAATGCAGCGACAATGGGCGAGCTCGAGAATAGCTTGCTTGATTAAGGCTTGGACGTAGCTGGTGTTTCAGTAGCACACGATGATCTGCTGGGGCTGGGTGGGGTGGAAGGACAGGCTGGGCATTTCACGAGCTGGCCGAATCCTCTAGGGCCGACAGGCGTTCCACAGAAAGTATGCATCGCACAGCCACAGTCGGGGCATTAATGAATTTTACCAGCGCTCTCACCGCAACTACCACAAAGAGAGGAATCGTCGACGTCCGTTTTAGCGATGGTTGGGTACTGGATTCTTGTATGCTGGTTGCAAAGTGAGCGCTGCGAGCTGCGGTTTTATATCAACGCTATGGTTGGTTCGGAATGGGGTTTACGTGTGAAGCATTACTGGCTGCAATCGAGCACTCCTGTCCAATAGCAGTAGACACAGTAAAAGAATCCCACAAAGAAACCCATTTTTAAATGGGTACGTAATATGAGAGCTCAAATTATAGAAATGGGTACTAAAACAAAAGAAAAGGGCGAAACAGCCTGCTCATTTGATCGAATATGAAAGAAAAGCCCATCTTCGGCGCTTTGCGCCTCTATAATCGGTGCCGGATAATCATCGCACGCGGGGACTCGAACTGAGGTCGTGGGACTGGATGGGCAGGAACCAGCCCACTTCGCCAAGATGAGCCCAATTATACATATACTAATATTGAACTTTTCTGCTCAGACTAATTTTGAAGACAAAGAATTTCAGGTCACATGAATTAGTCTGGTATAGAGTGAACGCAGACTAATTGTGAGCTCAGATTAATTACTGTAGTCACTGTAGGTGCCTATGTCTAAGCTAACCCTACCCAACATCTGACGCATAGGACCTGATCTGCTGGTAGATGTGGCTCGACAAATCATTTCTTTAACCCTAAACGCTCTTGAGAAGGTCCTACTTTTTGAGGCCAGATTACAATGCATCTTAAAATTCTTGGATCGATTGGGATAATCCAGTACATAGGTACTGAATTGTGGAAATTGCTCCGTAAAGTTATTCTATTGTAGAATATACTGTATGTGATCACTATGGTATCGTAAATACAGTAGTTACCGGTATGTGTACAGACCACAATTAAGATGAAAGAGAAAAATGTTAAAATGAAAAAATACTTTTAGTTTTACGGATAAAATTCGAAGTCATTTCTGAACTGTCGACATGGCAGGAGCAACGCGCGACATTCGCTCGTTCTTCGGGGTGCAACCGCCAACCAAGAAGCGCCGCACGACACAAGTTGATGCGGACCCAGACAAGTCCATTCCCTCCAAGTTCATTATAAGGAAGCCTCAAAGTGAGGCGAGCACCAGCGGCGCCCAAAAGCAGGACCAAAGGCAGCAGCAGGAGCAAGACCTGAGGCAAGACGATGGCGTGGTGCTGTCCGTGACAAGCTTCTCAGGCCTGCAGAAGGCTGCACAGCTACGCTTGCTCATGCACCAGTCGTGGTTCGATTTGTTGCAGAAAGAGTTTGCGCGAGGCTCTTTCTTGGCGCTAATGAGTTTCCTGGAGGGTGAGGAAGGCCGCAAGAAGACCATCTATCCACCGCCAGTTGATGTGTTCGCGGCGCTGCAGGACTGCACCTTCTCCGACCTGAAAGTGGTCATACTGGGCCAGGACCCGTACCACGGGCCGCAACAGGCGCACGGATTGAGCTTCTCGGTGCGTCACGGGGTCCCGCCGCCCCCGAGTCTCCAGAACATTTTCAAGGAGGCCATGAACGACGTGGGCATTGCTCGCCCTAGTCACGGCTGTTTGTCCTGTTGGGGGCGCCAGGGGGTGCTACTCCTTAATACGGTGCTAACAGTGCGCCGAGGGGAACCCAACTCCCACAAGAAACGCGGCTGGGAGCAGTTCACGGACGCCGTCATCTCCAAGGTCAACAAAGATGCCTCTAACGTCGTATTCCTGCTCTGGGGGAAACCGGCGCAGATGAAAGGCGCACTGATCGACACAGCGCGACACCTAGTGGTGCGCTCGTCACATCCATCGCCACTAGGAGCCACTAAAACCAACGCGCCATTCCTGGGCTCCAAATGCTTCTCGCGTGCCAATAGCTACCTCAAAGAGCATGGCAAGGAGCCCATTGACTGGAGCGTGGTGTAACCCCGATGTATACTTCGAAGTATATACGATGGGTTGATTCACAACCTCACCGTGTATATGCCTTCGTCGCTAGTATGTTAGCTCCTTACCTAATACAAAAAAGCTGACGAATCAACCTAGACTTACACCGTCTTGCGAAAACTGCAGCACCGTGCTCGTTGCCGATACCCCCACACATCGAGCTCTGAAAGCGTCAGGGTCATAGGTCGACGTGAAAGAAAGGTCACGATGCGTGCTCGCGTCTCAACAATAGCTTCGCGGAAGTGCATCAGCGTTGTGGTCGGATCTCGCTGCAGCTGCTGCTTCCACACGGCGTCCATCACTAATAACGAGTGCGCGAACACGTGCGCAAGTGCAATCTCTGCAGGCCCACCTTCTGCGCAGGCTAATTGATGAGAAAAGGCCGACGATGCGAGTGAGGTCGCGTCACCCATCAATGCTACAAACCCGCGCAGCTCCGGATGTGTCCGACTTGGTTGTTGTGAAGTCTCGAGCTCGGCGTTTTCCGTGCCGCAGCACGGACAAACAAGCGGCAGTGGCTCTTTCAGTTTCAAGTGGCACAGTAGCATTTCCAGCAGATTCAACGCGCACAAGCACACAGGGAAGCGGTTCTCGCGTGACATCCGCTGCAATACACCAACGACGCAGTGAATAAGGGCAATGGTGAGTCGGGATTGAACAGAACATGCACGAGAGAGGATCCCTGCTCACTTTGAACTCGTCGTTGAGGTGATCTGAGAAGTAGAGCAGCATTCGGATGGCCAGTCGTCCGGACGTACGGAGGTCCGACACCGGGTCGTCGTTCTGTGACGAATAAAAGCAAAGACCAGCAAGAACCATAGTCAGCTTTTCATCGCCATCAAAACGCTCGAATACCGCTAAAGTAGACACGAAAACTCGGCCGCGCTGGTCTAACTTACTTGGAAGCCCACGTCACGCCAGCGCAAGTTGACGCGTCCTTCGTAGGGCAACGTGGAGAACAGGCCGCTCCAGAGGTGTTGCAGCATGTCATCGTCCTCTATACAAAATGCAGCGTGTCAGTCTCCTGTAGCCGAATGCTCACTCGGTTGCGGCTCAGCTCCATACCTGGTAGTGTCGGGTCAAATTGCTCGCGCGCCGCCTGCCGAAGCGCGTAGATCTCCCCCATCTGTGCCGACGTGGCAAAGTCTTCGTAGTCGCCGATGCGATCTGGGAAGACCCATTTCCAGCACGGCCACTGACTGCACGGTCGGCAGCATAGCGACCGCTCGTCCTCGTCGAGATCCCCGTTGCCTTTGCCGTCGAAGTAGGGCGAGTGGTCGCTGCCGGAGTGCCCGTTGCTCAGCGTCGTCCCGTTGGTAAAACTCACGCCGTTGCCAGCCGAGAGGTATCTGGACAAGCAGTCAGGGGAGCGAACGTCCAGCTCCTCCTCGTCACCAGCATCGCCGGCCAGCAGAGGGCGAGACGCGTCCATGGCAACACAAGATACGCCAGTGCAACAATTGATTCGAGTTGAGTATAGAGTCCGGATAGTGACTTCCAGCAGTCACACGCCCACAATTGGCCGAAATACGTCGAGATTAGATTAAAGAAGTCTTCACTCAATGAAGTCACTGAAGACCTGTTGTAAGCTGCTCTACTTCAAGGTGAATCTGGGAAGGGTGTTATCGTGGGGACGGGGGACACTCTAACGTGCCGTAGTGCGAATCAGGGAGAGGTGTCGCTCTTACAGGTAAGCTGCCGACTCCATCTTTTATTTATCAGTCGTGTATTTCCCTCGTATAACAACACCCAAGAACAAGAAACAAGCTATTGATTTTACTACTCGGTTACCTGCGTTACTTTCGTCTATACTACCACCCCTTCCACCAACAGCCCAAGGCTATTCGGCCCGTGAACAGGTGGGAGCACGTGACATGGTGGAGAAGCAAGATAGCTTCTAGCTGTGGAAGGCACGGTTCGGGACGAAAGGAAGCCCTGTACGGTCGCATTGGAAGCGTCCGCGTGAAGGAGTGATTGATACACTTTAGTGAAGTCCGTCTCGTCTCTTGTGTACGGTTCGAGCATTGGTTGCTCGCAGATATAACCGTCGCCGATTTCCCGTCCCTCTTTCTTTTGGTTGGCGGACTCACTAGTTGTTTGGAGACACTGCTGTTGCTCGGAGAATCTGGTTCGATTGAATACAAGGTTTTGTGATTCCCTACTGCTGATACACTGGAAGGTAGCCCGGCTGCGAGAGGAGACTGTAACACGTTGAGTGTTTGAGGTCAAGGGACCCTGCGCGATTGGATCAGGCCTCATATCGTTCGAGTAAAGGTGAACAAGGAAAAGTACTAGTGGTAATACTGGAGAAATGACCTCCCGAGGACAAGGCGAGGAGAGAGAGGGGGACGTTGAGTTTGGATACGCCGTCAGTGAGGCGTTCAGGTCTAGCGAATAGGAGGTCGGACTCCCGCAAGAGCAATCGCCGGAGATCCTTCCTCGTGAAACGGAGTATGAAGGGGCCGCGGAGGCAAATCGTGCTCGGGATGCGGGCGCCGCGAGCGCGCCATTGACGAATCTGTCGCGTCCGGACTTGACGACGACGGAGGGATGAATGCGGTTGTTGCATTGTTGCATTGTTGCAGAGGACGGTAGCCCAACCCAGAGGAGGCGATCCAAGTCGGAGGTCGGCAACTCCAATTGGTCAAGTACAATACCACTGCGGGAACGCTACCTGCTGGTGACCACCCGTCCCAACGGACTGAGAATGCAGGACATGAACAAGGACGCCACGGTACCAGATTCGGTCATCCAAGTGGAGTATCTGAAGGACTGGATCTTACGAACGCTGCGCCGTCGGGAAACACTACGGGCACGCTACCCGAGTCGCGACGGGACGTCGATTGAACGGATACGTCGAGGCCAACCGAACTACGGCCAACAACGCGAACTCGAATACAGGAGGGCCCCGACCGGGCCCATATGGGTATACGAACGAAGGATGGGCTAGTCAACGACGTTCTCAACCATCGATACCGCCGCGGGGGTATGCCGGAGGATATCAGTTGCCGGCATCCAGACCCATGACCCCCAGACGACCCATGACGGTCATTGCATCGTGCGGAGAGTTCACGATAGCGGACATATCGAATGGACTTGGACTCAATTCGCCTACTATGTTTTACCAAGCTGCACCTGCGGAGCGAGAGGCTGCCACCAGCCTACCGTACGCCTCTGCTAGATTCGGAACGTCTCCGACTTGGGCTGCGGCCGCGAGTGCGGCGGCTGCTTCGCAGAGTACCTCGGCAAGCCAGTCAATGACTATGGCGGACATGAAGCTCAAGCACGTCCTGCCACCTCCGGACCCGTCTAATGACGGTGCTTATGAGAGGGCTCTCTCGAACCACTCCAACCAGCAATACCTACAGTACGGGGGCATGCCCTCGCACGTCAAGAACGCTGTGCGAGTGATTCAACCGTTTTACTCGGAAGGTTACTCGAGCAAACGTTGAAAAGGCTAGGTCGTTCTGGGAAGCGTTCGAAAGAGCCACGTAGGGGTTGCACGACTCGCTCATGCTGAGCGCGTTCGAAGGGCAAGATTGGAGAGGAGTGGTGGATGCACTCGCGAATTCAGGACTTTGAGACGCTCCAAACTCGGTTCCACGACCAGTTTGTCTTCAGACGCCGTTGCAGATGATCGAACGCTTGAAGACTACGCGGCGTCTGCGTAATATGTCGGCTGAGGTATGGGGAGACATGATTTCGGGTCTGCGACGCTGCCCAGTGTTACGACCAACAATGCGGTACCAATACTTCTTGTCGGGATTAAAGAACAGAGACTGGAAGGCGGCATTGAACACGAACATGGTGAACTCTATCCCTCAGGCCGTAGCGGTCCTGCTGTACAAGAATATGCACATACCTGTGGAGGACGATGCTGATTTCATGGAAGAAATCCAGTCGAAGCCCAAATCGGATCAAGTCATGATAGCCGTAGCGCACACGACTCCTTCCCGAAGCGTTTCCTCAGCGTCTTCCTCGACGCTGGCTTCGAGTGTCGTGCTCTCCACTTCCTTCTCAATACCCTTCCGGGTTACTCAACTCCGGAGTATTTTCGTTCAAGTTCGTTGAGCCCTCGGAGGCATAGTCATTCATCTCCGCAGGATACTCTTCACTAACGACACTCGCTTCCACAGCAGGCTACACCAGAGCCTTAACATTCGACATCCCCTCCACAATCATAGCATTTTCCTTCACTTCATACCTCGCTGGAACGGTTCCAGCTATTCCTTCACGTCTAGGGGTTTGCATCGGCCCGTGCGCAGTATAGTCTGCAGCGTTCCAGTGTCTCCCATACGCGCCGTTACTTGGACAAGAGGAAAGAGCGGCACCTCCCCCCTTCCTCCTGTCCCTATCATTGTTGTGAGGGTCCTAGACCCTGCGCAGGTGGAACCCCGTATTTTCGCTGATGTCGTCATGCTCCGGATCGCGGCCATCATGGGGCAATTAGCCACAACGTGGCCTGTCTGCTTACACATGAAACGCGCCGGAAGAAGGGGGGGGGGCGACCTTGCGAAAGTGCCCCATACCCTCGTCCAGGGCCGTGCCCTCGCGGCTCCAAGCACTCAGCTTGAAAGTGGCCTTTTGCATGCAGTTCGAACAAAAGCCATACTGTCGCTTGCACTCGTTTGTTCCGTGCCCAAGCATATGACAACGCCCATATATGATGTGGCTGTCTCGAGAGTACATATCCGGTCCTTGTCGGATGCCTCGGAAAAACGGTTCCGACGAAAAGTTCGCACCCATTCATCGAAGGAGTCATAACGGGGACTCCTGGAGCCTCCTGTACAGCGGAAACATACTCCGGCCTCTCCTGCGAACGCTGTGGGTCGCGGCAACTGTTGTTGTTGTTGTAGCAGCAAGTTCTGGGTTTGCTGTATCATCGACATCATCTGAGCCAGTGTCAGAGCCCCTAGTGAAGTGATCAAGGTTGTTTATAAAGATTTCGAATGGTCAAGGGCTCGTCGGTTGTGGAAACGCGGAGTTTGCCCGACAACCGTACGCTGGAAGCCAAGGACAACTCCAATACTGACGTCCCCCCTACTATCCTCGTCGGCTTCGCGGGATCGAGTTCAAGGAATAAGTGAACGACCCACTCGTGAAGGAAGTGGGACTGGAAATAGAGAATGGACCCCAGGGGGAGACCGAGGTGGACTCGAGGAATAAATTATACTACCAAGAAGAAGGGGTATTGGATACGTTGATCGCAGACGCTGAAGGTGCAGTGAAAGAACGGCTGGTAGCCGTAATAAAAAAGGATACCGTTCCAACGGGCGAGAACGGCGTAACACATGGAGACTATATTGTGGCGGAAACCTCCTCGTGGATAAAGATGACGGAGACTTAAAGGACAGCACCAAGATGAAGACCGTTCCGGTGAATGAGGACAGCGTAGAGTACGAGGGTGGTTTGGAACCAGAAGTCATCTTGGAGGGGAAGGACCGTGGAGGTCCTGGGAACAGAGAGAGAGAGAGAGAGAGAGAGAGAGAGAGAGAGAGAGAGAGAGGAAATGGAATCTGTAAAAGGGAGTCGGGTTCTGATCATGCCCGACTGTGGACGACAGAAGAGCTCGATGCGCTTGAGGCGGCTGAGACCTTGACCCTCCTGAAGGAAGAGAAGGAAGAATACGACAAGGAGCTGGAGGAACGACTGTTTCCTTTTGACGAAGTGGAATTGAAGCGACGCTTGAAAGCGACGAGGCGCAGGAGGAACCGTCGTTAGAAGAGATAAACGAGATTCTGAACACCCCGATCGAGACATTAGCGAGGACTAAGGAGTCGTCGCCGGGAGCGCTATCTGCGCCAAAATATTGGGTAGATTGGTTCCAGTAGACGTTGGCTACGTCGGAGGAGGCGCGGCGAGCGAACCGTGACTTCAAGGACGTCACTCAGGCCGGGGCGGACCCCCCCCCCAAAGAGTGGGGGCAGTGTCGGCTACGAACCCGGATGACCGTACCGTTGGCGGTGGAACGGGTGACTTCCTTTTGAAGCTAGCAAGGGGTTGATTTGAAAGAACGTCATTACCGTCGACGAAGCGGTGGTGTTGGAGAACATTTTAGTGTCACTGAACGAAACCGTTCCTCTTGTCGATACTTAGCCGTGACTGAGTCTGAGGAACAAGCGACATAGCGAACGCTCTCGCCTCTTTTGCGAGCTGTGATACGGAAGGCCACGTATGAACTCGCACGGGGAAATGAAGTTGGGAACGACTAGGATAAGAGTGCTCCTCTCGAACTCGAAAAGTCGAATTACTAGACAAGGCGGGGCGAGCCATGGTAGTCCGACTCGCTGATCACTTCGGAGAGAATCTCGTAAACAAATTAGTTACTTTATCCGGAACCGGTACCGGAGCGAAGCAGAATTAATCAGATCGAAGAGGCGTGCCCGAGATCGAGGGGACTGGCTCCGTCTCCCATTCGGAAAGCTCGCGTGAAGGGGGTGACCTTCGACTGCACGTCTCACTTCTCGGAGCGCACTGAAGCGTTCGGCGACTATCTTACGCATGTGCACAGAACTTGGCCATCGCACCCGAAGTGTACTCGCCGCCGTTGTCGCTCCGGAGTGTTTTCACGCGCTTGCCGGTCTGAGTTTCAGCAAACGCGACGAATTGCGCGAACTTGTCGGCCACCCCGGACTTGTTCCGCAGCAAGTACACCACACAGAAGTGCGACTTGTCGTCAATAAACGTGACGAAGTAGCGCTTGCCACCAACCGTTGGTGTCTGCATGGGGCCGCACACATCGCTGTGAACCACCTCCAGCACTTGCTTCGCACGGTTCGGCGACGACTTCATGTAGCTCACTCGCGTTTGTTTGCCGAGTGAGCATCCGTCGCACAGCTCCCACTGCTTCAGCGACGCCATGTCGATACGAACACCGTAGCCCTTCTTGACGATGGCGTCTAGACCGCCATGGCCGATGTGACCAAGTCGAAGGTGCCAGAGGTACGACGTGGTATCCCCTTGGCGATCCTTCGAACTTGCCGCATTGGCCTCGTCAGGCATCAGTCATGCACAGCTTGAACAGCCCTTTGCCCTCACGAGCGCCGAGCTTCCACTTACGACCCTTCGTTTCAGCGAAGCATCCGTCGCTCTCGAAGATAACTGGCCCGACGTCCTTGGTGAACCTACCAACCGAAAACAGGTTGCGCGACAGCTTCGGAATGTGCCACACGTTCGTGAGTATACACCCTTCTTCATGCCGCGCGGGGTCTTCATCGACATCACAATGTCGCCGGTCCCCACAGCCTGAACCACACCGTCGTCCGCGAGATGCACGTCCACCGGAGAGATCTTCTTGTAGTTCTTCATGTACTCCTTCGAGTACGTCATGTGAAAAGGCTTGGTCACTTGATGGCAAAATGCGAAGTGATTGATTTGGGTCCTTAGTTCGCAAACTTCTTGCTACTTCTAAGCCTACTGGTTTTCCTACTGTACACTCTACTGGATTCTCTACTCGATACTGCGTTACTTCAGCCAATCAGGAAGTGCCACGTAGAGCTCATCATGTACCACAATCTTGTACCCACCCGTGGCGTAATCGTCCGTGGCGTAAACACCGTCCCATAAACACCGTGACGTAATCTTCGTCCCGTAATCGCAGAAATGGTTGCGGTGTCACTGAGCGAAGGTCATACCGGTATCTTACCGGTATACCGTAGCTGGTCGAGACGTCTTCTTGACAACAAAACCATTCCCAAGCAACCGTGACAAGCGTCGCTACGACACATTTGAGATGCTCCACTTTGACATCTGCGGACCCATGGAGGAAACTCGCTTGACGGCAGCAAGTATCTGCTACTGATCGTGGACGAAGCCAGCGGATGCATGAAGGGTTTCTGTCAGCGTGCCAAGTCGGAGAGTGAAGACTGTATCAAGACATACATCATGAAGGTGCAGACGCAATTCGGCAAGAAGGTCAAGTTTGTGCGGCACGACAAAGCTCGTGAGTTTTCGACCAACTCGCTCAAAGATTTCTACGAAGACGAAGGCATCGAGCAGCAAACCACGGTTCCGTACGCGCACCAGACCAACGGCACGGCAGAGCGAGCCATCCGAACTATCGTCACGATCGGCCGCAGCATGTTGCATCACGCCAAGCTGGACAAGTGTTTCTGGGCTGAGGCGGCGATGACGGCCATCTATGTGAAGAACCGCCTGCCGTCACCCAAGATCGAGCACAAGACTCCGTTCTGGATCGTCTACAAGTCCAAGTCGAGTGTGAAGCACATGCGTGTTTTCGGCTGTCGGACGTACATCCTGACTCCGAAGGAGAAGCGACTCAAGTGGGATCCCAAGGCTCGCGCTGGATTGTTTCTGGGTATGAAGAAGTGTCCAAGGCGTATCGACTTTATGACATCGAGGCGGGGCAGGCGGTCATCAGTCGCGATGTCAACTTTGATGAATCGACCTTTGGACTTTCACCGCCGATTTCTGATGAAGGCGTCGACGACCTGGACTTCGACTCGCCCGAAATCGACGATGATAGTGTTACAGGTGTTGAGGTCTTGAGGCGAGAATCGGGTTGAGCGGAGGGAGTTCTGCACTTGTTGGTCGGGGACCGGAGTGAAGACCACTTGAGCTAAGAAGGAAGACTCGAAAGTGATTGATTTATCGGAGCTTACACTACCTAGTCTACCACATAGATATGCAGCCCTGCATCCAATCATTTGGTGCATCCAATCACCAACACTCCGCACTCGTCCAATCATCCTACTCGTCTAATCATCGGTTGCGTAAACAACGTACCGTAAACATCGCAGGATCGTGTTGGACCGGTTCGGGTTAACCGGTTACTGGTACACAGTACCAAAACCCGGCAACCGTCAATACGCCCCCTCAATGCGAACACGCGTGGATTCCGAGGGACGCCGTCAGATCCATGTGGCGCGGTCCTGGCAGTGCCTTGGTCATGATGTCCGCGAGCATGATTGAAGTCTCACAATACTCGAGCTTGACTTCGCCGCGCTTGACCTCATCACGGATGTGATGGTACTTGATGTCGATGTGTTTGGCGCGACCGTGGTTCACTGGGTTCTTCGTCATCTTGATGCACGACTGGTTGTCTTCAAGGATCTTGAGCTCGGGTCAAAAGGCTTGGTCACTTGATGGCAAAATGCGAAGTGATTGATTTAGGTCCTTAGTTCGCAAACTCCTTGCTACTTCTAAGCCTACAGTTCTACCTACTGGGTACACTCTACTGGATTCTCTACTGGATACTGAGTTACTTCAGCCAATCAGGGAGTGCCACGTAGAGCCCATCTTGTACCCACAATCTTGTACCCACCCATGGCGTAATCGTCCGTGGCGTAAAACACCGTCCCATAAACACCGTGACGTAATCTTCGTCTCGTAATCACAGGATGATTGCGGTGCCACTGAGTGAAGGTCATACCGGTATCCTACCGGTATACAGCAGCTGGTCGAGATGTCTCCTTGACAACACTCCCACTCGACTCGACAGCCTTCAGCGCTTCGATGCCGAGTTTGCTCCGGAGCACACTGAACTACGTCGCAGAGATTGGCTTCGTCATGATGTCCGCCAGCATGTCGGTTGTCGAAACATACTGCAGCACCAATTGACCGTCTTCCACCTTCCCGCGCACGAAATGGTAGCGAATGTCGATGTGCTTGGTGCGCTTGTGGAATTCGGGATTCTTGGCCAACGCGATGGAGCCTTGGTTGTCCTCGTAGATCTTGATTGCTTCATCGCTTGTCATCTCGCCGAGCTCGCACAGGAACACCTTGAGCCACACCGCCTCTTGTGTCGCCTCCGATAGCGCCATGTACTCAGCTTCCGTCGAAGACAGCGCCACTGTCCGCTGCTTCTTGCTCCTCCAGCTGATGCATCCGCCATTCATCATGAACGCGTAGCCACTTGTACTTCTTCTTGACTCGATGTCTCCAGCCCAGTCGGCATCTGAGTAGCCTTGGGGTCCGTCGTCGCAGCTCGCTTGAAACTCGATGCCGTGCGTCTTCGTGCCTTGAATGTACCTGAAGACCCTCTTGAGCGCCTGCCAGTGTGTCGGACATGGGTCTGCTGCAAACTGGCTGAGAACTCCCACTGCTGCTGCGAGGTCCGGGCGTGTGCCTACCATGAGATACATGAGGCATCCCACAGCGTTCCGGTATGGCACGTTTACCATGGTCTCGTCGTGCTTGCAGCCGCCCTCGCACATGGCCTTGGTCAGCTTGAGGCCCGGATCCTGTGGCGTCTTAACAGGGTTGCTCTCCTCCATGTTGAACTTGTTGTCAAGGAGACGCCTCGACCAGCTGCTGTATACCGGTAGGATACCGGTATGACCTTCACTCAGTGGCACCGCAATCATCCTGTGATTACGAGACGAAGATTACGTCACGGTGTTTATGGGACGGTGTTTACGCCACGAACGACTACGCCACGGGTGGGTACAAGATTGTGGGTACATGATGGGCTCTACGTGGCACTCCCTGATTGGCTGAAGTAACTCAGTATCCAGTAGAGAATCCAGTAGAGTGTACCCAGTAGGTAGAACTGTAGGCTTAGAAGTAGCAAGAAGTTTTGCGAACTAAGGACCTAAATCAATCACTTTGCATTTTGCCATCAAGTGACCAAGCCTTTTGGTTATGAGCCCAAGCCCCGCCTTCTCTGAAGACCCCGACTACGCCTTCGCCATGGCCCCACGCAGCCTTCTGCCTTCCGCATCAACAAGTTCGACGGAGCTAACTTCCACACGTGGAAGTTCAAGATGCAGATGGTGCTCGAGGAGCGCGAACTGTGGGAACTGACAAGTGGGGAAGTGAAGCTGGAGCACTGCCAGACTGCGGCGGATCAAGCGCTCTTTCGGAAGAAGTCGCGCAAGGCGCTGGCGATGATCTGTTTCGCGATGGAGGATTCGCAGCTGCCGCTGGTTCGCTCGGCGAGTGGCGCGCATGATGCATGGTCAAGACTGGAAGGACACTTCGAGAAGAAGAGTTTGGCCAACAAGCTCTTTCTTCGTCGACGTTTCTTCACGACGATGATGGAAGAAGGTGATGATGTGCTGGAACACATCAACAAGCTCAAGACACTGGCGGAACAGCTCGACACGGTCGGCGCTCCGGTCAGCGAGGACGACTTGGTGATCACGCTTCTTGGAAGCCTGAGCGAGTCATACCAGTTCCTCATTACGGCGTTGGAGTCAAGGGCCGACTCGCTGTCGTGGGAACTCGTAACGTCTCGGCTCCTGCACGAGGGCATGAAGCGCAAGGAACAAGGTGGCGGCGTCGACGGAGCCGCGCACGGTCGAGCGTTCATGATGAAGGACAACAAGCGCAAGGGCAGACCGGTGAAGAAGACCGGGGCGTGCCACAATTGCGGCAAGTTTGGACATTGGATCGCGGAATGTCCATCGCGGATCCAGAACGACGCGGAGCGATATCGGTCGCAGCGTGCGAATGTCGCGCAGGATGAAGATTCTAGCGACTTCCTCTTCTCGGTTGGTGGTAACACGGGTGCCTCCAAGTCGAATGGAGTGTGGCTGGTCGACTCGGGTGCGACGCAGCACATGACGTACTCGAAGGAGTACATGAAGAACTACAAGAAGATCTCTCCGGTGGACGTGCATCTCGCGGACGACGGTGTGGTTCAGGCTGTGGGGACCGGCGACATTGTGATGTCGATGAAGACCCCGCGCGGCATGAAGAGGGGTGTACTCACGAACGTGTGGCACATTCCGAAGCTGTCACGCAACCTGTTTTCGGTTGGTAGGTTCACCAAGGACGTCGGGCCAGTCATCTTCGAGAGCGACGGATGCTTCGCTGAAACGAAGGGTCGTAAGTGGAAGCTCGGCGCTCGTGAGGGCAAAGGACTGTTCAAGCTGTGCATGACTCCGATGATGCCTGACGAGGCCAATGCGGCAAGTTCGAAGGATCGCCAAGGGGACACCACGTCGTACCTCTGGCACCTTCGACTTGGTCACATCGGCCATGGCGGTCTAGACGCCATCGTCAAGAAGGGCTACGGTGTTCGTATCGACATGGCGTCGCTGAAGCAGTGGGAGCTGTGCGACGGATGCTCACTCGGCAAACAAACGCGAGTGAGCTACATGAAGTCGTCGCCGAACCGTGCGAAGCAAGTGCTGGAAGTCGTACACAGTGATGTATGCGGTCCCATGCAGACGCCGACCTTTGGAGGCAAGCGCTATTTTGTCACGTTTATCGATGACAAGTCGCACTTCTGTGTGGTGTACCTATTGCGCAACAAGTCCGAGATAGCCGACAAGTTCGCGCAATTCGTCGCGTTAGCTGAGACCCAGACTGGCAAGCGCGTGAAAATGCTGCGGAGCGACAACGGTGGCGAGTACACGTCAAGTCAACTGGCGAAGTTCTGCAGTGATCGCGGCATCGTGCAGAAGTTCACTCCACCGTACACGCCTCAGCTCAATGGAGTCGCGGAACGAATGAATCGAACGTTGGTGGAGTGTGCGCGCTGCATGTTAGAACATGCCGGACTGTGGAAAGGGTATTGGGGCGAAGTCGTGATGACTGCCACGTTCCTACGCAAATCGGTGTCCGACGCGCGCGATCAGCCACGACAAGTCGCCGCACCAAGTCTGGACGGGCAAGAAGCCACTGCTGGCAAATATGAAGGTATTCGGTTGCCACGCGTACGTGCTTGTGCCAAAGGAAAAACGGTCCAAGTTTGACGCTCGATCGGTGCGTTGCCGTTTTCTCGGATACTCAGAACACGAGAAAGCGTATCGGTTTGAAGAACTCGAGAGTGGTCGCGTGCTGATAAGCCGCGACGCACAGTTTATGGAAGACGTTTTCGACAGTGGGAGACGCAATTACGCACTAAAGGAAGTGCTCGTGGACGTTCAAGACGAAGAAGCTGAAGTTGCCACGGATGTGATAAGGGTGTTGAGGTCTTGAAGCGAGGCTTGGGTTGAGCGGAGGGAGTTCTGCACTTGGGTGCAGGGACCGGAGTGAAGACCACTTGAGCTGAAGAAGGAAGATTCGAAAGTGATTGATTTATCGGAGCTTAAAAAGGCTTGGTCACTTGATGGCAAAATGCAAAGTGATTGATTTAGGTCCTTAGTTCGCAAACTCCTTGCTACCTCTAAGCCTACAGTTCTACCTACTGGGTACACTCTACTGGATTCTCTACTGGATACTGAGTTACTTCAGCCAATCAGGGAGTGCCACGTAGAGCCCATCTTGTACCCACAATCTTGTACCCACCCATGGCGTAATCGTCCGTGGCGTAAACACCGTCTTATAAACACCGTGACGTAATCTTCGTCTCGTAATCACAGGATGATTGCGGTGCCACTGAGTGAAGGTCATACCGGTATCCTACCGGTATACAGCAGCTGGTCGAGATGTCTCCTTGACAACACTCCCACTCGACTCGACAGCCTTCAGCGCTTCGATGCCGAGTTTGCTCCGGACCACACTGAACCGCGTCGCAGAGATTGGCTTCGTCATGATGTCCGCCAGCATGTCGGTTGTCGAAACATACTGCAGCACCACTTGACCGTCTTCCACCTTCTCGCGCACGAAATGGTAGCGAATGTCGATGTGCTTGGTGCGCTTGTGGAATTCGGGATTCTTGGCCAACGCGATGGAGCCTTGGTTGTCCTCGTAGATCTTGATTGCTTCATCGCTTGTCATCTCGCCGAGCTCGCACAGGAACACCTTGAGCCACACCGCCTCTTGTGTCGCCTCCGATAGCGCCATGTACTCAGCTTCCGTCGAAGACAGCGCCACTGTCCGCTGCTTCTTGCTCCTCCAGCTGATGCATCCGCCATTCATCATGAACGCGTAGCCACTTGTACTTCTTCTTGACTCGATGTCTCCAGCCCAGTCGGCATCTGAATAGCCTTGGGGTCCGTCGTCGCAGCTCGCTTGAAACTCGATGCCGTGCGTCTTCGTGCCTTGAATGTACCTGAAGACCCTCTTGAGCGCCTGCCAGTGTGTCGGACATGGGTCTGCTGCAAACTGGCTGAGAACTCCCACTGCTGCTGCGAGGTCCGGACGTGTGCCTACCATGAGATACATGAGGCATCCCACAGCGTTCCGGTATGGCACGTTTACCATGGTCTCGTCGTGCTTGCAGCCGCCCTCGCACATGGCCTTGGTCAGCTTGAGGCCCGGATCCTGTGGCGTCTTAACAGGGTTGCTCTTCTCCATGTTGAACTTCTCCAGAATGTCTTTCGCAACTTGGTTTGCCGCATCGACACCTTCCCTTCGTCATATCTTGATCGATTTCCATGCCGAGGAAGTACTTGAGGTGGCCCAGGTCCGTCATCTCGAAACGGTCACTGAGCGCCTTCTTCGTCGACTTGAGCAGCTTGTCGTTGTTACTTGCGAGGATCAGGTCGTCGACATATAGCGCCACGAAGATCATGTCTTGGTCGTCACGCTTGAAGTAGATGCAGTGGTCGGACTCGCACTTCTTGAACCCTAGCTTGAGCATGAGGTCGTCGATGGTCTTATTCCACATCCGCGGCGACTGCTTCAAACCGTACAATGACCGCTTGAGCTTGCATACGTACTCCGGGTGGTCTTCGTCAACGTATCCGTCGGGCTGTTGCATGTAGATTTCCTCGTCCAGCACGCCATTCAGGAAAGCCGTCTTGACATCCATCTGATGCAGCTTGAGCCCGTACTTGGCAGCCATGCTCAACACCACCCGGATCGACGTGAACTTGGCCACTGGTGCGAATGTCTCCTCATAGTCGATGCCGTACTTCTGCGAGAACCCCTTGGCCACCAGTCCCGCCTTGAACCGCTCGATCTCTCCAGCCTGGTTCTCCTTCACACGGAACACCCATCGGTTGCCGATTGCATTGCGTCCTTTTGGCAGCGGCACGAGGTTCCACGTCTCGTTCTTGCGGAGCGACTCGACCTCCGAGTCACACGCCGCCTTCCCCTTGACTGCGTCGCTGGATTCCATCGCCAACTTGAACGTGGTCGGCATTTCTCCCACTGAATTCACGACGTATGCAGCTTCAAAGTCTTGACTTTCTTGAGCCGCGGCCGACATCTCGTCCAGAGTCAGGTGTCGACTCTGCCACTTGGCACTTGGAACTTCCACAGCTTCTTCCAGCGACTGCGTCCGCGGGTGTCGCTTGCTGCCTGGTTCAAAATCTTCGTCCCGCGCTGCTTCTTCGTCTTCTCCTTCTTTGTCGTCTCCATCCGACTGCAACGACTCTTGATCCGTCGTCTCATCACCTTGAATGACCACCACCTCCCTCTGATGGTAGTCACGTCTCCCACTGTCGAAGACGTCTTCCATAAACTGCGCGTCGCGGCTCACCAGCACGCGACCGCTCTTGATCTCTTCGAAACGATACGCTTTCTCATGCTCCGAGTATCCCAGGAACCGACAGCGCACCGACCGAGCGTCAAACTTGGTGCGCTTCTCCTTCGGCACGTGCACGTACGCGTGGCAACCGAACACCTTGAGGTTCGCTAGCAGCGGTTTTTTGCCTGTCCAAACTTGGTGCGGCGACTTGTCGTGGTTGATGGCACGCGTCGGACACCGATTACGGAGGAACGTAGCTGTCACGACAGCTTCACCCTAATACGTCTTGGGCAATCCAGCATGTTCCAGCATGCAGCGCGCACACTTCACCAACGTCCGGTTCATGCGCTCGTCGACTCCGTTCAGCTGAGGCGTGTATGGCGGCGTGAACTTCTGCATGATACCACGGTCCGCACAGAACTTGGCCATCGCACCCGAAGTGTACTCGCCGCCATTGTCGCTCCGGAGTGTTTTCACGCGCTTGCCGGTCTGAGTTTTGATAAAGGTGTTGAGGTCTTGAAGCGAGGCTTGGGTTGAGCGGAGGGAGTTCTGCACTTGGGTGCGGGGACCGGAGTGAAGACTACTTGAGCTGAAGAAGGAAGATTCGAAAGTGATTGATTTATCGGAGCTTACACTACCTAGTTGATAAAAGGTATGGATCTTGATAAGTGAAGCTTGGACGGAGCGAAGGAGGTTCTGCACTTGGTGCGAAGACCGGAGTGAAGACCACTTGAGCTGAAGAAGGAAGATCGAAAAGTGATTGATTTATCGGAGCTTAAAAAGGCTTGGTCACTTGATGGCAAAATGCAAAGTGATTGATTTAGGTCCTTAGTTCGCAAACTCCTTGCTACCTCTAAGCCTACAGTTCTACCTACTGGGTACACTCTACTGGATTCTCTACTGGATACTGAGTTACTTCAGCCAATCAGGGAGTGCCACGTAGAGCCCATCATGTACCCACAATATTGTACCCACCCATGGCGTAATCGTCCGTGGCGTAAACACCGTCTTATAAACACCGTGACGTAATCTTCGTCTCGTAATCACAGGATGATTGCGGTGCCACTGAGTGAAGGTCATACCGGTATCCTACCGGTATACAGCAGCTGGTCGAGATGTCTCCTTGACAACACTCCCACTCGGCTCGACAGCCTTCAGCGCTTCGATGCCGAGTTTGCTCCGGAGCACACTGAACTGCGTCGCAGAGATTGGCTTCGTCATGATGTCCGCCAGCATGTCGGTTGTCGAAACATACTGCAGCACCACTTGACCGTCTTCCACCTTCTCGCGCACGAAATGGTAGCGAATGTCGATGTGCTTGGTGCGCTTGTGGAATTCGGGATTCTTGGCCAACGCGATGGAGCCTTGGTTGTCCTCGTAGATCTTGATTGCTTCATCGCTTGTCATCTCGCCGAGCTCGCACAGGAACACCTTGAGCCACACCGCCTCTTGTGTCGCCTCCGATAGCGCCATGTACTCAGCTTCCGTCGAAGACAGCGCCACTGTCCGCTGCTTCTTGCTCCTCCAGCTGATGCATCCGCCATTCATCATGAACGCGTAGCCACTTGTACTTCTTCTTGACTCGATGTCTCCAGCCCAGTCGGCATCTGAATAGCCTTGGGGTCCGTCGTCGCAGCTCGCTTGAAACTCGATGCCGTGCGTCTTCGTGCCTTGAATGTACCTGAAGACCCTCTTGAGCGCCTGCCAGTGTGTCGGACATGGGTCTGCTGCAAACTGGCTGAGAACTCCCACTGCTGCTGCGAGGTCCGGACGTGTGCCTACCATGAGATACATGAGGCATCCCACAGCGTTCCGGTATGGCACGTTTACCATGGTCTCGTCGTGCTTGCAGCCGCCCTCGCACATGGCCTTGGTCAGCTTGAGGCCCGGATCCTGTGGCGTCTTAACAGGGTTGCTCTTCTCCATGTTGAACTTCTCCAGAATGTCTTTCGCAAACTTGGTTTGCCGCATCGACACCTTCCCTGTCGTCACATCTTGATCGATTTCCATGCCGAGGAAGTACTTGAGGTGGCCCAGGTCCGTCATCTCGAAACGGTCACTGAGCGCCTTCTTCGTCGACTTGAGCAGCTTGTCGTTGTTACTTGCGAGGATCAGGTCGTCGACATATAGCGCCACGAAGATCATGTCTTGGTCGTCACGCTTGAAGTAGATGCAGTGGTCGGACTCGCACTTCTTGAACCCTAGCTTGAGCATGAGGTCGTCGATAGTCTTATTCCACATCCGCGGCGACTGCTTCAAACCGTAAAGAGACTGCTTGAGCTGACAGACATAGTCCGGGTGCTTTTCATCGATGTAGCCGTCCGGCTGTGCCATGTAAATGTCTTCGTCCAACAAACCGTTCAGGAAAGCTGTCTTGACATCCATCTGGTGCACCATGAGATTGTACTTGGCCGCCAGACTGAGCAGGATCCTGATCGACGTGAACTTGGCCACTGGCGCGAAAGTCTCGTCGTAGTCGATGCCGTACTTCTGCGAAAATCCCTTGGCCACCAGTCGCGCCTTGAACCGTTCGATCTCTCCAGCCTGGTTCTCCTTCACACGGAACACCCATCGGTTGCCGATTGCATTGCGTCCTTTTGGCAGCGGCACGAGGTTCCACGTCTCGTTCTTGCGGAGCGACTCGACCTCCGAGTCACACGCCTCCTTCCACTTGACTGCGTCGCTGGATTCCATCGCCAACTTGAACGTGGTCGGCATTTCTCCCACTGAATTCACGACGTATGCAGCTTCAAAGTCTTGACTTTCTTGAGCCGCGGCCGACATCTCGTCCAGAGTCAGGTGTCGACTCTGCCACTTGGCACTTGGAACTTCCACAGCTTCTTCCAGCGACTGCGTCCGCGGGTGTCGCTTGCTGCCTGGTTCAAAATCTTCGTCCCGCGCTGCTTCTTCGTCTTCTCCTTCTTTGTCGTCTCCATCCGACTGCAACGACTCTTGATCCGTCGTCTCATCATCTTGAATGACCACCAGCTCCCTCTGATGGTAGTCACGTCTCCCACTGTCGAAGACGTCTTCCATAAACTGCGCGTCGCGGCTCACCAGCACGCGACCGCTCTTGATCTCTTCGAAACGATACGCTTTCTCATGCTCCGAGTATCCCAGGAACCGACAGCGCACCGACCGAGCGTCAAACTTGGTGCGCTTCTCCTTCGGCACGTGCACGTACGCGTGGCAACCGAACACCTTGAGGTTCGCTAGCAGCGGTTTTTTGCCTGTCCAAACTTGGTGCGGCGACTTGTCGTGGTTGATGGCACGCGTCGGACACCGATTACGGAGGAACGTAGCTGTCACGACAGCTTCACCCTAATACGTCTTGGGCAATCCAGCATGTTCCAGCATGCAGCGCGCACACTCCACCAACGTCCGGTTCATGCGCTCGTCGACTCCGTTCAGCTGAGGCGTGTATGGCGGCGTGAACTTCTGCATGATACCACGGTCCGCACAGAACTTGGCCATCGCACCCGAAGTGTACTCGCCGCCATTGTCGCTCCGGAGTGTTTTCACGCGCTTGCCGGTCTGAGTTTTGATAAAGGTGTTGAGGTCTTGAAGCGAGGCTTGGGTTGAGCGGAGGGAGTTCTGCACTTGGGTGCGGGGACCGGAGTGAAGACCACTTGAGCTGAAGAAGGAAGATTCGAAAAGTGATTGATTTATCGGAGCTTAAAAAGGCTTGGTCACTTGATGGCAAAATGCAAAGTGATTGATTTAGGTCCTTAGTTCGCAAACTCCTTGCTACCTCTAAGCCTACAGTTCTACCTACTGGGTACACTCTACTGGATTCTCTACTGGATACTGAGTTACTTCAGCCAATCAGGGAGTGCCACGTAGAGCCCATCATGTACCCACAATCTTGTACCCACCCATGGCGTAATCGTCCGTGGCGTAAACACCGTCCCATAAACACCGTGACGTAATCTTCGTCTCGTAATCACATGATGATTGCGATGCCACTGAGTGAAGGTCATACCGGTATCCTACCGGTATACAGCAGCTGGTCGAGATGTCTCCTTGACAGCATTTCCACTCGGCTCGACAGCCTTCAGCGCTTCGATGCCGAGTTTGCTCCGGACCACACTGAACCGCGTCGCAGAGATTGGCTTCGTCATGATGTCCGCCAGCATGTCGGTTGTCGAAACATACTGCAGCACCACTTGACCGTCTTCCACCTTCTCGCGCACGAAATGGTAGCGAATGTCGATGTGCTTGGTGCGCTTGTGGAATTCGGGATTCTTGGCCAACGCGATGGAGCCTTGGTTGTCCTCGTAGATCTTGATTGCTTCATCGCTTGTCATCTCGCCGAGCTCGCACAGGAACACCTTGAGCCACACCGCCTCTTGTGTCGCCTCCGATAGCGCCATGTACTCAGCTTCCGTCGAAGACAGCGCCACTGTCCGCTGCTTCTTGCTCCTCCAGCTGATGCATCCGCCATTCATCATGAACGCGTAGCCACTTGTACTTCTTCTTGACTCGATGTCTCCAGCCCAGTCGGCATCTGAATAGCCTTGGGGTCCGTCGTCGCAGCTCGCTTGAAACTCGATGCCGTGCGTCTTCGTGCCTTGAATGTACCTGAAGACCCTCTTGAGCGCCTGCCAGTGTGTCGGACATGGGTCTGCTGCAAACTGGCTGAGAACTCCCACTGCTGCTGCGAGGTCCGGACGTGTGCCTACCATGAGATACATGAGGCATCCCACAGCGTTCCGGTATGGCACGTTTACCATGGTCTCGTCGTGCTTGCAGCCGCCCTCGCACATGGCCTTGGTCAGCTTGAGGCCCGGATCCTGTGGCGTCTTAACAGGGTTGCTCTTCTCCATGTTGAACTTCTCCAGAATGTCTTTCGCAAACTTGGTTTGCCGCATCGACACCTTCCCTGTCGTCACATCTTGATCGATTTCCATGCCGAGGAAGTACTTGAGGTGGCCCAGGTCCGTCATCTCGAAACGGTCACTGAGCGCCTTCTTCGTCGACTTGAGCAGCTTGTCGTTGTTACTTGCGAGGATCAGGTCGTCGACATATAGCGCCACGAAGATCATGTCTTGGTCGTCACGCTTGAAGTAGATGCAGTGGTCGGACTCGCACTTCTTGAACCCTAGCTTGAGCATGAGGTCGTCGATAGTCTTATTCCACATCCGCGGCGACTGCTTCAAACCGTAAAGAGACTGCTTGAGCTGACAGACATAGTCCGGGTGCTTTTCATCGATGTAGCCGTCCGGCTGTGCCATGTAAATGTCTTCGTCCAACAAACCGTTCAGGAAAGCTGTCTTGACATCCATCTGGTGCACCATGAGATTGTACTTGGCCGCCAGACTGAGCAGGATCCTGATCGACGTGAACTTGGCCACTGGCGCGAATGTCTCCTCATAGTCGATGCCGTACTTCTGCGAAAATCCCTTGGCCACCAGTCGCGCCTTGAACCGTTCGATCTCTCCAGCCTGGTTCTCCTTCACAAGGAACACCCATCGGTTGCCGATTGCATTGCGTCCTTTTGGCAGCGGCACGAGGTTCCACGTCTCGTTCTTGCGGAGCGACTCGACCTCCGAGTCACACGCCTCCTTCCCCTTGACTGCGTCGCTGGATTCCATCGCCAACTTGAACGTGGTCGGCATTTCTCCCACTGAATTCACGACGTATGCAGCTTCAAAGTCTTGACTTTCTTGAGCCGCGGCCGACATCTCGTCCAGAGTCAGGTGTCGACTCTGCCACTTGGCACTTGGAACTTCCACAGCTTCTTCCAGCGACTGCGTCCGCGGGTGTCGCTTGCTGCCTGGTTCAAAATCTTCGTCCCGCGCTGCTTCTTCGTCTTCTCCTTCTTTGTCGTCTCCATCCGACTGCAACGACTCTTGATCCGTCGTCTCATCATCTTGAATGACCACCACCTCCCTCTGATGGTAGTCACGTCTCCCACTGTCGAAGACGTCTTCCATAAACTGCGCGTCGCGGCTCACCAGCACGCGACCGCTCTTGATCTCTTCGAAACGATACGCTTTCTCATGCTCCGAGTATCCCAGGAACCGACAGCGCACCGACCGAGCGTCAAACTTGGTGCGCTTCTCCTTCGGCACGTGCACGTACGCGTGGCAACCGAACACCTTGAGGTTCGCTAGCAGCGGTTTTTTGCCTGTCCAAACTTGGTGCGGCGACTTGTCGTGGTTGATGGCACGCGTCGGACACCGATTACGGAGGAACGTAGCTGTCACGACAGCTTCACCCTAATACGTCTTGGGCAATCCAGCATGTTCCAGCATGCAGCGCGCACACTCCACCAACGTCCGGTTCATGCGCTCGTCGACTCCGTTCAGCTGAGGCGTGTATGGCGGCGTGAACTTCTGCATGATACCACGGTCCGCACAGAACTTGGCCATCGCACCCGAAGTGTACTCGCCGCCATTGTCGCTCCGGAGTGTTTTCACGCGCTTGCCGGTCTGAGTTTTGATAAAGGTGTTGAGGTCTTGAAGCGAGGCTTGGGTTGAGCGGAGGGAGTTCTGCACTTGGGTGCGGGGACCGGAGTGAAGACCACTTGAGCTGAAGAAGGAAGATTCGAAAGTGATTGATTTATCGGAGCTTACACTACCTAGTTGATAAAAGGTATGGATCTTGATAAGTGAAGCTTGGACGGAGCGAAGGAGGTTCTGCACTTGGTGCGAAGACCGGAGTGAAGACCACTTGAGCTGAAGAAGGAAGATTCGAAAGTGATTGATTTATCGGAGCTTACACTACCTAGTTGATAAAAGGTATGGATCTTGATCAGTGAAGCTTGTATTGAGGGTTGCCGGGTTTTGATACTGTGTACCAGTAACCGGTTAACCCGAACCGGTCCAACACGATCCCGCGATGTTTACGGTACGTTGCTTACGCAACCGATGATTAGACGAGTAGGATGATTGGACGAGTGCGGAGTGTTGGTGATTGGATGCACCAAATGATTGGATGCAGGGCTGCATATCTATGTGGTAGACTAGGTAGTGTAAGCTCCGATAAATCAATCACTTTCGAATCTTCCTTCTTCAGCTCAAGTGGTCTTCACTCCGGTCCTCGCACCCAAGTGCAGAACTCCCTTCGCTCCGTCCAAGCTTCACTTATCAAGATCCATACCTTTTATCAGGTTATGAGCCCAAGCACCATGTCCTCTGCCCAAGACGTCTCGACCAAGGTCTCCATCGACAAGTTCAACGGAGACAACTACGCGACGTGGAACCGCTACATGCGTGGCGTGTTCCTGACCAAGTCGACGTGGCATGTGGTAAATCGGGAAACGTCTCCATCCTTTACGGACTCCCGGGCCAAGGACGAGTATGTCAAGTCGAGCAACATCGCTTTTGGACTGATGTTGCTTCACATGGACGCCGACTACCATCATGTGGTCGATGACTGCGAGGAAGCATGGATCGCGTGGACGCGCTTGAAGACGCTGTACGGTGGATCGCAGAAGGCTGGTCGCATCTACCTCAAGCGACAGCTCTTCAGCATGTAGATGTCGGAAGGCGGCAATGTGTTGCATCATTGCAACGAGGTCCTCAACATCAGCGCCAAGCTCAGCAGCATCGGTGCCAAGATGGAGGACGAGGACGTGGCGATCTGCTTGTTGCGCAGCCTCCCCAAGAGCTACGATGGTCTTGTTCCACATCCGCGGCGACTGCTTCAAACCGTAAAGAGACCGCTTGAGCTGACAGACATAGTCCGGGTGCTTTTCATCGATGTAGCCGTCCGGCTGTGCCATGTAGATGTCTTCGTCTAACAAACCGTTCAGGAAAGCTGTCTTGACATCCATCTGGTGCACCATGAGATTGTACTTGGCCGCCAGACTGAGCAGGATCCTGATCGACGTGAACTTGGCCACTGGCGCGAAAGTCTCGTCGTAGTCGATGCCGTACTTCTGCGAAAATCCCTTGGCCACCAGGCGCGCCTTGAACCGTTCGATCTCTCCAGCCTGGTTCTCCTTCACACGGAACACCCATCGGTTGCCGATTGCCTTGCGTCCTTTTGGCAGCGGCACGAGGATCCACGTCTCGTTCTTGCGGAGCGACTCGACCTCCGAGTCACACGCCTCCTTCCACTTGACTGCGTCGCTGGATTCCATCGCCGACTTGAACGTGGTCGGCATTTCTCCCACTGAATTCACGACGTATGCAGCTTCGAAGTCTTGACTTTCTTGAGCCGCAGCCGACATCTCGTCCAGAGTCAGGTGTCGACTCTGCCGCTTGGCACTTGGAACTTCCACAGCTTCTTCCAGCGACTGCGTCCGCGGGTGTCGCTTGCTGCCTGGTTCAAAACCTTCGTCCCGCGCTGCTTCTTCGTCTTCTTCTTCTTTGTCGTCTTCATCCGACTGCAACGAATCTTGATCCGTCGTCTCTTCATCTTGAATGACCACCACCTCCCTCTGATGGTAGTCACGTCTCCCACTGTCGAAGACGTCTTCCATAAACTGCGCGTCGCGGCTCACCAGCACGCGACCGCTCTTGGTCTCTTCGAAACGGTACGCTTTCTCATGCTCCGAGTATCCCAGGAACCGACAGCGCACCGACCGAGCGTCAAACTTGGTGCGCTTCTCCTTCGGCACGTGCACGTACGCGTGGCAACCGAACACCTTGAGGTTCGCTAGCAGCGGTTTTTTGCCTGTCCAAACTTGGTGCGGCGACTTGTCGTGGTTGATGGCACGCGTCGGACACCGATTACGGAGGAACGTAGCTGTCACGATAGCTTCACCCCAATACGTCTTGGGCAATCCAGCATGTTCCAGCATGCAGCGCGCACACTCCACCAACGTCCGGTTCATGCGCTCGGCGACTCCGTTCAGCTGAGGCGTGTATGGCGGCGTGAACTTCTGCATGATACCACGGTCCGCACAGAACTTGGCCATCTCACCCGAAGTGTACTCGCCGCCGTTGTCGCTCCGCAGCATTTTCACGCGCTTGCCAGTCTGGGTCTCAGCTAACGCGACGAATTGCGCGAACTTGTCGGCCACCTCGGACTTGTTGCGCAGCAAGTACACCACACAGAAGTGCGACTTGTCATCGATAAACGTGACAAAATAGCGCTTGCCTCCAAAGGTCGGCGTCTGCATGGGACCGCATACATCACTGTGTACGACTTCTAGCACTTGCTTGGCACGGTTTGGCGACGTCTTCATGTAGCTTACTCGCGTTTGCTTGCCGAGTGAGCATCCGTCGCATAACTCCCACTGCTTCACCGACGCCATATCGATACCAACACCGTAGCCCTTCTTGACGATGGCGTCTAGACCGCCATGGCCGATGTGACCAAGTCGAAGGTGCCAGAGGTACGACGTGGTGTCTGTTGTCAAGGAGACGTCTCGACCAGCTGCTGTATACCGGTAGGATACCGGTATGACCTTCACTCAGTGGCATCGCAATCATCCTGTGATTACGAGACGAAGATTACGTCACGGTGTTTATGGGACGGTGTTTACGCCACGGACGATTACGCCATGGGTGGGTACAAGATTGTGGGTACATGATGGGCTCTACGTGGCACTCCCTGATTGGCTGAAGTAACTCAGTATCCAGTAGAGAATCCAGTAGAGTGTACCCAGTAGGTAGAACTGTAGGCTTAGAGGTAGCAAGGAGTTTGCGAACTAAGGACCTAAATCAATCACTTTGCATTTTGCCATCAAGTGACCAAGCCTTTTGGTTATGAGCCCAAGCCCCGTCTTCCCTGACCAAGACCCCGACTACGCCTTCGCCATGGACGCCACTTCGACTACCGCCCGCATTAACAAGTTCGACGGAACTAACTTCCACACGTGGAAGTTCAAGATGCAGATGGTGCTCGAGGAGCGCGAACTGTGGGAAGTGACAAGTGGGGAAGTGAAGCTGGAGCACTGCCAGACTGCGGCGGATCATGATGAAAGGTATGGATCTTGGACACGAAGCTTGTACGAAGCGGAGGGAGGGACGTCGCAGACGGCGGGACCGGAGCGAAGGCACTTGAGGGGTAGAATGAAGATTCGAAAGTGATTGAATTGTTGGAGCTTACACCCTACTGTTATAGACACGCGACCCTGCGTCCTATCACCTAGTGCATCTAATCAACCATCACTCACCGGTGTTCGTCCAATCATCCTACTCGTCTAATCATCGGTGGCGTAAACAACGTACCGTAAACATCGCGGGATCGTGTTGGACCGGTTCGGGTTAACCGGTTACTGGTACACAGTACCAAAACCCGGCAACCCTCAATACGCCCCCTCAATGCGAACACGCGTGGATTCCGAGGGACGCCGTCAGATCCGCGTGGCGTGGTCCTGGCAGTGCCTTGGTCATGATGTCCGCCAGCATGATAGAAGTCTCGCAGTACTCGAGCTTGACTTCGCCGCGCTTGACCTCATCACGGATGTGATGGTACTTGATGTCGATGTGCTTGGCGCGACCATGGTTCACTGGGTTCTTCGTCATCTTGATGCACGACTGGTTGTCTTCGAGGATCTTGAGCTCTGGCCCCGATTTGTTCGCTGCCGTCAAAATCTCGCACAACAGGCGATGAATCCACTTGCCTTCTTGGATCGCCAGACTGAGTGCGATGTACTCCGCCTCACTCGTAGACAGCGAAACACTTGACTGCTTCTTGCTTCCCCAGCTCACTGGTGCACCCATTAGCATGAACGTGTAGCCGGAAGTCGACTTGCGGTCCGCGAGGTCGCCAGCCCAGTCCGCGTCCGAGTACCCGCGAAAGTCGATGTTGTCACCCGGCTTGAAGCAGATCCCATGCGTCTTGGTGCCTTGCAGGTAGCGAAAGATACGCTTGACCGCAACCCAGTGTTCTTCTTGAGGGTTCTCCATGAAGCGCGACGCATAGCCAACGGCGTACGCGATGTCCGGGCGCGTGGCAGTCATCAAGTGCATCAGAGCACCCACAGCTTCGCGAAACGGAGCGTTCACCTTAGTCGCTGCGTCACTTGAAATCAGTCGAGTGCTTATGTCGACGGGACTCACCACGGCCTTGCACTCGTCCATACCAAAACGCTTGAGAATGTCATCCACATAGCGGCGCTGACACATCGTCACGCTGCCGTCCGGGCCGTCCACCAATTCGATCCCAAGAACGAACGCGCACTTGCCGCTGTCGGTCATCTCGAAGCGTGTCTTGAGGTCGGTCTTCGTGCGTGAGATCAGTTCGGGTGAACTTCCGGTAATCAGCACGTCATCCACGTAGACCAGCACTAGCACGCAGTGACCGTCAACGATCTTGATGTAGAGGCACGGGTCGAACGCCGATACTTGAAAGCCGATGGAGCACACGAACTCGTCGAAGGTCTCGTTCCACACGCGCGAAGCTTGCTTGAGACCGTAGATCGCCTTCACCAATTCCAGGCAGTCGAAGTCACCGTCGAGATCAACACCTTCGGGGACCGCGCAGAACACCAGTTCTTTCATTATCCCGTACAGGAAAGCTGTCACCACGTCGAGTTGGTCGAGGGGCCAGTCAAAATACTTGGCAATCGCGATGATCATGCGCAGCGTCACGTACTTGACCACGGGCGAGAACGTCTCGGTGTAGTCGATGCCGTACTTCTGCTTGAACCCCTTGGCCACGAGGCGCGCCTTGTACTTCTCGATCGATCCGTCCGCTTTGCGCTTGATCTTGAACACCCACTTGGTGCCGATGGCGCGTTGTCCGTTAGGCAACTTGGCAGCACGAAACACACCACGAAGTCGCATCGATTCGAGCTCAGCACGAATCGCCTTGCGCCAGTGCACTTGGTCGGGGCCGTTCACCGCTTCTTGGAATGTCGTCGGCTCCGATAGATCGCCTGCTTCGACGGCATTGGCACTTGCACGCCAAAAAACTGGTGGAGTCGATTCTTCATCTTGGTCTCCAGACTTTTCTTCTTCGTCTGCGTCTGCTCGGTGCGGAGGGGAGTAGTTCGGCGCACTTGCTTCTTCCAGTCCAGGTCGATGACGCACAGCTCGCGGTTTTCTGGCAGCTTCATCTTCGTCACTCGGGCGGCTCTTGCGCTTCCCTGCCTGCGTGTACTCCGTCTGGCGGAAACCATCATTGTCGATGTCGAGCGAGTCGAAGTCCAGGTCGTCGACATCTTCATCGGAAATCGTCGGTGAAAATCCAAAGGTCGACTCATCGAAGTTGACATCGCGACTGATAACCACCTGCCCCGCCTCGATGTCATAAAGTCGATACGCCTTGGACACTTCTTCGTAACCCAGGAACAGTCCAGCGCGAGCCTTGGGATCCCACTTGAGCCGCTTCTCCTTCGGAGTCAGAATGTACGTCCGACAGCCGAACACACGCATGTGCTTCACACTCGGCTTGGAGTTGTAAACGATCTCGAACGGAGTCTTGTGCTCGATCTTGGGTGACGGCAGACGATTCTTCACGTAGATGGCAGTCATGGCCGCCTCAGCCCAGAAACACTTGTCCAGCTTAGCGTGATGCAGCATGCTGCGGCCGATCGTAACGATAGTTCGGATGGCTCGCTCTGCCGTGCCGTTCGTCTGGTGCGCGTACGGAACCGTGGTTTGCTGCTCGATGCCTTCGTCTTCGTAGAAGTCGTTGAGCGAGTTGGTCGCAAACTCACGAGCTCCGTCGTGCCGCACAAACTTGACCTTCTTGCCGAACTGCTTCTGCACCTTCATGATGTACGTCTTGATGCAGTCTTCGCTCTCCGATTTGGCACGCAGGCAGAAACCCTTCATGCATCCACTGGCTTCGTCCACGATCAGTAGCAGGTACTTGCTGCCGCCAAGCGAGTTTTCCTCCATGGGTCCGCAGATGTCGAAGTGGAGCAGCTCAAATGTGTCGTAGCGACGCTTGTCACGGTTGCTTGGGAATGGTTTTTGGACCATTTTACCTTGCTGGCAACCACGACACAGACTTGGTCCGCTCGACTTGAAAGGTGCCTTCGCGTCCTTGATCATGTGGTTGTCGACCATCTTGCGAAGCACCTCAACCGGAGCGTGACCCATGCGCGCGTGCAGGTCGACAGTCTTGCCACTCGTCGCCGCATTCGCCGATCGCTGAGGCGTCTGAAGCCAGTAGAGTCCATCCATGAGGTTTGCCGTCGCCACCACTTGCTTGGAGCCTTTGTGCGCAATCTGCATCTTGGTGCCGTCGAACACCACTTGAAACTTGTCACTTTTGTTGATCTGCGGTACCGAAAGCAGATTCTTGCTCATGCTTGGCACGTACAGCGCGTTCTTGATCTCGATCTCGCGCTCGTCGCCATTGGGCAGAACCACTTGTTCCACGATGGTCCCCACACCCTTGATGGCCGCCTTGTTGCCGTCGGCCACCGAAAGTTCGCCTTCGTTCCGCTCAATCAAATGGACGAACTTGGTCTTGTCGTTGCAGATGTGGTGCGTTGCGCCGCTGTCGACCGCCCACATCCCGGACACATTCTTGCCCGTCGAAACCCCACATTCCAGTGAAACCGCGAACGCTACTCGATCGTAGTCGTAGTCGTAGCCGTTGCTGTCGTTTCTCCACTGGATGTTGTTGACCCCGCGTCCACGGCCGTTGCCGCCGCGTCTCGGCCCTCGGTTCTCGTCCTTCTGCTTGGTCCAGCACTTGTCAATCGTGTGCCCCACTTTTCCGCAGTACGTACACTGGCGAGACTCTCGGTCGGTGTTGAACGCCTTGGCCGCGTTCTCCGTCTTCACCGTCGCCGTCTTCTCGCCTTGTCTCTTGATGTGCTCGTTCGTGAGCACCTTCACGACGTCTTGCGACCGCAGTTCAGCGCTGCTCATCTCCAAGTTCAGCACGACGTTCTCGTAGCTCTTGGGGAGGCTGCGCAACAAGCAGATCGCCACGTCCTCGTCCTCCGTCTTGGCACCGATGCTGCTGAGCTTGGCGCTGATGTTGAGGACCTCGTTGCAATGATGCAACACATTGCCGCCTTCCGACATCTCCATGCTGAAGAGTTGGCGCTTCAGGTAGATGCGTCCAGCCTTCTGCGAACCACCGTACAGCGTCTTCAGGCGCGACCAGGCAACCCACGCTTCCTCGCAGTCGTCGACCACATGGTGGTAGTCCGCGTCCATGTGGAGCAGCATCAGTCCGAAAGCGATGTTGCTCAACTTGACGTAGTCGTCCTTGGCCCGCGAGTCCGTGTAGCTTGGCGTCGTCTCACGGTTCACGACATGCCACGTCGACTTGGTCAGGAACACGCCACGCATGTAGCGGTTCCACGTCGCGTAGTTGTCCCCGTTGAACTTGTCAATGGAGACCTTGGTCGAGGCGTCTTGGGCAGAGGACATGGTGCTTGGGCTCATAACCTGATGAAAGGTATGGATCTTGGACACGAAGCTTGTACGAAGCGGAGGGAGGGACGTCGCAGACGGCGGGACCGGAGCGAAGGCACTTGAGGGGTAGAATGAAGATTCGAAAGTGATTGAATTGTTGGAGCTTACACCCTACTGTTATAGACACGCGACCCTGCGTCCTATCACCTAGTGCATCTAATCAACCATCACTCACCGGTGTTCGTCCAATCATCCTACTCGTCTAATCATCGGTGGCGTAAACAACGTACCGTAAACATCGCGGGATCGTGTTGGACCGGTTCGGGTTAACCGGTTACTGGTACACAGTACCAAAACCCGGCAACCCTCAATAGATCAAGCGCTCTTTCGGAAGAAGTCGCGCAAGGCGCTGGCGATGATCTGTCTCGCGATGGAGGATTCGCAGCTGCCGCTGGTTCGCTCGGCGAGTGGCGCGCATGATGCATGGTCAAGACTGGAAGGACACTTCGAGAAGAAGAGTTTGGCCAACAAGCTCTTTCTTCGTCGACGTTTCTTCACGACGATGATGGACGAAGGTGATGATGTGCTGGAGCACATCAACAAGATCAAGACGCTGGCGGAGCAGCTCGACGCAGTGGGCGCTCCGGTCAGCGAGGACGACTTGGTGATCACGCTTTTGGGAAGTCTGAGCGAGTCGTACCAGTTCCTGATCACGGCGTTGGAGTCGAGAGCCGACTCACTGTCGTGGGAACTCGTGACGTCTCGGCTGCTGCATGAGGACATGAAGCGCAAGGAACAAGGTGGCGGTACGGACGGCACCGCGCACGGACAAGGTCAAGCGTTCATGACAAGCGACAACAAGCGCAAGGGTCGGCAGGCGCAGAAGACTAGTGCCTGTCACTACTGTGGCGAGCACGGACATTGGATCGCCAAGTGTCCGGTGCGAATCCGCGAGAACGCGGAGCGGCAGAGGCCGCAACGAGCGAATGTCGCGCAGAGTGAAGATGACTCTGGCGACTTCCTCTTCTCGGTTGGTGGTAACACGGGTGCCTCCAAGTCGAATGGAGTGTGGCTGGTCGACTCGGGTGCGACGCAGCACATGACGTACTCGAAGGAGTACATGAAGAACTACAAGAAGATCTCTCCGGTGGACGTGCATCTCGCGGACGACGGTGTGGTTCAGGCTGTGGCGACCGGCGACATTGTGATGTCGATGAAGACCCCGCGCGGCATGAAGAAGGGTGTACTCACGAACGTGTGGCACATTCCGAAGCTGTCGCGTAACCTGTTTTCGGTTGGTCGGTTCACTAAGGACGTCGGGCCAGTTATCTTCGAGAGCGACGGGTGCTTCGCTGAAACGAAGAGTCTCAAGTGGAAGCTCGGCGCTCGTGAGGGCAAAGGGCTGTTCAAGCTGTGCATGACTCCGATGATGCCTGACGAGGCCAATGCGGCAAGTTCGAAGGATCGCCAAGGGGACACCACGTCGTACCTCTGGCACCTTCGACTTGGTCACATCGGCCATGGCGGTCTAGACGCCATCGTCAAGAAGGGCTACGGTGTTGGTATCGATATGGCGTCGGTGAAGCAGTGGGAGTTATGCGACGGATGCTCACTCGGCAAGCAAACGCGAGTAAGCTACATGAAGACGTCGCCAAACCGTGCCAAGCAAGTGCTAGAAGTCGTACACAGTGATGTATGCGGTCCCATGCAGACGCCGACCTTTGGAGGCAAGCGCTATTTTGTCACGTTTATCGATGACAAGTCGCACTTCTGTGTGGTGTACTTGCTGCGCAACAAGTCCGAGGTGGCCGACAAGTTCGCGCAATTCGTCGCGTTAGCTGAGACCCAGACTGGCAAGCGCGTGAAAATGCTGCGGAGCGACAACGGCGGCGAGTACACTTCGGGTGAGATGGCCAAGTTCTGTGCGGACCGTGGTATCATGCAGAAGTTCACGCCGCCATACACGCCTCAGCTGAACGGAGTCGCCGAGCGCATGAACCGGACGTTGGTGGAGTGTGCGCGCTGCATGCTGGAACATGCTGGATTGCCCAAGACGTATTGGGGTGAAGCTGTCGTGACAGCTACGTTCCTCCGTAATCGGTGTCCGACGCGTGCCATCAACCACGACAAGTCGCCGCACCAGGTTTGGACAGGCAAGAAACCGCTGCTAGCGAACCTCAAGGTGTTCGGTTGCCACGCGTACGTGCACGTGCCGAAGGAGAAGCGCACCAAGTTTGACGCTCGGTCGGTGCGCTGTCGGTTCTTATGAAAGGTATGGATCTTGGACACGAAGCTTGTACGAAGCGGAGGGAGGGACGTCGCAGACGGCGGGACCGGAGCGAAGGCACTTGAGGGGTAGAATGAAGATTCGAAAGTGATTGAATTGTTGGAGCTTACACCCTACTGTTATAGACACGCGACCCTGCGTCCTATCACCTAGTGCATCTAATCAACCATCACTCACCGGTGTTCGTCCAATCATCCTACTCGTCTAATCATCGGTGGCGTAAACAACGTACCGTAAACATCGCGGGATCGTGTTGGACCGGTTCGGGTTAACCGGTTACTGGTACACAGTACCAAAACCCGGCAACCCTCAATACGCCCCCTCAATGCGAACACGCGTGGATTCCGAGGGACGCCGTCAGATCCGTGTGGCGTGGTCCTGGCAGTGCCTTGGTCATGATGTCCGCCAGCATGATAGAAGTCTCGCAGTACTCGAGCTTGACTTCGCCGCGCTTGACCTCATCACGGATGTGATGGTACTTGATGTCGATGTGCTTGGCGCGACCATGGTTCACTGGGTTCTTCGTCATCTTGATGCACGACTGGTTGTCTTCGCGGATCTTGAGCTCGGGTCCAGTCTCGTTGGCAGCCGCCAAAATCTCGCATAGCAGGCGATGAATCCACTTGCCTTCTTGGATCGCCAGACTGAGCGCGATGTACTCCGCCTCACTCGTAGACAGCGAAACACTTGACTGCTTCTTGCTTCCCCAGCTCACTGGTGCACCCATTAGCATGAACGTGTAGCCGGAAGTCGACTTGCGGTCCGCGAGGTCGCCAGCCCAGTCCGCGTCCGAGTACCCGCGAAAGTCGATGTTGTCACCCGGCTTGAAGCAGATCCCATGCGTCTTGGTGCCTTGCAGGTAGCGAAAGATACGCTTGACCGCAACCCAGTGTTCTTCTTGAGGGTTCTCCATGAAGCGCGACGCATAGCCAACGGCGTACGCGATGTCCGGGCGCGTGGCAGTCATCAAGTGCATCAGAGCACCAACAGCTTCGCGAAACGGAGCGTTCACCTTAGTCGCTGCGTCACTTGAAATCAGTCGAGTGCTTATGTCGACGGGACTCACCACGGCCTTGCACTCGTCCATACCAAAACGCTTGAGAATGTCATCCACATAGCGGCGCTGACACATCGTCACGCTGCCGTCCGGGCCGTCCACCAATTCGATCCCAAGAACGAACGCGCACTTGCCGCTGTCGGTCATCTCGAAGCGTGTCTTGAGGTCGGTCTTCGTGCGTGAGATCAGTTCGGGTGAACTTCCGGTAATCAGCACGTCATCCACGTAGACCAGCACTAGCACGCAGTGACCGTCAACGATCTTGATGTAGAGGCACGGGTCGAACGCCGATACTTGAAAGCCGATGGAGCACACGAACTCGTCGAAGGTCTCATTCCACACGCGCGAAGCTTGCTTGAGACCGTAGATCGCCTTCACCAATTCCAGGCAGTCGAAGTCACCGTCGAGATCAACACCTTCGGGGACCGCGCAGAACACCAGTTCTTTCATTATCCCGTACAGGAAAGCTGTCACCACGTCGAGTTGGTCGAGGGGCCAGTCAAAATACTTGGCAATCGCGATGATCATGCGCAGCGTCACGTACTTGACCACGGGCGAGAACGTCTCGGTGTAGTCGATGCCGTACTTCTGCTTGAACCCCTTGGCCACGAGGCGCGCCTTGTACTTCTCGATCGATCCGTCCGCTTTGCGCTTGATCTTGAACACCCACTTGGTGCCGATGGCGCGTTGTCCGTTAGGCAACTTGGCAGCACGAAACACACCACGAAGTCGCATCGATTCGAGCTCAGCACGAATCGCCTTGCGCCAGTGCACTTGGTCGGGGCCGTTCACCGCTTCTTGGAATGTCGTCGGCTCCGATAGATCGCCTGCTTCGACGGCATTGGCACTTGCACGCCAAAAAACTGGTGGAGTCGATTCTTCATCTTGGTCTCCAGACTTTTCTTCTTCGTCTGCGTCTGCTCGGTGCGGAGGGGAGTAGTTCGGCGCACTTGCTTCTTCCAGTCCAGGTCGATGACGCACAGCTCGCGGTTTTCTGGCAGCTTCATCTTCGTCACTCGGGCGGCTCTTGCGCTTCCCTGCCTGCGTGTACTCCGTCTGGCGGAAACCATCATTGTCGATGTCGAGCGAGTCGAAGTCCAGGTCGTCGACATCTTCATCGGAAATCGTCGGTGAAAATCCAAAGGTCGACTCATCGAAGTTGACATCGCGACTGATAACCACCTGCCCCGCCTCGATGTCATAAAGTCGATACGCCTTGGACACTTCTTCGTAACCCAGGAACAGTCCAGCGCGAGCCTTGGGATCCCACTTGAGCCGCTTCTCCTTCGGAGTCAGAATGTACGTCCGACAGCCGAACACACGCATGTGCTTCACACTCGGCTTGGAGTTGTAAACGATCTCGAACGGAGTCTTGTGCTCGATCTTGGGTGACGGCAGACGATTCTTCACGTAGATGGCAGTCATGGCCGCCTCAGCCCAGAAACACTTGTCCAGCTTAGCGTGATGCAGCATGCTGCGGCCGATCGTAACGATAGTTCGGATGGCTCGCTCTGCCGTGCCGTTGGTCTGGTGCGCGTACGGAACCGTGGTTTGCTGCTCGATGCCTTCGTCTTCGTAGAAGTCGTTGAGCGAGTTGGTCGCAAACTCACGAGCTCCGTCGTGCCGCACAAACTTGACCTTCTTGCCGAACTGCTTCTGCACCTTCATGATGTACGTCTTGATGCAGTCTTCGCTCTCCGATTTGGCACGCAGGCAGAAACCCTTCATGCATCCACTGGCTTCGTCCACGATCAGTAGCAGGTACTTGCTGCCGCCAAGCGAGTTTTCCTCCATGGGTCCGCAGATGTCGAAGTGGAGCAGCTCAAATGTGTCGTAGCGACGCTTGTCACGGTTGCTTGGGAATGGTTTTTGGACCATTTTACCTTGCTGGCAACCACGACACAGACTTGGTCCGCTCGACTTGAAAGGTGCCTTCGCGTCCTTGATCATGTGGTTGTCGACCATCTTGCGAAGCACCTCAACCGGAGCGTGACCCATGCGCGCGTGCAGGTCGACAGTCTTGCCACTCGTCGCCGCATTCGCCGATCGCTGAGGCGTCTGAAGCCAGTAGAGTCCATCCATGAGGTTTGCCGTCGCCACCACTTGCTTGGAGCCTTTGTGCGCAATCTGCATCTTGGTGCCGTCGAACACCACTTGAAACTTGTCACTTTTGTTGATCTGCGGTACCGAAAGCAGATTCTTGCTCATGCTTGGCACGTACAGCGCGTTCTTGATCTCGATCTCGCGCTCGTCGCCATTGGGCAGAACCACTTGTTCCACGATGGTCCCCACACCCTTGATGGCCGCCTTGTTGCCGTCGGCCACCGAAAGTTCGCCTTCGTTCCGCTCAATCAAATGGACGAACTTGGTCTTGTCGTTGCAGATGTGGTGCGTTGCGCCGCTGTCGACCGCCCACATCCCGGACACATTCTTGCCCGTCGAAACCCCACATTCCAGTGAAACCGCGAACGCTACTCGATCGTAGTCGTAGTCGTAGCCGTTGCTGTCGTTTCTCCACTGGATGTTGTTGGCCCCGCGTCCACGGCCGTTGCCGCCGCGTCTCGGCCCTCGGTTCTCGTCCTTCTGCTTGGTCCAGCACTTGTCAATCGTGTGCCCCACTTTTCCGCAGTACGTACACTGGCGAGACTCTCGGTCGGTGTTGAACGCCTTGGCCGCGTTCTCCGTCTTCACCGTCGCCGTCTTCTCGCCTTGTCTCTTGATGTGCTCATTCGTGAGCACCTTCACGACGTCTTGCGACCGCAGTTCAGCGCTGCTCATCTCCAAGTTCAGCACGACGTTCTCGTAGCTCTTGGGGAGACTGCGCAACAAGCAGATCGCCACGTCCTCGTCCTCCATCTTGGCACCGATGCAGCTGAGCTTGGCGCTGATGTTCAGGACCTCGTTGCAATGATGCAACACATTGCCGCCTTCCGACATCTCCATGCTGAAGAGTTGGCGCTTCAGGTAGATGCGTCCAGCCTTCTGCGAACCACCGTACAGCGTCTTCAGGCGCGACCAGGCAACCCACGCTTCCTCGCAGTCGTCGACCACATGGTGGTAGTCCGCGTCCATGTGGAGCAGCATCAGTCCGAAAGCGATGTTGCTCAACTTGACGTAGTCGTCCTTGGCCCGCGAGTCCGTGTAGCTTGGCGTCGTCTCACGGTTCACGACATGCCACGTCGACTTGGTCAGGAACACGCCACGCATGTAGCGGTTCCACGTCGCGTAGTTGTCCCCGTTGAACTTGTCAATGGAGACCTTGGTCGAGGCGTCTTGGGCAGAGGACATGGTGCTTGGGCTCATAACCTGATGAAAGGTATGGATCTTGGACACGAAGCTTGTACGAAGCGGAGGGAGGGACGTCGCAGACGGCGGGACCGGAGCGAAGGCACTTGAGGGGTAGAATGAAGATTCGAAAGTGATTGAATTGTTGGAGCTTACACCCTACTGTTATAGACACGCGACCCTGCGTCCTATCACCTAGTGCATCTAATCAACCATCACTCACCGGTGTTCGTCCAATCATCCTACTCGTCTAATCATCGGTGGCGTAAACAACGTACCGTAAACATCGCGGGATCGTGTTGGACCGGTTCGGGTTAACCGGTTACTGGTACACAGTACCAAAACCCGGCAACCCTCAATACGCCCCCTCAATGCGAACACGCGTGGATTCCGAGGGACGCCGTCAGATCCGTGTGGCGCGGTCCTGGCAGTGCCTTGGTCATGATGTCCGCCAGCATGATAGAAGTCTCGCAGTACTCGAGCTTGACTTCGCCGCGCTTGACCTCATCACGGATGTGATGGTACTTGATGTCGATGTGCTTGGCGCGACCATGGTTCACTGGGTTCTTCGTCATCTTGATGCACGACTGGTTGTCTTCGCGGATCTTGAGCTCGGGTCCAGTCTCGTTGGCAGCCGCCAAAATCTCGCATAGCAGGCGATGAATCCACTTGCCTTCTTGGATCGCCAGACTGAGCGCGATGTATTCCGCCTCGCTCGTAGACAGCGAAACACTTGACTGCTTCTTGCTTCCCCAGCTCACTGGCGCACCCATCAGCATGAACGTGTAGCCGGAAGTCGACTTGCGGTCCGCGAGGTCGCCAGCCCAGTCCGCATCCGAATACCCACGAAAGTCGATGTTGTCACCCAGCTTGAAACAGATTCCATGCGTCTTGGTGCCTTGTAGATAGCGAAAAATGCGCTTGACCGCAACCCAGTGTTCCTTTTGGGGGTTCTCCATGAAGCGCGATACATAGCCTACTGCGTACGCGATATCCGGGCGAGTAGCAGTCATCAAGTGCATGAGGGCACCCACAGCTTCGCGAAACGGAGCGTTCACCTTGGTCGCTGCGTCACTTGGAACCAGTCGAGTGCTCATGTCTACCGGACTCACCACAGCCTTGCACTCGTCCATATACCGAAACGCTTCAGGATATCATCAACATAACGCCGCTGGCACATCGTCACGCTGCCGTCCGGGCCATCCACCAGCTCGATTCCAAGGACGAACACACACTTGCCACTGTCAGTCATTTCGAAGCGTGTCTTGAGGTCGTTCTTCGTGCGTGAGATCAGCTCGGGTGAACTTCCGGTGACCAACACATCGTCCACGTAGACCAGCACGAGCACACAGTGGCCATCGACAACCTTGATGTAGAGGCACGGGTCGAAGGCTGAAACTTGAAAACCGATAGAACACACGAATTCGTCGAAGGTCTCGTTCCATACGCGCGAAGCTTGCTTGAGACCGTAGATCGCCTTCACCAATTCCAAGCAGTCGAAATCACCATCCAGCTCGACGCCTTCAGGAACCACGCAGAACACCAACTCCTTCATGACGCCGTACAGAAATGCCGTTACCACGTCGAGTTGGTCGAGGGGCCAGTCGAAATACTTGGCAATCGCGATGACCATGCGCAGTGTCACGTACTTGACCACGGGCGAGAACGTCTCCGTGTAGTCGATGCCGTACTTCTGCTTGAAACCCTTGGCTACGAGGCGCGCCTTGTACTTCTCGATCGATCCGTCGGCTTTGCGCTTAATCTTGAACACCCACTTGGTACCGATGGCGCTTTGTCCGCTGGGCAACTTGGCAGCACGAAACACACCACGAAGTCGCATCGACTTGAGTTCCGCACGAACAGCCTTGCGCCAGTGCAGTTGGTCCGGGCCGTTGACCGCTTCTTGGAATGTCGACGGCTCCGATAAGTCCACGGCTGCTTCGACCGCATTGGCACTTGCACGCCAAAACACAGATGGAGTCGATTCTTCATCTTGGTCTCCAGACTTTTCTTCTTCATCTGCGTCTGTTCGGTGCGAAGGGGAGTCGTTCGGTGCACTTGCTTCTTCCAGTCCAGGTCGATGACGCACAGCGCGCGGTCTTCTGGCAGCTTCATCTTCGTCACTCGGGCGGCTCTTGCGCTTCCCTGCCTGTTTGTACTCCGTCTGGCGCGGACCATCATCGTCGATGTCGAGCGAGTCGAAGTCCAGGTCGTCGACATCTTCATCAGAAATCGGCGGTGAAAATCCAAAGGTTGATTCATCGAAGTTGACATCGCGACTGATGACCACCTGCCCCGCCTCGATGTCATAAAGTCGATACGCCTTGGACACTTCTTCGTAACCCAGAAACAATCCGGCGCGAGCCTTGGGATCCCACTTGAGTCGCTTCTCCTTCGGAGTCAGGATGTACGTCCGACAGCCGAAAACACGCATGTGCTTCACACTCGGCTTGGACTTGTAGACGATCTCGAACGGAGTCTTGTGCTCGATCTTGGGTGACGGCAGGCGGTTCTTCACATAGATGGCCGTCATCGCCGCCTCAGCCCAGAAACACTTGTCCAGCTTAGCGTGATGCAACATGCTGCGGCCGATCGTGACGATAGTTCGGATAGCTCGCTCTGCCGTGCCGTTCGTCTGGTGCGTGTTGTCAAGGAGACGTCTCGACCAGCTGCTGTATACCGGTAGGATACCGGTATGACCTTCACTCAGTGGCATCGCAATCATCCTGTGATTACGAGACGAAGATTACGTCACGGTGTTTATGGGACGGTGTTTACGCCACGGACAATTACGCCATGGGTGGGTACAAGATTGTGGGTACATGATGGGCTCTACGTGGCACTCCCTGATTGGCTGAAGTAACTCAGTATCCAGTAGAGAATCCAGTAGAGTGTACCCAGTAGGTAGAACTGTAGGCTTAGAGGTAGCAAGGAGTTTGCGAACTAAGGACCTAAATCAATCACTTTGCATTTTGCCATCAAGTGACCAAGCCTTTTGGTTATGAGCCCAAGCCCCGTCTTCCCTGACCAAGACCCCGACTACGCCTTCGCCATGGACGCCACGTCGACTACCGCCCGCATTAACAAGTTCGACGGAACTAACTTCCACACGTGGAAGTTCAAGATGCAGATGGTGCTCGAGGAGCGCGAACTGTGGGAAGTGACAAAAGGCTTGGTCACTTGATGGCAAAATGCAAAGTGATTGATTTAGGTCCTTAGTTCGCAAACTCCTTGCTACCTCTAAGCCTACAGTTCTACCTACTGGGTACACTCTACTGGATTCTCTACTGGATACTGAGTTACTTCAGCCAATCGCAGAGCGCCACGTCGATGCCCATCTTGTACCCACAATCTTGTACCCACGTGCATCGTAATCATCGTCCCGTAATCGCCGGAGTGATTGAGGTGCCACTGAGTGAAGGTCATACCGGTATCCTACCGGTATACAGCAGCTGCTCGAGGTGTCTCCTTGACAACACTCCCACTCGACTCGATAGCCTTCGGTGCTTCGATGCCGAGCTTGCTCCGGAGACAGTCGAACTGCGCCGCTGAAATGGGCTTGGTCATCAGGTCCGCCAGCATGTCTTGCGTCGGACAGTACTCGAGCACCACTTCTCCGTCCTCGACCTTCTCGCGCACGAAGTGGTAGCGAATGTCGATATGCTTGGTACGCTTGTGAAACTCGGGATTCTTGGCAAGCGCGATGGATCCTTGGTTGTCTTCGTAGATCTTGATCGCCTTGCCCTCTGTGGTTTCGCCTATCTCGCACAGAAACGCCTTGAGCCACACAGCCTCCTGTGTTGCCTCCGATAGCGCCATGTACTCGGCTTCCGTCGACGATAGTGCCACCGTCCTCTGCTTCTTGCTGCGCCAGCTCACGCATCCACCGCTCATTATGAACGCGTATCCGCTCGTGCTGCGGCGCGACTCCACATCACCCGCCCAGTCCGCATCCGAGTAGCCGCAGACGCCGTCTTGGTCCTTGGTGCGAAACTCGATGCCGTACGTCGCCGTGCCTTGGATGTAGCGGAGGACACGCTTGAGTGCTTGCCAGTGCGTGGGGCATGGGTCTGCAGCGAACTGACTCAGTGTGCCCACTGCCGCAGCCAGATCCGGTCGGGTGCCCACCATCAAGTACATGAGGCAGCCCACGGCGTTCCGGTAAGGCACGCCTGCCATGGTGTCATCATGCTTGCACCCGCCGTCGCACATAGCCTTGGTCAGCTTGAGTCCGGGATCCTGCGGCGTTTTCACGGGCTTGCTGTTCTCCATGCTGAACTTGCTCAGGATGCTCCGCGCGAACTTGGTCTGCCGCATCGTCACCTCACCAGCCTTGATGTCTTGCTTGATCTCCATTCCGAGAAAATAGCTCAGCTCGCCTAGTGTTGTCAAGGAGACGCCTCGAGCAGCTGCTGTATACCGGTAGGATACCGGTATGACCTTCACTCAGTGGCACCTCAATCACTCCGGCGATTACGGGACGATGATTACGATGCACGTGGGTACAAGATTGTGGGTACAAGATGGGCATCGACGTGGCGCTCTGCGATTGGCTGAAGTAACTCAGTATCCAGTAGAGAATCCAGTAGAGTGTACCCAGTAGGTAGAACTGTAGGCTTAGAGGTAGCAAGGAGTTTGCGAACTAAGGACCTAAATCAATCACTTTGCATTTTGCCATCAAGTGACCAAGCCTTTTGGTTATGAGCCCAAGCCCCGCCTTCTCTGAAGACCCCGACTACGCCTTCGCCATGGACGCCACGCCGCCTCCTGCCTTCCGCATCAACAAGTTCGACGGAGCTAACTTCCACACGTGGAAGTTCAAGATGCAGATGGTGCTCGAGGAGCGCGAACTGTGGGAAGCGACAAGTGGGGAAGTGAAGCTGGAGCACTGCCAGACTGCGGCGGATCAAGCGCTCTTTCGGAAGAAGTCGCGCAAGGCGCTGGCGATGATCTGTCTCGCGATGGAGGATTCGCAGCTGCCGCTGGTTCGCTCGGCGAGTGGCGCGCATGATGCATGGTCAAGACTGGAAGGACACTTCGAGAAGAAGAGTTTGGCCAACAAGCTCTTTCTTCGTCGGCGTTTCTTCACGCTCATGATGGAGGAAGGTGATGATGTGCTTCAACACATCAACAAGCTCAAGACTCTGGCGGAACAGCTCGACGCGGTCGGCGCTCCGGTCAGCGAGGACGACTTGGTGATCACGCTTCTCGGGAGCCTGAGCGAGTCGTATCAGTTCCTGATCACGGCGTTGGAGTCAAGATCCGACACGCTGACGTGGGAGCTGGTGACGTCTCGGCTGCTACATGAAGACATGAAGCGCAAGGAGCAGGGTGGCGATGGAGATGGCGCCGCGCCTAGCCAGGCGTTCATGATGAGGGACAACAAGCATAAGGGCCGACCGTCGAAGAAGAACGGTGCGTGCCACAACTGCGGCAAGCATGGACATTGGATCGCGGAGTGTCCCTCGCGGATCCATGACAACACGGAACGGCAGCGCTCGCAGCGTGCCAACGTCGCGCGTGAGGACGACTCCGGCGACTATCTCTTCTTCGTCGACGGCGATGGCGATGCGGCCATGGCAGCGTCGGCGAGTGGCACATGGCTGGTCGACTCGGGTGCGACGCAGCACATGGCGCACTCCAAGAAGTTCATGAGAAACTACAAGGCTTTCAATCCGGTCGACGTGCGTCTCGCAGACGACGGTGTGGTTCAAGCGATCGGCAGCGGCGACATTGTGATGGAGATGAAGACGCCTCGTGGTATCAAGAAGGGTGTGCTCACGAACGTGTGGCACATTCCCAAGCTAACGCGCAACCTCTTCTCGATCGGGCGCTTCACCAAGGACGTCGGGTCAGTGACCTTCGACAGCGACGGATGCTTCATCGCGCTGAAGGGGATGAAGTGCACGATAGGTGCGCGTGACGGCAAGCTGTTCAAGCTGTGCATGACGCCCGTGCGCCTGGACGAAGCGAATTCGGCGAGTCCGAACGGGAGCCAAGGGGACACCAAGTCGTACCTCTGGCACCTTCGACTAGGCCACATCGGTCACGCTGGGCTCGACGCCATCGTCAAGAAGAAGCTCAGCGTCGGCATTGACCTCGGGTCCGCGAGCAAGTGGGAGACGTGCGACGGATGCGCGCTCGGCAAGCAGACGCGATTGAGTTTCGAATCGACATCGCCCAAGCGTGCCAATGAACTACTGGAGGTAGTGCACAGTGACGTATGCGGGCCCATGCGCACGCCGACGTTTGGCGGCAAGCGCTACTTCGTCACCTTTATCGACGACAAGTCGCGCTACTGCGTGGTGTACCTGGTAAAGAACAAGTGGGAGGTGGCCGACAAGTTCGCGCACTTTGTGGCGTTTGCGGAGACACAGACCGGCAAGCGCGTCAAGGAGCTTCGCAGTGACAACGGTGGTGAGTACAAATCCGACAAAATGGCCAAGTTTTGCAGCAAGCGCGGCATCGTGCAGAAGTTCACGCCGCCATACACGCCGCAGCTCAACGGAATCGCGGAGCGCATGAACCGGACGCTAGTTGAATGCGCGCGGTGCATGCTGGAGCACGCGAGTCTGTCCAAGGCATACTGGGGCGAAGCAGTCATGACGGCTATGTTCCTGCGCAACCGCTGTCCGACACATGCGCTTGACAACGATAAGTCTCCGTACGAGCTGTGGACTGCCAAGAAACCATTGCTGGCCAACCTCAAAGTCTTCGGTTGCCACGCCTACGTGCATGTGGCGAAAGAGAAGCGAACCAAGCTGGATGCGCGATCGGTGCGATGCAGGTTCCTGGGGTACTCGGACCACGAGAAAGCGTATCGGTTCGAGGAGATCGAGAGTGGTCGCGTGCTGGTGAGCCGCGATGCACAGTTCATGGAAGACGTCTTCGACGGTGGAAGACGCGACTACAAACCCAAGGAGGCGCTGGTGGACATTCAAGATGCGGAAGAAGGCACCACGGACAAAGATGAACAGTCGGCATCGGACGACGAAGATGAAGAGACTGTGCGGGATGATGAATTCTTGCCCGGCAGCAAGAGACACCCGCGGACACAGTCGCTGGAGGAAGCGGTGGAGACCCCGAGTGCCAAGCGATACGCGTCAGAGAATCGACGCCAAGGCCTGGATGAGATGTCTGCCATGGCTCGAGACAACGACAAGAGCTTCGAGGCGGCGTACGTCGTGGATTCAGTGGGAGAAATGCCGACCACGTTCAAGTCGGCGATGGAATCCAACGACGCACGCAAATGGAAGGAGGCCTGCGACTCGGAGTACGACTCGCTGCGCAAGAACGACACATGGGACGTGGTACCGCTGCCCAAGGGACGCAAGGCCATCGGCTGTCGATGGGTCTTTCGCGTGAAGGAGAACCAAGCCGGCGAGATCGAACGATACAAGGCGCGCCTGGTGGCTAAGGGTTTTTCGCAGAAGCACGGCATCGACTACGACGAGACCTTCGCGCCCGTGGCCAAGTTCACGTCCATCCGAATCGTGCTAGCGATGGCTGCCAAGTACGGGCTCAAGCTGCACCAGATGGACGTTAAGACAGCCTTTCTTAACGGCGTCCTGGATGAAGACATCTACATGCAGCAGCCCGACGGATACATAAGCGAAGGACGCCCGGATCATGTGTGCAAGCTCAAGCGCGCGCTCTACGGTCTCAAGCAGTCGCCGCGCATGTGGAACCACACCATCGACGACTTCATGCTCAAGCTGGACTTCGACAAGTGCGAGACCGACCACTGCGTCTACGTCAAGCGCAACGGCGACAGCATGGTGCTCGTGGTGCTGTACGTGGACGACCTGGTGATTGCGAGCAGTGATGACGACATGCTCAAGGCGACCAAGAGCGCACTAAGCAAGCGGTTCGAGATGACGGACCTAGGCGAGCTGAGCTACTTTCTCGGAATGGAGATCAAGCAAGACATCAAGGCTGGTGAGGTGACGATGCGGCAGACCAAGTTCGCGCGGAGCATCCTGAGCAAGTTCAGCATGGAGAACAGCAAGCCCGTGAAAACGCCGCAGGATCCCGGACTCAAGCTGACCAAGGCTATGTGCGACGGCGGGTGCAAGCATGATGACACCATGGCAGGCGTGCCTTACCGGAACGCCGTGGGCTGCCTCATGTACTTGATGGTGGGCACCCGACCGGATCTGGCTGCGGCAGTGGGCACACTGAGTCAGTTCGCTGCAGACCCATGCCCCACGCACTGGCAAGCACTCAAGCGTGTCCTCCGCTACATCCAAGGCACGGCGACGTACGGCATCGAGTTTCGCACCAAGGACCAAGACGGCGTCTGCGGCTACTCGGATGCGGACTGGGCGGGTGATGTGGAGTCGCGCCGCAGCACGAGCGGATACGCGTTCATAATGAGCGGTGGATGCGTGAGCTGGCGCAGCAAGAAGCAGAGGACGGTGGCACTATCGTCGACGGAAGCCGAGTACATGGCGCTATCGGAGGCAACACAGGAGGCTGTGTGGCTCAAGGCGTTTCTGTGCGAGATAGGCGAAACCACAGAGGGCAAGGCGATCAAGATCTACGAAGACAACCAAGGATCCATCGCGCTTGCCAAGAATCCCGAGTTTCACAAGCGTACCAAGCATATCGACATTCGCTACCACTTCGTGCGCGAGAAGGTCGAGGACGGAGAAGTGGTGCTCGAGTACTGTCCGACGCAAGACATGCTGGCGGACCTGATGACCAAGCCCATTTCAGCGGCGCAGTTCGACTGTCTCCGGAGCAAGCTCGGCATCGAAGCACCGAAGGCTATCGAGTCGAGTGGGAGTGTTGTCAAGGAGACGCCTCGAGCAGCTGCTGTATACCGGTAGGATACCGGTATGACCTTCACTCAGTGGCACCTCAATCACTCCGGCGATTACGGGACGATGATTACGATGCACGTGGGTACAAGATTGTGGGTACAAGATGGGCATCGACGTGGCGCTCTGCGATTGGCTGAAGTAACTCAGTATCCAGTAGAGAATCCAGTAGAGTGTACCCAGTAGGTAGAACTGTAGGCTTAGAGGTAGCAAGGAGTTTGCGAACTAAGGACCTAAATCAATCACTTTGCATTTTGCCATCAAGTGACCAAGCCTTTTCCTAGGTCCGTCATCTCGAACCGCTTGCTTAGTGCGCTCTTGGTCGCCTTGAGCATGTCGTCATCACTGCTCGCAATCACCAGGTCGTCCACGTACAGCACCACGAGCACCATGCTGTCGCCGTTGCGCTTGACGTAGACGCAGTGGTCGGTCTCGCACTTGTCGAAGTCCAGCTTGAGCATGAAGTCGTCGATGGTGTGGTTCCACATGCGCGGCGACTGCTTGAGACCGTAGAGCGCGCGCTTGAGCTTGCACACATGATCCGGGCGTCCTTCGCTTATGTATCCGTCGGGCTGCTGCATGTAGATGTCTTCATCCAGGACGCCGTTAAGAAAGGCTGTCTTAACGTCCATCTGGTGCAGCTTGAGCCCGTACTTGGCAGCCATCGCTAGCACGATTCGGATGGACGTGAACTTGGCCACGGGCGCGAAGGTCTCGTCGTAGTCGATGCCGTGCTTCTGCGAGAAGCCCTTAGCCACCAGGCGCGCCTTGTATCGTTCGATCTCGCCGGCTTGGTTCTCCTTCACGCGAAAGACCCATCGACAGCCGATGGCCTTGCGTCCCTTGGGCAGCGGTACCACGTCCCATGTGTCGTTCTTGCGCAGCGAGTCGTACTCCGAGTCGCAGGCCTCCTTCCATTTGCGTGCGTCGTTGGATTCCATCGCCGACTTGAACGTGGTCGGCATTTCTCCCACTGAATCCACGACGTACGCCGCCTCGAAGCTCTTGTCGTTGTCTCGAACCATGGCAGACATCTCATCCAGGCCTTGGCGTCGATTCTCTGACGCGTATCGCTTGGCACTCGGGGTCTCCACCGCTTCCTCCAGCGACTGTGTCCGCGGGTGTCTCTTGCTGCCGGGCAAGAATTCATCACCTCGCGCAGTCTCTTCATCTTCGTCGTCCAATGCCGACTGTTCATCTTTGTCCGTGGTGCCTTCTTCCGCATCTTGAAGGTCCACCAGCGCCTCCTTGGGTTTGTAGTCGCGTCTTCCACCGTCGAAGACGTCTTCCATGAACTGTGCATCGCGGCTCACCAGCACGCGACCACCCTCGATCTCCTCGAACCGATACGCTTTCTCGTGGTCCGAGTACCCCAGGAACCTGCATCGCACCGATCGCGCATCCAGCTTGGTTCGCTTCTCTTTCGCCACATGCACGTAGGCGTGGCAACCGAAGACTTTGAGGTTGGCCAGCAATGGTTTCTTGGCAGTCCACAGCTCGTACGGAGACTTATCGTTGTCAAGCGCATGTGTCGGACAGCGGTTGCGCAGGAACATAGCCGTCATGACTGCTTCGCCCCAGTATGCCTTGGACAGACTCGCGTGCTCCAGCATGCACCGCGCGCATTCAACTAGCGTTCGGTTCATGCGCTCCGCGATTCCGTTGAGCTGCGGCGTGTATGGCGGCGTGAACTTCTGCACGATGCCGCGCTTGCTGCAAAACTTGGCCATTTTGTCGGATTTGTACTCACCACCGTTGTCACTGCGAAGCTCCTTGACGCGCTTGCCGGTCTGTGTCTCCGCAAACGCCACAAAGTGCGCGAACTTGTCGGCCACCTCCCACTTGTTCTTTACCAGGTACACCACGCAGTAGCGCGACTTGTCGTCGATAAAGGTGACGAAGTAGCGCTTGCCGCCAAACGTCGGCGTGCGCATGGGCCCGCATACGTCACTGTGCACTACCTCCAGTAGTTCATTGGCACGCTTGGGCGATGTCGATTCGAAACTCAATCGCGTCTGCTTGCCGAGCGCGCATCCGTCGCACGTCTCCCACTTGCTCGCGGACCCGAGGTCAATGCCGACGCTGAGCTTCTTCTTGACGATGGCGTCGAGCCCAGCGTGACCGATGTGGCCTAGTCGAAGGTGCCAGAGGTACGACTTGGTGTCCCCTTGGCTCCCGTTCGGACTCGCCGAATTCGCTTCGTCCAGGCGCACGGGCGTCATGCACAGCTTGAACAGCTTGCCGTCACGCGCACCTATCGTGCACTTCATCCCCTTCAGCGCGATGAAGCATCCGTCGCTGTCGAAGGTCACTGATCCGACGTCCTTGGTGAAGCGCCCGATCGAGAAGAGGTTGCGCGTTAGCTTGGGAATGTGCCACACGTTCGTGAGCACACCCTTCTTGATGCCACGAGGCGTCTTCATCTCCATCACAATGTCGCCGCTGCCGATCGCTTGAACCACACCGTCGTCTGCGAGACGCACGTCGACCGGAGTGAAAGCCTTGTAGTTTCTCATGAACTTCTTGGAGTGCGCCATGTGCTGCGTCGCACCCGAGTCGACCAGCCATGTGCCACTCGCCGACGCTGCCATGGCCGCATCGCCATCGCCGTCGACGAAGAAGAGATAGTCGCCGGAGTCGTCCTCACGCGCGACGTTGGCACGCTGCGAGCGCTGCCGTTCCGTGTTGTCATGGATCCGCGAGGGACACTCCGCGATCCAATGTCCATGCTTGCCGCAGTTGTGGCACGCACCGTTCTTCTTCGACGGTCGGCCCTTATGCTTGTTGTCCCTCATCATGAACGCCTGGCCAGGCGCGGCGCCATCTCCATCGCCACCCTGCTCCTTGCGCTTCATGTCTTCATGTAGCAGCCGAGACGTCACCAGCTCCCACGTCAGCGTGTCGGATCTTGACTCCAACGCCGTGATCAGGAACTGATACGACTCGCTCAGGCTCCCGAGAAGCGTGATCACCAAGTCGTCCTCGCTGACCGGAGCGCCGACCGCGTCGAGCTGTTCCGCCAGAGTCTTGAGCTTGTTGATGTGTTGAAGCACATCATCACCTTCCTCCATCATGAGCGTGAAGAAACGCCGACGAAGAAAGAGCTTGTTGGCCAAACTCTTCTTCTCGAAGTGTCCTTCCAGTCTTGACCATGCATCATGCGCGCCACTCGCCGAGCGAACCAGCGGCAGCTGCGAATCCTCCATCGCGAGACAGATCATCGCCAGCGCCTTGCGCGACTTCTTCCGAAAGAGCGCTTGATCCGCCGCAGTCTGGCAGTGCTCCAGCTTCACTTCCCCACTTGTCACTTCCCACAGTTCGCGCTCCTCGAGCACCATCTGCATCTTGAACTTCCACGTGTGGAAGTTAGTTCCGTCGAACTTGTTGATGCGGGCGGTCGTAGTCGAAGTGGCGTCCATGGCGAAGGCGTAGTCGGGGTCTTGGTCAGGGAAGACGGGGCTTGGGCTCATAACCAAAAGGCTTGGTCACTTGATGGCAAAATGCAAAGTGATTGATTTAGGTCCTTAGTTCGCAAACTCCTTGCTACCTCTAAGCCTACAGTTCTACCTACTGGGTACACTCTACTGGATTCTCTACTGGATACTGAGTTACTTCAGCCAATCGCAGAGCGCCACGTCGATGCCCATCTTGTACCCACAATCTTGTACCCACGTGCATCGTAATCATCGTCCCGTAATCGCCGGAGTGATTGAGGTGCCACTGAGTGAAGGTCATACCGGTATCCTACCGGTATACAGCAGCTGGTCGAGACGTCTCCTTGACAACAGACACCACGTCGTACCTCTGGCACCTTCGACTTGGTCACATCGGCCATGGCGGTCTAGACGCCATCGTCAAGAAGGGCTACGGTGTTGGTATCGATATGGCGTCGGTGAAGCAGTGGGAGTTATGCGACGGATGCTCACTCGGCAAGCAAACGCGAGTAAGCTACATGAAGACGTCGCCAAACCGTGCCAAGCAAGTGCTAGAAGTCGTACACAGTGATGTATGCGGTCCCATGCAGACGCCGACCTTTGGAGGCAAGCGCTATTTTGTCACGTTTATCGATGACAAGTCGCACTTCTGTGTGGTGTACTTGCTGCGCAACAAGTCCGAGGTGGCCGACAAGTTCGCGCAATTCGTCGCGTTAGCTGAGACCCAGACTGGCAAGCGCGTGAAAATGCTGCGGAGCGACAACGGCGGCGAGTACACTTCGGGTGAGATGGCCAAGTTCTGTGCGGACCGTGGTATCATGCAGAAGTTCACGCCGCCATACACGCCTCAGCTGAACGGAGTCGCCGAGCGCATGAACCGGACGTTGGTGGAGTGTGCGCGCTGCATGCTGGAACATGCTGGATTGCCCAAGACGTATTGGGGTGAAGCTATCGTGACAGCTACGTTCCTCCGTAATCGGTGTCCGACGCGTGCCATCAACCACGACAAGTCGCCGCACCAAGTTTGGACAGGCAAAAAACCGCTGCTAGCGAACCTCAAGGTGTTCGGTTGCCACGCGTACGTGCACGTGCCGAAGGAGAAGCGCACCAAGTTTGACGCTCGGTCGGTGCGCTGTCGGTTCCTGGGATACTCGGAGCATGAGAAAGCGTACCGTTTCGAAGAGACCAAGAGCGGTCGCGTGCTGGTGAGCCGCGACGCGCAGTTTATGGAAGACGTCTTCGACAGTGGGAGACGTGACTACCATCAGAGGGAGGTGGTGGTCATTCAAGATGAAGAGACGACGGATCAAGATTCGTTGCAGTCGGATGAAGACGACAAAGAAGAAGAAGACGAAGAAGCAGCGCGGGACGAAGGTTTTGAACCAGGCAGCAAGCGACACCCGCGGACGCAGTCGCTGGAAGAAGCTGTGGAAGTTCCAAGTGCCAAGCGGCAGAGTCGACACCTGACTCTGGACGAGATGTCGGCTGCGGCTCAAGAAAGTCAAGACTTCGAAGCTGCATACGTCGTGAATTCAGTGGGAGAAATGCCGACCACGTTCAAGTCGGCGATGGAATCCAGCGACGCAGTCAAGTGGAAGGAGGCGTGTGACTCGGAGGTCGAGTCGCTCCGCAAGAACGAGACGTGGATCCTCGTGCCGCTGCCAAAAGGACGCAAGGCAATCGGCAACCGATGGGTGTTCCGTGTGAAGGAGAACCAGGCTGGAGAGATCGAACGGTTCAAGGCGCGACTGGTGGCCAAGGGATTTTCGCAGAAGTACGGCATCGACTACGACGAGACTTTCGCGCCAGTGGCCAAGTTCACGTCGATCAGGATCCTGCTCAGTCTGGCGGCCAAGTACAATCTCATGGTGCACCAGATGGATGTCAAGACAGCTTTCCTGAACGGTTTGTTAGACGAAGACATCTACATGGCACAGCCGGACGGCTACATCGATGAAAAGCACCCGGACTATGTCTGTCAGCTCAAGCGGTCTCTTTACGGTTTGAAGCAGTCGCCGCGGATGTGGAACAAGACCATCGACGACCTCATGCTCAAGCTAGGGTTCAAGAAGTGCGAGTCTGACCACTGCATCTACTTCAAGCGTGACGACCAAGACATGATCTTCGTGGCGCTATATGTCGACGACCTGATCCTCGCAAGTAACAACGACAAGCTGCTCAAGTCGACGAAGAAGGCGCTCAGTGACCGTTTCGAGATGACGGACCTGGGCCACCTCAAGTACTTCCTCGGCATGGAAATCGATCAAGATGTGACGACAGGGAAGGTGTCGATGCGGCAAACCAAGTTTGCGAAAGACATTCTGGAGAAGTTCAACATGGAGAAGAGCAACCCTGTTAAGACGCCACAGGATCCGGGCCTCAAGCTGACCAAGGCCATGTGCGAGGGCGGCTGCAAGCACGACGAGACCATGGTAAACGTGCCATACCGGAACGCTGTGGGATGCCTCATGTATCTCATGGTAGGCACACGCCCGGACCTCGCAGCAGCAGTGGGAGTTCTCAGCCAGTTTGCAGCAGACCCATGTCCGACACACTGGCAGGCGCTCAAGAGGGTCTTCAGGTACATTCAGGGCACGAAGACGCACGGCATCGAGTTTCAAGCGAGCTGCGACGACGGACCCCAAGGCTATTCAGATGCCGACTGGGCTGGAGACATCGAGTCAAGAAGAAGTACAAGTGGCTACGCGTTCATGATGAATGGCGGATGCATCAGCTGGAGGAGCAAGAAGCAGCGGACAGTGGCGCTGTCTTCGACGGAAGCTGAGTACATGGCGCTATCGGAGGCGACACAAGAGGCGGTGTGGCTCAAGGTGTTCCTGTGCGAGCTCGGCGAGATGACAAGCGATGAAGCAATCAAGATCTACGAGGACAACCAAGGCTCCATCGCGTTGGCCAAGAATCCCGAATTCCACAAGCGCACCAAGCACATAGACATTCGCTACCATTTCGTGCGCGAGAAGGTGGAAGACGGTCAAGTGGTGCTGCAGTATGTTTCGACAACCGACATGCTGGCGGACATCATGACGAAGCCAATCTCTGCGACGCAGTTCAGTGTGCTCCGGAGCAAACTCGGCATCGAAGCGCTGAAGGCTGTCGAGTCGAGTGGGAGTGTTGTCAAGGAGACGTCTCGACCAGCTGCTGTATACCGGTAGGATACCGGTATGACCTTCACTCAGTGGCATCGCAATCATCCTGTGATTACGAGACGAAGATTACGTCACGGTGTTTATGGGACGGTGTTTACGCCACGGACGATTACGCCATGGGTGGGTACAAGATTGTGGGTACATGATGGGCTCTACGTGGCACTCCCTGATTGGCTGAAGTAACTCAGTATCCAGTAGAGAATCCAGTAGAGTGTACCCAGTAGGTAGAACTGTAGGCTTAGAGGTAGCAAGGAGTTTGCGAACTAAGGACCTAAATCAATCACTTTGCATTTTGCCATCAAGTGACCAAGCCTTTTTTGGTTATGAGCCCAAGCCCCGTCTTCCCTGACCAAGACCCCGACTACGCCTTCGCCATGGAAGCCACTTCGACTACGACCGCCCGCATCAACAAGTTCGACGGAACTAACTTCCACACGTGGAAGTTCAAGATGCAGATGGTGCTCGAGGAGCGCGAACTGTGGGAAGTGACAAGTGGGGAAGTGAAGCTGGAGCACTGCCAGACTGCGGCGGATCAAGCGCTCTTTCGGAAGAAGTTGCGCAAGGCGCTGGCGATCATCTGTCTCGCGATGGAGGATTCACAGCTGCCGCTGGTTCGCTCGGCGAGTGGCGCGCATGATGCATGGTCAAGACTGGAAGGACACTTCGAGAAGAAGAGTTTGGCCAACAAGCTCTTTCTTCGTCGGCGTTTCTTCACGACGATGATGGACGAAGGTGATGATGTGCTGGAGCACATCAACAAGATCAAGACGCTGGCGGAGCAGCTCGACGCAGTGGGCGCTCCGGTCAGCGAGGACGACTTGGTGATCACGCTTTTGGGAAGTCTGAGCGAGTCGTACCAGTTCCTGATCACGGCGTTGGAGTCGAGAGCCGACTCACTGTCGTGGGAACTCGTGACGTCTCGGCTGCTGCATGAGGACATGAAGCGCAAGGAACAAGGTGGCGGTACGGACGGCACCGCGCACGGTCAAGGTCAAGCGTTCATGACAAGCGACAACAAGCGCAAGGGTCGGCAGGCGCAGAAGACTAGTGCCTGTCACTACTGTGGCGAGCACGGACATTGGATCGCCAAGTGTCCGGTGCGAATCCGCGAGAACGCGGAGCGGCAGAGGCCGCAACGAGCGAATGTCGCGCAGAGTGAAGATGACTCGGGCGACTTCCTCTTCTCGGTTGGTGGTAACACGGGTGCCTCCAAGTCGAATGGAGTGTGGCTGGTCGACTCGGGTGCGACGCAGCACATGACGTACTCGAAGGAGTACATGAAGAACTACAAGAAGATCTCTCCGGTGGACGTGCATCTCGCGGACGACGGTGTGGTTCAGGCTGTGGGGACCGGCGACATTGTGATGTCGATGAAGACCCCGCGCGGCATGAAGAAGGGTGTACTCACGAACGTGTGGCACATTCCGAAGCTGTCGCGTAACCTGTTTTCGGTTGGTCGGTTCACTAAGGACGTCGGGCCAGTTATCTTCGAGAGCGACGGGTGCTTCGCTGAAACGAAGAGTCTCAAGTGGAAGCTCGGCGCTCGTGAGGGCAAAGGACTGTTCAAGCTGTGCATGACTCCGATGATGCCTGACGAGGCCAATGCGGCAAGTTCGAAAAATCGCCAAGGGGACACCACGTCGTACCTCTGGCACCTTCGACTTGGTCACATCGGCCATGGCGGTCTAGACGCCATCGTCAAGAAGGACTACGGTGTTGGTATCGACATGGCGTCGGTGAAGCAGTGGGAGCTGTGCGACGGATGCTCACTCGGCAAGCAAACGCGAGTAAGCTACATGAAGACGTCGCCAAACCGTGCCAAGCAAGTGCTAGAAGTCGTACACAGTGATGTATGCGGTCCCATGCAGACGCCGACCTTTGGAGGCAAGCGCTATTTTGTCACGTTTATCGATGACAAGTCGCACTTCTGTGTGGTGTACTTGCTGCGCAACAAGTCCGAGGTGGCCGACAAGTTCGCGCAATTCGTCGCGTTAGCTGAGACCCAGACTGGCAAGCGCGTGAAAATGCTGCGGAGCGACAACGGCGGCGAGTACACTTCGGGTGAGATGGCCAAGTTCTGTGCGGACCGTGGTATCATGCAGAAGTTCACGCCGCCATACACGCCTCAGCTGAACGGAGTCGCCGAGCGCATGAACCGGACGTTGGTGGAGTGTGCGCGTTGCATGCTGGAACATGCTGGATTGCCCAAGACGTATTGGGGTGAAGCTGTCGTGACAGCTACGTTCCTCCGTAATCGGTGTCCGACGCGTGCCATCAACCACGACAAGTCGCCGCACCAGGTTTGGACAGGCAAGAAACCGCTGCTAGCGAACCTCAAGGTGTTCGGTTGCCACGCGTACGTGCACGTGCCGAAGGAGAAGCGCACCAAGTTTGACGCTCGGTCGGTGCGCTGTCGGTTCCTGGGATACTCGGAGCATGAGAAAGCGTACCGTTTCGAAGAGACCAAGAGCGGTCGCGTGCTGGTGAGCCGCGACGCGCAGTTTATGGAAGACGTCTTCGACAGTGGGAGACGTGACTACCATCAGAGGGAGGTGGTGGTCATTCAAGATGAAGAGACGACGGATCAAGATTCGTTGCAGTCGGATGAAGACGACAAAGAAGAAGAAGACGAAGAAGCAGCGCGGAACGAAGGTTTTGAACCAGGCAGCAAGCGACACCCGCGGACGCAGTCGCTGGAAGAAGCTGTGGAAGTTCCAAGTGCCAAGCGGCAGAGTCGACACCTGACTCTGGACGAGATGTCGGCTGCGGCTCAAGAAAGTCAAGACTTCGAAGCTGCATACGTCGTGAATTCAGTGGGAGAAATGCCGACCACGTTCAAGTCGGCGATGGAATCCAGCGACGCAGTCAAGTGGAAGGAGGCGTGTGACTCGGAGGTCGAGTCGCTCCGCAAGAACGAGACGTGGATCCTCGTGCCGCTGCCAAAAGGACGCAAGGCAATCGGCAACCGATGGGTGTTCCGTGTGAAGGAGAACCAGGCTGGAGAGATCGAACGGTTCAAGGCGCGACTGGTGGCCAAGGGATTTTCGCAGAAGTACGGCATCGACTACGACGAGACTTTCGCGCCAGTGGCCAAGTTCACGTCGATCAGGATCCTGCTCAGTCTGGCGGCCAAGTACAATCTCATGGTGCACCAGATGAATGTCAAGACAGCTTTCCTGAACGGTTTGTTAGACGAAGACATCTACATGGCACAGCCGGACGGCTACATCGATGAAAAGCACCCGGACTATGTCTGTCAGCTCAAGCGGTCTCTTTACGGTTTGAAGCAGTCGCCGCGGATGTGGAACAAGACCATCGACGACCTCATGCTCAAGCTAGGGTTCAAGAAGTGCGAGTCTGACCACTGCATCTACTTCAAGCGTGACGACCAAGACATGATCTTCGTGGCGCTATATGTCGACGACCTGATCCTCGCAAGTAACAACGACAAGCTGCTCAAGTCGACGAAGAAGGCGCTCAGTGACCGTTTCGAGATGACGGACCTGGGCCACCTCAAGTACTTCCTCGGCATGGAAATCGATCAAGATGTGACGACAGGGAAGGTGTCGATGCGGCAAACCAAGTTTGCGAAAGACATTCTGGAGAAGTTCAACATGGAGAAGAGCAACCCTGTTAAGACGCCACAGGATCCGGGCCTCAAGCTGACCAAGGCCATGTGCGAGGGCGGCTGCAAGCACGACGAGACCATGGTAAACGTGCCATACCGGAACGCTGTGGGATGCCTCATGTATCTCATGGTAGGCACACGCCCGGACCTCGCAGCAGCAGTGGGAGTTCTCAGCCAGTTTGCAGCAGACCCATGTCCGACACACTGGCAGGCGCTCAAGAGGGTCTTCAGGTACATTCAGGGCACGAAGACGCACGGCATCGAGTTTCAAGCGAGCTGCGACGACGGACCCCAAGGCTATTCAGATGCCGACTGGGCTGGAGACATCGAGTCAAGAAGAAGTACAAGTGGCTACGCGTTCATGATGAATGGCGGATGCATCAGCTGGAGGAGCAAGAAGCAGCGGACAGTGGCGCTGTCTTCGACGGAAGCTGAGTACATGGCGCTATCGGAGGCGACACAAGAGGCGGTGTGGCTCAAGGTGTTCCTGTGCGAGCTCGGCGAGATGACAAGCGATGAAGCAATCAAGATCTACGAGGACAACCAAGGCTCCATCGCGTTGGCCAAGAATCCCGAATTCCACAAGCGCACCAAGCACATAGACATTCGCTACCATTTCGTGCGCGAGAAGGTGGAAGACGGTCAAGTGGTGCTGCAGTATGTTTCGACAACCGACATGCTGGCGGACATCATGACGAAGCCAATCTCTGCGACGCAGTTCAGTGTGCTCCGGAGCAAACTCGGCATCGAAGCGCTGAAGGCTGTCGAGTCGAGTGGGAGTGTTGTCAAGGAGACGTCTCGACCAGCTGCTGTATACCGGTAGGATACCGGTATGACCTTCACTCAGTGGCATCGCAATCATCCTGTGATTACGAGACGAAGATTACGTCACGGTGTTTATGGGACGGTGTTTACGCCACGGACGATTACGCCATGGGTGGGTACAAGATTGTGGGTACATGATGGGCTCTACGTGGCACTCCCTGATTGGCTGAAGTAACTCAGTATCCAGTAGAGAATCCAGTAGAGTGTACCCAGTAGGTAGAACTGTAGGCTTAGAGGTAGCAAGGAGTTTGCGAACTAAGGACCTAAATCAATCACTTTGCATTTTGCCATCAAGTGACCAAGCCTTTTTTGGTTATGAGCCCAAGCCCCGTCTTCGCTGACCAAGACCCCGACTACGCCTTCGCCATGGAAGCCACTTCGACTACGACCGCCCGCATCAACAAGTTCGACGGAACTAACTTCCACACGTGGAAGTTCAAGATGCAGATGGTGCTCGAGGAGCGCGAACTGTGGGAAGTGACAAGTGGGGAAGTGAAGCTGGAGCACTGCCAGACTGCGGCGGATCAAGCGCTCTTTCGGAAGAAGTTGCGCAAGGCGCTGGCGATCATCTGTCTCGCGATGGAGGATTCACAGCTGCCGCTGGTTCGCTCGGCGAGTGGCGCGCATGATGCATGGTCAAGACTGGAAGGACACTTCGAGAAGAAGAGTTTGGCCAACAAGCTCTTTCTTCGTCGGCGTTTCTTCACGACGATGATGGACGAAGGTGATGATGTGCTGGAGCACATCAACAAGATCAAGACGCTGGCGGAGCAGCTCGACGCAGTGGGCGCTCCGGTCAGCGAGGACGACTTGGTGATCACGCTTTTGGGAAGTCTGAGCGAGTCGTACCAGTTCCTGATCACGGCGTTGGAGTCGAGAGCCGACTCACTGTCGTGGGAACTCGTGACGTCTCGGCTGCTGCATGAGGACATGAAGCGCAAGGAACAAGGTGGCGGTACGGACGGCACCGCGCACGGTCAAGGTCAAGCGTTCATGACAAGCGACAACAAGCGCAAGGGTCGGCAGGCGCAGAAGACTAGTGCCTGTCACTACTGTGGCGAGCACGGACATTGGATCGCCAAGTGTCCGGTGCGAATCCGCGAGAACGCGGAGCGGCAGAGGCCGCAACGAGCGAATGTCGCGCAGAGTGAAGATGACTCGGGCGACTTCCTCTTCTCGGTTGGTGGTAACACGGGTGCCTCCAAGTCGAATGGAGTGTGGCTGGTCGACTCAGGTGCGACGCAGCACATGACGTACTCGAAGGAGTACATGAAGAACTACAAGAAGATCTCTCCGGTGGACGTGCATCTCGCGGACGACGGTGTGGTTCAGGCTGTGGGGACCGGCGACATTGTGATGTCGATGAAGACCCCGCGCGGCATGAAGAAGGGTGTACTCACGAACGTGTGGCACATTCCGAAGCTGTCGCGCAACCTGTTTTCGGTTGGTCGGTTCACTAAGGACGTCGGGCCAGTTATCTTCGAGAGCGACGGGTTCTTCGCTGAAACGAAGAGTCTCAAGTGGAAGCTCGGCGCTCGTGAGGGCAAAGGGCTGTTCAAGCTGTGCATGACTCCGATGATGCCTGACGAGGCCAATGCGGCAAGTTCGAAGGATCGCCAAGGGGACACCACGTCGTACCTCTGGCACCTTCGACTTGGTCACATCGGCCATGGCGGTCTAGACGCCATCGTCAAGAAGGGCTACGGTGTTGGTATCGATATGGCGTCGGTGAAGCAGTGGGAGTTATGCGACGGATGCTCACTCGGCAAGCAAACGCGAGTAAGCTACATGAAGACGTCGCCAAACCGTGCCAAGCAAGTGCTAGAAGTCGTACACAGTGATGTATGCGGTCCCATGCAGACGCCGACCTTTGGAGGCAAGCGCTATTTTGTCACGTTTATCGATGACAAGTCGCACTTCTGTGTGGTGTACTTGCTGCGCAACAAGTCCGAGGTGGCCGACAAGTTCGCGCAATTCGTCGCGTTAGCTGAGACCCAGACTGGCAAGCGCGTGAAAATGCTGCGGAGCGACAACGGCGGCGAGTACACTTCGGGTGAGATGGCCAAGTTCTGTGCGGACCGTGGTATCATGCAGAAGTTCACGCCGCCATACACGCCTCAGCTGAACGGAGTCGCCGAGCGCATGAACCGGACGTTGGTGGAGTGTGCGCGCTGCATGCTGGAACATGCTGGATTGCCCAAGACGTATTGGGGTGAAGCTATCGTGACAGCTACGTTCCTCCGTAATCGGTGTCCGACGCGTGCCATCAACCACGACAAGTCGCCGCACCAAGTTTGGACAGGCAAAAAAACGCTGCTAGCGAACCTCAAGGTGTTCGGTTGCCACGCGTACGTGCACGTGCCGAAGGAGAAGCGCACCAAGTTTGACGCTCGGTCGGTGCGCTGTCGGTTCCTGGGATACTCGGAGCATGAGAAAGCGTACCGTTTCGAAGAGACCAAGAGCGGTCGCGTGCTGGTGAGCCGCGACGCGCAGTTTATGGAAGACGTCTTCGACAGTGGGAGACGTGACTACCATCAGAGGGAGGTGGTGGTCATTCAAGATGAAGAGACGACGGATCAAGATTCGTTGCAGTCGGATGAAGACGACAAAGAAGAAGAAGACGAAGAAGAAGAAGACGAAGAAGCAGCGCGGGACGAAGGTTTTGAACCAGGCAGCAAGCGACACCCGCGGACGCAGTCGCTGGAAGAAGCTGTGGAAGTTCCAAGTGCCAAGCGGCAGAGTCGACACCTGACTCTGGACGAGATGTCGGCTGCGGCTCAAGAAAGTCAAGACTTCGAAGCTGCATACGTCGTGAATTCGGTGGGAGAAATGCCGACCACGTTCAAGTCGGCGATGGAATCCAGCGACGCAGTCAAGTGGAAGGAGGCGTGTGACTCGGAGGTCGAGTCGCTCCGCAAGAACGAGACGTGGATCCTCGTGCCGCTGCCAAAAGGACGCAAGACAATCGGCAACCGATGGGTGTTCCGTGTGAAGGAGAACCAGGCTGGAGAGATCGAACGGTTCAAGGCGCGACTGGTGGCCAAGGGATTTTCGCAGAAGTACGGCATCGACTACGACGAGACTTTCGCGCCAGTGGCCAAGTTCACGTCGATCAGGATCCTGCTCAGTCTGGCGGCCAAGTACAATCTCATGGTGCACCAGATGGATGTCAAGACAGCTTTCCTGAACGGTTTGTTAGACGAAGACATCTACATGGCACAGCCGGACGGCTACATCGATGAAAAGCACCCGGACTATGTCTGTCAGCTCAAGCGGTCTCTTTACGGTTTGAAGCAGTCGCCGCGGATGTGGAACAAGACCATCGACGACCTCATGCTCAAGCTAGGGTTCAAGAAGTGCGAGTCCGACCACTGCATCTACTTCAAGCGTGACGACCAAGACATGATCTTCGTGGCGCTATATGTCGACGACCTGATCCTCGCAAGTAACAACGACAAGCTGCTCAAGTCGACGAAGAAGGCGCTCAGTGACCGTTTCGAGATGACGGACCTGGGCCACCTCAAGTACTTCCTCGGCATGGAAATCGATCAAGATGTGACGACAGGGAAGGTGTCGATGCGGCAAACCAAGTTTACGAAAGACATTCTGGAGAAGTTCAACATGGAGAAGAGCAACCCTGTTAAGACGCCACAGGATCCGGGCCTCAAGCTGACCAAGGCCATGTGCGAGGGCGGCTGCAAGCACGACGAGACCATGGTAAACGTGCCATACCGGAACGCTGTGGGATGCCTCATGTATCTCATGGTAGGCACACGCCCGGACCTCGCAGCAGCAGTGGGAGTTCTCAGCCAGTTTGCAGCAGACCCATGCCCGACACACTGGCAGGCGCTCAAGAGGGTCTTCAGGTACATTCAAGGCACGAAGACGCACGGCATCGAGTTTCAAGCGAGCTGCGACGACGGACCCCAAGGCTATTCAGATGCCGACTGGGCTGGAGACATTGAGTCAAGAAGAAGTACAAGTGGCTACGCGTTCATGATGAATGGCGGATGCATCAGCTGGAGGAGCAAGAAGCAGCGGACAGTGGCGCTGTCTTCGACGGAAGCTGAGTACATGGCGCTATCGGAGGCGACACAAGAGGCGGTGTGGCTCAAGGTGTTCCTGTGCGAGCTCGGCGAGATGACAAGCGATGAAGCAATCAAGATCTACGAGGACAACCAAGGCTCCATCGCGTTGGCCAAGAATCCCGAATTCCACAAGCGCACCAAGCACATCGACATTCGCTACCATTTCGTGCGCGAGAAGGTGGAAGACGGTCAAGTGGTGCTGCAGTATGTTTCGACAACCGACATGCTGGCGGACATCATGACGAAGCCAATCTCTGCGACGCAGTTCAGTGTGCTCCGGAGCAAACTCGGCATCGAAGCGCTGAAGGCTGTCGAGTCGAGTGGGAGTGTTGTCAAGAAGACGTCTCGACCAGCTGCTGTATACCGGTAGGATACCGGTATGACCTTCACTCAGTGGCACCGCAATCATCCTGTGATTACGAGACGAAGCTTACGTCACGGTGTTTATGGGACGGTGTTTACGCCACGGACAATTACGCCATGGGTGGGTACAAGATTGTGGGTACATGATGGGCTCTACGTGGCACTCCCTGATTGGCTGAAGTAACTCAGTATCCAGTAGAGAATCCAGTAGAGTGTACCCAGTAGGTAGAACTGTAGGCTTAGAGGTAGCAAGGAGTTTGCGAACTAAGGACCTAAATCAATCACTTTGCATTTTGCCATCAAGTGACCAAGCCTTTTTTTGATGTACGTTTTGATGCAGTCTTCACTCTCCGACTTGGCACGCAGACAGAAACCCTTCATGCATCCGCTGGCTTCGTCCACGATCAGTAGCAGATACTTGCTGCCACCAAGCGAGTTTTCTTCCATGGGTCCGCAGATATCGAAGTGGAGCAGCTCAAATGTGTCGTAGCGACGCTTGTCACGGTTGCTTGGGAATGGTTTTTGGACCATTTGCCTTGCTGGCAACCACGACACACACTTGGTCCACTCGACTTGGAAGGTGCTTTCGCGTCCTTGATCATCTTGGTGTCGACCATCTTGCGAAGCACCTCGACTGGAGCGTGACCCATACGCGCGTGCAAATCGACCGTCCTTCCACTTGTCGCCGCATTTGCCGCTCGCTGAGGTGTGCGAAGCCAGTAGAGTCCATCCACGAGATCCGCCGTCGCCACCACTTGATTCGAGTCCTTGCGCGAAACGTGCATCTCAGTGCCGTCAAATATCACTTGGAACTTGCCATGCTTGTTTATCTGCGGCACTGAAAGCAGATTCTTGCTCATATTTGGCACGTAAAGCGCGTTCTTGATCTCGATCTCGCGCTCGTCGCCGTTAGGCAGGACCACTCTTTCCACGATGGTCCCCACACCCTTGATGGCAGCCTTGTTGCCATCGGCCACCGAAAGTTCGCCTTCATTTCGCTTGATCAAATTGGCGAACTTGGACTTGTCGTTGCAAATGTGGTGCGTTGCGCCGCTGTCGACCGCCCACATCCCGGGCATATCCTTGCCCGTCGATTTTCCGCATTCCAACGAAACCGCAAACGCGACACGGTCGTAGTCGTAGACGTCGTTGCGCCACTGAACATGGTTTGCTCCGCGTCCACGGCCGTTGCCGCCGCGTCTTGGTCCTCGGTTTCGTCCTTCTGCTTGGTCCAGCACTTGTCAATGACATGCCCCAATTTCCCGCAGTACGTGCACTGACGAGATTCTCGCTCGGCACTGAACGCCTTGGCCGCGTCTTCAGTTTTCACCGTCGCCGTCTTCTCGCCTTGTCGCTTGATGTGCTCGTTCGTGAGCACCTTCACGACGTCTTGCGACCGCAGTTCAGCGCTGCTCATCTCCAAGTTCAGCACGACGTTCTCGTAGCTCTTGGGGAGACTGCGCAGCAAGCAGATCGCCACGTCCTCGTTCTCCATCTTGGCGCCGATGCAGCTGAGCTTGGCGCTGATGTTCAGGACATCATTGCAATGATGCAACACATTGCCGCCTTCCGACATCTCCATGCTGAAGAGCTGTCGCTTGAGGTAGATGCGACCAGCCTTCTGCGATCCACCGTACAGCGTCTTCAAGCGCGTCCACGCGATCCATGCTTCCTCGCAGTCATCGACCACATGATGGTAGTCGGCGTCCATGTGAAGCAACATCAGTCCAAAAGCGATGTTGCTCGACTTGACATACTCGTCCTTGGCCCGGGAGTCCGTAAAGGATGGAGACGTTTCCCGATTTACCACATGCCACGTCGACTTGGTCAGGAACACGCCACGCATGTAGCGGTTCCACGTCGCGTAGTTGTCTCCGTTGAACTTGTCGATGGAGACCTTGGTCGAGACGTCTTGGGCAGAGGACATGGTGCTTGGGCTCATAACCTGATAAAAAGGTATGGATCTTGATAAGTGAAGCTTGGACGGAGCGAAGGACGTTCTGCACTTGGTGCGAAGACCGGAGTGAAGACCACTTGAGTTGAAGAAGGAAGATTCGAAAGTGATTGATTTATCGGAGCTTACACTACCTAGTCTACCACATAGATATGCAGCCCTGCATCCAATCATTTGGTGCATCCAATCACCAACACTCCGCACTCGTCCAATCATCCTACTCATCTAATCATCGGTTGCGTAAACAACGTACCGTAAACATCGCGGGATCGTGTTGGACCGGTTCGGGTTAACCGGTTACTGGTACACAGTACCAAAACCCGGCAACCCTTAATAGGCAAGACTGTCGACCTGCACGCGCGCATGGGTCACGCTCCAGTCGAGGTGCTTCGCAAGATGGTCGACACCAAGATGATCAAGGACGCGAAAGCACCTTCCAAGTCGAGTGGACCAAGTGTGTGTCGTGGTTGCCAGCAAGGCAAATGTCCAAAAACCATTCCCAAGCAACCGTGACAAGCGTCGCTACGACACATTTGAGCTGCTCCACTTCGATATCTGCGGACCCATGGAAGAAAACTCGCTTGGTGGCAGCAAGTATCTGCTACTGATCGTGGACGAAGCCAGCGGATGCATGAAGGGTTTCTGTCTGCGTGCCAAGTCGGAGAGTGAAGACTGCATCAAAACGTACATCATGAAGGTGCAAAAGCAGTTCGGCAAGAAGGTCAAGTTTGTGCGGCACGACGGAGCTCGTGAGTTTGCGACCAACTCGCTCAACGACTTCTACGAAGACGAAGGCATCGAGCAGCAAACCACGGTTCCGTACGCGCACCAGACGAACGGCACGGCAGAGCGAGCTATCCGAACTATCGTCACGATCGGCCGCAGCATGTTGCATCACGCTAAGCTGGACAAGTGTTTCTGGGCTGAGGCGGCGATGACGGCCATCTATGTGAAGAACCGCCTGCCGTCACCCAAGATCGAGCACAAGACTCCGTTCGAGATCGTCTACAAGTCCAAGCCGAGTGTGAAGCACATGCGTGTTTTCGGCTGTCGGACGTACATCCTGACTCCGAAGGAGAAGCGACTCAAGTGGGATCCCAAGGCTCGCGCCGGATTGTTTCTGGGTTACGAAGAAGTGTCCAAGGCGTATCGACTTTATGACATCGAGGCGGGGCAGGTGGTCATCAGTCGCGATGTCAACTTCGATGAATCAACCTTTGGATTTTCACCGTCGATTTCTGATGAAGATGTCGACGACCTGGACTTCGACTCGCTCGACATCGACGATGATGGTCCGCGCCAGACGGAGTACACGCAGGCAGGGAAGCGCAAGAGCCGCCCGAGTGACGAAGATGAAGCTGCCAGAAGACCGCGCGCTGTGCGTCATCGACCTGGACTGGAAGAAGCAAGTGCACCGAACGACTCCCTTTCGCACCGAACAGACGCAGACGAAGAAGAAAAGTCAGGAGACCAAGATGAAGAATCGACTCCACCAGATTTTTGGCGTGCAAGTGCCAATGCCGTCGAAGCAGGCGATCTATCGGAGCCGACGACATTCCAAGAAGCGGTGAACGGCCCCGACCAAGTGCACTGGCGCAAGGCGATTCGTGCTGAACTCGAATCGATGCGACTTCGTGGTGTGTTTCGTGCTGCCAAGTTGCCTAACGGACAACGCGCCATCGGCACCAAGTGGGTGTTCAAGATCAAGCGCAAAGCGGACGGACCGATCGAGAAGTACAAGGCGCGCCTCGTGGCCTAGGGGTTCAAGCAGAAGTACGGCATCGACTACACCGAGACGTTCTCGCCCGTGGTCAAGTACGTGACGCTGCGCATGATCATCGCGATTACCAAGTATTTTGACTGGCCCCTCGACCAACTCGACGTGGTGACAGCTTTCCTGTACGGGGTAATGAAAGAACTGGTGTTCTGCGCGGTCCCCGAAGGTGTTGATCTCGACGGTGACTTCGACTGCCTGGAATTGGTGAAGGCGATCTACGGTCTCAAGCAAGCTTCGCGCGTGTGGAATGAGACCTTCGACGAGTTCGTGTGCTCCATCGGCTTTCAAGTATCGGCGTTCGACCCGTGCCTCTACATCAAGATCGTTGACGGTCACTGCGTGCTAGTGCTGGTCTACGTGGATGACGTGCTGATTACCGGAAGTTCACCCGAACTGATCTCACGCACGAAGACCGACCTCAAGACACGCTTCGAGATGACCGACAGCGGCAAGTGCGCGTTCGTTCTTGGGATCGAATTGGTGGACGGCCCGGACGGCAGCGTGACGATGTGTCAGCGCCGCTATGTGGATGACATTCTCAAGCGTTTTGGTATGGACGAGTGCAAGGCCGTGGTGAGTCCCGTCGACATAAGCACTCGACTGATTTCAAGTGACGCAGCGACCAAGGTGAACGCTCCGTTTCGCGAAGCTGTTGGTGCTCTGATGCACTTGATGACTGCCACGCGCCCGGACATGCGTACGCCGTTGGCTATGCGTCGCGCTTCATGGAGAACCCTCAAGAAGAACACTGGGTTGCGGTCAAGCGTATCTTTCGCTACCTGCAAGGCACCAAGACGCATGGGATCTGCTTCAAGCTGGGTGACAACATCGACTTTCGCGGGTACTCGGACGCGGACTGGGCTGGCGACCTCGCGGACCGCAAGTCGACTTCCGGCTACACGTTCATGCTAATGGGTGCACCAGTGAGCTGGGGAAGCAAGAAGCAGTCAAGTGTTTCGCTGTCTACGAGTGAGGCGGAGTACATCGCACTCAGTCTGGCGATCCAAGAGGGCAAGTGGATTCATCGCCTGCTGCGCGAGATTGTGGCGGCCGCTAATGAGACTGGACCCGAGCTCATGATCCGCGAAGACAACCAGTCGTGCATCAAGATGACGAAGAACCCAGTAAACCACGGTCGCGCCAAGCACATCGACATCAAGTACCACCACATCCGCGATGAAGTGAAGCGCGGTGAAGTCAAGCTCGAGTACTGCGAGACTTCTGTGATGCTAGCGGACATCATGACGAAGGCTCTCGCGGGACCACGCCATACGGATCTGACGGCGGCTCTCGGCATTCGTGGGACTTCGCATTGAGGGGGCGTATTGACGGTTACCGGTTTGGTATCAGTTATTAGCCGTGAACCGGTTAACCCGAACCGGTCCAATCCGAACCCACGTTGATTATGATGATTACGGTAAGTTGTTTACGCCACCGATGATTAGACGAGTCGGATGATTGGACGAACACCGGTGAGTGATGGTTGATTAGATGCACTAGGTGATAGGACGCAGGGTCGCGTGTCTATAACAGTAGGGTGTAAGCTCCAACAATTCAATCACTTTCGAATCTTCATTCTACCCCTCAAGTGCCTTCGCTCCGGTCCCGCCGTCTGCGACGTCCCTCCCTCCGCTTCGTACAAGCTTCGTGTCCAAGATCCATACCTTTCATCAGGTTATGAGCCCAAGCACCATGTCCTCTGCCCAAGACGCCTCGACCAAGGTCTCCATTGACAAGTTCAACGGGGACAACTACGCGACGTGGAACCGCTACATGCGTGGCGTGTTCCTGACCAAGTCGACGTGGCATGTCGTGAACGTGAGACGACGCCAAGCTACACGGACTCGCGGGCCAAGGACGACTACGTCAAGTTGAGCAACATCGCTTTCGGACTGATGCTGCTCCACATGGACGCGGACTACCACCATGTGGTCGACGACTGCGAGGAAGCGTGGGTGGCCTGGTCGCGCCTGAAGACGCTGTACGGTGGTTCGCAGAAGGCTGGACGCATCTACCTGAAGCGCCAACTCTTCAGCATGGAGATGTCGGAAGGCGGCAATGTGTTGCATCATTGCAACGAGGTCCTCAACATCAGCGCCAAGCTCAGCAGCATCGGTGCCAAGATGGAGGACGAGGACGTGGCGATCTGCTTGTTGCGCAGCCTCCCCAAGAGCTACGAGAACGTCGTGCTGAACTTGGAGATGAGCAGCGCTGAACTGCGGTCGCAAGACGTCGTGAAGGTGCTCACGAACGAGCACATCAAGAGACAAGGCGAGAAGACGGCGACGGTGAAGACGGAGAACGCGGCCAAGGCGTTCAACACCGACCGAGAGTCTCGCCAGTGTACGTACTGCGGAAAAGTGGGGCACACGATTGACAAGTGCTGGACCAAGCAGAAGGACGAGAACCGAGGGCCGAGACGCGGCGGCAACGGCCGTGGACGCGGGGTCAACAACATCCAGTGGAGAAACGACAGCAACGGCTACGACTACGACTACGATCGAGTAGCGTTCGCGGTTTCACTGGAATGTGGGGTTTCGACGAGCAAGAATGTGTCCGGGATGTGGGCGGTCGACAGCGGCGCAACGCACCACATCTGCAACGACAAGACCAAGTTCGTCCATTTGATTGAGCGGAACGAAGGCGAACTTTCGGTGGCCGACGGCAACAAGGCGGCCATCATGGGTGTGGGGACCATCGTGGAACAAGTGGTTCTGCCCAATGGCGACGAGCGCGAGATCGAGATCAAGAACGCGCTGTACGTGCCAAGCATGAGCAAGAATCTGCTTTCGGTACCGCAGATCAACAAAAGTGACAAGTTTCAAGTGGTGTTCGACGGCACCAAGATGCAGATTGCGCACAAAGGCTCCAAGCAAGTGGTGGCGACGGCAAACCTCATGGATGGACTCTACTGGCTTCAGACGCCTCAGCGATCGGCGAATGCGGCGACGAGTGGCAAGACTGTCGACCTGCACGCGCGCATGGGTCACGCTCCAGTCGAGGTGCTTCGCAAGATGGTCGACACCAAGATGATCAAGGACGCGAAAGCACCTTCCAAGTCGAGTGGACCAAGTGTGTGTCGTGGTTGCCAGCAAGGCAAATGGTCCAAAAACCATTCCCAAGCAACCGTGACAAGCGTCGCTACGACACATTTGAGCTGCTCCACTTCGATATCTGCGGACCCATGGAAGAAAACTCGCTTGGTGGCAGCAAGTATCTGCTACTGATCGTGGACGAAGCCAGCGGATGCATGAAGGGTTTCTGTCTGCGTGCCAAGTCGGAGAGTGAAGACTGCATCAAAACGTACATCATGAAGGTGCAGAAGCAGTTCGGCAAGAAGGTCAAGTTTGTGCGGCACGACAAAGCTCGTGAGTTTGCGACCAACTCGCTCAACGACTTCTACGAAGACGAAGGCATCGAGCAGCAAACCACGGTTCCGTACGCGCACCAGACGAACGGCACGGCAGAGCGAGCTATCCGAACTATCGTCACGATCGGCCGCAGCATGTTGCATCACGCTAAGCTGGACAAGTGTTTCTGGGCTGAGGCGGCGATGACGGCCATCTATGTGAAGAACCGCCTGCCGTCACCCAAGATCGAGCACAAGACTCCGTTCGAGATCGTCTACAAGTCCAAGCCGAGTGTGAAGCACATGCGTGTTTTCGGCTGTCGGACGTACATCCTGACTCCGAAGGAGAAGCGACTCAAGTGGGATCCCAAGGCTCGCGCCGGATTGTTTCTGGGTTACGAAGAAGTGTCCAAGGCGTATCGACTTTATGACATCGAGGCGGGGCAGGTGGTCATCAGTCGCGATGTCAACTTCGATGAATCGACCTTTGGATTTTCACCGCCGATTTCTGATGAAGATGTCGACGACCTGGACTTCGACTCGCTCGACATCGACGATGATGGTCCGCGCCAGACGGAGTACAAACAGGCAGGGAAGCGCAAGAGCCGCCCGAGTGACGAAGATGAAGCTGCCAGAAGACCGCGCGCTGTGCGTCATCGACCTGGACTGGAAGAAGCAAGTGCACCGAACGACTCCCCTTCGCACCGAACAGACGCAGACGAAGAAGAAAAGTCAGGAGACCAAGATGAAGAATCGACTCCACCAGTTTTTTGGCGTGCAAGTGCCAATGCCGTCGAAGCAGGCGATCTATCGGAGCCGACGACATTCCAAGAAGCGGTGAACGGCCCCGACCAAGTGCACTGGCGCAAGGCGATTCGTGCTGAGCTCGAATCGATGCGACTTCGTGGTGTGTTTCGTGCTGCCAAGTTGCCTAACGGACAACGCGCCATCGGCACCAAGTGGGTGTTCAAGATCAAGCGCAAAGCGGACGGACCGATCGAGAAGTACAAGGCGCGCCTCGTGGCCAAGGGGTTCAAGCAGAAGTACGGCATCGACTACACCGAGACGTTCTCGCCCGTGGTCAAGTACGTGACGCTGCGCATGATCATCGCGATTGCCAAGTATTTTGGCTGGCCCCTCGACCAACTCGACGTGGTGACAGCTTTCCTGTACGGGATAATGAAAGAACTGGTGTTCTGCGCGGTCCCCGAAGGTGTTGATCTCGACGGTGACTTCGACTGCCTGGAATTGGTGAAGGCGATCTACGGTCTCAAGCAAGCTTCGCGCGTGTGGAATGAGACCTTCGACGAGTTCGTGTGCTCCATCGGCTTTCAAGTATCGGCGTTCGACCCGTGCCTCTACATCAAGATCGTTGACGGTCACTGCGTGCTAGTGCTGGTCTACGTGGATGACGTGCTGATTACCGAAAGTTCACCCGAACTGATCTCACGCACGAAGACCGACCTCAAGACACGCTTCGAGATGACCGACAGCGGCAAGTGCGCGTTCGTTCTTGGGATCGAATTGGTGGACGGCCCGGACGGCAGCGTGACGATGTGTCAGCGCCGCTATGTGGATGACATTCTCAAGCGTTTTGGTATGGACGAGTGCAAGGCCGTGGTGAGTCCCGTCGACATAAGCACTCGACTGATTTCAAGTGACGCAGCGACCAAGGTGAACGCTCCGTTTCGCGAAGCTGTTGGTGCTCTGATGCACTTGATGACTGCCACGCGCCCGGACATCGCGTACGCCGTTGGCTATGCGTCGCGCTTCATGGAGAACCCTCAAGAAGAACACTGGGTTGCGGTCAAGCGTATCTTTCGCTACCTGCAAGGCACCAAGACGCATGGGATCTGCTTCAAGCTGGGTGACAACATCGACTTTCGCGGGTACTCGGACGCGGACTGGGCTGGCGACCTCGCGGACCGCAAGTCGACTTCCGGCTACACGTTCATGCTAATGGGTGCACCAGTGAGCTGGGGAAGCAAGAAGCAGTCAAGTGTTTCGCTGTCTACGAGTGAGGCGGAGTACATCGCACTCAGTCTGGCGATCCAAGAGGGCAAGTGGATTCATCGCCTGCTGCGCGAGATTCTGGCGGCCGCTAATGAGGCTGGACCCGAGCTCATGATCCGCGAAGACAACCAGTCGTGCATCAAGATGACGAAGAACCCAGTAAACCACGGTCGCGCCAAGCACATCGACATCAAGTACCACCACATCCGCGATGAAGTGAAGCGCGGTGAAGTCAAGCTCGAGTACTGCGAGACTTCTGTGATGCTAGCGGACATCATGACGAAGGCTCTCGCGGGACCACGCCATACGGATCTGACGGCGGCTCTCGGCATTCGTGGGACTTCGCATTGAGGGGGCGTATTGACGGTTACCGGATTGGTATCAGTTATTAGCCGTGAACCGGTTAACCCGAACCGGTCCAATCCGAACCCACGTTGATTATGATGATTACGGTAAGTTGTTTACGCCACCGATGATTAGACGAGTCGGATGATTGGACGAACACCGGTGAGTGATGGTTGATTAGATGCACTAGGTGATAGGACGCAGGGTCGCGTGTCTATAACAGTAGGGTGTAAGCTCCAACAATTCAATCACTTTCGAATCTTCATTCTACCCCTCAAGTGCCTTCGCTCCGGTCCCGCCGTCTGCGACGTCCCTCCCTCCGCTTCGTGTCCAAGATCCATACCTTTCATCATCTGCCATGGCTCGAGACAACGACAAGAGCTTCGAGGCGGCGTACGTCGTGGATTCAGTGGGAGAAATGCCGGCCACATTCAAGTCGGCGATGGAATCCAACGACGCAAGCAAGTGGAAGGAAGCTTGTGACTCGGAACACGACTCGCTTTGCAAGAACGAGACGTGGGACGTGGTGCCGTTGCCTAAGGGACGCAAGGCGATCGGCTGCCGATGGGTGTTTCGAGTGAAGGAGAACCAAGCCGGAGAGATCGAGCGGTTCAAGGCGCGACTGGTGGCCAAGGGGTTCTCGCAAAAGTACGGCATCGACTATGAGGAGACATTCGCACCAGTGGCCAAGTTCACGTCGATCCGGGTGGTGTTGAGCATGGCTGCCAAGTACGGGCTCAAGCTGCATCAGATGGATGTCAAGACGGCTTTCCTGAATGGCGTGCTGGACGAGGAAATCTACATGCAACAGCCCGACGGATACGTTGACGAAGACCACCCGGAGTACGTATGCAAGCTCAAGCGGTCATTGTACGGATTGAAACAGTCGCCACGCATGTGGAACCAGACCATCGACGACTTCATGCTAAAGATCGAGTTCACCAAGTGTAAGACCGACCACTGCGTGTACATCAAGAGGGACGGCGACATCATGGTACTGGTGTTGCTCTACGTTGACGACCTCATCATTGCAAGCAACGACGATGACTTGCTGGAATCGACCAAGCGGTTACTCAGCGATCGGTTCGAGATGACGGACCTTGGCGACCTCAGCTACTTTCTCGGTATGGAAATCAAGCAAGATCGAGAAGTCGGCGTTGTAACGATTCGGCAGACCAAATTCGCGCAAAGTATCCTGAACAAGTTTGGCATGGAAGATTGCAAGCCCGTGAAAACACCACAAGATCCGGGACTCAAGCTAACCAAGAACATGTGCGAAGGAGACTGCAAGCACGAAGACACCATGAAGAACGTGCCGTACCGGAATGCTGTAGGCTGCCTCATGTACTTAATGGTGGGCACACGTCCGGACCTGGCGACAGCAGTGGGCTCACTAAGTCAATTCGCGTCGGAGCCATGTCCCACACACTGGCAGGCACTCAAGCGAGTACTTCGGTATATTCGAGGCACGACGACGCACGGCATCGAGTTCAGCGCGAAGGACAAAGAAGGTATTCGCGGCTACTCAGATGCGGACTGGGCGGGCGATATCGAGTCACGTCGCAGTACAAGTGGCTACGCATTCATGATGAACGGGGGATGCGTGAGCTGGCGCAGCAAGAAGCAGAGGACAGTAGCGCTATCGTCGACAGAGGCCGAGTATATGGCGCTCTCGGAAGCTACGCAAGAGGTGTTGTGGCTCAAGGCGTTCCTGCATGAAATCGGTGAGATCAAGAACGACGACGCAGTGCTGATCTACGAGGACAACCAAGGCTCCATCGCGTTGGCCAAGAACCCGGAGTTCCACAAGCGCACCAAGCACTTCGACATTCGCTACCACTTCGTGCGCGAAAAGGTGGAAGACGGTCAAGTGGTGCTGCAGTACGTCTCGACAACCGACATGCTGGCCGACATCATGACGAAGGCGATCACTGCTGTGCAGTTTGAAGTTCTTCGGAAAAAGCTCGGGATCCAAGGTACAACAGATGTCGAGTCGAGTGGGAGTGTTGTCAAGGAGACGTCTCGACCAGCTGCTGTATACCGGTAGGATACCGGTATGACCTTCACTCGGTGGCACCGCAATCATCGTGTGATTACGAGACGAAGATTACGTCACGGTGTTTATGGTGAGGGCGCTCAATTTCCGCGCAATGAAAATCAAGTAAGCAACTGAGACGTGCCCAGTTTCTTCGAGATGTTTACGCCATGGACGATTACGCCACGGGTGGGTACAAGATTGTGGGTACATGATGGGCTCTACGTGGCACTCCCTGATTGGCTGAAGCAACTCAGTATCCAGTTCCAGTAGAGAATCCAGTAGCGTGTACCCAGTAGGTAGAACTGTAGGCTTAGAGGCAGCAAGGAGTTTGCGAACTAAGGACCTAAATCAATCACTTTGCATTTTGCCATCAAGTTACCAAGCCTTTTGAAATCACCATCCAGCTCGACGCCTTCAGGAACCACGCAGAACACCAACTCCTTCATTATCCCGTACAGAAATGCCGTTACCACGTCGAGTTGGTCGAGGGGCCAGTCGAAATACTTGGCAATCGCGATGACCATGCGCAGCGTCACGTACTTGACCACGGGCGAGAACGTCTCCGTGTAGTCGATGCCGTACTTCTGCTTGAAACCCTTGGCTACGAGGCGCGCCTTGTACTTCTCGATCGATCCGTCGGCTTTGCGCTTAACCTTGAACACCCACTTGGTACCGATGGCGCGTTGTCCGCTGGGCAACTTGGCAGCACGAAACACACCACGAAGTCGCATCGACTTGAGTTCCGCACGAACAGCCTTGCGCCAATGCACTTGATCAGGTCCGTTGACCGCTTCTTGGAATGTCGACGGCTCCGATAAGTCCACGGCTGCTTCGACCGCGTTGGCACTTGCACGCCAAAACACAGATGGAGTCGATTCTTCATCTTGGTCTCCAGACTTTTCTTCTTCATCTGCGTCTGTTCGGTGCGAAGTCGTTCGGTGCACTTGCTTCTTCCAGTCCAGGTCGATGACGCACAGCGCGCGGTCTTCTGGCAGCTTCATCTTCGTCACTCGGGCGGCTCTTGCGCTTCCCTGCCTGTTTGTACTCCGTCTGGCGCGGACCATCATCGTCGATGTCGAGCGAGTCGAAGTCCAGGTCGTCGACATCTTCATCAGAAATCGGCGGTGAAAATCCAAAGGTCGATTCATCGAAGTTGACATCGCGACTGATGACCACCTGCCCCGCCTCGATGTCATAAAGTCGATACGCCTTGGACACTTCTTCGTAACCCAGAAACAATCCGGCGCGAGCCTTGGGATCCCACTTGAGTCGCTTCTCCTTCGGAGTCAGGATGTACGGAAGCCGAAAACACGCATGTGCTTCACACTCGGCTTGGACTTGTAGACGATCTCGAACGGAGTCTTGTGTGATAAAAGGTATGGATCTTGATAAGTGAAGCTTGGACGGAGCGAAGGAGGTTCTGCACTTGGTGCGAAGACCGGAGTGAAGACCACTTGAGCTGAAGAAGGAAGATTCGAAAGTGATTGATTTATCGGAGCTTACACTAGCTAGTCTACCACATAGATATGCAGCCCTGCATCCAATCATTTGGTGCATCCAATCACCAACACTCCGCACTCGTCCAATCATCCTACTCGTCTAATCATCGGTTGCGTAAGCAACGTACCGTAAACATCGCGGGATCGTGTTGGACCGGTTCGGGTTAACCGGTTACTGGTACACAGTACCAAAACCTGGCAACCCTTAATATTGTGCTCGATCTTGGGTGACGGCAAGCGGTTCTTCACATAGATGGCCGTCATCGCCGCCTCAGCCCAGAAACACTTGTCCAGCTTGGCGTGATGCAACATGCTGCGGCCGATCGTGACGATAGTTCGGATGGCTCGCTCTGCCGTGCCGTTGGTCTGGTGCGCGTACGGAACCGTGGTTTGCTGCTCGATGCCTTCGTCTACGTAAAAATCCTTGAGCGAGTTGGTCGCAAACTCACGAGCTCCGTCGTGCCGCACAAACTTGACCTTCTTGCCGAACTGCGTCTGCTCTTTCATGATGTATGTCTTGATGCAGTCTTCACTTTCCGACTTGGCACGCAGACAGAAACCCTTCATGCATCCGCTGGCTTCGTCCACGATCAGGAGCAGGTACTTGCTGCCGCCAAGCGAGTTTTCCTCCATGGGTCCGCAGATATCGAAGTGGAGCAGCTCAAATGTGTCGTAGCGACGCTTGTCACGGTCGCTTGGGAATGGGTTTTGGACCATTTTGCCTTGCTGGCAACCACGACACACACTTGGTCCACTCGACTTGGAAGGTGCTTTCGCGTCCTTGATCATCTTGGTGTCGACCATCTTGCGAAGAACCTCGACTGGAGCGTGACCCATACGCGCGTGCAAATCGACCGTCCTTCCACTTGTCGCCGCATTTGCCGCTCGCTGAGGTGTGCGAAGCCAGTAGAGTCCATCCACGAGATCCGCCGTCGCCACCACTTGATTCGAGTCCTTGCGCGAAACGTGCATCTCAGTGCCGTCAAATATCACTTGGAACTTGCCATGCTTGTTTATCTGCGGCACTGAAGCAGATTCTTGCTCATATTTGGCACGTAAAGCGCGTTCTCGATCTCGATATCGCGCTCGTCGCCGTTAGGCAGGACCACTCTTTCCACGATGGTCCCCACACCCTTGATGGTAGCCTTGTTGCCATCGGCCACAGAAAGTTCGCCTTCATTTCGTTCGATCAAATTGGCGAACTTGGACTTGTCGTTGCAAATATGGTGCGTGGCACCGCTGTCAACCGCCCACATCCCGGACACATTCTTGTCCGTCGAAACTCCACATTCCAGGGAAACCGCGAACGCCACTTGATCGTAGTCGTTGTCGTAGCCGTCGCTGTCGTTTCTCCACTGGATGTTGTTGGCCCCGCGTCCACGGCCGTTGCCGCCGCGTCTTGGCCCTCGGTTCTCGTCCTTCTGCTTGGTCCAGCACTTGTCAATGACATGCCCCAATTTCCCGCAGTACGTGCACTGACGAGATTCTCGCTCGGCTCCGGTTCATGCGCTCGGCTACTCCATTCAGCTGAGGCGTGTATGGCGGCGTGAACTTCTGCATGATACCACGGTCCGCACAGAACTTGGCCATCTCACCCGAAGTGTACTCGCCGCCGTTGTCGCTCCGCAGTATTTTCACGCGCTTGCCAGTCTGGGTCTCAGCTAACGCCACAAACTTAGCGAATTTGGCAGCCACCTCGGACTTGTTCCGCAGCAAGTACACCACACAGAAGTGCGACTTGTCGTCGATAAACGTGACGAAGTAGCGCTTGCCACCAACCGTTGGTGTCTGCATGGGGCCGCACACATCGCTGTGAACCATCTCCAGCACTTGCTTCGCACGGTTCGGCGACGACTTCATGTAGCTCACTCGCGTTTGCTTGCCGAGTGAGCATCCGTCGCATAACTCCCACTGCTTCACCGACGCCATATCGATACCAACACCGTAGCCCTTCTTGACGATGGCGTCTAGACCGCCATGGCCGATGTGACCAAGTCGAAGGTGCCAGAGGTACGACGTGGTGTCCCCTTGGCGATCCTTCGAACTTGCCGCATTGGCCTCGTCAGGCATCATCGGAGTCATGCACAGCTTGAACAGCCCTTTGCCCTCACGAGCGCCGAGCTTCCACTTGAGACTCTTCGTTTCAGCGAAGAACCCGTCGCTCTCGAAGATGACTGGCCCGACGTCCTTGGTGAACCTACCAACCGAAAACAGGTTGCGTGACAGCTTCGGAATGTGCCACGCGTTCGTGAGTACACCCCTCTTCATGCCGCGCGGGGTCTTCATCGACATCACAATGTCGCCGGTCCCCACAGCCTGAACGACACCGTCGTCCGCGAGATGCACGTCCACCGGAGAGATCTTCTTGTAGTTCTTCATGTACTCCTTCGAGTACGTCATGTGCTGCATCGCACCCGAGTCGACCAACCACACTCCATTCGACTTGGAGGCACCCGTGTTACCACCAACCGAGAAGAGGAAGTCGCCGGAGTCGTCCTCACGCGCGACGTTGGCACGCTGCGAGCGCTGCCGTTCCGTGTTGTCATGGATCCGCGAGGGACACTCCGCGATCCAATGTCCATGCTTGCCGCAGTTGTGGCACGCACCGTCGACGCTTATGCTTGTTGTCCCTCATCATGAACGCCTGGCCAGGCGCGGCGCCATCTCCATCGCCACCCTGCTCCTTGCGCTTCATGTCTTCATGTAGCAGCCGAGACGTCACCAGCTCCCACGTCAGCGTGTCGGATCTTGACTCCAACGCCGTGATCAGGAACTGATACGACTCGCTCAGGCTCCCGAGAAGCGTGATCACCAAGTCGTCCTCGCTGACCGGAGCGCCGACCGCGTCGAGCTGCTCCGCCAGTGTCTTGAGCTTGTTGATGTGCTCCAGCACATCATCACCTGCTTCCATCATCGTCGTGAAGAAACGTCAACGAAGAAAGAGCTTGTTGGCCAAACTCTTCTTCTCGAAGTGTCCTTCCAGTCTTGACCATGCATCATGCGCGTCCTTCGCCGAGCGAACCAGCGGTAGCTGCGAATCCTCCATCGCGAGACAGATCATCGCCAGCGCCTTGCGCGACTTCTTCCGGAAGAGTGCTTGATCGGCCGCAGTCTGGCAGTGCTCCAGCTTCACTTCCCCACTTGTCACTTCCCACAGTTCGCGCTCCTCGAGCACCATCTGCATCTTGAACTTCCACGTATGGAAGTTAGCTCCGTCGAACTTGTTGATGCGGAAGGCAGAAGGCGGCGTGGGGCCATGGCGAAGGCGTAGTCGGGGTCTTCAGAGAAGGCGGGGCTTGGGCTCATAACCAAAAGGCTTGGTCACTTGATGGCAAAATGCAAAGTGATTGATTTAGGTCCTTAGTTCGCAAACTCCTTGCTACCTCTAAGCCTACAGTTCTACCTACTGGGTACACTCTACTGGATTCTCTACTGGATACTGAGTTACTTCAGCCAATCAGGGAGTGCCACGTAGAGCCCACCATGTACCCACAATCTTGTACCCACCCATGGCGTAATCGTCCGTGGCGTAAACACCGTCCCATAAACACCGTGACGTAATCTTTGTCTCGTAATCACAGGATGATTGCGGTGCCACTGAGTGAAGGTCATACCGGTATCCTACCGGTATACAGCAGCTGCTCGAGGCGTCTCCTTGACAACAGCCAGTGCAAGTACTGCGGAAAATTGGGGCATGTCATCGACAAGTGTTGGACCAAGCAGAAGGACGAGAACCGAGGGCCAAGACGCGGCGGCAACGGCCGTGGACGCGGAGCAAACCATGTTCAGTGGCGCAACGACGACTACGACTACGACCGTGTCGCGTTTGCGGTTTCGTTGGAATGCGGAAAATCGACGGGCAAGGATATGCCCGGGATGTGGGCGGTCGACAGCGGCGCAACGCACCACATTTGCAATGACAAGACCAAGTTCGCCACGCTGAATGAGCAAGACGAAGGCGAACTATCGGTAGCGGACGGAAACAATGCCGAGATTAAGGGTGTGGGAACTATCATCGAACGAGTAGTTCTGCCCAACGGCGACGAGCGCGACATCGAAATCAAGGACGCGCTGTACGTGCCGAAGATGAACAAGATTCTGCTTTCGGTGCCGCAGATTAACAAGAGTGGCAAGTTTCAAGTGGTGTTCGACGGTGCGAGCATGCATGTCGCGCGGAAGGGCTCGAAGCAAGTGGTGGCAACGGCTGACCTCGTCGACGGTCTCTACTGGCTACGCATACCACAGCATTCGGTGAATGCGGCGACGTCAACGCGCAACGTGGATCTACACGCGCGGATGGGCCACGCACATATCGACGTGCTGCGCAAAATGGTCAGCAGTGGCATGATCAAGGACGCAAGAACACCATCACAGTCGAGTGACCAAGCATATGTCGCGGATGTCAGCAAGGGAAGATGGTCCAAAAACCGTTCCCAAGCAACCGCGACAAGCGTCACTACGACGTATTTGAGCTACTCCACTTCGACATCTGCGGCCCCATGGAGCAAGAGTCACTGGGTGGCAGCAAATATTTGCTGCTCATAGTGGACGAAGCCAGCGGATGCATGAAGGGTTTCTGCTTAAGTGCCAAGTCGGAGAGCGAAGAATGCCTCAAGACCTACATCACGAAGGTGCAGACGCAGTTCGGCAAACGTGTCAAGTTCGTGCGCCACGACGGAGCCCGTGAGTTTGCTACTAATTCGCTCAAGGCCTTCTACGAAGATCAAGGCATCGAGCAGCAGACCACGGTTCCGTACGTGCACCAAACCAACGGCACGGCAGAGAGAGCTATCCGGACCATCGTTACGATTGGTCGCAGCATGCTGCATCATGCAAAGCTGGACAAGTGTTTTTGGGGCGAAGCAGCGATGGCTGCAATTTATGTCAAGAACCGCTTGCCGTCGCCCAAGGTCGAAAACAAGACTCCGTTCGAGATTGTATACAAGTTCAAGCCAAGTGCGAAGCACATGCGTGTTTTCGGCTGTCGGACGTACGTCCTGACCCCGAAGGAGAAACGACTCAAGTGGGACCCCAAGGCTCGCGCTGGTCTGTTCATGGGCTACGAAGAAGTGTCGAAGGCGTACCGAGTTTATGACATCGAGGCGGGGCAGGTGCTGATAAGTCGCGATGTCACCTTCGACGAATCAAGTTTTGGTATCTCGACGGCGATCTCAAGTAATGACGACGAAGATGTGAACCTGGGCTTCGACTCGCTCGAGATTTGCCATGATGACTCGGCGGGTCCGACCGAATTCAAGCAGGCGGGGAAGCGCAAGACTCGACCAAGTGATGCGGATACCATGTCAGTGAACTCGCGTCCTGTTCGCCGTGCGACTGGTTTGGAAGAAGCAAGCGCTCCTGTCACCTCGTTAGAGCGCCAAGCCAAACGCCGAGCGAGTGTTCGAATGGAACCTGGACTGCCTGACGAAGAAGAGAAGGATGCTCAAGACAACGAAGAAGACGATTCCACTCCTCCCGTATTTTGGCGAGCAAGTGCCAACTCAGTGGAAGCCGGTGAGTTGTCTGAGCCGACGACATTCCAAGACGCGGTGAACGGACCTGATCAAGTGCATTGGCGCAAGGCTGTTCGTGCGGAACTCAAGTCGATGCGACTTCGTGGTGTGTTTCGTGCTGCCAAGTTGCCCAGCGGACAACGCGCCATCGGCACCAAGTGGGTGTTCAAGATCAAGCGCAAAGCCGACGGATCGATCGAGAAGTACAAGGCGCGCCTGGTGGCCAAGGGTTTCAAGCAGAAGTACGGCATCGACTACACGGAGACGTTCTCGCCCGTGATAAAAGGTATGGATCTTGATAAGTGAAGCTTGGACGGAGCGAAGGAGGTTCTGCACTTGGTGCGAAGACCGGAGTGAAGACCACTTGAGCTGAAAAGGAAGATTCGAAAAGTGATTGATTTATCGGAGCTTACACTACCTAGTCTACCACATAGATATGCAGCCCTGCATCCAATCATTTGGTGCATCCAATCACCAACACTCCGCACTCGTCCAATCATCCTACTCGTCTAATCATCGGTTGCGTAAACAACGTACCGTAAGCATCGCGGGATCGTGTTGGACCGGTTCGGGTTAACTGGTTACTGGTACACAGTACCAAAACCCGGCAACCCTCAATACGCCCCCTCAATGCGAACATGCATGGATTTCGAGGGACGCCGTCAGATCCATGTGGCGCGGTCCTGGCAGTGCCTTGGTCATGATGTCCGCCAGCATGATAGAAGTCTCGCAGTACTCGAGCTTGACTTCGCCGCGCTTGACCTCATCACGGATGTGATGGTACTTGATGTCGATGTGCTTGGCGCGACCATGGTTCACTGGGTTCTTCGTCATCTTGATGCACGACTGGTTGTCTTCGCGGATCTTGAGCTCGGGTCCAGTCTCGTTGGCAGCCGCCAAAATCTCGCATAGCAGGCGATGAATCCACTTGCCTTTTTGGATCGCCAGACTGAGCGCGATGTATTCCGCCTCGCTCGTAGACAGCGCAACACTTGACTGTTTTCTTGCTTCCCCAGCTCACTGGCGCACCCATCAGCATGAACGTGTAGCCGGAAGTCGACTTGCGATCCGCGAGGTCGCCAGCCCAGTCCGTGTCCGAGTACCCGCGAAAGTCGATGTTGTCACCCGGCTTGAAGCAGATCCCATGCGTCTTGGTGCCTTGCAGGTAGCGAAAGATACGCTTGACCGCAACCCAGTGTTCTTCTTGAGGGTTCTCCATGAAGCGCGATACATAGCCTACTGCGTACGCGATATCCGGGCGAGTAGCAGTCATCAAGTGCATGAGGGCACCCACAGCTTCGCGAAACGGAGCGTTCACCTTGGTCGCTGCGTCACTTGGAACCAGTCGAGTGCTCATGTCTACCGGACTCACCACAGCCTTGCACTCGTCCATACCGAAACGCTTCAGGATATCATCCACATAACGCCGCTGGCACATCGTCACGCTGCCGTCCGGGCCATCCACCAGCTCGATTCCAAGGACGAACACACACTTGCCACTGTCAGTCATTTCGAAGCGTGTCTTGAGGTCGTTCTTCGTGCGTGAGATCAGCTCGGGTGAACTTCCGGTGACCAACACATCGTCCACGTAGACCAGCACGAGCACACAGTGGCCATCGACAACCTTGATGTAGAGGCACGGGTCGAAGGCTGAAACTTGAAAACCGATAGAACACACGAATTCGTCGAAGGTCTCGTTCCATACGCGCGAAGCTTGCTTGAGACCGTAGATCGCCTTCACCAATTCCAGGCAGTCGAAATCACCATCCAGCTCGACGCCTTCAGGAACCACGCAGAACACCAACTCCTTCATTATCCCGTACAGAAATGCCGTTACCACGTCGAGTTGGTCGAGGGGCCAGTCGAAATACTTGGCAATCGCGATGACCATGCGCAGTGTCACGTACTTGACCACGGGCGAGAACGTCTCCGTGTAGTCGATGCCGTACTTCTGCTTGAAACCCTTGGCTACGAGGCGCGCCTTGTACTTCTCGATCGATCCGTCGGCTTTGCGCTTAATCTTGAACACCCACTTGGTACCGATGGCGCTTTGTCCGCTGGGCAACTTGGCAGCACGAAACACACCACGAAGTCGCATCGACTTGAGTTCCGCACGAACAGCCTTGCGCCAATGCACTTGATCAGGTCCGTTGACCGCTTCTTGGAATGTCGACGGCTCCGATAAGTCCACGGCTGCTTCGACCGCGTTGGCACTTGCACGCCAAAACACAGATGGAGTCGATTCTTCATCTTGGTCTCCAGACTTTTCTTCTTCATCTGCGTCTGTTCGGTGCGAAGGGGAGTCGTTCGGTGCACTTGCTTCTTCCAGTCCAGGTCGATGACGCACAGCGCGCGGTCTTCTGGAAGCTTCATCTTCGTCACTCGGGCGGCTCTTGCGCTTCCCTGCCTGTTTGTACTCCGTCTGGCGCGGACCATCATCGTCGATGTCGAGCGAGTCGAAATCCAGGTCGTCGACATCTTCATCAGAAATCGGCGGTGAAAATCCAAAGGTCGATTCATCGAAGTTGACATCGCGACTGATGACCACCTGCCCCGCCTCGATGTCATAAAGTCGATACGCCTTGGACACTTCTTCGTAACCCAGAAACAATCCGGCGCGAGCCTTGGGATCCCACTTGAGTCGCTTCTCCTTCGGAGTCAGGATGTACGTCCGACAGCCGAAAACACGCATGTGCTTCACACTCGGCTTGGACTTGTAGACGATCTCGAACGGAGTCTTGTGCTCGATCTTGGGTGACGGCAGGCGGTTCTTCACATAGATGGCCGTCATCGCCGCCTCAGCCCAGAAACACTTGTCCAGCTTGGCGTGATGCAACATGCTGCGGCCGATCGTGACGATAGTTCGGATGGCTCGCTCTGCCGTGCCGTTGGTCTGGTGCGCGTACGGAACCGTGGTTTGCTGCTCGATGCCTTCGTCTTCGTAAAAATCCTTGAGCGCGTTAGTCGCAAACTCACGAGCTCCGTCGTGCCGCACAAACTTGACCTTCTTGCCGAATTGCGTCTGCACCTTCATGATGTATGTCTTGATGCACTCTTCACTTTCCGACTTGGCACGCAGACAGAAACCCTTCATGCATCCACTGGCTTCGTCCACGATCAGTAGCAGGTACTTGCTGCCGCCAAGCGAGTTTTCCTCCATGGTCCGCAGATGTCGAAGTGGAGCAGCTCAAATGTGTCGTAGCGACGCTTGTCACGGTTGCTTGGAAATGGTTTTTGGACCATTTTGCCTTGCTGGCAACCACGACACACACTTGGTCCACTCGACTTGGAAGGTGCTTTCGCGTCCTTGATCATCTTGGTGTCGACCATCTTGCGAAGAACCTCGACTGGAGCGTGACCCATACGCGCGTGCAAATCGACCGTCCTTCCACTTGTCGCCGCATTTGCCGATCGCTGAGGTATGCGAAGCCAGTAGAGTCCATCCACGAGATCCGCCGTCGCCACCACTTGATTCGAGTCCTTGCGCGAAACGTGCATCTCAGTGCCGTCAAATATCACTTGGAACTTGCCATGCTTGTTTATCTGCGGCACTGAAAGCAGATTCTTGCTCATATTTGGCACGTAAAGCGCGTCCTTGATCTCGATCTCGCGCTCGTCGCCGTTAGGCAGGACCACTCTTTCCACGATGGTCCCCACACCCTTGATGGCAGCCTTGTTGCCATCGGCCACCGAAAGTTCGCCTTCATTTCGTTCGATCAAATTGGCGAACTTGGACTTGTCGTTGCAAATATGGTGCGTGGCACCGCTGTCGACCGCCCACATCCCGGACACATTCTTGTCCGTCGAAACTCCACATTCCAGGGAAACCGCGAACGCCACTCGATCATAGTCGTTGTCGTAGCCGTCGCTGTCGTTTCTCCACTGGATGTTGTTGGCCCCGCGTCCACGGCCGTTGCCGCCGCGTCTTGGCCCTCGGTTCTCGTCCTTCTGCTTGGTCCAGCATTTGTCAATGACATGCCCCAATTTCCCGCAGTACGTGCATTGGCGAGGCTCACGGTCGGCACTGAACGCCTTGGCCGCGTTCTCAGTCTTCACCGTCGCCGTCTTCTCGCCTTGTCGCTTGATATGCTCGTTCGTGAGCACCTTCACAACGTCTTGCGATCGCAGTTCTGCATTGCTCATCTCCAAGTTCAGCACGACGCTCTCGTAGCTCTTGGGGAGACTGCACAGCAAGCAGATCGCCACGTCCTCGTCCTCCATCTTGGCGCCGATGCTGCTGAGCTTGGCGCTGATGTTCAGGACATCATTGCAATGATGCAACACATTGCCGCCTTCCGACATCTCCATGCTGAAGAGCTGTCGCTTGAGGTAGATGCGATCAGCCTTCTGCGATCCACCGTACAGCGTCTTCAAGCGCGTCCACGCGATCCATGCTTCCTCGCACTCATCGACCACATGATGGTAGTCGGCGTCCATGTGAAGCAACATCAGTCCAAAAGCGATGTTGCTCGACTTGACATACTCGTCCTTGGCCCGGGAGTCCGTAAAGGATGGAGACGTTTCCCGATTCACCACATGCCACGTCGACTTGGTCAGGAACACGCCACGCATGTAGCGGTTCCACGTCGCGTAGTTGTCTCCGTTGAACTTGTCGATGGAGACCTTGGTCGAGACGTCTTGGGCAGAGGACATGGTGCTTGGGCTCATAACCTGATAAAGGTGTTGAGGTCTTGAAGCGAGGCTTGGGTTGAGCGGAGGAGTTCTGCACGTGGGTGCGGGGACCGGAGTGAAGACCACTTGAGCTGAAGAAGGAAGATTCGAAAAGTAATTGATTTATCGGAGCTTACACTACCTAGTCTACCACATAGATATGCAGCCCTGCATCCAATCATTTGGTGCATCCAATCACCAACACTCCGCACTCGTCCAATCATCCTACTCGTCTAATCATCGGTTGCGTAAGCAACGTACCGTAAACATCGCGGGATCGTGTTGGACCGGTTCGGGTTAACCGGTTACTGGTACACAGTACCAAAACCCGGCAACCCTCAATAGCCCGTGGTCAAGTACGTGACGCTGCGCATGGTCATCGCGATCGCCAAGTATTTCGACTGGCCCCTCGACCAACTCGACGTGGTAACGGCATTTCTGTACGGCGTCATGAAGGAAGTCGTGTACTGCGTGGTGCCAGAAGGGGTCGAGCTGGACGATGACTTCGACTGCCTGGAACTGGTCAAGGCGATCTACGGTCTCAAGCAAGCTTCGCGCGTGTGGAACGAGACCTTCGACGAATTCGTGTGCTCCATCGGTTTTCAAGTTTCGGCCTACGATCCGTGCCTCTACATCAAGATTGTGGATGGTCACTGCGTTCTGATGCTGGTGTACGTGGACGACGTATTAGTAACCGGAAGTTCGGCCGAACTGATCGCACGCACCAAGAGTGACCTGAAGACACGTTTTGAGATGACCGACAGCGGGAAGTGTGCCTTTATCTTGGGTATCGAGCTGGTCGACAACGCTGACGGCAGTGTAACAATGTGCCAACGACGCTACGTGGACGACATTCTTAAGCGTTTCGGCATGGATGACTGCAAGGCTGTGGTAAGTCCCGCGGATTTGAGCTCTCGACTGGTTTCAAGTAACGCGCCGACCAAGATCAACGTTCCCTTTCGTGAAGCTGTGGGTGCACTCATGCACTTGATGACTGCGACGCGACCAGATATCGCTTTCGCCGTGGGATATGTGTCGCGCTTCATGGAAAACCCTTAAGTCGAGCACTGGGTTGCAGTGAAGCGAATCCTCCGTTATTTACAAGGGACCAAGTCGCATGGAATCTGCTTCAAACCCGGTGACAAGGTGGACTTTCGCGGCTACTCAGACGCAGACTGGGCCGGCGACCATTCCGATCGCAAGTCAACTTCGGGCTATGCGTTCATTTTGATGGGCGCGCCAGTCAGTTGGGGAAGCAAGAACAGTCAAGTGTTGCGCTGTCTACGAGCGAGGCGGAATACATCGCGCTCAGTCTGGCGATCCAAAAAGGCAAGTGGATTCATCGCCTGCTATGCGAGATTTTGGCGGCTGCCAACGAGACTGGACCCGAGCTCAAGATCCGCGAAGACAACCAGTCGTGCATCAAGATGACGAAGAACCCAGTGAACCATGGTCGCGCCAAGCACATCGACATCAAGTACCATCACATCCGTGATGAGGTCAAGCGCGGCGAAGTCAAGCTCGAGTACTGCGAGACTTCTATCATGCTGGCGGACATCATGACCAAGGCACTGCCAGGACCGCGCCACATGGATCTGACGGCGTCCCTCGGAATCCATGCATGTTCGCATTGAGGGGGCGTATTGAGGGTTGCCGGGTTTTGGTACTGTGTACCAGTAACCAGTTAACCCGAACCGGTCCAACACGATCCCGCGATGCTTACGGTTGGATGCAGGGCTGCATATCTATGTGGTAGACTAGGTAGTGTAAGCTCCGATAAATCAATCACTTTTCGAATCTTCCTTCTTCAGCTCAAGTGGTCTTCACTCCGGTCTTCGCACCAAGTGCAGAACCTCCTTCGCTCCGTCCAAGCTTCACTTGTCAAGATCCATACCTTTTATCAGGTTATGAGCCCAAGCACCATGTCCTCTGCCCAAGACGTCTCGACCAAGGTCTCCATCGACAAGTTCAACGGAGACAACAACTACGCGACGTGGAACCGCTACATGCGTGGCGTGTTCCTGACCAAGTCGACGTGGCATGTGGTGAATCGGGAAACGTCTCCATCCTTTACGGACTCCCGGGCCAAGGACGAGTATGTCAAGTCGAGCAACATCGCTTTTGGACTGATGTGCTTCACATGGACGCCGACTACCATCATGTGGTCGATGAGTGCGAGGAAGCATGGATCGCGTGGACGCGCTTGAAGACGCTGTACGGTGGATCGCAGAAGGCTGGTCACATCTACCGGAAGCGACAGCTCTTCAGCATGGAGATGTCGGAAGGCGGCAATGTGTTGCATCATTGCAATGATGTCCTGAACATCAGCGCCAAGCTCAGTAGCATCGGCGCCAAGATGGAGGACGAGGACGTGGCGATCTGCTTGCTGCGCAGTCTCCCCAAGAGCTACGAGAACGTCGTACTGAACTTGGAGATGCGTAGCGCGGAGCTGAAGACGCAAGACGTCGTGAAGGTGCTCACGAACCAGCATATCAAGCGGCAGGGCGAGAAGACTCCGTCGGTGAAAACTGAAGACGCGGCCAAGGCGTTCAGTGCCGAGCGAGAATCTCGTCAGTGCACGTACTGCGGAAAAATGGGGCATGTCATTGACAAGTGCAGGACCAAGCAGAAGGACGAGAACCGAGGGCCAAGACGCGGCGGCAACGGCCGTGGACGCGGGGCCAACAACATCCAGTGGAGAAACGACGACTACGACTACGACCGTGTCGCGTTTGCGGTTTCGTTGGAATGCGGAAAATCGACGGGCAAGGATATGCCCGGGATGTGGGCGGTCAACAGCGGCGCAACGCACCACATTTGCAATGACAAGACCAAGTTCGCCACGCTGAATGAGCAAGACGAAGGCGAACTATCGGTAGCAGACGGAAACAATGCCGAGATTAAGGGTGTGGGAACTATCATCGAACGAGTGGTTCTGCCCAACGGCGACGGGCGCGACATCGAAATCAAGGACGCGCTGTACGTGCCGAAGATGAACAAGATTCTGCTTTCGGTGCCGCAGATTAACAAGAGTGGCAAGTTTCAAGTGGTGTTCGACGGTGCGAGCATGCATGTCGCGCGGAAGGGAAAAGGCTTGGTCACTTGATGGCAAAATGCAAAGTGATTGATTTAGGTCCTTAGTTCGCAAACTCCTTGCTACATCTAAGCCTACAGTTCTACCTACTGGGTACACTCTACTGGATTCTCTACTGGATACTGAGTTACTTCTGCCAATCGCAGAGCGCCACGTAGAGCCCATCCTGTACCCACAATCTTGTACCCACGTGCATCGTAATCATCGTCCCGTGATCGCCGGAGTGATTGAGGTGCCACTGAGTGAAGGTCATACCGGTATCCTACCGGTATACAGCAGCTGCTCGAGGCGTCTCCTTGACAACACTCCCACTCGACTCGATAGCCTTCGGTGCTTCGATGCCGAGCTTGCTCCGGAGACAGTCGAACTGCGCCGCTGGAATGGGCTTGGTCATCAGGTCCGCCAGCATGTCTTGCGTCGGACAGTACTCGAGCACCACTTCTCCGTCCTCGACCTTCTCGCGCACGAAGTGGTAGCGAATGTCGATGTGCTTGGTACGCTTGTGAAACTCGGGATTCTTGGCAAGCGCGATGGATCCTTGGTTGTCTTCGTAGATCTTGATCGCCTTGCCCTCTGTGGTTTCGCCTATCTCGCACAGAAACGCCTTGAGCCACACAGCCTCCTGTGTTGCCTCCGATAGCGCCATGTACTCGGCTTCCGTCGACGATAGTGCCACCGTCCTCTGCTTCTTGCTGCGCCAGCTCACGCATCCACCGCTCATTATGAACGCGTATCCGCTCGTGCTGCGGCGCGACTCCACATCACCCGCCCAGTCCGCATCCGAGTAGCCGCAGACGCCGTCTTGGTCCTTGGTGCGAAACTCGATGCCGTACGTCGCCGTGCCTTGGATGTAGCGGAGGACGCGTTTGAGTGCTTGCCAGTGCGTGGGGCATGGGTCTGCAGCGAACTGACTCAGTGTGCCCACTGCCGCAGCCAGATCCGGTCGGGTGCCCACCATCAAGTACATGACGCAGCCCACGGCGTTCCGGTAAGGCACGCCTGCCATGGTGTCATCATGCTTGCAACCGCCGTCGCACATAGCCTTGGTCAGCTTGAGTCCGGGGTCCTGCGGCGTTTTCACGGGCTTGCTGTTCTCCATGCTGAACTTGCTCAGGATGCTTCGCGCGAACTTGGTCTGCCGCATGGTCACCTCGCCAGCCTTGATGTCTTGCTTGATCTCCATTCCGAGAAAGTAGCTCAGCTCGCCTAGGTCCGTCATCTCGAACCGCTTGCTTAGTGCGCTCTTGGTCGCCTTGAGCATGTCGTCATCACTGCTCGCAATCACCAGGTCGTCCACGTACAGCACCACGAGCACCATGCTGTCGCCGTTGCGCTTGACGTAGACGCAGTGGTCGGTCTCGCACTTGTCGAAGTCCAGCTTGAGCATGAAGTCGTCGATGGTGTGGTTCCACATGCGCGGCGACTGCTTGAGACCGTAGAGCGCGCGCTTGAGCTTGCACACATGATCCGGGCGTCCTTCGCTTATGTATCCGTCCGGCTGCTGCATGTAGATGTCTTCATCCAGGACGCCGTTAAGAAAGGCTGTCTTAACGTCCATCTGGTGCAGCTTGAGCCCGTACTTGGCAGCCATCGCTAGCACGATTCGGATGGACGTGAACTTGGCCACGGGCGCGAAGGTCTCGTCGTAGTCGATGCCGTGCTTCTGCGAGAAGCCCTTAGCCACCAGGCGCGCCTTGTATCGTTCGATCTCGCCGGCTTGGTTCTCCTTCACGCGAAAGACCCATCGACAGCCGATGGCCTTGCGTCCCTTGGGCAGCGGTACCACGTCCCATGTGTCGTTCTTGCGCAGCGAGTCGTACTCCGAGTCGCAGGCCTCCTTCCATTTGCGTGCGTCGTTGGATTCCATCGCCGACTTGAACGTGGCCGGCATTTCTCCCACTGAATCCACGACGTACGCCGCCTCGAAGCTCTTGTCGTTGTCTCGAGCCATGGCAGACATCTCATCCAGGCCTTGGCGTCGATTCTCTGACGCGTATCGCTTGGCACTCGGGGTCTCCACCGCTTCCTCCAGCGACTGTGTCCGCGGGTGTCTCTTGCTGCCGGGCAAGAATTCATCATCCCGCGCAGTCTCTTCATCTTCATCGTCCGATGCCGACTGTTCATCTTTGTCCGTGGTGCCTTCTTCCGCATCTTGAATGTCCACCAGCGCCTCCTTGGGTTTGTAGTCGCGTCTTCCACCGTCGAAGACGTCTTCCATGAACTGTGCATCGCGGCTCACCAGCACGCGACCACTCTCGATCTCCTCGAACCGATACGCTTTCTCGTGGTCCGAGTACCCCAGGAACCTGCATCGCACCGATCGCGCATCCAGCTTGGTTCGCTTCTCATTCGCCACATGCACGTAGGCGTGGCAACCGAAGAATTTGAGGTTGGCCAGCAATGGTTTCTTGGCAGTCCACAGCTCGTACGGAGACTTATCGTTGTCAAGCGCATGTGTCGGACAGCGGTTGCGCAGGGACATAGCCGTCATGACTGCTTCGCCCCAGTATGCCTTGGACAGACTCGCGTGCTCCAGCATGCACCGCGCGCATTCAACTAGCGTCCGGTTCATGCGCTCCGCGATTCCGTTGAGCTGCGGCGTGTATGGCGGCGTGAACTTTTGCACGATGCCGCGCTTGCTGCAAAACTTGGCCATTTTGTCGGATTTGTACTCACCACCGTTGTCACTGCGAAGCTCCTTGACGCGCTTGCCGGTCTGTGTCTCCGCAAACGCCACAAAGTGCGCGAACTTGTCGGCCACCTCCCACTTGTTCTTTACCAGGTACACCACGCAGTAGCGCGACTTGTCGTCGATAAAGGTGACGAAGTAGCGCTTGCCGCCAAACGTCGGCGTGCGCATGGGCCCGCATACGTCACTGTACACTACCTCCAGTAGTTCATTGGCACGCTTGGGCGATGTCGATTCGAAACTCAATCGCGTCTGCTTGCCGAGCGCGCATCCGTCGCACGTCTCCCACTTGCTCGCGGACCCGAGGTCAATGCCGACGCTGAGCTTCTTCTTGACGATGGCGTCGAGCCCAGCGTGACCGATGTGGCCTAGTCGAAGGTGCCAGAGGTACGACTTGGTGTCCCCTTGGCTCCCGTTCGGACTCGCCGAATTCGCTTCGTCCAGGCGCACGGGCGTCATGCACAGCTTGAACAGCTTGCCGTCACGCGCACCTATCGTGCACTTCATCCCCTTCAGCGCGATGAAGCATCCGTCGCTGTCGAAGGTCACTGATCCGACGTCCTTGGTGAAGCGCCCGATCGAGAAGAGGTTGCGCGTTAGCTTGGGAATGTGCCACACGTTCGTGAGCACACCCTTCTTGATGCCACGAGGCGTCTTCATCTCCATCACAATGTCGCCGCTGCCGATCGCTTGAACCACACCGTCGTCTGCGAGACGCACGTCGACCGGAGTGAAGGCCTTGTCGTTTCTCATGAACTCCTTGGAGTGCGCCATGTGCTGCGTCGCACCCGAGTCGACCAGCCATGTGCCACTCGCCGACGCTGCCATGGCCGCATCGCCATCGCCGTCGACGAAGAAGAGATAGTCGCCGGAGTCGTCCTCACGCGCGACGTTGGCACGCTGCGAGCGCTGCCGTTCCGTGTTGTCATGGATCCGCGAGGGACACTCCGCGATCCAATGTCCATGCTTGCCGCAGTTGTGGCACGCACCGTTCTTCTTCGACGGTCGGCCCTTATGCTTGTTGTCCCTCATCATGAACGCCTGGCCAGGCGCGGCGCCATCTCCATCGCCACCCTGCTCTTTGCGCTTCATGTCTTCATGTAGCAGCCGAGACGTCACCAGCTCCCACGTCAGCGTGTCGGATCTTGACTCCAACGCCGTGATCAGGAACTGATACGACTCGCTCAGGCTCCCGAGAAGCGTGATCACCAAGTCGTCCTCGCTGACCGGAGCGCCGACCGCGTCGAGCTGTTCCGCCAGAGTCTTGAGCTTGTTGATGTGTTGAAGCACATCATCACCTTCCTCCATCATGAGCGTGAAGAAACGCCGACGAAGAAAGAGCTTGTTGGCCAAACTCTTCTTCTCGAAGTGTCCTTCCAGTCTTGACCATGCATCATGCCCGCCACTCGCCGAGCGAACCAGCGGCAGCTGCGAATCCTCCATCACGAGACAGATGATCGCCAGCGCCTTGCGCGACTTCTTCCGAAAGAACGCTTGATCCGCCGCAGTCTGGCATGCTCCAGCTTCACTTCCCCACTTGTCACTTCCCACAGTTCGCGTTCCTCGAGCACCATCTGCATCTTGAACTTTCACGTGTGGAAGTTAGCTCCGTCGAATCTGTTGATGCGGAAGGCAGAAGGCGGCGTGGCGTCCATGGCGAAGGCGTAGTCGGGGTCTTCAGAGAAGGCGGGGCTTGGGCTCATAACCAAAAGGCTTGGTCACTTGATGGCAAAATGCAAAGTGATTGATTTAGGTCCTTAGTTCGCAAACTCCTTGCTACCTCTAAGCCTACAGTTCTACCTACTGGGTACACTCTACTGGATTCTCTACTGGATACTGAGTTACTTCAGCCAATCAGGGAGTGCCACGTAGAGCCCACCATGTACCCACAATCTTGTACCCACCCATGGCGTAATCGTCCGTGGCGTAAACACCGTCTTATAAACACCGTGACGTAATCTTCGTCTCGTAATCACAGGATGATTGCGGTGCCACTGAGTGAAGGTCATACCGGTATCCTACCGGTATACAGCAGCTGGTCGAGATGTCTCCTTGACAACACTCCCACTCGGCTCGACAGCCTTCAGCGCTTCGATGCCGAGTTTGCTCCGGAGCACACTGAACTGCGTCGCAGAGATTGGCTTCGTCATGATGTCCGCCAGCATGTCGGTTGTCGAAACATACTGCAGCACCACTTGACCGTCTTCCACCTTCTCGCGCACGAAATGGTAGCGAATGTCGATGTGCTTGGTGCGCTTGTGGAATTCGGGATTCTTGGCCAACGCGATGGAGCCTTGGTTGTCCTCGTAGATCTTGATTGCTTCATCGCTTGTCATCTCGCCGAGCTCGCACAGGAACACCTTGAGCCACACCGCCTCTTGTGTCGCCTCCGATAGCGCCATGTACTCAGCTTCCGTCGAAGACAGCGCCACTGTCCGCTGCTTCTTGCTCCTCCAGCTGATGCATCCGCCATTCATCATGAACGCGTAGCCACTTGTACTTCTTCTTGACTCGATGTCTCCAGCCCAGTCGGCATCTGAATAGCCTTGGGGTCCGTCGTCGCAGCTCGCTTGAAACTCGATGCCGTGCGTCTTCGTGCCTTGAATGTACCTGAAGACCCTCTTGAGCGCCTGCCAGTGTGTCGGACATGGGTCTGCTGCAAACTGGCTGAGAACTCCCACTGCTGTTGCGAGGTCCGGGCGTGTGCCTACCATGAGATACATGAGGCATCCCACAGCGTTCCGGTATGGCACGTTTACCATGGTCTCGTCGTGCTTGCAGCCGCCCTCGCACATGGCCTTGGTCAGCTTGAGGCCCGGATCCTGTGGCGTCTTAACAGGGTTGCTCTTCTCCATGTTGAACTTCTCCAGAATGTCTTTCGCAAACTTGGTTTGCCGCATCGACACCTTCCTTGTCGTCATATCTTGATCGATTTCCATGCCGAGGAAGTACTTGAGCTGGCCCAGGTCCGTCATCTCGAAACGGTCACTGAGCGCCTTCTTCGTCGACTTGAGCAGCTTGTCGTTGTTACTTGCGAGGATCAGGTCGTCGACATATAGCGCCACGAAGATCATGTCTTGGTCGTCACGCTTGGGGTAGATGCAGTGGTCGGACTCGCACTTCTTGAACCCTAACTTGAGCATGAGGTCGTCGATGGTCTTGTTCCACATCCGCGGCGACTGCTTCAAACCGTAAAGAGACCGCTTGAGCTGACAGACATAGTCCGGGTGCTTTTCATCGATGTAGCCGTCCGGCTGTGCCATGTAGATATCTTCGTCCAACGAACCATTCAGGAAGGCTATCTTGACATCCATCTGGTGCACCATGAGATTGTACTTGGCCGCCAGACTGCGCAGGATCCTGATCGACGTGAACTTGGCCACTGGCGCGAAAGTCTCGTCGTAGTCGATGCCGTACTTCTGCGAAAATCCCTTGGCCACCAGTCGCGCCTTGAACCGTTCGATCTCTCCAGCCTGGTTCTCCTTCACACGGAACACCCATCGGTTGCCGATTGCCTTGCGTCCTTTGGGCAGCGGCACGAGGATCCACGTCTCGTTCTTGCGGAGCGACTCGACCTCCGAGTCACACGCCTCCTTCCACTTGACTGCGTCGCTGGATTCCATCGCCGACTTGAACGTGGTCGGCATTTCTCCCACTGAATTCACGACGTATGCAGCTTCGAAGTCTTGACTTTCTTGAGCCGCAGCCGACATCTCGTCCAGAGTCAGGTGTCGACTCTGCCGCTTGGCACTTGGAACTTCCACAGCTTCTTCCAGCGACTGCGTCCGCGGGTGTCGCTTGCTGCCTGGTTCAAAACCTTCGTCCCGCGCTGCTTCTTCGTCTTCTTCTTCTTTGTCGTCTTCATCCGACTGCAACGAATCTTGATCTGTCGTCTCTTCATCTTGAATGACCACCACCTCCCTCTGATGGTAGTCACGTCTCCCACTGTCGAAGACGTCTTCCATAAACTGCGCGTCGCGGCTCACCAGCACGCGACCGCTCTTGATCTCTTCGAAACGGTACGCTTTCTCATGCTCCGAGTATCCCAGGAACCGACAGCGCACCGACCGAGCGTCAAACTTGGTGCGCTTCTCCTTCGGCACGTGCACGTACGTGTGGCAACCGAACACCTTGAGGTTCGCTAGCAGCGGTTTTTTGCCTGTCCAAACTTGGTGCGGCGACTTGTCGTGGTTGATGGCACGCGTCGGACACCGATTACGGAGGAACGTAGCTGTCACGACAGCTTCACCCTAATACGTCTTGGGCAATCCAGCATGTTCCAGCATGCAGCGCGCACACTCCACCAACGTCCGGTTCATGCGCTCGGCTACTCCATTCAGCTGAGGCGTGTATGGCGGCGTGAACTTCTGCATGATACCACGGTCCGCACAGAACTTGGCCATCTCACCCGAAGTGTACTCGCCGCCGTTGTCGCTCCGGAGTGTTTTCACGCGCTTGCCGGTCTGAGTTTCAGTAAACGCCACAAACTTAGCGAATTTGGCAGCCACCTCGGACTTGTTCCGCAGCAAGTACACCACACAGAAGTGCGACTTGTCGTCGATAAACGTGACGAAGTAGCGCTTGCCACCAACCGTTGGTGTCTGCATGGGGCCGCACACATCGCTGTGAACCATCTCCAGCACTTGCTTCGCACGGTTCGGCGACGACTTCATGTAGCTCACTCGCGTTTGTTTGCCGAGTGAGCATCCGTCACACAGCTCCCACTGCTTCAGCGACGCCATGTCGATACGAACACCGTAGCCCTTCTTGACGATGGCGTCTAGACCGCCATGGCCGATGTGACCAAGTCGAAGGTGCCAGAGGTACGACGTGGTGTCCCCTTGGCGATCCTTCGAACTTGCCGCATTGGCCTCGTCAGGCATCATCGGAGTCATGCACAGCTTGAACAGTCCTTTGCCCTCACGAGCGCCGAGCTTCCTCTTGAGACTCTTCGTTTCAGCGAAGCACCCGTCGCTCTCGAAGATAACTGGCCCGACGTCCTTGGTGAACCGACCAACCGAAAACAGGTTGCGCGACAGCTTCGGAATGTGCCACACGTTCGTGAGTACACCCTTCTTCATGCCGCGCGGGGTCTTCATCGACATCACAATGTCGCCGGTCCCCATAGCCTGAACCACACCGTCGTCCGCGAGATGCACGTCCACCGGAGAGATCTTCTTGTAGTTCTTCATGTACTCCTTCGAGTACGTCATGTGCTGCGTCGCACCCGAGTCGACCAGCCACACTCCATTCGACTTGGAGGCACCCGTGTTACCACCAACCGAGAAGAGGAAGTCGCCAGAGTCATCTTCACTCTGCGCGACATTCGCTCGTTGCGGCCTCTGCCGCTCCGCGTTCTCGCGGATTCGCACCGGACACTTGGCGATCCAATGTCCGTGCTCGCCACAGTAGTGACAGGCACTAGTCTTCTGCGCCTGCCGACCCTTGCGCTTGTTGTCGCTTGTCATGAACGCTTGACCTTGACCGTGTTGTCAAGGAGACGCCTCGAGCAGCTACTGTATACCGGTAGGATACCGGTATGACCTTCACTCAGTGGCACCTCAATCACTCGGCGATTACGGGACGATGATTACGATGCACGTGGGTACAAGATTGTGGGTACAAGATGGGCATCGACGTGGCGCTCTGCGATTGGCTGAAGTAACTCAGTATCCAGTAGAGAATCCAGTAGAGTGTACCCAGTAGGTAGAACTGTAGGCTTAGAGGTAGCAAGGAGTTTGCGAACTAAGGACCTAAATCAATCACTTTGCATTTTGCCATCAAGTGACCAAGCCTTTTGGTTATGAGCCCAAGCCCCGCCTTCTCTGAAGACCCCGACTACGCCTTCGCCATGGACGCCACGCCGCCTTCTGCCTTCCGCATCAACAGATTCGACGGAGCTAACTTCCACACGTGAAAGTTCAAGATGCAGATGGTGCTCGAGGAACGCGAACTGTGGGAAGTGACAAGTGGGGAAGTGAAGCTGGAGCACTGCCAGACTGCGGCGGATCAAGCGCTCTTTCGGAAGAAGTCGCGCAAGGCGCTGGCGATGATCTGTCTCGCGATGGAGGATTCGCAGCTGCCGCTGGTTCGCTCGGCGAGTGGCGGGCATGATGCATGGTCAAGACTGGAAGGACACTTCGAGAAGAAGAGTTTGGCCAACAAGCTCTTTCTTCGTCGGCGTTTCTTCACGCTCATGATGGAAGAAGGTGATGATGTGCTTCAACACATCAACAAGCTCAAGACTCTGGCGGAACAGCTCGACGCGGTCGGCGCTCCGGTCAGCGAGGACGACTTGGTGATCACGCTTCTCGGGAGCCTGAGCGAGTCGTATCAGTTCCTGATCACGGCGTTGGAGTCAAGATCCGACACGCTGACGTGGGAGCTGGTGACGTCTCGGCTGCTACATGAAGACATGAAGCGCAAGGAGCAGGGTGGCGATGGAGATGGCGCCGCGCCTGGCCAGGCGTTCATGATGAGGGACAACAAGCATAAGGGCCGACCGTCGAAGAAGAACGGTGCGTGCCACAACTGCGGCAAGCATGGACATTGGATCGCGGAGTGTCCCTCGCGGATCCATGACAACACGGAACGGCAGCGCTCGCAGCGTGCCAACGTCGCGCGTGAGGACGACTCCGGCGACTATCTCTTCTTCGTCGACGGCGATGGCGATGCGGCCATGGCAGCGTCGGCGAGTGGCACATGGCTGGTCGACTCGGGTGCGACGCAGCACATGGCGCACTCCAAGGAGTTCATGAGAAACGACAAGGCCTTCACTCCGGTCGACGTGCGTCACGCAGACGACGGTGTGGTTCAAGCGATCGGCAGCGGCGACATTGTGATGGAGATGAAGACGCCTCGTGGCATCAAGAAGGGTGTGCTCACGAACGTGTGGCACATTCCCAAGCTAACGCGCAACCTCTTCTCGATCGGGCGCTTCACCAAGGACGTCGGATCAGTGACCTTCGACAGCGACGGATGCTTCATCGCGCTGAAGGGGATGAAGTGCACGATAGGTGCGCGTGACGGCAAGCTGTTCAAGCTGTGCATGACGCCCGTGCGCCTGGACGAAGCGAATTCGGCGAGTCCGAACGGGAGCCAAGGGGACACCAAGTCGTACCTCTGGCACCTTCGACTAGGCCACATCGGTCACGCTGGGCTCGACGCCATCGTCAAGAAGAAGCTCAGCGTCGGCATTGACCTCGGGTCCGCGAGCAAGTGGGAGACGTGCGACGGATGCGCGCTCGGCAAGCAGACGCGATTGAGTTTCGAATCGACATCGCCCAAGCGTGCCAATGAACTACTGGAGGTAGTGTACAGTGACGTATGCGGGCCCATGCGCACGCCGACGTTTGGCGGCAAGCGCTACTTCGTCACCTTTATCGACGACAAGTCGCGCTACTGCGTGGTGTACCTGGTAAAGAACAAGTGGGAGGTGGCCGACAAGTTCGCGCACTTTGTGGCGTTTGCGGAGACACAGACCGGCAAGCGCGTCAAGGAGCTTCGCAGTGACAACGGTGGTGAGTACAAATCCGACAAAATGGCCAAGTTTTGCAGCAAGCGCGGCATCGTGCAAAAGTTCACGCCGCCATACACGCCGCAGCTCAACGGAATCGCGGAGCGCATGAACCGGACGCTAGTTGAATGCGCGCGGTGCATGCTGGAGCACGCGAGTCTGTCCAAGGCATACTGGGGCGAAGCAGTCATGACGGCTATGTCCCTGCGCAACCGCTGTCCGACACATGCGCTTGACAACGATAAGTCTCCGTACGAGCTGTGGACTGCCAAGAAACCATTGCTGGCCAACCTCAAATTCTTCGGTTGCCACGCCTACGTGCATGTGGCGAAAGAGAAGCGAACCAAGCTGGATGCGCGATCGGTGCGATGCAGGTTCCTGGGGTACTCGGACCACGAGAAAGCGTATCGGTTCGAGGAGATCGAGAGTGGTCGCGTGCTGGTGAGCCGCGATGCACAGTTCATGGAAGACGTCTTCGACGGTGGAAGACGCGACTACAAACCCAAGGAGGCGCTGGTGGACATTCAAGATGCGGAAGAAGGCACCACGGACAAAGATGAACAGTCGGCATCGGACGATGAAGATGAAGAGACTGCGCGGGATGATGAATTCTTGCCCGGCAGCAAGAGACACCCGCGGACACAGTCGCTGGAGGAAGCGGTGGAGACCCCGAGTGCCAAGCGATACGCGTCAGAGAATCGACGCCAAGGCCTGGATGAGATGTCTGCCATGGCTCGAGACAACGACAAGAGCTTCGAGGCGGCGTACGTCGTGGATTCAGTGGGAGAAATGCCGGCCACGTTCAAGTCGGCGATGGAATCCAACGACGCACGCAAATGGAAGGAGGCCTGCGACTCGGAGTACGACTCGCTGCGCAAGAACGACACATGGGACGTGGTACCGCTGCCCAAGGGACGCAAGGCCATCGGCTGTCGATGGGTCTTTCGCGTGAAGGAGAACCAAGCCGGCGAGATCGAACGATACAAGGCGCGCCTGGTGGCTAAGGGCTTCTCGCAGAAGCACGGCATCGACTACGACGAGACCTTCGCGCCCGTGGCCAAGTTCACGTCCATCCGAATCGTGCTAGCGATGGCTGCCAAGTACGGGCTCAAGCTGCACCAGATGGACGTTAAGACAGCCTTTCTTAACGGCGTCCTGGATGAAGACATTTACATGCAGCAGCCGGACGGATACATAAGCGAAGGACGCCCGGATCATGTGTGCAAGCTCAAGCGCGCGCTCTACGGTCTCAAGCAGTCGCCGCGCATGTGGAACCACACCATCGACGACTTCATGCTCAAGCTGGACTTCGACAAGTGCGAGACCGACCACTGCGTCTACGTCAAGCGCAACGGCGACAGCATGGTGCTCGTGGTGCTGTACGTGGACGACCTGGTGATTGCGAGCAGTGATGACGACATGCTCAAGGCGACCAAGAGAGCACTAAGCAAGCGGTTCGAGATGACGGACCTAGGCGAGCTGAGCTACTTTCTCGGAATGGAGATCAAGCAAGACATCAAGGCTGGTGAGGTGACCATGCGGCAGACCAAGTTCGCGCGGAGCATCCTGAGCAAGTTCAGCATGGAGAACAGCAAGCCCGTGAAAACGCCGCAGGACCCCGGACTCAAGCTGACCAAGGCTATGTGCGACGGCGGGTGCAAGCATGATGACACCATGGCAGGCGTGCCTTACCGGAACGCCGTGGGCTGCGTCATGTACTTGATGGTGGGCACCCGACCGGATCTGGCTGCGGCAGTGGGCACACTGAGTCAGTTCGCTGCAGACCCATGCCCCACGCACTGGCAAGCACTCAAGCGCGTCCTCCGCTACATCCAAGGCACGGCGACGTACGGCATCGAGTTTCGCACCAAGGACCAAGACGGCGTCTGCGGCTACTCGGATGCGGACTGGGCGGGTGATGTGGAGTCGCGCCGCAGCACGAGCGGATACGCGTTCATAATGAGCGGTGGATGCGTGAGCTGGCGCAGCAAGAAGCAGAGGACGGTGGCACTATCGTCGACGGAAGCCGAGTACATGGCGCTATCGGAGGCAACACAGGAGGCTGTGTGGCTCAAGGCGTTTCTGTGCGAGATAGGCGAAACCACAGAGGGCAAGGCGATCAAGATCTACGAAGACAACCAAGGATCCATCGCGCTTGCCAAGAATCCCGAGTTTCACAAGCGTACCAAGCATATCGACATTCGCTACAACTTCGTGCGCGAGAAGGTCGAGGACGGAGAAGTGGTGCTCGAGTACTGTCCGACGCAAGACATGCTGGCGGACCTGATGACCAAGCCCATTCCAGCGGCGCAGTTCGACTGTCTCCGGAGCAAGCTCGGCATCGAAGCACCGAAGGCTATCGAGTCGAGTGGGAGTGTTGTCAAGGAGACGCCTCGAGCAGCTGCTGTATACCGGTAGGATACCGGTATGACCTTCACTCAGTGGCACCTCAATCACTCCGGCGATTACGGGACGATGATTACGATGCACGTGGGTACAAGATTGTGGGTACAGGATGGGCTCTACGTGGCGCTCTGCGATTGGCAGAAGTAACTCAGTATCCAGTAGAGAATCCAGTAGAGTGTACCCAGTAGGTAGAACTGTAGGCTTAGAGGTAGCAAGGAGTTTGCGAACTAAGGACCTAAATCAATCACTTTGCATTTTGCCATCAAGTGACCAAGCCTTTTATCAAGTGCATCAGAGCACCAACAGCTTCGCGAAACGGAGCGTTCACCTTGGTCGCTGCGTCACTTGAAATCAGTCGAGTGCTTATGTCGACGGGACTCACCACGGCCTTGCACTCGTCCATACCAAAACGCTTGAGAATGTCATCCACATAGCGGCGCTGACACATCGTCACGCTGCCGTCCGGGCCGTCCACCAATTCGATCCCAAGAACGAACGCGCACTTGCCGCTGTCGGTCATCTCGAAGCGTGTCTTGAGGTCGGTCTTCGTGCGTGAGATCAGTTCGGGTGAACTTCCGGTAATCAGCACGTCATCCACGTAGACCAGCACTAGCACGCAGTGACCGTCAACGATCTTGATGTAGAGGCACGGGTCGAACGCCGATACTTGAAAGCCGATGGAGCACACGAACTCGTCGAAGGTCTCATTCCACACGCGCGAAGCTTGCTTGAGACCGTAGATCGCCTTCACCAATTCCAGGCAGTCGAAGTCACCGTCGAGATCAACACCTTCGGGGACCGCGCAGAACACCAGTTCTTTCATTATCCCGTACAGGAAAGCTGTCACCACGTCGAGTTGGTCGAGGGGCCAGCCAAAATACTTGGCAATCGCGATGATCATGCGCAGCGTCACGTACTTGACCACGGGCGAGAACGTCTCGGTGTAGTCGATGCCGTACTTCTGCTTGAACCCCTTGGCCACGAGGCGCGCCTTGTACTTCTCGATCGATCCGTCCGCTTTGCGCTTGATCTTGAACACCCACTTGGTGCCGATGGCGCGTTGTCCGTTAGGCAACTTGGCAGCACGAAACACACCACGAAGTCGCATCGATTCGAGCTCAGCACGAATCGCCTTGCGCCAGTGCACTTGGTCGGGGCCGTTCACCGCTTCTTGGAATGTCGTCGGCTCCGATAGATCGCCTGCTTCGACGGCATTGGCACTTGCACGCCAAAAAACTGGTGGAGTCGATTCTTCATCTTGGTCTCCAGACTTTTCTTCTTCGTCTGCGTCTGCTCGGTGCGGAGGGGAGTAGTTCGGTGCACTTGCTTCTTCCAGTCCAGGTCGATGACGCACAGCTCGCGGTTTTCTGGCAGCTTCATCTTCGTCACTCGGGCGGCTCTTGCGCTTCCCTGCCTGCGTGTACTCCGTCTGGCGGAAACCATCATTGTCGATGTCGAGCGAGTCGAAGTCCAGGTCGTCGACATCTTCATCAGAAATCGACGGTGAAAATCCAAAGGTTGATTCATCGAAGTTGACATCGCGACTGATAACCACCTGCCCCGCCTCGATGTCATAAAGTCGATACGCCTTGGACACTTCTTCGTAACCCAGGAACAGTCCAGCGCGAGCCTTGGGATCCCACTTGAGCCGCTTCTCCTTCGGAGTCAGGATGTACGTCCGACAGCCGAACACACGCATGTGCTTCACACTCGGCTTGGAGTTGTAAACGATCTCGAACGGAGTCTTGTGCTCGATCTTGGGTGACGGCAGACGATTCTTCACGTAGATGGCAGTCATGGCCGCCTCAGCCCAGAAACACTTGTCCAGCTTAGCGTGATGCAGCATGCTGCGGCCGATCGTGACGATAGTTCGGATAGCTCGCTCTGCCGTTGGTCTGGTGCGCGTACGGAACCGTGGTTTGCTGCTCGATGCCTTCGTCTTCGTAGAAGTCGTTGAGCGAGTTGGTCGCAAACTCACGAGCTCCGTCGTGCCGCACAAACTTGACCTTCTTGCCGAACTGCTTCTGCACCTTCATGATGTACGTCTTGATGCAGTCTTCGCTCTCCGACTTGGCACGCAGGCAGAAACCCTTCATGCATCCACTGGCTTCGTCCACGATCAGTAGCAGGTACTTGCTGCCGCCAAGCGAGTTTTCCTCCATGGGTCCGCAGATGTCGAAGTGGAGCAGCTCAAATGTGTCGTAGCGACGCTTGTCACGGTTGCTTGGGAATGGTTTTTGGACCATTTTACCTTGCTGGCAACCACGACACAGACTTGGTCCGCTCGACTTGAAAGGTGCCTTCGCGTCCTTGATCATGTGGTTGTCGACCATCTTGCGAAGCACCTCAACCGGAGCGTGACCCATGCGCGCGTGCAGGTTGATAAAAGGTATGGATCAGTGAAGCTTGGACGGAGCGAAGGGAGTTCTGCACTTGGGTGCGAGGACCGGAGTGAAGACCACTTGAGCTGAAGAAGGAAGATTCGAAAGTGATTGATTTATCGGAGCTTACACTACCTAGTCTACCACATAGATATGCAGCCCTGCATCCAATCATTTGGTGAATCCAATCACCAACACTCCGCACTCGTCCAATCATCCTACTCGTCTAATCATCGGTTGCGTAAACAACGTACCGTAAACATCGCGGGATCGTGTTGGACCGGTTCGGGTTAACCGGTTACTGGTACACAGTACCAAAACCTGGCAACCCTCAATACAGGTCGACAGTCTTGCCACTCGTCGCCGCATTCGCCGATCGCTGAGGCGTCTGAAGCCAGTAGAGTCCATCCATGAGGTTTGCCGTCGCCACCACTTGCTTGGAGCCTTTGTGCGCAATCTGCATCTTGGTGCCGTCGAACACCACTTGAAACTTGTCACTTTTGTTGATCTGCGGTACCGAAAGCAGATTCTTGCTCATGCTTGGCACGTACAGCGCGTTCTTGATCTCGATCTCGCGCTCGTCGCCATTGGGCAGAACCACTTGTTCCACGATGGTCCCCACACCCATGATGGCCGCCTTGTTGCCGTCGGCCACCGAAAGTTCGCCTTCGTTCCGCTCAATCAAATGGACGAACTTGGTCTTGTCGTTGCAGATCTGGTGCGTTGCGCCGCTGTCGACCGCCCACATCCCGGACACATTCTTGCCCGTCGAAACCCCACATTCCAGTGAAACCGCGAACGCTACTCGATCGTAGTCGTAGTCGTAGCCGTTGCTGTCGTTTCTCCACTGGATGTTGTTGGCCCCGCGTCCACGGCCGTTGCCGCCGCGTCTCGGCCCTCGGTTCTCGTCCTTCTGCTTGGTCCAGCACTTGTCAATCGTGTGCCCCAATTTTCCGCAGTACGTACACTGGCGAGACTCTCGGTCGGTGTTGAACGCCTTGGCCGCGTTCTCAGTCTTCACCGTCGCCGTCTTCTCGCCTTGTCTCTTGATGTGCTCGTTCGTGAGCACCTTCACGACGTCTTGCGACCGCAGTTCAGCGCTGCTCATCTCCAAGTTCAGCACGACGTTCTCGTAGCTCTTGGGGAGGCTGCGCAACAAGCAGATCGCCACGTCCTCGTCCTCCATCTTGGCACCGATGCTGCTGAGCTTGGCGCTGATGTTGAGGACTTCGTTGCAATGATGCAACACATTGCCGCCTTCCGACATCTCCATGCTGAAGAGTTGGCGCTTCAGGTAGATGCGTCCAGCCTTCTGCGAACCACCGTACAGCGTCTTCAGGCGCGACCAGGCAACCCACGCTTCCTCGCAGTCGTCGACCACATGGTGGTAGTCCGCGTCCATGTGGAGCAGCATCAGTCCGAAAGCGATGTTGCTCAACTTGACGTAGTCGTCCTTGGCCCGCGAGTCCGTGTAGCTTGGCGTCATCTCACGGTTCACGACATGCCACGTCGACTTGGTCAGGAACACGCCACGCATGTAGCGGTTCCACGTCGCGTAGTTGTCCCCGTTGAACTTGTCAATGGAGACCTTGGTCGAGGCGTCTTGGGCAGAGGACATGGTGCTTGGGCTCATAACCTGATGAAAGGTATGGATCTTGGACACGAAGCTTGTACGAAGCGGAGGGAGGGACGTCGCAGACGGCGGGACCGGAGCGAAGGCACTTGAGGGGTAGAATGAAGATTCGAAAGTGATTGAATTGTTGGAGCTTACACCCTACTGTTATAGACACGCGACCCTGCGTCCTATCACCTAGTGCATCTAATCAACCATCACTCACCGGTGTTCGTCCAATCATCCTACTCGTCTAATCATCGGTGGCGTAAACAACTTACCGTAATCACCATATCAACGTGGGTTCGGATTGGACCGGTTCGGGTTAACCGGTTCACGGCTAATAACTGATACCAAACCGGTAACCGTCAATATGTACGTACTGCGGAAAAGTGGGGCACACGATTGACAAGTGCTGGACCAAGCAGAAGGACGAGAACCGAGGGCCGAGACGCGGCGGCAACGGCCGTGGACGCGGGGCCAACAACATCCAGTGGAGAAACGACAGCAACGGCTACGACTACGACTACGATCGAGTAGCGTTCGCGGTTTCACTGGAATGTGGGGTTTCGACGGGCAAGAATGTGTCCGGGATGTGGGCGGTCGACAGCGGTGCCACGCACCACATCTGCAACGACAAGACCAAGTTCGTCCATTTGATTGAGCGGAACGAAGGCGAACTTTCGGTGGCCGACGGCAACAAGGCGGCCATCATGGGTGTGGGGACCATCGTGGAACAAGTGGTTCTGCCCAATGGCGACGAGCGCGAGATCGAGATCAAGAACGCGCTGTACGTGCCAAGCATGAGCAAGAATCTGCTTTCGGTACCGCAGATCAACAAAAGTGACAAGTTTCAAGTGGTGTTCGACGGCACCAAGATGCAGATTGCGCACAAAGGCTCCAAGCAAGTGGTGGCGACGGCAAACCTCATGGATGGACTCTACTGGCTTCAGACGCCTCAGCGATCGGCGAATGCGGCGACGAGTGGCAAGACTGTCGACCTGTATTGAGGGTTGCCAGGTTTTGGTACTGTGTACCAGTAACCGGTTAACCCGAACCGGTCCAACACGATCCCGCGATGTTTACGGTACGTTGTTTACGCAACCGATGATTAGACGAGTAGGATGATTGGACGAGTGCGGAGTGTTGGTGATTGGATTCACCAAATGATTGGATGCAGGGCTGCATATCTATGTGGTAGACTAGGTAGTGTAAGCTCCGATAAATCAATCACTTTCGAATCTTCCTTCTTCAGCTCAAGTGGTCTTCACTCCGGTCCCCGCACCCAAGTGCAGAACTCCTCCGCTCCGTCCAAGCTTCACTTATCAAGATCCATACCTTTTATCAGGTTATGAGCCCAAGCACCATGTCCTCTGCCCAACACGTCTCGACCAAGGTCTCCATCGACAAGTTCAACGGAGACAACTACGCGACGTGGAACCGCTACATGCGTGGCGTGTTCCTGACCAAGTCGACGTGGCATGTGGTGAATCGGGAGACGACGCCAAGCTTCACGGACTCCCGGGCCAAGGACGACTACGTCAAGTCGAGCAACATCGCTTTCGGACTGATGTTGCTTCACATGGACGCCGACTACCATCATGTGGTTGATGACTGCGAGGAAGCATGGATCGCGTGGACGCGCTTGAAGACGCTGTACGGTGGATCGCAGAAGGCTGGTCGCATCTACCTGAAGCGACAGCTCTTCAGCATGGAGATGTCGGAAGGCGGCAATGTGTTGCATCATTGCAATGATGTCCTGAACATCAGCGCCAAGCTCAGCAGCATCGGCGCCAAGATGGAGGACGAGGACGTGGCGATCTGCTTGCTGCGCAGTCTCCCCAAGAGCTACGAGAACGTCGTACTGAACTTGGAGATGAGTAGCGCCGAGCTGAAGACGCAAGACGTCGTGAAGGTGCTCACGAACGAGCATATCAAGCGACAAGGCGAGAAGACGGCGACGGTGAAGACTGAGAACGCGGCCAAGGCGTTCAGTGCCGACCGTGAGCCTCGCCAATGCACGTACTGCGGAAAATTGGGGCATGTCATTGACCAGTGCTGGACCAAGCAGAAGGACGAGAACAGAGGGCCAAGACGCGGCGGCAACGGCCGTGGACGCGGGGCCAACAACATCCAGTGGAGAAACGACAGCGACGGCTACGACAACGACTACGATCGAGTGGCGTTCGCGGTTTCCCTGGAATGTGGAGTTTCGACGGACAAGAATGTGTCCGGGATGTGGGCGGTCGACAGCGGTGCCACGCACCATATTTGCAACGACAAGTCCAAGTTCGCCAATTTGATCGAGCGAGGTGAAAGCGAACTTTCGGTGGCCGATGGGAACAAGGCTGCCATCAAGGGTGTGGGGACCATCGTGGAAAGAGTGGTCCTGCCTAACGGCGACGAGCGCGAGATCGAGATCTATTGACGGTACCGGTTTGGTATCAGTTATTAGCCGTGAACCGGTTAACCCGAACCGGTCCAATCCGAACCCACGTTGATTATGGTGAATACGGTAAGTTGTTTACGCCACCGATGATTAGACGAGTAGGATGATTGGACGAACACCGGTGAGTGATGGTTGATTAGATGCACTAGGTGATAGGACGCAGGGGGGGGGGTCGCGTGTCTATAATAGTAGGGTGTAAGCTCCAACAATTCAATCACTTTCGAATCTTCATTCTACCCCTCAAGTGCCTTCGCTCCGGTCCCGCCGTCTGCGACGTCCCTCCCTCCGCTTCGTACAAGCTTCGTGTCCAAGATCCATACCTTTCATCAGGTTATGAGCCCAAGCACCATGTCCTCTGCCCAAGACGCCTCGACCAAGGTCTCCATTGACAAGTTCAACGGGGACAACTGCGCGACGTGGAACCGCTACATGCGTGGCGTGTTCCTGACCAAGTCGACGTGGCATGTCGTGAACCGTGAGACGACGCCAAGCTACACGGACTCGCGGGCCAAGGACGACTACGTCAAGTTGAGCAACATCGCTTTCGGACTGATGCTGCTCCACATGGACGCGGACTACCACCATGTGGTCGACGACTGCGAGGAAGCGTGGGTTGCCTGGTCGCGCCTGAAGACGCTGTACGGTGGTTCGCAGAAGGCTGGACGCATCTACCTGAAGCGCCAACTCTTCAGCATGGAGATGTCGGAAGGCGGCAATGTGTTGCATCATTGCAACGAGGTCCTCAACATCAGCGCCAAGCTCAGCAGCATCGGTGCCAAGATGGAGGACGAGGACGTGGCGATCTGCTTGTTGCGCAGTCTCCCCAAGAGCTACGAGAACGTCGTACTGAACTTGGAGATGAGTAGCGCTGAACTGCGGTCGCAAGACGTCGTGAAGGTGCTCACGAACGAGCACATCAAGAGACAAGGCGAGAAGACGGCGACGGTGAAGACGGAGAACGCGGCCAAGGCGTTCAACATCGACCGAGAGTCTCGCCAGTGTACGTACTGCGGAAAAGTGTGGCACACGATTGACAAGTGCTGGACCAAGCAGAAGGACGAGAACCGAGGGCCGAGACGCGGCGGCAACGGCCGTGGACGCGGGGCCAACAACATCCAGTGGAGAAACGACAGCAACGGCTACGACTACGACTACGATCGAGTAGCGTTCGCGGTTTCACTGGAATGTGGGGTTTCGACGGGCAAGAATGTGTCCGGGATGTGGGCGGTCGACAGCGGCGCAACGCACCACATCTGCAACGACAAGACCAAGTTCGTCCATTTGATTGAGCGGAACGAAGGCGAACTTTCGGTGGCCGACGGCAACAAGGCGGCCATCATGGGTGTGGGGACCATCGTGGAACAAGTGGTTCTGCCCAATGGCGACGAGCGCGAGATCGAGATCAAGAACGCGCTGTACGTGCCAAGCATGAGCAAGAATCTGCTTTCGGTACCGCAGATCAACAAAAGTGACAAGTTTCAAGTGGTGTTCGACGGCACCAAGATGCAGATTGCGCACAAAGGCTCCAAGCAAGTGGTGGCGACGGCAAACCTCATGGATGGACTCTACTGGCTTCAGACGCCTCAGCGATCGGCAAATGCGGCGACAAGTGGAAGGACGGTCGACCTGCACGCGCGCATGGGTCACGCTCCGGTTGAGGTGCTTCGCAAGATGGTCGACAACCACATGATCAAGGACGCGAAGGCACCTTTCAAGTCGAGCGGACCAAGTCTGTGTCGTGGTTGCCAGCAAGGTAAAATGGTCCAAAAACCATTCCCAAGCAACCGTGACAAGCGTCGCTACGACACATTTGAGCTGCTCCACTTCGACATCTGCGGACCCATGAAGAAAAACTCGCTTGGCGGCAGCAAGTACCTGCTCCTGATCGTGGACGAAGCCAGCGGATGCATGAAGGGTTTCTGTCTGCGTGCCAAGTCGGAGAGCGAAGACTGCATCAAGACGTACATCATGAAGGTGCAGAAGCAGTTCGGCAAGAAGGTCAAGTTTGTGCGGCACGACGGAGCTCGTGAGTTTGCGACCAACTCGCTCAACGACTTCTACGAAGACGAAGGCATCGAGCAGCAAACCACGGTTCCGTACGCGCACCAGACCAACGGCACGGCAGAGCGAGCTATCCGAACTATCGTCACGATCGGCCGCAGCATGCTGCACCACGCTAAGCTGGACAAGTGTTTCTGGGCTGAGGCGGCCATGACTGCCATCTACGTGAAGAATCGTCTGCCGTCACCCAAGATCGAGCACAAGACTCCGTTCGAGATCGTTTACAACTCCAAGCCGAGTGTGAAGCACATGCGTGTGTTCGGCTGTCGGACGTACATTCTGACTCCGAAGGAGAAGCGGCTCAAGTGGGATCCCAAGGCTCGCGCTGGACTGTTCCTGGGTTACGAAGAAGTGTCCAAGGCGTATCGACTTTATGACATCGAGGCGGGGCAGGTGGTTATCAGTCGCGATGTCAACTTCGATGAGTCGACCTTTGGATGTTCACCGACGATTTCCGATGAGGATGTCGACGACCTGGACTTCGACTCGCTCGACATCGACAATGATGGTTTCCGCCAGACGGAGTACACGCAGGCAGGGAAACGCAAGAGCCGCCCGAGTGACGAAGATGAAGCTGCCAGAAAACCGCGAGCTGTGCGTCATCGACCTGGACTGGAAGAAGCAAGTGCGCCGAACTACTCCCCTCCGCACCGAGCAGACGCAGACGAAGAAGAAAAGTCTGGAGACCAAGATGAAGAATCGACTCCATCTGTGTTTTGGCGTGCAAGTGCCAATGCCGTCGAAGCAGGCGATCTATCGGAGCCGACGACATTCCAAGAAGCGGTGAACGGCCCCGACCAAGTGCACTGGCGCAAGGCGATTCGTGCTGAGCTCGAATCGATGCGACTTCGTGGTGTGTTTCGTGCTGCCAAGTTGCCTAACGGACAACGCGCCATCGGCACCAAGTGGGTGTTCAAGATCAAGCGCAAAGCGGACGGATCGATCGAGAAGTACAAGGCGCGCCTCGTGGCCAAGGGGTTCAAGCAGAAGTACGGCATCGACTACACCGAGACGTTCTCGCCCGTGGTCAAGTACGTGACACTGAGCATGGTCATCGCGATTGCCAAGTATTTCGACTGGCCCCTCGACCAACTCGACGTGGTAACGGCATTTCTGTACGGCGTCATGAAGGAGTTGGTGTTCTGCGTGGTTCCTGAAGGCGTCGAGCTGGATGGTGATTTCGACTGCTTGGAATTGGTGAAGGCGATCTACGGTCTCAAGCAAGCTTCGCGCGTATGGAATGCGACCTTCGACGAATTCGTGTGTTCTATCGGTTTTCAAGTTTCAGCCTTCGACCCGTGCCTCTACATCAAGGTTGTCGATGATGAAAGGTATGGATCTTGGACACGAAGCTTGTACGAAGCGGAGGGAGGGACGTCGCAGACGGCGGGACCGGAGCGAAGGCACTTGAGGGGTAGAATGAAGATTCGAAAGTGATTGAATTGTTGGAGCTTACACCCTACTATTATAGACACGCGACCCCCCCCCTGCGTCCTATCACCTAGTGCATCTAATCAACCATCACTCACCGGTGTTCGTCCAATCATCCTACTCGTCTAATCATCGGTGGCGTAAACAACTTACCGTAATCACCATAATCAACGTGGGTTCGGATTGGATCGGTTCGGGTTAACCGGTTCACGGCTAATAACTGATACCAAACCGGTAACCGTCAATACGCCCCCTCAATGCGAAGTCCCACGAATGCCGAGAGCCGCCGTCAGATCCGTATGGCATGGTCCCGCGAGAGCCTTCGTCATGATGTCCGCTAGCATCACAGAAGTCTCGCAGTACTTGAGCTTGACTTCACCGCGCTTCACTTCATCGCGGATGTGGTGGTACTTGATGTCGATGTGCTTGGCGCGACCGTGGTTTACTGGGTTCTTCGTCATCTTGATGCACGACTGGTTGTCTTTGCGGATCATGAGCTCGGGTCCAGTCTCATTAGCGGCCGCCAGAATCTCGCGCAGCAGGCGATGAATCCACTTGCCCTCTTGGATCGCCAGACTGAGTGCGATGTACTCCGCCTCACTCGTAGACAGCGAAACACTTGACTGCTTCTTGCTTCCCCAGCTCACTGGTGCATCCATTAGCATGAACGTGTAGCCGGAAGTCGACTTGCGATCCGCGAGGTCGCCAGCCCAGTCCGTGTCCGAGTACCCGCGAAAGTCGATGTTGTCACCCGGCTTGAAGCAGATCCCATGCGTCTTGGTGCCTTGCAGGTAGCGAAAGATACGCTTGACCGCAACCCAGTGTTCTTCTTGAGGGTTCTCCATGAAGCGCGACGCATAGCCAACGGCGTACGCGATGTCCGGGCGCGTGGCAGTCATCAAGTGCATCAGAGCACCCACAGCTTCGCGAAACGGAGCGTTCACCTTGGTCGCTGCGTCACTTGAAATCAGTCGAGTGCTTATGTCGACGGGACTCACCACGGCCTTGCACTCGTCCATACCAAAACGCTTGAGAATGTCATCCACATAGCGGCGCTGACACATCGTCACGCTGCCGTCCGGGCCGTCCACCAATTCGATCCCAAGAACGAACGCGCACTTGCCGCTGTCGGTCATCTCGAAGCGTGTCTTGAGGTCGGTCTTCGTGCGTGAGATCAGTTCGGGTGAACTTCCGGTAATCAGCACGTCATCCACGTAGACCAGCACTAGCACGCAGTGACCGTCAACGATCTTGATGTAGAGGCACGGGTCGAACGCCGATACTTGAAAGCCGATGGAGCACACGAACTCGTCGAAGGTCTCATTCCACACGCGCGAAGCTTGCTTGAGACCGTAGATCGCCTTCACCAATTCCAGGCAGTCGAAGTCACCGTCGAGATCAACACCTTCGGGGACCGCGCAGAACACCAGTTCTTTCATTATCCCGTACAGGAAAGCTGTCACCACGTCGAGTTGGTCGAGGGGCCAGTCAAGATACTTGGTAATCGCGATGATCATGCGCAGCGTCACGTACTTGACCACGGGCGAGAACGTCTCGGTGTAGTCGATGCCGTACTTCTGCTTGAACCCCTTGGCCACGAGGCGCGCCTTGTACTTCTCGATCGATCCGTCCGCTTTGCGCTTGATCTTGAGCACCCACTTGGTGCCGATGGCGCGTTGTCCGTTAGGCAACTTGGCAGCACGAAACACACCACGAAGTCGCATCGATTCGAGCTCAGCACGAATCGCCTTGCGCCAGTGCACTTGGTCGGGGCCGTTCACCGCTTCTTGGAATGTCGTCGGCTCCGATAGATCGCCTGCTTCGACGGCATTGGCACTTGCACGCCAAAACACAGATGGAGTCGATTCTTCATCTTGGTCTCCAGACTTTTCTTCTTCGTCTGCGTCTGCTCGGTGCGGAGGGGAGTAGTTCGGCGCACTTGCTTCTTCCAGTCCAGGTCGATGACGCACAGCTCGCGGTTTTCTGGCAGCTTCATCTTCGTCACTCGGGCGGCTCTTGCGCTTCCCTGCCTGCGTGTACTCCGTCTGGCGGAAACCATCATTGTCGATGTCGAGCGAGTCGAAGTCCAGGTCGTCGACATCTTCATCGGAAATCGTCGGTGAACATCCAAAGGTCGACTCATCGAAGTTGACATCGCGACTGATAACCACCTGCCCCGCCTCGATGTCATAAAGTCGATACGCCTTGGACACTTCTTCGTAACCCAGGAACAGTCCAGCGCGAGCCTTGGGATCCCACTTGAGCCGCTTCTCCTTCGGAGTCAGAATGTACGTCCGACAGCCGAACACACGCATGTGCTTCACACTCGGCTTGGAGTTGTAAACGATCTCGAACGGAGTCTTGTGCTCGATCTTGGGTGACGGCAGACGATTCTTCACGTAGATGGCAGTCATGGCCGCCTCAGCCCAGAAACACTTGTCCAGCTTAGCGTGGTGCAGCATGCTGCGGCCGATCGTGACGATAGTTCGGATAGCTCGCTCTGCCGTGCCGTTGGTCTGGTGCGCGTACGGAACCGTGGTTTGCTGCTCGATGCCTTCGTCTTCGTAGAAGTCGTTGAGCGAGTTGGTCGCAAACTCACGAGCTCCGTCGTGCCGCACAAACTTGACCTTCTTGCCGAACTGCTTCTGCACCTTCATGATGTACGTCTTGATGCAGTCTTCGCTCTCCGACTTGGCACGCAGGCAGAAACCCTTCATGCATCCACTGGCTTCGTCCACGATCAGTAGCAGGTACTTGCTGCCGCCAAGCGAGTTTTCCTCCATGGGTCCGCAGATGTCGAAGTGGAGCAGCTCAAATGTGTCGTAGCGACGCTTGTCACGGTTGCTTGGGAATGGTTTTTGGACCATTTTACCTTGCTGGCAACCACGACACAGACTTGGTCCGCTCGACTTGAAAGGTGCCTTCGCGTCCTTGATCATGTGGTTGTCGACCATCTTGCGAAGCACCTCAACCGGAGCGTGACCCATGCGCGCGTGCAGGTCGACAGTCTTGCCACTCGTCGCCGCATTCGCCGATCGCTGAGGCGTCTGAAGCCAGTAGAGTCCATCCATGAGGTTTGCCGTCGCCACCACTTGCTTGGAGCCTTTGTGCGCAATCTGCATCTTGGTGCCGTCGAACACCACTTGAAACTTGTCACTTTTGTTGATCTGCGGTACCGAAAGCAGATTCTTGCTCATGCTTGGCACGTACAGCGCGTTCTTGATCTCGATCTCGCGCTCGTCGCCATTGGGCAGAACCACTTGTTCCACGATGGTCCCCACACCCATGATGGCCGCCTTGTTGCCGTCGGCCACCGAAAGTTCGCCTTCGTTCCGCTCAATCAAATGGACGAACTTGGTCTTGTCGTTGCAGATCTGGTGCGTTGCGCCGCTGTCGACCGCCCACATCCCGGACACATTCTTGCCCGTCGAAACCCCACATTCCAGTGAAACCGCGAACGCTACTCGATCGTAGTCGTAGTCGTAGCCGTTGCTGTCGTTTCTCCACTGGATGTTGTTGGCCCCGCGTCCACGGCCGTTGCCGCCGCGTCTCGGCCCTCGGTTCTCGTCCTTCTGCTTGGTCCAGCACTTGTCAATCGTGTGCCCCACTTTTCCGCAGTACGTACACTGGCGAGACTCTCGGTCGGTGTTGAACGCCTTGGCCGCGTTCTCCGTCTTAACCGTCGCCGTCTTCTCGCCTTGTCTTTTGATGTGCTCGTTCGTGAGCACCTTCACGACGTCTTGCGACCGCAGTTCAGCGCTACTCATCTCCAAGTTCAGCACGACGTTCTCGTAGCTCTTGGGGAGGCTGCGCAACAAGCAGATCGCCACGTCCTCGTCCTCCATCTTGGCACCGATGCTGCTGAGCTTGGCGCTGATGTTGAGGACCTCGTTGCAATGATGCAACACATTGCCGCCTTCCGACATCTCCATGCTGAAGAGTTGGCGCTTCAGGTAGATGCGTCCAGCCTTCTGCGAACCACCGTACAGCGTCTTCAGGCGCGACCAGGCAACCCACGCTTCCTCGCAGTCGTCGACCACATGGTGGTAGTCCGCGTCCATGTGGAGCAGCATCAGTCCGAAAGCGATGTTGCTCAACTTGACGTAGTCGTCCTTGGCCCGCGAGTCCGTGTAGCTTGGCGTCGTCTCACGGTTCACGACATGCCACGTCGACTTGGTCAGGAACACGCCACGCATGTAGCGGTTCCACGTCGCGTAGTTGTCCCCGTTGAATTTGTCAATGGAGACCTTGGTCGAGGCGTCTTGGGCAGAGGACATGGTGCTTGGGCTCATAACCTGATGAAAGGTATGGATCTTGGACACGAAGCTTGTACGAAGCGGAGGGAGGGACGTCGCAGACGGCGGGACCGGAGCGAAGGCACTTGAGGGGTAGAATGAAGATTCGAAAGTGATTGAATTGTTGGAGCTTACACCCTACTATTATAGACACGCGACCCCCCCCTGCGTCCTATCACCTAGTGCATCTAATCAACCATCACTCACCGGTGTTCGTCCAATCATCCTACTCGTCTAATCATCGGTGGCGTAAACAACTTACCGTAATCACCATAATCAACGTGGGTTCGGATTGGACCGGTTCGGGTTAACCGGTTCACGGCTAATAACTGATACCAAACCGGTAACCGTCAATAGTCGATGGCCACTGTGTGCTCGTGCTGGTCTACGTGGACGATGTGCTGGTCACCGGAAGTTCACCCGAGCTGATCTCACGCACGAAGAACGACCTCAAGACACGCTTCGAAATGACTGACAGTGGCAAGTGTGTGTTCGTCCTTGGAATCGAGCTGGTGGATGGCCCGGACGGCAGCGTGACGATGTGCCAGCGGCGTTATGTGGATGATATCCTGAAGCGTTTCGGTATGGACGAGTGCAAGGCTGTGGTGAGTCCGGTAGACATGAGCACTCGACTGGTTCCAAGTGACGCAGCGACCAAGGTGAACGCTCCGTTTCGCGAAGCTGTGGGTGCCCTCATGCACTTGATGACTGCTACTCGCCCGGATATCGCGTACGCAGTAGGCTATGTATCGTGCATCAAGATGACGAAGAACCCAGTGAACCATGGTCGCGCCAAGCACATCGACATCAAGTACCATCACATCCGTGATGAGGTCAAGCGCGGCGAAGTCAAGCTCGAGTACTGCGAGACTTCTATCATGCTGGCGGACATCATGACCAAGGCACTGCCAGGACCGCGCCACACGGATCTGACGGCGTCCCTCGGTATCCACGCGTGTTCGCACTGAGGGGGCGTATTGAGGGTTGCCAGGTTTTGGTACTGTGTACCAGTAACCGGTTAACCCGAACCGGTCCAACACGATCCCGCGATGTTTACGGTACGTTGTTTACGCAACCGATGATTAGACGAGTAGGATGATTGGACGAGTGCGGAGTGTTGGTGATTGGATGCACCAAATGATTGGATGCAGGGCTGCATATCTATGTGGTAGACTAGGTAGTGTAAGCTCCGATAAATCAATCACTTTCGAATCTTCCTTCTTCAGCTCAAGTGGTCTTCACTCCGGTCCCCGCACCCAAGTGCAGAACTCCCTTCGCTCAACCCAAGCCTCGCTTCAAGACCTCAACACCTTTATCATTTACAAGTCCAAGCCGAGTGTGAAGCACATGCGTGTTTTCGGCTGTCGGACGTACATCCTGACTCCGAAGGAGAAGCGACTCAAGTGGGATCCCAAGGCTCGCGCCGGATTGTTTCTGGGTTACGAAGAAGTGTCCAAGGCGTATCGACTTTATGACATCGAGGCGGGGCAGGTGGTCATCAGTCGCGATGTCAACTTCGATGAATCGACCTTTGGATTTTCACCGTCGATTTCTGATGAAGATGTCGACGACCTGGACTTCGACTCGCTCGACATCGACGATGATGGTCCGCGCCAGACGGAGTACAAACAGGCAGGGAAGCGCAAGAGCCGCCCGAGTGACGAAGATGAAGCTGCCAGAAGACCGCGCGCTGTGCGTCATCGACCTGGACTGGAAGAAGCAAGTGCACCGAACTACTCCCCTCCGCACCGAGCAGACGCAGACGAAGAAGAAAAGTCTGGAGACCAAGATGAAGAATCGACTCCACCAGTTTTTTGGCGTGCAAGTGCCAATGCCGTCGAAGCAGGCGATCTATCGGAGCCGACGACATTCCAAGAAGCGGTGAACGGCCCCGACCAAGTGCACTGGCGCAAGGCGATTCGTGCTGAGCTCGAATCGATGCGACTTCGTGGTGTGTTTCGTGCTGCCAAGTTGCCTAACGGACAACGCGCCATCGGCACCAAGTGGGTGTTCAAGATCAAGCGCAAAGCGGACGGATCGATCGAGAAGTACATGGCGCGCCTCGTGGCCAAGGGGTTCAAGCAGAAGTACGGCATCGACTACACCGAGACGTTCTCGCCCGTGGTCAAGTACGTGACGCTGCGCATGATCATCGCGATTACCAAGTATCTTGACTGGCCCCTCGACCAACTCGACGTGGTGACAGCTTTCCTGTACGGGATAATGAAAGAACTGGTGTTCTGCGCGGTCCCCGAAGGTGTTGATCTCGACGGTGACTTCGACTGCCTGGAATTGGTGAAGGCGATCTACGGTCTCAAGCAAGCTTCGCGCGTGTGGAATGAGACCTTCGACGAGTTCGTGTGCTCCATCGGCTTTCAAGTATCGGCGTTCGACCCGTGCCTCTACATCAAGATCGTTGACGGTCACTGCGTGCTAGTGCTGGTCTACGTGGATGACGTGCTGATTACCGGAAGTTCACCCGAACTGATCTCACGCACGAAGACCGACCTCATGACACGCTTCGAGATGACCGACAGCGGCAAGTGCGCGTTCGTTCTTGGGATCGAATTGGTGGACGGCCCGGACGGCAGCGTGACGATGTGTCAGCGCCGCTATGTGGATGACATTCTCAAGCGTTTTGGTATGGACGAGTGCAAGGCCGTGGTGAGTCCCGTCGACATAAGCACTCGACTGATTTCAAGTGACGCAGCGACCAAGGTGAACGCTCCGTTTCGCGAAGCTGTTGGTGCTCTGATGCACTTGATGACTGCCACGCGCCCGGACATCGCGTACGCCGTTGGCTATGCGTCGCGCTTCATGGAGAACCCTCAAGAAGAACACTGGGTTGCGGTCAAGCGTATCTTTCGCTACCTGCAAGGCACCAAGACGCATGGGATCTGCTTCAAGCCGGGTGACAACATCGACTTTCGCGGGTACTCGGACGCGGACTGGGCTGGCGACCTCGCGGACCGCAAGTCGACTTCCGGCTACACGTTCATGCTAATGGGTGCACCAGTGAGCTGGGGAAGCAAGAAGCAGTCAAGTGTTTCGCTGTCTACGAGTGAGGCGGAGTACATCGCACTCAGTCTGGCGATCCAAGAGGGCAAGTGGATTCATCGCCTGCTGCGCGAGATTCTGGCGGCCGCTAATGAGACTGGACCCGAGCTCATGATCCGCGAAGACAACCAGTCGTGCATCAAGATGACGAAGAACCCAGTAAACCACGGTCGCGCCAAGCACATCGACATCAAGTACCACCACATCCGCGATGAAGTGAAGCGCGGTGAAGTCAAGCTCGAGTACTGCGAGACTTCTGTGATGCTAGCGGACATCATGACGAAGGCTCTCGCGGGACCATGCCATACGGATCTGACGGCGGCTCTCGGCATTCGTGGGACTTCGCATTGAGGGGGCGTATTGACGGTTACCGGTTTGGTATCAGTTATTAGCCGTGAACCGGTTAACCCGAACCGGTCCAATCCGAACCCACGTTGATTATGGTGATTACGGTAAGTTGTTTACGCCACCGATGATTAGACGAGTAGGATGATTGGACGAACATCGGTGGGTGATGGTTGATTAGATGCACTAGGTGATAGGACGCAGGGTCGCGTGTCTATAACAGTAGGGTGTAAGCTCCAACAATTCAATCACTTTCGAATCTTCCTTCTTCAGCTCAAGTGGTCTTCACTCCGGTCCTCGCACACAAGTGCAGAACTCCCTTCGCTCCGTCCAAGCTTCGCTTCAAGACCTCAACACCTTTATCAGGTTATGAGCCCAAGCACCATGTCCTCTGCCCAAGACGTATCGACCAAGGTCTCCATCGACAAGTTCAACGGAGACAATTACGCGACGTGGAACCGCTACATGCGTGGCGTGTTCCTGACCAAGTCGACGTGGCATGTGGTGAATCGGGAGACGACGCCAAGCTTCACGGACTCCCGGGCCAAGGACGACTACGTCAATGTTGCAGGGTAACTTCCTTGGTACAGTGTACCAGTCCAAGTTACCCGAACCGGTTAACCGGACCGGTCCAATGCTCCCTCGCTATGATTACGCCACGGTGATTACGCCACTCATGATTGGACGAGTAGGATGATTGGACGAGTACGGAATGATGGTGATTGGATGCACCAATTGATTGGATGCATAGTTGCATGTCTATATAGTATACCAGGTAGGCAGGCAAAGTAAGCTCCGATAAATCAATCACTTCTGAATTTCCATTCAACCTCTCAAGCCTCCTTCCTCGCCTCGCCTCAAGCCTCGGCGGTGTCCAAGACCCCTACGTCAAGTTCAAGACCCAACGTAACCTTTCTTCAGGTTATGAGCCCAAGTACCATGTCGTCTGTGCAAGATACCAAGATCTCCATTGACAAGTTCAACGGCGACAACTTCGCCACCTGGAACCGCTACATGCGTGGCGTGTTCCTGACCAAGTCGGTATGGAACGTCGTGAACCGGGAGACGACGCCAAGCTTCGCGGACCCGAGGGCCATGGACGACTACGTCAAGTCCAGCAACATCGCGTTCGGTCTGATGTTGCTCCACATGGATGCCGACTACCACCATGTGGTCGACGACTGCGAAGAAGCCTGGGTGGCCTGGACGCGTCTGCGTTCACTCTACGGGGGGTCACAGAAGGCTGGTCGTATCTACCTGAAGCGCCAGCTCTTCAGCATGGAGATGGCAGAAGGCGGCAATGTGCTTCATCATTGCAACGAAGTCCTCAACATCAGCGCCAAGCTCAGCAGCATCGGCGCCAAGATGGAGGATGAAGACGTGGCAATCTGCCTGTTACGGAGTCTGCCCAAGAGTTTCGAGAACGTGGTTCTCAACTTGGAGATGAGCAACGCAGAGCTGCGCACTCAAGACGTGATTAAGGTGCTCACGAACGAGCACATCAAGCGCCAGGGCGAGAAGACTGCTCAGGTGAAGATTGAAGACACTGCAAGGGCCTTCAATGCCGAGCGTGAAAGCCGCCACTGCACTTACTGCGGGAAATCGGGACACGTCGTGGACAAGTGCTGGACCAAGCAAAAGGATGACAATCGAGGTGCACGACGTGGCCGGTCTGGTCGCGGTGCGAACAATGTCCAATGGCGCGACGACAGCGATGATGACTTCATCGCGTTTGCGGTCTCTATGGAGTGTGGTATCTCCAAGACCAACAAGTTTCAAGGCTCATGGGCCATCGACAGTGGTGCCACGCACCACATCTGCAATGACAAGAATAAGTTTGTCAACATCAAGGCATGCGACGAAGGTGAACTCACTGTCGCAAACGGCAATACTGCCAAGATCAAGGGAGTTGGAACGGTCATGCAGCGCGTCACCTTGCCTAATGGTGGCGAACGCGACATCCACGTTCAAGACGCGCTCTACGTACCAAGTATGAACAAGAATCTGCTTTCGGTACCCCAGATCAACCGAAGCGGACAGTTCAAGGTGGTGTTTGATGGAGCAGAAATGCACATCGCACACAAGACGTCGAAAAAGATCGTGGCTTCCGCGGACCTGATCGACGGTCTCTACTGGCTCCGGGTGCCAAGTTTCGCTGCGAATTCGGTGACCGATGTATCGATCAACGCGATCGATCTTCATGCACGTATGGGTCACGCACCCAGCGACGTTCTTCGGAAGATGGTCTCAAGTGGCATGGTCACGGGTGCCAAGATGCCGACATCGTCAAAGAACTCAAGCCAGTGTCGCGGGTGCCAACAAGGAAAAATGGTGCAAAAGCCCTTCCCAAGCAACCCGAACAAGCCCAAGTACAAGCCGTTCGAGTTCCTTCACTTTGATATTTGTGGATCCATGGAGGAAGAGTCGCTGGGTGGCAGTCGCTACTTGCTGCTTCTCACGGACGAAGCCAGCAGCTGCATGACGGGATTCTGCTTGCAAGCCAAGTCGGAAAGCGAAGGCTGCTTGCGTCGCTTCATTACCAAGGTGGAGAAGCAATTCGATGCCAAGGTGAAGTTTGTGCGGCATGGAGCCAAAGCGTTCGCGACCAACTCGCTCAAGACTTTCTACGAAGACCACGGCATCGAAGTCCAGCCCACGGTTCGGTATGCGCACCAAACCAACGCAACTGCTGAGCGCGCCAACCGAACCATCGTGACTATCGGCCGCAGTATGCTTCACTACGCTGGCTTGGACAAGACGTTCTCGGCGGAAGCGGCAATGACGGCAATTTACATCAAGAATCGTCTGCCGTCTCCGAAGTCGCCCGACAAAACTTCGTTCGAAATCATCTACAAGTCTGATAAAGGTGTTGAGGTCTTGAAGCGAAGCTTGGACGGAGCGAAGGGAGTTCTGCACTTGGGTGCGAGGACCGGAGTGAAGACCACTTGAGCTGAAGAAGGAAGATTCGAAAGTGATTGATTTATCGGAGCTTACACTACCTAGTCTACCACATAGATATGCAGCCCTGCATCCAATCATTTGGTGCATCCAATCACCAACACTCCGCACTCGTCCAATCATCCTACTCGTCTAATCATCGGTTGCGTAAACAACGTACCGTAAACATCGCGGGATCGTGTTGGACCGGTTCGGGTTAACCGGTTACTGGTACACAGTACCAAAACCCGGCAACCCTTAATACGCCCCCTCAATGCGAACACGCGTGGATTCCGAGGGACGCCGTCAGATCCATGTGGCGCGGTCCTGGCAGTGCCTTGGTCATGATGTCCGCGAGCATGATAGAAGTCTCGCAGTACTCGAGCTTGACTTCGCCGCGCTTGACCTCATCACGGATGTGATGGTACTTGATGTCGATGTGCTTGGCGCAAAAGGCTTGGTCACTTGATGGCAAAATGCAAAGTGATTGATTTAGGTCCTTAGTTCGCAAACTCCTTGCTACCTCTAAGCCTACAGTTCTACCTACTGGGTACACTCTACTGGATTCTCTACTGGATACTGAGTTACTTCAGCCAATCAGGGAGTGCCACGTAGAGCCCATCATGTACCCACAATCTTGTACCCACCCATGGCGTAATCGTCCGTGGCGTAAACACCGTCCCATAAACACCGTGACGTAATCTTCGTCTCGTAATCACATGATGATTGCGATGCCACTGAGTGAAGGTCATACCGGTATCCTACCGGTATACAGCAGCTGGTCGAGATGTCTCCTTGACAGCACTTCCACTCGGCTCGACAGCCTTCAGCGCTTCGATGCCGAGTTTGCTCCGGACCACACTGAACCGCGTCGCAGAGATTGGCTTCGTCATGATGTCCGCCAGCATGTCGGTTGTCGAAACATACTGCAGCACCACTTGACCGTCTTCCACCTTCTCGCGCACGAAATGGTAGCGAATGTCGATGTGCTTGGTGCGCTTGTGGAATTCGGGATTCTTGGCCAACGCGATGGAGCCTTGGTTGTCCTCGTAGATCTTGATTGCTTCATCGCTTGTCATCTCGCCGAGCTCGCACAGGAACACCTTGAGCCACACCGCCTCTTGTGTCGCCTCCGATAGCGCCATGTACTCAGCTTCCGTCGAAGACAGCGCCACTGTCCGCTGCTTCTTGCTCCTCCAGCTGATGCATCCGCCATTCATCATGAACGCGTAGCCACTTGTACTTCTTCTTGACTCGATGTCTCCAGCCCAGTCGGCATCTGAATAGCCTTGGGGTCCGTCGTCGCAGCTCGCTTGAAACTCGATGCCGTGCGCCTTCGTGCCTTGAATGTACCTGAAGACCCTCTTGAGCGCCTGCCAGTGTGTCGGACATGGGTCTGCTGCAAACTGGCTGAGAACTCCCACTGCTGTTGCGAGGTCCGGGCGTGTGCCTACCATGAGATACATGAGGCATCCCACAGCGTTCCGGTATGGCACGTTTACCATGGTCTCGTCGTGCTTGCAGCCGCCCTCGCACATGGCCTTGGTCAGCTTGAGGCCCGGATCCTGTGGCGTCTTAACAGGGTTGCTCTTCTCCATGTTGAACTTCTCCAGAATGTCTTTCGCAAACTTGGTTTGCCGCATCGACACCTTCCTTGTCGTCATATCTTGATCGATTTCCATGCCGAGGAAGTACTTGAGCTGGCCCAGGTCCGTCATCTCGAAACGGTCACTGAGCGCCTTCTTCGTCGACTTGAGCAGCTTGTCGTTGTTACTTGCGAGGATCAGGTCGTCGACATAGAGCGCCACGAAGATCATGTCTTGGTCGTCACGCTTGGAGTAGATGCAGTGGTCGGACTCGCACTTCTTGAACCCTAACTTGAGCATGAGGTCGTCGATGGTCTTGTTCCACATCCGCGGCGACTGCTTCAAACCGTAAAGAGACCGCTTGAGCTGACAGACATAGTCCGGGTGCTTTTCATCGATGTAGCCGTCCGGCTGTGCCATGTAGATATCTTCGTCCAACGAACCATTCAGGAAGGCTATCTTGACATCCATCTGGTGCACCATGAGATTGTACTTGGCCGCCAGACTGCGCAGGATCCTGATCGACGTGAACTTGGCCACTGGCGCGAAAGTCTCGTCGTAGTCGATGCCGTACTTCTGCGAAAATCCCTTGGCCACCAGTCGCGCCTTGAACCGTTCGATCTCTCCAGCCTGGTTCTCCTTCACACGGAACACCCATCGGTTGCCGATTGCCTTGCGTCCTTTGGGCAGCGGCACGAGGATCCACGTCTCGTTCTTGCGGAGCGACTCGACCTCCGAGTCACACGCCTCCTTCCACTTGACTGCGTCGCTGGATTCCATCGCCGACTTGAACGTGGTCGGCATTTCCCCCACTGAATTCACGACGTATGCAGCTTCGAAGTCTTGACTTTCTTGAGCCGCAGCCGACATCTCGTCCAGAGTCAGGTGTCGACTCTGCCGCTTGGCACTTGGAACTTCCACAGCTTCTTCCAGCGACTGCGTCCGCGGGTGTCGCTTGCTGCCTGGTTCAAAACCTTCGTCCCGCGCTGCTTCTTCGTCTTCTTCTTCTTTGTCGTCTTCATCCGACTGCAACGAATCTTGATCTGTCGTCTCTTCATCTTGAATGACCACCACCTCCCTCTGATGGTAGTCACGTCTCCCACTGTCGAAGACGTCTTCCATAAACTGCGCGTCGCGGCTCACCAGCACGCGACCGCTCTTGATCTCTTCGAAACGGTACGCTTTCTCATGCTCCGAGTATCCCAGGAACCGACAGCGCACCGACCGAGCGTCAAACTTGGTGCGCTTCTCCTTCGGCACGTGCACGTACGTGTGGCAACCGAACACCTTGAGGTTCGCTAGCAGCGGTTTTTTGCCTGTCCAAACTTGGTGCGGCGACTTGTCGTGGTTGATGGCACGCGTCGGACACCGATTACGGAGGAACGTAGCTGTCACGACAGCTTCACCCTAATACGTCTTGGGCAATCCAGCATGTTCCAGCATGCAGCGCGCACACTCCACCAACGTCCGGTTCATGCGCTCGGCTACTCCATTCAGCTGAGGCGTGTATGGCGGCGTGAACTTCTGCATGATACCACGGTCCGCACAGAACTTGGCCATCTCACCCGAAGTGTACTCGCCGCCGTTGTCGCTCCGGAGTGTTTTCACGCGCTTGCCGGTCTGAGTTTCAGTAAACGCCACAAACTTAGCGAATTTGGCAGCCACCTCGGACTTGTTCCGCAGCAAGTACACCACACAGAAGTGCGACTTGTCGTCGATAAACGTGACGAAGTAGCGCTTGCCACCAACCGTTGGTGTCTGCATGGGACCGCATACAGCACTGTGTACGACTTCTAGCACTTGCTTGGCACGGTTTGGCGACGTCTTCATGTAGCTTACTCGCGTTTGCTTGCCGAGTGAGCATCCGTCGCATAACTCCCACTGCTTCACCGACGCCATATCGATACCAACACCGTAGCCCTTCTTGACGATGGCGTCTAGACCGCCATGGCCGATGTGACCAAGTCGAAGGTGCCAGAGGTACGACGTGGTGTCCCCTTGGCGATCATTCGAACTTGCCGCATTGGCCTCGTCAGGCATCATCGGAGTCATGCACAGCTTGAACAGCCCTTTGCCCTCACGAGCGCCGAGCTTCCACTTGAGACTCTTCGTTTCAGCGAAGCACCCGTCGCTCTCGAAGATAACTGGCCCGACGTCCTTAGTGAACCGACCAACCGAAAACAGAGCTTCGGAATGTGCCACACGTTCGTGAGTACACCCTTCTTCATGCCGCGCGGGGTCTTCATCGACATCACAATGTCGCCGGTCCCCACAGCCTGAACCACACCGTCGTCCGCGAGATGCACGTCCACCGGAGAGATCTTCTTGTAGTTCTTCATGTACTCCTTCGAGTACGTCATGTGCTGCGTCGCACCCGAGTCGACCAGCCACACTCCATTCGACTTGGAGGCACCCTGTTACCACCAACCGAGAAGAGGAAGTCGCCAGAGTCGTCTTCACTCTGCGCGACATTCGCTCGTTGCGGCCTCTGCCGCTCCGCGTTCTCGCGGATTCGCACCGGACACTTGGCGATCCAATGTCCCTGCTCGCCACAGTAGTGACAGGCACTAGTCTTCTGCGCCTGCCGACCCTTGCGCTTGTTGTCGCTTGTCATGAACGCTTGACCTTGACCGTGCGCGGTGCCGTCCGTACCGCCACCTTGTTCCTTGCGCTTCATGTCCTCATGAAGCAGCCGAGACGTCACGAGTTCCCACGACAGTGAGTCGGCTCTCGACTCCAACGCCGTGATCAGGAACTGGTACGACTCGCTCAGACTTCCCAAAAGCGTGATCACCAAGTCGTCCTCGCTGACCGGAGCGCCCACTGCGTCGAGCTGCTCCGCCAGCGTCTTGATCTTGTTGATGTGTTGAAGCACATCATCACCTTCCTCCATCATGAGCGTGAAGAACCGAAAAACGAAGAGCTTGTTGGCCAGGCTCTTCTTCTCGAAGTGTCCTTCCAGTCTTGACCATGCATCATGCGCGCCACTCGCCGAGCGAACCAGCGGCAGCTGCGAATCCTCCATCGCGAGACAGATGATCGCCAGCGCCTTGCGCGACTTCTTCCGAAAGAGCGCTTGATCCGCCGCAGTCTGGCAGTGCTCCAGCTTCACTTCCCCACTTGTCACTTCCCACAGTTCGCGCACCTCGAGCACCATCTGCATCTTGAACTTCCACGTGTGGAAGTTAGTTCCGTCGAACTTGTTAATGCGGGCGGTAGTCGACGTGGCGTCCATGGCGAAGGCGTAGTCGGGGTCTTGGTCAGGGAAGACGGGGCTTGGGCTCATAACCAAAAGGCTTGGTCACTTGATGGCAAAATGCAAAGTGATTGATTTAGGTCCTTAGTTCGCAAACTCCTTGCTACCTCTAAGCCTACAGTTCTACCTACTGGGTACACTCTACTGGATTCTCTACTGGATACTGAGTTACTTCAGCCAATCAGGGAGTGCCACGTAGAGCCCATCATGTACCCACAATCTTGTACCCACCCATGGCGTAATCGTCCGTGGCGTAAACACCGTCCCATAAACACCGTGACGTAATCTTCGTCTCGTAATCACATGATGATTGCGATGCCACTGAGTAAAGGTCATACCGGTATCCTACCGGTATACAGCAGCTGGTCGAGACGTCTCCTTGACAACATCTATAACAGTAGGGTGTAAGCTCCAACAATTCAATCACTTTCGAATCTTCATTCTACCCCTCAAGTGCCTTCGCTCCGGTCCCGCCGTCTGCGACGTCCCTCCCTCCGCTTCGTACAAGCTTCGTGTCCAAGATCCATACCTTTCATCAGGTTATGAGCCCAAGCACCATGTCCTCTGCCCAAGACGCCTCGACCAAGGTCTCCATTGACAAGTTCAACGGGGACAACTACGCGACGTGGAACCGCTACATGCGTGGCGTGTTCCTGACCAAGTCGACGTGGCATGTCGTGAACCGTGAGACGACGCCAAGCTACACGGACTCGCGGGCCAAGGACGACTACGTCAAGTTGAGCAACATCGCTTTCGGACTGATGCTGCTCCACATGGACGCGGACTACCACCATGTGGTCGACGACTGCGAGGAAGCGTGGGTTGCCTGGTCGCGCCTGAAGACGCTGTACGGTGGTTCGCAGAAGGCTGGACGCATCTACCTGAAGCGCCAACTCTTCAGCATGGAGATGTCGGAAGGCGGCAATGTGTTGCATCATTGCAACGAGGTCCTCAACATCAGCGCCAAGCTCAGCAGCATCGGTGCCAAGACGGAGGACGAGGACGTGGCGATCTGCTTGTTGCGCAGCCTCCCCAAGAGCTACGAGAACGTCGTGCTGAACTTGGAGATGAGCAGCGCTGAACTGCGGTCGCAAGACGTCGTGAAGGTGCTCACGAACGAGCACATCAAGAGACAAGGCGAGAAGACGGCGACGGTGAAGACGGAGAACGCGGCCAAGGCGTTCAACACCGACCGAGAGTCTCGCCAGTGTACGTACTGCGGAAAAGTGGGGCACACGATTGACAAGTGCTGGACCAAGCAGAAGGACGAGAACCGAGGGCCGAGACGCGGCGGCAACGGCCGTGGACGCGGGGTCAACAACATCCAGTGGAGAAACGACAGCAACGGCTACGACTACGACTACGATCGAGTAGCGTTCGCGGTTTCACTGGAATGTGGGGTTTCGACGGGCAAGAATGTGTCCGGGATGTGGGCGGTCGACAGCGGCGCAACGCACCACATCTGCAACGACAAGACCAAGTTCGTCCATTTGATTGAGCGGAACGAAGGCGAACTTTCGGTGGCCGATGGCAACAAGGCGGCCATCATGGGTGTGGGGACCATCGTGGAACAAGTGGTTCTGCCCAATGGCGACGAGCGCGAGATCGAGATCAAGAACGCGCTGTACGTGCCAAGCATGAGCAAGAATCTGCTTTCGGTACCGCAGATCAACAAAAGTGACAAGTTTCAAGTGGTGTTCGACGGCACCAAGATGCAGATTGCGCACAAAGGCTCCAAGCAAGTGGTGGCGACGGCAAACCTCATGGATGGACTCTACTGGCTTCAGACGCCTCAGCGATCGGCGAATGCGGCGACGAGTGGCAATGATAAAAAGGTATGGATCTTGATAAGTGAAGCTTGGACGGAGCGAAGGAGGTTCTGCACTTGGTGCGAAGACCGGAGTGAAGACCACTTGAGCTGAAGAAGGAAGATTCGAAAGTAATTGATTTATCGGAGCTTACACTACCTAGTCTACCACATAGATATGCAGCCCTGCATCCAATCATTTGGTGCATCCAATCACCAACACTCCGCACTCGTCCAATCATCCTACTCGTCTAATCATCGGTTGCGTAAGCAACGTACCGTAAACATCGCGGGATCGTGTTGGACCGGTTCGGGTTAACCGGTTACTGGTACACAGTACCAAAACCCGGCAACCCTTAATACGCCCCCTCAATGCGAACACGCGTGGATTCCGAGGGACGCCGTCAGATCCATGTGGCGCGGTCCTGGCAGTGCCTTGGTCATGATGTCCGCGAGCATGATAGAAGTCTCGCAGTACTCGAGCTTGACTTCGCCGCGCTTGACCTCATCACGGATGTGATGGTACTTGATGTCGATGTGCTTGGCGCGACCATGGTTCACTGGGTTCTTCGTCATCTTGATGCACGACTGGTTGTCTTCGCGGATCTTGAGCTCTGGCCCCGATTCGTTCGCTGCCGTCAAAATCTCGCACAACAGGCGATGAATCCACTTGCCCTCTTGGATCGCCAGACTGAGTGCGACGTACTCCGCCTCACTCGTAGACAGCGAAACACTTGACTGCTTCTTGCTTCCCCAGCTCACTGGCGCACCCATCAGCATGAACGTGTAGCCGGAAGTCGACTTGCGGTCCGCGAGGTCGCCAGCCCAGTCCGCATCCGAATACCCACGAAAGTCGATCTTGTTGCCTGGCTTGAAACAGATTCCATGCGTCTTGGTGCCTTGTAGATAGCGAAAAATGCGCTTGACCGCAACCCAGTGTTCCTTTTGGGGGTTCTCCATGAAGCGCGATACATAGCCCACTGCGTACGCGATATCCGGGCGAGTAGCAGTCATCAAGTGCATGAGGGCACCCACAGCTTCGCGAAACGGAGCGTTCACCTTGGTCGCTGCGTCACTTGGAACCAGTCGAGTGCTCATGTCTACCGGACTCACCACAGCCTTGCACTCGTCCATACCGAAACGCTTCAGGATATCATCAACATAACGCCGCTGGCACATCGTCACGCTGCCGTCCGGGCCATCCACCAGCTCGATTCCAAGGACGAACACACACTTGCCACTGTCAGTCATTTTGAAGCGTGTCTTGAGGTCGTTCTTCGTGCGTGAGATCAGCTCGGGTGAACTTCCGGTGACCAACACATCGTCCACGTAGACCAGCACTAGCACGCAGTGACCGTCAACGATCTTGATGTAGAGGCACGGGTCGAACGCCGATACTTGAAAGCCGATGGAGCACACGAACTCGTCGAAGGTCTCATTCCACACGCGCGAAGCTTGCTTGAGACCGTAGATCGCCTTCACCAATTCCAGGCAGTCGAAGTCACCGTCGAGATCAACACCTTCGGGGACCGCGCAGAACACCAGTTCTTTCATGACGCCGTACAGAAAATGCCGTTACCACGTCGAGTTGGTCGAGGGGCCAGTCGAAATACTTGGCAATCGCGATGACCATGCGCAGTGTCACGTACTTGACCACGGGCGAGAACGTCTCCGTGTAGTCGATGCCGTACTTCTGCTTGAACCCCTTGGCCACGAGGCGCGCCTTGTACTTCTCGATCGGTCCGTCCGCTTTGCGCTTGATCTTGAACACCCACTTGGTGCCGATGGCGCGTTGTCCGTTAGGCAACTTGGCAGCACGAAACACAGCACGAAGTCGCATCGATTCGAGCTCAGCACGAATCGCCTTGCGCCAGTGCACTTGGTCGGGGCCGTTCACCGCTTCTTGGAATGTCGTCGGCTCCGATAGATCGCCTGCTTCGACGGCATTGGCACTTGCACGCCAAAAAACTGGTGGAGTCGATTCTTCATCTTGGTCTCCAGACTTTTCTTCTTCATCTGCGTCTGTTCGGTGCGAAGGGGAGTCGTTCGGTGCACTTGCTTCTTCCAGTCCAGGTCGATGACGCACAGCGCGCGGTCTTCAGGCAGCTTCATCTTCGTCACTCGGGCGGCTCTTGCGCTTCCCTGCCTGTTTGTACTCCGTCTGGCGCGGACCATCATCGTCGATGTCGAGCGAGTCGAAGTCCAGGTCGTCGACATCTTCATCAGAAATCGGCGGTGAAAATCCAAAGGTTGATTCATCGAAGTTGACATCGCGACTGATGACCACCTGCCCCGCCTCGATGTCATAAAGTCGATACGCCTTGGACACTTCTTCGTAACCCAGAAACAATCCGGCGCGAGCCTTGGGATCCCACTTGAGTCGCTTCTCCTTCGGAGTCAGGATGTACGTCCGACAGCCGAAAACACGCATGTGCTTCACACTTGGCTTGGACTTGTAGACGATCTCGAACGGAGTCTTGTGCTCGATCTTGGGTGACGGCAGGCGGTTCTTCACATAGATGGCCGTCATCGCCGCCTCAGCCCAGAAACACTTGTCCAGCTTAGCGTGATGCAACATGCTGCGGCCGATCGTGACGATAGTTCGGATAGCTCGCTCTGCCGTGCCGTTCGTCTGGTGCGCGTACGGAACCGTGGTTTGCTGCTCGATGCCTTCGTCTTCGTAGAAATCCTTGAGCGAGTTAGTCGCAAACTCACGAGCTCCGTCGTGCCGCACAAACTTGACCTTCTTGCCGAATTGCGTCTGCACCTTCATGATGTATGTCTTGATGCAGTCTTCACTTTCCGACTTGGCGCGCAGACAGAAACCCTTCATGCATCCGCTGGCTTCGTCCACGATCAGTAGCAGGTACTTGCTGCCGCCAAGCGAGTTTTCCTCCATGGGTCCGCAGATGTCAAAGTGGAGCAGCTCAAATGTGTCGTAGCGACGCTTGTCACGGTTGCTTGGGAATGGTTTTTGGACCATTTTGCCTTGCTGGCAACCACGACACACACTTGGTCCACTCGACTTGGAAGGTGCTTTCGCGTCCTTGATCATCTTGGTGTCGACCATCTTGCGAAGAACCTCGACTGGAGCGTGACCCATACGCGCGTGCAAATCGACCGTCCTTCCACTTGTCGCCGCATTTGCCGATCGCTGAGGTGTGCGAAGCCAGTAGAGTCCATCCACGAGATCCGCCGTCGCCACCACTTGATTCGAGTCCTTGCGCGAAACGTGCATCTCAGTGCCGTCAAATATCACTTGGAACTTGCCATGCTTGTTTATCTGCGGCACTGAAGCAGATTCTTGCTCATATTTGGCACGTAAAGCGCGTTCTTGATCTCGATCTCGCGCTCGTCGCCGTTAGGCAGGACCACTCTTTCCACGATGGTCCCCACACCCTTGATGGCAGCCTTGTTGCCATCGGCCACCGAAAGTTCGCCTTCACTTCGCTCGATCAAATTGGCGAACTTGGACTTGTCGTTGCAAATATGGTGCGTGGCACCGCTGTCAACCGCCCACATCCCGGACACATTCTTGTCCGTCGAAACTCCACATTCCAGGGAAACCGCGAACGCCACTTGATCGTAGTCGTTGTCGTAGCCGTCGCTGTCGTTTCTCCACTGGATGTTGTTGGCCCCGCGTCCACGGCCGTTGCCGCCGCGTCTTGGCCCTCGGTTCTCGTCCTTCTGCTTGGTCCAGCACTTGTCAATGACATGCCCCAATTTCCCGCAGTACGTGCACTGACGAGATTCTCGCTCGGCACTGAACGCCTTGGCCGCGTCTTCAGTTTTCACCGTCGCCGTCTTCTCGCCTTGTCGCTTGATGTGCTCGTTCGTGAGCACCTTCACAACGTCTTGCGACCGCAGCTCTGCATTGCTCATCTCCAAGTTCAGCACGACGTTCTCGTAGCTCTTGGGGAGGCTGCGCAGCAAGCAGATCGCCACGTCCTCGTCCTCCATCTTGGCGCCGATGCAGCTGAGCTTGGCGCTGATGTTCAGGACATCATTGCAATGATGCAACACATTGCCGCCTTCCGACATCTCCATGCTGAAGAGCTGTCGCTTGAGGTAGATGCGACCAGCCTTCTGCGATCCACCGTACAGCGTCTTCAAGCGCGTCCACGCGATCCATGCTTCCTCGCAGTCATCGACCACATGATGGTAGTCGGCGTCCATGTGAAGCAACATCAGTCCAAAAGCGATGTTGCTCGACTTGACATACTCGTCCTTGGCCCGGGAGTCCGTAAAGGATGGAGACGTTTCCCGATTTACCACATGCCACGTCGACTTGGTCAGGAACACGCCACGCATGTAGCGGTTCCACGTCGCGTAGTTGTCTCCGTTGAACTTGTCGATGGAGACCTTGGTCGAGACGTCTTGGGCAGAGGACATGGTGCTTGGGCTCATAACCTGATAAAAAGGTATGGATCTTGATAAGTGAAGCTTGGACGGAGCGAAGGAGGTTCTGTACTTGGTGCGAAGACCGGAGTGAAGACCACTTGAGTTGAAGAAGGAAGATTCGAAAGTGATTGATTTATCGGAGCTTACACTACCTAGTCTACCACATAGATATGCAGCCCTGCATCCAATCATTTGGTGCATCCAATCACCAACACTCCGCACTCGTCCAATCATCCTACTCGTCTAATCATCGGTTGCGTAAACAACGTACCGTAAACATCGCGGGATCGTGTTGGACCGGTTCGGGTTAACCGGTTACTGGTACACAGTACCAAAACCTGGCAACCCTCAATAGAATCGAGCTGGTGGATGGCCCGGACGGCAGCGTGACGATGTGCCAGCGGCGTTATGTTGATGATATCCTGAAGCGTTTCGGTATGGACGAGTGCAAGGCTGTGGTGAGTCCGGTAGACATGAGCACTCGACTGGTTCCAAGTGACGCAGCGACCAAGGTGAACGCTCCGTTTCGCGAAGCTGTGGGTGCCCTCATGCACTTGATGACTGCTACTCGCCCGGATATCGCGTACGCAGTAGGCTATGTATCGCGCTTCATGGAGAACCCCCAAAAGGAACACTGGGTTGCGGTCAAGCGCATTTTTCGCTATCTACAAGGCACCAAGACGCACGGAATCTGTTTCAAGCCAGGCAACAAGATCGACTTTCGTGGGTATTCGGATGCGGACTGGGCTGGCGACCTCGCGGACCGCAAGTCGACTTCCGGCTACACGTTCATGCTGATGGGTGCGCCAGTGAGCTGGGGAAGCAAGAAGCAGTCAAGTGTTTCGCTGTCTACGAGCGAGGCGGAATACATCGCGCTCAGTCTGGCGATCCAAGAAGACAAGTGGATTCATCGCCTGCTATGCGAGATTTTGGCGGCTGCCAACGAGACTGGACCCGAGCTCAAGATCCGCGAAGACAACCAGTCGTGCATCAAGATGACGAAGAACCCAGTGAACCATGGTCGCGCCAAGCACATCGACATCAAGTACCATCACATCCGTGATGAGGTCAAGCGCGGCGAAGTCAAGCTCGAGTACTGCGAGACTTCTATCATGCTCGCGGACATCATGACCAAGGCACTGCCAGGACCGCGCCACATGGATCTGACGGCGTCCCTCGGAATCCACGCGTGTTCGCATTGAGGGGGCGTATTGAGGGTTGCCAGGTTTTGGTACTGTGTACCAGTAACCGGTTAACCCGAACCGGTCCAACACGATCCCGCGATGTTTACGGTACGTTGTTTACGCAACCGATGATTAGACGAGTAGGATGATTGGACGAGTGCGGAGTGTTGGTGATTGGATGCACCAAATGATTGGATGCAGGGCTGCATATCTATGTGGTAGACTAGGTAGTGTAAGCTCCGATAAATCAATCACTTTCGAATCTTCCTTCTTCAACTCAAGTGGTCTTCACTCCGGTCTTCGCACCAAGTGCAGAACCTCCTTCGCTCCGTCCAAGCTTCACTTATCAAGATCCATACCTTTTTATCAGGTTATGAGCCCAAGCACCATGTCCTCTGCCCAAGACGTCTCGACCAAGGTCTCCATCGACAAGTTCAACGGAGACAACTACGCGACGTGGAACCGCTACATGCGTGGCGTGTTCCTGACCAAGTCGACGTGGCATGTGGTAAATCGGGAAACGTCTCCATCCTTTACGGACTCCCGGGCCAAGGACGAGTATGTCAAGTCGAGCAACATCGCTTTTGGACTGATGTTGCTTCACATGGACGCCGACTACCATCATGTGGTCGATGACTGCGAGGAAGCATGGATCGCGTGGACGCGCTTGAAGACGCTGTACGGTGGATCGCAGAAGGCTGGTCGCATCTACCTCAAGCGACAGCTCTTCAGCATGGAGATTTCGGAAGGCGGCAATGTGTTGCATCATTGCAATGATGTCCTGAACATCAGCGCCAAGCTCAGCTGCATCGGCGCCAAGATGGAGGACGAGGACGTGGCGATCTGCTTGCTGCGCAGCCTCCCCAAGAGCTACGAGAACGTCGTGCTGAACTTGGAGATGAGCAATGCAGAGCTGCGGTCGCAAGACGTTGTGAAGGTGCTCACGAACGAGCACATCAAGCGACAAGGCGAGAAGACGGCGACGGTGAAAACTGAAGACGCGGCCAAGGCGTTCAGTGCCGAGCGAGAATCTCGTCAGTGCACGTACTGCGGGAAATTGGGGCATGTCATTGACAAGTGCTGGACCAAGCAGAAGGACGAGAACCGAGGGCCAAGACGCGGCGGCAACGGCCGTGGACGCGGGGCCAACAACATCCAGTGGAGAAACGACAGCGACGGCTACGACAACGACTACGATCAAGTGGCGTTCGCGGTTTCCCTGGAATGTGGAGTTTCGACGGACAAGAATGTGTCCGGGATGTGGGCGGTTGACAGCGGTGCCACGCACCATATTTGCAACGACAAGTCCAAGTTCGCCAATTTGATCGAGCGAAGTGAAGGCGAACTTTCGGTGGCCGATGGCAACAAGGCTGCCATCAAGGGTGTGGGGACCATCGTGGAAAGAGTGGTCCTGCCTAACGGCGACGAGCGCGAGATCGAGATCAAGAACGCGCTTTACGTGCCAAATATGAGCAAGAATCTGCTTTCAGTGCCGCAGATAAACAAGCATGGCAAGTTCCAAGTGATATTTGACGGCACTGAGATGCACGTTTCGCGCAAGGACTCGAATCAAGTGGTGGCGACGGCGGATCTCGTGGATGGACTCTACTGGCTTCGCACACCTCAGCGATCGGCAAATGCGGCGACAAGTGGAAGGACGGTCGATTTGCACGCGCGTATGGGTCACGCTCCAGTCGAGGTTCTTCGCAAGATGGTCGACACCAAGATGATCAAGGACGCGAAAGCACCTTCCAAGTCGAGTGGACCAAGTGTGTGTCGTGGTTGCCAGCAAGGCAAAATGGTCCAAAAACCATTCCCAAGCAACCGTGACAAGCGTCGCTACGACACATTTGAGCTGCTCCACTTTGACACCTGCGGACCCATGGAGGAAAACTCGCTTGGCGGCAGCAAGTACCTGCTACTGATCGTGGACGAAGCCAGCGGATGCATGAAGGGTTTCTGTCTGCGCGCCAAGTCGGAAAGTGAAGACTGCATCAAGACATACATCATGAAGGTGCAGACGCAATTCGGCAAGAAGGTCAAGTTTGTGCGGCACGACGGAGCTCGTGAGTTTGCGACTAACTCGCTCAAGGATTTCTACGAAGACGAAGGCATCGAGCAGCAAACCACGGTTCCGTACGTGCACCAGACGAACGGCACGGCAGAGCGAGCTATCCGAACTATCGTCACGATCGGCCGCAGCATGTTGCATCACGCTAAGCTGGACAAGTGTTTCTGGGCTGAGGCGGCGATGACGGCCATCTATGTGAAGAACCGCCTGCCGTCACCCAAGATCGAGCACAAGACTCCGTTCGAGATCGTCTACAAGTCCAAGCCGAGTGTGAAGCACATGCGTGTTTTCGGCTGTCGGACGTACATCCTGACTCCGAAGGAGAAGCGACTCAAGTGGGATCCCAAGGCTCGCGCCGGATTGTTTCTGGGTTACGAAGAAGTGTCCAAGGCGTATCGACTTTATGACATCGAGGCGGGGCAGGTGGTCATCAGTCGCGATGTCAACTTCGATGAATCAACCTTTGGATTTTCACCGCCGATTTCTGATGAAGATGTCGACGACCTGGACTTCGACTCGCTCGACATCGACGATGATGGTCCGCGCCAGACGGAGTACAAACAGGCAGGGAAGCGCAAGAGCCGCCCGAGTGACGAAGATGAAGCTGCCAGAAGACCGCGCGCTGTGCGTCATCGACCTGGACTGGAAGAAGCAAGTGCACCGAACGACTCCCCTTCGCACCGAACAGACGCAGATGAAGAAGAAAAGTCTGGAGACCAAGATGAAGAATCGACTCCATCTGTGTTTTGGCGTGCAAGTGCCAATGCGGTCGAAGCAGCCGTGGACTTATCGGAGCCGTCGACATTCCAAGAAGCGGTCAACGGCCCGGACCAACTGCACTGGCGCAAGGCTGTTCGTGCGGAACTCAAGTCGATGCGACTTCGTGGTGTGTTTCGTGCTGCCAAGTTGCCCAGCGGACAAAGCGCCATCGGTACCAAGTGGGTGTTCAAGATTAAGCGCAAAGCCGACGGATCGATCGAGAAGTACAAGGCGCGCCTCGTAGCCAAGGGTTTCAAGCAGAAGTACGGCATCGACTACACGGAGACGTTCTCGCCCGTGGTCAAGTACGTGACACTGCGCATGGTCATCGCGATTGCCAAGTATTTCGACTGGCCCCTCGACCAACTCGACGTGGTAACGGCATTTCTGTACGGCGTCATGAAGGAGTTGGTGTTCTGCGTGGTTCCTGAAGGCGTCGAGCTGGATGGTGATTTCGACTGCTTGGAATTGGTGAAGGCGATCTACGGTCTCAAGCAAGCTTCGCGCGTATGGAACGAGACCTTCGACGAATTCGTGTGTTCTATCGGTTTTCAAGTTTCAGCCTTCGACCCGTGCCTCTACATCAAGGTTGTCGATGGCCACTGTGTGCTCGTGCTGGTCTACGTGGACGATGTGTTGGTCACCGGAAGTTCACCCGAGCTGATCTCACGCACGAAGAACGACCTCAAGACACGCTTCGAAATGACTGACAGTGGCAAGTGTGTGTTCGTTCTTGGAATCTGATAAAAAGGTATGGATCTTGATAAGTGAAGCTTGGACGGAGCGAAGGAGGTTCTGCACTTGGTGCAAAGACCGGAGTGAAGACCACTTGAGTTGAAGAAGGAAGATTCGAAAGTGATGATTTATCGGAGCTTACACTACCTAGTCTACCACATAGATATGCAGCCCTGCATCCAATCATTTGGTGCATCCAATCACCAACACTCCGCACTCGTCCAATCATCCTACTCGTCTAATCATCGGTTGCGTAAACAACGTACCGTAAACATCGCGGGATCGTGTTGGACCGGTTCGGGTTAACCGGTTACTGGTACACAGTACCAAAACCTGGCAACCCTCAATACGCCCCCTCAATGCGAACACGCGTGAATTCCGAGGGACGCCGTCAGATCCGTGTGGCGCGGTCCTGGCAGTGCCTTGGTCATGATGTCCGCCAGCATGATAGAAGTCTCGCAGTACTCGAGCTTGACTTCGCCGCGCTTGACCTCATCACGGATGTGATGGTACTTGATGTCGATGTGCTTGGCGCGACCATGGTTCACTGGGTTCTTCGTCATCTTGATGCACGACTGGTTGTCTTCGCGGATCTTGAGCTCGGGTCCAGTCTCGTTGGCAGCCGCCAAAATCTCGCATAGCAGGCGATGAATCCACTTGCCTTCTTGGATCGCCAGACTGAGCGCGATGTATTCCGCCTCGCTCGTAGACAGCGAAACACTTGACTGCTTCTTGCTTCCCCAGCTCACTGGCGCACCCATCAGCATGAACGTGTAGCCGGAAGTCGACTTGCGGTCCGCGAGGTCGCCAGCCCAGTCCGCATCCGAATACCCACGAAAGTCGATCTTGTTGCCTGGCTTAAAACAGATTCCATGCGTCTTGGTGCCTTGCAGATAGCGAAAAATGCGCTTGACCGCAACCCAGTGTTCCTCTTGGGGGTTCTCCATGAAGCGCGATACATAGCCCACTGCGTACGCGATATCCGGGCGAGTAGCAGTCATCAAGTGCATGAGGGCACCCACAGCTTCGCGAAACGGAGCGTTCACCTTGGTCGCTGCGTCACTTGGAACCAGTCGAGTGCTCATGTCTACCGGACTCACCACAGCCTTGCACTCGTCCATACCGAAACGCTTCAGGATATCATCAACATAACGCCGCTGGCACATCGTCACGCTGCCGTCCGGGCCATCCACCAGCTCGATTCCAAGAACGAACACACACTTGCCACTGTCAGTCATTTCGAAGCGTGTCTTGAGGTCGTTCTTCGTGCGTGAGATCAGCTCGGGTGAACTTCCGGTGACCAACACATCGTCCACGTAGACCAGCACGAGCACACAGTGGCCATCGACAACCTTGATGTAGAGGCACGGGTCGAAGGCTGAAACTTGAAAACCGATAGAACACACGAATTCGTCGAAGGTCTCGTTCCATACGCGCGAAGCTTGCTTGAGACCGTAGATCGCCTTCACCAATTCCAAGCAGTCGAAATCACCATCCAGCTCGACGCCTTCAGGAACCACGCAGAACACCAACTCCTTCATGACGCCGTACAGAAATGCCGTTACCACGTCGAGTTGGTCGAGGGGCCAGTCGAAATACTTGGCAATCGCGATGACCATGCGCAGTGTCACGTACTTGACCACGGGCGAGAACGTCTCCGTGTAGTCGATGCCGTACTTCTGCTTGAAACCCTTGGCTACGAGGCGCGCCTTGTACTTCTCGATCGATCCGTCGGCTTTGCGCTTAATCTTGAACACCCACTTGGTACCGATGGCGCTTTGTCCGCTGGGCAACTTGGCAGCACGAAACACACCACGAAGTCGCATCGACTTGAGTTCCGCACGAACAGCCTTGCGCCAGTGCAGTTGGTCCGGGCCGTTGACCGCTTCTTGGAATGTCGACGGCTCCGATAAGTCCACGGCTGCTTCGACCGCATTGGCACTTGCACGCCAAAACACAGATGGAGTCGATTCTTCATCTTGGTCTCCAGACTTTTCTTCTTCATCTGCGTCTGTTCGGTGCGAAGGGGAGTCGTTCGGTGCACTTGCTTCTTCCAGTCCAGGTCGATGACGCACAGCGCGCGGTCTTCTGGCAGCTTCATCTTCGTCACTCGGGCGGCTCTTGCGCTTCCCTGCCTGTTTGTACTCCGTCTGGCGCGGACCATCATCGTCGATGTCGAGCGAGTCGAAGTCCAGGTCGTCGACATCTTCATCAGAAATCGGCGGTGAAAATCCAAAGGTTGATTCATCGAAGTTGACATCGCGACTGATGACCACCTGCCCCGCCTCGATGTCATAAAGTCGATACGCCTTGGACACTTCTTCGTAACCCAGAAACAATCCGGCGCGAGCCTTGGGATCCCACTTGAGTCGCTTCTCCTTCGGAGTCAGGATGTACGTCCGACAGCCGAAAACACGCATGTGCTTCACACTCGGCTTGGACTTGTAGACGATCTCGAACGGAGTCTTGTGCTCGATCTTGAATGACGGCAGGCGGTTCTTCACATAGATGGCCGTCATCGCCGCCTCAGCCCAGAAACACTTGTCCAGCTTAGCGTGATGCAACATGCTGCGGCCGATCGTGACGATAGTTCGGATAGCTCGCTCTGCCGTGCCGTTCGTCTGGTGCGCGTACGGAACCGTGGTTTGCTGCTCGATGCCTTCGTCTTCGTAGAAATCCTTGAGCGAGTTAGTCGCAAACTCACGAGCTCCGTCGTGCCGCACAAACTTGACCTTCTTGCCGAATTGCGTCTGCACCTTCATGATGTATGTCTTGATGCAGTCTTCACTTTCCGACTTGGCGCGCAGACAGAAACCCTTCATGCATCCGCTGGCTTCGTCCACGATCAGTAGCAGGTACTTGCTGCCGCCAAGCGAGTTTTCCTCCATGGGTCCGCAGATGTCAAAGTGGAGCAGCTCAAATGTGTCGTAGCGACGCTTGTCACGGTTGCTTGGGAATGGTTTTTGGACCATTTTGCCTTGCTGGCAACCACGACACACACTTGGTCCACTCGACTTGGAAGGTGCTTTCGCGTCCTTGATCATCTTGGTGTCGACCATCTTGCGAAGAACCTCGACTGGAGCGTGACCCATACGCGCGTGCAAATCGACCGTCCTTCCACTTGTCGCCGCATTTGCCGATCGCTGAGGTGTGCGAAGCCAGTAGAGTCCATCCACGAGATCCGCCGTCGCCACCACTTGATTCGAGTCCTTGCGCGAAACGTGCATCTCAGTGCCGTCAAATATCACTTGGAACTTGCCATGCTTGTTTATCTGCGGCACTGAAAGCAGATTCTTGCTCATATTTGGCACGTAAAGCGCGTTCTTGATCTCGATCTCGCGCTCGTCGCCGTTAGGCAGGACCACTCTTTCCACGATGGTCCCCACACCCTTGATGGCAGCCTTGTTGCCATCGGCCACCGAAAGTTCGCCTTCACTTCGCTCGATCAAATTGGCGAACTTGGACTTGTCGTTGCAAATATGGTGCGTGGCACCGCTGTCAACCGCCCACATCCCGGACACATTCTTGTCCGTCGAAACTCCACATTCCAGGGAAACCGCGAACGCCACTTGATCGTAGTCGTTGTCGTAGCCGTCGCTGTCGTTTCTCCACTGGATGTTGTTGGCCCCGCGTCCACGGCCGTTGCCGCCGCGTCTTGGCCCTCGGTTCTCGTCCTTCTGCTTGGTCCAGCACTTGTCAATGACATGCCCCAATTTCCCGCAGTACGTGCACTGACGAGATTCTCGCTCGGCACTGAACGCCTTGGCCGCGTCTTCAGTTTTCACCGTCGCCGTCTTCTCGCCTTGTCGCTTGATGTGCTCGTTCGTGAGCACCTTCACAACGTCTTGCGACCGCAGCTCTGCATTGCTCATCTCCAAGTTCAGCACGACGTTCTCGTAGCTCTTGGGGAGACTGCGCAGCAAGCAGATCGCCACGTCCTCGTCCTCCATCTTGGCGCCGATGCAGCTGAGCTTGGCGCTGATGTTCAGGACATCATTGCAATGATGCAACACATTGCCGCCTTCCGACATCTCCATGCTGAAGAGCTGTCGCTTGAGGTAGATGCGACCAGCCTTCTGCGATCCACCGTACAGCGTCTTCAAGCGCGTCCACGCGATCCATGCTTCCTCGCAGTCATCGACCACATGATGGTAGTCGGCGTCCATGTGAAGCAACATCAGTCCAAAAGCGATGTTGCTCGACTTGACATACTCGTCCTTGGCCCGGGAGTCCGTAAAGGATGGAGACGTTTCCCGATTTACCACATGCCACGTCGACTTGGTCAGGAACACGCCACGCATGTAGCGGTTCCACGTCGCGTAGTTGTCTCCGTTGAACTTGTCGATGGAGACCTTGGTCGAGACGTCTTGGGCAGAGGACATGGTGCTTGGGCTCATAACCTGATAAAAAGGTATGGATCTTGATAAGTGAAGCTTGGACGGAGCGAAGGAGGTTCTGCACTTGGTGCGAAGACCGGAGTGAAGACCACTTGAGTTGAAGAAGGAAGATTCGAAAGTGATTGATTTATCGGAGCTTACACTACCTAGTCTACCACATAGATATGCAGCCCTGCATCCAATCATTTGGTGCATCCAATCACCAACACTCCGCACTCGTCCAATCATCCTACTCGTCTAATCATCGGTTGCGTAAACAACGTACCGTAAACATCGCGGGATCGTGTTGGACCGGTTCGGGTTAACCGGTTACTGGTACACAGTACCAAAACCTGGCAACCCTCAATACGCCCCCTCAATGCGAACACGCGTGGATTCCGAGGGACGCCGTCAGATCCGTGTGGCGCGGTCCTGGCAGTGCCTTGGTCATGATGTCCGCCAGCATGATAGAAGTCTCGCAGTACTCGAGCTTGACTTCGCCGCGCTTGACCTCATCACGGATGTGATGGTACTTGATGTCGATGTGCTTGGCGCGACCATGGTTCACTGGGTTCTTCGTCATCTTGATGCACGACTGGTTGTCTTCGCGGATCTTGAGCTCGGGTCCAGTCTCGTTGGCAGCCGCCAAAATCTCGCATAGCAGGCGATGAATCCACTTGCCTTCTTGGATCGCCAGACTGAGCGCGATGTATTCCGCCTCGCTCGTAGACAGCGAAACACTTGACTGCTTCTTGCTTCCCCAGCTCACTGGCGCACCCATCAGCATGAACGTGTAGCCGGAAGTCGACTTGCGGTCCGCGAGGTCGCCAGCCCAGTCCGCATCCGAATACCCACGAAAGTCGATGTTGTCACCCAGCTTGAAACAGATTCCATGCGTCTTGGTGCCTTGTAGATAGCGAAAAATGCGCTTGACCGCAACCCAGTGTTCCTTTTGGGGGTTCTCCATGAAGCGCGATACATAGCCTACTGCGTACGCGATATCCGGGCGAGTAGCAGTCATCAAGTGCATGAGGGCACCCACAGCTTCGCGAAACGGAGCGTTCACCTTGGTCGCTGCGTCACTTGGAACCAGTCGAGTGCTCATGTCTACCGGACTCACCACAGCCTTGCACTCGTCCATACCGAAACGCTTCAGGATATCATCAACATAACGCCGCTGGCACATCGTCACGCTGCCGTCCGGGCCATCCACCAGCTCGATTCCAAGGACGAACACACACTTGCCACTGTCAGTCATTTCGAAGCTGATAGAGGTGTTGAGGTCTTGAAGCGAGGCTTGGATTGAGCGGAGGGAGTTCTGCACTTGGGTGCGGGGACCGGAGTGAAGACCACTTGAGCTGAAGAAGGAAGATTCGAAAGTGATTGATTTATCGGAGCTTACACTACCTAGTCTACCACATAGATATGCAGCCCTGCATCCAATCATTTGGTGCATCCAATCACCAACACTCCGCACTCGTCCAATCATCCTACTCGTCTAATCATCGGTTGCGTAAACAACGTACCGTAAACATCGCGGGATCGTGTTGGACCGGTTCGGGTTAACCAGTTACTGGTACACAGTACCAAAACCTGGCAACCCTCAATAGAAGCGTGTCTTGAGGTCGTTCTTCGTGCGTGAGATCAGCTCGGGTGAACTTCCGGTGACCAACACATCGTCCACGTAGACCAGCACGAGCACACAGTGGCCATCGACAACCTTGATGTAGAGGCACGGGTCGAAGGCTGAAACTTGAAAACCGATAGAACACACGAATTCGTCGAAGGTCTCGTTCCATACGCGCGAAGCTTGCTTGAGACCGTAGATCGCCTTCACCAATTCCAAGCAGTCGAAATCACCATCCAGCTCGACGCCTTCAGGAACCACGCAGAACACCAACTCCTTCATGACGCCGTACAGAAATGCCGTTACCACGTCGAGTTGGTCGAGGGGCCAGTCGAAATACTTGGCAATCGCGATGACCATGCGCAGTGTCACGTACTTGACCACGGGCGAGAACGTCTCCGTGTAGTCGATGCCGTACTTCTGCTTGAAACCCTTGGCTACGAGGCGCGCCTTGTACTTCTCGATCGATCCGTCGGCTTTGCGCTTAATCTTGAACACCCACTTGGTACCGATGGCGCTTTGTCCGCTGGGCAACTTGGCAGCACGAAACACACCACGAAGTCGCATCGACTTGAGTTCCGCACGAACAGCCTTGCGCCAGTGCAGTTGGTCCGGGCCGTTGACCGCTTCTTGGAATGTCGACGGCTCCGATAAGTCCACGGCTGCTTCGACCGCATTGGCACTTGCACGCCAAAACACAGATGGAGTCGATTCTTCATCTTGGTCTCCAGACTTTTCTTCTTCATCTGCGTCTGTTCGGTGCGAAGGGGAGTCGTTCGGTGCACTTGCTTCTTCCAGTCCAGGTCGATGACGCACAGCGCGCGGTCTTCTGGCAGCTTCATCTTCGTCACTCGGGCGGCTCTTGCGCTTCCCTGCCTGTTTGTACTCCGTCTGGCGCGGACCATCATCGTCGATGTCGAGCGAGTCGAAGTCCAGGTCGTCGACATCTTCATCAGAAATCGGCGGTGAAAATCCAAAGGTTGATTCATCGAAGTTGACATCGCGACTGATGACCACCTGCCCCGCCTCGATGTCATAAAGTCGATACGCCTTGGACACTTCTTCGTAACCCAGAAACAATCCGGCGCGAGCCTTGGGATCCCACTTGAGTCGCTTCTCCTTCGGAGTCAGGATGTACGTCCGACAGCCGAAAACACGCATGTGCTTCACACTCGGCTTGGACTTGTAGACGATCTCGAACGGAGTCTTGTGCTCGATCTTGGGTGACGGCAGGCGGTTCTTCACATAGATGGCCGTCATCGCCGCCTCAGCCCAGAAACACTTGTCCAGCTTAGCGTGATGCAACATGCTGCGGCCGATCGTGACGATAGTTCGGATAGCTCGCTCTGCCGTGCCGTTCGTCTGGTGCGCGTACGGAACCGTGGTTTGCTGCTCGATGCCTTCGTCTTCGTAGAAATCCTTGAGCGAGTTAGTCGCAAACTCACGAGCTCCGTCGTGCCGCACAAACTTGACCTTCTTGCCGAATTGCGTCTGCACCTTCATGATGTATGTCTTGATGCAGTCTTCACTTTCCGACTTGGCGCGCAGACAGAAACCCTTCATGCATCCGCTGGCTTCGTCCACGATCAGTAGCAGGTACTTGCTGCCGCCAAGCGAGTTTTCCTCCATGGGTCCGCAGATGTCAAAGTGGAGCAGCTCAAATGTGTCGTAGCGACGCTTGTCACGGTTGCTTGGGAATGGTTTTTGGACCATTTTGCCTTGCTGGCAACCACGACACACACTTGGTCCACTCGACTTGGAAGGTGCTTTCGCGTCCTTGATCATCTTGGTGTCGACCATCTTGCGAAGAACCTCGACTGGAGCGTGACCCATACGCGCGTGCAAATCGACCGTCCTTCCACTTGTCGCCGCATTTGCCGCTCGCTGAGGTGTGCGAAGCCAGTAGAGTCCATCCACGAGATCCGCCGTCGCCACCACTTGATTCGAGTCCTTGCGCGAAACGTGCATCTCAGTGCCGTCAAATATCACTTGGAACTTGCCATGCTTGTTTATCTGCGGCACTGAAAGCAGATTCTTGCTCATATTTGGCACGTAAAGCGCGTTCTTGATCTCGATCTCGCGCTCGTCGCCGTTAGGCAGGACCACTCTTTCCACGATGGTCCCCACACCCTTGATGGCAGCCTTGTTGCCATCGGCCACCGAAAGTTCGCCTTCACTTCGCTCGATCAAATTGGCGAACTTGGACTTGTCGTTGCAAATATGGTGCGTGGCACCGCTGTCAACCGCCCACATCCCGGACACATTCTTGTCCGTCGAAACTCCACATTCCAGGGAAACCGCGAACGCCACTTGATCGTAGTCGTTGTCGTAGCCGTCGCTGTCGTTTCTCCACTGGATGTTGTTGGCCCCGCGTCCACGGCCGTTGCCGCCGCGTCTTGGCCCTCGGTTCTCGTCCTTCTGCTTGGTCCAGCACTTGTCAATGACATGCCCCAATTTCCCGCAGTACGTGCACTGACGAGATTCTCGCTCGGCACTGAACGCCTTGGCCGCGTCTTCAGTTTTCACCGTCGCCGTCTTCTCGCCTTGTCGCTTGATGTGCTCGTTCGTGAGCACCTTCACAACGTCTTGCGACCGCAGCTCTGCATTGCTCATCTCCAAGTTCAGCACGACGTTCTCGTAGCTCTTGGGGAGACTGCGCAGCAAGCAGATCGCCACGTCCTCGTCCTCCATCTTGGCGCCGATGCAGCTGAGCTTGGCGCTGATGTTCAGGACATCATTGCAATGATGCAACACATTGCCGCCTTCCGACATCTCCATGCTGAAGAGCTGTCGCTTGAGGTAGATGCGACCAGCCTTCTGCGATCCACCGTACAGCGTCTTCAAGCGCGTCCACGCGATCCATGCTTCCTCGCAGTCATCGACCACATGATGGTAGTCGGCGTCCATGTGAAGCAACATCAGTCCAAAAGCGATGTTGCTCGACTTGACATACTCGTCCTTGGCCCGGGAGTCCGTAAAGGATGGAGACGTTTCCCGATTTACCACATGCCACGTCGACTTGGTCAGGAACACGCCACGCATGTAGCGGTTCCACGTCGCGTAGTTGTCTCCGTTGAACTTGTCGATGGAGACCTTGGTCGAGACGTCTTGGGCAGAGGACATGGTGCTTGGGCTCATAACCTGATAAAAAGGTATGGATCTTGATAAGTGAAGCTTGGACGGAGCGAAGGAGGTTCTGCACTTGGTGCGAAGACCGGAGTGAAGACCACTTGAGTTGAAGAAGGAAGATTCGAAAGTGATTGATTTATCGGAGCTTACACTACCTAGTCTACCACATAGATATGCAGCCCTGCATCCAATCATTTGGTGCATCCAATCACCAACACTCCGCACTCGTCCAATCATCCTACTCGTCTAATCATCGGTTGCGTAAACAACGTACCGTAAACATCGCGGGATCGTGTTGGACCGGTTCGGGTTAACCGGTTACTGGTACACAGTACCAAAACCTGGCAACCCTCAATACGCCCCCTCAATGCGAACACGCGTGGATTCCGAGGGACGCCGTCAGATCCGTGTGGCGCGGTCCTGGCAGTGCCTTGGTCATGATGTCCGCCAGCATGATAGAAGTCTCGCAGTACTCGAGCTTGACTTCGCCGCGCTTGACCTCATCACGGATGTGATGGTACTTGATGTCGATGTGCTTGGCGCGACCATGGTTCACTGGGTTCTTCGTCATCTTGATGCACGACTGGTTGTCTTCGCGGATCTTGAGCTCGGGTCCAGTCTCGTTGGCAGCCGCCAAAATCTCGCATAGCAGGCGATGAATCCACTTGCCTTCTTGGATCGCCAGACTGAGCGCGATGTATTCCGCCTCGCTCGTAGACAGCGAAACACTTGACTGCTTCTTGCTTCCCCAGCTCACTGGCGCACCCATCAGCATGAACGTGTAGCCGGAAGTCGACTTGCGGTCCGCGAGGTCGCCAGCCCAGTCCGCATCCGAATACCCACGAAAGTCGATGTTGTCACCCAGCTTGAAACAGATTCCATGCGTCTTGGTGCCTTGTAGATAGCGAAAAATGCGCTTGACCGCAACCCAGTGTTCCTTTTGGGGGTTCTCCATGAAGCGCGATACATAGCCTACTGCGTACGCGATATCCGGGCGAGTAGCAGTCATCAAGTGCATGAGGGCACCCACAGCTTCGCGAAACGGAGCGTTCACCTTGGTCGCTGCGTCACTTGGAACCAGTCGAGTGCTCATGTCTACCGGACTCACCACAGCCTTGCACTCGTCCATACCGAAACGCTTCAGGATATCATCCACATAACGCCGCTGGCACATCGTCACGCTGCCGTCCGGGCCATCCACCAGCTCGATTCCAAGGACGAACACACACTTGCCACTGTCAGTCATTTCGAAGCTGATAGAGGTGTTGAGGTCTTGAAGCGAGGCTTGGATTGAGCGGAGGGAGTTCTGCACTTGGGTGCGGGGACCGGAGTGAAGACCACTTGAGCTGAAGAAGGAAGATTCGAAAGTGATTGATTTATCGGAGCTTACACTACCTAGTCTACCACATAGATATGCAGCCCTGCATCCAATCATTTGGTGCATCCAATCACCAACACTCCGCACTCGTCCAATCATCCTACTCGTCTAATCATCGGTTGCGTAAACAACGTACCGTAAACATCGCGGGATCGTGTTGGACCGGTTCGGGTTAACCAGCTACTGGTACACAGTACCAAAACCTGGCAACCCTCAATAGAAGCGTGTCTTGAGGTCGTTCTTCGTGCGTGAGATCAGCTCGGGTGAACTTCCGGTGACCAACACATCGTCCACGTAGACCAGCACGAGCACACAGTGGCCATCGACAACCTTGATGTAGAGGCACGGGTCGAAGGCTGAAACTTGAAAACCGATAGAACACACGAATTCGTCGAAGGTCTCGTTCCATACGCGCGAAGCTTGCTTGAGACCGTAGATCGCCTTCACCAATTCCAAGCAGTCGAAATCACCATCCAGCTCGACGCCTTCAGGAACCACGCAGAACACCAACTCCTTCATGACGCCGTACAGAAATGCCGTTACCACGTCGAGTTGGTCGAGGGGCCAGTCGAAATACTTGGCAATCGCGATGACCATGCGCAGTGTCACGTACTTGACCACGGGCGAGAACGTCTCCGTGTAGTCGATGCCGTACTTCTGCTTGAAACCCTTGGCTACGAGGCGCGCCTTGTACTTCTCGATCGATCCGTCGGCTTTGCGCTTAACCTTGAACACCCACTTGGTACCGATGGCGCTTTGTCCGCTGGGCAACTTGGCAGCACGAAACACACCACGAAGTCGCATCGACTTGAGTTCCGCACGAACAGCCTTGCGCCAGTGCAGTTGGTCCGGGCCGTTGACCGCTTCTTGGAATGTCGACGGCTCCGATAAGTCCACGGCTGCTTCGACCGCATTGGCACTTGCACGCCAAAACACAGATGGAGTCGATTCTTCATCTTGGTCTCCAGACTTTTCTTCTTCATCTGCGTCTGTTCGGTGCGAAGGGGAGTCGTTCGGTGCACTTGCTTCTTCCAGTCCAGGTCGATGACGCACAGCGCGCGGTCTTCTGGCAGCTTCATCTTCGTCACTCGGGCGGCTCTTGCGCTTCCCTGCCTGTTTGTACTCCGTCTGGCGCGGACCATCATCGTCGATGTCGAGCGAGTCGAAGTCCAGGTCGTCGACATCTTCATCAGAAATCGGCGGTGAAAATCCAAAGGTTGATTCATCGAAGTTGACATCGCGACTGATGACCACCTGCCCCGCCTCGATGTCATAAAGTCGATACGCCTTGGACACTTCTTCGTAACCCAGAAACAATCCGGCGCGAGCCTTGGGATCCCACTTGAGTCGCTTCTCCTTCGGAGTCAGGATGTACGTCCGACAGCCGAAAACACGCATGTGCTTCACACTCGGCTTGGACTTGTAGACGATCTCGAACGGAGTCTTGTGCTCGATCTTGGGTGACGGCAGGCGGTTCTTCACATAGATGGCCGTCATCGCCGCCTCAGCCCAGAAACACTTGTCCAGCTTAGCGTGATGCAACATGCTGCGGCCGATCGTGACGATAGTTCGGATAGCTCGCTCTGCCGTGCCGTTCGTCTGGTGCGCGTACGGAACCGTGGTTTGCTGCTCGATGCCTTCGTCTTCGTAGAAATCCTTGAGCGAGTTAGTCGCAAACTCACGAGCTCCGTCGTGCCGCACAAACTTGACCTTCTTGCCGAATTGCGTCTGCACCTTCATGATGTATGTCTTGATGCAGTCTTCACTTTCCGACTTGGCGCGCAGACAGAAACCCTTCATGCATCCGCTGGCTTCGTCCACGATCAGTAGCAGGTACTTGCTGCCGCCAAGCGAGTTTTCCTCCATGGGTCCGCAGATGTCAAAGTGGAGCAGCTCAAATGTGTCGTAGCGACGCTTGTCACGGTTGCTTGGGAATGGTTTTTGGACCATTTTGCCTTGCTGGCAACCACGACACACACTTGGTCCACTCGACTTGGAAGGTGCTTTCGCGTCCTTGATCATCTTGGTGTCGACCATCTTGCGAAGAACCTCGACTGGAGCGTGACCCATACGCGCGTGCAAATCGACCGTCCTTCCACTTGTCGCCGCATTTGCCGCTCGCTGAGGTGTGCGAAGCCACTAGAGTCCATCCACGAGATCCGCCGTCGCCACCACTTGATTCGAGTCCTTGCGCGAAACGTGCATCTCAGTGCCGTCAAATATCACTTGGAACTTGCCATGCTTGTTTATCTGCGGCACTGAAAGCAGATTCTTGCTCATATTTGGCACGTAAAGCGCGTTCTTGATCTCGATCTCGCGCTCGTCACCGTTAGGCAGGACCACTCTTTCCACGATGGTCCCCACACCCTTGATGGCAGCCTTGTTGCCATCGGCCACCGAAAGTTCGCCTTCACTTCGCTCGATCAAATTGGCGAACTTGGACTTGTCGTTGCAAATATGGTGCGTGGCACCGCTGTCAACCGCCCACATCCCGGACACATTCTTGTCCGTCGAAACTCCACATTCCAGGGAAACCGCGAACGCCACTCGATCGTAGTCGTTGTCGTAGCCGTCGCTGTCGTTTCTCCACTGGATGTTGTTGGCCCCGCGTCCACGGCCGTTGCCGCCGCGTCTTGGCCCTCGGTTCTCGTCCTTCTGCTTGGTCCAGCACTTGTCAATGACATGCCCCAATTTCCCGCAGTACGTGCACTGACGAGATTTTCGCTCGGCACTGAACGCCTTGGCCGCGTCTTCAGTTTTCACCGTCGCCGTCTTCTCGCCTTGTCGCTTGATGTGCTCGTTCGTGAGCACCTTCACAACGTCTTGCGACCGCAGCTCTGCATTGCTCATCTCCAAGTTCAGCACGACGTTCTCGTAGCTCTTGGGGAGACTGCGCAGCAAGCAGAAAAGGCTTGGTCACTTGATGGCAAAATGCAAAGTGATTGATTTAGGTCCTTAGTTCGCAAACTCCTTGCTACCTCTAAGCCTACAGTTCTACCTACTGGGTACACTCTACTGGATTCTCTACTGGATACTGAGTTACTTCAGCCAATCAGGGAGTGCCACGTAGAGCCCATCATGTACCCACAATCTTGTACCCACCCATGGCGTAATCGTCCGTGGCGTAAACACCGTCCCATAAACACCGTGACGTAATCTTCGTCTCGTAATCACAGGATGATTGCGATGCCACTGAGTGAAGGTCATACCGGTATCCTACCGGTATACAGCAGCTGGTCGAGACGTCTCCTTGACAACACTCCCACTCGACTCGACAGCCTTCAGCGCTTCGATGCCGAGTTTGCTCCGGAGCACACTGAACTGCGTCGCAGAGATTGGCTTCGTCATGATGTCCGCCAGCATGTCGGTTGTCGAAACATACTGCAGCACCACTTGACCGTCTTCCACCTTCTCGCGCACGAAATGGTAGCGAATGTCGATGTGCTTGGTGCGCTTGTGGAATTCGGGATTCTTGGCCAACGCGATGGAGCCTTGGTTGTCCTCGTAGATCTTGATTGCTTCATCGCTTGTCATCTCGCCGAGCTCGCACAGGAACACCTTAAGCCACACCGCCTCTTGTGTCGCCTCCGATAGCGCCATGTACTCAGCTTCCGTCGAAGACAGCGCCACTGTCCACTGCTTCTTGCTCCTCCAGCTGATGCATCCGCCATTCATCATGAACGCGTAGCCACTTGTACTTCTTCTTGACTCGATGTCTCCAGCCCAGTCGGCATCTGAATAGCCTTGGGGTCTGATAAAGGTGTTGAGGTCTTGAAGCGAGGCTTGGATTGAGCGGAGGGAGTTCTGCACTTGGGTGCGGGGACCGGAGTGAAGACCACTTGAGCTGAAGAAGGAAGATTCGAAAGTGATTGATTTATCGGAGCTTACACTACCTAGTCTACCACATAGATATGCAGCCCTGCATCCAATCATTTGGTGCATCCAATCACCAACACTCCGCACTCGTCCAATCATCCTACTCGTCTAATCATCGGTTGCGTAAACAACGTACCGTAAACATCGCGGGATCGTGTTGGACCGGTTCGGGTTAACCGGTTACTGGTACACAGTACCAAAACCTGGCAACCCTCAATACGCCCCCTCAATGCGAACACGCGTGAATTCCGAGGGACGCCGTCAGATCCGTGTGGCGCGGTCCTGGCAGTGCCTTGGTCATGATGTCCGCCAGCATGATAGAAGTCTCGCAGTACTCGAGCTTGACTTCGCCGCGCTTGACCTCATCACGGATGTGATGGTACTTGATGTCGATGTGCTTGGCGCGACCATGGTTCACTGGGTTCTTCGTCATCTTGATGCACGACTGGGTGTCTTCGCGGATCTTGAGCTCGGGTCCAGTCTCGTTGGCAGCCGCCAAAATCTCGCATAGCAGGCGATGAATCCACTTGCCTTCTTGGATCGCCAGACTGAGCGCGATGTATTCCGCCTCGCTCGTAGACAGCGAAACACCTGACTGCTTCTTGCTTCCCCAGCTCACTGGCGCACCCATCAGCATGAACGTGTAGCCGGAAGTCGACTTGCGGTCCGCGAGGTCGCCAGCCCAGTCCGCATCCGAATACCCACGAAAGTCGATCTTGTTGCCTGGCTTGAAACAGATTCCATGCGTCTTGGTGCCTTGTAGATAGCGAAAAATGCGCTTGACCGCAACCCAGTGTTCCTCTTGGGGGTTCTCCATGAAGCGCGATACATAGCCTACTGCGTACGCGATATCCGGGCGAGTAGCAGTCATCAAGTGCATGAGGGCACCCACAGCTTCGCGAAACGGAGCGTTCACCTTGGTCGCTGCGTCACTTGGAACCAGTCGAGTGCTCATGTCTACCGGACTCACCACAGCCTTGCACTCGTCCATACCGAAACGCTTCAGGATATCATCCACATAGCGCCGCTGGCACATCGTCACGCTGCCGTCCGGGCCATCCACCAGCTCGATTCCAAGGACGAACACACACTTGCCACTGTCAGTCATTTCGAAGCGTGTCTTGAGGTCGTTCTTCGTGCGTGAGATCAGCTCGGGTGAACTTCCGGTGACCAACACATCGTCCACGTAGACCAGCACGAGCACACAGTGGCCATCGACAACCTTGATGTAGAGGCACGGGTCGAAGGCTGAAACTTGAAAACCGATAGAACACACGAATTCGTCGAAGGTCTCGTTCCATACGCGCGAAGCTTGCTTGAGACCGTAAATCGCCTTGACCAATTCCAGGCAGTCGAAATCACCATCCAGCTCGACGCCTTCAGGAACCACGCAGAACACCAACTCCTTCATGACGCCGTACAGAAATGCCGTTACCACGTCGAGTTGGTCGAGGGGCCAGTCGAAATACTTGGCAATCGCGATGACCATGCGCAGCGTCACGTACTTGACCACGGGCGAGAACGTCTCCGTGTAGTCGATGCCGTACTTCTGCTTGAAACCCTTGGCTACGAGGCGCGCCTTGTACTTCTCGATCGATCCGTCGGCTTTGCGCTTAACCTTGAACACCCACTTGGTACCGATGGCGCTTTGTCCGCTGGGCAACTTGGCAGCACGAAACACACCACGAAGTCGCATCGACTTTAACTCAGCACGAATCGCCTTGCGCCAGTGCAATTGGTCCGGGCCGTTGACCGCTTCTTGGAATGTCGACGGCTCCGATAAGTCCACGGCTGCTTCGACCGCGTTGGCACTTGCACGCCAAAACACAGATGGAGTCGATTCTTCATCTTGGTCTCCAGACTTTTCTTCTTCATCTGCGTCTGTTCGGTGCGAAGGGGAGTCGTTCGGTGCACTTGCTTCTTCCAGTCCAGGTCGATGACGCACAGCGCGCGGTCTTCTGGCAGCTTCATCTTCGTCACTCGGGCGGCTCTTGCGCTTCCCTGCCTGTTTGTACTCCGTCTGGCGCGGACCATCATCGTCGATGTCGAGCGAGTCGAAGTCCAGGTCGTCGACATCTTCATCAGAAATCGACGGTGAAAATCCAAAGGTTGATTCATCGAAGTTGACATCGCGACTGATGACCACCTGCCCCGCCTCGATGTCATAAAGTCGATACGCCTTGGACACTTCTTCGTAACCCAGAAACAATCCGGCGCGAGCCTTGGGATCCCACTTGAGTCGCTTCTCCTTCGGAGTCAGGATGTACGTCCGACAGCCGAAAACACGCATGTGCTTCACACTCGGCTTGGACTTGTAGACGATCTCGAACGGAGTCTTGTGCTCGATCTTGGGTGACGGCAGGCGGTTCTTCACATAGATGGCCGTCATCGCCGCCTCAGCCCAGAAACACTTGTCCAGCTTGGCGTGATGCAACATGCTGCGGCCGATCGTGACGATAGTTCGGATGGCTCGCTCTGCCGTGCCGTTGGTCTGGTGCGCGTACGGAACCGTGGTTTGCTGCTCGATGCCTTCGTCTTCGTAGAAATCCTTGAGCGAGTTAGTCGCAAACTCACGAGCTCCGTCGTGCCGCACAAACTTGACCTTCTTGCCGAACTGCGTCTGCACCTTCATGATGTATGTCTTGATGCAGTCTTCACTTTCCGACTTGGCACGCAGACAGAAACCCTTCATGCATCCGCTGGCTTCGTCCACGATCAGGAGCAGGTACTTGCTACCGCCAAGCGAGTTTTCCTCCATGGGTCCGCAGATGTCAAAGTGGAGCAGCTCAAATGTGTCGTAGCGACGCTTGTCACGGTTGCTTGGGAATGGTTTTTGGACCATTTTGCCTTGCTGGCAACCACGACACACACTTGGTCCACTCGACTTGGAAGGTGCTTTCGCGTCCTTGATCATCTTGGTGTCGACCATCTTGCGAAGAACCTCGACTGGAGCGTGACCCATACGCGCGTGCAAATCGACCGTCCTTCCACTTGTCGCCGCATTTGCCGATCGCTGAGGTGTGCGAAGCCAGTAGAGTCCGTCCACGAGATCCGCCGTCGCCACCACTTGATTCGAGTCCTTGCGCGAAACGTGCATCTCAGTGCCGTCAAATACCACTTGGAACTTGCCATGCTTGTTTATCTGCGGCACTGAAAGCAGATTCTTGCTCATATTTGGCACGTAAAGCGCGTTCTTGATCTCGATCTCGCGCTCGTCACCGTTAGGCAGGACCACTCTTTCCACGATGGTCCCCACACCCTTGATGGCAGCCTTGTTGCCATCGGCCACCGAAAGTTCGCCTTCACTTCGCTCGATTAAATTGGCGAACTTGGACTTGTCGTTGCAAATATGGTGCGTGGCACCGCTGTCGACCGCCCACATCCCGGACACATTCTTGTCCGTCGAAACTCCACATTCCAGGGAAACCGCGAACGCCACTCGATCGTAGTCGTTGTCGTAGCCGTCGCTGTCGTTTCTCCACTGGATGTTGTTGGCCCCGCGTCCACGGCCGTTGCCGCCGCGTCTTGGCCCTCTGTTCTCGTCCTTCTGCTTGGTCCAGCACTTGTCAATGACATGCCCCAATTTTCCGCAGTACGTGCATTGGCGAGGCTCACGGTCGGTGTTGAACGCCTTGGCCGCGTCTTCAGTTTTCACCGTCGCCGTCTTCTCGCCTTGTCGCTTGATGTGCTCGTTCGTGAGCACCTTCACAACGTCTTGCGACCGCAGTTCAGCGCTGCTCATCTCCAAGTTCAGCACGACGTTCTCGTAGCTCTTGGGGAGGCTGCGCAACAAGCAGATCGCCACGTCCTCGTCCTCCATCTTGGCACCGATGCTGCTGAGCTTGGCGCTGATGTTGAGGACCTCGTTGCAATGATGCAACACATTGCCGCCTTCCGACATCTCCATGCTGAAGAGTTGGCGCTTCAGGTAGATGCGACCAGCCTTCTGCGATCCACCGTACAGCGTCTTCAAGCGCGTCCACGCGATCCATGCTTCCTCGCAGTCATCGACCACATGATGGTAGTCGGCGTCCATGTGAAGCAACATCAGTCCAAAAGCGATGTTGCTCGACTTGACATACTCGTCCTTGGCCCGGGAGTCCGTAAAGGATGGAGACGTTTCCCGATTCACCACATGCCACGTCGACTTGGTCAGGAACACGCCACGCATGTAGCGGTTCCACGTCGCGTAGTTGTCTCCGTTGAACTTGTCGATGGAGACCTTGGTCGAGACGTCTTGGGCAGAGGACATGGTGCTTGGGCTCATAACCTGATAAAGGTGTTGAGGTCTTGAAGCGAGGCTTGGATTGAGCGGAGGGAGTTCTGCACTTGGGTGCGGGGACCGGAGTGAAGACCACTTGAGCTGAAGAAGGAAGATTCGAAAGTGATTGATTTATCGGAGCTTACACTACCTAGTCTACCACATAGATATGCAGCCCTGCATCCAATCATTTGGTGCATCCAATCACCAACACTCCGCACTCGTCCAATCATCCTACTCGTCTAATCATCGGTTGCGTAAACAACGTACCGTAAACATCGCGGGATCGTGTTGGACCGGTTCGGGTTAACCGGTTACTGGTACACAGTACCAAAACCTGGCAACCCTCAATAGGGTCCGTCGTCGCAGCTCGCTTGAAACTCGATGCCGTGCGTCTTCGTGCCTTGAATGTACCTGAAGACCCTCTTGAGCGCCTGCCAGTGTGTCGGGCATGGGTCTGCTGCAAACTGGCTGAGAACTCCCACTGCTGCTGCGAGGTCCGGGCGTGTGCCTACCATGAGATACATGAGGCATCCCACAGCGTTCCGGTATGGCACGTTTACCATGGTCTCGTCGTGCTTGCAGCCGCCCTCGCACATGGCCTTGGTCAGCTTGAGGCCCGGATCCTGTGGCGTCTTAACAGGGTTGCTCTTCTCCATGTTGAACTTCTCCAGAATGTCTTTCGCAAACTTGGTTTGCCGCATCGACACCTTCCCTGTCGTCACATCTTGATCGATTTCCATGCCGAGGAAGTACTTGAGCTGGCCCAGGTCCGTCATCTCGAAACGGTCACTGAGCGCCTTCTTCGTCGACTTGAGCAGCTTGTCGTTGTTACTTGCGAGGATCAGGTCGTCGACATATAGCGCCACGAAGATCATGTCTTGGTCGTCACGCTTGAAGTAGATGCAGTGGTCAGACTCGCACTTCTTGAACCCTAGCTTGAGCATGAGGTCGACGAGAACGTCGTGCTGAACTTGGAGATGAGCAATGCAGAGCTGCGGTCGCAAGACGTCGTGAAGGTGCTCACGAACGAGCACATCAAGCGACAAGGCGAGAAGACGGCGACGGTGAAGACTGAGAACGCGGCCAAGGCGTTCAGTGCCGAGCGAGAATCTCGTCAGTGCACGTACTGCGGGAAATTGGGGCATGTCATTGACAAGTGCTGGACCAAGCAGAAGGACGAAACCGAGGACCAAGACGCGGCGGCAACGGCCGTGGACGCGGAGCAAACCATGTTCAGTGGCGCAACGACGTCTACGACTACGACCGTGTCGCGTTTGCGGTTTCGTTGGAATGCGGAAAATCGACGGGCAAGGATATGCCCGGGATGTGGGCGGTCGACAGCGGCGCAACGCACCACATTTGCAACGACAAGTCCAAGTTCGCCAATTTGATCAAGCGAAATGAAGGCGAACTTTCGGTGGCCGATGGCAACAAGGCTACCATCAAGGGTGTGGGGACCATCGTGGAAAGAGTGGTCCTGCCTAACGGCGACGAGCGCGATATCGAGATCGAGAACGCGCTTTACGTGCCAAATATGAGCAAGAATCTGCTTCAGTGCCGCAGATAAACAAGCATGGCAAGTTCCAAGTGATATTTGACGGCACTGAGATGCACGTTTCGCGCAAGGACTCGAATCAAGTGGTGGCGACGGCGGATCTCGTGGATGGACTCTACTGGCTTCGCACACCTCAGCGAGCGGCAAATGCGGCGACAAGTGGAAGGACGGTCGATTTGCACGCGCGTATGGGTCACGCTCCAGTCGAGGTTCTTCGCAAGATGGTCGACACCAAGATGATCAAGGACGCGAAAGCACCTTCCAAGTCGAGTGGACCAAGTGTGTGTCGTGGTTGCCAGCAAGGCAAAATGGTCCAAAAACCATTCCCAAGCGACCGTGACAAGCGTCACTACGACACATTTGAGCTGCTCCACTTCGATATCTGCGGACCCATGGAGGAAAACTCGCTTGGCGGCAGCAAGTACCTGCTCCTGATCGTGGACGAAGCCAGCGGATGCATGAAGGGTTTCTGTCTGCGTGCCAAGTCGGAAAGTGAAGACTGCATCAAGACATACATCATGAAAGAGCAGACGCAGTTCGGCAAGAAGGTCAAGTTTGTGCGGCACGACGGAGCTCGTGAGTTTGCGACCAACTCGCTCAAGGATTTTTACGTAGACGAAGGCATCGAGCAGCAAACCACGGTTCCGTACGCGCACCAGACCAACGGCACGGCAGAGCGAGCCATCCGAACTATCGTCACGATCGGCCGCAGCATGTTGCATCACGCCAAGCTGGACAAGTGTTTCTGGGCTGAGGCGGCGATGACGGCCATCTATGTGAAGAACCGCTTGCCGTCACCCAAGATCGAGCACAATATTGAGGGTTGCCAGGTTTTGGTACTGTGTACCAGTAACCGGTTAACCCGAACCGGTCCAACACGATCCCGCGATGTTTACGGTACGTTGCTTACGCAACCGATGATTAGACGAGTAGGATGATTGGACGAGTGCGGAGTGTTGGTGATTGGATGCACCAAATGATTGGATGCAGGGCTGCATATCTATGTGGTAGACTAGGTAGTGTAAGCTCCGATAAATCAATCACTTTCGAATCTTCCTTCTTCAGCTCAAGTGGTCTTCACTCCGGTCCTCGCACCCAAGTGCAGAACTCCCTTCGCTCCGTCCAAGCTTCACTTATCAAGATCCATACCTTTTATCAGGTTATGAGCCCAAGCACCATGTCCTCTGCCCAAGACGTCTCGACCAAGGTCTCCATCGACAAGTTCAACGGAGACAACTACGCGACGTGGAACCGCTACATGCGTGGCGTGTTCCTGACCAAGTCGACGTGGCATGTGGTGAATCGGGAGACGACGCCAAGCTTCACGGACTCCCGGGCCAAGGACGAGTATGTCAAGTCGAGCAACATCGCTTTTGGACTGATGTTGCTTCACATGGACGCCGACTACCATCATGTGGTCGATGACTGCGAGGAAGCATGGATCGCGTGGACGCGCTTGAAGACGCTGTACGGTGGATCGCAGAAGGCTGGTCGCATCTACCTCAAGCGACAGCTCTTCAGCATGGAGATGTCGGAAGGCGGCAATGTGTTGTATCATTGCAATGATGTCCTGAGCATCAGCGCCAAGCTCAGCTGCATCGGCGCCAAGATGGAGGACGAGGACGTGGCGATCTGCTTGCTGCGCAGCCTCCCCAAGAGCTACGAGAACGTCGTGCTGAACTTGGAGATGAGCAATGCAGAGCTGCGGTCGCAAGACGTTGTGAAGGTGCTTACGAACGAGCACATCAAGCGACAAGGCGAGAAGACGGCGACGGTGAAAACTGAAGACGCGGCCAAGGCGTTCAGTTTGTTGGTGGAGTGTGCGCCCTGCATGCTGGAACATGCTGGATTGCCCAAGACGTATTGGGGTGAAGCTGTCGTGACAGCTACGTTCCTCCGTAATCGGTGTCCGACGCGTGCCATCAACCACGACAAGTCGCCGCACCAAGTTTGGACAGGCAAGAAACCGCTGCTAACGAACCTCAAGGTGTTCGGTTGCCACACGTACGTGCACGTGCCGAAGGAGAAGCGCACCAAGTTTGACGCTCGGTCGGTGCGCTGTCGGTTCCTGGGATACTCGGAGCATGAGAAAGCGTAGCGTTTCGAAGAGATCAAGAGCGGTCGCGTGCTGGTGAGCCGCGACGCGCAGTTTATGGAAGACGTCTTCGACAGTGGGAGACGTGACTACCATCAGAGGGAGGTGGTGGTCATTCAAGATGAAGAGACGACAGATCAAGATTCGTTGCAGTCGGATGAAGACGACAAAGAAGAAGAAGAAGAAGCGCGGGAGGAGGTTTTGAACCAGGCAGCAAGCGACACCCGCGGACGCAGTCGCTGGAAGCTGGAAGAAGCTGTGGAAGTTCCAAGTGCCAAGCGGCAGAGTCGACACCTGACTCTGGACGAGATGTCGGCTGCGGCTCAAGAAAGTCAAGACTTCGAAGCTGCATACGTCGTGAATTCAGTGGGAGAAATGCCGACCACGTTCAAGTCGGCGATGGAATCCAGCGACGCAGTCAAGTGGAAGGAGGCGTGTGACTCGGAGGTCGAGTCGCTTCGCAAGAACGAGACGTGGATCCTCGTGCCGCTGCCAAAAGGACGCAAGGCAATCCGCAACCGATGGGTGCTCCGTGTGAAGCAGACCAGGCTGGAGAGATCGAACGGTTCAAGGCGCGACTGGTGGCCAAGGGATTTTCGCAGAAGTACGGCATCGACGACGAGACTTTCGCGCCAGTGGCCAAGTTCACGTCGATCAGGATCCTGCTCAGTCTGGCGGCCAGGTCGGAATCGTTCTCTGGTGGCGACTGCATTGATCTGTCGGAGACATGTTGTCGACATATACTCAGCTGCTGGGGAGCTCGCCAAATCCCGCCTTCATGAACTACTTGATTCCGTAGCCGCCAGAGTAGTGCATACCCAATGCTATGCACTGCCCACCAGATCCTATGTAACGTGTCGGCGTTCTCTTGCCTCCAGTTTCCGTATCGTTCCGTTATTCTTTGCTGCAGTAGCAGCCCGATGAAAGCCGATTATCTCGATAACTTTCAATGACGCGTAGTAACTTTTTGTTTGCCGCTGTCTCTTATTCAGTCTTATATCTACCTAAGCCTTGGACTTGTCAACCGCCGTTCACTGAGAGTTTGTATACTATCCGGAATTCACACTTCCTGTGCGCGAGGTGTTGTGTGCCCCGTCACATGAGGCTCTCGTCCAGGTCGATACTGAGAGCGACCCACTTTTATGTAGACGCTCTGATAGCCCCAGACGGTGGCAGACGTGGTGGTACGCAGTCTGAGCAAGACAATACATGCCTTGGCGTGCATGCCAAAAAAGCTTCTGATACTTGATATTTGATAAAAGCTTACAACTTATGACAACAATATAATGTCATTAGATTGATAGATACCCATTTCGACCAATCATAACTAGCACTCCACAATATTGGTCGCTCCGAGACAAAGCAAAACCAAAGACTATGGACGTGGTGACGCCTGCCCAACTGGAGACTAAGATCCGCCAAGAGATCGGCGCCGCGCTGGTAGAGGCCGTGGACTTGTCTGACGGTTGCGGCAGCAAGTTCAGCCTCGTTGTGGTACACGGGGGCTTTGAAGGTCGGTGCGACTAAGTAACTTTTGTACAGGGCCAAAGAAACTTTCTAACGCCTCTCTGACTCCCGGCTGGCTCGCCAACAGGACAGTCGCTGCTGGAGCGTCAGCGTCGAGTGAACGACTGCCTCAAGGAGGAAATGACGCGCATCCATGCGCTGCAAATGAAGACGTGGACGCCCGCGCAGTACGAGCAGAAGACGCAGAAGAAACTGCCGACAGCTGCCAATACCCAGTCATCGGGCGAGCATTAGTAGACTTCGGCCGTTAATCAACAAGTAGCAACGGCCACTGAGCTGCTGACGCCCTGTCAAGTGACGATAATGTTGCTGTGAATTTTTGTGTATTGCAATTAGTGATGGCGATCAGAACTGCGAGGAGGCAAACGGGGTCGTGACTGGGGAAGCAGGCAGCGTGGTGGACTGAGCTAATTCGTCTAAACTCATACTCATTTCGTTCTTCTGCCAGTGAGAAGACGAGGATAATCCTGTTGCTGGTGTCTGTTCCCCGGTAGTTGGCGCCCTCTCTCCGGTAGGTTTGACAATGAACCGCTGCGCCATTGCAGTCAGCGGAGACAAGGTGATGTCGGAGCTGCTGCTGCCAGTTCTAGTCAGCGAGCCGAAGCTCGACCTGGCTGAAGAAGACGTGTGCTGCGAGTCGGGTGGTGCTACGTCATCTCGGACGACCAGAGAGAGTGACGGAGCATCGGAGACTGCGTTACTGCTGCTAATGGTTTTCCGTGGACTCGGACTCTTGGTCTTGTTGCGGCGACCAGGAGAGGTACCGCCTCCAAGATGCTGGTAACTTTCTTGACTGCATCTCGCCAGCTTCTTATAAAACTCAAGCTCGTCAGTCAGCAAGCGGCATTTCTCCTGCGACATAATGATCTGCTGCTTGAACAGCCCTTGGTACTCTTGCAGTGAGTTTTGTAGGCAACCGATGTGAGTTTCTTGGTTGCTCAGTCGTGTCTCGCACGCGCGGTTCTTCATCTCGAGCTGACTGCACGCCACGTTGCACAAGTTTGTCTGGAACTCTAGCTCTTCAATCCGCGTCTTCAGTCGCGCATTCTCTACCACAATGTTATAGCTTTCACCACTTAGTAATTGTCGAGCATTTTCTGACAGATAGTGCAGCTGGAGCTTGAGCTCAACGATTTGTCGCGACAAGGCTTCAGCGTCGGCGTGATGCACGCAGTCGGGGGTTAAGCACGAAGGAATTACTTGGTGTGACGGCAACGATGCGACTTGCTTAAGCGGGGAAGCTGCTTCCAAGAATTCTTGAGCGGTTGGTGCCAGAGTGTACGTTGGCTTGGGTATTTCACCGGTGTTAGAGCTGTCCGTGTCGCCATCAGACTGTTTAAACTGCTGTATCGAGTTTTCATCTTGGGCCTCCGACCGAGACTCGAGTGACTTCCGCCAATTGTCGCTCTCTAACCAGACCTTAAGCGAAGGTGCTGCAGCCTCTCGAGATTCTCCGATAAGCGTTCTGTCTCCTTGGGCACTGCTTGAGAGAGTGAGAATCGGTCTACCAGTGGACAAGTCCACAGTAACTTCGTCGAGCTTTTTCTCGAGAGTTTCCAACACACCAAACAAGCGTTTGTTTTCTTCCTCCAACGTTTGATTCGCTAGCTCGAGCTTGGTAATGTTCTTGGCCTCGGTCTGGGCTGGGTCATTTTCTTCTTCGTCGTCTTCGTCATCGTCGGCGCTATCGCCTTCACACTCCTCGTTATCACCTTCTTGACTGGAATGATCTCCATCAGAGACATCAGTGTCCTGAGACTTGCCAGCATCTTGACTAGTCGCAGTTGACAGCCCGCATAAGGAAGGCTCAACTTCATCAGGGTGCTGGTTCTCCTGATATTGTGCAGCCAGCAGTCGTTGGAGCTCGTCGATTTTGCGATTCTTCGCCTCCATGTCCTCCATCGCGCGCTGGTAGAGTTCCTTAAATATGATGCCCGTCGCAAAGCCTGCACCGCCTTCACTTCCGTCGGTCCGCTGCACGACTGGGTTCTTGATCTCTTTAGCACGAAGACCAAAGCGAAGCGTAGAGATCGTTTCGGCCATGTTATATGAGCTACACGAGGCAGCAAGGATGAGACAAGTTTTGGCAGTCCCTCCTAGTGAGTCTTGCAGCAAACGTGTGAGCTTGGAGTCACGATAGGGTACATGACGTTTGCCCTCTCCTAGCGCCTTGATGACATTACTAAGCGCAGATAACGACTTGTTGATTGCTTTAGCTTCTTGCAACACTCGACCACTCGCATTGGTCTTGTTCACAAGTTCTGATCCTGCAAGGTCGACAATGTACATCGTGGCACGTCTTCCGCTCACGGGACGAACACAGGAAATCATAAGGATCGTGTGACTGCGACTCGAGTCTTTATTCATGCGCGTAGAGGATACCGCTCGACTGAGCGTTCCACTTTTCACGAGCTCCATCATGGCAGCCTCAGATTTGCTGGGAATGCGTGTCATTTCCTCGACGTAGACACCATGTTGTGCGCTCTCACGGATCTTCAGTCCACCGTTCGTAGGGGCACCGATATTGCCACTGCTGCTGGGACTGAGTAGATCGCGGATCTGCTCCATGTAAATCTCCACGAACGACACATTGAGCTCGATGGGGTCGGTCTTGGCGCGCTCCACTTCCTCGAAGAGGTCCTGGGCGACGCGCGAGATGATGCCACCCTCTTCATCGGCGCTCACCAGGACACCGTCCTTGGGTCCCAGGATCGTGTGTGTCTTGCCCGAGCCGGTCTGTCCGTAAGCGAAGATGGTACTACAGATTTGTATGACAAAGAGAGTGAGCACAACTCGGTCGGTCCTTCCAGTTGAAGACTGCGCTCACGTACCAGTTGTAGCCTTGTAGGAACTCATGGACGAGCGGCTTGGCCGTGTGCGTGTAAACTTCTCCTTGCGTCGAGTGGATGTCGAAGACACGGTCAAAGGTGCAGCGGATCTCGTCCACTTCGCAGCGCTCGTTACGGAGGAACATGGTGCGGCCTCCCATGACTGTCGTGCTGCGAAGGATTTTGTTAAGCACTTGGCTGAAATAGAGGGAAAGAGAGAGCACTTGATGACGTACCATTGCACGGCCTCCTCGCGCTTTTCAAGTTGATTCTGCTGACGTAGGCGACAGAAGACCTTGATGCTGGCAAGTTCTGGCGTTGGGGTGCCCCCGCTTGAGGACGAGGCAGCCGGCGAAGCGTTGGCGGTCATTCTCCTGTTACTGCCGTCGTCCATGGACAGCAGGCAGCACGCCGCGGGTCTTGCGGGTCTGTACACGACAGCCAGGTATTTAGCAACAGACTTGACCTCGTGGCTATCTTTAATGATGCGTTCGACTATAAATACAGAGGACAACTTCAACCTGGATCATCGGCCAGTCTAATTTGGTTGGCGTCCTAGACTGAATGCCCTGCAGGTCGGCATTGGCAGAGCTTGATAGATGTCACGTGCAGACTTGCGATGACGCCAGATCCAGCAGGCTTAGCACTGCAGCTCACCCAGGCTCGCTCACGTGATCAGCGGCACCACTGAAAATGAGAAAAGGTGGGCCACGCAGATAAAACAAAATGAGGCAAAATGTTCTCTCATTGAGGAGGGAACAAATAAAAAAAACTCACAACTATACAAATTTGATGGTCCTAGCTTCGCTAAATATCTAGCAGCGTCACTGAGACTGTCAAGCATGCCTCGAATAACTAACCGTTCCTCTAACCGTTACAAAATGCACTTTATTTGACGTTGATCAAAGCACAATGCTCTCCATAGAGTAATACCGTTAGTCCATGGTGCGAGCTCTACGAAAGCTCAAGCACTAAAACTGCTAGAAGGTGAGTACGAGCATGGACATGCCCTGTGCGTCGGGCTATGTTAAATGTTCATACAACTGAGCCGAGACACCTATCGAGGGTCAAAAAGTGTTCGAGTACTGTTAAGACCGCTAACATTTTGCTTTTCTCGATCGGTGGATCGTTCATTTTTATTAGACCACCTCGTGCAGACTAAAAAGAACTAGAAGTAGTGGATATGAACTGTTTCGCAGCAAGATACCGATAAAAACGCATCCCACGTGTTATAATATTTCAGAAGTAGGAGCACGTGGTCGGAATAGCAAAATCCGGTGGAAATGTGTAATATAATTAAGTAGTTGCCCAAACCATTCGTGCTAAAACAAGGTGCGATACAGCTAATGGATCATTCATATTAATTTTCAACAGCTTTTGTCAGAAAAGCGGCCAGAAAAGCAATAATAGCCAATCCTGGATCGACAGAACAATAGCTTTTGGGAGCCAAAGCGGTGCAAGCGCAGCGGTCTGTCCTCCCCGTGATGTCACCTCAGCTTTCTTCCTGCTCACTCGACGAGTTGCCGCTGACCGCGCGGACGAATCTCCTCAAGCCTTCGAGATGGCCGTTACCACAGAGGAGAACACCACTGCCCAGTTGCGCCCGAATGCCGCCGCCGCTGCGGCCCCCAAGTCCGCGGGACTGCTCAAGACGGACGTGGATAGCGAGTTCGCCGAGGAGGAGGGCGAGCTGTTCACGCCCGATGAGGAGGCCGAGGCCGGCTTCAAGTGGTCCGAGGTGGTCTGGTACAACGTGATCGTGCTAGCCTCGTGGCACGTGGGCGCGCTCTACGCCCTGTTGTTCGTCTTACCGCACTGCTCACTGCAGCAGTTTTTGGTGCTCTGGGTGCTGCTCTGGGTCTTTGCCGGCTTGGGCATCACGGCGGGCGCACACCGCCTCTGGGCACACCGCGGCTACAAGGCCAAGCTGCCGCTGCGCGTGTTCCTCATGCTCTGCAACTCGATGGCCTTCGAGGGCACCATTTTCGAGTGGTCGCGTGACCACCGTGTGCACCACAAGGGTTCGGACACGACCGCTGACCCGCACAATTCGGAGCGCGGCCTCTTCTTCTCGCACATGGGTTGGATCATGGTGCGCAAGCACAAGAACGTGCGCGAAGCTGGCAAGAAGCTCGACTTCTCGGACCTGCTGGCCGACCCCGTCGTCACCTTCCAGATCAAGCACTACCTCGAGACGGTGCTGCTCATGTGCTATTTGGTGCCCACGGCCATAGGTTACTATTTAGGCGACGCCTGGGCCGGATTCTGGGTAGGCGGCATTTTCCGCCACGTCTGGGTGCTGCACATGACGTGGATGGTCAACAGCGTGGCCCACTTCTTCGGCTACAAGCCGTACGATCGCAAGATTCAGCCGGTTGAGAACCTCATCGTGGCCATCGGCGCCCTTGGCGAAGGTTACCATAACTACCAGTACGTTTTTGTCTGGCAACGGCTATCACTGTAACCTTTGTCGACAATCTCTTTACTAACGGCCACCGTTTTGTGTGCGTGCAGCCACAAGTACCCGTCGGACTACGCGACGAGCGAGTGGGGGCTCCTGAGCGGACAGTTCAACCCGACCAAGGCTTTCATCGACTTCATGGCCATGATCGGCCAGGCTTACGACCTCAAACGCAGCCGCACGGCCTCCAGGACTCGCGAGCGCGTGGCTAAACAGGTGCGTGAGGACCGTTTAAAGCGCGGCTTGAGTCCGGCCATGTCGTGGTGGGACCGCCAGCTGAGCCAGCTCTTCTTCGGCAAGTCTGAGGCCCAGATCTTCCACTGAATGCAGGAGAGAGAGAGAGCATGCCCCCGACGCTTTGAATTAGTGCGGGTAACTGCTTCGAGTGGTCGTCACTACAGTGACGACGCCGTGTATGGATGAGAGATTTAACAGGAGAAAAAAAGCCTGATCAATTGCTGTTGTATGTGTACGATTGATTAATGCTGATGCCAACGTGTGACGCACAGCGAGCGTTATAGCTGAGCCTGTGTGGCTCTGCTCGACAGTCGTCTGAACTACGTTGACTTGTGCTCACTATGACGAACACCGGAAGAGGAGTGTATCCATGTTGACACTGAGCGTTGAGCACTTCAACACGAGCGAAGGACTGAGTAAGTTTTCGTCTTACCCTGTCTAGAGCCATTAAACACAGCACCTGTCTTCACATGTATATATATATACTACGTGTACGAGTTATACATGGGGGACACATTGCGGACGCTACATCCACCGTCTTGTAGAGCGATGCTTCAAATCGTTGGTTCGCTGTGACTGCAAAGGGATCAGCAAATACAGTCAAGATGAAGACCACGTCAAGCTCTTCATCACACTGGAAGAGCTTGTCCAGACAAACGATGGACCGACATGGAAATTCTTGTGGCGACACTCCAAGATGGACTCCAGTGCTTCTCCCCATCGCTTGCACTCAAAACAGCGAAGCCCAAGGATTTCTGCCACGAGAAATAGCGCAGCCATGTACGTGCATAAAGCGCAGTCTTCTTACCGCTAATCGCCGTGTTTACCACAGCTGTTGAACGAGTTACTTGGTATTTGTATAGATACAGCTCAAAGCGATCTTTCTCTTTCTCGCCCATAACCCAATCTCCTCAGCAAACAACATCCAGCTGCGGCAAGAGCCTCCTTCTCCTCCTCCGCCCCGAACCGCCTTGATGATGTCGCTCCTGCCAATCACTCGTCGACTTGCCTCTCGCGCCTCATCGCTCGCTTCTTCTTCCTCCGCCACCTTCCGCATGAGCCAGCAACAAACTCAGTACCTGTCGACCGCCGCCGCAGTGAACGCGCAGTTGGCGTCCCTTAAGGGACAGAACTTCATGTCCACGGCGCAGCTCTCCACTGAGCAACTCTCGGGGCTCCTTGCCAAGGCGCAGGAGTTTAAAGCCACGTACTCGGACTCGGAGACCAAAGCTAGCGCCCCCAAGCCCCTCACGGGCGAGATCTGCTCCATGATCTTCCAGAAGCGTAGCACACGGACACGCATCTCGAGTGAAGTGGGTATGCACCTGCTGGGTGGTAAGGGTCTTTTCCTCTCTTCGGACGACATCCAACTGGGCGTCAACGAGACGCTCAAGGACACGGCGCTCGTGCTCTCGCGCTTCAACAGCCTCATCCTGGCGCGCGTCTACGGCCACAAGGACATCCTCGAGCTCGGGCAACTGGCCACTGTGCCCGTAATTAACGCGCTGTCGGACAAGTTCCACCCCCTCCAGATGCTGGCCGATTATATGACAGTTAAGGAGCACTTTGGCAAGTTTGAGGGCCTCACGTTTGCCTGGGTTGGTGACGGCAACAACGTACTCCACGACTACATGCTGGCCGCTCCTAAGCTCGGCGCCAACATCCAGATCGCCACGCCCGAGGGCTATGAGCCTGACGAGGACGTCGTGGAGGAGACCAAGCGTCTTGCTGCGCTGGCTGGTACCAAGGTCGTTATGACTACGGATCCCGTGGAGGCCGTCAAAGGCGCCAACGTCGTGGCTACCGACACGTGGATCAGTATGGGCCAGGAAGAGGAATCCCAGAAGCGGCTCAAGGCCTTCACGGGATACCAAGTGACTAACAAGATGTTAGAAAACGCTGCTGGCAACCACATCTTCCTGCACTGCCTGCCACGTCACCAGGACGAGGTGCACGACGAGGTACGGACTGCGATCAAGAACGTGGACGAGTGTCATGCCTTGGTAAACTTACTCTCTTTATTTAATGTGCAGGTTTTCTATGGTGACCGCTCGCTGGTATTTGACGAGGCCGAGAACCGACTGTGGACTGTCATGGCCGTGTACGCGTCGCTGCTGGGCAAGTTCTAAGCCTGCAGCCCATTTATCTGTCCTCTAGCAATTGACTGTAGTACCAGTCGTTGCTGGTTAATGAATGGAGACAGTCATCGTACTTTCCACCTTTGTCGTTAGTTACATGTTGCTCCCCAATTTAGTGTTGCGATCCAAAGAATGTGAAGCGACGGCGACCCCCACGAGGATCCGTTAGTTGCCAAGTAGAGTACAAGAACCACAAACTCCAGTTTCCTCCTACGTCTTGAAGCTTCGTCGCAGCGATGGGAGGCGAAGACGGCGCCAGGAACGAGGTGAACCCGCTCAAGTACATTGAGCAGCGAGTCGCCTCGTCCTTCCCGCAACTGGTTGGCCCCAAGTTCACCCTCAAATATGCAACGGAACCGAATGAGTACGTTTGGAGACGAACGACTGGTCTCACTCAATACAATGGATCTAATTCACTGCTCTTTTGATATTATTTTTATTGTTTTGTGCCCTTTTTCAGAACCTGCGTTAAAGAATTCCTTGAGAACGAAGATGTGACGATGCTCGCCTTTTCTGGAGACAATGTCATTGCGTCTATCAAGATGCCTGGTTCTCTACCTCGAGGCAAGACAGTGTGCTTTACCAAGTTTTACAAGACAATCATCACGTCCAAGAATGTCCTTACTGACATTATGGTGAATGAAGTCACCTCAAATAGTGTCGAGTACCTCGAGCGGATGGTGGCTGAGGTTTATTTGCCATTATTCTCCAATGTTGCCAATCAAGAAGGATGGGGTGAAGTTGCGTCTAAGGAGGTAGTGGACAAGTTTCACTCATATATGGCATCTGTATCGATCATTAGCGGTGCCACTAAGGGCGAAACGTGTCTCCCACTGCCTCCAATCGACGGAAATGCTACCAATTTGAGCAATAAAGTGTCGCTACTCGAAGGATCCATCGTCATTTGGACCAAACAGATCAAAAATGTACTCAAACAAGACCCCGAGGACCTCCTAAAACAAGGACTTCATCCCACTCCTGACGCTGAGATTGACTTTTGGAAGCTTAAAGCTGCCAATTTGAACTCCATCTTCGACCAACTTCAGTCAAAAAAAGTGCGTAAGATCCTCACGGCCTTGGATCGGTCCAAAAGTACCTATTGCACGACATTTGCTCGACTATGCAAAGAAGTTTTTACCGCACGCATCGAAGCCAATGACAATATGAAATATCTCCGTACACTTGAAGAGTGGTTCATTCGACTCAACAATGACGAAGATTTTCCAGCTTTGACAGAGCTCTTTAAGCCGATGCTCCACATTATTCTCTTGATCTGGAAAAACTCCAAGCACTACAACACGCCAGCTCGTCTCGTGGTCCTCATGCGAGAGATTTGCAACTCTCTGATCAACCAGGCGCGCAAATACCTCAGCGGGGAGCTCATTTTCGCTCTTATTGATCAAGATGAGGCTGGGCAAGCTGTCGAGCAGCTCAAGACGACGCTACAAGTGTGCTCGGCGTTCAAGAGCACCTACTTTGACTATAAAGCGACTGCTAATGCCGAATGTCCGTCCAATCCGTGGCGTATCCAGGGCAATGCTCTCTTTGTTCGACTTGATAGTTTCCTAGAGCGCTGCCACGACATCCTCGACCTTACGCAAACCATTGTCCAATTCAGTAAACTATCAAGGATTGAAGTGGGTGGCACTAAGGGCAAAACCTTGACACTGAGTGTTCAACAGATCCATGCAGACTTCACAGAAGCTGTCAACACGTTCAAGGGCGTGTCACTCGACATTATGGACGTGGGTGCGTCCAAATTTGACGATAATTTCTATGACTTTCGCTGCAAAATCAAGGAACTGGAGCGTCGACTCGGTTCCGTGTTGACTCAGGGCTTTGACGACTGCTCCACCATCTTTGGCCGCTTTAAGCTGCTGGACTCGTTCGAGGGGCTTCTCAATCGTCCAATTATCCAGGACGAACTCGAGAAAAAGCACGTGGCACTCGTGCAAAGCTACGGCCACGACTTGAAGCTCGTCCAGGAGCTCTTTTTGCACTGTCGTGACGCTCCTCCTATTAGTTGGAACCTGCCACCAGTAGCTGGTGCACTCACGTGGTGTCGTGGCCTTGTGGAGCGTATCGAGCATCCGATGAAGAAACTGCGTGAATTAAACCAAAATGTGATGGAACGTGAAGAAGCTAAAGAAGTCTACAAAGTCTATGGCACTATCATGGCTTCATTACAAGAATACGAGAACCAAAAGGTGGAGGAATGGAGTCGCGATGTGGAAGCATCTTCCCAGGCGAAACTCAAGCTGCCACTGTTGCTACGTCACCCACAGACGCGTTGTCTTCGTGTTAACTTCGACCCAGCACTCGAGAAATTGCTGCGTGAGATTAAATATTTGAGACTCTTGACCATTGAAGTGCCTCCGTCTGCGTTGCAGATCTCAGCGAAAGAAGAGACGTTCCGTAAGTACCGGGGCGAGCTCATGTACATTGTGGAGCCCTATAACGCTATGATTGAAGGCATTCATCCACTGGAAGAGCCTTTGGTACGTCGACATATTCAGAGCATTGACGCCTGTGCTGGACGAGGCATTGAAGAGCTCAATTGGAAGAGTTCAGGCATCGACATGTTCATTGACGAGTGTCGCAAAGCTGTGGAAGGAGCGAACGAGATCGTGACGAACCTCAAGGACAATCTCAATACCATTCAAGACACACTCAGTGCGTGGAATGTGCCGCTATTGGAACGCCAAGCGAAACCTGTGGCAGTGAGTGAACATGAGCGACAACATAAGAGTTATATCGTACAACGGACACTCAAGATTCGAGAAGGTGCAGCAGAAATCCATCGTCGTTTAAAACAATCCAACACGGGCATCGTCGGTGTCAACAGTGCGCAATGGAAAGCTTACGTTGACTATGTGAATAACATTGTTGTGAATGGCGTTGCACGAATCATTTGTTCGTCACTCGAGTTTCTAGCCAAACAATTGGATCCAATGGGAGGCAAAGACGGTGGAGCAGAGCGTGAAGCTCCAGGAGCCAAGTCCATGAAAGACCATCAGAATCGTCTCCCAATGCTCGAGATTAAGCTCGACCTCATTGCGAACCGAGTGCAATTTAATCCAAACATTGGGGAAAATCACGGTAAAGGACTGAGTGACACGATTCAAATGTGGATCAACTCGTTCTTTAACGTGGCGACGGCCGTCAAGCGACTGGATTCGGACGGAGGTGGTTCGTATCTTAAGGAAATGCACTCGGATATGACAATCTCTATGATTCTCGCGACAATTAGTGAATATCAAGAAGAGAACGAGGCTATGCTCGTAGCATTCAAGCGAAAATACGACGGCTATAGCTACCTTTGGGACTCGGACATGAGTGTCCACTTCCAGACATTTCTAGTCACGGCCACTGTGCCTGGAGCTAATGGGGGTGCAGATATGTTGGCACTAGACAAATTTAACGCCGAGATCACAAAGTACGAGCAAGTAGCGAGCGAGATTGAGAATCTCACGACGCCGACGGACATTGGCTGGCTGCGTGTCAACTCCCAACCCATCAAGACGGCGATGCTCACGTGGGTGAGCAAGTGGATTTACCAGTACACGACGTATCTTCATCAACATGTTGTGAAGAAACTATCAGGATTACATGAGTTTATGGAGACTGTGATCAAAGGGTTAGAAGAACAAGTCGCGGACAAGAACAAGGACGCATTGAAGCGAGTCATGACGCATATTCGAGATGTTCGCAAGCAAATGGACGCGACCAATGAACTCTTTGATCCTTTGCGAGAAACAGTTCATTTGCTTAAACTACACGGTATTAACGTCGAGGACACGAAGATTGGAGACCACGCTGTGCAAGACTATCTGGAAGCCGCTCCGATGCAGTGGGAAGCCATAGTGAACAAGACATTCAAAAAAAAGGAAGAGATTATGCCACTACAAATGGCTGAGGTTGAGTCTATCAAGGAGGAACTCGAGTCTTTTTTCCTCGACATGCGCAAGTTCCGTAATGAATTCCGTACGACAGCACCGTTCAGTTTCCAAGGCTCTCCCAAGGATGCGTACACACAGATGAATCATTTTGCGTCTGCGTTGCACAAGAAGATGCAACAAGCTCGAGAATTTAACGAACTCGAAGAGTTATTTGAGCTTCAAGTGTCCAAATATCAAGAAACAACCGATACTTTGTATGAATTACAGCAATTGAAAAAGTGCTGGGATCTCAAGGATCTCGTGCTTGCCACGTTTGAAGACTGGAAGAGCACGCTTTGGAGTAGTATCCAGACGGATACGTTTGAGGCATATACACGTGCGTTTATGAAGCAACTCAAGATGGAGGCAACAGAGCACCAGCTCATTAAAGGGTGGCAAGTGTATAAAGACACAGAACAACTCGTGAAGAATATGGCGACGGTCTTGCCGTTGATTAATGATTTACACTCAGAAGCGATGCAAGATCGTCACTGGAAGGCGCTTTCGACCATTTGCCACGTTAAAGCAATTGAGCCAAAAGACCCCAAATTCTGTCTCGCAGATCTGATAAAACTCAATCTTCACTTACATGTCGACGACGTTGGGGAGATCGTTGAGACTGCCAACAAAGAGCAAAAGATCGAAAAGAAACTCAAAATGATTGAGGAATTGTGGCAGCGACTGACGCTCGAGTACGTGCCACATAAAGATTCCGGCACATTTGTCGTAAAACCTTCGGAAGAAGTGGTCGAGTCGCTTGAAAGTAACCAACTTGAGCTGCAGACGATGATTGGCATGGGCAAATTCGTTGAGTTTTTCAAGGACCGCGTCTTGACGTCTCAAAAGACACTCGGCCACGTAGAAGAAGTCTTGAAAGAATGGGTCTCTGTCTCGAAGCAATGGGCTTCACTTGAGAGTATCTTTTTGAGTTCACCCGATATCCGCAACCAGCTGCCCGACGACACGCGAACGTTTGAGTCTATTGACTCGAACTTCAAGGATCTCATGAAGAATGCCGTGATGGAACCTAACGTGGTCTTGGCTTGTTCCGTAGATAACCGACTCGAGTCACTCAAGGACATGACGGCTATGCTTGAAAAATGTCAGAAATCACTCAACGAATATCTCGACAAGAAGAAGAAAATCTTCCCTCGTTTCTACTTCGTGTCGAATGTAGCACTGCTCGAGATTCTGTCCAATGGCAACAATCCCAAGCGGATCATGCCATTTCTCGGTGATTGCTACGATTCGCTCTGTAATCTCGTGTTTCAAGACGACTCGCCTAATACAGCACATACTATGGTGGCTAAAGACGGTGAGACCGTTGAATTCCCTAAAATTTTCATCATGGCTGGAGCAGTGGAAAGCTGGCTCAATGAACTGACTGAAGCCATGCGGTTCTGTCTCCGGAAGGAGATGCACGACTCGATTGAAACTGCAGCCAACTGGGACGTCGAAAAGCCTCGTCATCAATGGCTTTTTGATTATCCAGCTCAGATTGTACTCAATTCTACACAAATTTATTGGACGGAGGAGACCGAAATGGCATTGGAAGAGTTTGAGAATGGACAGGAAGATTCAGTGAAGCGATACTTGACAGTGTGTAATCAACGTCTTGAACAACTCATTAACTTGGTGCTGGGCAACCTCTCGAGTCCCGATAGGTGCAAAATTATCGCTCTTATCACTCTGGATGTTCACTCACGTGATGTGGTAAAAAAACTCGTGGATGAAAAGGTTGAAGGTCCACTTAGTTTCATGTGGCAGCAACAGCTTCGATTCATTTGGCGACAAGAGAATTATGATGTGGACATTCGCATCACAGATTTCCGCTCGAAATACTCGTACGAATGGATTGGCAATACGGGTCGTCTCGTGATCACACCTTTGACAGATCGATGTTATATTACGCTCACAATGGCCTTGCGATTGTTCCTAGGAGGAGCACCAGCTGGTCCTGCGGGCACTGGCAAGACAGAAACGACCAAAGATTTGGCTCGTGCCATGGCTTTGTGTTGTTATGTGTTTAACTGCTCAGATCAAATGAACTACCAGACCATGGCTGATATTTTCCGTGGTCTATGCCAGACAGGGACCTGGGGCTGCTTTGATGAGTTCAATCGAATTAATATTGAAGTACTCAGTGTCGTTGCCACTCAAGTCAAATGTATCCAAGACGCTATTGTGTTTAACGCTGTTCCTGCCAATCGAGAGATCAAATATCAGTCATTACCAGCAGGGACTCCACCTCTTGTCGTGGGTGAGTTTGAGTTCATGGGGGCATCCGACCGGATCACGCTCATCCCAACGTGTGGCTTCTTTATCACGATGAATCCAGGATATGCTGGTCGAACAGAACTCCCAGAGAACCTTAAGGTGCTTTTCCGCTCGTGTGCCATGATTCGACCCGATTTGAAGCCAATTTGCGAGAATATGTTGATGTCTGAAGGCTTCCAACAGGCTCGTACACTAGCCATCAAGTTTGTGACACTCTATGAGCTTAGTGCTGAGCTGTTGTCGAAACAATTCCACTATGATTGGGGTCTCCGTGCTGTCAAGTCGGTGCTTCGAGTCGCTGGGATTCTCAAACGTGCCGAGCCCGACGTGGAGGAAGATAAAGTACTGATGCGAGCACTACGAGACTTTAACACGCCCAAGATTCCACACCACGACACGCCCATTTTCCTCCGTCTTATTAACGATCTGTTCATTGGCGTGGAAGTGGCTCCTAAGGTTAATATGGAGCTACGTGAGAAGGCAGTGGCGGTGTGTAAAGCCAACAATTTGCAGCACGATGACTCGTTCATTCTCAAGATTTGCCAGCTGCAAGAACTCATCGATGTACGGCATTCCGTCATGCTTCTTGGTCCTGCTGGTTGTGCCAAGACTACAACATGGCAAGCTCTTGCCAAGTGCTGGAACTTGGCCAAAGAGAAGAAGATTTGCGTCTATGAGACGTTAAACCCGAAGGCTGTCACGTCGGATGAACTCTATGGTTATATGACGCTGTCAAAAGACTGGAAAGACGGTGTGCTGTCCATTATCATGCGTGGGATGGCCAAAAACTACTCGGAGCAGGGTTTCTACGAGAGCCAAACGTACAAATGGGTGGTACTTGATGGTGACATTGATGCCGTGTGGATTGAGTCGATGAACACAGTCATGGATGACAATAAAGTGCTGACACTGGTGTCAAATGAACGGATCCCACTGAGTAATGCCATGCGAATGGTCTTTGAAATTAATTCCCTCAAGAATGCCACCCCCGCGACAGTCTCTCGAGCTGGGATCCTCTTTATCAATGAGATTGATATCGGATGGCGTCCATTCATGGAGTCGTGGGTGGCAAAGCGAGAGGAAGAGGTGGAACGCACGTATTTGCCTGGTCTCTTTGACAAATACGTCGACCCAATCTATGACCTCATGCGGAAAGGCTACAAACAAGTGGCACCAGTGCGTTTAATCAACCAGGTATCGACAGTTTGCTACTTACTTGAAGGTCTACTTGGTAATATTCCAGTGGACAAGAAGAATCCTGAAGTAATTGAGTCAATCTTTGTCTTCTGTGCGACGTGGGCATTTGGTGGCCCACTCATTGTCGACAAGAGCATAGATTATCGTAAAAATTTCCATGAACTTTGGTGTTCGACGTTCACAAACGTCAAATATCCCAAAGAAGGTTTGTGTTTTGATTATTTTTACAATCTCGAGTCGGGAGAGTTCGAGAGTTGGAGTACAAAAGTACCAAAATACACACCAGGCTCGATCGGGAATGGGCCAGTAGATACACCATTCAACTCAATTGTCATCAGTACCAACGACTCGGTACGGATCCGTTTCCTCGTGGAGACGCTCGTGGCCCGTCAACGACCTGCGATGCTCGTGGGCGGCAGCGGCACTGGGAAGACGACAATACTCAAGAATTTTTTGCGTGAACTGGGCGACGACATGCTTTTCTCGACCATTAACATGAATTACTACACAGACTCAGCCAAGCTCCAGCAACAGCTCGAGTCCGTCATTGACAAGCGTTCAGGACGCATGTTCGGGCCTCCTGCCACAAAAAAGTTGATTTATTTCATTGATGACTTGAATTTGCCTTATATTGAAACGTATGGCACACAGAACTCGCTGGCTTTGCTGCGTCAACATTTGGACTACAAAACCTTCTTTGACCGTGTCGATTTGGGTTTCCGCAAGGAGATTGTGGACGTTCAGTACCTGTCAGCGATGAATCCTACGGCTGGTTCGTTCATTATTGACGAGCGATTGCAACGACATTACGCGCTCTTTGCGTGTATGATGCCAGGACGAGAAGACCTTAAAACTATTTACAACTCAATCTTAAAAGGTCACATGCAGAACGCTGGCTTTGCTCCACAAGTGGTGGCAATCTGTGAAAATATCGTCAGTGTCTCGATTCTACTGCACGAAGAAATGGTTAATCGGTTCCTGCCGAGTGCCACCAAGTTCGTCTACAACTGGAACATGCGGGAATTATCCAATATTTTTCAAGGTCTCACACGTTCCAAGGGCGAATTCTTTTCCACGGCGTATTCGTTTGCTCGACTTTGGGTACATGAAGCTACGCGTGTGTTTTGTGACCGTCTTATCAATGACGAGGACATTGTCAAGTTTGGAGACCGACTTCGAGAGGTGACGAAGAAAACGCTGCCAGATTTGGACCAAGTCGCTCTTTTCAATGATCAACCGCCTTCAGGCTCGGAAGACAATACATCAATGGTCCCTGTGAATATTTTTACAACGTTTGCCACTCCAGTAGCCGGAGGAGACAGTGTCTATATGCCGGTATCCTCCATGAAGGCATTAAACAAGGTACTGGTCGAGCAACTCGATGACTACAATTCCAAGTATTCCATGATGAATCTCGAACTATTTGACAACGCCATGGAACACGTGACTCGCATTTGTCGCATCATTGGCAATCCTGGTGGCAATGCCATGCTCATTGGAGTAGGTGGGAGTGGCAAACAGTCCCTCTCTCGTCTCGCATCTCATATTTGTGGATTTGATGTACGTCAATTATCCGTCACGTCGAATTTCCGTATTGACGACCTTAAAGAAAGTTTGGCCGAGATGTTTAAAATTGCAGGTGTCCAAGGTTTACCCTTGGTTTTCCTTATTACTGACTCCCAGATTGTTAACGAACGGTTCCTTGTCTACATTAACGATATGCTCTCATCCGGATGGATCCCAGATCTCTTCCCAAAAGAAGATCTGGATGGATTACTAGGTGCCCTACGTAGTGAAGCCAAAGCGAATGGGATTCCTGATGCTCTGGACGCTCTAATGGACTTTTTACTGCTTCGTATTCGTCTTAACTTTCGTGTTGTCATGTGCTTCTCACCCGTCGGTGCCGTTTTTCGTGTCCGTGCTCGTCGTTTCCCGGGTTTAGTGAACTGTACCGTCATCGATTGGTTCCATCCATGGCCTCGTGAGGCTTTGGTACGTGTCGCGTCGAGTTTTCTCGAGAAATTTGAAGAAATTGGAGACATTACGCTCCAGTCGAGCCTGTCGAACCACATGGCCGATGTGCACATTTCCGTGACAGAAATGAGTAAAACGTACTTTGAGACACAACGACGCTACAATTACGTGACACCCAAGAGTTTCCTCGAACTTATTAGTTTCTACGAAATTTTACTCAAACAACGCAAAGAAGACATTCAACGTCAGATTTCTCGTCTGGATGATGGTCTCTCGACGCTACGGAAGACGTCGGCGGATGTGGCAGAGCTGCAAGTGGATCTCAAGCACACAATGGTCAAAGTGGCAGAGAAACAGGCGTCCACGGATCAATTATTGGAGCAAATGGGGCGAGAAAAAGCCGGAGCGGAAGTGCAGCAAGAAAATGCCAACAAGGAAAAGCTCAAGGCCGAAGCCGCCAGTGCCGCCGCCGCTGAGCTCGCAGCTGAAGCTGAAAAGGAATTAAGCCAAGCCAAACCTGCTATGGATGCGGCTGCTGCTGCCGTGGATTGTCTGTCGAAATCGGCCATTACAGAGCTTAAAAGTCTACCGAAACCACCCGCAGGAGTGGACAATGTGACGAAAGCGTGTCTAATTTTAGTCGAAAAAGAGTACAAAAACCACAAATGGGATCGAGCCAAAAAGATGATGAACAATGCCGGGGCTTTTCTCGATGCACTTAAAGTATTCAAAGGCGAAGACATTCCCGAAGCCGATATTGCACGTATTGAGCCGTTGATTGCCGACCCCGAGTTCACTGCTGAGAAAATGGCGTCCAAGAGTTCAGCTGCTGCTAATATTTGCTCCTGGGTCGTCAATATTTACACATTCAATCGCATTTACGTACGTGTTAAGCCTCTAATGGACTCACTTGAAGCGTCCAAAAAGAAAAAAGAAGAGGCGGAAGAGCAACTCGCACGTGCAATGGGTCAAGTGGCTGAGGTGCAAAAACGTCTTGAAGCATTGGAAAATACACTGCGTCAAGCGACAGAAGAGAAACTTAAAGTCGAAGAGATGAAAGAGTCGTGTGAGAACCGTCTGCTACTCGCTGGGAAGCTCGTGAATGGACTGGCAAGTGAAAATGAACGTTGGGGGATTGAGATTGAGCAGCTCAAGAACTCGGGCATTATGGTCGTTGGGAACTCATTGCTGGCTGCAGCTTTTGTCTCGTATATTGGCGCTTTCGACCAAGCTGTGCGGAAAGAATTGTGGCAACACACGTGGTTCCCAGATCTTGTGGCTAAAGGGATTCCTATCACAGACGGCATTGATCCACTCTCTATGCTCACGACTGAAGGCAAAAATGCCAAAATGATGAGTGAAGGGTTACCAGCTGATCGCATTTCCATTGAGAATGGAGCCATTATCACGAGTTGCAAGCGGTGGCCATTAGTGATTGACCCGCAATTGCAAGGTATCAAATGGCTTCGTGAGAAGGAAAAAGACCGTGGCCTTGTAGTGTTGCAATTGAGTCAGAATCAATGGCTACGGAAGACCGAGACGGCAATTGTGAATGGCCACGTCCTCATTATTGAGAACATTGGGGAAGAAATTGACGCGACATTGGACCCGGTGCTTGGACGTGCCGTGTACAAAAAGGGGTCGAATCTCTTTTTGAAGCTGGCAGGTGAGGAAGTGCAGTACGACCCAAACTTTTTCATGTATTTACAGACGAAACTGTCGAATCCGCACTACAAACCTGAAATTGCAGCTCAATGTACCTTGATTAACTTTATCGCTACGGAGAGTGGTCTAGAAGATCAATTATTGGAAAAGGTGGTCAAGAAGGAGCAACCAGAGCTCGAAGCTCGGAAGCAAGAGCTCGTACTGGCGTTCCAGAAGTTCAAGATTGATCTCGTGGAACTCGAAGACCAGCTACTTGAGCGTCTAGCGAACGCACCTGACGATATTCTGAGCGATGTACCATTGATTGAAAGTCTCGAAGAGACTAAGAAGAAAGCGACGGATATCTCCGTCTCCGTAAAAAAGAACCAGGAGACGGAGGTAGTCATCAATAATACGCGAGAATTGTACCGACCCGTGGCTGCTGAAGGTGCCATGCTTTACTTCTTGCTCACAACACTCAGTGCTATCGACCACATGTATCGCTATAGTCTCGATTCATTCATCACATTCTTCTACAATTCAATCGACCGCGCACCACAGAGCGACAAGCAGAGCGAACGTGTACTCAATCTACGGGAGTCATTGCGTATCACCATCTACACGTGGGTCTCTCGTGGCCTCTTTGAGGCACATAAACTCATTTTCCTCTCGCAACTCACATTTAATCTCATGCGTCGTGGCATTTTGGGTGAAGACGTGCGAGTCCACGAAGCATACATGCAATTCCTCTTACGTGGGCCCAAAAAAGCCGCAGTAGGTGGAACTTCTGAAGAAGAAGTCAACCCAATTGACTGGTTGCCACCAACTCAATGGAGCGCTATCAACATGTTGGCTCAACTCGAAGAGTTCCAGAAAATGCCGCAAGACCTCAAAGAGGCGTCGTCACGTTTCCGTGAATGGTACAACCACGTGACCCCGGAGTCGGAAAAGCTTCCTCTTGATTGGGCAGGACTCGACCGGACACCATTTCTTAAGCTTCTTGTGGTGCGTTGTTTACGTCCTGACCGAATGACGGTAGCAGTGAATGAATTTGTGCGTCAAGTTTTACCCAACGGAAGCAATTATTGCGACTGTGACTCGGCACTGAACGCTCTGCAGGTCATGGACAATTCGTACTTGGATTCAACTCCTACGACGCCTTTGTACTTTATTTTGTCACCTGGTGCTGATGTCGTGGCCGGTGTCGACAAACTGAGTGTCAAGTACGGCTTTGAACGAGGTGTGAGTTATCACAACGTGTCCATGGGTCAGGGACAGGATGTGTTTGCTATGGACCGACTCGAAGTGGCACATCGTAATGGCCATTGGGTTATCCTCAACAATATTCATCTCATGCCTCGTTGGTTGCTGGCACTCGAGAAAAAACTCGATGAATTTGCACTTGAAGGTTCGCACAAGAATTTCCGTTTATTTCTCACGTCCGACCCGTCCAACTCGATCCCCATTGGAGTTCTCAATCGTTGTATCAAGTTGACAAATGAGCCGCCGTCTGGTCTCAAGGCTAACCTCAAACGCGCCTTTGTGAGTTTCCCCAAGGAATATATTGAAGAAGCTGAGGGAAAAGTCAAGTCCATTCTTTTTGGACTGTGCCACTTCCATGCTGTGCTCATGGAACGAAAGATGTACGGACCGTTGGGTTTCAACATGATGTATCCCTTTTCACTTGGAGACTTGCGGGACTCGGCCATTTGTTTGCAAAATTATCTGGAAAGTTCGGCCGGTGGTAAAATTCCGTGGGCTGATCTTCGCTATATTTTTGGAGAAATCATGTACGGTGGTCATATTGTCAATGATTTTGACAGGTTATTGGCCAATACGTACCTGGATTTTTACATGCGTGACGAACTTTTGGACGAAATGGAAATGTTCCCATTTGTCGGGGATGAAAAGGGTCCGTCTTTCATGTGTCTAGCTCCGTCATCATATGATAAATATTTGGAGCATATTGAGACAGAGCTTAAAACGGACTCACCGCTTGCCTTTGGACTCCACCCGAACGCTGAGATTGATTTCCGTACGACACAGTCGGAGAATCTTTTCCGTACATTGATGGAGCTACAGCCTCGAGATGCCGCCGCGGGTGACGCTGTCATGAGTCCACTCGAGCTGGCAAAACAGGGACTGGAAATGGTCTTATCTCGTATTGGTGAGAAAAAGTTTGAGTGTGATGACATTTCACGAAACTTAGAAGAAATGGGACCGTACCAGAATGTTTTCGTCCAAGAGTGCGAAGCCATGAACGGATTACTGGCTGAAGTTGTGCGGTCACTGAACGAATTATCGCTCGGTTTCGCTGGTGAACTCACCATGTCGGACGCGATGGAGGCTGTGCAGGAGTCTTTATTTCTCGACCGGGTGCCCAAATCATGGGAGAAACTCGCCTTCCCGTCCTTGCGTCCGCTTGGCTCGTGGCTCACAAACCTCGAAGCTCGTCTGCAGCAGCTTGAAGAATGGACGCAGAATCCGGCCGATATCCCACGCGTCACGTGGCTCTCCGGGATGATCAATCCGCAGTCATTTCTCACAGCCATCATGCAGGTCACGGCGCAGAAGAACCAATGGGAACTCGACAAGCTCGTGATCCAGACGGATGTCCTCAAGCGTCGCAACGGCGAAGTGGACGCGCCATCGCGGGACGGCGCGTACATTCACGGCCTCTCGCTCATGGGCGCGCGGTGGGATATCCAGAACAACTCGGTGGATCGATCGCACCCTAAGGAAATGTTCTCACCCATGCCGGTTATTAACTGCAAGGCTGTAGCAGCCGATAAACTGGACGTTAAAGGCTCGTACGTTTGCCCGTGCTACAAGACCGAGTTCCGTGGACCCACATACGTCTTCTCGGCTCAGCTCAAATCCAAGTCACCGCCGTCCCGTTGGATTCTTGCAGGTGTCGCCCTCATCATGGATATCGTGTAGTGAAAAGCTTCGTTATCTTTTTTGCACCACTCAAATCCAATGCAAATAAATAAATGCATTACTGCATTCGTTTAGTGCACTCAAGAAAGCAAGTGAGATGATTTCGTTGTGATCATAGAAGGTGAATGACTTGTTGGGGGGAGGTGTGTATAGGGAGTCGTCATCGAGCCTAGTAGCTCCCGTTGTACATGTACATGTACGACATTATTTCCTGGTTAGGCTACACAGTGTCAGCATTCTTATGGGTTGGTATATAATATATACTTACATATTATCAAGTCAGATATTCTGTAAGAACTCCATAAAATAATGGAAGTAATATACTTGAGCCAAAACACAGAAGATGTCTATATTACATTTATTATCAAGCTAGTTATGTCTCATTTTGTTTTGCCAGCTCTTTGTTAAATCCCAATACTCCTTCAACCTCCTACTCTTTTTTAACTAATCTGGAATAATCTTGCAGCTCCCAGGAATCAGGTTCATTTCCAAGCCGCCAACCTAAGTATTTAAACTTACCAGTTCGCATATTTTTGTAATCTAAGATCTTCTCAGCTTCAAAGGTATCGCCTCGATTGATTGTAGCATCAGTTTTCTCTGATTAAACCTTTCTGTGGTCCTTTGGAGCCTTGTAAAGCGTATGCCCATTTTTTGTGCGGATTTGCATTCGATAGCCATCAATCCCTACCACAATATACAGCCCTGCTCCAATATGCAGCTTCCTTAAATATCCTTTCTTAAGTCGGTAAAGCACATTTAAAACCAACGCTGAACTCGTTCTCAATCTTATCGACTTCACCTTGTTATGCGTTAGTTCTGCCTCCATTACTTGGTATCTGGCTTCATTGGCGTCATTCCAATCGATCGTTGAACAGTATTGTTGTAGTTGCCAATAATGTCGCTGACTAGCTTTTGTGTAATCTCTTAGGCGACATCTTGGTTAGTCTCCGCTTTATAGTTCGGTTGAAACGCTCGGTTTTACCCATAGTCCCGTAATCACCGGGCTCGTTGTTGAAATGCTCTATCTTTTTGGTTCAAAATCCTTGGGCTTTCATGATTCACTTCTTATTCACCAAGTGTGTTGCGTAGCCGATGCGGGAGTTGATGTTGAGTCAGAATCGATTGTTGCAAGATCTATCTGCCAGGAGTTGGGTTATGAGAGGCAATCTTGAATTCATCAAAGCCTTTCTTTTGGTCTTGAAATCTCTGAATATTTGACTGAGTAGCATACCAATTCTTCACATTATTTAACGTTATTTAGGATATAACTCTTGAGCTTTCTGATAAAGCGCTTGAGCCCAAACATAACCAGTTTTGGCGTTATATAAAGTTTGCTTAGTACCTCATTGAGCTGTTTGCTCTCAATTATGCGTGTGATCAGCGACCTCACCCTCATGATTCATATATAATATTCAAACAAAAAAAAATCATGTGAGAGGTTGGAGAACGTCCAGATATCAAGTGAGGTGGTACTAACTCCATCTTCAAGCACTTGCCGAAATATGATAGGGCAGTTCTGGTCTGACTGCATGTGATGATTGATTTAGTGTGACGAGGCATACAACACCTTGCCCGCAGGAACTGTGACTTCCGGAGAGTGTACAAACTCTCCGTGAACGGCAGTTCACAAGTCCCTGGTTTAGGGGACAGTTACGAAATTAGGTAGACTTAAGATTGGATATGTTTATAGATGACACAAAATGAATTCGGTATTAGTGTACACGCCAAGCAAGCAGGAGGATTGGGGCTGGCATCGGTGCTGTTAGCTTGTAAAACCCGGCGAGCCAAACGTACCATATAGAGGCTATTCTAGGGCAAAGATGTCTACTGGGCCGCGTGGAAGGCATGGATGTTCAGAGGAGCAACGCCGATGTAGAAGGACGCGATTTAGCCGCACAGGAAGAAGTCAACCGGAATGAGAACATCCAGCAACAAGCTCCAGCAGCTCATTGGGGAATGGATGCAACCAGAGGTGAATCACTCAGCAGAAGAAATCCAGCAGTACCGGCAAGACACGGAGGAACTGGAAATGGAAGCAATTAGTTGGACGGTGGCCACGGAATGGCCGATCGAGCTGCCAAGGGCACTGCCACCGCCACAAGTCAGAATGAAAGCGGAGGAAGAACGGTTCCGGCCGACGTTCAGCTGGAACGACAACCCGGGGATAGTCGACAAGGACGGAAATATGCTCACTACCAAGAAGTTCGCGAGGATCCAGGTACGCACCATCGTGGACCTTAATATTCGGTGCCTGGGTGAAAACACGTACTCCCTTACCATTCCAGCGGATGTTATGAAGGCGCATCAGCAAGCTAAAACTCCGGGGTTGGGGCATCGCGGTTTTAAAGAATGCGCCGAGGGTAGCTACAGGAGCTAGCCTCCAGGTGAAGACGGATCTGCACTTAAGGCATCCCACTCACCTCGAACACGCGTGCAAGAGGGAAACCTCTGCAGCCGACAGGGCCACCAGAACGATGGTGAAGTCGCAGCGGGAACCACGTAGCACAATCACAGTGGAGCGGAGAGCAACGGCATTCAGTGGAGAGTTCAGGAATTTAACCAGGAGAACCCCGAAACAGCAGAGGACAGGAATAAGTTGCAGGGGTACGCGGAAAGCGGCAGCATAGTATTTTATGCGCATCCGTTGATTCATGGGTTCCAATGGCGAGTACCGGAAAATATCGCGAACAAACATGTTTAGTTAGATCTCAAAATAGCAGCCTTCAAAAGATACAAAGGAGATGGAGGCGGGTTGGAGAAGCAACTCAACGGGCTCCAAGAGCTAATCCGGAATAGTGAGTGGCAAAAAGCAGCGATGCAGCAGATGCCTAAACAAATGTGGGCACACCGCAATGAGTTGACAGAATATCAAGTGTGGGTCGTGTATCGGATAGCGGTCAGATAACTAAACCTGTATCATGACGGGCGAAGCCAAGCCAACAGCTGCAGAAAGATGTATACTTGCATTGGCACCTAAGAAACCATGGAGCAAATCTTCTAGGACTGCGCTTCTGCACAAATGTACTGGCTACAACTTATCCAGTATTGGACGGGTGAACAGAGGAAGCTCGGAAAAACCACCAGCTTCAGAACCAACTATGCCAACCGGCAAGCATCGGAACTATCGGTTGGAACCAACGCCAGGCTGCAGGCGACCTACCCGGACGAGGCGAAGGACTACACGGTTGAGTGGAAGCGGATGTTACTCATTTTGAGCAGTGTGTGAATTACCAGCTTATGGATACAGAGGATAGAGTGGTATTTCAACAGGAAGAGGTGACGGCAGAAACCAGCATGGAGGAATTCTGGGCGACAGCAATGAGGCAGCTAAAAGCACTCGTAAAGCGAGAGCGCAGACAGGCAGAAAAATAATACAAGGAACGAGACTGATTCTGTGCCAGCATGCATTGGAGCGTCGTCCACGAGAGCATTCACTACAGGTGATAAGCCCCGTACAACTACCCGCCCTGCACCAGGCACCGGCGCTGCTAACCAGACTTAGGACATACAAGACATCTAGTCGCCAATAAGGCCAAATAGGCAAGTCTGCCTCTCTCTCTCAATGAGTTCTAGCGTTCTGACTCAGAGGCCGAGGTCATTGGGGGGGGGGGGGGGGGGGGCACACTGAGGCGTTCCGGGATAAAATGAAGAAACCGGCGTGTTCACAGTGCACCCGCCTCGGTATAGCCGTGTGTTGATATACCGGAAGATGCACATAAATAATTTGAAAATACCCCCATCGCAACACCAGGGGGGTATTGGATCAGCAAACGATCACACTTCGTTTGGAACAAGGCGTCGAAAGGTGAGGAACCAACCTGCCCTTGTCTGGGTAACTGCATTCTGAACTGATTGTGTTCTCGTGTGCTACCTACAGGAGTCGGCAGACACCAACACGAAGACGAGGTCTGGCTTCAAGACCCCTTCCAGCCAGCCGCTGCGCTCACCAAGGCGCCAAGATGAACGCCATCGCTGCTCCCATAGATACACTCAACAACAAAAGGGGGACCAGGGGGTATCTTGAGCGGAAGCATGGTCGAGGGCACTGCGGTTGTCACTGCCGTTAAGGAAAGCTGCGCGGTCAGGAGCGCAGCCAGTACCCGCAACGAATGGCTGTATGGTGGATGGCAGCGCAGCGGAAGGCTATGCGGCCTGTAGATGGTTTGCGAAAGGCCTAGCAGTTAGCAAGAGTATGAAGGATAGCGCCCGGAGCCCTCTGTATTGAAGAGCGATGCGGTGGTGGGCATCAGAGAGGAGAATGACGAGGTCCGTGAAGACGGAGTGGGAGAAGTGGTGGCTACGAGGGGTGCATGTGATAGTTCTGGTTCGAGGAAATGCTACACACAAGCCCGACATATAGACTCCAGCAAGGATCGTACGCATTGTTCTGACTGGTTGATTTAAATGTCGCCTATAACGATGAGTGGTCCTCTGTCTGCTATCTGTAGTGTGAAATTGAAAATAGTACGTTTCTTGCAGGAGCTTTTGCTTCGCCAAGAGCTAGTACAAAGATCTAGAAGCTATATTCAAAAGGCTGGATTGTTGCTGATTGCTATTCCATTGTATGCTTCGGCTTCATGTCAACGTTCAGAAGCCAGGCGCAAGATTCTGCTTACCTGGCACTGGTGGAGTTATATTTTCAGTCAAAACACTGACGACATCAAGTTCCGCAAGACCTTCAGAATGCCGAGGCGCGCATTTTGGAGGTTACTGGATATCATCGAGCCCGATATCACACGAAAGCTGCTGCATCCCTCTATCCCCGGCGATTCGGCTCTGTGTATTTCTCTACTACACTGGCACGGAAGCTCCTTGCAGCAGATTAGCGATCAGTTTGGTATCGGTCGGAGCACAGCTTCTGGAATCATCAAGTGTGTTAGGAGTCGATCGCATCCCGAATGAAGAACGGGATTTTCTTTCCTGAGACGCGTGCTGAGCTGCTGCGTCTGTCAAGAGAAATTGAGCATTCATATCGGCTGCCTGGTTGCGTTGCTGCGATCGACGATTGTCACATTCCCATCACACAGCCCGCTGTTCCAAAGAGCACAAATTTTACAACAGAATGTTTTTTACTCGATCAATATGAGCGCTGCGTCGACACCAAGCGCCGCTTCTCGATGTTGACATTCGTTGGCGGGGCTCTGCTGGAGATAGCCGAGTGTTCAGCAACAGTGAGCTCGGGCGGCGACACGGGGAACTATTTCGTGCGGCAGGAGGGACAGAAGGTGCGGCTGCGATGCAGATGGGCTGGTACACGTGCGAGCGTGTACTATTCTACCTACTAGCTGATTCAGCTTACGGAAACTCCAAACATGTGGTAACGATCAACGAAATTGCAGAAGCACAAGCAGACGTAGTGGTTGCTCGTCTGAACCAGAAACTAGCGGGAATGAGATACACAGTCGAGTGTGCTTTTATATTCTTGGGGGGGAGGGGGGGGGGGGGCGATTGCTTGGCCAACCTATCGAGATGGCGTGAAACAATATCGATTGGGATCCTTCAGTCATATGTCGCTATGCATCCTGCATAACTTCTTGATAGAGTACGGTGGCAAGGTTTGGGACCCGGAAGAAGAACGGAAGCGCAAGTCCTACTACGATACCAACTACTTGTATATCAATTGCCAAGGTGCCGGCATGACACAGACGCCTGCAGGAACGACAAAGGATGGATTGCTGACGGTGGATGCATTTTTCGATTCGGTTAGATCTGCTAGCTGAGTGAAGCTGTAAGCGTTTCAACACTAATTTCTACCGAATCGCAATCGAAGTAGCTCTCTGTTCTCCTCGTTCTCTTATTTTGGTGCAGGATAAAATTTTCTCGATCCTCTGAGGCAGTAGCACGCATGTTTTCCATGGCTCCGTCCATAATACCCTGCATAATTTCTGCTAGATCATTGGCCTTAGTTTTTGTTTTTGCAGAGCCTCCTTGTATACTTTCCCCGACTATTACATTTTTGGGAGCCCGAGGCCACTCCACCAGCAAATTGGAGCAACCGAAAGGATCGTCTTCGAAGATGTTCATCAAAGGTGTAAAGCACGTCTCGCTGAGGGCTACGCGCTTCCACTTCTTCAGAATCGAGGCAGGCTCTTCCTTACTCATTTCGAACCAAGCTAGGCGTCCAGTGATACCTACGAGTGAGTCGTTATTGTGGTCAGAGATGAGCGTGAATGATTGCTTCAGCGGTGCCGTCTTGTCATCCGCCGAGCGAAGAGAACAGGGTCGAGCGCTCCGAGCTCACGTCGAGCCCACCCTCCGCACCTTCGTTAGCGCAGGTTACTCTAAAGTCTGCCGGGGCTAGCAGGGTCGTGCCCGTAGCGACCGTCTTTAGCTTCGCAAGGCTAGCTAGGTAGGTTTTGTAGATGACCTGGCCTAGCATCTTGGACGCCGAGCCGACCGGCATTTCCTGCAAGGACGCCACTATCCATGCTGAAATCAACAATTGCATCTCGTCGTCGCCCCAGGCTTTATCCCGAGTTGACATCTTCTTCTTCTCTGCTGCCTTGTCCACGCTGCCTTCCTCTGTCATCGCTCCACCGCGTAAATGAAGGCTGTCAGGCCAATGCATTGTCCATAGTAAGCCCTTCCAAATTTGTATGTACCCTCTCAAATATGTTAACTGCAGCATAGCTCAGTGGGAACAAATCAACTGCATAGAAAAACATAAACACTGAATGGGTATCCGATTCGCCTCGGTATAGTTTTTTTTGCCGGTACCCCAAGCGTTGGCAGGGCCATTGACCAGTCCCTTCGTTGAAACCTTACCATCGCACTATTAATAGAAATGTCTTAAACCTACCCTCCTAGTAAGACAAATATATAAAAAATTGCAGGTGTTATATGCTGCGACCCACTATTCATACTGCTCTTGCAGCGCAGCGAGCGCTATAGCTGAGCCGGTGTGGCTTCGTTGGACGGTCCTCTGAACCGTGCTTAAACTTGTGCTCACTATGGCGAATACCGCGCGGAGTGCAGCCATGTAGACACACCAAGCGTCGAGCACTTCACCAAGAGCGGAAGGCTGAGTAAGTTTTCGTCTTACCCTGTCTGGAGGCAATAAACACAGTACCTGTCCTGTCTTCACATGTGTATGAGTTATGCATGGGGGCACATGGTGGACGCTACAAGACTAGAGAGACCACTTGTCGCTTCACCCAAGTGGGCTACAACATATAGAAGCTCATGTATCTCTAAGTATATATGTATATAGATATACAAGCTTTTATATGTCGTAGCCAACTTGGGTGAAGCGATGGAAAAGTGGAAGTGATACCTTTAGTCTTAGCTCCAGCACTTGGCACTATTCCTGGAATTTCTCAAGGTCGTCTCCTATTACTGCAATCTCCTGATCTTGGCGGGAATTCCTCTCGCATCATGACATATCCCCTAAGCGATCTCGTGTGTGCGCTGATAGTATCGCTTTTGGGCCTCCTTGATACGCTCTTTGTTAGCCAAGTATTGTTCGGGAGAGTACGCCATCTTTGTATATTAATAACTTTATATTTGTTAGGATAAAAAAAGTAAGGGGATGCAAAATCACATTCATTACTTGCTGGAATGGCACTCAGTTGTTCAAAGTGATCGGTTCCGCGTTTTCGACTAGTCCAGAAATGCCGAATTACTCTTGAAATGCGCCAACGTCTGCTGTCAATTGAAGACGGGAGATGATCCGTCATCTTATTTCGTGACCTGCATGTGGCTTAACTCGAAGTCGACTGGATTGACCCAAGTCGATAGCTCGCAACGTACAGAGGGATATGCTGCAATACCTCTGGATTTGAGATCACGGCAGGTTCCAATCGGAAATCGGATCTGATTTTTTCGTCTGGCAACGACAGAGTGCGATGTAACACACATTTGCTTTGCCGACAAATGTTTGCGCGAGCCTCCAGAGAATGTCAGCATCACACGTGTGCTTCTGGGCCTTCGTCAACTGCAGGAGACAAATACGGCTATCTCCCTCGCTCGGGAACTAACATTTGGCAACCGCATCGATTACTTCACGCAAATTATCCGCCGGAATCCAGTAATCTGCAATTGGCAGGTCGACGGCCCATTCTTCCATCACTCGGACGCATTTTTCGACGCTGTTACCACTACTTCAATTTGCTTGCCGGCCCATGTCGTAGTTGAATGTAGTTTATGATAATCGATTGTCCACGGCGCACTAGTGCATGGAAATATCCCTCCAGGGCGACACCTTCGAGGCAATCATCCTTCATCCCCGCACATTTCCAATAAGATCTTCAAAAACCCTTGGCCCCATCATAATTGTCAGGTGCCGCAACACTAACACGGAAGTCACAGCGGCTATTCACATTGATGGTTTTACGTAGTCTGTTGGATTTGCAACGTCCGCCACACCCCGCATACGTAGGCGATCAATCTGCTTTTTTGAGGTGCATCCAACTGGAGTGAGTAGACTTCTCGCATGATCAGGTGTTTTGACTTTAGTCAAGGCGAGCTGCACACTATCTCTCGCAAGAAATCGCCCAAAAAATCACGAAGGCATCCACCTGACGCGAAATACCGATTAGCAATGTCCTCATCTGTCAGCTCCTCGAATGCACGGGCCAGAAGCTCCAAGTCTGCTCGCTTCCAGTGTGGCGTTAAGCAGAGTGTAACGAGACGAAAACCCTCACCTTTCACATCAAATTGTCCCGAGGTTACCAAAAACGTAAAGTCGGCTACGCGCCGCTAATGACTGGAAGATACACTTTTTTGATCGGAACCGTCCAGACACGGCCAGAAGACACCATTCGTACCGGACTTCATTTCGTTTCGACTAAGTCGTATGTCTCACCGTCGTCGCCATCCCATTGGTAGTATTTTTCTTATAAGAAGCGCGTGACACGCCCGGCCCGTCCACGACTAACTTTACGAAACCACAATACTGGTTGATCGGTCATGAATGCGATATAAAAACACAGCAAGACTAAGACGCAACTCTTGTCTGTCCCTGGGATCCCCAGTAAAACAAACTGCTTGTTATGGTCGCCGGAATCAAAGTTCTCTTTAAAACGCTAGAGATTTTCCAGTATACAAAGGACCTCCTTCCGCACGAAAAACTTGGATGCAGTAAAACTAACGATGTCGGCAGTCGCTTAGATGTCCTTCACTTCTCCACAGCTTTGGTCATTCCACTCGAACAAGAAGTCTATGTCCAATCATTTCTTCAGAAAACTCGTCAAAATTTCTTGTTTTCTTCTCTTGTGCGGTCTCCGCATCAAATGCAGTCGTTTTCTTCGAGAAATTTGAAACGAGAAATTTTGACGAGTTTCTGAAGAAATGACCAATCATTTCTTCAGAAACTCGTCAAAATTTCCACCAGCACGTGAACTTCGTCCTCACCCGGAGTAAAGCTCTCTCGAAAGTACTTGGCGTTCTTAAGCCACAGCAAGGGATACATCAGCTCGGAGCCTTGCCGTTTTCCACGCTCATCGAGCATCACAGGTACCGTATCAGCCTCATCAAGCGTCATAGCTGCCGCACCAGCCCCATCCAGCCACGCGTCACCCTTTTTCGCCAGGGAGAGCTGCAGCTGGTCGGCTCGCCCGGTGAAATTCAGCTCATCCGTTACCGCCTTCTTTAGGAGAGCCACCGTCTACCAGTCTTCAATGATGATAGAGATCACGCTTTCATCATTAACAATCACGCCGTTCTGCAGCACGATCTTTCATCGACGCAGCAGATTAAAGAAAGAGAGTAATTCGTGTGCCCACCTGATAATGGAGGGGGTAAACGTCACATAAAGCGACCAACGGAGGAGAGCGGTTGCGAGCGCGCGTAGCTACAGCAAACCCGCGCTGTCCGCGATAGCCAATCACCGTTTAGAGTAAATCAATGGCTGGGAGGTGCCGACACTTGACACCGTCCCGTCAATCAATCAGTCAAATTTGCCTACTGTATAAGCTAAGTAACGGGCCTTTACCCAGTTGCACCTGGTAGCACTTAGTAATCTGTCCAACAACCAAGATGAACGACACGTCGATGAGCGATGCGTCCAACTTGGCGGGGCGACAGGCACATCGCTCGAGCACGCCAGCTTTCCTCACCTGCCGCTGATCGAGTGGGAGGCGCTTCGCCGCCTTGCTGCGGTATCCGGCGAAGGCGTCATCAAGACATTTCTGACTGCCGGCCCCGGAACAAGATCAACGCCTGGTCACCCAGGAGTTCATGGCACGTGAACTCGCCGCCCTTCGTCGGCGAGTGTCGACTCCCACGTTGCCCAAGAACAAGACCGACATCGTGAAGCTCGATGTCTCGATCTACAGTGGCGAAGGCGCCGCTCGCCTTCACTTGAACCGGTGGTTCTGCAAGATGGACATGCTGCCGAACCCGGCAGCTGTCTACCGACCTAGCGAGAACTCGCTTCCTCCTCTCCAAGTTGGGGGGGGGGGAGGAATGGGCACTCGACAAGCTCGTTGCCGACGCCACCTGCTTCCCAATCATGGCGTCCATGAAGTCCGAATTGCGGCTCGCGTTCGAGCCGCCCTAATCCGAGAACGTACAACGAACGGCTTTCTTGTCGCTGAAGCAGGGATGCCTGTCCATGCTCGAGTACATCCAGTGTGCCCGTCACCTCGTATCATTCATCACGACGAAGCCGAAGGACATGGCGACGCAAGTCCACGTTTTTATCTCCGGCATGAATGCTGGCTACCAGCGTCTCTATTTGACGAGGAAGCCACCGAGCACATCGGAAGAGGCCTTCGCGGTTGCACTCCGCGAAGACTACAGCGTTACGGCATCGCAAGCATTCAACTTCTCCCGTCCTCTGTCCACTGCTGAGCCAGAGCCGACTCCCATGGAGGTCGATGCCATTCAACAACACTACGGCGGACGTCGGGAGCCGACATCATTCCAACGGTATTCTCACTCGTCTCGACGCGCGGGTCGCGTCCGGAGCGGTGCTTCCTTTGTCGGAAGCCGGGATATCGCGCGGCAGAGTGCCGCGCGTCGGCGCCTGTAGTGGCGAACGTCACGATCGAGAACGACGTCGCCGCACCAAAAACCGGCGACACCCAGTAGGCGCGGGGCGTCCTACTGGGCATGGAAAGATAGACGGATCTCTGGTGGCAGATCCTCCTCCTAGCCCTCATGTGCTTCACGCACAACTCTCTGTCACCACCTCCGGCAGCGACTCGAGACTGGTCATACTCAGTCTCCATGTTGAAGGCGCACAGCGCCTGATACGTGCACTGCTGGATTCGGGCGCGACAAACAACTTTGTTCGCGCCGATGCTTTGTCGGTATTACCGACGGACACGCGTATTCGCGAAGGTCCTGGTCACATGATCGTCAAGTAATGCTGACGGTAAACCATGCCGGATGCCCCGCGCTCGGCCACCCTCGCATACGAGTTCGATGGATTCTCTTGATCAGATGACTTTCTTGTAATTGAGCTGGGAGGCTCCTTCGATTGCGTCTTCGGGATCCCGTGGCTCGCTCGCCACCAACCACACATCGACTGGTTGACACGGACTGTCCGCCCCCGCGACATCGACGTGAATGCGGTGTTAGCGTTCCTGAGCGGAACGCCCAACCTTTGGCCACACGTTGCAGTCATGGATCCAGACTCCATTACCACTGTTGCGCCTGAAGTGAGCGATGGCCCTTCATGTGCAGTTTGTGAAAGTTCAGCTTGTACCGGTCCTAAGCAGGAGCCTCAGAAAGAGTGTGACGCGGTCGAGCAGGAGTTCCCGTCTCCTGATGAGCAGTGGCGCACGAACAAGTCGTGGTTGAGCGTGGACTCCCACACGCCGTCGAACAGGGGTTCCCGCGCGTGGTCGAGCAGGAGCTCTCCGAAGTTGAACAAGTTGATGTGTTTGAGCATGGCCTCCTACGCGCGGTCGAGCATGGGTTCCCGCGAGTTGTAGAGCGGGAGCTCCCTGATGAAATGGACGCGGTCGAGATGTGTGACCTGCGTCCTGGCGCCGATGAAGTGTCCCGGCGCCCAAGTTCAACAGATGTGATCGAGCGTGGGTTCTCACAGTCTCTTGTTGCGGATGGTATTCCACGTCCCGTCCGTCGTACGCCTCGATGACCTCGCACCGTGTCAGAAGACTCAGTGGTTACTGAGTGCGAGGTCATATCGGTTCTGGCGTCCTGCGATGAAGGCATGTCTCAGCGTGTACGAGACGTCGAGGTCGCACGGCCCCCGTGCGACACCGCTGCCATCACTGCGCTTCCCGGCTTGTCGTGGAAACACTTCCTCCGCGACCTGAAGGGCGGCGAGATCGAGCAAGAGTGCATGATCGTAGCAGATGATTCTGCGTCCCTCGCAACGGTCGAAGTCAAGGCCGAGGACCCCGCGTCCGACGCTCGGACACGACCGAAAGGGGCAGAGTAGAAGAGCGCGCGCACTACGCTGCCCAGTCGTTGCGGGCACTAGAAGCATCCGGCAGCCCTGCCGCCCCCCTCGTCCGCAAGTTCGTCGATGTCTTCCCGGACAAGGTCCCAGCCGACTTGCCTCCCGACTGTGGAGTTCGGCGTGAGGCTGATCTCACGCCTGATGCGGAGTATTGCGTGACGCGCAGTGGCCGCTTCCACGCGATCAAGTAGAAGCCATCGACTCCTTCTTCTAGAACCGCCAACAGGCTGGCCACATTCGCGAAAGCCTGTCACCGCACTCAAGCCCGACCTTCTGCGTGAAGAAGGCCATCGGCGGATGGCGGATCGTCCACGCCTTCAACAAGCTGAACGATGCCACCATCCCGGCACAGACCCCGATACCGAGGAAGTACATGGTGTTGGACACCATGTCTGGCAGTACCCAGTACAGCACGATTGACCTGATGGACGGCTTGTACCAAATCTTGATGCGAAGACGACGTACCGTTGACAGCTGTCAGCACACCTAACGGAATGTTGTGAGTGTGGCTTGTAATGCCGCAGGGGCTCAAGAACGCCCCGGCCGCTTTCAACCGGATGGTCTCCAACCTGCTGCGACCATTTTGTGACTTCACACCCAGCTACTTCGATGACATATTTATCCACAATCATGCCGTGCCCGGCATGACTAATGCGAGTGGGGTGATCACCTCCGCCAAGTGTTCGAAGTGATGCGACAGAACAAGCTGTACGCCAACTTGAAGAAGTGTATCTTCTGCGCTCCCGAGATCCCTGTGCCCGGGAGCTACGTCAGCAAGGACCGCGTCCGCACTGATCCGGAGAAGGTGGAAGCCATCTGCGCGTGGCCAGCGCCACAGTACCAGAAGCAACTTCGCCAGTGGCTAGGTCTGGCCACCTACCTCCATCACTATCGAAGAACTTTGCTTCGACTGTCCGTCCATTGTCGCAGCTCCTCAAGGCCGACACCTGTGGTCGTGGCGTCCTGAGCACCAAGCCGCCTTCGACGCGGTGAAGCAAAGCGTGTCCACCGCGCCCGTCTTGATGCTGGCCGACCACTCGAAGCCCTTCCATGTGGTGTGACGCCAGCGACTTTGCGGTCGGGTGGGCGCTGATGCAGCACGACGATGAGGGGCGCGAGCGAGTGGTGAGTTATCAATCGCGCCAACTGAAGCCAGCAGAGCGAAATTATCCTGTCCACGACAAGGAGCTGCTGGCCATGCGCTACGCACTCATCAAGTTTCGGATCTATCTCCTGGGCGAACGGACATTCGCCCTCTACACCGACCACGCGTCGCTGCGGACAGCGACGAAGAGCACACATTTGTCCGAGCGCATGGCGCGCTGGCTCTCTCTATTCTCTGAGTACAACTTCGTCGTTCATTGCAAGCCTGGCAAGACCAACATCTTCACCGACGCGCTCTCGCGTCGGCCAGACTACGCGCAGACAGGTCGCCATGCAGACGAGTGCGCCATGTGTATCGCCGAGAACGTCGCTGCAGTCGAGATCGCAGCGACCAGTCCGCTCCGCGACGCGGTATGTTACGAGATGATCAAGTACTTGAAGGATCCGTCGGATACGGCACGATGCCGATTGTCCCCGCGCAGTCGTGCCCACGTCGATCGCTACACACTAGATGGGAATCTCCTGATGTTCTGCGTCGACCGCGCAGACCATCCACGTGTCGTCGTCCCGCTTGACGACGACCTTCATGCTCGCCTAATCCACGAATTTCACGACTCGCCAAGCGGCGGATACCTCGGCCGCGAGAAGACATTCACGGCGCTCACACGCGATTTCAAGATGGTGCACCTTGCTCCCGTAGCACCCACCATCACCGCGGTCTAAACTGCGGCGATCTTCGTCGACATAGTGTACCGGCACCATGGCATCCCGACATCGATCGTGTCCGACCGAGACCCCCGCTTCACAGCTGCGTTTTGGCAGGAACCCTTCAACCTCCTCGGCACACGACTGCAGATGTCCACTGCAGGCCACCCGGAGATGGACGGACAGACAGAGCGCGCAAACCGCGTCCTCGAGGACGTGCTACGCAGCTACGCCACGTCATTCAAGTCATGGAGTACGTTCTTGCCCATCATCTAGTTCGCCATTAACAACGCCGTCCACGCTTCGACGGGGCTGACACCGTTCTTCGTGAACAACGGCCGCCATCCACGAGTTCCAGCGCTCCTTGAATTGGAGCGCTCAAGTACAACACGCGAGAGCAATGAAGGCGACGCAGACGAGTTCACACCCACAGCGCCGGGTTCGCTCTCGACCTCCTATGGCGTGAACGCCGTGGCGACACGGTCTGCGAAGAAGCATCCTGTGCCAGGTGTGCGCACATACGCTGCCACGAGGGCGGCGCCACAACGCGTAGCAGACTAAACTTCCCGGACGCTGATTCGTCCACGACAGCAGCGTCGCGCTATTGCGCTCCAAGACGAGCCCGACGCGGAATAACCGGCCGCGTCAATTCAAGCGAACTTCGATCCACTGCCCGCAACGCAACCGCGCGATGTCGCCGCGGTTACCGAGTTCTTACAACAGCGCGAGTCCGTCGTTCGCTGTGTGCGCGATACGATCGCGTCTGCCGTCCATCGCCAAAAGGAGAATACTAATTGTCGAGGTCGCAAGAACCTCGACAAGTTGCGGTGGGCGACCGTGTGTTGTTATCCACGGTCGACATTACACCTTATTCTGTGACGAATTTGGGTGCAAATAAGCTCGCGCCAAGATACCTTGGACCATGAAAAGTGACAAGAGTGCTAGGAGACGCCTACACGCTACAATTACCCACCGCGCTCCGCCTACATCCTACATTCTACGTCGGCCGCCAACGTCGCTATCATCCAGCGACTATCCCCAGTGACGCGGGTAATCACCAGCGCCCGTGTTCCCCGCTCTCTCGCGCGATTCATTTCGACGCGGCACGCGATGCCGAAGCTCCTGCTTCTCGCGCTCCACCTGATCCAGACGCCGCGCAAGCCGATCGAGACGTTGTGAGTGCACGGCGTCATCATAGCGGTCGCGATCCCCCACTCGAGCGCGACGGTCCCGCTCCTCTCGTGGAGCGCGGGTAATATCCGCCATATCGTGGATCGTATTCTGAGCATGACAATGCTCACGCTGTTCGTCGGGTCTCGCGTACGCGTACGCGTCGCGGCGACGGCCGCCGCGACGAGGGGCTCCCTCCCGATCGCCGTTACCTTGTGCGTTGGCTGGGACCAATGCCGGATAGTTGGGAGCCGCGCGAGATTCTTCAGCAGGACGTTCCTGACGTGGCGGCAGCGTACGAGGCAAGCCTCGTACCGGTGACAGATCCGTGCGAGGGCGCGGCTGTCCGCCGCGCCTAGCCTCATACCAGGCCCTTCGGAAGAGCTCAATCACATCTCCCTCCGCGACTTCGAATCCAAACGGACCGGCTTCTCTCATCTGAATTGAGCGGTGGTGTGACGGGCCTCTATCACACAGTTGCCATCGCGCTTCTGCGATATCCAATCACCGTTTAGAGTAAATCAATAGCTGGGACGGTGTCGACACTCGACATCATCCCGTCAATCAATCAGAGTCAAATTTGCCTACTGGTTCCTACGTTAACAGTGTAAGCTAAGTAACGGGCCTTTACCCGGTTACACGCGCGGGGTGCCCGCGAAGCAGGGCCGCGCGGTATTTGCGGGGGTGGGCCCAGCACCGAGCTTTCCAGCGAGCCGAATACTGTAGCGGGCCGAGCTTAGAATCTTTTCCTCGCAAGAGTGCAGCGACTACACTCTCTCGTCCAAGTCGAAGCTCAACAATTCAACACAATGCGCTATCAACTCTGTATCATCTTTTCTTGTTAAAAAATGATTTTGGGATAACAAGGATTTCACTCTTTGCCTGAAAATTCGTCCTAGTTTTGGTACAAAACCTAGGCCATGTTGGGGTTTAAAGTCAGAGCCCGACTTGAATTGAATGCTAACCCCGTTCGGTCCCTTGTTGTTGTTGTCGCTGCAGCAGCGGCTACTGGCGATGGGTTCGTCGGGTATTCCCATGGTCACGTCGTACGAGTTCGTCAAGCGCGTGTGCCGCAAGCCGCAAAAGACGGACGCCGATGCCTAACTCCTGTATACCGTATCCACTCCAGTTTTTGCAGCCATCCTCTAGACCCAGAGAGAAGACACATAACGTCAGTTTATAGACTGACAACCCTTGTCTTGCAGCGGGGTCTTAAGCAAGATTTATCTGGGTCGTGGCTTGCAGAGGACCTCTGGTTTTGCAGGGGGAAAAGGAGGTGATATTGTTTGTTGTCAGCTATGCTTCGTAGGCCGACCTCGTTGGCTCTCGCTTCTTTAAAGAGAAAAGGAATCTGATCTTCAACCTTACCGGGTGAGACCAAACGAGCAGACTTTCCACGACGGCGTTCAGTTTGCTATTGTTGGCATCGGTAACATCGTCCGGTGGCGGCCAGTGTTGTCTCTCTGTCCCATGCTGTTGCCGCTTAGCATGGAAATAGTCTGCGAATGTTCACTTGTTGGTTGGTGGCACCGTAGCCGAGTGTCACCGTTCCGTTGTCATGCACTGCCGTGATTGCAAACGGTCTTTTGCAACTTCCCGATGTTTGTTTTCTTGGTCTTTGGGAGTTACACGCACATGACATGATCTCCGATCTGGTAGATATGTTGGATCCGCGTAGCGTTTTTCTCGGTCGTTATCTTTTAGGATTGCATCAAATCTCCGCTTGGTTAGATAACTTCAGTTCGCTTCATAGAGCTGATGAGTTATCGTGTCTTGGTCAAATATCAATTGTGTTGGCGTCGTTCCTAAAATAGTGTGATAGCTTGCCCGACTTGCGGACGCTGCGTATTGCATAACAGTAGTGGGCAACAACCGTTTATCCTACCGTTTTTTTAATACATCGAACATAACCCGCCCAAGAGCTCCGTCTTACACAAAGTTGCACCCTTTCGCTGTGGAAGAGACAGAGCACCATTCCTATTGTTAATATTTATATGAGCTATTTTTGTTTTCGAGAATTTCATAGCATCGAACACAATTACCAGATAGTTCTCGAACCCTCACATCAAAAGAGAGTACTCTAAAGCTATGAAGGAGTTAGAGCACCTATAACATAGTCATTATTAAGAGGAAAATATTATATCGCTGTGAAGGAGGTAGAGCACCGATCATATAGCACAAATGAGGAGGAACAATATTTGAATAACTTTTTCCATCCTATTTAAACAGATGAATGTTAAAGATATAAAATACTACTACCACTTCTACTACTGAACAAGCAGAAATGTGTAATATCATTCTCAGGAATCGTAATGTCTGCTCCAAAGCTCCGACAAAGTTTGCTGCATGGGAAAACATTCGATAGTTGTTTCAAATGCTGAGAAAGCTGAGAAGATATGCTCAATATTTTCAAAGCTGACCTCTATGAGGAGGTCTCATGTCCTTGCGGTTATATCGGAAAACGGTGGAACTACGCTCATCATCGGAAGACAAAAAGACATACATCATGGCCTTCATCGCTGCCAGAATCGGAGAACGGTCACGCTTGGAGATCTCCAACTCTTGAGGAGATAGAGAACTATAAATGATAATGCGTAATCATTCAACCAATCCTTTTTTTCTCGAAATCTTGTGGTATAAGAAGGAAAAGGTTCCATATTTAACACTCGAATACTAAGTTATATAATCATGGTTCAGCTATCGTTCAACTCAAAGTATGCATTCATCGAAGACATGCTTAAGGATCGGACATATTGCATTCGATTGATGACATTTACTTGGTTTAAGGATCGGAGGAAATACCCGATCGTCATTACCAATGTGAAGGCGATCTTATCGGAGGTAATCAGGAGATAGAATGTTATGTACCTCGCGATAGGACTTGGTATCGTCCCGACAAGAGCTGTTGCTACACAACTGCTTTTGAGTATAAATGTCGGAGTTGTGGATATTACGAGATACGTAAATAATCGGAATCAATTTTTTTTACCTGTCTTAACAAATGATTACTTCGTATATAGATACTATTAATAATCTACAGAAATGACTTACTCACCCGAGAAGTATCAATCCAACAAGGCAGCCATCGCAGCTGCGCAGAAGCGATATTACGAGAAGAACCGCGAACGGATTCTCGCTCGTCAGAAAGCGTACGATGAGAAGCATCGTGAGGAGATAAGCGAACACCAGAAGAAATACTATGTTAAGCGCGCTGGTAGGATTGCTCTCGACTAAATACTAACTTTTTATCGGTGGATGGAAAAGTTTCTATTTAAAGCAAACCCTGATACAATATACCAAGTAGATAAACGAATATTTTATCTTTTACCTCATAAACTCTCCATGTTGTCCTACTGACTCGATGCTCTCAAGCGACTTAATATCCAGTCAAGCGATGGGGTTCTTCCTTCCGTGTCAAGGTGAAGAACCAAAACGGTCGCGTCGTATATATCTCATCATTCGAGAAGGGTAAGAACCGCGAGCTTCTGTCGAAGCAGTACAAGCTCTCTGAGTCTCGTATCTCGAAACACTTCACGCCCAACTACAAGGAGCCTTCCAACTTCAGCTTTCGTAAGACCAAAGTCTATGATGAATACCTATACGAGAATCACTCGTGTAAGGACATCATGTCCAACATCCGTTCTGTACGGGCTAAGGAAAACAAAGCCTTCAAGGCTCAAGTACAGCTCCGCTACAAGCTGGTCGATCGAATCACCGGTCTGGAGAGAAACTACCAGCCATCGACGAATACGGGTGTATTCTACAAGTTGATTCCAATCAATTCTAAGGCTGGTATGGAGAAGAGATCATGTCTGAGATAGAATCGAAGGATTTCACGGAGAGAATCAGCTTTCCTTCTTCGAGCTATCAGCCCAAAAGAGATTACCATGACTAAGATCATGATCTACAAGCGCGACCACACCCTCGGAGATTCGGAGATTATCATCCCCGGGCTACAAGAAAAACAAGTTCATCACCAATTTTCCTAAGCCAAACAAGTGTGTATTTTACTGTATCGCCTATCATCTTGAGAATGATGCTCGCGCCGATCAAATGATTGGACCGGTCAAAGACCGTGTATCAAGGAGTATTGTTCATACAAGGTTATCAAGTACTCTGCCAAGTTCTTCAATGCTACAACCTATCGATATCATGCAGTTCGATGAGCTGGAAGAATGTTTCCAACTCTCGATCAATGTGTTTAAGATGGATCAGAGAACTCTCGAGATTTCGAAGATTTCTGAATCTGAGAAGAGCTACGAAAACGTGATCAATATTCTCGACTACAAGGGACACGCCATGTAGATCAAGAACATTGACACCATTCTCTCTAAGTATCCATGCAACGTGTGTGATGCTATCTTCACTACGTATGAGAATATTTGGAGCCACAAGAAGACGAAGTGTGAATTTGAGGTCCTCGAATCATTCCCAAGTGAACCAACCATATACCGGCCTCAGCAGAACCAAGTGAAGAATCTCCTTACCAAGTATCGAGTCAAGGATGTCGACCATACATCGACCACTTCATCGTATATGATTTTGAAGCTATCTTGATGCCGACAGCTACTCAGCGTGGAGAGAGTACTATCTACACTAATAAGCATTATCCCTGTCTCGATGAGTGTATGCGATAGTCTTACAAACGAGGTTCGATGATTTATCAATGAATCACCTATCCAACTACTTAGGGATATGTTCAATTATATTAGTGGAGAGAGCGATAGGATCGGACTATACAACGAACACAAGTTCATGCCTCTCATCGAAGCTATCGATGGTAAGATTAACTATCTGGCAAAGATGAACCCTGGAATCAGGGATGGAGTTAATTTCGGCAACATTAAGAAGATGCGTAAGGAGAAGCCGAAGCTGAAAGTATTTCTGGATAAGAACTCACGCTTTGGGAGAGAGATTGAGTCGATCGAGAGCATTATCTATCAAGCCCCACTCGTTGGCTTCAACAGCGGTAGCTATGATATCAACCTCATCAAGAATGATTTATTCGTTCTGGTGTTCAGAATATCAAGAACGTTATCAAGAATCCAAGCTACATGTGTATCTCAACTAATTCTTACAAGATCCTCGATATCTGCAACTATCTTCCACCAGGAACGAGCTATGAATAGTATCTCGAAACGTATCTTGAAGCATGTGAATGCGGTGACAAGATTCGTTGCATCTGCGGTCTTGGCAAGGGGTTTTTCCCATACGAGCTCATTTCTTCATTCAAAGTACTTAGTCAGACTTGCATTTCATCAAACAGAGATTTTGATAACGAGTTTCGAGAAACTGCCATCAATGAAGATGACTACGAGCGAGTCAAAATCGTTTGGGAACACTGTGGGATGAAGTCAGTGAAAGAGCTATTGATTGGGTACAACAATCTCGATGTCAAGTTATTTGTGAAGGCAATTCAAGCTCAACGTGAATGGTTTAAGCAATTGACCTCGACATCTTCACTGATGGTGTCAGTCTCCCTGGTCTATCCGAAAAGGTTATGTACCAAACCTGCTTCAAGAACCTTGAGAAGCCACCAATGCTTGCAGCGGCACCGTTCAACTTCCTTGAGCAGCGGTACAACGGATATTATGACCAAGACAAGAAGGCTAAGCGCGATGTTGTAACGACTATGCAGCATTTCGATAAGATTACTGAAGAAGCAGAAGTTTCTATACGGACTCTGTTACTGCCAGCTAACGCTTGAGACTGCATCTGCCGATCGAATCAACATCAAGCTTGGACATGAAGATGGCAAGGTGTCCTCATCGGTTGCATTTCTTGCAGTGTAGCACGTAAGGATATACCTCTGAAAGCGTTCAGATACAAGAAGTTACTCGACTTCAACAGCAACAAGCTTGTTTACTCAATCGACGCGGAAGAGAAGGAGATCTACCACAAGGTGAAGGCTAACATCGTTGGTGGCCTATCAATCATATTCAATCGATATGCCAAGCGCAACGAGACGAAGATTCGTGGCGGAAAACTCTGTAAGAAGCTCATCGGATACGATGCTAATGCCATTTACCTTTAGTTCTCGGGAATGAGATGCCATACGGACGTCTCACAATGATCGAGGCCTATGAAGGAATCATCGATGATATCGAGGCTGACAAGATCTTCGGTTTTCTCGAGTGTGATACCAGAACGCCAGAGCACCTCAAAGACTACTTCTCAGAGATGACTCCCATCTTCAAGAATGTTGAGATCGACTGCAACGATGAGAACATTATCGGATCTCACATGTACGAGTACAACCAATCCCGTGAGTCAAGTCGCGCAAAACTGGCTCGCAAGCTGATTGGAAGCTACTTCGGCGAGAAGATCCTGATCTACACATCTCTGGTCAAGTGGTATATGGAGCATGGCATTGAGATCAACAATACCTACAGCTTCATCGAGGCAAGCTCTCACTGCGCCTCTAAACCATTCATGGAGGAAGTCTCAAACGCTCGTTCGCGAAGGTGATGCTGATAAGAAAAAGGCAATGATTGCTAAGATGATGAAGCTGGTCGGCAACAGCGCTTTCGGTCTGGTATGGACAAGAGCAAAGACAAAGAGGTTAAGTATGAAAGCTCCGACGCAAAGGTTAAAGCCCTCATTGAGAAGCACAATTTCCACGATGTTGAGGAACTGGCTGGCTCATACGAGGTCAGGCTCAAGAAGCGCCGCATCAAGCTCAACAGCCCGATCCATCTCTCGATCGCAATCTATTAATTAGCTAAGCTGCGTATGCTCCAATTCTACTACGACTACATCGACAAATCTTTCGATCGCTCTGACCTTCAGTATCAACAATAAACACTAATAGTGCTTAACTCGCCTTCAGCTGTGAAAATCCTTCAGCGAGGTAATCAAGCCGGAGCTCCAGGATCACTGCCAACACAAGTACGAATGGTTTCCTCGCGATCAGACTCGGAAGTACCCAAGTTCGACCGTCGTACACCTGGCCTGTTGAAAACAAAGTCGTCGGGTGAGCTGTGATTTCGCTATCATCCAAGAAATACATCTGCAACATGCCAGATGAGACATACAAGGTTAAGGTCTCTGCCAAGGTTCTTCAGCAGGGTCGCGGTGGCAACAGTGATGTGTTGAACCCTGCTGGATTCGAGTTTGTTGTCAATGACATATCACTCTCTCGGGAACGAACAAGGGCTTCCGTATCTGTAAGGAGAGCAGAGGTATTATCACCTACACAGCAGAAGGCTCCTCTGAATCATTGGTACGACAAGCGACAAGAGCTCTCGGATGGGGTTTCAACGATTCCTCTAGAGATCTAAAAGTGCTGTAAACACATATCCTTTTTTGCTCGATCTATATATAGGTGGCTACGATGGAACTACTCTCCAAGCTCTTCAACGATCCCAAAACAGGTTTCGCGGTGTCCAGAGCCTGTATGAGAAGGCTAAAAGCATCGACAGCTCAATCGGTCTCAAGGATATGAAATGGTACGCGAGCAACTCCGATACGCTGATACTCAACAGTTTCAGGATCAGCGACGCCGCTTCGATCAGTTCCACATCGCAAGCAACAATCCAGATTCATGGCAGATGGACTTAACTTTCTGAGAAGGGAGAACGCTACTCACAGCCGTCAATATCAATAGTCGATTGGGGTACGTAGAGCTAATCCCCAACAAACAAGCAGACACCGTTCTGAGAGCTCTCAAACGTTTCGTAAAACTTCACAAACCGAGCGTTATAACGAGCGACAACGGATCTGAATTCATGAATCAACAAGTCCAAGAGCTATTTCAAGAAGTCGAAATTACTTATTTCAACAATGAACGTGGGGAACACTCAACGATGGGGAAGAGCGATACAATCGAACGATCAAGCAACCTTGCTGCGTTCAGGGCTTACTCTAAGCAAGCGATTAGTATCCGACTTGATTGACACCTACAATTTAGCTCAGCATAGTGCCATTGGCATGACTCCAAATGAAGCGAGAGGAAGCGTCATTCAAGTGGAGCTCGATCTTAATCAAAAACTACAATAAATTCACTACGGGTGAGCAGTTGTTTATCGTCTGAAATCGAAACAATTTGGTAAGGAAACAGCGAAGTGGAGTACTCTCGTCTATGAAGTTGCAGGAATGGATGGATATCGCATCCAAATACGCTTCAAGAACGACCACGTGCTTTATAAGTCCCCCCAACGAGCTCAAACGCGTCAAGCTTGCTATCGCGGATACGGATGTTGAACCTGGTCAGATATATGAAGCGGAGGCGATTCTGAATCATAAACAAATGCACAGCGGCAAGTACAAATCTTTTATCAAGTGGAAAGCGTATGACGAGCCGTCATAGGATAGTCAGGACAGTCTCCGGCTAATCAACAAAAATGATGTGAGCACGCTGGAGAAGCAGTACTGGGGTACAGATCAAGCTTCGCCGGAGGCGGTCATCTGACTGGCTTGGAGGCGCCAATCGCGCAATTTCAATTCGTGCTGTCTCAGCTCGTCTCCTAAGCTCTACATATTTTTTGACAATAAGTTGAGCTTCTTCCTCATCATCAGTGTTGTCATAGACTCCAGCGGCATCAAGAGCATCGTATTCTATGTACTGGATCTCATCCATTGCAAAAATATTTGGTGATATATATAGATAGCGATAAATTTGATATGAGGAAATGCCAAGCAACCACTAAAAGCAACGTTCCGTGCTCTCGCAATGCTCTCAAAATAGGGTATTGCTTTCAGCACGATATAGATAAACAGATCGTTATGTACCGCAGGGAGCTCGCGAAGATGCCTCAGCGAGTCAGGCGATACATTGAGATAAGCAACGATCTAAAAGAAAAGCTTGATGTAGTACAGAAACTCGACTACATCAAATCGGAACTGATCAAAATTGGTGGCGATAATCATTCATATCGAGCAATTATCGATAGTCCGTTCTTTCGAGGGCATATTGAGAAACTATTTGATATGACAGCCGTGGAGGCTCGAGATGAGTAGGATCGATTGCTCACGAGGCGAAACGCTCTCATCCATCCACATACTTGTGATCGATGGAGATTCCATAAATTTACCACTAACCAGTATTCTTAGTAAAATTATATATTGAATATTTTTAGTCAATACCATCTCTGCTATTGTATAATCAAAAAAAAAATGTTTCCGTCATTCTCTAGTCTATCACAGCGCGAACGCAAGCGACAAGAACTACTCCACAACGCTGAGCGCGAGATATCTATCGATAATCATCTAAAGCAACGATATGCGGAGATGATGTGGACCACTGATAACGAAGCGAGCATAATTCCGATAGCATCAAGCATGTTATCGACTGGAACTCAAACAACTACATCAGAGAACAATTCAGCTCAGACGACTACATCTACCATAGGTGAGGATGAGAACCGCCAGATGAAAACTTACCAGGCAATAGTCGATTTGTTCAAGCTCCAGCCTGACCTCGCATCATGGGATCTTCATCCAATGTTTGATCCGTTACTGGTAACTGATGCTAAAGCGAAACGAGACATGTACTTCCTGGGCCCTGACGCTAGGATTTATTACCGATCGTCTCGGATCGCCGTTCGAAACGATAAGCAAAGTGAACTTGTCGGTATCACGCTTGGGAAGCTACTCTCGAGTACATCCTCACCTGAAGTAGATTAGTGGATGGTCAGGTTCGAGCTCGAGAGCTACGAGAGAAATCGTCTGCTCTATGCACTGCGTTCAATGCGCTGAAGAATAACGTCGGTAGTGAGACGCTGGGTGAGAGTCGCTCCGCTCTAAACTCGATCATCAATCAAGCTATTGATGAGAATATGTCAAACGACTCGCGAACTGATGATATCGCTCAAGAATCGAAAAAGCACTCATCAAAGTCATAGAAAACAGCAGAGAAGGTCGTTAAGAGTAAGCTCCTGCATAGCTTCAATGGCAAACCTGGGTTCTATACGGGGGACGCTCGGATAATCTTCAGGGATTGCCAGAGCCACTCAGTGAATATTACATCGATTCAACCAATTTCAAGCTCCGTCAAATCTCGAATCATCGTCATCCGATAAGAAAGAGCATTCTCTTCTATCATCCCCAACACTCTCCAGTTTCTCTTCCAAAGCGCTCAGAACCGAGCAATCGTACTGGGTACTAGCGGAACCGAGATAAAATCAGCAATAAAACGACCACTCGAGGATAGCGCTGTATCTGGCTTAACCATCGATCAAAAGCGACCGAACCTCAACGAGCTGAGTCGATCGGTTGGGAGCAATTTTGATATGGTCGAGGCCGTGGTGATTATAAGAAGCTCGTTCAAGATCTATACACAGATAATCCTTGGTTGCTTCGAGAATATTTACCTCTGGCAGTATCGAAGCTGAATAAGCAATACGATTCGAGTGGATACTACCTGGACCTATTTGGCGGTATCGTCGGATCAAAGCCAAAACCAGAGACGGCACGTCGGTGACGAATCTGACAGAGGATCCGCTTGCTACGGCGGAAGCGTTGACTCGTATGGATCTTAGCTGGCCTCTAACCTTTCAAGGTGTTATCGAATATCCAACCCAGGCTGTGAAATACTACAACGATAATCCTGACAAGATCGAGAGCATCGATTCGGACCTCAGCTTCAGCAAATCCACGATAGTTTGAGAAAGTTCAATATTATTATCCCGAGCGATGGTCCATCGATTGATATGATTCTTGAGATGAAACCAGCCGTAACCGAGCGGGGCCTCCTGATGCTGGATACGTTAATAAAACCCGATCCAGTATCACTCCAACGGGGGCTATAATCTCACGCAGCTGGAGGGCACCGGTTCCTACTCAGCGCTGGTATACAAGCGGATTGGGACTAAAATTTGTCCATCTCCCGAAGCTCAATGAGTGTCTCCTAAACGTAGTTTATCGTAATTGCTTAACCGTCGGAGCATATCGCGAAATTTGTAAGGCTTTGTCGGAGCTGATCAAGACTCTGGTATTCGATGGCTCCATCAACCAGCAGCTGTATGAATCACTGTCCATGGATGACAATGAGTCTTTCATGAGCTGCTTCGTATCACGCATACTCAGCACGCGCTACGCGATCCGATCAAGGATCCACGCGATGTACTCACGCAAGAGTACTTGAAGCTGAAGGGAGAGCTCAATGCTCGGAAACGATATCCCGTCGTGATTCGTGAGCTCAAGCGAGTGCTCGTGGAAATGTACAACATCTCCTGGGCTATAAAAAAAAAAAAAAAAAAAAACCAATAGAGCGTCGATTATCCTGCTTCCAAGTGAAGGCGCAGGCGCATCGCAAGCACTGTATCTAGACCATATAGGATATCGTTTATATCCTTTTTGTAATCGTGGTTGCACTCGAACTACCGCGAACCCCCTGCTCCATCTGATAGTAGCTGACGATGTTCATAGAGGCTGAATATGTCATATTATCGTTTTGGATCACGAGAGCTTTGCTCGTGCTTCCTCCTGAAATCGAGAGGTATCGAAGACCAATGATACCATAACCAGCGTCCACGACCAGATCCTTGCTTGGTTCAACCTCACCAAGCGTTGTCAGTGATCGAGGAAAGAGCGATAGATGAGCTTGGGTACCGTTGACGTATAGGCTCGTGCAATTGAATGATCCGATCACATCGAGCTTATAACTTGTCGAAGCTCCAACAATTGAGATGTTTCCTGATGCATCCATGAGCAATCGATCGCTATTACCATACCTAATGAAGAATCTATTCGCTTCAGAGGCGTGAGCGGACCCGCGTACTCCAATCTTGCATTGATAGAAGCTCGCGATGTTTATAGAGGCTGCAGATGCCGTATTATCGTTCTGGATTACGAGAGACTTGTTTTGAGGAGCCTCTGGTAATCGAGAGGTAGTGGAGGCCAGATATAGCATACTCGGTATCAGCGACCAGAGTCTTGCTTGGCTAGACTATACCTAAACTGGTCGACAACCGGCTGATATCGTAAGCAACGCCATCCTGCTTGTACAAGATAGATTCGATGCTGTTGAGAGTCGCGATCGCTTTGTTAAAATTCAATATGATAGCCTTAGATGGTGTTGCTTGACCGGCTAGGCTGATAGTAAAGATAAATTGCTGAGGTCGAGCCATTGAGAATGAGTGATACACAATCGAGAGAATTGATAGCTCCAATGTCTCGATTTGAATCGACAACGAGAGCTGACATGGGTGCTGCTTCTCCCAGCGTGGTCCCAGAAATAAAACTTAATCTATAGTCAGTCTTGCTAAGAAATAGGGCGTCAGCCATCTCGAGGCTCAAAACGTCTGTTCCGCTCGCATAGTAATTTGGATTAGAAGATTGTTGATTCTTGCGAGGGAGGACGAGCTGTAAATCCCATTACGGTGGCTTGATTTTTTTATATATATCATTGAATATACTTTCAGAGCTTGCGGATGACGAAGCAAATTAATAACTGGGGAGCAGCACTCCCAAAAAAGTACCGTTCAGACTCTGTCGGTGATATTAAGGCGTTTGGAATCAAGAGACTATTTCGAGGAATCATTCTTGCGCCTTCCAACGCGGGAAAGACCAGTCTCGTCTTTCATATCGTTAAGAACAGCCCTAAAGGTTTTAGCCATCTACATATCATCGCCCGCAACCCTGATCAAGAACTATACAATTATATGAAGGACAAATTGAATGGCTTCATGGCTGTATGAGCCATCACTCCACCGTCGGTTGATGATTTTCAGAAAGATTCCAGGGGTGGCATCCAGCTCGACATCATTGATGACTGCAGCTCGGATATATAAGAAGCTTCAGAAGGATCTCTTCAGCCGTCACTTCATCCGCGGTCGCCACAAATGGTTCTAACACTCTTTCTGACGCATTCGTGGTTCAGCACGGACAAGTTTATTAGGCTCAACTCGAGTACCTCTGGATCCTCAAGGCGAACAGCAGACGAGACTTAAGAATGGTCATCAGCGACTTCAGTCTCCTAGGAATTACGCTTGAGAAGCTAATTAGCGATTACAATGAAGCCACTAAAGAAAAGGGTCAAGCATTGCTGACCGACAATGTTAGAGGCGTATTGAGATATAATTTTAACGAACATGCAATTCGTTTCAGTGATTGAATATACAAAAATCATGTCGAATATCATTACCCTATCTACCCGCCATATCATTTCCAATAGATTTAACAATGCTCCGATACGAGTTCCCTGGCAGCTCTGTCGAGTTCGTCAATACCGAAATTGCTATCCACAGCATCAACATGTATAATTCTCAATTCAACATCGACTCCACTTCATATGGCAATAATTCTTTCAAGATTTTGATGCCAACCGGCAATGACTACTCGACGATCCAAATCGTACTTCGTGACGGATATTACAGCTATGCCAATATCAATGCATCGGTTCAAGCAGCGACGATGAGCGCCGGAGCGTACCTGATCAATGCTGATGGCGACAATGTGTTTTATTTTAATTTGTCTGAGAACCCTACATTCTACTCCTGTCAGGTTGATCTCTCGCCTGGGCCGACGACCTTTTTCGGGCTGGTCTCGACCGCCTACTGGGCTATACTCGGACAGTGGCTCTGGATTACCGCTTGGGTTCTTGTACCCCATCTCCGGAGAACCCTTGGCTCAAGCGTCGGGAGGGTTTAGCCTCGGCAACTCCGACTCCTGTAAATTTCTTCAACGCTTGGCGAGCAACGCCGACGAGAGCCGAATCGCGACTCGTCGATGCTATGTACGCAGATACTATGCTGGCGGTCCGTCTGCGGCAGTCGATAGAGCAGGTTTGATTACTGGTTTTCAAGCACGCTTGAGGCCAGCCCAGATGGTTCTCCATGCTGACGAACCTTGAAGACTGCCCCCAATAGTTTCCATTGGGTACTCAGTCTCGCGCGGCGTAATACTGATGCGAACGCCTCTGTTAGCCTTCTTAGCTTTCACAACCTTAGCGTACGATTCTGGTGTAATTGCAGAGTTGTGCCAGAGCCAGCCAGATCAGCTTTGGTCAGCTACAGGAAAAGGTTGCCAGACTGGGCAGCCCTAAGGAGGCGAGCCGCTGGGATAGCATAGGAAACGGATAGGTCCTTGTAAAGCATGATTGATATATTAGCTTGAGAGTTATAACCTCAAAAAATTAAATAACATTAATATCCAAATCCATGAACCTATCCATTAGGTGTATTGTTTTGTGATGGCGGCAGTAGAGCCACACGAGGCACCGGACTCCACAATATTCAGCTGTGGAAGCTTCGATCTGCCTGTCAAACTACGGGAGATTTCCTAACGCGGTCGGAGGTGGGACGCCCATGCAATCGAAGTAACTACAATCACATACAGCGACCCAATGTCCGACCCCAGGGCTCGTTCTAAGCAGTACCAAATGGCTTCCCTTCGCGGGGAGCGGGCGTTCGATCTCGGAAAGCTCGACTATGTCATCAATCCGTACTCCGATGCGCTTGCTCAGCTCGATTAGATCGTGATCAGAGGTGACACCTTTGACTAGCTCCATTAATTATTTTCTCACCTGATTATATCAGCCGCAATGTACTTCCAGCATGTCCGACACTACCCAATTAGCGAACGCCTATTTACTGCAATAAGCCCTCAAATCCGAGGCACCCGTCAATGTATCTAAGGGTAAGTCCATATCAGTCATCTATGATGGCAACCAGGGATCGTACAACTCGAGATTGATCATGATTGATGCTACCTCGCAGCTAACAGGCTCATAAGGATATGCTAGCCTAAAGGATGGCTACCTTTTACTACCGTATGTTATATTACTGCTAAGAGCACCGGCAATGCTGACCTCAACAAGAGCACTATCTCTAGATTTGCGTGTGCGCTCAATGTAACGTCACCAAGGTCGTCGACTCTCTGACTGTCGAACTCAACGGTAAAACAAAATGTCACGGAATCTGAATACAAAGGCTTTTGGAATAACCTACGAGCGATGAGTGAACTTTCTCAGGATGAGGTGGCAAAGCATGGGGCTAACATGCATTTATATCATGATACGTGGTCAGGTATCAACTTTAGTGGACGGGCGATGGCTACTCAAACAACCAGATTGGTGTGACATCGCCAGACGACACAACGTTATCTCAAGCCCAGGAGCCGTGGGCATACAGCAGTGGGTTCTTCAAGCGTCTGCGAACACTCCCGCTCCCGTTGACTCTACTGAGGCCAGTGGACCTTCTCGTGGGCCTCGTTCGGTACTACGGCTACCAAACAGATCCTTCAGCAGAACGGGCGCGGCTGTTTTAAGGAGTCGGATGTAACCTCGTTTGGCAACGACAAAATTGTTGGTCACTGGTTTCATATGCTAAAATCAAGCTCATAGATCTACACTCCATTTTCAAGGAAATCGATATTTGCGCTAATCCACAGCTAAAGCTCCGCTTGCGTATTAATGCTGTTACGGTTGCTCTATCGGGTACGACTTCGACTATGAAGCTCGACTCGACCACGATGACCTCCGGCAGACTGTTCCTATCATAATTGCCTCGGCTGCAGCTGCTGCTAAGTCTGTGGCTAGTGACACGATCACTCCAGCCGCGCCAATGAACGATGTACTGGTGACTGTTGGTTCTCAGCTTTCATTCTCATTCGGCCCGATTGGCAACGCATTCACGTCTACCAGCCCGGTTGGCGAGTATTTCCCATTCACAACCAGCCGTTTAATGACCCCCTTCTATCATTTACGCAACCCGACATCTATCATCCAGAAGCCGGTGAAGACCGTTCGCTACCAGGGCTGTTCCGCCCAGATGTTTCGCAAGGGCACTAGTACGTCTCTGCGTCGCCTACTGGCCAGTTAAAAAATGCTCCTTTCGATCTCGACATTTTTGAATACAAGAAAAATGTTAATTTCGTGGCTCTTATCCCGTTCGCTGAGACGAGCGCTGGCCACTTCGCCACTCAGCACGGCACGCCGCAGTATCAGAGTCCCTTCTAGTGATCCCTCGACTTGCATGCCTGGGTCTAGCATCCATAATTTCCAGGTAACCATCGGTGACACAAACGTGTTCGATAAGAGCCAGGAGTATGATTTTGAATCCTTCCGCCGCGAGTTCAGCAAACTGGGAGCCATTAATGGAGATCTCAGCGGTGAGATCTTAAACGGATTGATTGATTCACAGCAGTGGTCGATGGCTCAACGCATCCTCGTAGCTGACTGTTCGTGTCTCACACAGAATGAGGTGCCTCAGGCCATTCAGGTGTCGAGAATCAACAGCTCGGCGACCGGCATGGATCTGCTCGTGCTCATTATTTACGAGCGAGAATTTGAGATCGACCGTCACATGGGAAACGTTCATAGAACTGATTGAACACCTCACGTTGAATGCTAATTAATTAAATTTAATTAATAGAAATGATCTGGCTACCTGTATAGAGAGCATAATGAGTACATTAAATTTTGGAAAGCATTAGTCAATGACTATTGAGGAGGTATATGCCTCTGATCCAGGATACTCCGCTGGTTATCGAATCAAAAGAGTTTCGTTGAATGCAGCAGTGATATTGGCAAGTTCCTGGATTAGAAACTTAGCAATGATGGATCATACATCATGTCGTGGGGAAAATAACGCAATAAGACGATTAAACAGATCCAAACCATTGACCCTGATTACCTTGAATAGTTGAGTAAAAACGACTTCGTTAAGTCGAAGATTCCGAAGCTGAAGATTGAGGTCGATGAACCCCTGAAGTAAGCGTGTTGATATTTTTTAATTAATTCAGCAAAATATTGTTCCTCTGGATATGAGGGTTCGAGAATATTTGGTGATTGTGTTAAATGCTATGAAATTCTCGAAAATAGCTCATGAATATTAGCAATAGGAATGGTGCTCTGTCTCTTCCACAGCAAAAGGGTGAAACTTTGTGTGTAATGGTATAGACGGAGCTCTTGGGCGGTTTATGTTCGATGTGTTAAAAACGGTAGGATAAACGGTTATTACCCTCTACTCATAACTTGTCTGCAGTTTATGTCCGGATTGCATCGGATACAGTTGTTCAGCTCCAGGTGTACACGTTCACAGATTGCATTGGCTTGAGGATTCTTGGCCGAGATTGGCTTGGGCCTAATACCATAGCTAGCTAGCATATCTCGAAATTTACTAGTATTAAACTCGTTGCTGCGATCGAAGACGACTTCTTTCGGGCGCGGATATCGACATATCCATCCAGGCTGCATCAAAATTCTCTGCAGTAGTTTTTCCACGATTGCCTTGTTGGATCGAGACTTCCAGCCACCGCGTTGCCTCGTCGATCACCGTGAGCGCATACTGGCGATCGTTACCGTACGGCCCCATCGTGTCGAGCTGAACTACATTAAAAGGATCGATGGTGTTCATGTCTCGAGGTGGTAGCTTGTCATACGCTTGAGCTCTTCCATGTAGCTTAGCGCGCTTACATGTCATGCTTTTCTGCACATATTCTACCACTGATCTTTCCATTCCATTCCAGACCAATAGAATGTGGGCTTCATCATGTGATATTGGCGCTTAGCTCCCGGGTGTAGAAGGTTGTTGTGATACCATTCTACAAGCTCGCTTCGTAGTGCTTCCGGATTAACAATTCGTTTCTGGTAAGTTAATAATCTTGAACCCATCACATTCAGAATCTGATAGTCGGGATCATTGGAATTGTTCAGACACGAACGATTATCACTTGCAAGGCTTCATCTTCATGTTGGTGTTGCTTGATGTATCCATCATCCACAACACAGTCAACTGATTCAATAAGTAAGGCCTCAAGCTCTGCATCTTGTCTCCAAATCCCCGCATATTTCATTCGAGAAAACGCGTCTGCCGCAATATTGGCGCGTCCTTGCATGTATTAATATGTAAGGTTGTACTCTGATAGTACTAACTTCCACCCTTTCACTCGCAACAAGTTTCTCCATAGGAAATACGAGGTTTTTGTGGCCCGTGTGAACTACTACTGGAAATCAAAGTAGCATTGTTCTGTACTCCTCGAGAATCTCCACTACCGATGACAATTTCAGTTCCATAGTAGTATAGTTTCTTTGCGCTGGTGGGAGACTTCGGGAATAGCATGCAAACAATTTCCCTGTTGTTGGATCTGTTCTCCAACTTGTTTTCCGCTCGCGTCTGCGTAAAGCCTGGGGGGGGGAGGGACAGTAGAACGGCTTTTGCCAATGCCTTCTTAATTCCTTCGAAAGCTTCGCTCTCCCCTGATGTCCAAACAAACGCTGCTTTCGGTGACGTCAATCTTGTCAACGGCTTTAATAACGCCGATTTGTTCGGCACCATTTCCCGGTAATAATTAATGGTCCCGAGAAATCTACGTATTTTTCGCTTGTTCTATGGCTTCTTCAGCTGGGTTTTGGCGCGGATTTTCTTTTCTTGGGGCTTAATCCCGTCAGAGCTGATAGTAAAGCCTAGATATTCCACACTTAGACAGAAGATATGGCATCTTGTCGTTTAGTGTCACGTTGTATTCTTGCAGGCGAGTGGATATAGCCCGCAGGTGTTCCAATTGATCTTCCTCTGTCTTGGAAAAGATGAGATTATCGTCTAAATAAACGATTACGAAATCCAATTCTCCCAGGATTTTTGACATGCACGCTTGATTCTCATCTGGCGCTGTTGATATATATCCCCATGGGTAGTCTTTTATATTAAAACTTGCCAAATGTCGTCATAACGCTGTCAGCGGTCGGCTTATTTTTGTCAACTGTCTAGCCTAATTAATGTTCCATGTTCGCGTCGAGAGACGAATTTTGCTCCACCTAGACGTATCAACACTTCATGAATGAGAGGGACGTAGTACGGGTGTCGCTTCAGGAACTTATTCAACGCCTTGAAATCCGTCAACAATCGAAGTCGCCCATCTGGCTTCTTCAAAAAGAAAGCTGGAGATGCCCAGTCACTATCGTAGATCTGTTCCAACACGTCCAGCTTAATAAGACGCTGGATCTCTTCTCGTGCAGCCGTTTCTTCACTTCTCGGCGTCGGGGACGGCCTAGCATGCACGGGTGTGGATTCCTCTGCCATGGACAGAATGTAATCTGGAAACTTCATACACCCCAAGTGCCCATTTTACAACTTCTGGAAGTGAGTAAGTAGCGCAATAATTCGATCGTACGTGGACTGATCAGTTTCTGCTGTTCTAACCATTTCTTTCTGGTCTCACTGCCGTGTCGTTGATTTACTTCAGTGGTGCTCACATCAGACTCGCCGTCGGCCTTCTTCTGGACAGCACCCGTGTTGACAGCCACTGTGTTGCCGTTCCATTCAATAGTTCCATCTCGAAAATTAACTATTATTCCCAGTGCGTTCATCAGGTCTCGTCCAATGACCATCTCGTCCTTCGCGTTCTTAATGACGGGAAATGTGTGCGTAATGCGCGTACCATAGTTTAAATCCATAAATCGAAACTTCACTGAAATTGAGCATTCAGCATCCACGAAGCCCTCGACCTGCTTATAAATCAAGTTCGAAGGGGATATCTTGAACCCGCACTTCTGATTTGCTGCTAGCACTTCTGCATTGCAATAACTCGTTCTGCAGCCCATGTCCACCAAAGCGGCACGTTCATCTTGCGTCTTTGACAGGCGGAAACGAAGACTCATCTGCGGCTTCTTAGCTGGCTTCGCCCTCAGAACGTTACTGATGGATTTACACTCGCTCTCGTCGCTGAATGCGTACTCCGAGTCCGAATCTTCCATATACGTCTTAACCTCCTCTGTTTTTCTGGCTTGGTATGTCCGCTGACTGTTGCCATTCATGGCGTTCTTCTTCTGGGTAAAACACCCGCTGTCACTGTGGACCTTCGTATGGTATAAGTTGCACCATTTATCACCATATTGCTTGTCTCGTACTTGAACTTGCTACGATTGATTATTCCACTTCTTATTGTACTTGCCGCGGATATCTTGCTTCCCGGAACTCTTCGTCGCGCCTTGTTTTCCAACATTCTGTTTCCAGTTCCTGATTCGTCTGTCCTTGCCTTGACGACGTATCTCCGATTGCTCCAAACGCTGGAAATATTGCACCGCCTTGATTATCGAGGCAAGAAGGGCTCCGTCCATCTCATATGCGGTTGTCCACTCCCTGGGCATGGCGCGCTTAAATATGCGAATCAGCATCTGCTCATCTATCTCGAGATCATTATATAGAAGATGCTTCAACATGCGCAAAATCTCTCGCATTCGTAACAAACATTCAGACACCGTCTCATTCCGTCTCTTGGTGAACTACTCCAGCTCCTCTTCAAGACGCCCATGGTACATAGTGGGCACAAACATACGACCACACGTCATGTAGGCATCCTCGAACGCATCTTGATCGCTGACATCAACCTTGTTCGAAGCAGTCGTCCATGCGTCAAGTGCTTCGTCGTCCAACAGCAGATTCAACTGCTGTGTCTTCTCTGCGGACGTCCACGCCTTTAGCGTGCTAATGCGTTCAAACTCTTTATACCATCTCAGCCATTCCTTCGCCGAGCCCCCACTAAAGCGCGCAAGGCTGATCTTGATGAACTCCCGTTCGTGATTGCCGTCTTCTTCTTGGTGGTGATCTGGAATGTCACCATCTTCGGCATATCTGTGCCGTCGTTGCCTTCTCCGTTCATATTACTTGCTTTTGTCTTGTTATCTATGCTTCGTAGGCCGACCGCGTTGACTCTCGAAGCTTCTTCAAAGAGAAAAGGAATCTGATCTTCACCTAACCGGATGAGACCAAACGAGCAGACTTTCCACAACGACGTTCAGTTTGCCAACGCTGGCATCGGTAACATCGTCCGGTGGCGGCCAGTGTTGTCAAGACACGCTATTCCAGAGCTGCTCTAGCTTGTGCACGTTTAGTCCACTCATCGCCACCGTGATGGTGCAGCTTGGCACGAGAATTGACGTTGCTTTCCTCTGTCATAGGGCCAGTTACTGGCGTGATGCTAATTTACAGGACTCTTTACGATTCCCAGTCCTGTAATCTTTGGATGTTTTCAGAGTTTGACTGCCCAGTGTGTACAATATAACTTGAATCCGAGACAAGAGATAGAATAGAATAGTACTCACTTTAATGCAAACTGCACAATCTCGTAGGTGTTGCTATGGCGAGAAATGGCAGCTGAATCTACTCGCAGCCTAAATTTCGATTGGTACAGTTCTCAGTGATTGCTATCCCTCGTTTTCCACGGCAAAGCATTGAAGCGATGATGGGAGCCGATTTTCGAAGGGGCCGCTAACAAGACTGATTGGGAGAAGACATAAACACAATTTCCTGTGCGCACAGAGTGCTACATGTCCATGACTGCGTCAGGAAGCTGTTAGTCAGAATCTTGCACGGGAAACGATTGCATGACGTACTAGAAAGGGGATAAAGACTTTTGTCATCGCTTGTTGCAGTAACCCTTGGTTTGCATGACGTCCAGCATCAACTTGCAAACCATGTTATAAGTTGCTGCCGTCGCGCTGACCAGATTGGCCGGCTCCTCCAGCTCCTCCGACATGATGCCTGCTCCATGTTGCAGCAATTATCCGCTTTCGTTACGCTCGCGGGGCTACTGGACGTGGGCTCGTTCTCCGGACGCGTGCCACGCCGGCGAAATTGAAGTAAGTTGAAGTTACGTAACCGAAGGGTACGCATGGGTTACTCTCTAGGGTATTGCATCATTTCCAGAATACGATCCCGATGGAAGTGACCGACGAGGAGCTCCAGGGCGGATGGAAGCCGCGCCTAGGCCCGTTATCCGTGGCCGAGAAGGTGGAACAGGCTGAGCTGCTCAAGCGCCAGGGCAACCTGCACGTCAAGCAAGGCGAGTTCAAGCGTGCGTTGGTGTCGTATGCCAGAGTGTTCGCGTACGTGAACGGCTTGTCCGTGACGGGTGATGCCATGTCCCAGTACGCACAGGGGGCGGCGGGCATGACGGCCACGCAGGAGCAGGGTGCTCAGATTCAGTCCGTCAAGGTGGCCGCGTGGTCCAACATGGCGCTCTGCCACCTTAAGCTCGGCGCGCAACCGGAGCAGGCGATGAGCTACTGCGACAAGGTGCTGGAACTCGAGCCGCAGCACAGCAAGGCCCGCTTCCGCAAGGCGCAGGCCATGGTACAGCTCGCGCACTACGAACGCGCCTACAAGATGCTGACCGAATTGCTGGAAGAGGAGCCTAAGAACGCGGGCGTGCGCAATGAAATCCGCGCGTTGCAGGTCAAGAAGCGCGCGTACGACGCCAACGCGAAGGCCAAGGAGAAGAGCACGTTCGGCAACATGTTCAAGTAGACGGAGAGAGCGAAGGTGCAACATTTAATACAGAGGAGATCCTTAGTTAGATAATGGGGCGTCCTCCAGCGTCATTCTTTAGGTGTCTGCCTGTTGTGTGGACTCTCTTACGCCCGGAAAAGATGAGGCAGCACGCAAGACTTGATGGTTTCCATGAAGTGCTGGTAGCCGTGACCAAAGTGGTTCTCCACGCGAGGTGTCACCAGGTCCGACACGTCCACGTTCACGCAACTAGCGGCGGCCGCAGCGGCGAAGGCGACGGCCTGGCAGCCAGCGGCTCCCGGGCCGTTCGGACCGGGTAGCTGCAGCGCCCAGAACAGCTTGGACAGCACGCCGTCGCGGGTCGAAAACACGTTGATGAATTTGCCTCCGTTCGGGTCAAGCGCGTTCGTGAGGTTCTCTAGTCCCTGTGTACCAGGGATGAACGCGCCGGCAAAGCTCACGGCGTTGGCGATCAGTGGCAGGTCGTCGCCTTTCTTCTCTGCTCGCAGCTTAGCCATCTCTTGGAAGACGCTGTAGATAACGGCGCCGCCCAGCGAGTGGCCTAGCATGGAGATCTTGCGGCCGCGTAGCAACGTCGGACGCTCCGCCAGCACGTGTGCGAGGAGCACACCCACCTGCTCCGCTTTGCCTTGAGCACTGTGCCACGGATTGTTTGCAAAATGCGCGACCATGGCCGACACCGACGAGCTACCGAGGTTGTCGTTGACGTGCGTGCAGAACTCGTTCCATGCGGCGGCGTCGCCGGCCTCCCATTGCACGGCGAAGACGGCGGCATTCTCGTCCTCCTGTATCCACTCGCGCCAGTTGCGCGTCGGATCGTCATTCTGCGTCATGAAGCCGTTGATGCAGAGCACCACGTGGTTGCAGGTGGCCACGTCCCCGCTCACCAGCTTGAGTTGTAGCTGCTGTACGCGGCGCTTGCGCTTGGCCACGTTGAGAGTTGCCATGGCGCCATCGTACGCGCTGGCCCATAACGTGGTGGCCTTGGCCGTAGACGTCGGGGTCTGGCGTAAATCGCAGCCAGGCGTTCAACGCGCCTAAGGCACCGCCCACAGCCACGGCCGCCAACTCTGAGTTGCCGATCGTGTCCTGATCCTGCTGGTTGCCCTGCACGCGAACATGTTCCACAACGGCGACCGCTTCTTGCACGAGGAGAGAGGACACGCGCTCACGGAGGGAGTCGGGCGGGGCGGAGGTAAAGCTCAGGGTCGACTCGTACTCCTAAAGCTAAGCAGGCCGCGACGCTGCAGCTCGCGGCAGTCGGCCAGAAAGCTCTAATTGATGTACCCTAATTCATACATGGAATGCACGTCGCATGGCCCCGACCAGGTTGTTTTCCGGTCGTTACGCCTCTTGAACGGCTGCCTTGAAGCTCATTTCACTTGCACGCGTGCATCTGACGACCGATCACGGCCAGGCTTTTGTTGCACGGTGCGTGTGTTGACATGGCGACCAGCATCGAGCGATTGCCCGACCATTTGCTGCTGGTGCATGTGTGCCGCTTCGTGCACCTGCAAGACCGTTGGCACGGCCTGGCGCGGGTTTCGAAGCGCTGGCGACAGCTCACACTCGCGTCCGTGCATCGGGAGCAGCATGTAGACTTGGTACGTCCTCTTGGAGACTTTGCACACACGGAAACATGGCCAACCGATGTGTGTTTTACGATTGCAGACGTGGTGCACGGGCGAGCACGAGCTGGAGGCCACCGCGGCCGTGTTGCTGGAACGGCAGCCGCAGCGCAGCAAAAGCGGCCGGAACTTGTCGCTGGAAGCCTCACATCTGCAGAGCGTAGCGCTTTACGGTCCGCGAGTCACGTCGCCGCTGCTGTCGCACCTGGTCAAAGGCCTCGGCAGCGACCAACTGCGGCACGTGGACGTCGAGTCCAAGCAGATCTCAGACGCGGCACTCGAGCAGCTCTGCCGCTGCGTGAGTTTGCAGACGCTGTCCTTGCACTGCATCAAGCTCACGGACGAGTCGCTGGTGGCCATCTCGCGTGCATGTCAGAAGCTCACCAAGGTCGACCTGTCCGGCTGCTCACGTGTGCGCGACGGCGGCATCGTCGCCATCGCTGTCAACTGCCCAAAGCTGCAGAAGATCAACGTCACCATGTGCCGACGGATCACCGACAGATCGGTCGTAGCACTGGCCCAACATGCATCGCTGTCTCTGGAGGAGGTGATCCTCGACCGGTGTCTGAAGGTACGCACCTCTACGACTTGAGGTTGTTCCTTTTTAAAACGGACTCACTAACGGACTGCTCTCCGCTAGATCACGGGACCCGCGATACGCTTCCTCATGAAAATGCAGCGCAATCTTCGATCGTTCTCGTGCGCGCGCTGCCCGAAGGTGCAAGGTGCTGACTTGTATACCCTCGCACAAGCTGCTCAGGCAAAGGCGACTGTCTCGATCTGTGAGCTCACCACACTTGACTTGAGCGGGTGTGCAGGGCTGGACGATGACGGCGTGGCTGCACTAGTCATGATCAACCGACACACGTTACACTGTCTCAACCTCGGGGCTCTGCACGCTCTTGGTAGCGCCACTTTCGCAGCTATTGCACGATGCGCCGAGCTCGAGTCGCTCAATCTTTCGCTGTGTCGGACACTACAGAACAATGACCTCGTGGCTATTGTATCAGGATGCACGCAGCTTTCGACATTGTTGCTGCAGGGCTGCGTGGCTCTTGACGACGCTGGTCTCAAGGCGATGGCTCCTCAAGCTATCAACCTACAGCGACTGTCGCTCGAGTTCTGCTACAACATGACAGACGAAGGCTTTGCAGCTGTAATTACACGCTGTCAGCACTTGCTCCACCTGAACCTCAAGGCTTGCAACCAGCTCACGGTCGCAGCCTTCCGCACGTTAGCTCGTCGAAAGGCCCCGCTTGAAACGCTATACATCGGCGCTTGTGCTGATACAGAGACCACGGCAGTGTACTTCTCCATCGTCAAGCACGAGTTCCCTCGATGCCGCATCCACTGGGTCTGAGCTGTCCTCGCCGCTCTGTGTAGAGTAATAATTATGCACATTTACCTTATCCTTAACTACATAAGACGAGACGATAGTTAGAAGCTACTAGCGGCCAGCACTTGAGGTGTGAGTTATCGTTAGAGGAATAAATTTAACAAGGGACGGCGTGGGTGTCCTATGTCCGTCGTCTTTATTTATCACATCGACGTAGGACGTTTTATCCATCGATCACTTTAAGAAAAGAGCACGAGGTGAAAGCGTTGTTTCATCACTCAGAGTTTTCTTTTTGAACCATGTCGGGCCGCATCCCCAACGTCAGCACACGGATCGTACCAAAGAGCATCACGTTGCCCGAAACGGGAAGCTGTTTCGACACGACCACGGTGGTCTCCAAGGTAAGACGCTACTAGATAGCTAAGCCCAGTTGGAAACACGAAACTAAACGTACTCTTCATGGTTAAGCGACGTCCGATAATCGACAAAGTGGACGACTCGGCACATGTCAGTGCCTTCTCCTTGTCCAAACCGACCAAACCACACACGGCCGATGGTTTCCTTCGTAAGGGCCAAGGCACAGGAGGAAATCTTGATCTGGAGAAAACGCTCAAGGTTTGGGAAAGTGGTCGAGTGTTGCTGCGGAGAAACTCGTGAAACTCACTCAATTGCTTAATTCTTTAGGCGGAGAAGCACGAGAATCTGTCGCCCCGTTCCCGGCACCAGCAACCGTTAGCATTTCGGGAGCGGGCTAACCCACCCGACACTTCTTTCAGAAGGTAAACTTGTCATGTGCTCATCGTTCCTTATTCACAAAACTCACTCTTTTCTTTTCAATCGTTCAGATTCTATGAACGTGGCGACCTACCGATCCAGATTGACCACGGTGGCGTACGCAATATGGTGGCGTGGAAAGTGGACATCACGAAGGTATTTACCTTGCAAGCAGAGTTCAACGACCCCATCTCCACGTTCTAACCGCTCTTCGCTCTGGATTTTATAGCTCGACTTTCATCACTATCTTCCCATTTTCTTTGACGGACTCCGTGAAGTAGAAGAGCCCTACGCGTTCCTGTCGGAGCAGGGCATTAAAGACATGCTCATCAACGCCAGCAACAAAGTGCTTCCAGTAATCCCGCAGCTCATCATTCCGATCAAAAGTACGTCAACCAACAGACCAAATAAGTGTCCATACTCACCTTTTTAACTCGTTTTATTGACCTTCTTCAGACGCGCTCAACACTCGCAACGCAGGGATCATCGTCAAGACGCTGCATATTTTACAGCTCATGGTGACGTGCGAGTCGGTGGCACAACCCGGTAGTGGCCCAGGACTTATCGGTCAGGCCCTCGTGCCGTACTACCGACAAATTCTACCCGTACTCAACATTTTCATCCGGAAGAATGGTACCGTCCATGTTAGAGTTCTACTTTGGACGTAGATTTCTAACCGATTGTTCCCTTGTCTTGTTCTTAATGTTGTAGACAACATGGGCGATGCCATTGACTATGGACAGCGCAAGCAGCTGAATCTGGGTGACCTCATCCAGCAGACGCTGGAGATCATGGAATCTCACGGTGGCGATGATGCCTTTATCAACATTAAATACCTCATCCCGACCTACCAAAGCGTGTGTGTAGGCTAAGAAGCGACCACATTGCCAGCTAAAAGAGAGCGCAGGTAGTATAACGCCAGCTTTTAAAGACTTGAGCAAAGTAAAACATGGTAGAATTTCACCACTCACTGCTTCTTACTATGAGATTGATAGATTTCTTCTCGTTCCTCCTACTGCTGCTGACTTGGGGCGTGGCTTGACTCTTGGCGGGGGTTCACGTCGACCCGTCAAGAACTGTGTATTGCTATCACCTGAGCAGGTCACAAGCTCTTCCACTTGCGTTGTGTGCGTCACTGTTCGGCCATCGACCTCCTCAGTCTCGGGACCTTCTGAGAGCCTTGTCTCCACTCGATTCGAGGCTGCATTTCGTGCTGTTCGACTGGATTTGGCTTCTAGCTCTTCGTACCGTCGAAGTCTCCGCTCCAACTCCTTGTTTGTCTTACGATACGTGTTGAGTTCCGTCACGAGCGAGGCATTTTGATAAGACAATGCTGCTGCAAGTTGGTGCTTCTCTCGGTTCCCAGCTTCCACTTGACGACGCAGCGAGTGTTTATTCTGCAGCAAAAAGCGGTTTTGACGGTGCAACTCGGCATTCACCTCGTCGGCCGAGTCGCCACGAGCTTGAAGAGCGTCCCGTTGCCGAGTTATCCGCTTGTGCAGACGACCAATCTCCGTCACGAGCGTACTCTTCTCGTGCACGGCGCTGCGTCTTACGAGCTCACCGAGTTCTTCTTCTAGCACCACAATCGAGTGTCGTACTCGTTCCAAGCGCTTGAGCGTCGTCTCGAGATCCTGCTCGTGCTTTCTCGCTAGTGACGACGTCTTGACCCGTAGTCGGTCACTGATGTTTGCTTGTACTACAACCTCTTGATTAGCTTCATGAAGTTGACTGAGATGCTCCTGCATGTGGGCCAGCTCACGGTCTTTAGGCACTAAATGTTTCTGTAGAAGTTCCAGCTGCGAACGGTGCACGCCATCTAACCGCTGCAAGTTGTCGAACATCCGTCGCTGTTCAGCCAGTTGAGCGGCATTTTCCTCTTTCTCGCGTGTCAGTCTCTTGGTTAGAGCTCTCTCGTCTGCGAGCTTCTCGCGTAGTATCTCTAGGTCATGCAAGCGTGTGTCATAGTCACACGACAGCTGCTGGAGCTCGCCGTCCTTGTCATTAAGAGCTCCAAGCAGCATTTTCACTTGTTGATTCCGAGCGGCTGCCTTCCCGTTCTGTTCTGCGAGTTGCGTGGCTCCTTTTTGCTTCTCGGCATCAATCGTACGGGCCAGAACCCCCATGTGCACAAGCTGGTCCTGGTCTTGCTGTCGGAGCACTTCTTGAAGCTTCCGCTGTGTCAATTCGAGCTCTTCAGCCACTTTCTTGTGCGTCGCAGTGTACTGCATCTTGGCTTCCTGAAGCTTCGTCCTTCCTTCAAGTTCCAACTGCAGTGCGTGCTCTTGAGCTCGCTTCTGCTCCTCTTCTAGATCAAGTTTGGTAGCGTGTAGCTGCTCTCGAAGTGAGTCGCACTCGCGTTGCAGCTTGTCCAGCGTCACTAAGTAATGATCCTGTGCGGCACGGGCATCCTCGGATAATACACGCAGTTTGCTCTCACGTTCGTCAATGGCGCCGTCAAATCTACCATGCAATTCTGCACGTAGAGTCTTTTGCTGCTCTTCGGCTGTCCTCGCATACGCCGCTAGTTCACCTTGTAGTGTCTTCTCAAACGTCATTCGTTCTTCACTCACCTGTCTGTTCAGCCTTTCATTCTCCTTCTTGAATTGCTGCAACTCGCCGTCCAGATCCAGCACATTGAGTCGACTGAGTTCCACCTTGTTGCGGTCGTACACTGCCAGTTCTTCAGGCTGACAACTACTTGTAAAGGCCGTACTGGACACATCATGGAGGTTCTGTTCGTCTCGGATGGCCGTGGTGATGGCGGACGTGCTCTCGCCGTCTCCTGAACGCTCTCGACAGAGTTTACAGGCGAGAACGACGCCATTCTTCCCATTCGAGAGTAATAAGCGAGACCGGGCAGCGTAGAATAATCCCACGACTGGCGCTGTGTGTAAGTCGACACGCTTAATAGCTCGTGAAAGGAGGATCGTCGAGTGACTCTCACCACTTCGAGGCCCACGTTTCCAACTGAAAATCACCACCGAACCGTGTGCTGTACCAGTAAAGAGCAGATTCAGATACGTGTTGCCCGTGCTCGCGCTTAAACCCGGCCCTGTCTCGAGTGAAGTGATCTGAAATGGCAAACGTTCGCCTCTATTCTCTCCGCCATTGGAGCTACGCAGAGCATCAAATGCTAACTCGCCATTGATCCATGCGCGTACGATACTGGAAGTGCCACCAGCTCGAACAAGCTGCTTTTCCGCTACAAACACGACGTACTCGTGGCTTTCGTGGCCCACGTAGCTGCTCGTAAAGGCTCCAATGACATTGTCTGGTGCAAGTGCCTGCGTGATGCTGTGTGTTCCAATTAGGTCCTCGACGTCTCCACCCGTTTGCCATCGCAACTGGCAGTGACGGATTTCTCCCGTCGCATCCACAGCGAAGAAGCTGCTGTCGTGGACGGCCCAGTGAAATCCTTCGACAGTGTCGCGAAAGTCCCGGAAGACGCCGACGAGCTGCGGTTCGCGCTGCACGCGGGACAATGCACGATAGACAAACACGGCTTTGTTGGTAGCGTGGACAGCTGCAAAGAGGCCACCACTGGGACTGTATTGAGCAAGAGAGAGCTGTTTCTGCAGCATTTCGAAGCCAAGACGCAGCGAGTCTTGTAGCAGAAAGAAAATCTGAAGCTTGGACGGGAACGTCACGAGCAATTCGGACCCGGTAGGGTGAATATCTACGCTCAGTGGCGTCTGTTGCTCGAGCGGGTGCGCGATGAAACACTCGTGGCAATCCGTTTGATTCCACACGTGAATCGCAGCGTCTCCGTCTGGTAAACGACAAGCCGCCGCGACACAAGGCCGTCTGGACGCTGCACTCAGTCGCTCCATTTGCTGCGACAATGGCGTGGACGACAACAAGCTGAGCGAGATGGTCTCATCATCGCCGCGAAGTAAACACAAGTTACTGAGGTCGTACGCTCCGTAGCCTCGTTCCGTACAGCAAAGCAGCATGACCGCAGCAGGATCCGTTGTGACGCTGACGATCCGCTCCCTTTTGGACAGCACAAAGGAGTTAGTTTCCTCTACAGATGAACGACACGATACGAACAGCAACGTACGTGCTTGGAACTCGCATACGACGCTGAAGATACAGCTCCTTCTCGTTCACTTTATGCAGTTTCGACGTCACCCGTACGACCGAGACGAGACCGTGAGTGCCACCTACGACGACACCTTCGCCAGTAGTCAGTGGACTCATGCACACTAAACGGCCCACGCCATTATGAACTGCACGAAGTGTTTGAACCAGCTCAGCGTTCACTATAAACTGCACGTCTCCGTCTTCAAGCAATCCGACCAGCACATCAGACGGTAGCCACGCGTGGTCGGCGTACTTCACGACATTCTTGACTTTCGTCTCGTCGCCAGACTTGAAACTCGCCAGCGGCTTGAGCGTGTACTCACAAAGCGTCCAGATACGCAAGAGATTGCCTCCACTCGTGGACAATTGAGCCATATCAATGACGTTAAAGCGGACGCGAGATACTCGACAGTGCACGTCCGAGAGAGCGACTTGACGGCCTCGTCCCCAATCCCAGACACTGAGACTCCAGCTCGCGTTGGCCGCTTGAGCGCTCACTAACTTCCCGTCGGGTGACAAGGCCGTCCCAACAAATCGCTCCGTCCAAGTGACAGTCAAAGTCTTGAGTAATACAAGGCGTCGTTCACTTGGACGTTTCCCCGTACTCGGATCACTTCGATCCGTTCGTGTCGTGACGCCGTACAGAGCGATGGAAGCCGGTGCGTCCGGGTTCCCTTCGTTGGCTTTCACTGCTGCTCGACAGACGGAAAGATGCTGACGTTTGCTACACAAGGCCATGGCTGTGATCTGTCCAAGAGAGACGACAGACGGTTGGTCCTGTCCCGGCACGAAGCTCAATTCTTGGGTCTGAGTATTCTGTAACACGACGTATTTACCGATGGCCAGCACGAGTTCCTGTCGACTTAGAGGCAGAATCACATCACGGAACGACGTGTCCAGACCATTGCCATTCACAGGTATCAACGTCGGGGGCGGAGGAGACTCAGAAAGGTCTTCACGCATAGTTAAGAGTCGACGTACGAGGAGCGAGTACTAGTCTTCCATGCGTTGTTGACCTCCCTATTAATACGTCGTCTGTCCCCGGACAAACTCGAAATGGCGAGCTCCAGGATGGTGACGTCTTCACTGTATTTGCCGATCCGATCACGGCTCGACGAGCTTAAACGGCAGTGCAGGAGCTCTGTGGAACTTCCGATAATGGTCACATGAAGAGACCGTCTCAGTCGGGATTGCAGCCTTTGCACGGCTTGTTTTCGAGTGTGCAGTTCTGGAAAGAGCGTTCACTGCTTCGCACACTGGAGTCGTTGGATCAAGCGAGCGTCTCATCCATTGACAGCCACGTGGAGGCGATAGAAGACCATGAGAAAGCTGCGACAGATTGTCTTAAACATGACGCGCGTATTTCTCGCTCGTACCTGGCACGATATGAACCTCCATTTCGAGAGCTTTGCACAAGACTTCGTAGGTCTCATAGACGAGTTAGTTACGTCCAGACTGGATCAACAGCAGATAGTGCATGAGAATGTTCTACAAGGCTGGAAAGAGGACATCCAACAAATGGCTACAACTTGTCACGACTTAACAAGTGCCAAGACATCTCTAGAAGAGCGTCTCCACGTGCTCGAACTCGCTCCAGACACTGCAGGAGACGTCACTTTGTGCAAAAAATGCGTGCTCGAGTACGGCACCTGATGATTCGACAGCACGAGCTTTCTATGGAGCTGGAACGTGCTGCAGAAGAGTGTGTGAATCATCGACGAGAGCTCGAGAAGACCAAGATACTACTAACAGACTAGCAAAGGACCTTGACCTTGACGCGAGCCATGCACGATAAAGAGGCCAGACAACTGGCGGCATTAATCCACCTTAATCAAGCTCAAATTGTCGAGATTCTAGACGCGTCTCGAGCCAACGCACGACATCATCAATCTCTTGAGATATTTGACCCGCTTTCGGGGTGTTTAATTGTCCACGTGACCCCCATTTCAACGCCACAAAAAACCGCCAGGTTCCCCCATCAACTCCCACGACGTGGAAGCTCATCAGGTCTAACAATGTCATTAACTAGACGACCCAAGTCTGCTATGACTCGAGGACAACAAACAATTAGAGCTCCTAGGGTCAAACCTACCGACTAAAATGCCTTTAAAATTCCAGTTAAACCATGGGCAAGAAGGCCCCCAGTTTGTCCACTTGTCCGCTGGTTGGTTCTTCCTCTATCTGTGGGTAACTTGCGGTCTTTTGCCTCATTTCGCACAAGAAATCCGCGTGTCTGCGCAGCTCCATACACGACGTTGCTGGTCGTAAAGCTCCTGCTTCGTCCGTTTGAGGCAGCGGTAACGCGTACTTGCGGTACAAACTGAAGTCGAGCGTTCCTTCTGAGCCAGATACCGAGTCAACCAGCAATGGAGCCGTCGAAATCGGTCGAGCGAGTGTCGTGGCCGCGACTCGCGCTTGTCGAGCTCGTTCACGCTTGAGATGGAGCCATTTGTCGCTCCGAGATGACGCAAAGGCGCGAATTGTCGACACAAACTCGTCCTGGAACACCTCGGCGTCCACCACAGGAGCTCGAAAGCCGTGTGCTCGATACTGATTCTCTACTTTCTGCTGCTGTTGACCACGACCACGGCGTTTCTTGTGCTCTTGGCGACTCACTCGGTCTCGATACTCCCGAGCAGCGAGTGAAAACATTTTCTTGGGTGTCGCTCTCGCTACTTGGAGAAGCTCTTGAACATCTTCAGCTGTTCGTGCTTTTGTGATCTCAACTGTGTTTGGTCGGTGACGACCTTGAAGCAGTTTGTCTTCACAACATGAAGCTTGAGCTTGAGTTGCGTGCTTTCGGTTGCGTTTTTCTCGCTTCATGTCGAAAATATGCTCGGCCAAGTCGGTCTTGAGCGTCATGAGTTCGTCTTCAGCAGCTCCAAGTCGCTCCGTCGTCACGAGAAGCTCCGCTAACGTCGCAAGTTGCGCTCGGTGGCGTTGATCTCGCTCAGCGAACGCGAAATTCCGCTGTGAGTCGGAAATGGCCGCCGCGATTTCAGCACGCTGCCAATTGTGCGTCGCCTCTTCTTGCTGCCTTACACTGACCTGCATCTGTACCAAGACGTCGTCTCGATGAGCTTTCATTGCTGTCAGATCTTCCCGGATCCCGGTACTCGCTCTCTGGGCATCCCCCAACGCCACTCGAGACTCTTTCAACTGGTCCAGAAGATTTGCTTTGTCGTGTTGAAGCTGCTGCGCTGCATCTGTTTGAATGACGAGCTGACGTCGAATTCGCTCCAGTGACGCTCTTGTGAGTGCATGACCGCTCTTTTCCTCATCTAGTTGTGTCTGTACAGACTGCAATTCCTGTGTCATTGTCTCGAGTCGACGGCGTTTGTCAGTGTTCTGCATCTCGAGGTGTTGGGCTTGTAGACTGAGGTCTTGGAGCTCAACTTGAAGTGAACCGAGTTTGTCTTCCCACACGCTGCTGCCTCCTCGTAGTCGAATGACTTCAGCAACTGCTGAATGACCCCAATGGGTGGCCAAGTCAAGTGCTGTACACCCCGCAGCGTTCTTTGTCTTGAGACTCGCACCTGCTGCTAAGAGCAATTTGGTCAACTCCATTCGTCCCCAGAAACACGCAAGATGCAGCAGCGTTTGGCCGCCAGCATCCAAGTGATCAACGTCGACGCCTGGCACGGCGAGCAATTCCGTCATACGAATACGGTCATTGTCGAAAATGGCGTCGCGAATGAACTCGTAATGGGTCTCGGAGACTGCAGGCATCGCTTCATGTGGTCTCAGTCCATCAAGTGGAACGCTTGAAGCCATCAAGAGAGGCCTATTTCAGCCCAGACTAGGACGTTATTCTCCGTTTCGCTCAGAACTTGAGAGCTTGACGAGGACGCTCCATTATGATGGAAGAGAGCGCCATGGGCGACTTTGCCAACCGGTAAGACATGACTATGATACAACTACAAGTTGCTTGACTAGTGGTGACTGACTTTCTGATGCAGACTCCAGCACGAATTTGAGGACCGAGACTCGAATGACAGCGACAGCGACGAATGCCAAGACTGGTTTGTCAATGATTCGCCTCAGAAGGAGAGAATTGCGCCTCCGATAGATGGAGAATTATCTCTTAAGTGTGACGGTACGAGGGTCGCATCGATTCCTCCTGCTTCAGGAGCTACAAGGACGACTCGTTCTATGAGCAATCCAGCCCCACCAGTCGATACTAAAGCAGTCATCGATGAGGTTTGTATAGTGAATTGAAAAGACAAAAATACAATGGACTGACGTATTTCCAACGGACAGGAACACGGCACATGCACGTTTAGTGGTCCGATGGCGTTCTTGCACCACATGCCACCGACGTTCTCGATTCTTGTCATGGAGCTAGTAACTGGAATTGAGGTAGAGCTTAAGCCAAGCCAGACATGACAACACAGATACTAACAAGTTGTCCTGATGTGGCAGGTTCCTCGTTACGGGACAAAGTTTTTCCGGATCTACATCCCCCAAGTGGACAACAGTCAGACGGACTTTTGTCTCTTTGCACGGAAACGACTCAATAAGAACAAATATCGATTCAGGTACTGAAGTGTAGTAAAAATTGATGATATTGGTAGATTGCTTATCGACTCATTATCATTTTATTTCGTAGTTTGGACGAGAGTTTTACAACTAGCTGGACGGACTCGTACTATGGAGGTAAAATGCTCATGACGGCGTCAGCAGACACGAAGCTTTTCCGACTCGTGGCCACGAAATCGGCGGGTCGAGTGCATTTTGACATTAAGCAAGAGACGAGAAAACAGGAACTGAGTGTCCGTTTGAACTCATCGGTACGGGATTGTCACTAATTATGTGGTATCGATTGTAATCTGAATGAACCTTTGGCACATGACGATGTAGGCCACTCGATTCAACTTTTTCCGAGCAAGAGCAACGTCTGTGGATAGTAAAAACGACATCTATCGCTCAAACATTCAGGTGACTTTTATTAAGGGTTTCTCCTGGTGATAACTAGATGTTGTACTAATATGTTGTATGTTTTATCATAGAAATTCATTAACCCTTTGGCGGACGTCCGATGCTCAAAAACCAACTATACGTTGTTTAAGATGGAGAAAGAGGGGGTGAGTGGACTATTTCCAGCGTTAAAATGCTCCGCGTCATTCTTTAACCTTGTTGTGATTTATGGTCTATGAACAGGAAGTCGGCATGCAGAAGTACATCATCTCCTACGTGCGGCCATTTTCACTTTTCCTTAGGTAAGCAAATGGCTACATTTTTTATCTCTCCTTAATAATGGAGTTAAAAGACAGGGAAAAAGCTAAATTGTGATGATGTGTGTGTTGTATTGTACTTGGATTAGCTGCTGTATCGCTGTGGGCGTCGAAGCCCATCTTCTGGAGTAAATACGGACCAACCGCCTGCAATAAATACAGAAACATTCATGTAAAAAAAACACATTTTTTCAAGAATCGCTGCGTCTTAACGGCCCTCACGTCCTAACGAGACAAGACTGCAGGACGGTTCTTAAGTGACTGGCTCACTGACATCATCATCTCGATCCCACGCAGATCGCGGACGGTATCTTTCACGTGGGGATCGGCCTGACACAACTTTGCTAATAGAATGGCTACATTCTTGCGAGCTATTCCATCCGGTACTTGTTGCAGAGCGTTCACGAGAACAGCGAGGTTTTCTTTCGTCCGAAATGCCTGAGTATCTATCGAATCAATGTCAGACTGCATAGCGATCAACACCTTGACGATATTCCCTACTAATCGCTCGCAAGCAGTTGGCTCGCCGGAAGGCCGACGGTAGGCGTCTTGGCCACTTGCTAGAGCAATCACTTGAAGCAGCAAAGGCACGGCATTTCTCTCACGTAAGAAAGCTCGAACGTTCGCGAGGTGCGCGCACCAGCCCAAATGGCACCAGATTTGGGCACAAAGTTGCCAAAGTTCGTCCGGAATTGCGGACGTTTTGCCACGAAAGCCCGAGTTGGCGTATTCACACACAGTGTAGAGCTTTGTGAGCAAGTTGACGCTAGTAAGACGACCACATAGTTCTTCATTCGCCACGTGCTCACTGCGACAAGCAGAATGGAGACGACAGAGAAGACTCGCGGTACGAGACAAAATGACGATCGAGTCGGCGAAACTCGACGGATTCACTTCTGTGAGAATTCTCTCGATGGTTTCGACAGCTCCGAATTCCACGAGATCGTGACTTCGCACTTGTGAAGCTTCAGCGAACGAGAGATTTAGCAACACGCCAAGAGCTCGTTTAGAAGACACGTCGTCGTTTGAAGTTGCTGGCTTCGGTTGGTCTCCGTCGCGTGCAATTTGAAGCAAGACCCGCACGAGTTTGCGGCGAGTTGCTTCGCAGTTGTTGCTCTCGACAGTCTTGTGGAGCGCTTTGTCTGTGGATAAATTGGACATGAAACCCAGTACGTTGCGCAACAAGTCCGTCGACTTGGCCTCGTATTGTGTCTCGAGCGCTTGAGCGACGGCTGCAAGACTGGCGACGCCACGCCCACTAAATGCCAGAATACCAGCGCGATCGCTGCTCAGAGTGAAGCAAATGCTCGATGCAGCTAGAGCCACTGCGGCTTTCAAGGTGCTGTCGTCACTTGGTTCATTTGTATCGTCAGTGCCAAGACACAAAGCGACAACGAGTGAAGAAAGCACCTCATTCGATGAGATCATCGCGTTTCGCCAGCTTTTCGAGTCCATTACCTGCTCCAGATAGCGAACAAGGCTTGCGAGAACGATTCCGGGCGTGTTATTGGTCGTGGAAGCAGCCGACTTGCTGAGGGCTCCAAATGAGGCCAAAACCCGATTCCGGAAAGCCACATTACGAAACATTACAACTTGGTTACGCGGAGTGTTGGCCACTGCAGCTGTCGCGCAGTTGATCATGACGTTTAGGATCATTTCTTCCGTCTGGTGGCGTGACGTGTCGACTTCATCTCGCTCTTCTAGCGACGTTAACGCGATCAAAATGCGCTCACAAAGTTTATCCATCTCGCCACAAATCCTGAAGTTGGCGCGGACATATTCGTTCTTTTCCATGAATGGCAGGATGAGGTCATAGGCTACCCAAGCGTCTTGCACACGACGTTGTTGTCCTTCCACACTTAAACTATCGGCTGTTGTTTGGCCGTTCATCTTGTTGTAGAGCGCGCGCGAGAAGCGCAACTCGTCAATAGATGACGGATCAAGAGAAATGGTACGAGGACTGTCGACTTTCGCTGTGCTTAAAGCTGTATCCAGCTCGCTGCTGGTGATGGAGTCTTCGTAATCTCCAACGATAATAGAATGCTGTTCTGCGATGTCGGGGTTCTCTCCGTCTAGCGTGAAGGCCTTTTGCATCTCATCAGCAGCTTCTTTGAACTTCTTCTGACGATGCCAAGCTGTAGCACGACGAGAAAGCGCCTTCACGCACTTCTCATCGACGTACAATGTACGGGTACAGAACTCCACGCACTCGTCCAGCTCATCAAGTCGCAGATAACACTGTGAAATATTGGCCAGCACTGCCACATTGAAGGGCGAGGCCGTCAAAGCTTCCATGTAGCTCTTGATGGCGTCCTCATAGAGCTTTTTCTTGTAGAAACAGTTGCCCTTTTGTTTCAAACCTGACACAAAACACAAGAGCGTCATCAATTGAGTTGAAGCCATGTTTCCAAGCTGGCAAAACTCACGTTCAGCCACGCGGGTCTTTTCTTCCTGCGAACGCTGCCGCTCCTCCATGTCTTGCTTGAATTGGGTGCAAAACTCGGGGTTATTGCTCTCAAACTCGCGGTTGCGCAGCTTTTCCAGTTCAGCCTCACGCTCCGCCTTCTCCTGCATCGAGACGGGGTCTTCGGGTTCCCACTGGTTCCACAACGAGTAATCGTTGACATCGCGTGTCTTGTAGGCCGCGAGGATGCGATTAGCCCACCGTTCGCTCTTACTCTTACTCTTCTTGTCCTTGTCCTCTTGTCCCTCCTCTTCGATGTCTCGCATTGAGTAACGTAACTCGGCTCTGTGCCACCAGTTGTCTTGTTCCTCCTTCTTCTCTTTGAGCTTGCGCTGCTCCTCCCGCTTGCGTCGCTCCTCATCTCGCTTGACGCGCTGCTGGCGTTCTAGTTCCTCCTGCTCCGGCGTCTTGTACCCCGGAATCTGCAGCGATCAGAACACTGTCAGCATACGATTGTCGGTCTCCACCCATGTAGCCGCTTAAAGCCCTTACGTCACACGTAAGTGGATCAAACGTGCCGTTCTTGATGTCCTCCATGGCCTTGGCGATCTGCATCCAACGTCGGTGAGACGAGACCTCTTACCACGCAGTCGTAGAGACAAAACAAACGCGTACCAGGTCCATGCGGCTGGCAAAGTCCTCCACCTCCTGCTGCGAGATACCCGAGCGGTGCTCCATGTCCAGCGCCTTGATTGGATCCATCTTTGTCGGGTCAACTACAAAAGTCTTTAATGCTATTTGTAGCCATGTCTCTTCAAAAGATCGCGTCTCTTCGTGACATATGGCTACAGTCAGTAAATTGACAAGTCACTATTGGAGGGCTTTCTCTACCATCAGTCCCTAAAACGATGACCAATAATTGTGAAGTGGTGCATGAGGGGCTGCCCTGCGAGGCGTCCGAGGCCGAGAAGGCGCTGGTGCAACAAGAACTAGGCTTCGTGCCCAACAACCTCGTGAAAGTGAGCGCGTTTGTGGACAGCGAGGGCCACACGTCTCGCACATGCGAGTCCGAGGCCTTTCACCCCGCTGTGTTGCTGCTCTACCCACTGCGCAACGCCGAAGACGCATACAAGAAGAAGCAGCGTGCCAAGGTGGAGCCCTTCCCGACCATCTATTGGTTGGCCTCCAGTGACCTCAAGGCCAGAGTGTCCACGCTCGAGGACCAGCAGTACGTGCTGACACTGCAGCATCGACTGGACGCCGATGAAGCAGCTAAGGAGGTATGCTGCGCGTCCGGACCAGGAGAAATTCAGTCTTACTCACCTACTTGATGTTGCAGAGAATGGCGCAGAGCCACCGCGAGTATGCGGAGCAGCGCTGGCAGATGATGACCCCGCACGACCTCGAGGTTGTCAAGAACCGGCGCTGGGAGTTTTTCCTGCGCGACGTCGGCATCGCCGGCATCCGCGACTTCACCAACGTCAAGTGCCTGCACACGCACTACGCGCACTTCCTGGCGACGGGCAACAACCAAATCGGTGAGTGGGTACAGGAGCTTCTGGACAGCGCAGCGACCGAGCGAACTGAAGTGCTCTAGTCTCGCCTATCGGTCATCTGCCCCACCACAGCAGCACGAAGAGAGAGAACAAAAAAACACATTTAAAGCTTCCTCTTCCTTGTGTGTCTGCCTATCAGAGAGGAATCGGCTCATAGTGATGGAGATACATATCTGTGACGAACGCTTGCCCACCTCACTCCAGACTAGGCCTACACCATGGCGACGTTTTAGATCGACATACCTACCTACAGTTGCCGGTAATAGCGTTTTTGCAGCTCATCAAGCTCTTGACCACTCGTCTACCCGCTGCCACAACAGTCGGACTTTGCTGGCGCCCGGTCCACGGCAGCGTCTATTGACACCCGACTGGCGCTCGATCCCTTGCGCACCTGGTGGTTCGAGTAGTCAAAGTTCCGCAATATCGTCGTTGCCGTCAGTGCGAACGCCTAGCAACAGCAAACAATAACAATAACAATAACAACAATAAGTTTACGCCGCAACGTCTGCTAGCACAGTCAATCACTACAGCCAACAAACCTGCTCGACATTGAGAGCCGTCTTAGCCGAGGCCTCGATGAAGTATAGACCATGAGCAGCGGCCCAGTTGCGTCCATCCTCTTCGGTAACCTCACGCTCTTTCTCAGATACGTCACACTTCATACCGACAACCATGATCTCCACTTCATCGTTGTGGCAGTTCTGGTGACACTCCTGCAGCCAGCGGCCCAGGTGCTCGAAACTTTCTCTTCGACTCACGTCATACACGAGCAGCGCACCGTCTGCTCCCCGGTAATAGCTCCGTGTGATGGAGAGGAACGTCTCCTGACCTGCTGTGTCCCAGATCTCCAGCTTGACCTTGCGGCCGTCCACCTCAAGCAGCTTGGCGCCGAACTCGACGCCGATGGTCAGATCATGGATGGGCTGGAAGTGCTGTTCCGTGAACTGTAGCAATAGTGACGACTTGCCCACCTCCGAGTCCCCTATGATGATGTACTTGAGCGTCACGAAGACCATGACCGGCTGCGAAGGAGCGAGCGAGGTTCTGCTGGACGATCGCGATCTCTCTCTTTCGAAGTTTGAAGCGGCGTATCCAAAAAAAGGTTGGTGCTGGCGCAACTTAAACTCGTGACACCAAATTTTCCAAACATTCTTTTAGAAAAATAGCAACGTAAGTTGCTTAAGTACAGTCCGCGACAGTGGTATATGAATACCATCGGTTTCTCCAAATTTTTTATCAATTTGTGTTTTCATTCACTGAAATTACCCTGGATTATAACGAATTGCAAGATCTGTCGATTGCACCCACTTTTGATGCTGAATTCCACCTGGTTTTGAAAAACGATGAGAACTATCACTTCACGAGGTGAGATACAATATATGAACATAACTTCGGGTTTGCGGAAAGTTTGCATAAGTTTGATCCACAACCCTCGCCACGCGTTGTTAATGTGTTTACTATACAGACTGCTATCCCACCAATCGTGGCGCCACTTTTCAATTCGCCAACGATGGCACGAGCTTCGCATCTGTCCGACAAAGAACGCGAGTCAATTCGAACGCTCTCACTGTGCGGTTTTTCGGTCCGGGGCATCGCACAGGTGCTCACACGCTCTGTCGGTGCAGTGCAGAATGCGTTGAAGGCGCCTGCCAATTTTCAGCCTAAGAAACGGTTTGGAAGCGTGTCGAAAGTGACTGCGCGTGAGAAGCGGCATATCATCCGCTATGTGTTCGTGCTCCTTTTGTCCGCAAAAAGTGAAAGAAAAGTACAAGTTGGTGCACAGCGTGCGTACGATTCAGCGCGTGATCAAGTCGGTGAGATGGCTCAAGAACAAGAAGCGTGGTGCCGCTCCAACGTTGACGAAACGCCACCGTGAAACAAGGGTCAAGTGGGCCGAGCGTATGGGCCTCAAGGATGACGAAGCCTGGTGTCAAGAGGCGTTCAGCGATGAGAAGAAGTGGAACCTGGATGGCCCGGATGGCATCCGCTACGAATGGATCGACACGCGTCGCCCTAAGGAGCTCAACGTCCGTCGACATACTGGTGGCGGTGGTGTCATGATTTGGGGAGCATTTCGTGCGGATACCAAGTCTGAATTCAAGTTCGTGGATGGCAACCAAGACTCCGTCAAGTATGTGAGCACCCTACGCACGCATTTTTGAACCGTTCATCGATGCGGAAAACATATTTTTCAACAAGACAATGCGGCCACCCACAAATCCCGCTACACGATGAACTGGCTTCAGGCCCAAGGGATCGACGTTATGGACTGGCCAGCTTTGCCCCCAGACCTCAATCCTATGAGAATTTGTGGGGCATCATGACCCAGCAAGTTTACGATGGCGAGAAGCAGTACAACATGAAAGACGAGCTGAAGAAAGCGGTTTTGGCAGCATGGGCTGCAATTCCTCCCAAGACGCTCACAAATCTGACCCTATCAATGCGCAAACGCTGTATCCGGGTATTAGTACGCCAAGGAGCATATATTTTGTATTAGCAACGCGCGAATCGCATCCATAATGCTTTAAAACAAATGTTTCGGTCATGTGGAAGTTATGTTCATATATTGTGTCGCACCTCGAGAATTAATAGTTCTCATCATTTTTCAAAACCAGGTGGAATTCAGCATCAAAAGCTGGTGCAATCGACAGATCTTGCAATTCGCAGGGTAATTTCAGCGAATGAAAACACAATTTGATAAAAAAAAAATATGGAGAGACCGATGGTGTTCATATACCACTGTCGCGGACTGTAGTGCTGAAACTAGTAGTACTAATATGACTACTACTACTACCCGTTCTTAAAATCAATACTAATATGAGAATGTGTTTGTGACAAATGCCCGTCTGGTAATATTACTACTCGATTTTCCTCGCTACTAATAACCCTGCCTGCAATGTAGTGTTTACGAACTGACAAATAATTTGTTTTTTGAGACGGAGTAGTATTTCTAACGTGCTGCCGCAGATGATATTCACATATTATGCAAAAAAGCTGTCAACCACTAAAATTGCCGCGTAAATTGTATTTTTCTTCTGGTTCATGCGGATAGGAGTTAGTACCTTACAAGGAAGTCTCCCTCACTGCTTGGCGTTCACTTCAATCGTGTAGTCATAGTCAATAGTCGGGATGACCGACTGGATAAACTTGAGGAACAGGAACAGGTACTGGTCACTGCGGATCTCGTTGGCCACCTGTTCTTCCGTCACCGCCTCGCCGGGCTTGCGCGCCTTGAGGTTAGCGATGATGCGCTTCATGACGGCGCCGTGCTGACACGGGTGGATGGACGCGTGCACGAGCGAACTGCGGTGCGGGTGCGGCTCCATGGTCACTGTGCGGTTGGCGTAGTCCTGCATGATGTCCTCGAACATCTGGTCACCGCTGAGCGGCGCATTGCGTTCGTCGTAGCCGAAGAGCCACACACGCGGTGTCTGATAGTACTTGTCGTAGGTGATCGACAGGTCGTACGTGCGGGTACGCAAGATGGCGTCGTCTGCGTCATCAGGCTCGCTGGCCACAAGGTAGCTGCCAGCCGTGGGGCCAAGAGCTGCCTCGTCGTCCTCCACGAGGTTATCATCCTCCTCGTAAGAACTTAAATCTCGCAGCTCCGGTTCAGCAGCAGGGGCAGGCGGACGACCGTCCATAAAGTGCTCATCCACGATGGCGCCCAGGATGCCTCCGTTGCTACTGGCAGCAGTTGAAGCCTTGGGGTTGTCCGAAAGAGAGATCTCCCCCATTTCGTCACTCAAATCAGTGACGGCGTTGGAGCTGCCGCCCTCGGTGGCGTACGAGGAAGCGGCCACCCATTCGTCCTCGCCCTCGACGGTCTCCTCGGTCTGGTAGCTCTGCTCCAGCGATGTCACACGGCGACGACACGGCACTGAGAGGCAAGAGACAAAACGACATGTCAGTCAGACCGGTGGCTCTTATAATCTATAGCAGCCAGTCGCAGACCATTGCGCGTGATGAGGAACTGCTTGTCTGCCGGGAGGTACGAGCGCCTCAAGCTGGGCTCGCCGCTCTCCCAGCGCCACGTGGGACACTTGTACACGAGCAGGTCGCCGGCCTTAACGAACTCCTCGGGTGTGAGCAGCCCCTTGTCCTCGAACGAAGATTCGGTCAGAACCGGCGTCAGGTACTCGCGCACGCCGTGGAACAAACCCTGCATCGCTTCCTTCTCTTCGATGTAATTGAAAAAAAATGGATCGTGATTCTTCTTCAAGACACAAATGTGTACCCCAATATATGGCATGTACCTATTGATTTGGGATGTATGATCCCAAAATTTGAGTTTGGGTCATTTCAGTGATGCCGCTGCGCAGCCTCATGAGCTACTCGGTGCGCAGCTTTGAAGCGCCCTTCGCCATGGAGCAAGTGAGCGTCTGCCTCTCTAGTCGCTTCAATCGCCGCGTGCATCCGGACCCTTCGGTTGAGCAACAGAAGGCGAAGAACTGGGGAGAGCTTAAGCGCCAGACGCCAAGACTTTTCAACGCGTCTAAGTTCCGCCTGCAGGGACTGTCAGAGGACCATCACTCTTCCTCGTTGCAGTTGAACTGGGGGGTGACCGATTATGCGTCTTACCTGGGCACGTGTTGCTCGTCTCTAGCCTCACAGTTGCTGGCGGACGGCGAGAAGCTGCACGGCGACCGCTTCGCCTTCTTCTCGCGGAAAGTGGGCGTCGCCGCGGTACTGGAGACTACAGACGGCCAGGTGGCGCTCATCAAGAGAAGCAAGAGTGTTGGTATATATCAGGACCTATACGATACGCCCGGGGGACACCCAGAACCGACCCATATTCAGTTGACGGACGACGTTCTGCAGACGCTGGAAGACACAGGAAACGCGCTCAGGAGGACACAGCTGGAGAACGCAGCCAAGGTGGAGTTCTTCCATTCCATTGTGAATGAGGTTCATGAGGAGGTGAATTTGGCCCCGCAGCAGCAACAGCCGCCGATGCTGCTAGGCGTCGTGCTGCAGACAGACGCCTGCACTCCCAGCTTCTGTGAGTTGCTAGGCACTAATGACAGACAATGCAGGGCGAGACGAGATGCTGAGTGTGGTGTGTGTTTTATAGCGTTCCATGTCAAGACGAAGTGCTCGGCGGACGAGTTAAGGGAACTGTATCGTGCTGGACCGTCGGACAAGTTTGAGTCGGTGAAACTCATGCTCTTGTCTGCTGAGAGCTTGTTGGCAGAGAAATCCACGATGCTGTATGGAGGCGCTAACGGGAATACGGTGCTGAGAAGGTGAATGCTAATATATTTTGTGGTTTGTGGTTTGTGTGCTGGCAGGGACGAGCTCAAGTTGACGCCGTCGGCGAAGGGTACGCTGGCCCTGTGGAAGCAGCATACGCTGCGTGCTACTATAAGACAATAGCAATAGAACGCTACATGTTGGTATGGTGCATGATAGAATGTACATGTATGTGATTGTGAGGAGTACCTCCTCATACTGGTACTTGTCGATGCTTTGAATATTAATGAATTCAAGGTTTTAAATGGCTAAATAGTTTGTGGGGAGGTTTTTTTTCCAGAAATATACCACCTCGCCTTGCAAGCGCCATAATCCCGACAGGATACAGCCGCCGCCCGGAAATTCACGAGGATATGAGGGCGGCTATGGACGTTCCACACGACCCGTAGCTGCTAGAAAAGATGCAATGCAACGACACCGACCCGATGCCGGGGTTCTACCAGTGGTCGTTCTGGGACAACCCACCCTTGGAGCACCATATCAAGGTGACTATGCGCAACACGGCATTCCCCAAGTGGACTAACGCGACGTTCTAAAACGTTGGAACTGACGAGGACAGGTTATGCCTTGCAGAAAGCTTCAGCACTTGTGCGCCAGCGAACGAAATGGAAAGTAAACATGTATTCCGGCTGAGAGTGTGATGGAGTGGATCCGCTGAAATTCAGTAAGATCCCAACTCATATGCACTGCGCCCAGACAGCGACTAACGGAGGGGGTACTCCGGGGGCCGTGTTGTTGCTGAGTGTTCGCCTTGTGTACCCGTCGGCGGGCTGGTACGCTCTCTCGTTGACATGAGATGCGCACTTGGTGGGCCTTGGACGTCCTTGAAGGGACTTGGGAGGGGGTGAATCTGCGCGGATATTCCTGCGCACGAGATCCGATGTCGGTTCGGTCTTGCGCTCTTGCGTAGACCTTGTGGATCCGTAATAGAAATACGAGATCAGGAGTTGTTTCTTCTTGAGGGTGTTCTTGCTCCTTATCGGAGTTGTCCTTGTTCCTTACAATGCTTGCCGCCTCCAATAGCGGGATCTTGAAGGGGGGGGGAGAAGCCAAAGGGCGAGCGCGACCTGGCCAAGCTATTCAGGGGCTGCCACGTGTGCAAGAAGATCGCCAAATTTAGACTTGGTCTATGTGGGGCCAATAGAGATCCCCTATACTATAGTCGAGTCTGTCTTCCAGTGCAAATTCGGTTCTGATTTATACCTTAGCCTATCTACCTTCGGATCCCATCCCAAAACCTATCCTACGGACTACTTATAACGCAGGATCCCATCTCTGACCTATTTCTGGCCACCCGTCTCCACTCTACCTCCTTTAGCTACGGATCTTTAACCCGGTGTGCACCAAACTGATCGGATCTAGTACTTAGACCTCACCCCACGGGACGGATCCAGGATCCATACCATACACAAACCTGGCGTGTCGCCTGGTCCGGATCCATCACCTTGACGCTGTTATGGCTGCTGCTGGCGACGTGGATCCTCCAGCTGCCCGTCAGCTTCCATCTTATCCGGATCTGCAATACCACAACCACCCCTGACCCGTTGTGACCACCGCGCAACGGTAACAACACCGTGTCACGTGATCCACAATTCAACCCACTGCCGTCAACCCAGATCAAGCATCCCCACGATGTCCTCCGCCCACAACGCTCATGATACTAACTCCACGGCTCTAGCTGCCGTATTCGCCGGGCAAGGCCTGTCTCCCAACGCCCCTCCTCCATGCGCGCACTGTGGCCACGCACCGTCGGACCCTTCAGCGGCTGCAACTCCAGTGATGCTGGATCTGGATCCACTGCGATCCAGATCGCGGCAACGTCCATCCACACCTTCGTTGGTGTTCCCTCGACGAGCTGCTGGCCAAGCATCAGCAAGCCATGCCGATCTGGTTGCCGCGCGTCGCCACAACGAGGAGCTCCACGCACTGGCCAAGCCCAACTGGACGACTGCGAGCTCGTTCGTGGACTTCGTCCAGCAGCGTTACGACGTTATCCAGGCGCGACTTCGCCAAGGCACGCAGCTTGAAGCCGAAACGCACCAAGAAGCTGACCGTCTCCGCGTGGAGGTCCAGGGTTTCCGTGATCTGCGGGCGCGCTACGCCTTGCTAAAAGCCAGCGCGGAGGCGTACACCCGCCTGCAAGACTATGCCCTCGGTCTGGAGCGTCGTCTATCCGACCATGGCAGTGCCGCGCCAGCCGATTCGCCCAGGTCTGCCCCTTACCATGCGCAGGATCTGCGGGATGAAAGCGCCGGGCTGAGGTACCGATCCGCCGACCTCGATGAGCAGTGTCAAGCCGCTCGATCCGAGCGTGCACACGGCGTTCAGAGGTCTCTTTCGCCTCCAGAAGGACCAAAAAGCGGATCTTCAGTGTAGCCACGAGGAGCGGAAGCAGCATGTCCCGTGATCTGGGACGTGAAGCCCAGCGACTGCGGGAAGAGCTGCACCAAGTGCACCAACGGCTCGACGGATCGGTTCCCGCGGCAGATCTGCATGCTGCACGGATCGAGCTGCACGTCCGAGATGAGCGGATCCTCGAGCTAGAGGGTTTTCTTGACAAGGCTGAGCGTTGCCGTGGGGATTTTCACCGGGTTCACGATCATACCGCGGGCAAGCTAGATGCTGCCCGGGAAGAGATCAAGCGTCTGAAGCGCTCGCTGGGAGCAGCTGAGCTGCAAAAAATGAAGAGTGCCAAGTCATTCTTCAGAATGGTGTACCCAAGTACCCTAAGTGATGTAGCCAACATCACTATGACGTCACGGATGGGTACCACACATATGGTACAAATACCTCAAAACCACCCAATAGGATAACATCTAGGGTACTTTATAGGTGAATTATGGTTAGTATTTCGCGTTTGAGTCAAAATTGCATTAAGCGGTTAGTTGAATCGCACAGAGCCGAATCGCATAGAGCCGAATCGCCACCTATTTTATTTCATATCACGCACGACAGGTTCTCATAGCAGTATCGACTGTGTCCGCGTCGGCAACATGCTTACCCAAACTGAAGCCTCTAGTGAAGACAGCCCACTGCGTGTGCATGCGTTGCCACTCTCAGCAAGCCCACCAGTGCAAGCACTCTAGTATCCAGCGCGAGCCAGGACACTCCTCACGCAAAACACCCGCTCACCTACGCAATTAACACCACGCGAACGTCAGATACGTGTGTCTCCAAATCCTGATTGAAATCGAACTCACGTGTCTCCGTATCCCGACAGAGTTCCAAATCCTTGATCGCTGCTCCCTCGCCAATATCACGAGTCAAACCAAGCACTTGAAGAAAGGGAACGGGATTCAATCCATGCCGACCCGCTTGGAGTAGTCGAATCTACGCCTCTCGCCCTGCCGCTAACGTCTCCGCAATCACAGCAACAGCGATTTCAGTTGATCGTCCAACCTATGTTAAATCTATCATCGGGTAGCGCGAAACATCGGGCGAGATGCTGGACGATTTCGTTGCGAACGGGTTAACGATTGAAGCGATCATCAAGAAATTATGGGAACAGTTTAGCTGTCCAGTAAAAGGACAAGCCGTGAGGAGAGACGGTGAATGGAGTGTCGTAACTCCCTCTCTGACGAAGTGGAATAAGATAATGCAGCTCAAGAGAAAAACAAACACATAGTCGACAGAACGATGTCTGAGGCATCATGGAATTCCTGGCTCGCTTCAGCACGCGGCGAGACACGATCACGCTCCTAATTTGTGAATACGGTCTCACTATTACAAAGGAACCCGACTTGAAGGCATTCATGGTTGCGTGTATTCGACTTGAGCATACGGATAGATCTAGCACTGCAGCCGAGTGTTCCGTGCAAGATATGGTTGGGCAGCTACAGACACGATGGAAATCAAGCTTTACGGCAGAAACTGTCGTGTGACGAATGTGGGCAAACCACATAATGCGGAACATCGATCGATTTACATGGGGTCAGGCTGTATCGGATCCTCCCCCGTAATATGTGTCCCACCTCCTTCTTGCACCTGATTCATCCGCCGAGCAACAGTTATCTGTGCTTTTTCAGCACAGATGGCCTTGAAATATGTACAAGCATCATGGAAGACTGCTAAAGCCAACGCGAGTACTGGAAAGTATTTGGGCGCCGCTTGGACAGTCAAAAACAGCGTTTAAAACACGTAAGAGAATTATCGAGGCGTTTTTTTTTTCGGGGCTTACCACCACCACCTGTGAACGACGTAATCGACCGCTGTCGCGTCTTGATAATCTGGACGACTTCGAACATCGAGACTAGTTGTCCTCCCTGTTCGCTCATCATAGTTCTAGCCTTCTACTCGTGGTCTTGCAGTAAATTCTAATTCATCCTCAAAATCGTCGGCCGCCACCGCATTCCACCTTGAACTCGGAACTTGTCGCTTCCCTTTCGATAATGTCCCGATAGGATTGAAGTAACCTTGATTTTTCAGCAACAATGCGCGAATACGTTGGCCATATCTAATATCTCAAACCGGCAAAATGACTTCACTACGAACGACATCAAATCACGTCCACTCGACTCATAATAGTACCGCTGAAATGACCTCTTGATGTACCCGAGCATGTACTCAATCGGGTTGAAAAATGGGCATAAGCAGGGAGGGGAATTGGTACAACGCCGATGCTCCGTAAGAAGTGTACGATTTCGGGGTGTTTATGGATGAAAGCACTGTCCAGAATCCACACAGAATGTGATCCGGGGTACTGGCGAAGTTCCCCTCGTTTTGAAAAAACTGGCAGCATTTTACAAATTCAATTCGGTCAACCACGGCTCCAATGAATGTTAGTACTGATAATCGCGGCTTTCGTTGGAGGTCGCCTCGCACAGCCAGTGTCTGGCCCTTAAGTGAATATCCCCTCTTCCTCATCGTCCCGCGATTATCGAAAAACACTTCATCCAAGACACTAGGTTTGTATAGCTCCAGTCCACTCGACTCACCTCACCTGCAAATCGGAAAACGTCCGTCTCTTTAATATGCATTGCACGTCGTTCTAGCACCTTCCAGGTTAGGCCCCAGTTGTGGGCGATTCTCCACACTGACGACTTTGAAATCTCAACGTGATGAGCGCGCTTGAAAGAGGCCTGAGCCTCGTCTAAGTATGCGAGTGGATGTTCTCCATAGAAATTACAGAGCCATGCCCTGTGCGCAGTCGTGAGTTTCTTATCGGACGCAGTCTCAGCCCGTTCAAATGGTTGTCTCGTACACTCGAATCCAGTTGCCAATAGTGCCCCTCCGATTTATGATATAGGTGCGCAAGCATGCTCCGTGAGTAGCCAAGGTTGCAATACTCATATAGACAGTGAAAGACGGTGCTTGGGTGGGCATGCTAATGCGTTACGGCTACTTCCATACTCCTGATCTTTCGAAAGCCAGATACACCAATATCAATATATGATGAAGCTGGAACCCCGGGCCTGGTAGCAACCACCAAACTGCAATTATTATGTCAGCACAAAACAATGCAAGCTCCACGTACGCTTGTTTGCCGCGTGCTTGTTGCGGCGGCGTGCGCAGCTTCGATGCGGTTGGTTGCGCCCCACGGCTGAAACTAAGTTGATTCAGCGTATCGAATCAGATCACTCCGTCGATTGCTGCGTATTACCACCAATAGTCCTCGATCTGTAAATTTGGTCGGAACGCACAATATGTAGAAGCCTTAAAAGTGATCACCTATAAATATATTCAGTCTTATATCTACCTAGTTTTAATAATAGTCCCCTCAGACCAGGGGCTTGGGACTGCTGTTCACTGAGAGTTTGTATACTTGCCGGAAGCTCTGCTTCCTGTGCGCAAGGTGTTCTGTGCCCCGTCACACTTGGTAGAATTTGTAGTTAATCTACGCCTACCTGAAACCTCTGGGCCCTAGCAACATGGACCGGAATGAGTTTCCACATCTGAACGACTCACAGTTTGAGTCCATTCGTAAGTTTGCTGACATTTTTGACAGGATGCCTTGCGCAGCTTGGCGTCGTCAACGCAAGCTGAGCAGATTGAGGGCATGACCGCGTTCAACATACACGAGTGGGGGCTCATCGAATATGTTCGGAGCAACCTTCAGGTTCCGGCCGCAGAGCCGAAACCGGTCTACCCCAAGCCGTTGAGGCTGAAGGTAAACCCTTATGAAGGGAAGGAATGTGAAACTTTCACTTCTGGGTGCGGGAAATATAGTTCGCAATGGGTGCGGCTCTCATCTCTTCCGAGCACCACACGCCGACAGATTCCCTGGCCGACCTGAAGACTGATGAAATCGCGGAGGTGATACTCTTGAAGCAAGAGTCAACTCCAGATGAATTGAATTCCTCCTCGGTTATGGACGAGGGCGTCCTGGAGGCATTTTCCTCCCAGCGTGCCTCGCGCTTGGTTCTGAGATTTTCAAGAAACCCGAAAAATCCAGTGTATCCTTTAGTGATGGAGTTCGAGGACGTGGTATCAACTCCCACCGGTTCGTGGGATCAGGCACGAGATTGAACACCAAAGTACTGTGTCACCAGCCAATGGCCACTGCCTAGCGAGAAGTGCGAAGTCGTTAATGCCTTCTTCGCCGCAAAGGCCAAGGCAAGCATGGTGCTTGAATCGAAATCCCCGCACTCAACGCCAACCTTCTGCGTTCGGAAGCAGAACGGGAAGTGGCGTCTGGTTCATGTTTTTAATAAGCTGAACAACGCAACGGTGCCGGCCCAGACACCCATCCCGCGAAAGGATATGTTGTAAAACAACATGGCCGGGTGCAAGTTATACAGCGCCCTGGATCTTGTACATGGATACTACCAGATCCTATGCGCGAGATCGACATCCTACTCACCGCAGTGAGCACCCCGAGCGGTATGCTCTGGGAGTGGCTGATGCTGCCATAGGGCCTGTCTATGACCCCTGCGACGTTTAATCGCCTGGTCATGGTAGTTGTTTAGACCACTGCGTGCGTACGCACAGTCGTACTTCGACGACATCTCGTCCATAGCCGTGCCGAGGGAGGCAAGACGGCTATGGAGGTGTATTTAGAGCACCTCCGTCGAGTGTTGGAGGTCACGAAAGCGAACCAGCTATATGCCAACATCGATTAGTGCGTCTTCGCGGCGCAAGAGATCAAAGTTCTCGGTTATTTCGTTAGCAACGTCACCGTTCGAGCCGACCCGGAGAACGTCAAGGCCATTTCGGCTTGGCCAAAGCCAAGGCCCCAGAAGGACCGGAGGAAGTGGCTAGGCTTGACCGACTACCTCCATAAGTAGAGCAAAGGGTACGCGGGTCTGGCTAGACCCTTGTCGGATCTTCTAAGCAGGATACCGACTGGCACGGGGGGCATGACCACCAAGAAGCCTTTGGCAATGTCAAGGCAAGCTTTTAGAAGGCGCCTATCCTGGCACTGCCGGACGAGATGAAGCCGTTCAGCGTCGTCTGCGATGCATCCGACAACGCAATCGGATGTGCATTGCTGCGGGACGTGAACTACCCCCTTCGTGACAAGGAGCTGCTTGCCATGAAGTACGCCCTTGTCAATGTTTGGGTGCACCTCCTGGGCTCCCACCCCTTTGTGATCTACACAGATCATGCATCCTTACGGACGGCGACAAATTTGCCCCATTTGTCCCAAAGGTTGGCGAGGTGACTATCCGTCTTCGCGGAATACAACTTCCGTGTCGAATACAAGCCTGGCAAGCTCAACGTGCATGCCGTTGTCATGCAGGCTAGACTATGCGCTAGCGCACATAAGCCGTGCCACGACCGATCTATACGATCGGATATGCATGGCGTATCGAAGGTGACGAAGCCCTGGCACCTTGGTGCGTTTCAAGCCGCTGGCAATGAGCCAAGGCCGAGTGGCTCACGCCACGCCAGAGAACCCGGCTCCATCGATACTAGTGGACCGATGGCCTGCTCTACTATCGAGTGGAACCCCCTGAACCCCCCACGACTCGTTGTACCAAACGACGAAGATCTCAAGTTTGACATCCTTCAGGGGGGGAACGATGCGCCGCCCAGCGGTCACTTGGGCCATGAGAAGACCTTCCAGTCGGTCTCTCAGTACGTTGGGTGGGCCCACATGTGCAAGTGGGAGCGTGTACGTAAAGACATGCGAAACAGGCCAGCGGGTGAAACCCGCCGGACACTCCTCAGATGCCAGCCCATTCCAGCGGACTGCTGAAAGACGATGAGTCTTGACTTCATCTTTGGACTTCTAGCCGACGGCCACGGAAACACCGGCATCTTGGTGTTTGTGTGCCGTCTGAGCAAAATGGTGCGTCTTGCTCCGGTCAAAGACACAGTGACCGGGGAACAGACTGCGAAGCTGTTCTTGGGTGGCGTTTTCCGCCATCATGGTCTGCCGGAGACAATTGTCTCGGATCGTGTCCCGCGGTTTACCGCTGCGTTCTGGCGAACGCTGTTCCAACTACTTGGAACAAGGCTGCACATGTCCACTGCCGATCATCCTCAAACGGATGGGCAGACGGAGCGTATGTCCTCAAGCACTCGGTTGACCGAGTGCTTGAGGACACTCTACGCAGTATCTGTGCGGAGGCTCCTCGCACTTGGTCAGAATGCCTGCCAGTAGTTGAGTTTGCCCTCAACAATGCGGTTCACGCATCGACCGGGTATACTCCGTTCTACCAGAACGGCATACGCCATCCACGGATGCCGCTCACTTTACGAGGCAGCACCCGGCTTCGGTTCTAAGTCGGGGGAGGCTTGGAAAGCGCTTTCCTTCCACGTCTCGGACATGAGACCTGTTTCCTTGCGGAAACAAGTGGGGCCTTTTATAGACACCAGGCTGAACGTCATCAGCCGTGTCCGTGACGCCATGACATACGCACAGGACAAACAAAAGGAGTACTCTGACAAGAATGGAAGGGGGAAACTTAAACGTGTTTAAAAACAAAAAATGTGAGTGAATTAGTCCTACTAGACACTAGGAACTTGCCACTCGCCACGGTAAGTTCCGTATGGAGCAACAAGTTGAAGCACCGCTTCTGGCCAGGTATGGTGCGGCATATACCATTGACCTGCCTAAATCGATGACGACCCACCCGACGTTCTACGTGGGCTGTCTGAAGCGGTACCATGACCCACAGGGTTCACAGACCCCAGTTCTACAAAGCGAGGCTGCGACGCTTGTCTCTGAGCGCGCCCAGAGCCAGAGGCTTAGGTCCCTTGTGGGGCCGCAGAAGGGACTCCATACGAAGGAACCGCGGCTGCATGCGCCGAGTATAAGTCATAGTGATACGGCTGGAAGTACGCAGGAGGCGCTCCCGCCTGGGGCACAGGCCGCAGAAGGTCCCGAACGAGAGACAACTCCCGTTGGACTCGGTCCATGGACGCCCAAAAGGCATCGAGACGTTGGAAGATCTCGTTCACGTCATTCGTGCGACGGTCGACCCGTCCTTTGAGGGCCGACAAGTCGTCGGCCAGCCGATTCGCGTCGTCACGATCGGCCCAAGGACCCCAAAGCTCCCGGCCTGGGCGGTAGCAGCCCCGCCCTCACCAAGTCCAAGCGCAATCTCAAGCGCAAGGACTCGACGACGGAGAGCGGTGTCTTTAACGACACGAGGTGGAGCCGACGGCGGCACACCAGGTCCTGAGCTGGACCGGAAGGGTGGCGCCTCATACTCGTACTCGTTTGAGGGTACCACCCCCTCTCCTTGATCGTAATGGGGAGACCCACTACCACGTGGAGCGTGTGCTCCAGGAGCGGCGTGTTCACGGGAAGCGCCAGCTCCGCGTGAAGTGGAGGGGGTACTTGGAAACTGAGTGCTCCTGGGAGCCGTACGAACGCCTCCAGGCTGACTACCCGAAGGCTGTCGCGATCTGGGAACAGAATCGGCAGCGGCTTCGTAAGTAGTTCGGACTTACTTGCCCGAACGGGGTGTGGTCGTAGAGCCAAGACCATGCCCGCGCTCAGCGACTGTCAAGTTCTTGACCGGAGAACGAGGTTTCTCATCGTGAGCCTGGTCTCCCTTGGTGGTCAGATGTCTTCACCATGTCACCATCGTCGCCATGATGGCTAGACAGCGGGGACGGGACCCAAGCGAGTCGGACTGACTCGAGTCGCCGTCAGACCCCTTGACAAGCGGGATTTCATTATCACCCCACGACATGGGAGACTTGTCCGAGTTCACCTCATAGTCCACAAGGATCTCAGGGTCCTCCTCAGTGCCTTGGGGGTCACCTTGGATGCCACCTTGGTGGATCCCTTACTGGCCGAGCCTTTGCCAGACGGCTTAGAGCTCCTAGTCTGCTGCTTGGAAGCAACAGGCTTGGCAGGCGCTTTCACACCGCTGCCAAACCGAGTCTTGGTCGTGCTTGGGTTAAAAAGGAAATGAGCCGGCTGCGGAAACTAACCGCAGCGAAGTCGATGAAATTCGACTTGGATAGTGAACGGCGACGACTTCCTTTCATTCGCTCTGGATGGTCGATAAACCAAACGTAAGTCTGTGACAAGTCAGTCTTCAGGGCAGGTGTACCCAACATCACTATGACGTCACGGTAATGACATCACGGATAGGTACCACACATATGGTACAAAAACCTTAAAGTCACCCAATAGGATAACATCTAGGCTACTTTATAGGTGACTAATAGTTAGTATGTAGACGCATTAAAAGGGGTCACCTACAAATATATTCAGTCTTAAATCTACCTAATTTTGGTAACAGTCCCACAGACCAGGGACTTGTGAACTGCTGTTCACTGAGAGTTTGTATACTCTCCGGAAGTCACACTTCCTGTGCGCAAGGCGTTGTATGCCCCGCCACAGCACCACATCTCTCGTTGCATCAGATCAAAAGATCCTTGACTGTTTCATCTCGTAATGTTTCCAAACGAACGTGGCTCGTTCGTAGTCCTCATTACTAATGCTTGTTCCTCGGAAATCGGTATAGTCTTTTAAGGAATAGCAGTTTGATTGGGTACATTGAATGATTTGATGTGTTATAATGGAAATAGGCCTTTAGCAAGACCACACGCATCGAATCTTGTCTTCCTACTCATACTCACCGAAATATGTTTCAGCAGGAACATAGTTGCTAATATGAAGCATCTTCATGCCTGAGGTAGCGATGCACATGTAGCTCGAATCCTTGGTAACACATTTGACGTTTTTCGGTATCTATCAGAGCTCGTAAATGGGCACCGTAATTTGTGCACTTACCTACCCACCCGTACCCGTGAGTCTCATGGGTGGGTGGGGGTACCCTAATTGGTTTCGAATACGGCGGCAGGTGGGTGAGGGCAACCCGATTAAGCCTGTATTATAATAGAGCGATAAACTTAACTACAGTTTAGCTTCGAGTCCCACCATAACAGACGTACAACTAATTTAATGATTTTTAGGCCGGCATGGATGGGCGGGTACGGGTATCAGAACTGCCCGTGGGTAGACTGGCGGGTGGGGCTTGGGTACCCGATTGAAACTCAACAACGGGGTAAGCAGTCCATAAAGCTGCGCTTACGACCTCTGGAACCTATGACGGTGAACAAGTTGCTCTTAATCATATTTTTTATATATATTCCATATAGCAGAGTTAAACTCCGATACTGGTGTTGTCCATGTGTTGCTTGATTTTCCAATAATTTGATCCCACCTTCCCGAATCCATTTCTTTTGGAAACCGAAGAAACTGGCATAAATCACATTCTCGATCCAGCTAACAACATCATAGATTGAGTACTTCTTCCCAAATTTTAAACCAGGGATTTTCCATACCACTAAAACCGTGAGCTTTGATAGTCGTTGGAGAATTGGATTATACGTTGCACATCATACTGGATCTTTAAATTAACTGCGCTAATGTAAATAAACATATTCTTCTGCAGTCGTTCGGCTCAGCATTTACAAATCATCTTACTCCCCCGGACAGACTATCCGCTGCCTATACCAAAACATGGATGTGCTCATTCGTGAAGACAGTGTTTTCGCCATGGCGATCACCTGTCATCTTGAAGATAGCCTCGAAGCCATACACGACGAAGTGACCAATCATTTTAATGGAATACTTCGTCAGCATTGATTTAATAGCGTTCTGAGTCTGTAGACAGTTGGCTCAGCCGGGAAGCTCTCGATATTTACGAGCTCACACTGATTTTGATATGATTTCAAAGCTTGTCGGATCTAACAAAAATCATCCCACGCTTTGAACGCGCTGGCGTGCTCGGCCTGACATCTCCCCCCGGTTGAGTTCACGTTGGAGAAGTGCGTTAGTAAACGAACCATTTTTGGAGATACGCGAGGATGATGCAACATCCTTGAACACGCCGAACTATCCGTGTATACATCAAACGGACGTCCGTGTAGGTAACGTCTCCACTTTTCCGTAGCTGTTTTAATGGCTAACAGCTCCTTCTCGTGCGTTGGCCATCCACGTTCATGCTAATTTAACTTCTTCGAATAGAATGCGATCGGATGGTCAACACCATCATAGTTCTGGGACAGAACGCCACCCATGCAGTACCCAGATGCATTGGTAATCACCGAATCTTTTTTGGAATGGCGAAGATGTTCGACACCCAGGGTGAGGTTGACAATTCGACCCACCCTTTACGCAAGTTTTCCTCCATAAATTCTTCGAGTGCATCTTGCTTCAATTTTGATAAGCGAAACGGAGGTCTCGAGCTTGGTTTAGCGCCTTCTTTCAGTTCTTACTCGAAGTTAACCTCTCGCGACGGAGTGAGGTTATCAGGTAAATTATTCGGGAACACATCCACAAATTCATCAAGAACCACCTTGCAGATAGGTTCAGGAATATATTTCAACTCCTCGCTCTCAGTGACCTTAACACGAAAGACTTGCACATAGTCTCCTTGTCTCTTATAATAGGTGAATGTGGGACCATCGACTTCAACGAAGTGAAAATTCTCAGGGGTTTCGACATCTCCTATCTGTCAACTCACTATGGGGTTGTACTGGACGAACCAGGGCTTACCAAAGATCACCTCGTGTGATTCTGGTAACTGCCATTTTACAAGCTTTATGGACGGAAATACGTAGCTGTCCATCTTAACCGTAGCTTGGACATGGGTGGACTTCCTGTCTAGCAGTCACTGTTCCATCGAACCTTGTTGCTTGTAACTTCCGCGAAGTCAGCACAGTAGTTGCGATACCGGGCTTGATCATGTTCCTACTGGCACCAGTATCCAGTAGAATTCGGGCAACCTTTCCGTTGATTCTTCCCTTCCGGATGAACAGATTCGCGCTTGTACTATGCTGCGCTGCATTAACCTTTCGGTTATCTGATTCGCACATATCAGGTACTTCCACTGGTACCGATTCGCGCATACCATTTTCTCCCGTCATGGCAGGTGTAGTTTCCTTAGCTTCAGTACTTACGGACTGTGTGGTCTTTCCTTGCGTCACCAATTGCTCTTGGATGTTCGCTACACTCATCGTCAAGTGCTCCGTGACAACCGTTTCCGTGATGTCATCAGGGTTGTCATCATTTTGATTTGCCCTGTTCAACCTTGCCTGCCCACGACAACGTCGTTGATTCGAGTGTTTATACCTCGGTGGGTGTCCTCTGGCTTTCTGCTGCGATCGAATAGGGCATTGGTTAGGCCTATGAGCAGCGCTTCCACACCTGAAACACAGGTTATGGCGTATGCACGCATCTCGCGATGGCACATGCACGCTATCAATTTCCATTGGCTCCGCTGCATTACCATCGTTCGTGTGTTTTCGTTCTTACGCTCGGTACTTACGACACTCTTTGTTTCCATCCGAACGTCCATGGTGAGGATGAGATCGATCATAGTCTAACGCTGTTGTTACAGCTTTCGCAAGCGTCTTGCAACGTCGATATTGAACCTCTTCACGTACACTGGACGATAGTTCACGTAAAAAGTTGCTGATTTTGTCCAGTTCCTCCAGTTTTGTGACTTGCGTCACTAGGTCGCGAAACTTGCTGACATAGTCAGGCAAATCTTTGCAACTGCGCTCTTTCAAGTCGTTCATCTGCTCTCGCAGACGCTCCTGCAGGTCCTTGGGTACGAACTCGGCTTCCAACTTCAAAACGAAGTCGTCGACACTCGCAAAAGTGTCTATTTCAGCCATGTACCAGTGTGCAGCACCATGCTTCAGCGTTCCGGCAATCACGCCAACATCTTCAGAGCTGCCTCCTTGTATGCGATACGCTTAGCTTTAAAGTACTGGTCAATCTGCTGTTTGTATAAAGCAAATGACTCGTTCATGGTACCGCTGTACGTAGGCAGTGTTACACCTTCCAGTTTGAGCTCAGAGACCTGTTTCATGTGCGTGAGAGTCTCAATGAGCTCGGTTCGCTTCTGGATCGAAGCGATCATACTCTGCATACAATTTGCAGGATTCGCCATGCTTGATACTTTCGGCTTAATTACTTTTCGAAAACCTTGAAGATGAACGGGAGATAAAGGGGAGCTTGTTATAAGGAATCGATATGCTACTTCTAAGGTTCCGAACGATTAGTTTTTGTCGGTTCTGGTCTTCTTGGATGCCTTCGGCCAGGTTGATCCACCTTCAAGTGCTTGGCGAACATGCTTAGCACGTTTACGCGTCGAACCGCTCCATTTTGGAGTAAGGAGGTTCTTCGCCCACCTCGATTTCTCGCAGCACACACTGGATTCCAGTCGAGACGAGGTGGTTGGCGCGATGAAGTTGAGTCTGTGCGTCGATTAGCACACTCACAATGCGACGTTTCTCTGCGCCACGTTGACAGCCGTGTGTTCTGACGAGCTTGACCGAAGCCTGTAGTATACGATCAGACTTGGCTATCGACTTGAAGAGGTTCGTGCGCGATTTCTTTGTACACCAGGACAATCGATAGACAAACGCAAGAACTCGCCTAGTAACGGAATCTCCTTGTCCTTCTGATGGACAACATACGGTTTTGCTCGAGTCATAACCTAGTCCAAGCGGGCCAGAACAACGAGACTGTTAGAGAGTGCTGGGCTTGCCAAGATCCACCCGACTTACCGGCCAGCCAAGAATTACGCCTAAATAGGAACTTGATTTACAACGGGGAAGGTTCAAGATCAGCAATTCCAATTATAGCCAATGCAAATAACCGGCGCAGCGTACCCTCAGGCACTACCAACAGCCCTCAGGTCCAATTTGCACCAATCAGCGTACGCTGGCCAAAAACTGAAATTACAGTTATGACCACACGCAGTGTGCAGCTGGGCGTCCAATCAAGGAACAGCCACTTACGGCCACAGCACTTTCGGGACGATAGCGACGACAGCGACGATAGCAATAGCCGCGGATTTCCCCCCCTGCTACCAGATATCGGTGGGGCTATGCACTTGCAGTGCGGAGGAGGAAGCAGGTAGGCTTGTGGAGAACAATGCACGTCGTGGAATAATTATATTTGTTTTGTTTTTATTTTGCTAACTACGACATGCATGCGCTCATGGAAGCACCTCGTGCTCTCCATGCGCTCCCTTACTGGGTAAGCTTCTTTTTTCTTTTGTGTATACTTAACCTAAAATGTAAGCAACGGTTCCTTTTTCCTAAACTTGTTCTGTGCAGGTACGCATCAGGTACGTACCTTCGACGGCTGACTACCATGCGCGTCCTTGGCCGTTCAAGGCAGCTCGCGCATGGTGGCTTGCTACTTAGGCCGCTGGCGTGCTCGGCCTGACACACGTCGTGTATGGAGCAGCAATTACCCACGAATAGAGGAAGAATAAACCAGCGGACAAGTGGCCAAACTGGGGACCTTCTTGCCCATGGTTTAACTGATATTCTAAAGGCATTTTAGTCGGTAGGTTTGACCCTAGGAGCTCTAATTGTTTGTTGTCCTCGAGTCATAGCAGACTTGGGTCGTCTAGTTAATGACATTGTTAGACCTGATGAGCTTCCACGTCGTGGGAGTTGATGGGGGAACCTGGCGGTTTTTTGTGGCGTTGAAATGGGGGTCACGTAGACAATTAAACACCCCGAAAGCGGGTCAAATATCTCAAGAGATTGATGATGTCGTGCGTTGGCTCGAGACGCGTCTAGAATCTCGACAATTTGAGCTTGATTAAGGTGGATTAATGCCGCCAGTTGTGTGGTCTCTTTATCGTGCATGGCTCGCGTCAAGGTCAAGGTCCTTTGCTAGTCTGTTAGTAGTATCTTGGTCTTCTCGAGCTCTCGTCGATGATTCACACACTCTTCTGCAGCACGTTCCAGCTCCATAGAAAGCTCGTGCTGTCGAATCATCAGGTGCCGTACTCGAGCACGCATTTTTTGCACAAAGTGACGTCTCCTGCAGTGTCTGGAGCGAGCTCGAGCACTTGAAGACGCTCTTCTAGAGACGTCTTAAGTCTTGACAAGTTGTAGCCATTTGTTAAATCTCCTCTTTCCAGCCTTGTAGAATTTTCTCATAAATTATCTGCTGGTGGTCCAGTCTGGACGTAACAAACTCGTCCATGAGACCTACGAGGTCTTGTGCAAAGCTCTCGAAATGGAGGTTCATATCGAACCAGGTACGAGCGAGAAATACGCGCGTCATGTTTAAGAAATCTGTCGCAGCTTTATCACGGTCTTCTATCGCCTCCACGTGGCTGTCAATGGGTGACACGGTCGCTTGATCCAACGACTCCAGTGTGCGATGCAGTGAACACTCTATCCAGAGCTGCACACTCGAAAACAAGTCGTGCCAAAGCTGCAATCCAGACCGAGACGGTCTCTTCATGTGACCATTACCGGAAGCTCCACAGAGCTCCTGACACTGCCGTTTAAACTCGTCGAGCCTTGATCGGATCGTCAAATACAGTGAAGACGTCCTATAAGAGAGGCAACCTAAATCACTGCCGGCTGACTGCCAATCCTCTTGGCAATCGTCAAGTTTAAGCTCCAGCGCAAGCTCAAGTTCAATTCTATGCTCAAGCTCTAGTCATTCCCAAGTTGCAAGTTCAAGGCAGCACAGGACGAGCCTTGCCTTTGTTTTAGCTTTTCTCATTCTTGAATTTCCATTTAAGCCACACCTTCGTTTAGCTACAAGTCAAGTCTCACCGCCAAGTGCGTGACAGTTTGAAAACTATTGAAGCCCACAGGCATGCGAGGATTCCTGTCCAATGTAACATCAAAACAGTCGGAATCCTCGTTCGGGTCGTGCACGCCGCACGCGATGAAGACGATGCTGCAACGCATCAGGTACCAGCCGCCGAAGTCAAGCAAGCTGAGGCGAACACTACTAAACTGAGGCTGACCCATCGCAGCAAGCAAGGACCGCCATCTCAACAACCCCAGGCTCCATCAACCGACGCCATGCTAGCTCAGATGATGCAGCTCATGATGCAGACGCAGCAACAATTCCAGCAGCAGCTACAGCTCAATACATTCACGACCCAGCAGGCGGAGTTCCAGCGTCAAGTGCTGACAGCGCATGCCACGCAAGAAAAAGGGCGACCCTCCGATCTTCAATGGCAAAGCATCGGAGGAGTTGGAGCTATGGATATTTAGTACTGAGCCGTACTATGTCCAGTATCGCGAGGAAATGAACAGAGACTCATCTGACTTCGTGGACACCATGTTTGCGAACTTGGGTCCAAGTGGTCAGACGTGGTTCCGCGATTTCAAGCTTTCGCTTGGTCAAGACCAACCAGCAACTTGGTCATTGTTCAAAGTTAAAATCCGCGAGCGTTTCCGCGACAGCGACCTCCAGCAGAAGGTCATGTTCAAGCTGTACGAACCGCGGTGGCAAGGGTCTCAGCAACAGTACACGACCAGGTTCTTACACCTGCTTTCACAATTGGATGAAGAGTGTCCCGAGTTTGTGAAACGCTGGCTTTACCAGCAAATCTGCGCCAAGAAACGAGCAGCTTCGTTTCGCAGAAATTACCCGAAACTCTTCAAGATGCTATTGAGTTGGCCAGAGATTCGAAGATTCTCGTCCGGGTTCTTCGACACGCAAAACGGAAGCTTCCAAGCCTGCCGCAAAGAGTGCTACCACTGCTGCACACAAGCTGGAAGGGTAGTCACACCGACCACACACGGCTAAGGTATGGTGCTCTCATTGCAAGCTTTCGAGCCACTCGACCGACGCCTACCGTCGCAAGAAGGCTGCGGAAGCAGCCGCTGCTGGCACGTCCGAGCAGCCAAAAAACGATACGGCTCGGTAGGTCGGCCACCTACTGAGCCGGAAGAAACGAAGCGTGACTGCAGTACAAGCTCCGCCGGTCAAACCTGTCTGGCTCGACGCACGCTGCACTACTATGGCGACAACGTATACGGCTACCTCTCGCATGTGGGAGTAATCGGCGACAAGACGGTCAGCGACTTCGTCAACAGCGGGGCATCCATCAACGCCGTGGACCCTCGCGTCGAGGCGCCTCGGCCTCAAGGTCGACCAGTGCGAAAAGCCGCTCAAGCTTACCATCGCCAATAACCAGGACGTGCTAGTTCCCCGACGAGTCACGATGATCGAAGTACAGCTCACGGCTTTCCGGTTTACAAGACGGAAGCGTTTGTGTTACCAGTTCCCGAGGGGGAAAACCTCCTGTTGGGCATTCCCTGGTTCGTGACGTGAATCCTGAGATCGATTGGCGAAATCATGTCATTCGAGATCGCGGGTCTGCAGTCACCACGAATTTTCACCAGTGCGTGCGCAAGGGGCCAGCTAGAGTGGCAGGAGGGGAGCGCCAGAAAACCCACTGCAACGAAGGCGTTTCCTTCATGGTTCTTGCATGAAGACATCATGCTGTGCTATTGCAAGCACGTTCACACGTCCAAGGTAGGTCCAACACAAGTGATATCTTCGTGTGAACTGAGGAAGCTGAAGTTGACAAAGGGAGATTTTTTTTTGTCGACATTGCATCCGAGAAAGCCCAGCGTCAGCTCGTGACAGACTTGGATGCATTCCAGGGGCATCTAGTGGAGGAGCTGGTCAAGAAATACAAGGACACGGTTTTTCGTGCTGAGCTGCCAGCTACTCCACCAACACGTACGATTGATGTCGAAGCTGAGATTGAGCTCACGGATGAATCAGCCGTTGCTCGCAAACTGTCCGCCTGAGTGCCGAGGTGAAGGAGGCTGTGCGAGAATGAACGCGAGAATGGACACGAGAAATGCTGGCAAACAACATGATCCGTCCGTCCAAGTCGCCTTTCTCATCGCCAATATTCTGCGTCCACAAAAGCAGTTGGTTGGCGTATCGCTCATGATTTCCGAGCGATAACGCCCGCATTCGTGTCCCAGCAACACCCATTCCGCGCGAATAAGATATATACGACGCAATGGCAAAAGGTCGCATCTTTTCCGCGCTGGACTTGTTGTGGGGATTTTTCCAAGTACGGCTGCGCGAACAGGACATTCCGTATACCACCTTCTCAACACCTGACGGTCAGTTCGAATATCTCGTGACACCCATGGGTTTGTCGTCGAGTCCGTCTGCATTCAACCGTTTGATGCAGGCCGTCTTTGAAGACCAGCGTGAATTTTGTCGCGCATAATGTTGACGACCTATTCGTCTTCACAACGACCGACTCAATGTCAGACCATCTCACAGCGCTCGACAAGGTGCTGAATCGCTGTTCGGAGCAGCAGCTATACGTAAAACTCTCCAAGTGCACATTTTGTGCGGACGAAATACCATGCCTCGGCGACGATATTGGTCGCAATGGCATTCGCATGGATCCGGATAAGATCAAGTGCATCTGCGAGTGGCCTATGCCACAAACAAAGCGCGATCTGCAGTCATTCATCGGAATTTGCGTTTACATTTTGATGTAGTGCCCTGAGTTTGCTGCGCTGTCGCCTCCACTCACGGAGGCTACCAAGGGCAAGACAAAGCACAAAAGGATAGTGCTTGATGAAGAGCAACAGCGGTACTTCGCAGAGCTCAAGAAGCGACTGTCGTCTCCTCCTGTCCTATCGCATCCTGATACGACTCGACCATTCCACGTCAAGATGGACGCATCCGACTACGCCGTGAGAGGCTACCTCTTCCAACTCGACACAAATGGACATGAACAAGTCGTCGCCTGTGGAGGTCGAAAGCTTACCACAGCAGAGCGTATGTACCCGACACGAAAAAGAATTACTTGCAGCGCTACATGCGATGCGCATGTGGAAGGTTTACTTGATCGACAAACCATTCTACATTGACATCGATCACCGTACTTTGGAGTCGATCCTCCAGCAAATGACATACTCACAGCGTCTCGCGCGTTGGCTGAATGAATTGAGGGTCTTCCAGCCGCGCTTCGCTGGATCCCGGGTGAGACCAATATCGTGGCCGACGCCGTCTCCAGAAGCCCACAGTTAGCGTACTCTGACCAGCCCGCCCACGTTTCGCTCGGTGCGCTGCTTTCCCAGCTAAGCGACCAGCAAGCGCTCGTCTCAGCTGATGATGCGTTCATCCATTACATGCGCCAGCGACCATCTATCCACGACCAAATGCAAACGTTTGTACAGTGAAGACGCAGTATTTGATCCTACCTTTCAGCATCTCGCGTCTCCGCCGGCTCCAGCTACAGTTCCAATCGACGTTCATCCGACTTTGCGAACGAAAATTCCACACTGTTTCGTCGAGGACGACTTGCTTATCTTCCAGCCGGACGTAACGTCTCCACGACGTCTCTACGTGCCGAATGATACTGATCTGCGCAATGCTGTACTCTTTGAGTGCCATGCCACGGCCGCACGCGGTCATCCCGGCTCCGCTAAGACGCTCGCGTCCGCGTAAACGAAGTATTTCTGGATTAGCATGGGCAAGTCTATCCCCAAATACGCCCAATCCTGTGAGTTGTGTCAGCGCGTGAAAGCAGCGCAGCACAAGTCGGCAGGGTTGCTACACTCACTCTATATTCCCCACAAGCGCTGGACACACATCTCGATGGACTTCATGCCTGACCTGCCGCTCACCAGATCGAAGTACGACACGATTTTAGTTATCCTTGATCGGCTGACCAAGCGTGCGTATTTTATCCCAACGATCAAGGCTCTCAGCGCCAAGGATACCGCCCGACTTTTTCTGCGTGAATATGTTCGTCTTCACGGGTATCCCGAGTCTATCATCAGCGATCGGGACCCGCGGTTACTGTCCTCCTTCTGGCGTGCACTAGTTTCAAGCCAAGGTTCGCAGATCCATGCATGCCAGCATGGCATTCAAGCCATCGACGGATGATCAGAGCGAGCGCAGCCATCGGCTTATCAGCGACTACTTGCGCGCCTTCGTGGCGCTAACCCAGGACGACTGGGTCGATTTGTTGCCCATGGCCGAGTTTGCTTACAATTGTCTGCTACACTCTAGCATTGCGATGACCCATTTCGCGGCCGACCTGGAATACACGCCGCGCGCATTTGATGACCTCACCCTGCTGCAGCGTCCACAGATGCCTGCTGACGCGTTCAACTTTGCAGAAACCAGCTGCACTTTCTCCAGCAGTGCCGCACCAATATCGAGTCGGCCCAGGCCTGTCTGGAGCGTTTCTTCGACCGCAATCGGCCCGATTTACAGTTTTCATGGTCGGTGATCTGATGCTACTTGACACGCTGAACCTCGACCTCACCCATATCGGCACCAAAGGCAGACGGAAGCTCGCTGCGCGATTCATCGGTCCTTACTGTGTCCTGGAACGCACAACACCGGACAATTACCGCATCTCGTTGCCGCCCGGCGTTCGACTACACGACGAATTTCACGTCTCGTATGCGCAACTACCACGAAGATACGAACCCCAAGCGACTTAATAACGTGCCTCGTTTCATCACTCGCGATGGCTTCGAAGTCGAGGCATCCAGCAATACGAAGTCCAGTGGTACGGCCGTGACGAGCCAGATATGTGGGAGCCCGAGAGCGAACGCACCCAGGCTGCCGGTCTAATCGCAGAGTTCTCGACATCGGCTGCAGTGACAACTACCGTACCGCGCTCACACCCCGAACTGGCTGCATCCATTTCACCCGCGCCATCGGCTACTGCTGTGCCACCGCGACGCAGTCAGCATCGGTCCGACGCACCGCCAATTCGGACAATGACGCTACGCCGCTCCACGCGTAAGCGCGCTTCGAAGGAGGGACTGTAAGAGAGGCAACCTAAATCACTGCCGGCCGACTGCCAATCCTCTTGGCAATCGTCAAGTTCAAGTTCAAGCTCCAGCGCAAGCTCAAGTTCAATTCTATGCTCAAGCTCAAGTCATTCCCAAGTGGCAAGTTCAAGGCAGCACAGGACGAGCCTTGCCTTTGTTTTAGCTTTTCTCATTCTTGAATTTCCATTTAAGCCAATACACACCTTCGTTTGGCTACAAGTCAAGTCTCACCGCCAAGTGCGTGACACGTCCCCGTCGTCCTGGAGCTCGCCATTTCGAGTTTGTAAGGGGACAGAAGACGTATTAATAGGGAGGTCAACAACGCATGGAAGACTAGTACTAGCTCCCGTATTAACTATGCGTGAAGACTTTTCTGAGTCTCCTCCGCCCCCGACGTTGATACCTGTGAATGGCAATGGTCTGGACACGTCCTTTCGCGATGCGATTCTGCCTCTAAGTCGACAGGAACTCGTGCCTGGGCCACCGGCAAATATATCGTGTTGCAGAATACCCAGATCCAAGAGTTGAGCTTCGTGCCGGGATAGGACCAACCGTCTGTCGTCTCTCTTGGAGAGACCACGGCCATGGCCTTGTGTTGCAACGTGTACGAAGCGGCACACATGCATCAGCAGCAAATGGCCGGGCAATCGCTCAACGCAGATCGTCATGATCAACGCACGTTCGGTGCAGCAAAAGCCTGGCCGGTATCGGAGTCATCAGGTGCACGAGTGCAAGTGAAATGAACTTTAAGGCAGCCGTTCAAAGAGGCGTAACGACAAAAAAAAACCTGGTCAGGGCCAGTCGACGTGCATTTCCACGTATGTAGGAGGGTACATACATCATTAGAGCAAATGAATACCTTGCTGGCCGACTGCCGCGAGCTGCAGCGTCGCGGCCTGCTGTCGTCACTGCAGCTTCAGGAGTACGAGTCGACCCTGAGCTCCACCTCTGCCCCACCCGACTCCATCCGTGAGCGTGTGTCCTCTCTTCTCGTGCAAGAAGCGGACGCTATCGTGGAACATGTTCGCGTGCAGGGCAACCAGCAGGATCAGGACACGATCGGCAACTCAGAGTTGGCGGCCGTGGCTGTGGGCGGTGCCTTAGGCGCGTTGAACGCCTGGCTGCGACCTGCGCCAGACCCGACGTCTACGGCCAAGGCCACCACGTTATGGGCCAGCGCGTCCGATGGCGCCATGGCAACTCTCAACGTGGCCAAGCGCAAGCGCCGCGTACAGCAGCTACAACTCAAGCTGGTGAGCGGGGACGTGGCCACCTGCAACCACGTGGTGCTCTGCATCAACGGCTTCATGACGCAGAATGACGATCCGACGCGCAACTGGCGCGAGTGGATACAGGAGGACGAGAATGCCGCCGTCTTCGCCGTGCAATGGGAGGCCGGCGACGCCGCCGCATGGAACGAGTTCTGCACGCACGTCAACGACAACCTCGGTAGCTCGTCGGTGTCGGCCATGGTCGCGCATTTTGCAAACAATCCGTGGCACAGTGCTCAAGGCAAAGCGGAGCAGGTGGGTGTGCTCCTCGCACACGTGCTGGCGGAGCGTCCGACGTTGCTACGCGGCCGCAAGATCTCCATGCTAGGCCACTCGCTGGGCGGCGCCGTTATCTACAGCGTCTTCCAAGAGATGGCTAAGCTGCGAGCAGAGAAGAAAGGCGACGACCTGCCACTGATCGCCAACGCCGTGAGCTTTGCCGGCGCGTTCATCCCTGGTACACAGGGACTAGAGAACCTCACGAACGCGCTTGACCCGAACGGAGGCAAATTCATCAACGTGTTTTCGACCCGCGACGGCGTGCTGTCCAAGCTGTTCTGGGCGCTGCAGCTACCCGGTCCGAACGGCCCGGGAGCCGCTGGCTGCCAGGCCGTCGCCTTCGCCGCTGCGGCCGCCGCTAGCTGCGTGAACGTGGACGTGTCGGACCTGGTGACACCTCGCGTGGAGAACCACTTTGGTCACGGCTACCAGCACTTCATGGAAACCATCAAGTCTCGCGTGCTGCCTCATCTTTTCCGGGCGTAAGAGAGTCCACACAACAGGCAGACACCTAAAGAATGACGCTGGAGGACGCCCCATTATCTAACTAAGGATCTCCTCTGTATTAAATGTTGCACCTTCGCTCTCTCCGTCTACTTGAACATGTTGCCGAACGTGCTCTTCTCCTTGGCCTTCGCGTTGGCGTCGTACGCGCGCTTCTTGACCTGCAACGCGCGGATTTCATTGCGCACGCCCGCGTTCTTAGGCTCCTCTTCCAGCAATTCGGTCAGCATCTTGTAGGCGCGTTCGTAGTGCGCGAGCTGTACCATGGCCTGCGCCTTGCGGAAGCGGGCCTTGCTGTGCTGCGGCTCGAGTTCCAGCACCTTGTCGCAGTAGCTCATCGCCTGCTCCGGTTGCGCGCCGAGCTTAAGGTGGCAGAGCGCCATGTTGGACCACGCGGCCACCTTGACGGACTGAATCTGAGCACCCTGCTCCTGCGTGGCCGTCATGCCCGCCGCCCCCTGTGCGTACTGGGACATGGCATCACCCGTCACGGACAAGCCGTTCACGTACGCGAACACTCTGGCATACGACACCAACGCACGCTTGAACTCGCCTTGCTTGACGTGCAGGTTGCCCTGGCGCTTGAGCAGCTCAGCCTGTTCCACCTTCTCGGCCACGGATAACGGGCCTAGGCGCGGCTTCCATCCGCCCTGGAGCTCCTCGTCGGTCACTTCCATCGGGATCGTATTCTGGAAATGATGCAATACCCTAGAGAGTAACCCATGCGTACCCTTCGGTTACGTAACTTCAACTTACTTCAATTTCGCCGGCGTGGCACGCGTCCGGAGAACGAGCCCACGTCCAGTAGCCCCGCGAGCGTAACGAAAGCGGATAATTGCTGCAACATGGAGCAGGCATCATGTCGGAGGAGCTGGAGGAGCCGGCCAATCTGGTCAGCGCGACGGCAGCAACTTATAACATGGTTTGCAAGTTGATGCTGGACGTCATGCAAACCAAGGGTTACTGCAACAAGCGATGACAAAAGTCTTTATCCCCTTTCTAGTACGTCATGCAATCGTTTCCCGTGCAGGAGTCTGACCAACAGCTTCCTGACGCAGTCACGTAACATACTGTGCGCACAGGAAATTGTGTTTATTTCTCTTCCCAATGGACGCCTAAATAGCAGGCACCTGTCATATCTGCTGCTGATAAACAGGAAAAAAAAAATATGTCGACATATCGGCCGAAGCGGCTACCATAATTGCCGTAAGTGGGCATGGTGTGTCCGTCGAAAACTGCCGGAGAGCTGCGAAGACAACCGCGACTGGACATGACCCCGACACTTTAATCCGGACATTGAGCGGGGTAACTACCTTCCATATTCTCCCTCCAACTCACTTTCGAACTTCCCGCGCTCCTGCAACATGGATGAGGTCGACGAATCCGACATGCTGCTCTGCTTGACGGAGGCGCTCATGAGGCACGAGAAGGATCAGTCTTGTAAAGGGCCCTTCGAAAATCGGCTCGCATCATCGCTTCAATATTTTTTGCTGTGAAGAGCGAGGAAAAACAATCATTGAGCGCTTAAAGGCTGTGTCACTCGAAATTCCGGCTGCTAGTATTACCGGCATGACTTTCCTCGCCATAGCAACAGCTACGACATTGTACAGTTTGCATTAAAGTGCGCGATAATGGCCACGACTTTAATTATTTCTCTTGTCTCGGATTGAAGTTATCTTGAACCGCACTGGGCTGTTAGAAATACAAAGATTACAGGACTGTACATCAAGAGCCATGTAAATTAGCACCACGCCAGTACCTGGTCCTATGACAGAGGAATAAACATGCTGCATCCCGCCTGACTGTACATCACGATGTCATTGAATGAACTAGACGTGCACAGGCTAGAACAGCGCTGGACAACAAAAGAATAGCAGCGGTTGAACTTCAGTCTTGTTGCGAACCTCATCTCACTTGGTTACAGGCACAACTCTAGATAAATACTACGGGGTCAACCAAGCAGATAATAGCGGAATGGTGTCTATAAATTGACGTTGTGTGTCTTCTCTTGGGTTTAGAGGATGGCTGCAAAAAAACACTAGTGTGTGGATACTGTATACAGAGTTAGGCATTGGCGTCAGGATCTTGCGGCTTCCGGCACACGCGCTTAACGAACTCGTACGACGTGACCATGAGGATTCCCGACGGACCCATCGCCAGTAGTCGCTGCAGCAGCGACAACAACAACAAGGAACCGAACGGGGTTAGCATCCAATTCAAGTCGGGTTTTGACTTTAACGCTGTCCCTACGCACCGCAGAGAGGCCCGTCATGAGACCCATCGGTCCTTCGGTCTTTAAAATATACTTGAGGGTGTCCATGGCGCCGTACTGTGTATACACCTGCGCCTTTGTTCTCACAATATCCATGGGGTTCGTCAAAATGCCTGTGATGATGCCAGCGCTCGCACCACTCAGTCCTTGAGCCACCACTGCAGCACGCAACATAGCCACAGCAACGATAATAATAATAAACCACCTTGTCAATGACTCGTTCTCGGTACCACTACTACGTGCAATATGCACCTTGTTTCCAGAACGGATCTGCGGGCCACGTTTTCATCAAGTTATAATATACGGGCACGAGCAGTCCATAGGAGCCCCACCAGATCGAGGACGACGGCGCGTACGTCGCGATGGACGGCACGTATCCCCTGTAGAAGCCGCGGATGCCCTCGGCGCGGAAGACCTGCTTGGTAACAGTCACGAAGCCCTTGGGGTGTTCCCTCGTCTTGCGAACATCCTCTCCCTGGCCGCTGAGCATCATGCGCTGCGACACAATGTCCAGCGGCACCACGACCGTCTGCGAGATGAGCGACGCGAAGGCCCCACCCGCGAAATTAGCCCCTTTATCACCCACCTAGCAGCATCGCAGCATCAATTGCATTAGAATTATGCCCCCTCTCCCCGTCTCTCTTCCTGTTAATAAGCATCAGTACAACCGCCTACCGTCGTGTGGTCCTTAAAAACCTTGCGTGACTTCTCGTAGACCGAAATGTAGAGATTGCCCGTGAGCACATTGGCCGTGCTGGCTCCAAATCCCTTGTAGAGACCGCGTGCACCTTCCTGGCGGAAAATGGTGGCGAATGCATTGGCCGTGCCCGAGTAGAGCGGCTTGCGTTTGGACTGCACCTGCAGTCGCGTCTTGACTAAATTGGACGGGTACACAGCAGCGCGCACGGCCAGGAACATGGTGGGGCCCACGACGTAGTACTTGAGCTTGTCAATCTCATCCCACGAAATGTCCTCCAGTGTGTACTCGTCCTCGGACATGGTGGCCACCCCGCTCATGCTCGCTGCGTCAATACGCCCTCAAGACTCAAGACAAAGTGCGTTGTGAGGCCCTCGAAACGCAACGTCAGCGACGCAGGCACCAAAAAGGTACATTTGATCCAATGAGCGTGAATGTTAAACAATTGGGTTTTGACCAATGAAAGCGCCACATGAGTGCGCTGTTTACTATTTGCTTTCCAAAAATAGAATAATCAGCAGTCATATCTGTAGCAGATATGACAGGCATATCGTTGTACGGTATATCGATCGATGAGCCGAGAACTCGTCTCGATAAACTCACCTACCCCTAAAAATATGCAGTGAAGTCATCTTTAAATTTAATATTGGAATTTGTATAGTTTAAGGACCATCACTCCGGTCGAAGCTTCCATCACTCATCCGGTTTAAACGTCGCGCATATATTCCGCCAGATCACCAAGTCGGTCACTTCCGAATCTGCCGCGAAATCTACTTGGAGAAGCGAGTGCTGTGGCTGCTAAGGGTTGGTTTTGCTGTGCAATGTGGTTTAACATACACTGTATTTCCGGACAGTATGGTGCACTTCACACACTCTGCAGTTCACTGGAAGCTGCGGTACATCCGGCACTCGTCCAACAGCGACGATGAGAATACGTCGTCGCCCAACGTATCGCGGAGCGAGTCAAGCCCCAAAACGTCTCCAGCGGCCGCCGTAATGACCGTGAACTGAACGATCAAGATGATGCCGAGTAAACCGGAACAGCGATGCCTCCGTGCCTTCCACCTGGCCACTCCAACCTCGGGTTGTCCAAGGCCGACTCCAACCCGCCGCCAACCTCGCAGATGGCGCCGTCATCGACCGCGTCAGCAGTCGCCGAGCGTGCCCCGGTGAGCCCTACTACATCGGCCCTCGTGTTCTGGAGACGCTCCAACGGTCATCGCGCGGACCGCCTCGTACAGCGCCTCTGAGCACACACCAAACCGGACACCATCCACGCCGTTAAGCTGCGGCCCCGTACACTCGTCCGCGTCCGGCTTTACAGCGTCCGGAACACTCCGTCATCAACCCAAAGGCGCGATGCGCCCAACTTCGAAGACTGTACTCCATCGACCGGAGACACCTACACCACACGACGTGTTCGTATCTGCTCGCTGGCTGTGTCGCGTAGCACCCCTTCGTGAACACTTCAACCACTCGCCACCGAGTTTCCTGATGTGCCTCACCTCGGGTGGTGCACCTGCTCGTCACCATGCCGTGCGGACATGTGTCGTAACGCGTAAATGAACTTCTATTGCAACATTAAATGTTGCCCCTACGACGGCAAATGCGGGAATGGTCTGGAAGAGTCGACGAAGGTGTACCTGGGGCGCAACGTGCCCACGTCGACGCTGGGCGTGGCTGCGGCGGAGGATATCCACGCCGGAGAGGTACTCGGATAGTACATGGGCGACATGAATTATATGAGCAACTCTTCTCGCGGTCGTCCTCGCAAAAGCGGTTATAGCCTGGTCATGAAAGCGCGTCCGAGCAAGCCGAAGTTACCTGTTTGTGTGGCGATAAGCGCCGAAGACATGGGGGGCTAATGCGGTTCGTGAATCACTCCTGCAAGCCTGTCGCCACGTTTGTTGAGGTTGCCAACAGGCGACGTACGACGGTCGTCGTGCTTACAACGGAAGACATCCACAGAGGAGAGCAAGTCACTGCCGCTATTATGACGACTTGTGGTTTGTTTGCCGCTGCGGCGACGACGAGTGTCACCAACGCGATATCCAGGACCAGCGCGATCCGTAAGAACTGGAAGCGGTAAGCTCAAGAACGCTGATGGTATTTGGCTAGGATTTGTTCAGTTTGAAGGTAGGTAAGCTCCGCCTGTGAATATATGTACAAAAAAAATGAAGTTCATGGTTGTGTAACAGTTCATATTGTGTTGTAGCGCGCGAAGGGGACGGCTTTTTAAAACTGCGCTTCGAAAGATCGAGTCACCAGTCCATTTTGGCGACAGCACATCAGGCTCACTTTACCACGACGGAATCTTGGTCATACCAAAGCCAAGTATGATGGCTTTGCCTTCTTTGCCCACGTTTTCGCGCCTTGAAGATAGTCGATGATTGCCTCCTGTGGCAAATTGGCGGAGGAGGCTCGAATTGCTCGGCAGATGTGCTCTGGGTGGCGGGGGATGCTCGAGGTGATCGTCTCCGACGCAGTCTTGCGTCTCTCACTTTCACTTTTGCCGAGTTCATCAGACGAGTATCGGGGGCGTGTTGGGAGCTTGGGCCCAGCGCCCCCCCCCCCCCCCCCCGGTACTCCACCTCTCCGAACCGGTATGCTGCGCTGCTGTATCTTCGATCTAGCTTGCGTCTGGCAAACGGTGTTGGTGGTGTCATACGTAGATGTTTAAGGTGGCAGGAAGGTCCAACTACAAGATGAGCGACATCACCCGACTGCTGACGCTCCTGCCGGAATGCTTACCTCTCTGGAAGGGCGAATGGGAGCGCTTGACAACCACTTACAACACGACCCGCTTGCGTGGCCGGATCAAGCGATAGCCTGATACGCAAGTTTAAGGCACTTTACAGCACCCGCAAGCCGATCGGTACTGCTGACATGCTCCCGCACATCAAAAAATCGAAGTTGTTAAAGCTCGCTATTGACGACAAGGCCAATGTTATCAAGATGGATGACGATGCCGACGAAGATTAAGCCGAAGTGCCCCTTGTGGAGCCCGACTTCAGCTTCGACTCCAACGAAGGGGTTTTGGACGACCACGAGGGCGACGGAGGTTCCGTAATGGCTGGCAGTGACGCCTCCAGCAGCAACTCGTTCCGCACCGACGCCGCAGAACGCGATGTTTCTGCTGGGGATGAGGAGGTTAGCCCGGGGCTGGCCTCGGAGGCTAACCAAATCACGCTGCACTGCGAAAAAACAAGGCACGTTCGACATGTCACTTGACGTGGACGGCTTGGAAGCTTTCATTTCAATGCCCAAGCCGGCGCCGCTCTCCGCCCCGACCGCAACGCACCGACTCTGTAATGCTGATTTGAAGGATCCAAAAAAAAAAGATGGATGCACCAGGTGCTGCAGGCAGTGACATTAAGCCGACGGCTGCGTGGCTTACAACCTGGTAGTGCCAATGAGGAAGAAGCTAAACGATACAAAGAGCTGAAGAATTTCTCGACCGGCTCGGGGCTCCGACTTGTACGGTTCCGTGACGTCCAAAGCCCACCAATTGCGCATCTCGCGTCAACGAGAGAGCACTACCAGCCCGCCGACGGGTAAACAGGGTGAACCACTCAGCAACTACCCGGCCGTCGGAGTACCCCCTCCGTTACTCGTTGTCTGGGCGCAGTGCGTGTGAGCTGGTATCCTACTGAAATTCAGTATTGTGGATCCACTCCACCACAATGGTGCGCGTGCCCGGATCTCTTGGCGACGCGGGATTTCACCGTGAGACCGAAGATGATGCGCAAGTAAGCAATGAATCGGGAGATGAAGCGCCGACGGAGACTGGATCGCCGGCGGCGTCGCTAAAAGAGAGATCCACGGATCGACAGAGTCCTGGGAGGAGCTCTGCCGACGGAAGAGAGGATGGTCTGCAACGGATCAGGAAGATAAACCTCGCTTTCCTCCCAGGTCCCTTCGGGGACCCCGCAGGTCTTGATGCAAGTCAGGACCTGCCGGAGTGAAGTTCGGTCGCGAGAGCGAATGATCTATCATCCACCGCCACCCCAGCGGCCCCAAGTGCCACGTCTAAGAAGAAGACGAAGGCCGCACGGGAGAAACGCAAGGCACCAGGCTCGGATAGCGAAGATCGTGCTGTATTGAAGTCTCTCTGGTCACGATCTAAGCTGGAGTCGGCGTACGTGCGTACGGAGCTGACCGACTTCCTGCGCAAGGGCCCAGTGATGCTGATCCTGCAGCTGAAGTAGCTCGGATCCATTACCGTACCTGTGTCACCCCGGTCGTCAACCACAAACAATCTGGACGCCGCGATGGACATACCTGCTGAGGATACTGGAGGAGGCCGGCCTTACGGCAGGAGCGTTCGACGCTGACGACCTGTTCCAGTTGGACGCCAACACGATCTCGACCGCGTCGCTCTTCAACTTGTTGAAGCGCCTCGTGGGCGAGTGATCGGCGGATGCAGCGCCTGAGACCAAGACCGAGCACAGCTCGACAATCGCGGCCAATGCCGGATTCGTCTGTTGCCCGAGACCAAGGCGGCGAACACCAGGTCGCCGGAGTACCACACCGGATCATCGCAGTACGCGTCGGCTACATCAGAAGTCGGATCCAGCAGCTCATCGGAGCCGCGATGGTTGTCGCTTGGGTCAGCCGGTGCCGCGATGCTGCAGTCACGTTCTGCGAGCACTCTGGCAGATAAGATCCCGGCTCCGCGTCCGGCGAGACCGTCGCAAGCCCGGATCCGGTCAGCGGGTCCGGCCCAGGAACCGACGAGGGGTCTGGAGACGTACTTCCAAGCGGCTATGGCACATTTCCTGAGCGAACGTCAAGAGGCCAGGGCTTCTCGACAGGCTCCGTCCCCACGCGGTCCGGGATCGCAAGATGTCGACATGGGATCGGTGGGATCGCAAGATCACCACCCCGCGCACTGGGAGTATGATCCGGATGATCTCGACATGGGATCCACGAGACGCACGGCTATGACAGCGGCAGCAGTCGTTCCGACTGGATCGTCGACGGTTCAACGCGTCAAGATATCGGCTATCTCGGATTGAAGGAATTCACAGGCAAAGATCTTGACGAAGAGCGTGGATCAGCAAAGTCAAGTCTGCTTCACGGGGGATCAAGCTACAGACGAAGAGTAATGCCTTACATTCGCGGATCTGCTTACCGGACCCGCGAGGAACTGGTACAGGCAGCTGAGCCGATCCACGCGGTCGAAGTGCAGTGACTTGCTCTGAAGCTTCCAGACACAGTACTGCGGATTGTGGGTCTCGGTAGCATGGCAATACTACCACGCGCGCAAGCGCGCAGAGGAGACGCCGCTGGCGTATCTGCACAGCCTCAACGTTGCAGGCATGTGCGCGAGGCTGAAGATCAAGAATGACGACGAGGAGGCCCGTCGCGAGCAGCTGGAACGGCTTCATCGAGACCTGGAAGACCAGGATCTTGCGGATCAGCTCACACTGCTGCGCTTGGCTGACGCGGATCTGCTGGAAGACGTGCTGCGCGCGCGAGCTCGCGAGTCGCACCAAAAGAAGTCGGCCGGATCCGGCAAGTACCTATCCAAGCCGAGTCCTTCGCCACCAACGGCGTCAGTCCGTGCTGTACGCGCTATCGAGATCCCTGATTCCGGATCCGAGATCGGATCGGACTCTGAGGAGTCTGGTCCGAAGGCGAACTGTGCCGAGCGTACATGATGGCGGCGATTGACCAGTCTCAGGCAGCTACAGCAGCGGATCCGCCAAGGACACCGGATCCTGGGCGCTCGAACGATGCGCCAGAGGATCCTCGACAGCAGGATCGCCGCCCGCGTTTCGGCAGATCGGCCAGACGCGCTGCTCGCATTGTGGATCACGTAAGCACTCGGATCTGGGGGGGGGGTTAGAAGCGTTTGATCTGTCAGAAGTGCGGCAAGAGAGGACATCCTTCTGATCGGTGTTTCTTCGAGTGTCGTGGCTGTGGCGAACTCCACGATCACGGCAAGTGCCAGATGGAAGAATCTACAACCTCATCCGTCAATGATTGGTCCCCAGCAAGCATCCGGGACTACTACCTGATGTTGTGGAGAAGATGTTAAACTAGGACGCTGGCCGGTTTTGAACCCGGTACGAGACGAGCGTTCTAGCTCATTCATCTATGCATTCGTTAAAAAGAAAAGAAGGCGAAGGATCAGGTTAGCGGATCGCGAGATGATCTATTTGGTAATACATATGAACTTCATAAGAAACGTACGGCTATGGTTGCAAGTCTTCGATCTATTGATGACTACCAACGATTCGAGGTCACGATGACTTTGGATCTGCGGCCAGGCGAATCGCGTGAATACTGGAAGCACCATATCCCCGGTAAACACGTCATGCAGGCGAAGCAAACAGCAAGACCAACAACGTCAAGGCTGTGGCGCTTCTTGACTCAGGATCCGAGGTGTCGATCATCGACGCCACATTTGCTCGTAAGGTAGGATACCAAATCGACACAAGTCAGAGTCAAAAGAATTTCGTCATCCAGGGGCAAGACGGGAGCGTATCCGATGATTCTCGAGCACCGAGTGCTCGACGCTGTTCCGCCTCAATATCCGGCTGACTTGGAACATGCTTCTTGCAACGGTGAAACACGATCCAAAACCAGCAGAGCTTTCATTCGTACTGGAGGTGTACCAGCGGGGGTCCCAGCCCCCCACCCCCCCCCCTCGCATCGCGACAACAAATCCCCCCAACGTTATCATCGCCATGCACATGCTCAATGACATACATAGCGGTACGATGTCAGCGTCATTACCCACCGTTGCAAGCGATCAACCTGATGTCGCCCCAATGAACTGTTGGTAGCTAACGTATCAAAATACGTACTGCAAATTCCGATGGACAGCGAAATGAGGAATCCACCCGGCCTCAGCAACAGATACATTAGGCGCTTCCACAAGATCACAATCGCGTATTCCTTGTCGATGGTTGACCAGCGAGCCATCGCACCTGTAAGGGAGCCGCTAAGGAATGCAAGCGGCACCTGCCGCTTGCGGCAGGTGCCGCTGCTCATTAACGGGCAATCCGACATCTTCTGGAGGATTTTGAGTGACGGCTGCCCCGAAATGCGTCTGGCTTGCGTCTGCAAATAGACATACCTCCCAGTCCTGCTTCGGCTGAGATAGACGCAACCATTTTGAGAAGAGCTTCTTTGACTCGAGCAAGTGCTGCATCGTGATCCGGCGTCCATCCAACCGTGTCAAGCAACACACGAAGACGCGCTTTCTTACGGCTCTGAGCGATCGTAGCAGCCGATTCCAATATTGCGTACAAGGTCGACGAGAGTGCATTGCATTCAGGATGTTGCTCCGCATCCAGTTTACCGCACATAGGAACTGCTGTAGTTCTCCGGCCGTACGGGGTGGCGGTAAATTAACAAGCCCGTCCACTGTGTTGGTCAGTGACGTACTCCCTCCGCCGAGATCATACGCCCACCCAAGTGTCCTCTCGAGTAAAAAACAAAAAAAACACTTCAAAGGGTGCAACTGTAAACGAAATTGTTCGCATAGCTCCAGCACCTACCTGAGCATCACCAACAAGCGAAGGCGCGTAATTTAGAATGTCGTCAAACCACACAAGAATCTGTCCTGACAACAGGGGTCCGAAAAGCATTTCTACCACGCCTTGACAGTATGTCACTGCGTCAGTACAACCCATGAGCACCCTCGTAGAAGTAACATTCCACGATGCGTCATGATCGTATACAGCTCCTGCGAGTCTTCATCTAATGGTAGTTGCCAGTAGCCTCTCCACCAGTTAATAATGACGTAGGAATCAGAATCTTCGACCATTACCAGATCCGACTCGATGTCCGGCCTGGGCCAAGGCATTGGCTCTGTAAGAGCATTTACAGCACGGGTGTCCGCTGTCATCCCATACTGACCGGGCTGTCGTTTCGCGACAATTCATGGAGCGGAGGCCCATCGACTGCGATGATTCTTCACAACGAGGCCGTGTTGTGCCAACTCGTTAATACGCTGCTCGAGATAACGCTTGTGGTCCGGAGGATATCGGCGGGCTTTCGCCTTCACAGACCATGCCCCTTCTTTGAGACGCATCCGAAGGGAATGAACTTTCACTGGAGGGTCGTCTCAAATGATAATCGAAAAAAGTCGATGTACCGAAAAAGTAGCTCATGAAGATGATGTCCTACTTCAGTAGGCAGATTGTTCCTTGCTTTCTCGACCTCTAATTCGAGGGCTTCCGGTACGGCTTGAGTAGTTTCTGTGACCAGGCTTGGTGACGCTACTAGCTCATCGAATCTGTCATCATCGTCACCTACGGCCTCTGTCGTCTGATTTTGAATAACTGTACTTTGGTGTGTTCTGCTTGGTTCGGGTTACTTTATTTGCGTGTAGTGTCTTACCAGCATCTTTCTCAATCTTTTTGCTTAACGGCTGGCGCTTGGGGTCCGTGGGATTTGCCGTCTTCTTGCTAGTAATTTTCTCTGTGTGGAAAAACTAAATGAAAACAATAATGTGTTGCGTTTGCATGTTTGCTCGCTTAGTCTGCTCTGATAGTAGGAGGAATCGGCGCAGTTTAAGCCCGCTGCCAGATGCGTTTTAAAGCGCCGAAAAATCCTAACAAACAAGAGAGTTATGACCGATATGTGCGGTCACCCGTGCGGTCCATGAATCAATTACAACGTGCTTGACCACTAACCTCCTCCCTTCTCCTCCACCGTGCGTCGCCCGGCTAAGCCCAACCTCATGCCAAGAGAGCGCCAGGCGTAACAATCTTCAATCTTCTCCCTCATGTACGGCGTGAGAGGGCGCCTGATCGCGGCGCAATCTGCTGAACAATCTGGCATTGATATATACGCAACCAGCCGCGTCTGGGCTTGCGTTAGGTCGACGTATGCCAACGAAGGCATTGGTGGTGGTGTTGCACGGACTGAGGGAGCATCACGGCGCGGCACAAGATGGGCATCGAGAAGCTGTTCGAGCGCGTGGCCGCCGTCCCGCTGCAACGGCGCATGACACAGCAGTGCCTCGCCCAAGGGTGTATTCTGCGCCGCTGGAGCACGGTCCGCCTACCCTGATGGAGACGAACAAACTCGCCCGACTGCATTACTCCATCCGCCGTGTCGTTAGTTATGGGCCATACGGCTCCCCCTTCTCGCCGTCGTGCATGTGGACGAGAAGTTGTTCAACGAAGATAAGGATAAGAAGATGTCGTAGAGTCTTCCTTGTTCTCTTCTGGGTCCAGCATATTGTATGCATAGCACTCGAGGAAGAACACGTGACGGGCGGGCCCAGAACAGCTACCGTGGACTTGTCTTGGACGAGCTTGGGGGCCAGCTGGAATATTGGGTTGTGAGTGCCATGCATGGCCGGTGCCCATATTGGGTTGTGAGTGCCCATATTGGGCATATATTGCCCAATATGGGCACTCACAACCCAATATTCCAGACGGCCCCCAAATTCGTCCAAGCCAAGTCAGCCCCTTCGCTCGTCCTTCAACACGCCCAGATTTATATTTTACTACACTACGACTAATATGTTAGAGATCAGTTTCGTAACGAACGTGTCCGTTTCCAACGGACACGGCAGTACAGGTTACCGTGCTGTTGTGGCGATCCACCTCCACTCCATGCGGTCAGGTACGTTCTCCAACCGAGGTCTTCTATATCTGGTTGTGTATACTGTACCTCATCGTGAGCTCAAGAGCAAGCGCTTCATTGCTAAGAGTATGTTTCTTGCTGCAGTAGCTCGACCCCGGTGATCTCTGTGCGACAATAGATTATTGTTAGGAGTGTTTGAGTGAGAATTTGCAGTTCGGTCAGATGGTTGCTATTTGATCAGACACTGTCGAAGGCTGTCGCTACCCGCCTAACCAGCATTGCCATGTCGCCTGCTTCTCCATCACCACCACGATGCCCAGCTTCACGCCAGCGCTCCAAGGACATTAAGCCCGTCCGCGCACTGTACAAGAGCGGCGAGACCCACAACCAGAAGCCCAGCTATTCAGCTACGTGGGGAACGTGAGCTTCGCGCCGGATCCGTCGCACCTCATGTTCCAGCTTCAGCGGCAGAGCGACCACAAGAGCTTCTTTCGCCCGAGCTCTGAAAAGTTGGACCGCGTGTGCTACCGCCTACAGTTGCTGGCGTCCGATGTGGCCGCCGTGAGTGGGTCCAAGACGCACAGGCAGCAGCACTGCGCCCACGGTCCCCGTCAGGTAACTGGACGCGGAAGGCCAGGATATCAACGCCAAGACGGCGACGGTGGGCGACGCATTGATGCGCTGCACAACCAGCCCATTGTCAGGCGGCTGGTAGTGCTGGAGGCTGCGATGACTGCCATCGCGGTGGATGCCTTGACTACAGGCACTTCGCGTTGTGAGCTACAATTTCCTGTATGCTTTCTACGCGACGACGGAGCATGCCAAGAAGAAGGTGTACATAGATCTGCAAACGATTGATATTATATTGATTTTTATGAGCGTATTGCGTTGATAAAGGCAACTAACCATTGCTCTGTCTATTCATTTCTCGCTGTAGCTTCAGTAGTTGTCGTCGCTTGCACGTACGTATGCTGTGGCCTCTTTCACTACAACGTCCGCACACAATTGGAGACTCCTTTGGTATAACTTCAACCCGACTGCGCACACGTTTTGGTTTCTTGGGGCGACCTGCACGGCGATAACTATCAGGAGGTTCGGTGGTATCGTCGGCGATGGACGTTTCGATGTCAATCGGGTTCAAGCTCGTTGCGAATATCGATTGAAGGATAGCCTTAGCATAGTAAGGTGCCACTGACGTATATACTGACATGTGCTGCTTCTGCAGTGCATCACAGGCGTGTACGCAAGGGTACTGATATTCAACCTAGAGTCCGCACGAGAAAGTGTTCGAGTCGAGGTGACGATGCTGTAGGGATTGTTCTTTCTCTCTACGGCGAACCTACTGTCTGCCTGTGGCATTACATAGCCAGTACATCCTGCCTTTTTGTTGATATTGATCTTGATCATCACCGATGATATAGATATGCATTGCGTTGTATCGTCCGTACTTCTCCTTCAGTTCGAAAGATGTTTCATCATCATCTGTACAATACCTGCAACGACCTTAAGGTGTGACCCCCCCTCCCCGTGCCTAAACTCCCCAATTCTGCTATTGACGGACCCAGCTGAGTTCGGCGTGACAATTCCGTATCGAGGGACTGAAAAATAAGATCCAAAGCGATTTATCGATGCAGTTCAAGTACTCAAGAGCATCTTTGCTTGTTGATCCGATCTCCTCAAAATTCGTCAACTTCGCGTTTGTAAGTTCTCTAGCAAGAGCATGAATCAAATAACTAAATCGAATTCTACACTTGTCAATCACATTCCGCTTTATATGTTCTGCATAGACTGAATGGGGCACTGTCGGAATAACGCTACGCGCCGATGGCGTAATTTTATTTGTCGCGATAACTCACGAAAAACAAATCTGATAATTTTGATATACAGGGAAGCGCCTCAGAGATATGTGTTAGGAATCAAATCCAATCATCTCCATTCTCGGCAGCATTCAAGATGGTGAATCCGATAACCAGAATATCGTGTGCCCCGGTCATTGTGGAGGCCACGTACAATGTACCATGGTCCGCTCCGCGAAGATGACATGCATCCACTGCAATGATAGGCATGCAATACCCGAGTAATTTTTCAAACGTTCCAAAAACAAGACTCAACCTCTTGAACTTGTTGCCTTCAGTTCGTTCAAAATTTGAAAGAGTTCGAGGATTGTTTGCCACGAACACACTCAAATATCCATGTAAGTACTGGTAGCTGTGCCCGAGGCTCAACATTGAACCTTCTCGTACACATTTCAGCGCTCACCATGCGGCGTGGTAAGATATAGAGAGAGCCGTAATTGCTTCGAGCCCAATTGACTACAAGCTTGGGACTAGACCCTCGCTTGGACAAGCTAAGCAATCGCGAGCAACTTCAATTAAAAACTGTTGACTAACTTGAGAGGGCTGTCGCTGTCGCGAATCTGTGTGAGCAACGTGAGTAGCTGTGTGAGATTTTTCAAGAAACCTTATCCGGGCGAAGTTAGTCTATGAAGAAAATGAAGCACGGAGCTCGAAAGTGCACTCGACATGCGAGGCGCAAACAATTTTTACATAGTCGCGTCGATTGTTCGGCTTGTTGTGTGCGAAATCATGGTAGACACAGTATCGTGCTACATATTTCTTCAGTGCCTTGATGCTTGAGAACTCCATACTTGCCGCCAGCTCTACATCTTGATCGGCATGCTCCATAGCGATGCGTCGTGCAGGTTACAGTGATCAACCCCACAGCGTATCTCGAGAAATGTCTACAATATTCCTGTTTCGAGGCGGTTTCTGAATTTGGAAATGACCGAACTGTAAATTCCCACTCAACAACCTGACTGAATTGCATTATCCCCTTATTGTTATTTCATCTTCTAATATAGTGCCGACGATAAATATAACCCACTTAAACTTTTATCGTTGTGTTTACCAATAGTTAGTTTCGGGAATGGGTTTTGTCTCAATCTGAAAGGTGGAATAAATACGATTCTGAAGGTGGTTTTCGTTTTTCATTCCGAAGTTGAGACTAGACACAATGACAATAAAATAGTTTTATGTATGTGACGATGACTATAAGCCGACGATACTTCTTGCGTGAAAACTGTGGACTTTGACACGGCACAACGCAGCTAGTACTTTGTCTTTGCCCCGTTGAGTCGAGTGACATCCATACAACGCTTTTGCATTGATTTGAGCAGCTTGTCGATGTAGTCAGGGCCGATTTCCAACCAAACTCGGAGTATCGTCGCAATTAAGTCATCTTTCGTAGCAAATTGTCGTCCGGCGTCTCGCGTACACAGCCTTTGCAAATACACCCCACATGTTCTCTATCGGGTTTAGATCCGGAAACTTGGCTGCCATTCCATCAATTTGATGTTCTGTTCCTCCAGAAACATCTTCGTTTCACGCGACGTGTGTATCAATGCACCGTCTTGCTGAAAAATACACTCAAGACCGGAGGGTAGGTCGATAAATGGCAGTAAATACTCCGATAAAGTGTAAATATACTTACCACTGTCTTGATTTCCTTCCAATATGGCCAGTTTGTCTTCCCACTCGCGCTAAACGCTCCCCACACCATGACACTGCCAGCTTGGCGGGTCGAATATATTTGCTTTTCCTTGCACAGATCGTGCCTGTAATAATGTAGGCCATCTGGCCCGTCGAGGTTAAACTTCTTCTCGTCGGAAAACACGCAATGTTTCCACTTTTCCTCGTCCCACGTGATTTTGTCCATCGCCCATTTAACTCATTTTGTCTTGTGCTCTTAGTGAGAACCGGACAGCCCCTCGTAACTTAAGATCTGGATGTGCTCTGAGTAGGTCACGTGCTCTAGTAGCCTTGATTGGTAGCTCTAACTGGTTCACGAGCTCGGCAGAGCTCAGCTTTCCTTTAGATGCCTCGCGGAAAAATCTGCGGCTTTCTTGTGCGGTCATCTTTGGCGGCCTTCCAGACCGTTTGGTGGTACTGTATGCTTCGGGATCACTCAAGAAATTGCTGACAACACGTCGTGATCGATTTATACGCTTCCGTATCTCTGTATGGTCATACCAGTGTCCGTAAAGGCCAATATCTTTCCTCGTTCTTCCACTGACAGTGTTGTCCCTCGTGGCATGCTTTTGTGACAGGAATTCGCTTGTGTTTGCGATACTCCTCGACGGACGAAGCTTGTACTGATAAAAAAAAAAATAATACAAGCCAATGCGTAGAAAGCGTATACAACGCCGTGAAGTAAGTAAATAACGTCTAGGGGCTATACATGTACGTTATAATGGAATACATAATACGTATGTATGTGCAGATATGATAAAAAAAAAAATGGAGAGGTTTTATTGAAGGGAACCCCTATTGGCGAAAATCCCACAACGGCTTCAAGATGGCATCGTTGCTGAGGCTGCTGCTCTTTTGCACGTTCCTAGAGAACCGCCTGCATACGTCGAATCTGGTGCTGCTGCGTCGTATGCTCGCTGACTTCGACGCTGGCAATGATCACACGCTGCTGAACTTCATGCGGTTGGGCGCGAGCGTCGTGACGGTGATGCCCGTGGAGAGGAAGAGTTTTCGACACCTGAAGGAGGCAGCACGGCTGTTAGCTGAGCAGGTGAATACTACAGGGTCTCAGCAGGCAACCCCCTGTGTCTTCCGCTATCTGTCCGCGCGTGTGGCCACCAAGAACATCCTGTGGCTACGTGACATGTTTCAGGAGTTCTGCGATGGAGAGGATGCGGTGCTGCGGGAGTTTGTGCGGCGCGGCAACGAAGCGATCAGTGTCGTCCCCGTGGACATTCAGGCCCTGTGTACAGCCCCATTGCCGCCGCCACCGTTATTAGACGGTACGCCGGTAAGGACTGTTGCGATGACGGAGGCATCTAATACGAAGACGTCAGAGGTGACGCCATCGCCGACACGATCTACCCGGAGAAAACGATCGAGGGTACTGGAACCGGGGCAGCAGACTCAAGGGGACGGTCTGAAGGCAGGTGCTGAAAGTCGAGCCAGAAAACATATTCGAAGATCGTCAATGACTGTATCGGAGAGCGAAGCTGTTTCTGCTGCTCCCATCGAACTGGATATCGCACCTCCTTCCGCAGATGATATGCGCAGGAGTATTCTGAACGCACTCGAGGGTTTGGAAGCGAAGGAGCCGTGGAAGGAGGTATTTAAGCTCGAAAAACTTTTGATGCCGTTTTCTCGAGTCAGATATCCGACATTAGCTGCGGCACTGCGAGAGTTTTGGCACAATCATGCTCGAGCGGTTTGGGAGCGTAAATTTTGGGCGCCGCTATCTCGTCCGTGCACTATGAAGCTTCACAACCAGCGAAGACGTCGGCAATGCAAGGCGCTGTGTTTTTTCGAGAAGAAAGTGATCGTGCCTTTGCACAATGAGCTTGGAGCGACCTTCTTCGCTGAGATGGATCAGTGTGCGACACCTCCGAGTGGTTGGTTTTATTCCGGCCAAGCTGTGGATTTGTTGACATTGGCGCAGCGATATGGTTTGTCCATGTGTCTGCAATATATGGAGTCGGAGGCATTCAAGAGGTTTCCAGTGATTTTCGGTCAAAGTCGCAACTATTATTCCCGGGTAAATGGCAAGAGTCGCAGCATGTGGTCATCGTCTGCGGCACTACGGCCGATATTGAGTGAGATCGTTGCTTTGAAGGCCAGGGCAACAGATATCAGCCCATCTATCGAACTCTGAGGTGCAGGGAGACCTCTAAAGGTGGACATTTGTGTGGGTCTAGCGGCAATAATGGTCAACTACTCAATGAATAGTCTTACTATCGACATGTCTGGGAATGCGAGTCAAAAGGAAGCAACAAGTGCAAAAAAACTTCTGGAGACTTGTACATAACGAGTTGCTATTAAAGTTTTTTGAAAACAACAATATTCCAAATATCTGGAAACGATGACGTACTCTTCACCGTGGCGATATCAGGTATATGCGAGTGAATTAAGCAAAGAACTTAAAGGCGGCACCATTTACAGGTGTAAGGAACAATTAGGAAACAAAAACCCTTGATTTGGCACGATTAAGGCATTGCTTCCTTCACATGTCAACTCGAGCACATTGATCGTATGGGCCATAAGCTAAACCAACACTGCCGGAGTCATCGGGATCCCGAATACGCAATTCTTGAGGTGGATGAAGCTGGGCAGCTTACAAAACCCAAGTTCGAGGTAAACCGTTTCCATATGGGTACATTTGATGTATCATGCCCAACTGGTGTTTTTGTTTCCTCCCATACGGAGCTCAAATCACGTTTAGCTCCCTCATTCAACATGTCGTCGCAGTCCTCAGACCGGCGCCTGTGCGTCGCCATGTGCTGCGACTTCTTCTTTCCTCGACTGGGCGGCGTGGAGATGCATATGTGGTCTTTATCTCAGTGCCTGCTGCGTCGCGGTCACAAGGTCATCGTGCTCACGCATGCCGTCCCGGGTCCCGCCACGTCGCAGACGCCCAGGCGCCGCACCGGCGTGCGCTACATGACGCACGGGCTCAAAGTCTACTACCTGCCGGTGGCCCCCATCGTGGACAACGTCACGTACCCGACGTTCGTTAACCACCTGGCGCTGTTCCGCGCCATCTGCGTCCGCGAGCGCGTGCAGATCGTGCACGGCCACCAGGCCACGTCCACCTTCATGCACGAATGCTTGTTGCAGGCCAAAGCGCTGGGGCTGGGCATTAAAACAGTGTACACAGACCACTCGCTCTTCGGCTTTGCGGACGCTGCCAGCGTCCACCTGAACAAAGTCATGAAGTTCTCCATGTCCACGGTGGACGCCGCCATTGGCGTCTCCCACACGTGCCGAGAGAACTTGGTGCTGCGCGCCTCGCTGCGGCCGGACAAAGTGGCGACAGTCCCCAATGCTGTGGACACCACCAAGTTCACACCGCCAGTGACTGCAGCGCTGAAGTCAGTCGACCCTATTACGGTCGTCATCATCTCCAGGTTGGTGTATCGGAAAGGCATTGATCTTGTGGCACGGGCGATCCCGCTCGTATGTGCGCAGGACCCGAGAGTCCGATTCTTGATTGGAGGAGATGGAGCCAAGAGACTCCTGCTAGAAGAGATGAGGGAGAAGTTCAGACTACACGATCGAGTGACGTTGTATGGGGCTGTGCCACATGCTCAAGTGCGTGATGTGTTGTGTCAGGGCCATATTTTTCTGAATAGCTCGCTGACTGAGAGTTTCTGTATCGCGATCCTGGAAGCTGCGGCGTGTGGCCTTTTCGTGGTGAGTACAAAGGTCGGTGGAGTTCCCGAAGTGCTGCCACCGGATATGGTGCAGTTTGCTGCGGATATCACGCCGGAGGCGTTGGCGGAGGCCGTTTTGGCTGCTGTCCCGCGACTTGCAGTGGTCAATCGACAGAAATTTCATGATCGGGTTGGGGAAATGTACAACTGGGACGCTGTCGCCGTGAGAACGGAGAAAGTTTACGACAAAGTATGTGCCTTGCCGGACAGCTCGCTGCTCCATCGTCTGCAGCTCTATCACGGAATCGGTCCCGTAGCGGGGATGTTGGCTTGTGTTATCGCTGCTGTGTTGCATTTGTATGTGGTCTTTTTGGAGTGGTGGCAACCTGTTGCTGACATTGAGCTCGCGCTGGACTGGACCTCAGTATCTCAGCAAAACGCTGCAAATAAGCGGAAGGCTGACTAAGTGGATGTAAACGATGCGTCTTAGCTGCTACTAGACGCTCTCAATGAATTGTGCTCCCGATTGAGACGCGTTTGGCGTGCTACTGTCTTCGTTGGAGCTCTCACTTTTTCTTCTTGTTTTCCACGCGCGCGTTAGCATCTTTGATAGCGCAAATTTCGCGCAAAATCCAACTCATCATGCTGGTGGCAGCCCACATGCTCTTGCTTTTGCAAATGTTCGGCTTGATGGGGTGAATGTCGTGAGCAGGCACAGCCGGGAATCGCTTACGTGCTTGGGTTTCCATGTAGTCGATGCATGCAGCCAATCCTAGGTGCTGAGCAATGGAAACGAGGTCCTCCGTTGGTTCACAGTACCACCAGCCTTTATGACGTCTCGTGCGCTGATCCATACGAACGAAGAAACTGGCGCCAAGCTCTTCATACACCTGAGTCATGAACGTCGTGAACGACTCGCGTGCTTTTGCCTGACGAGCTTTCCTCGAGGAGTGATGGCGTCGGGCAGGCAACTTCGACAATGGGCCCCAGAAGCGCCGCTCCCATACTGCACGGCCATTTTCCGCCCAGAACGTCTTCAACGCAGCAGCCAGCTGGGGCCACTTGACTTCAGAAAATGGCAAGGGCAGTGTGTCGGGGTTAAAGACCTGTTTCCAAGGCTCTTGCTCCTCAAGCCGACCGAGCGCTTCCATGATACAGGCACGTAACTGCTTAGGCGTAGGAGGCCTCGACGCCATTAACGCTAGCTCAGCGAGAGTCGCAATTTCATCCTCGTCGTTGTCGCTGTCAGCGTCGTCATCGCCCTCTTTAAACTCACTGACGGAGTCCTGCAGTTGCTTATGCTCCAGTTTCCCTCCGCGCCCACCAAACGTCGACTCTGCCTGGAATTCCGACACCGAGGGAAGCTCTACAGACTGCAGTAGATTGGCTTGCAGTGCTTGAATGTCCACAGGAATCACACTGATGACCTCATTGCCTTGACGCACGAACTCGCACACTAGAGTGTCGCCGCCATTGCAGAACTCGTGAAACATGTCGCGCAGCCAGAATATGTTCCTGGTGACGACACGAGCCGACAAGTACTGGAACACACAGAGCTGCGACTGTTGCTTCGAGTCCTCGACCATTTGCTGCTGTTGCGTGAGTAATCGAGCCGCTTCCTGTCTGTGACGTTGACGCGTTCTCTCCATGGGCGCGATAGCTACGACACTCGCCCCAAGACGTATGAAACCTTCCAGCGTGCGCTCGCTGCCGATGAAGAAATCGCTTAGCATGCGACGGAACAATACGAGGTTCGACGTGTGCACTCGGTGCTCGAGGAAGTCGCAGAAGAGCAGAAGCGTCAACAGCGACGGCATGCGGGATGAAGACGCGCTGGTTGAAAATCTTCCCGACTGGAAGCTGTAATCAGGGAAACCTTCGACAACTTCAACACGTTAAAATCCAGTCTGCAAGCAAACAAAACTACGTTTAAAACCTAACGTTTGTACGATAAAAAATTCAACAGAAATTATTCCAAGGAGTTGTTGATTACTGGGGGCGAATCGATTGTCGACAATTCCATCCAAAAACGATATATAGGAGGCTTTGCTGCCACTTTCGTCACTTACGTAAGCCTAAGAAAACCCTCGACAGCTACGGGCCGGCGCGACTTAGCAAGCCGTAGGAGTCTGGGCCACAGGCTCCGTCGAGTTCGTGGTCGTGGCGGCGGGGGCCTCAGTGGCAGTGCTCGAGGTCGTCGGGGGGGCCGTGGTCGACTCCGTGGTGGGAGCAGACGTCGTGGCGGCAGGGGCCTCGGTCGGCGCGGACGTGGCCACAGGGGCCTCCGTCGTCGTGGACGTCGACGAGAGCGAAGAGCACTTGGACGAGAAACCGCTGGTCAGGTCAACCACGTTCAACACGAGGCCGCTCGTGGGAACCGTCAGGTCGCAGTCAGGCGGGTTCAGGCCAGCCACCGACTTAATGAGCGACTTGCAGTTGTCCGAAGCGCACATCTTCACGTACTGGTTGTCGTCCGGCAGCGACGTCGAGTACAGCAGGCTAAAGCCCGAGTCGTCGGCGCAGCCCTGGAACGAGCTCAGGGTCAACACGCTGGCCAGCGTAGTGTATGCACTCGTCTGCTGCGTGGACGAGCACGTTTCGGCAGCGGCGGAGCCGACGAAGGCGGCAGCGGCAATGGCGAGGACGGTCTTGGCGTTCATGGTACCTGGTTGTTGGGTTTGGGGAGGCTAGCTGGCTGTGTGTCTGGAGCAGAGCAAGTTGGAGAATGAGGAGTTGCATCGGCGGCGCCGGCGTGGCTGCGAACCGGCACGCAGCGGGCCGTGATGCTTGCTGTCCAAACAGTACCAGGAATGCATGTCCTGCTTGTCCAGTATTCGGATTGTAAACTCGCCAGCGGGTTCCTCCATCAGATTGTGTACATCATAACAATATAGCATCATATCCGGGGCGTTTAGTTCAGTCTGATACCTGGTTCAGACTCTGAACAAGTTGCTTGGTCTGGTTCTGGCTTCAGAACTTCTGAAGCGGGAGGTCTACTGGTGTTGCACACCTGTCTGAAGGTGGGACTAGTGGCCATTACAAATGTGCGAGCGGATACACTGCCCAAAATGCGTCAGATACGCCTACCGAACCTACGTTAGTTTGGGATCTTCCTCGCACGCGATTGGTTAATCACTTCAACATGCTAATTTAGGCTAATGCGATGTTTCTCCTATTGAAACTGGGAGAAAGGCCGCGGATCCTAGCGTTAGTAATTGGACACGAGATCAGATCGCAGCCTGCGCTGCAGGCGACTCACAGACTGAACCATGCAAGCCAGACTCGCGGCATTCCGGTGTATCCTTAGTTTCCGTCGCGGTCTCCACTGCTTGAGGCTGCAGAAGCTAATACTGGACCGTACGTCAGTTGCGAGTTTTGCTAGGATACAGCCTGTACGTGGATACATGTACATGTATCATACTTGATGTATGGTTGCCGAAACTGCTTGGGACATGTGCTTGAAGGGATCCTAGTCAACGACGTTAGCAACCGAGACGCTACGCTGCTTTTGCTTGTGACTGGCGTCGCGCTTTGCACGATGTTTATATCGCGGGCGTTCTTCCGCTATCCTCTATAAAAATTCGCAGGTGCAGCGATAGCTCACGATGCTCAATGCCTTACCAACTATCCCGACAATGACAGATCCAAGTATGCCGTTGCCCGATGGATATCGAGGAAAGCAGGTCACCGAGACCAGAATCTGCTCGGCTTCATGCCAGAGCTTTGAGCGTCGGGTCCAGCAGCTGAAAAACGATTTGTATCACGATGATGGCTTCGAGTTCGGATCCCAGCATATCTTAAGCGTCCGCCGCCGTTCGAACACCAACCGGGCTCCGGCAACTCCTCATTCTCCAACTTGCTCTGCTCCAGACACACAGCCAGCTAGCCTCCCCAAACCCAACAACCAGGTACCATGAACGCCAAGACCGTCCTCGCCATTGCCGCTGCCGCCTTCGTCGGCTCCGCCGCTGCCGAAACGTGCTCGTCCACGCAGCAGACGAGTGCATACACTACGCTGGCCAGCGTGTTGACCCTGAGCTCGTTCCAGGGCTGCGCCGACGACTCGGGCTTTAGCCTGCTGTACTCGACGTCGCTGCCGGACGACAACCAGTACGTGAAGATGTGCGCTTCGGACAACTGCAAGTCGCTCATTAAGTCGGTGGCTGGCCTGAACCCGCCTGACTGCGACCTGACGGTTCCCACGAGCGGCCTCGTGTTGAACGTGGTTGACCTGACCAGCGGTTTCTCGTCCAAGTGCTCTTCGCTCTCGTCGACGTCCACGACGACGGAGGCCCCTGTGGCCACGTCCGCGCCGACCGAGGCCCCTGCCGCCACGACGTCTGCTCCCACCACGGAGTCGACCACGGCCCCCCCGACGACCTCGAGCACTGCCACTGAGGCCCCCGCCGCCACGACCACGAACTCGACGGAGCCTGTGGCCCAGACTCCTACGGCTTGCTAAGTCGCTATACTCTGTGAACGTCGCATGCTCGTCCCTATGAAAAGCGAGATGCAGACAGTGTATGGTTAATCACAGCTCATTTTTGTTTAAGCTTGCGTGTGTTACCAGTTTGTACCGGGCTTTGTTTTGACATGCTTGGGACAGGTCTGATTAGAAGGTCTTTTCTATAGAGCTGCGTCTGCGTGGGATCATGAATCCTTTTGCTGAAGGTCTGCTTCGGTTGCACGTGACGATACAGCTTGTGTACCCAGATCGCTCTCTCTATTAATAATAGGGGCTCAACAAACGTAAGCTTTCTGTGTTAAGACTCAAGATTCAATTTCTAAGATGGAAATTGCCCGCTTCAGCCTGGAAGTGAATTGTTCGGCTTTTCATATTATGCCAGGGATATTTGTTGCCCATTCAAGACGCCCTTTTAAGTTCATGGCATACAAAAGCAAGGTATACTGGATACGGTATGCATATATACTGTATATAGAGTCTGCGCGATAACGGTACCACTTCATTGACTCAGGACTCGTTACTCACCTGCAGACGTGTGTAGGACCGGCTTGTGACACGTTAAGAAAGGATACACCGCCCGGCTCTGCGTGACAGCTAAGTGCGGAGCGGATACATTTTTCACCGCGCGGGACTGCCTGCAACATCGGCAAGAGGCTACTAAACTCAATACAATTGCCTGTGGCCTGTACTTTCATGGATGCCTACTGCTTCCCCTTTCTTGTCCAGCGTACCAGGTCATCCGAAAGTTCTGCTCGCTGTTCGTACGGGGCAGTCAGTCAGCCAGCCAGCCTGTTCTGTTCACCTACATGGCCCTACAGGCTTTCGCAAGCCTCCAGCTTCAGGTCATTCTGCAATTTGCCTTCCGCAACTCACACCCTCCTCCACCCCACAAGATGAACACGTACTTCGCGATCGCTGCCGCCGCTCTGGCCTTTGTTGCCTCCGTCAACGGTGAGGCCTGCTCGGCTTCCCAGCAGGCTTCCGCCTACACGTCCATGGTCGGCCTGCTGCAGGGCACGGCTCTCACAACGTGCGCCTCGGACTCGGGCTACAACATGCTGTACGCCACGTCGCTGCCGACGGCCGAGCAAACCGCCGCTATGTGTAAGGTGGACGCTTGCCACGAGCTCATTAAGAACGTGCAGGCCACCAACCCGCCTGACTGCGACCTGACCATCCCCACGAGTGGCGCCGTCATGAACGTCAAGAGTCTGGCCACCAACTTCGAGCCTGGCTGCAAGTCCTCGACCACGGAAGCCCCCGCCGCCACGACCGCCGCCCCGGCCGCCACGACGGCTGCTCCGGCCCCGGATGCCACGACGGCTGCCCCGGCCCCGGATGCGACTACCGCTGCCCCGGTTACCCCCGGTAAGGAGACGCCTGCCCCGGTCGCCACCCCGGCTGCCACGACCGCTGCCCCTACCGCGTGCTAAGAAGCTTCTGGAACGCCGGCGCCTGGTAAGTGGCTTACTAGGACCCAGTAACGATACATCGTACCGCTCCCGTCGTTAATAAGAGGCCCTTGTGCCGCATTGTGTTTTATAAGCTCTTGTGTTATCGACTCTTTTTCTACCATAGGCCACAAGTTCATTTCGTGCAGTTCGAACAGCTAATAAGTGTTAACAACTTCCTGCATTTGTGCTTAACAGATACCTTATCATGTTACGCAAGACGCGAGCAGATACCAACAGCCAGCACATAGCACTAAAGTACTCATTTTGCCAGACGAACAAGCGTTCATAGAGATCCATTGCCACTTCTTCTGATTCAATTAGATAGGCTGCAGTTCGTGTGTCGCTCCTTCCTCACCCACCTCCAAGTCGTGTGCTAAGCCCATCGATCGCCAGTTAGTCGCTCACATGATACCGCTACTTCGCTCCACGGTACCCTTTCCCCCGACGTAGCCCGAACTCGGCATTGTTCCACTCACTGCCACCTCCGAATCCCAAACGGGTCTCATTAGCCTGCTGGACCGCTGCTTGGTTACTGTAGTTTACGTTGGCGCGCGGCGGGGGGCCGAAACTGGGAATACCATCGATAGGAGGACTGTCATTCATGAAATCGTCGCGCTCCATGTTTTGCAGCACGAGACGCTTCAGTTCGGATTGTTCCTTCTTCCCAGCGTTTTCCTGGCGGTGACTGTGTTGAGCCAACGATGATGCCTCCGGTACAACCAATTGACGCGCTTCCACTTTGCCCTTGTTACCACGTCGCAACATGCGGAACACCACGCCATCCGGGGACCCGTTCGCATCGATAGATAGCAAACCGCGAGAGCCAGCCGGTGTTAACGTCGCTGAGCTCTTGACAACCGTCGGAATTGCCATCTTGTCCACATTGACCCGTGCGGCAGGCTTGCGCGTGTCAGCAGTACCGTGCATCATCGACTTAAAGGCCTTTTCGAACTCTTCATCCTCTCCACTCTTCTGAATGCGGTCATGAATGATAAGATGCTCCTCTTCATCCTCGTCTTCTTCCTCGTCCTCGTCCTCCTCGTCCTCTTCGTCGTCGTCTTCTTCATCGTCTTCTTCATCGTCATCACCTCCAGCATGATCGTCATCGTCATGTTCATCATCTTCGTCGTCTTCCTCGTCCTCGTCCGAATCATCCTCCTCGTCTTCGAGAAATTCATCTTCTTCGTCACCTGTTTGGGACAAAGATGACCCCTCAGCTACACTCTCGAGGCCGTTCGTGGCCATCAACAACGCCGCATTCTTCTTCGATAACCGGCGCTCGGCTTCCTCCATGTCACCACGCAGAATTTCCTGGACAGCCTCATCAACCTCCTCCCAAGTGTCAAATTTCTTGAAATAATCCTTCAGACTGCTGGACAACATTTCCAAGAGATCAAACACGACAAAGTCCGTTTCCATAGGCACGTCTGTCTTGGAGAAGAGATATCGCTGGAAAAAGGTCATGAACCGGCCAAGACGGGGTCTGGAGATGCCTCTTTCGTTTGAATTGCCGTAGCTTCCAGACAGACTCATGCTTCCACTGCCGTTGCAGGTTTCGATTAAAGCACTTACGAGGCGAACACGAAACACTTCATTAGGACCATCAACTTCACTTGGCACGCGAGGGTCGTAGCGCATGTCCGGGACCAGTAGGAATCGCTTCTTTACTTCCAACAACTGAGCTGGAGATATTTTGTCGCTACTGTACTGCGGCAACGTCAGCAAGTCATGCGAGTGGTTGATGAGGAGATAAAGCGTCTCCACCACTACATTCATGCTCACAAGGCCACAGTTGTAGATTTCTCCTAAGAGTTTGACATAACCCAGGCTCCGTTGATGATCACGGTAGTCATTGACTTCCAATCCGTGCCGAATATACTCCAACACATCGTCCACCAGCAGTACTAGTACCTCATCGTGATATCGCGATAGTCCCTTGACCACCTCGCAGATCCATTTCATTTGCATGACTTTTCCTTTTGTAACCTTCAGTAAAGCCTTCAAAACCATGTTGCACGTGGTATTTTCCTGCCATGGAAACCGCCGAAGAGTTTTCACAACTTTGTTCACGTTTGAGCCGTTCAAATCTTGGTATAGTAACTTAATCAGATACAGATACATCGGGTCGTACTGTTTCACGCGGCGTTCCACACGCTCAGGCGGCTTACACATGTAGTAGGCGTTTTCAACCAACGTTTCCAGCTGCGGGTCCAAATGCTTGGCTGCTTTAAGCTTCATCATGACATTTAAGCAGTTCACCGTGCGGACATGAGTGTGCTTTGAGCAATACAAAAAGCGACCGCAATTCTCAAGAAAAGTGGTCGACACATGCACATTGTGTCCCTGGAAATCCTGAAAACACTTCTGTAGGCATCGAAACCCCGTGTTCGGTGGGCAGATTCGAAACTTCACCAATTCTGCCAGGAAACGGATGTTTTTAATCTTCGACTCGAGACGGAACTGGTTGCGGCGTTTGATCAGACCATAGAACTCTCCCACAAGCATACTTACAAGCTCACCGCCGATATCCTCCTTCAGCACACTCTGCAACGTAGCCACCAGGCGTGCGTAATGTGCCAACAGCTCTAAGTGAGTTCGCGGCACCGCATACAGCGTCTTCACGAGACGGCTCCTAGTCGCTTTCGAGTTCCGGTAGCAAAACTCGACTGCTGCCTTATCGCAACGTTCCCGATTCACCAAATCTTCCAGAGACGCAAAATATGCGTCTAGTTGATGATGGTAGCTGCTCGTAGTTCCACTCGATGAAGTTGCGCTGGCACTTGTGCTCGAATCGCCTGCATCTTCCTTTGTTTTGCTCTCCTCCTCACCTGTATCGGTTACTGCAGGGTCCGTAGATCCACCCGCCTCGGGATCGTCGAGTGGTGCCTCATCGCCGTCTCCACCTTCCTTACCGTCGTCATCGGCATTCGCTTCGACTTCTTCTTCGATCTCGGTCTCTACCTCTTCGACACTAGCGGCAGTCTCTTTCTTCTTCTTCAGTTCTGCAACATCGGCCTCCGTAAGTCCCAATACAACCGCAGGAACCAGCTCCAGTAGGTCCGGCAGATCCTCGTAAAAAGAGCGCGTAGCTTCGTCATCAAACGGACCATCGCGACTCAGTTCACGACCGCCGCCTTCTCCACCTTCCCAGACAAGAATGCCGCCATTGCCCGACCCATCGTCCTTCTCCTCCACTGGTAGTGGCGGCACTTCTCGATCCAGCGCGTCCGCCAATGAATTAACGCTCGTCTGCAGCTTTTCAAATAGTAACTTGGCGTTCTTCAGCTCCTGCACGTGTTCCTCTGCCACTTCTCCTCGATTCGCCTCTTCCTTCTCGTTCCTTGAATCCAGTTTTAAGAACGTCGCGTGTTGCGCCAGGTAAAACTTGCAGATCATGTCGTACGCTTCCAGATAGCAGCTCCGACACTCCTGTTGCACGTTTTGGGGTACAACCGGCGTCTGGTTCTTTACAAATGTTTGAAACTCTTCACTGCCTTCCAACTGCTTCTCCAGTTCCTTGTATTTCTTGGGCTGCACACCTAAAAATTCAACACCCACCGACTTGGCGAAGCTCACGAGCAGCGGCACTTCCAGTTGCTGCGAGGCTCCTGCACTAGATCCACCAATAGCCATGTTGCCTTTGCTCTTCTTCGTCCCACCTGGCTGCTCGCGTCTGGCCACCCTCTGAATGATGTGTCCAATCACCTGCACATCGTCGAATACGCCAGCCAGGTAGAGCTCGCACAGCAGGCGCAAGATGAGCCGACGCTTGAGCATCTTGCTCTTGTCATCCGAGGCGTAAGAGGCCTCGAAGCTGCCCACGAGCGCGCGAACCATACCCGGTGCAAAGTCCTCGTAGCGCTGGTGCAGCAACGATGCCACCTTGACGGCGACCGCCAGATCCGCGAGCTTGAGCGGCGCGTCCGCCAGCGACGCCACGCACTCGCTCACGTATCGCGTAAGATTCAGTTCGGATGCGTCGCGCAGCAGCGAGTCGGCGTTGGCCTCGCTGAGCATGCGCAGCTTCTTGACAAAGGCTGATGAGCGCTTGATGTCCGACTTGAGCTTGAGCGAGGACAGCTGCGAGCGCACCGACGAGCAGTTGGCCGCGCAATTGGCCGAGCGCAGCGTCTGGCGCGCTTCGCTTAGGCGCCGCAGCTCATGTAGTTGCGCCAGCGCATGCGCCTGCGCGTCGTCGTCCTCGTCGTCGCGCCCCATTTTCTGGTTGCAGGGGACACGGGGCTTCGGAATTGGGAGTGATGTGGACGACATGAATAAACCGGTTATAGCCAATAGAGCGCTAAGAGGAGGTCCCACGGTGAAAACTAGAAAAAAATAACTATTGTACAGTTGCAGCACATTGGGATCGGTGACCCTGTTGATGCATTTGTTTCTGACCGAATTTTCCAATGGTTTTTTTCTTTACTCTAAAGTTCGCGAAGCAAACCGTTGATAGCGCGAAAACCAACTGTAATCGACCAATATACGATGAGCTGGAGCTCGCCCGAGATTTCCATTTCTTAAAAGGATTTCGTCGTCTTGAGGTGAGAGGATATGTCGTGAGCTCAGCTGGTTTCGGGAATATATTACGCGTAATTTATTGCCCTCATATAATCGGTACCTGGGTTTTCAAGTATCAGTGAAAATTTATATTTACACTGAAAGATGCAATCATTCATCTGCCTGTACCTCAGTAAAAAAAATCGGGGCCCTGAGCGTCGGTCTCCACAATCGCTCGGCCCGTTGCCTGATCGGCGTGCACCTTCACTATGTACTCGTCCTTCTTCTTCTTCTGGCCTTACGATAAGCTCCTATCACGCACGGCTGGCCACTTTGTTAGACGAAGCCCCGCGTTTCTTCTTCAGGTCTGCCATTGACTTCGCAAGCGCATTGCGATACGGTTTTTCATGACTCCCATCTCGGGGTGATATGGGCGGGGGGATGTAGAACAGGAGATAGTCATAGTCTCGAGCGATCACGTTGGCTGCGTAGTTAGGCTTCGGCTTGTCAGCGGCGGCAAGCTTCAACAGCGTCGTGTTCCTGGTTTCAGTGCCCCGGGAGATGCCGCGCTCAAGTAGACGACGAAAAATTCGCTCCTTTTTCCAGCCCTTTTTCGGGGGCGGCTGGAGGATGTGGCGATGATAGCTGGCCCCATCCATCACGATATTGCACTCACCATACGCGTTTCAGCGTTTGGCACAGCTTTCTGAACCAGTCCTCGAACGTGTCGCTGTCGAAGTTGCCGTGGTAGTCCCGCTGCTCAGACGCAGCCAGGTCGGACTGCCAGTACTTCAGGGAGTCCTTCACCCAGTTGCCATGCCCCCCCCCCCTCATTCTTGCGGTACCTCACGCCAGCACCAACAATGCAAAATCGTCGGCCTTTGCCGCTCTTAACATAGCGAATACGATCAGCAGGTAGCCATGGCCGAGAAGCCACGTGGTGATCGTTCACATAGCTCTCGTCGAGGAAAACCTCGGTCTGATGTTTTTTTTTGTGGTGATCACGATTTGGCACCTTCTTCAGCAAGTACTCCTCGCGGGACTGAACGGTGCCTGCCGCGTCCGCCGCAATATTGAGCTTCTGCCCAGTAACATACGCGAAGCCCAGTCTCTTGATTACATCCCGCATCGTTCGGATCGGAACAGTGAAACCTGCCACATCTTGTAGCTCATCGATAATGTGCGCGGCATTGGTAGGCACTTCATTTATATTACGGTCCGAAACTATTTTACGGATTTTGTACTCGTAGTTTTCAGCAGCAGAGCGGTGACGATGGCCTCGAACACCGTAGGTGCTTGTGAAGAGCGGACCGTGGTGCTTGTTCCAGTCCGCCAGCACGAACAAGATGGTGCTATGTGCGTAGCCCGTTGAGTACTTTATCACTTGACGTATCGTGTGCCCCTTGGGGCGGAGTCCTTGCGCAAACTCGGCCTACAGAGTGCGGTGAAGTCGAACGATGTGGTATTTTACAGCGGCGGTCAGGAAGTACTTGTGCATCTATAGCGGGCTGAATAATGAGCGACTGCAGACTAAACAATGACAGCTAGCAAGTCCAAACTGAGCTCCAGCGAATGCCACTTGTTTCACTGATTGGGCTAGCGAGAGGGAATGGAGGCCACTTCTTGCCGTGTCATATTTTCATTGTGACCGATCCCAATCTGCCAGTACAATAATTGCGATCGTTATTATTACCTTTGTATTAACAACCACTACATAGCTCTTTGTTTTAAACTCCATTCAAGAGAAACCAAACTAATTTTAACGCAGCAGCTCGTTCCTGACGCTCGCGAGATAAGCTAGGCTGATCTTCACGCTCCTCTTGATCGTTTTCGTTGCCTGCATCGCAAGCATTCACTGTCCAAAATGATCTCGAGCAACGTCTTTTCTTGGCGGAATATTGTTTCCTCATCGACCTGACTTGTGAGTCATCGTATAACGGGATCACCTTCAGAATGGTGCCTCAAGTGATGTAGTCAACATCACTATGACGTTACTGTAATGCCCCACGGATGGGTACCACACACATGGTACAAATACCCAATAGGATAACATCTAGGATTCTATATAGGTGACTTAGAGTTAGTATGTAGAGGCATGAAAGGAGATCACCTATAAATATATTCAGTCTTATATCTACCTATTTAGGGTTTAGGGTTTGGTAACAATCCCCTCAGACCAGGGACTAGTGAACTGCCATTCGCTGAGAGTTTGTATACTCTCCGAAAGCCTCACTTCTCGCAAGGTGTTGTGTGCCCCGTCACACATGGTAGCACGTGTAGTCAATCCACGCCTACGCGGGTTACTACCTGAAACCTCTGAGGTCCTAACAGCATTGTCCGGAAAGAGTTTCCTCGTCTGAACGACTCACAGTTTGATTCCGTTTGTAGAAGGCTGGCATCTTCGCATGCCTTGCGCAGTTTGGCGTCGTCAACGCAAGCTAAGCTGATCAAGCGCGTGACCGCGTTCGACATGTACGAGCGGGGGCTCATCGAACGCATTCGCAGCAACCTGCAGGTTCCAGCAGCAGAGCCGAAATCGGTCTACCCCAAGCCGTTGAGACTAAAGGTAAACCCGCACGAGGGGAATGAAGGTGAAAACCATCATTTCTGCGTGCGAAATGTTGAGCTCGTGTGGTGAAGTGGATCTACTGAATTTCAGTAGGATCCCGACTCACTGCGCCCAGACATCGAGTAACGGAGGGGCCGTGTTGTTGCTGAGTGTTCACCTTGTGTACCCGTTGGCGGGCTGGTACTGCTCTCTTGTTGACATGAGATGCGCACTTGGTGGGCCTTGGACGTCCTTGAAGGGACTTGGGAGGGGGTGGATCTGCGCGGATATTCCTGCGCACGAGATCCGATGTCGGTTCGGTCTTGTGCTCTTGCGTAGACCTTATGGATCCGTAATAGAAATACGAGATCAGGAGTTGTTTCTTCTTGAGGGTGTTCTTGCTCCTTATCGGAGTTGTCCTTGTTCCTTTACAATGCTTGCCGCCTCCAATAGCGGGATCTTGAAGGGGGGGGGGGGAGAGAAGCCAAAGGGCGAGCGCGACCTGGCCAAGCTATTCAGGGGCTGCCACGTGTGCAAGAAGATCGCCAAATTTAGACTTGGTCTATGTATGGGGCCAATAGAGATCCCCTATACTATAGTCAAGTCTGTCTTCCAGTGCAAATTCGGTTCTGATTTATACCTTAGCCTATCTACCTTCGGATCCCATCCCAAAACCTATCCTACGGACTACTTATAACGCAGGATCCCATCTCTGACCTATTTCTGGCCACCCGTCTCCACTCTACCTCCTTTAGCTACGGATCTTCAACCCGGTGTGCACCAAACTGATCGGATCTAGTACTTAAACCTCACCCCATGGGAGTAGTGGTTTACAGTACACAATCGGGGTTGTTTTTTTTATAATTCCATCTGGATGTACTAAAACAATGTTTAACCCATGAATTAGCAAAGGGATAAACCCTATATAATTTAGGCAGCCCCTGTCGATAGCCAATATGCAAAGATACATATTTATTGCTCTCAAAAGATCCTGATAGCGAAATATGTAAAGGTGCATAATTTAGTAAATATAAGATATAATATCTTACCTATATGAAGTTATCCAATATATAATATATATATCGAAATATAAAGACGTTCCATCCTGATAGATAAATATAAAGGTATAATGACTATAACAATGAATAAGGTAAGTTTCAACTCAAAGCATTCAATACTCGAGGCAATGCTTAATGATCGATCCTACTGTAAGTGGCTGATGAAACAACCATGGTTTAGAAACGGCTCAAGTATGATCTCGTCAAAAACACGTTAGTCTTGTGCGTATGACGTAGGTCTCGTTAAGGAAACTGAATATGTTGAAGTATTTGATCCATGTAATAGAACGTGGTGTTATTCGGATAGAAGCTGTTGCTTTAAGACTGAAGAAAAATATAGGTATCAGTGTACCAAATGTGGACATCAAAACAAAATTAACTTTTTTTAATCCTGATGCAAAGTCCTCTATAGTATATAAATAACAATGACCTATCCACCTGAAAAGTATCAAGCTAACAAGGAACGCTTCAAAGCAAACCAGATGCGGTACTACCTCAAGACGAGAGAAACACGTATCGCTATGCAATAGAGAACAGATTAATACTCGACGTAGGGAGAGGCGCAAACTACTTAAAGCAATCGAGAAAACAGAATCGAATTTAATTCAAATCATTTTTTTTGTATCTCCAAGAATATAAAGTTCTGTCTTAAGCAAAGTCTAACTAATATAAAGACTTTTCCACCAGCCGAAATTTACCCAACGATATATAGCAATCATGTTGCCGTACGAAGTTGAAGGACTTAGGCGATTAGATATTCCATACGTTAAATGGGGAAAAACTATCGAGTGAAGATGCGAGGACGCACAGGTAAGATGGTTTATATTGGAAACTCATCTCATCCAAGAAATAAGAAACTAATTGTCAAGCAGTACAAGAAATCGATTGAAGATCTCAACAAGCATCTTTCACCCGATTATAAGGCTGACCCGAAGTACTCAGTCTATATAGGCAACCACATGGAGACTCATCTCTATGAGAATATCCCAGCAGGAGAGTTTTATGACAAGCTGGAGCTTGTACTCGGAAGTCAGGGGAAAGCTCATAAGGTAAGCATTGCGCTTGGATACAGCTTAATCAATATTGCCGATGAAAGTGATATTCGTTATTGGTATCCAAATGTTGGCAACACAATGGTCTTCGATTCTCCAATTGCGATTAATACTAAGCGTGATATCCGAAAGAAGATGATAACTCCTATTAGAGCAATGGAGTTAGCAAACAAGCTCCCGTACCCCTCATCTGGATAGAAACTCCTGTGTATCGTTGGGTTCAAGCTATTCATCTACTTTCGCAACCACACTCTAGGTGATAGCGGAGCTGTTATCCATAAAATCATACTCAATAACAAGCGTGTTATCAACTTTCCGAAGACCAACAATAAATGCGTTTTCCATTTGCATTGCTTTTCATCCCAATCGCGGTAAAGATCCTCGCAAGATTCAATCCCTTGTAAAGGGTACCTTCAAGCGGTATTGTTCATAGAAGGGTATTAGCTACATGCTAAGTCTTTCGCAACTTCAAGCCAATTGACATTATGCAATTCGATGAGCTCGAGGAATGCTTCCAGCTCAGTATCAACGTATATACGAAGGATGTGGAAACCGGAAATGTTGAGTGTATTCGTTCATCAGAGAAGAGCTATGACCGAATCAACATCCTATCGTGTGAGAATCATCTGCTCTCTACATCAAGAACATGGAAATGTTTCAGGACAAGTATCAGTGTCAGAAATGGAATATGATCTTCAAGACGAGTGAAAAGCTACGAAACCACTCTAAGAACAGATGCGATGAAGTCAATATTGAGTTCACAAAGCTACCAAGCATCTACATTCCTCCTGAGAATATGATTAAGAAGTTGCTCCAACGATACTCGCTAAAGCCTGTGAATCACTACCTTGATCATTTCATTGTCTATGATTTCGAATCCACCCTCAAACCAACAGAGATTAGCCACGGAGAAGGTACTGTCTATGTAATCAGCACATCCCCGTTAGTGTTTCGATATCAGATAGCTTAACTAATCGTGTTGAATGTTTCATTAATAATGATCCGCGTGCATTGCTCAAGGATATGTTCGCGTATATTAACAACACAAGTAAGATCATTCAGCGATACAATGTGTCGAAGTATGAGATCTTACTCAGAAGCATTTAATGCGTGAGAAGGAGAAGGGTGCACTCTCATCTATTGATGATGAAATCAAAGAAGGAGAGTACCAATCATTCTACGATGCGCATGCTAATATGAAAAACTTTGATATCAGAGATATTGGATCATACAATAAAATCCAACGTATCCTTAATCAAGTACATGTTCTTGGATTCAACTCTGGAATCTATAATATCAATCTTATTAAGAAATATCTCTTCTCAGTAATCGGGACCGACAACATCAAATCCGTTATCACAAATCCCAGTTATACGTGCATCGCAACTGACGACTTCAAGATACTTAATATTACAGTGCGCGCCAAAAAATTAGGAACAAACTTTGCGGCGCGATATCTCGGCTTCCACTGAGCCGTTTGGCTTGCTGTTTAGATATGAGGTCGCTATTAGCAATAAAAAACGTTGGTTTAGGCTAACAACCTGAGTTTTGTAGTTGGTGATAGGGCTTCTATACAAAAGACCACAATCGACACTGCGTCAGAATAATAAAAACATGGCAGACATACAAAATCCAATATTATTGGAATGATGGTCGGACCTAGTAATGCGTTTTACCGCCGCGACGCTCAATCACTTCGATGCACCGGTTCGGCATCGAGGTGAGGAGCGCGTCACAGAGCGATGGACTGAGGCGCTCCCAGGCGTCGAGAACAGCGCGGGTCAGGTCCGATGTTGAGCGATACTGCTTGCCATTCGCGTAGACAGCAGAGGACAACGCGTTCCATACATTCTCGATTGGGTTGAGGTCAGGGGAGCGAGCGGGCCACTCCATGACCTCGACCTCCATTTCGCCAAGGAACTCGCGCGTCATGGCCGACGAATGTATGGGAGCGTTGTCCTGCTGAAACACAAAATCGACTCCGTGATGGAGGTGAGCAAAAGGCAGCAAGTACTCAGATAGGGTGTAGGCATAGTCCTCTGACTTCTGCTTGCCGACCAGGATCGCCAGCGAGGACCTACCCGCCGAAGAGAACGCCCCCCAGACCATCACTGACCCGCCGCCATTCTGGCGATTGACGTACGTGCGCGGTGCCTTGCGCAGATCGCGCCAGTAGTGCTTGTAGCCATCGGGGCCGTCGAGATTGAACTTTTTCTCATCCGAGAACACGACGCGCTCCCAGATCTTGGGCTTGGTCACCATCTCCTTTGCCCAGGTTCGCCGTGCCTCCTTGTGCGCCGGGGTGAGGTCCAGTGTCTTCTCCATCTTCGCGTACACAAGCCAGTCGACGCTGGAGAGCAGGCGCTGGATTGTGCGCACCGAGCACGAGCAGTTGTAGTCAACCTTGAGCGTAGCCGCCGAGGATGTGCCCGTCGCCGCGGCTCGAACCACAGCGCGCAGCTCGCGATCAGTCAGGCTCAGCGGACGCCCTCGCTTCTCTACCTCTCGTTCTCCTTCATTCTTGGTCACGTTGTTCCACACGCACGTGGGCGAGCGGCCCACACGGTCAGCGACCTCGCGTATCGTCAGTCCCGCCTCGCGCAGCCCTTCCATTCGGCCGCGCTCATGCTCTTTCACGCTGGGGCCGAGCCCCATTATTCTCGACTGACACGCGTCAGCTCACATCAAACCATTTTGACCATCATTCCAATAATATTGGATTTTGTATGTCTGCCATGTTTTTATTATTCTGACGCGGTGTCGATTGTGGTCTTTTGTATAGAAGCCCTATCACCAACTACAAAACTCAGGTTGTTAGCCTAAACCAACGTTTTTTATTGCTAATAGCGACCTCATATCTAAACAGCAAGCCAAACGGCTCAGTGGAAGCCGAGATATCGCGCCGCAAAGTTTGTTCCTAATTTTTTGGCGCGCACTGTATAAAAAAAAAAATTATGTCCCACAAGGTACATCTCAGGAAATCATCTCACTACTTACATCGGTGGGTGCAAGTGTGATGATAAGATTAAATGCACTTGTGGCCTTGCTAAGGGGATATTCCCTTATGAGTACATAACTTTATTTTAAGTACTCAACGAGACTAAAATCCCCCTAAGAAGGCTTTCAATAGCGATCTTCGCGGGACAATCGCACTAATGAAGACTGTGAACGCGTCAAGTTCGTTTGGGAGTACTATGAGCTGAAGAGTATCAAGGATCTGCTGATCTGGTATAGCAACCTGGATGTTGTGCCATTCATCAAAGCTATTCAATATCAGCGAGAATTATTCAAAAGCTTTGATCTCGATATGTTGACTGATGGAGTTTCTCTGCCTAGTCTTTCAGAAAAGGTTATTTATCAGACATGCCACAAAAACCTCAGGAAGCAACCGAGAATAGCTGCCCCAGGGTTTGGATTTCCTGAGAAACGAATGAAGGGGTACAAGGCTCAAGCCGCTGAAGCCAAACGTCGATATGATATGACGATTGGTCATCTAAATACATTATTAGGTAGGCAAAAGTGTCTTTGCGCTTTATGCTATTGTCCGCTAACTGCTGAAACCGCGTCAGCTGATAGAATTAATAGCTCTAAAGGTCATATCAATGGCAACATTATGATTAGTTGCATCGAGTGCAATGTGGCTCGTAAAGATATGTCCATCGGTGGATTTCGGAAAAAGATACTTTATGATTTCAACTCCGATCCTTAGTATATTCAATTGATTTAGCGGAGAAAGAGATCTACCGTAGAATGAAGGACAATATTGCCGGCGGGCCGTCGATTATCTTTAACCGCTACGCCAAACGCAATGAAACTCTTATTTGTGGCGACAAGCTTGTGATAAAAGTCACTGGGTATGACGCTAATACTCTCTATCTCTGGGCTCTGAGTAATGATATGCCTTGCGGTCGTTTGACTACAATTGAATCATATAATGGTATCATTGATGACATAGTCAATGACAAGATCTTTGGTTTTCTCGAATGCGACATTCGAACTCCAGACCACTTGAAAAGGTACTTTAGCGAAATGACTCCTATTTTCAAAAACATTGAAATTGATTGCACTGATGAGAAAATCATTGGCTTATATGTATGAGTACAACCAGACACGCGGTAAAATGCTGCGAAGCCCGCTCGCAAGCTTATCGGTAGCTATTTAGGTGAAAAGATTCTTATCTATGCTCCACTCCTTAAGTGGCACCTCTCACATGGGATGGAAATCACTATGACCTACATCTTCATCAAGGCGAGTGCTCACAAAGCATTTAAGCCATATATGAAAGAGGTATCAGGCACGATGCGACGTTAATGCCGATGAGAACAAGAAAATGGCTGGAATGATGATGAAGCTCGTTGGCGACTCTGCGTTGGTCGCTCCGGCATGGATATGTGCAAGTATAAGATGGGTAAATATGAGTCTGAAGAGACAGCTATTGAGAAAAATATCGAACATTTCACGTTTCATTCGTTGGAGGAGCTACACAAGTATGAATGTTTCCGCGAGACTATAACAAGGAAGTGTCCATCTATAATACACTCACTCCTGGTCTATTCAAGGAAGAGTGGCGAGGTGATGCGATGGTAGCACTATCAGCAAGAATTACACTTGCTATATCCCAGATGAAGAACACAAGGTCAAGAAAGATGGAAGACTTGTTAATAGAAAGTCGAATATTTCAAGCTGTCCGCAAAGGATATTCAAAAGAACAAGAACAATGATTTACTACCGCTTGAGAACTTCGAATCTGTTGCTCGCGATCGTATAACTCTCAGAGGAACTAACAAGTGTCTCCGCATTAGTAAAAAGACTAAATCAATCATTACATACAGTCAAATAAAGACTGCCCTTAACTGTTAGTACGACAAGCGTAAGGTTTTCGATGATGGTATTTCTACAATTCCGGTCGATATTTAGGGGGAATTTTTTGCATGTTTGTTTTGTTTCTAATGCCACGAACGAGCTACTATTGAAGCTTTATCATGTCCTAAAACAGAGTATATCGGCAGCAATGCTCTGTATCAGAAGAATTAAAAAATGAAAAATCTATTCGTCTGAAGGATGTTAAGGAGTGGTATGCCAAGCAGACTGATATCCAACGCTACAACGGCAAAGCAACTCGACTTGATGATTTTAAGATTGCTTCAAGCAATCCCAATAGTTGGCAGGCAGATTTAGGATTTTGGAAAGGAAAGACGATTCTAGCGGCTATCAATATCAATTCCAGAATTGGATTTGCTAAGATATTAGCGGACAAGCGTTGGAGTAGTGTCTCTAAGGGTATTTTAAATCTCATGAATCACTTAAAGTTGATATTTTAACTACCGACAATGGCTTTGAGTTCATGAATAGACATGCCCAAGCCTATTTCAAATGCAAATCTGTTACTCACTACAACAACAAACCGGATGATCACGGAACGATGGGCAAGGTTGAGCGATTTAACCGTACGCTTAAGTCGAGATTGATGAAGATAAAGCACCACTAACGCTTAAGCTACTAAGCGATGTCATCGACAACTATAACGATATTACATACTAAACACACTTCTATCAAAATGGCACCGAATGAAGCATCTGGATAGGTTATTGAATCTGAATTAGATCATAACGACAACGCTATGGATAAGCTTGAAAATCGGCTAAAAAAATTGGAGCTTCTGTGTTATATCGTTTGAAGTAGACGCAATTTGAAAAGGAATCGGCGAGATGGAGCAAGGCTATATATGAAATAGTTGGCATCGATGGCTATCGACTTCAAATTAGATCTAAGAATCGACATACACTCTACAAGGCACTAAATGATATTAAATTGATAATGACGCGATAACGAATGCAGAGATTACGAATAAACAAATATTCGAGGTTCCGAAGGTTATGGACCTCAAGAACCAGCAATCGGGTAAATACAAATATCTTATCAAATGGATTGGATATGACGATCTATCGTGGGAATCACAAGATTATCTCCGATTGATCAACAAAAACAAGCGATCTACCTTTGAGACTGAGTACTGGTATTCAAAGAGCTTGCATAGCAGCTCCGGTGTTGGTTTCGCCAGCCACAACAAATGAAACATCCAATTTTTATATCTGACTTGATATATATAGAAACCAACCCAAAATAGATGTCCGAATTGTTTAGAAAAGGAACGTGAGCTTGCTAAGCTTCGTCGAAAGCTATGAATCATTCAAGAAGTGAGCCGCATTAAAAACGAGTTGTTGAATCTTGATGCAACAGCAAACTTTCGTAAAAAAAGTTGCCAATCGTAAATACCAGCGAAAATTGGAAATCATATTTGGCGTCTCATTCATTGCATCAAGGATCGCTATTTCAATCTACTAAATGAGCGAAATCATATATGCAATTCATACGCATCGTTTCACCACGATTCAGTTATGCCAAGCTACTGGTGAGAGTATTTATCCACTCCTTTTCTTTATAATTCGAATGATATATAGACTCACAATGTTCCCCAATTTTCGCATCCCTCGCTCAGAGAGAGCAGAAGCGACAGGAGCTTCTTGAGAAAGCTCAGTGTCGTGTTCGGCAAGCCAAAGTCAAGCGGGAGATGTATGAAGGTGCGTCATGGGCTACTCATATCTCGAAAGGCATAACTACTGTAGCGAAGAAATCAACTGAATCAACTCAGACAGACTCGACAACCGAGTCGTCTCAGTCTTTAAAAAACGGTGAGTGATGAATCCTCCCAGACAAACCCTGAGGTATCAACTGCTGAAACAAACACTGATCCTCACCCTGTTTCAATTGATGGTGAAACTAATACAAATAGAGTGCGTACAACTAATAAAAAAGCTCAGATTCGTCCTAAGTCTACAGATATGGAAACACAAATTGAAGTAGCGGAAGACTTGGCGGAAAGGGATTATTCAACGAAGAAGATGATGATTAAGAGCAATCTAAGACAGCAGTTGCTCAAATATTTGGAATTTATCCGATTCTTACAGACTTACGTATTCCCCTCTTGCTTCCAACGGTCGTCAGCTATCGAAATATTACATTGGAAAAGATGCGAAGACATTAAGCTAAATAGGGTATCTTTTTAGCACCAAATATCGATTGGTCTGAGACGTACGATCATATCAGGGAAGTTTTGACTAAAGATGTTCGCTTCCTCGCATACCTAACTGAAAAGGAGGTACGCCGCGAAATGGGTAAAGAAGATAAGTCCACCCCCTACCCGGTATGGCAACTTATTGGGTCGAAGCGAAAACGATTCAATGGTTCGAAAGGGGATGATGCAGATCGCACAAAGCAAAGACTTGATAATAGCTTTCTATTCGATAAGTCAACGTCCACAACGTCTGACCAGACCGAAAGCAACATCAAACTACGCTGGACTATTAGCAGAAATAAGGGAGTGCTTGAAGCTATGGGGTTGAGAAAGAAAATTACTCCAATTCTCGTTGGGGCAAATAAAACCCCTTATGTCGATGTAGATGGATATATATGGATCGACGATAATTCCATTAGTGTATTTGGTAAAGATAGTAATCGTACGAAGTCTGATATCACTAAGAGAGTTAATAGGCATTCGCATTCCAATCGTTTGTTGATATGGCCAACGCCAGAGGACTTGACTGGTATTAATCAGTAAACAGGATGAGAAAAAGGCAGCGAAGGATTTCACACCAGGTGAGGAGGAAGGCCGACATGGAGTAATGAGTGGCGCCGATGACGATATGGAACCAAAGCTGACCAACGCCGACAACGACGGCAAACGACTCCTAACATATTATTAGAGTCAGTAGTCGAGCGAACGTGTTGCTATCCCATTTCGCCTGAAACCGATTGTTGATACTAAAATGGGTTAAAACCTCATTTGGATTATTATTTCGGTGAGCCAGCACCCACTCGTCCATTAAATATCAGAAATAGGAAAAATAAGCAAGTAACTGGTAATGATTGGTCTGATCTCATGAAGACCATCCAGTGGATGGATACTTTCACATCGTTATTGAACTACTTTGAAGAATTAGATCGTTACCTTTCCGGCGTTGAATACGATTTTCCATCAAACGTTGAAGAAGCAGCCAAACTGCTGAAGGAGAAGGAACTTGATAAACAAAGGCAAGCAAACCTTGATAAAAAATTTAAGATTCTAAATGAAGCTATCTTAGGTAGCGTTCAAGACATCAAACGTCAAAGTACTGAGGAATATGTTTAAGGACCAGATGAATTGTAGAAGCTTCACGACGAGGCCAAGGCAGCTTCCCAACCATATGGCGAGGCTCAGAAGCAATATGAAGCCGCTAAGGATGCTATGAGAGGTTTAAACTTAAAATCATTCAGATCAGCTCTGAAGGCCGCTCAATCAGCGATGAGAGCTACGAAGTCAGTATATAATTCTAAACCTAAGCGATATTCTGACGCTCTCCTTAAATTAGAGGGACGTCGCCTAAGAGACGCGGGTGTAACTCCACTGGATGGAGTAGCCCGACGGGGTCGTACTTACAATCTCAATGAGATCCAGGGCTTAGCAACTCCAAGCGCGTACATATATCGTCAGCTTGGTAGTAAGTACATACGTTTACCTGATCTGGATGCAAAGACACTCGTGATTGTACAACCAAATCGAAGGAAGTGCGGACATAAATGCACTATCAGCGATAGTCTCCAAGCTATGATCAGGACCCTTGTCTATAAGCAGCCCATTGACCAAGCTGCTTACGATAAGCTCAGTATCGTCGACAAAAAGATGTTTAAGGAGATTCGTGCTATCACCGATCTCCAGTATTAATTACACGACAAGTTCACGGACACGCTTGATACCCTTCGAGCCGATTATGATAAGCTAAAGGGCGAGCTTGACTTAGGAAACGATAATCCAAGCATCGTCAAACAGCTGAAATCGCTCACTGTGGATATGTATAGCAATTGGTTGACTTTGATGATAAAGAGTTTAAGGAAATTAAAACGCGCCTCTATAAATCAAGCATATTCTTCTTAACCCCCGCATCATTTCGAGCTCAGTTGGTAGCTATGGCGATAACTCTGATCTCAACGTTGCTGAGCTAAAAGCTATCATGAAGAATCTAATCATCCATGATCGACCTCAGAAGACACAGGCAGCTGTTTGGGCAACAGATTTAGATAAAGACTAACAAGAAGGTGGACGTGTCGACTCAGACTGAGGGAGGACGCATGTGGGCTTACCAACCAAGAAAAAAAATACTTTGAAGAAGTTTAAGCTGTAAGCCTCGCGGGTCAGCGACCCCACGCCCCGCGTGTCGCTATTTAAACAAGACCATTCCGCACGAGTCTATTTCGATACCCTCGATAGATGTTAATTTTTTGTCGCTTATACTGATCTCAAGTATTGCAGACTCCCAATCAGGACTCTGTGTGGGGAGAAAAACGCTATCCCCAAGAACAATGATTTTGTCAGCGTGTAGGATGGTCGACCCTACAATTTGCTTTGGATCATCCGTAGTTACATTCGTTTTAAGCCTCGGTCTACAGCCCATGATCATATATTAACTAGACGATTTTTTAATTTTTCAATCTCACCGAAGAGGTGTTGAATCATCTTCATGTTATATACTGCAATCCTGCTGTAGTCAACGTTCAACTGTTGCTTTGCTGGTTCGAGCGACGGTCTTCTCCCTCCTCGATATCGTCTCGATAGAAGACACTAGTCATCTCTGTTAATTTAGCCGAAACAAGATCTTGAGCTAACAACTCTACCTCCTGCCCTTTTTCAGACTCAATCCAATCATACAGAACTATATTAACGTTGTCGTAGAGACGTCTGATGCGATCAAGAGAAGCACTTTGAATATTTCGCTTGAGTCGTCGATCAGAGGTCATTGCCATCGCTTGGCACGAAATGTAACCCGAGAAGACAGCAAAGACGTTATAGGCGATCGGACCGAGAGCGCTTTCTGTAACTCCGTTGTCAGTTCTGAGTCGATATACAGTACTACCGCCCATACCAAAAGTGAACGAATTTGAGATGCGATGTGCAAATAACTCGAAGGGCTCGTAGTACCAATTCTGAGGCGCCCAGTATAAGTTATTATCATCCTTGTTTTTTTTTCCATTACTATACCAGTACATGCTATCTGCTGCGCTGCTATGAGCTGTTCTGCCAATGGATGTTTCCCAACTTGAAAATCTAGTACCATCGAGTAGGATGCTTGTCCTACCAGTGGATGGTGATATATTGTTATATAGGTGGAGCATAGTAGATCCACCGGCGATGTAGGCTCCATTATATGTACTTGAACCATTTATGGTCAGCTGGTACGAACCCGATGGAGTTGTAGTATTTAGGCATGCTCTCCCATCATTAAGAAGTAACAGATTGTTTGATGATGCGATAGCGCTCGTCGTTGAAGATCCTGATACGATAGTGAGAGCTGGAGAGCTACTGTAAAATTGAATTCCGGCATTCCCGCCCCATGCCTGTGATCCTAATAGATAGCCGTGGAACCAACCGGGTTGATAATTAGTAGCAAAGCCAACGATCTTGTATGCTCTGAACGAATAACCTCTTTGTATTCAGCAAAGCTTGTGCCAACTACTCCCGATTGATCGTATCCACTCACAAGGTGAAGGAGTGGACTGCATTTCTGAATAGTAGATCCTGGGGTCCCGATGGTGAGTCCCTCATCGTCAGAATCACGAAAGAGATATACTATTTCTTTGTTTGGAGTATTCCCGTAAAAAGAGATACAACCTGACCCAGCTACACCAAGTGGAACGCGGATCACATTAAATGAATCGGAGATCAGAGCTTTGTTTAACATGAGAACGCCATAGCCCCCACTCAACACGATCAGATCGAATGCTACTCCACTGAGTCTGTACGATGACGAATCGATATACGAGGATGCTTCAGTAATAGAGAGTACTCGTGATGAACCGGATATTGATAAAGCCACCGATTGATAATCCGGATAGAGACCGACGTTTGTGATGTTGGATTGAGTCGCTGTTTGAAGGGTACCACTAAGAGATGATGCAGACAGTGCATTAATACCAGTAATATTACTGCTGGCGTTTAAGACACAAGAGCTTTATCGGCTCCCGCAGAGCCTTTGGTTACTCCACCAAGGACCGCTATTTCTGCTTCGCTGATCACTGTCGTACCTAGTGTTAAAACTGCTACTGATGGTGAGCGAACTCAATATGCCAATGTACGTCCGCTCTGCCTTGCCGGTAATAGCGCTGGATCCGGTACCGCCATCGGCGTGGATCCCGATCTCGGCGTCTCGTGCTGCCCAGCGGGAGAGTTGCCTCTAGCGTCGTGCGTGGATCTCAACTGTGTGCAAGATAAAACGGGGTGTCACCTCGGATCCGATCATGTGCCGTGTTATTAGGGAACGTCAGGCGCTCTGCGTACTTGTTACAGTCGCGCAGGTTCTCGTCCCCGACATACATCTTGATGGATCGCGTCACCGTCTGCATCATGTGTTCCGCAGTCCCGTCCGCTTTTTGAGGCCTATAAGCCATGGTGGCTCGTTGTCTCTGGCCCAGGATCCGATTGAACGCCTTGAAGAAGGCAGACATGAAACCAGGCTCCCTGTCATGCCGGATCACCTCGCTCGCACGGAAGCGTCGAACACACATTCCTCGTAGGATTCCGCGATCGTTTGGGCTGTCCGGGACGCCCTCGCCTTGGCGATGACGTAACCGGTGAACAGGTCTACCCAGATTAGGAGTCCAGTGTGACCCTTGTACGGCTTGGTCAGCGAGGGGATGTGATCCATCGCTCTGACCTGAAAAGGGTAGGTGGCTGGATATTGCCGGGTGACTCGCCGCACATGGTTGCCGCCCCTTACCAGTCAGTCTCGCAATCCACGCATTCACCTACGAACCGCTGTACGCTCCTGAAGAGTCTACGCCAATAGAAGTGATCCCGGATCCGCTGATATGTTCGGCTGATCCCCTGACGACCGCCCTCCAGGCTGACGTGGTAGTAAATGCAGTAGATCCTCGTGCAGCGTGTCGGGCACAACCAGACGAAGCAACCCGTTTCTCTCTTCCTCCTCCTTCGCAGGCGGCGGGCAGTAGTAGAGTAGGTCCTGTTCGTCCATCTCATAGTCAGCAACCACGTTGCTGCACACCCGAGCTTCGTCCTTTTCCAGATCCTTCACATCCCCTTGAAGGTACTTCTTGAGGTTCAAATCCAATTTTCTTCGTCTTGAGCTTGTCGGATCCGATCCATTCTCAGCTGGCAGGGGGGGGGGACCGCCTCTTCGTACAATCCACTGGTGACCTTCCGGCGGGATCTAGTCGACATGGCTGCAATGCGAAGCGTAATATTTTCGGTAGCTGTGGACAGGATCTCGAGTAATCGATTTAGCGTCACCAAATTTTCCGTGTCTGGTCGTCCGTCACTTCTGTACCTGCTTCCCGCTGTAACGCCACACGCCACTCGCCAGACTATCTGCGCTGCGATCCAGCCTCGCTTGACATTAAGCAAATCGTGATCTGGACAGGATCTCAGACGGTGTAAAGCCCTTTGCCGCAAAAACGTCAACGCGACAGCTTTGCAGTCGATCTCACCCTTTATCTGTCGGATCACCAAATTGGAATCCCCACAGATCACCAAACGCCGTCGATCCAGTCCTTCTAGCAGATCAAAGCATAACAGCAGTCCACCGTACTCCGCCTTGACCACAGTCCACTCGGCCAACCTCCACACGATAGCACTGAAGGCCCCTCCGCCGCGTTTGACTCGGGCGGATCCGTCGAAACTAGCGACCGGGAGGTCTTCGTCGGGCTTCAGTGTAAGGATCGGAGTCTGCACTGATCGGCGGGGCTCTTTCCGCGGGGAAAATGCTACCAGCGCCTGATCCTTATCAATCGTGGCGTTACATATGCAGCCGGCGATCCCAAGATCTCATCCTCGCCTTTCGTGCACTTAGTTATCGCTAACGTCCAGGGCTATAGCAGCGCGGCCCATTTTCCGAGCCGCCCTTGGAGCCCTGCGGTGCGGAACAGCCAAGACAGTTTCGAATGCCGCGTCAGGATCTTGATTGATCTGCCGACCAGCACCGAATAACACAGATCCAGCATACGCAGCAGCGCTAGCACTTCCTTCTCCACGACGCCGTAGTTCAACTCATTCGACTTCAACGTGTGGCTCGTGAACATCACGGACAGGTATGTACCGTCGTGATCCTGCACCAGGGAGGTGGACACTGCCCACTCGCTAGCATTGGCGATCAGCACAGGCTGTTTCTTCGGATCGAAGTGTTGGACTATCGGGGTCATCGCGATCTTGTTCTTCAGTGTGGAGAACGCTGCTCTAGATCGGATCCACTTTGGCACTGACGCTTCCGGATCCTGATCGAACTGGAGGTCCCCGCCTTCGAGGATCTCGTGGTCGATCTTCCCTTCGTTGACAGCGATCCCGCCCTCAGCACGCTTCGCGGCGAAATCCACTTCTCGCAGCTCGTACAACACCGACGCGTACACCGCTAAGTCTTCAATGAAGCGTCCGTAGTAGTTCCGATTACCCAAGAACGACTGCATAGAACGTAGAGATCTCGAGAATGGCAGATCCACCTGCGCACTGAGATCCTTCGGATGATCCTCCAAGCCCCGTTGATGGATACACGATGTCCGACGTAATCTACTCCCCAGAAGCTCTTCGCGACACTGATCGAGAAATGTTCCATTTGTCACAGGCGGCGAGCAGAAGCTTCACTCGTTCGCACAACTGATCCCAGGATCCGGTCTAACAAGGATGTCATCGATGGAGAATCGGCGCCCCAGTACGGAAGGTTCACTACTTCCTCCGGATCTCCTCCTTCGAAGATGTCCGTTGAGGATCCTCGATCCGCTGCTGATAGGATCCGCAAGATGCCGTACAGTGCGTTGTCGATCAGTCTCTGATAGATCTGTGGAGCGTTCTTCATTTTAAATGGCATGCGGTTCCATTCAAACAGGCCAAACGGTGTGGTAAATTCCGAGACGACACGAGCGCGATCCGTCATAGACACAACCCAGAAGCCACTCGCCATATCCAGCGAGCAATACCACAGCGCCTTGTCTAGATCCTCGAGCAGATCATTGGTCAGGGGCGTCGGGTAAACCATCAACTTGGTGAGATCGTTGACCAGGCGGTAATCAATACACAACTTTATGTCCACACCATTCTTCTGGATGATCACCACGATTGATGATGCCCAAGGAGACGCTGAATGTCGTATGATCTTGGATGACAGCAGCCACTTAAGCAGGTCCGATATCTTCTCGCGGAACTGGGGTGAGGGGGGGCGATCCTTCGCACACGTTGTGCGATTGGGGTGGCCTTTCCAACGTCGATGTCAGACATCACTCCTACAGTCGCAGGAGGCAGCGCGTTGCCCTTGCCGATCAGTAGTGGTGGTAGGACTAGATAATGTCCCGCAGCTGACCGATCTCTTACCTCTGTGTTCGCCTCAGGATCCCCCACTTGTAGATCCTCGATCCGCACTTTAACCGTGGTGGGTGCTACCTCTGGCAGCACAGCCAGCTCGTTTTGCACTTCTTCGGTGTGCAGCGTGCCTCCGTCATGGTAGCCGGCCTCGGGATCCTCGACTGGAGCCGCCTTCGAGTCGTCATGTATCTTGATGCCACCGTTCAGATCCATTCTTGCCGCATTCGTCGGGCGATCCTCTGTGAGATCCTTGACTTCCGCGGGATCTCGATTGGAAGCCGTGTAGCTTGATCCAACGATTCCGACGGGGGATCCACTTTCGGAAGGTTAGCTGACTCCAGCACGTCGATCAACGGCGTTTGCTCAGCACCCAAGCTTCAGTCGGCTTCGTGAGCGGCACCGTTCGCTTCGTCCTCCCCTGGCGCAACTTTCCCACCAGGCCCGAGCGCGCAACTCCCTTTAGGGCCTTCGCTAGGCGAGGCGCCCTTGTCGCCTGATCGCCTCATCTTCTCCACCGAAAAGCAGCAACAAGCGTCGCGACAGTGACGTCCGTCGGCGGGTCGATCTCGGGATCCCAGCCTCGGGCAGGGTCGTGCAGGGTCTCATTTTGGCCGCCGTCGTTAGGCGTGTCTGCCGCACCCTCTTGCGTCACCGAGGCATCTCTTAGGCCTCCGCTAATATTGCGACCTTCGCGCCGATTGTCCATCCCGCATGCGCGTCACCGAACCGGGTGCACGAGACAGGGCGTGATTACACTCACGTCTCATATGAGGTGTCGCACTGCTCTGTCCCTGACTTGCATTCAGAGGCCGGGTCACCGCCACCCGGTACGTCTCGTGGCGCTCGTCCTCACTTCCTGTGGATTCAGATGCCTTCGGTCGCGGCAGGATCCTGGTCGGTGGGTCGTACTCAACTGCGGGTTCCAGATCTGGCGCTGGCGGCGCCGCTGCTACGGCGGATGCTGCATCCGTAGTGGATTTCCACGCCAGGGTTCGCCACTCGGCGTAGCGCCGGGATCCTACAGAGACGAAGCTCGGCTGGCGAGGGGAACGTGATCCCCGGTCAGCCACAATCCGATCTGCACGTCCCGGTTCAAGATCAGCTTCATGTCGCCCAGGTTCGTGAGATGTAAGTAGCGGATCCTGCCTGGCCCTTTAACTGGGGTGGGCACCCAGCACTCACCTCGAACTAACCACAGCTTTTCATTGTCAGACACACGGATCCGCAGCGGTAGCTCCATGGATTCTGTGACCCCCACCGTCAGATGCTCGCCCACAAACACCGGGCGGGCTCTGTCGATAAAGATCTGGCGGCGCCCGTGCAACATGACTCGCACCTCGTCCGGCAGGCACGTGGATCCTTCGCCGAGACCAGCCGGATCCCAGACGGAACCATGAAGTCTATGCCAAGGATAGCTTGGTAGTCCAGCGGCAGATCTTTTCCCACCCAGACGTCGTAGAAGTAAACCAAGGATCCCGCCAAGGTAAGCTTGATCCGTGTGCGTCCTTCCGCACATACAGCTTTTCACAATTCCATCTCTTGTGAAGGAATCGGAAATATTTGGGTTCCAGAGCAGTCCGTTGATCTCCCGCTGTGTCTGTGGGTCGTCGCATACACAGGTCTCAGTGGTCATCGTGGAGCCGAGACATCAGAGCGTTTGGTTGCAGAAAAGTTTGTCGGCCAACGCAAAGTCACGATATGAAGAAGTTCGTTCAAAGTTGTCTCCACTGCATGGTTATCGCCGAACGTGTGATTCCTCGTTCATTTGGAGTCGCTTTGCACGCGTCTGCTCCAAATGGGGTCTTGCATTTTGACTTGTTGCAAGCGCGGGTGCCCAGTATGTTCTGGTTCTCAGATATGACATGAGCAGCTACATGTATTGTGAACTTGTAGTATGCGATGTTCACACCGCCGAGCAGCCTGTCAGTGCTTAGGTTTAAGCGATTCGGCCCGTACCCTAGTGGGTATCAGATCGCGGAACACACTTTAAGAACTAACTGCAGGAGCTCGTACGAAGAGCTGTGATAGTGCGCACCATTTACGACGGCCTACTGTCCATGGTACAATGGGACAGTTGAAGTTCTCAACCGTTTGCTGCTGAAGTGTATGCGGGCCATGCTCAGTGAGCTAAAGTTGAACCAGTCCGAATGTCCAACAGTTCTACTACTCGTCCAGCCTGCGCTTAACAAATGCCATCTGATCGCTTGGGCGGCATCGCACCGGTGACTGCTATCACGGCCCTGCCAGCCACACTGCCCATTCATGGCATCCTCCACCCCCGAACCAAGGGGATTTTCAATGTGGAAGCCGTGTACGAAACGCAACGCAAGCATATTGAAGCAATTCAGGCGTCTCTCGAGGCCATGCCCTGCGCTTTCAGTGAAGAGGCAAAGGAACGACGCAAGCAAGCTCGTGATCGGCGTGCATCGAAAGCCAACGTGCAGATGGCAAGTTTCGAGATCGGTTCTTTCGTTTTAGTCGCGCAAGTGACTGGACGAACTAATAAGTCGCTGTGCATTGACGCGAGCCGCGGCGCATTGTTCGCGCCTTGAATGACTACATTTTCGAAGCCCAAGACCTCAACGAGCCTTTCCAGATCAGTACGCACCATGCTTCGAGGCTACGCTTCTACGCAAAAATCAGTCGCGACGTCATCGAAGATTTGGTAGCACAGGCCATGCACGGTGATGGTGAATATCTGGTTTCCAAGTTCCTAAAGTGCCGACTCGGACAAGATTCCCATGTCTGGGAACGCGAAGTGGAGTGGGTGGGAATTGATCCACAAGACGCATCCTGGGAGTCCGATGCAATCATGTACGAAGACGTTCCGAAGCTAATCGAACAGCTCGTCCGAGATCAGCCGCTGACTCACCGGCTCACGTCATGTGGACATAATTGACTGACGAACGGCCGCGTGCAACTAAGCGAAGAGAGGCCTCGAAGAAATGGTGGGTAATAATCTGCCGCTATACAGCATCTGCCGCCTGAGATCCCAGATCCAGCTGAAACGTCTGGAATCTCAGCTCTGGGGTTGTGTCCGAAGCCTGATTCATGAAGGATCCCTAATCTAGCAGCTAAGAGCGAAAGAAGAAAGGCAGTGCAACCACTAGCCAGCTAACACATGTCAGTGCGCAATAGCGGAGGTGGCTTGCGTTTGCCGAGCCGCAAGTCCGAACAATGGTCTCCAAGGCCTGGATGCTTGCCTTGACCGTCTTGAGACCCGTCATTCTGCGTTTGAAGAATAGAGAGAATTAACATCTAGCTGTGGTGGCAGTGATTTTCGTGAAATTGCTGCTATCAGCGAAGCTGTTAATCGCCGAATGATGATTGTGTCGCTTATGGACTATCCGGCACCTGGACGCCATCGTTTGGTCGCTCTCACAGCCTGGTTGGTCAATCGCCCTCGAGCTCCTGATAATCCGCTTGACGATCCACCTGCCCCTGTCACTGTGCAGCCCCTCCCTCATCGAGATGCACCTCCGGCATAGTGGACCACGAGGAGCGCGGAGTTGTCTATTCCCCACAGCAGGGTGATCCGGCAGGAGGCCACCGTCGGACTCCGTGTCGTCTGACCTTGTGTCAAATACACCAATAAGTTCGACGCCAACACTTCCATAGTGAAACCACGATAAATCCTACAGAAGTGCATGTAAATAGCAGAAGATAGACAACAGACCGATAACAACAAATAGATTCATTTCACCGACAGATTCACAAGCCGCCGGAAGACACCTGCCGGACGTAATTCCTGGAGGAAATGCCGTGTTGGACATGTGGGGCGAAGGCGCCTCGGCTTAGCGACGACCCAGCGTGGGGCTCTCACAAGTAAGTCAGGAGAAGTTAGTAGGGGGTAGTGCGTGATGTCCCTGCAGTCTATGAAAGCCTCCAGCGTTCTGCACACAGATGGAGAAGAGGCGACCGCTGCTGCAACTCCGAAAACAAAGAGAAGCTCACGCGGAAAGTTCACAGAGGAGCCTGATTTAGTCCTCCTCGATGCCACCACTAGGTACGCTCCCTACGCTGCTGATGTGACGGGATACACAACACTTTGCGAACAGGAAGTGTTACTTCGGGAGAGTATACAAGCTCACAGTGAACGGCAATTCACACGTCCCTGATCTGAGGGGACTGCTACCACATTAGGTAGATATAATACTGAATATATTTATAAGTGACCCCTTTTAATGCGTCTACATACTACCGTATTCCCCCTGTTACAAGCGTCGCTATTTACAAGCGTCACTTCATTTTACCCAATCATATTTATCCATTAATATTTTAGGTTTCCGCTTTGTCACAAGCGTCAGATCCGCAAAATGAGTGGCGCCGACATATTGTTCACTTCTCGAAAGGCGCAAGGCATGAGAGGCCACGAATAAACGGCGATGGTGTGCACCGCGATGAAGGCCGTAGTAGCAGCGACAGTGAAGGCGTGTTGCACTGAGACGGGTGTCGAAGTGTAAAATTTCAATGCGTTGCCAACTTGTTTCATGCCTATCACTTCTCTATAGCACGCGAAAATCATGATACGTGCAAGTTAGTCCACATGAACGCTACAGATGTGATATTTATACACCGCTAGCTATCATTCCAGTCTAGATGAATCCCCCAAAGCGCAGCGCCGTCGCCACAACCACCTCTGAGAAAACGCCGCATGCACACGACCATTTGCCCACCCTATTCGGCTTTGTGACCCGTATGGGTGCTTTGCATTACCGTACACACATTGCTAAATACGTGTACAGCGCTCCGTCAGCGGAGACCTGTATACCTAACTCCGATGTGTACATTGGTGGCGCTTCTAACAGGGGGGAATACCGGTAACTATAAATCACCTATAAAGTACCCTAGATCTTATCCTATTTGGTGATTCTGAGGGTTTTGTACCATATGCGTGGTACCCATCCATGACATCATTACCGTGACGTCTTAGTGATGTTGGCTACATCACTGTAGTGCTTCTGCTCATGAAGCGTTTTTCGTCCCACGCGTACATGTACACTCATTCTGTAGTGTACATGGGAAGCGGTGGATTGTTCTGCACAGAACCCAAGGATGTTGGGAAAAGGCGTTTTCTTGTTTAAGCCCACCAGCGAACAGCCAAGCTAGAGAGGGCGGCAGATTGGATTCTGACGCCAAGTAATCAATACATTTCGGCAAACCTTAGGAAGCTCAACCAGCTTCCCCAGTCTTGCAGCATCAGGTGGATTCACTACAAAGTCGACTTTAGTGTTCGAATCCCGAGCACCAAGCACCATGTAGACTAGAGCGGAAGAAACGAAGCGCCGTGCCGACGCCGACGACGAACAAGCCAAAATCGGCGGCCCTCGGCGTGGTCACTTCGATCACTGCACCACGGATCACGAAGGCCTCGCATGCGTTTTTGGTGCAATGGCGCAAGGAAGGCGTGAGTACTAAGAGAAAATTCGTACGCACTGCCTGACGGCCGGCGAAGACGAAGCCGGCCTGATCGAATCCGTAAAGAGTACGTTAGACGATGAACTACTGAACGCGCTCTGCAAGTTTCGTTGCAGTATGAAGGTGGAGGATCTCACGGAAGTCCGCGTGCTCCGTGAGATCGACACGATCATCGCGTTCATCGAGAACGCGTCGTTGCCGACATTCGCGTGTTGCTCCGTGATGAGTTAAAAATGAACTTGAAAGAAACGGACGTGAATGAGCGAATGCTACAGTATTTCGAATTGTGTGATGATGTGCTTTCGGATAACGGTCTTAGTGCCTGTTTCGACGACGACCGTGGCATGAAAGAAAAGTGCAAGTCATTATACGCCATCTTGAACCTGCGCCCGTACGAGAGGAAGTGGAGATGGCGATTTGATTTGAAGCTCAACACAATGGAGTGGAACGCCATGATGTGATTCTCGAAAAGGCTTCGGAGAACGAGAATATTTTCATTGTCGCAAGAATGCGCGTCGAGACGAGACTCCGGCTGAAAGCGTTAAGCCCTCGAAGCCCAATGCCAGCAAGAAGAACAAGAAGGACGCCAAGCCAATTGGGGCACGTTAAATTGGACGACTAATACCGAAGCCGAAAAGAAGGATGCGATGGCCAATAGCACATCGGCGGCACCAGCAGATGGATGCTTGAAGTGCGGTGGCGCCCATTGTCTCTCCAAGTGTGCCAAGGCTACAGACACCGAAAGAAAGTTGTTACCGCACAAACATGCGCAAAAGAAGGCTGCGGAACGAGCAGCTCGAGATAAAAATGTTTCAAAGCGTATCAAACGTATCACGCAATGCATTCCCAGTACAGTTAAGCATGTGTCACTCAATGGAAAGATAGATATTTCGTATTGTGCGGATTCTGGGTCGAAATTGACATAGCCGATTTCCACGCCTCCAATCTCATGGAGTTGGACCCCGATGTTTGTGATATACGAACACCCGGATCCTATGGCCAGTAAGGGTGTCAGGGAAAATGAGTTGGTCAGCACGAAAGCTTTTCGGGCCAAAATTACGATGGAACCGCGGCGGGACCGCGACGATCGCCCAGCCATGCGAGTATTTGATTTTGGTATGCGCTGAGTCAGAGTTGATTCTCGGACGCGACATACCCATCACGCTCGGAATAAACATCGAAAATCAGCATGAACGTCTTGCTGTGCGTGAAGTTGGTGGCGATGATGACCCGATTCCCTTTGCCAACGACGAGCGGAACAAGTTTCCCGACAAGAAGGAGCCTATCGATGAGATGCTATTGATGGCGCTGCATAACGGGTCCCTGAGCAACTACTCGGTGAACTACGAAATATTGTATTCATGTATGCATCGCGCTCGGCAGAGATCCTCCAACGCGAGTGCCACCGCTCAAGATCCGTCTGCAAAAAAGGCACGAAGCCATACCGCGCTAAGCCACTTAATTACCCGCCACATCCGAAGGCGTTCATAAAGGAGTTCAACGAAGAGCTAGTGCGTCTCGGCTGGATTGTCGATAACAGGAACGCGCGATGGACCTGCGCGACTCTTCCTGTCAAGAAACCGGGCAAGAACGCGTACAGGCAAATGAGCGACTATAGGCCTGTCAACTGGGGCACGAAGGTAATCGCTGGCTGCATGGATCTTGCAGGCGATACGGAGTGGGTTAGGGAATGATGGGCTATTTTTGGTCTTTTCGACTTTCTGAAGGGGTTTTGGCAATTGCCATTGTCTGAAGAGAGCCGAGGAATTTTATCCTATACGACCCATTATACGATCTACACTCCAACTCGCGTACCTCAAGGTTGCAGTGACGCTGCCCTATATTTCCAGCAAACAATGGAGACGTGTTTCAAGAGCCTCCTGTACAAGCATCTTCTCGTATGGATTGGTGATATCATTCTATATGTGGCTCATATCGAGACGTGTCTTAAGAAGCTCAAGGAGTTCTTCACGTTGTTTGATCACTTCGGGCTTAAGCTCAGTGCCAAGAATAGCAGTTTGTTCCAGACGTCTGTCAAGTGGTATGGCAAGGTTATCACTGGAGAAGGCGTAAGCCACGATCCAACGCGGATCGAGACGCTTTCTCTATGGCCGAACCGCATATGGCGTCAGAACTACAGCAATTTCTATCCGACCGGCTGAGTTCATCCAATCAAATAGCCGAGTTGCCAGCTGCCTTCATACTCAGCGTATAGTACTGTGGCTGCCTCTTAACTGCGATATGTGAACCATCTCATCTGGTGTTCACTACACCACATCATTCTACGAGACAAGTTAGGAACACAGGTCGGACCTGAGGAACCAAAAGCGGCGCCAGTGGAGGTGATCTTCGAGTCGCACAAGGGCGACCGCGTGGCTCAAGGCACGCCAGTACGACACTACAAGTCCAATCATGCGCATCTGTGTCCCGTTGTAGCAGCCAGACAATGCCTGAGCCTTAGAGCAGAGTGGCTCTCGACAGGGCGGAAGTTGAGACCGTATATCACTTCAGTTTCGACTACCCGGACAATCAAGAAGATACAAGTGACCAATATCATTAAGCTGTCAGGGGCTGACATGGGTCTACGGCGATTCGACTACTCCACTCACTCGCTTCGGATAGGAGGGACTGCGCATTACTGGCAGCGGGCAAGAGTGACCTGGTCATTCGACTCCTGGGTCGGTGGTCTAGCTGGTGCTTCACTGTCTACACCAGACTACGACCGGGAATGATTTGAGACGCGGCAAGTTATATGATCAAGTCCTCAACCTGGGGTTGCCACGATCAAGGCATCGTACCGATCCAAACACGCAGCACTCGGGAGGGGAACCCCAGGGAGTCTAACTCTCCAAGCTAATCAAGTCAACTTGCCCCTCGCAGTGAAGTCGGGAAGGAGGAAAGGTTGGAATCGTCAAGTAAGCCTTACAGCGCTAGTGAGTTCCAAATAATATATATATGTATATATTCATTGGTTTCCAACCATCTCGACACCATTCCGCTTTCCGAAAGTCGACGTCATGTCGGTGGCCTTGCTGGTTCCGATCAACAGCCAGCGAAACAGGGGCGGCGGCTAACAAGTTCTTGGTGGATTTCCTCGAGAAGAAGGAGATGGTGCTCACGGTAAGCCACGCTCAAATTGAAAATGACAGCACATGTAAGTTTTTTGTTGTTGATAAATACGGGTGGTTCTTAGATAAAAAGGTAGAAGGCAAGGAGCAGCTTTGTCGAAAAATATCTCTTACTTTGGGAATGCGAAGAACTGGCTTGCGGATCTATATCATCATCAGAGCCAATGCGTGGCGAAGAGGCTGCAAAAATCTACTCTTGATGTATCCTGGTAGGAATGCTGCATAATTTGGCTTGCGCTTGAACTAAACTAACATTATGATGTGTGTATGCTAGGATACACGATATACAGAGACATCCTTTGTTGTGAAGTAGTCTTCACGCTTTAGCGCGTGAAAACGGCTTCACAATAAGGGATCTCTCAATTTAAATATTATCACGATCCCTTCTCGTACCAGCTCCACGTGACTGCTGTCACCCTCGCCCTACAGCCCATTCTCGGCTTTGCATCACTCCCCAATCTGTCTTACCTCCTCTCGATGGCGTTGTTCGCTCCCGTGTCGATAAGTTGCCGGGGATTCTATTCGGCTGTCGCTGGTTTCCCGACACCGCCCTGCAATGTGGACACGCTGGTGCTTTAAGACTTCACGACGACGATGATACTGTACTTTCCGGGAATGAAATGCAGTCGCCCGAACTGTCTCTACGTGCTCTGCATCCATGAACCTTTTGATGTGCTTGGTATTCGCGCCTCGGGGCTGCTGGCGTGGTCGATCACGCTCCACGATGCAGTCAATACACCCACAAAAGTTAAATACGACACAGCAACCGACGCTCCAGACGGCGTAATTAAAAAAAAATATTGCCCTAGCAAAGCTGTCACGACAACCCGATAAGCTGTTGCTTTGCCAAGTACGTGCAGAAGAAAGACTTGCATCATTGGGGGCGAAGACATGATCTATTCATAAGGAAAAGCAGAAAACTACACAGCAGCATCGGGAACTTCCTGTGTAGGGACATCCAAAGCGAGCGCGCAAACATGCGCCAAAAGCACTGGTTCGAGTGGTTCGGCTAACGTCGCTTTCCCAAGTCAGGAAGAGCTGAAGCTTCACCTCTCGCGAGTGTTCGCTCCGCTTAATCACGAATTTCGCATGCAATTACGATTTATGTCTATTTGACACGACAAGAAGGGCTTGTTGGACTTTGTCCAGGAGTTAGGAACTCAGGTCACCGGGATGCCGGCAGATTTGTTGGGCATCCCTACTGGCTTGGCCAAGACGGAAGTATTCGACGAGCGCTATACTTCTTTGACGAGGCATTAAGGGGTGCATTGAATGCTGTTTTGTGTTCATTGTTTTGGCGTCGGCGAGACTTGGATGAAGCGGGCCACATGCTAGTCCATCCGACGGCCCAGAACCTATGGACCTCAACTATGCTAAAAATGAGAAAGCGTAGCTTCAAGCTGCTAAACTGCGCATGGAAGTCCGTAGGTGCTTCACTTGTCAGAGGTGCTTTATTTGTCGAAGCACCACGTATTTGAAGACTGCCTGCCCTTCATGCAGGTCGCGGCAAGCTCTTCTGAGCCAAGGCTCTGCCTCGAGCAAGACCAATGGTTTTGTCGCGGAAAACGGCGACACCTAGTAGGCGCGGGGCGACCTACTGGAGAAGAACGGAGTTCTGTTGGGCCTCACGGAGGACGGCATCAGGGCCCAGCCCAAAGCGAGCCGTACTCTCTAGCACGGAAAGTATGTGTAAGCCGGACTTCTCGTCGCCGAGGCGATAGTGAAAAGTGAAAGACTGTGAGAAGCCACGGATTGTTTGGATCATTTTTTGTGGCGTTGGGTAGTTATGCTCGAAGCCCACACTGGAATGGCATCATATTGCGCTGAGGCGTCGAGAGCTCAAAGGAGTGACATCGCTCGTCTAGCGACCGGACTCGCGTCACGGACTGGGAACTTAGATGTGAAGTATCTCGACTTTAATAGCGTGGAATGCTTTCTGACCCTGAACCTGAATTCGAGATACGACCTCATCCCTGACGTGGCACGACTGGGTCGACATGAGCCATGTATTGACTGGATATCGAAAACTTTAGGCGCAACACACTTTACTCGTAGTTACCTTTTGACAAGTCGCGAGTCCACCTCTGCTGGAAGCAAAAGCGTTTTTGGCGCGAACACTGGACCAAGCCGACCAATGTGTTGAATAGTGATGTATGTAAAACTTATAGATACTGATGGTGCCGAATACGTGTGCCTGAAACAAGATCGAGGGCTGAACAGCGGGCGGGATGTAATCCGCTGGGTGACACAGGTGACATATGTCACGAGGACGAGTTGTAGTTATATGCATTCCGTGGCATTGTTGGCGGTAGACCGGGGTATCGGCATGCAGCGTGGCATGTAACCCACGGGGTGGAGACTGCGAGATCAGCGGCTCTGCGACGGTTGTCGACGAAGCCACATTAGGCACTTTCGAAGCACAATAGAACGAGCACCCACGGACGTTGCTGGTGCGACCGTTCCGGCAAACCGGAGGAGGCTGCGACGCCGGTCGTCAGCTGCGAGACGCAGGACTTTGTGTGGTGTGTCTAGCTCGAACTGTGAGGGCATCCTTCTGATACCGAGCAGCTGTATATCATCGTCAACAGAGTGAAAGGGAACGTGGACGACGACATCAGCATATAAGCTATTCCCATGGTGGACGCTCTGTTGAAGGAGGGGAGGGGGGGGCTGGACGAGATTCTCCTCATCGACGATTTCGGCAACGACTTAAAGGTCGGCCGTCTAGCAGAAGCGGTCATTTTACGACCCGAGGAAGAGTTAAAAATATTTCATCGTCGCTTCTGAACGAAGCGGTCCTTGAGGACACCAAGAAAGCGCTTAGCGCGAGTATCGGATCAGTGATCCTAAAGTACTCATCGGAACCTTCCTTTCACTTGGTAAAGGAATATCAAGACGTGGCCTCGAAAGCACCCCCATCGGGTCTAACTCCGGACCGAGGTGTACGTCATGAAATTGACTTGGTTCGCGGAGTCACATTCAGTATTGGCCTTCGCGGAAGGCAAAGTGCGACGTAATTGTCGCGTTCGCACGAGGCGGATATGGTGTGATAGAGCGAGTCTCCACACTCCGCCGATGATCTGTGTCAGGAGCCAAACGCCAAGTAAAGTTTCGCTCACACTGTCAATAAGCTTAACACAGCCACAATTCCGGCACTTACGCCTATTCCTACAAATGACGTCCTTTATAACAACATGACGGGATGTACAGTGTACCGTGCCTTAACTTTGGTCGACGGATACTATCAACTGCTCATGCGAGCAAGCGATATTCTGCTAAGCGCGGTTAGCAATCCGAGCGGTACGCTTAGGGAGTGACTGATCATGACCATGTGGCTATCGAATGCGCCTCTGACTTTTTATCGTCTTGTGTGTAACGGGCCAGGTGACTGTCCGTTACTAGCTACACGTAGCAATGAGGAAGCGGGTAGAGACGAAGACCAAGTATCAAGCCCAGGGTAAAATAAACACTGATTTAGTATTCGGACCAGCGCGGCTGCCCCGGCCTCATGTGAACCACTTAAATGCCTAATTGGATGATATGGGGCATGGCTCCTCCCTTATCAGCCAATCATCGGATGACGCATCAGCACCCGCTAGCCAGATGCTACCCTGACTACTTATGTAGCTGGGAGGGGCCCATTTACATTGTGACGCGGCCACAGGGCGTATGCTCAAACATACTTTAAGTCGAGTCCCCGAGTGGGCGGGACTTTCGGCCGGAGTAGAGCAGGGTTAATAGTGTAATGGACCGACCCCACAGCACGCGCTTGACATGGCTTACACCCCAATAGTGGAGGATCCTAATTTTTCAAACATACTTTAAGAGGTGGCTCACCACCTGGTTCATCGGGTTATACTTGGGTTTTGTATAGACCCCATCGGAAAGGTCCTGCAAATGTTTAACTCGGCCCAAAGACATCTTGGGACGTCCACGAGTGTCCTCCTGGACACTAAAATGGGTCTTTCAGGGTACCCATTTTCGAGATAATGACTTTTTTGGATCCAATTGGGTACTTCGTACCCAATGTTTGGGTCCAAATGACCCAAATCGATCCCAAACAAGGTTGCTTACTAACCTAAAGTGTAATGTATTTTTGTTGATCAAACATACTTTAAATACATTTTCGTCCACAGTCATGCAGAGCCGGGAAGGCTGATGCGGGGAACCACATTGAGCAACTGCGAGTAGTGCTCGAGTCTATGCGCACACATAAGTTGTATGTCAATGTTTATTCCGCGCTGAAGATATGGTTCACGCCTTGGAGTAAACTCCGTCAAGGCCATTGTGGCCTGGACGGTTCCAAAGAACCAGAAAGACTTCTGAAACTGGCTTGCTTGGCCAACTACTTGGACAAGTACATGAATAATTATGTTGAGGTGGCGAGGTCACCGTCCAATCTCCTTAACATGATGTGGAATTGCAGTGGAGCACCGAACATCGAGATGCCTTCGGAGCCATTAAGGAAAGTTTCCTTCAGGCATCAATTCTGGTGCTGTCAGATACCGATCGTTCTTTTTAGTGTCGTCTGTGGCCATCGAACTTCGGTATCGGCAATGTTTTGTTACAAGCAGACGCAGAAAGGGACAACGCGTGATAGTGTTTAAATTTAACGAGCTGAAGGCTGTTGATAAAAACTACGCAGTTCAGGACAAAGAGCTACTGTCAATTAAGTATGTTATCGGGTTTACATCCTCGGATTTAAGCCGTTTGTTATCTACACCGTTCGCGCGTCGCTACGCACGGCGATGCAGCCACCCCATATTTCTCGGAGAATGGACCGTTGGCTCTCCTAGTACAAATTCGCGGTTAAATACCCGCTTTGCAGGCAGAAGGTTCTAGCCGAACGCGTTGTCGCGCTGGCCGGACTACAAGCTCGATCATGTCACGACTGTAACTTCGTGGGCGACAGACTAAATGACAAACTAAAGCAGTGACATACAGTAGCGTCTCTACATTTCAACGGACTTCTGCGTGGCGCTGAAAGTGAAGACAGGTTTCCTGAGAATTTGCGGTGCTTGCGCTTATACCTTTAGCAATTGCGCGTTTTCTCCCTCGTCGTGTTTGCGGATGTAGTGGTGAAGAGGAACTCTTTTGAGAAGAAATTTGCCGCAGCGCTCTACTTCATTGCGTCATCCAGTGGTTATCGCGAAACTGCGGCGGAAATAGGATGAATAAGAGCTACGTCATCGACATGGGTAGCGATGTATGGTTTCTTTTCTGCATAATCATCGCGGTTGGATGCCGTTGAGCAGGGCTTTTGGTGCACGCTGTGGGTATCCTGGCGTTGTCCGGGCTGTGGACGGCTCGCTACTAGCAATTGATCGACCGGAAGATTACGCAGTTTTTGTTGTCGGAAGGATTCCCGATTTCCTGCTCTGAACATACAAGCAATTGTAATTGCGGAGACGAATTTATGCGTGTCGATATTCGCACCGGCTCCTGGTTGATAGCAAGTCTATGAAGCCCAGCGCGATCGTGCGGCATACCTTAATGATACCGGCCGGATCTCACTTCATCAGGGACCCGGGCTACGCAATGATGACTTACCTCATAGTATCATACGCAGAGCGGGAAGGAGGCGGTTCTCTGAGCTACTTGCAAAATCGGAATAACTTCTTTTACTCCAACTCATGCATGGCTACCCATTCGAGGGTGGTGGACTACTGCTACATCAACAGCCAAACCGAGATACCCAAGATTCCGCTCCGGCTGAGTGAGCTGGTCAAAAGTAGTGCGGCGTGAACGTGGGGGAAAGAAAAACAGTACGCATTTCCCCAAGTAACGTTCGAATGAGCGTTAAAAGGGCGTTAGTGCATGTAAACCGCAAAATGGTGTCGTTTCGAGTAAATCAAGTCGACAAAAGTTAAGCCACGAGTATGTAGATTTGGCTGCAGGAGAAGTAAAACAGAAAAGCAACAGAAGTAAAATTGTTGTAAAGACCACAACAACTAGTCATAATACTGAAATATAAATGAAAGTTTCTACGTAGCACGGGCCGTCCTTGTTCCAGCTATCTCAACAACAAAAGGACGCTCACCTTAAGTCACGGTTCCTGCAGCGTCTGCACCGTGTGTATAAGCGCGATTCCGACATTCTGAAAGCATTCGACAGTCCACCTTGATCTGCGCGCCGTTCAAAACCTTCATCATCCAGAAGAAGACACAATTGGTCCCCCCCACAAGACCACCTACCCCAACGGGAATTTCGTTATCTCGGTGCCATCTTCACCGGGAATTTTGAACTCCCTCATCAAGTTCCAGCGCACTGGTCTTGTAGTATGCTTCAAGAGCTCCAGAGTAAGAACATCGACTGAAAAGCGATGCGTGTCGTCCACCTTATGTAAGTGGACCGAAGCGCTTGCGTTGGCCACCACTTAGCTTCCGAGTCGGCAGTGCGTATTCCTTCAACAGTGAGATCCTTTCGCAATGTCATGGCGGCAATGACGTCGGAGTGTCGCCATCCAGTCTTGCACGTTCGCACGCGTATTTTCTCGGATAGCCTGAATCTATGAAATATAGTTTTGTGAGGTTTGACCGCATGCAAACTTAATGCTCACTCCAACAAAAACAATTTACCGTTTGATTGGAGACCGAGGGTTCGGATGCCATGCTGGTGTCGTCTAGTGGATCCCTCGAATGCAGTTGAACTTGGTAAATTCACAAGCAGTGAGACTCAGTTGCGTATACAGTTAAGCCAGTTCGCATTTTTGCATTTCGGGGAGCTGCGATAGCTGCAAACTCAAGCATATACGACCTTATATATAATCGTAAAATGAAAATTACTTTCGTTGTTGCGCGAGTGCGGTCCAAAATCGCTCCGTGAATGTTCGCGGGTGCCACAACGAACTTTGAAGCATTGAACAGAATGGTTTTCACGAACTTTGAGCGTGTATCTGTGCTGATGTAGCAGCTCGCCATCTCTTCGCCTAGCTTTTGTGTACGTGCAACTGAAGCACTCATTAATGTACCTGATAGCAGCCGCTCGCTACAATTAGTCATGATGTTAATGATATTAATGCGCCAAGTCCCTTACATTCCGAAAAGCGATATACAGACAACTCACAGTTGTGTGACTTACAGATGAGGCACAAATCGAGTTGTCGCACATCGGTTCAAGGAACAGAAATGCCAATAGTGAAATCAAGATAAAATTGTTATCTCACAGTTATATAACACAGGAACACAGGAGCACCAAATGACTGGTCGTCAGTGGATTTTGATGATTTTAGCCGGTTACTGCGCTTCATTCTTGGATTTTCCAACATGCCCTCCCGCATTTGCCTCACGATAGACGAAAGAACAAGATCAGAGCCCACCACGAGGCCAATTCAGACCTGACGCAACAGGCATTGAGTGATTGGGCTCTTCGCACGCTGGGGAAGCATGTCAAACGCTCGACAAGCAGCAAGATTTTTCGTACCAAGCAAGACAATCACGCCAATCCGCAGGCAAAACGCAAGCAAGCCGGTCGGTTTGAAGCTATGGAGAAGCAATTGTTCGAATGGTTTGTGTCGGTACAAGCCCGCGTATGCATCAGTGACGCCCTCATCTGGACGAAAGCGAACGAACTGCTTGGTCCCGACCAATCCGTGTCCTCGTCGTGGGTGACGAGGTTCAAACAGCGCCATGGCATCAAGTCTCATCGAATGCATGGAGAGGCTGCAAATGTTGCTGTGCATGAGCTTAAGGCACAACGGAAAGAGTTGATGGACCTGTTGGATGAGTATGAGCCACGAGACGTCTATAATATGGACGAAACGGGTCTATTTTTTCGCATGGAGCCTAACCAAACGCTTGCAACACGGCCGGTTTGCCGGTCACAAGAAGGACAAAGCTCGCATCACCGTTGCTTTGTGTTGCAACATGGACGGGAGCGAGAAGCTTGAGCCACTTGTGATTCATCGGTACCTCAATCCTCGGTGTTTTAAGGGCGTGGACAAGTCAAAGCTATCAGTTCAATTTTTGGCCAATAAAAAAGCGTGGATGACTGCCGTGTTCTTCACTGATTGGTTGAAATTGGTGAATTTGAAGATGCATGGACGGAAGGTGCTGCTTCTCATTGATAATGCACCCTGTCACGTTGACAGCGAGCTCGCAAACGTTCGTGTACACTTCCTACCTGCCAATACCATATCCTACTTGCAACCAATGGATGCGGGTATTATCAAGAATTTTAAACTGCATTACCGTTGCGCCTTTGTGCAGTGGACACTCGACCAAATCACTGCCGACGCCTGCACCAAAATCGACTTGTTGACAGCGATTCGCATGATTGTTCAGGCTTGGAACGCTGTCAATCCGTCTACCATTCGGAATTGTTGGGCACATACTGGGATCATCCAACCTGCGACTGTGTGTGCTCTGAAGCAGCTGAACGAACCGAAGGGCATCTGTGATTCGTCTGAGTTGGACGCGCTGATCGGCAAGCTGTCACTCGCTGACCCCATGCCTGCTGAAGACTATCTGGAATGCGACAGCGTCTGCCCGGAATGGGAACCAGATGATCAAGATCTGGATGTCTTTGACCCGATCGAAGACGAGGACGATGAGAATCAACCTATGTCGCATCGCGACGCACTCAATGCATGTATCCAGTTGTCAACTTATGCGTTTCCCAATGAAATTGAGTGCCAGGGGCTCAACGACATCATTAGTGCCAGTAGAAAAAACCTGTTCTTGGTAATTTGCAACAGCAGAAAATAACTTACTACTTTGAATAATTTTTTTTTTGTGTGTCACTAATTCGTGTTCTGTCTGTAAGAACATCAGGTCATGCCCCGGCCCGATGTGGTTCTACAACTGTGAGTTGTCTGTAGTGAATGCCGGATTGGTTGACTTTCTTGGAGGCTGAGAATGCGAGGAATGGACTCATTTAGAACGACAGCCGTAATGGCGCTAAGAGAACCAACGCAGACTTGCCTAATTACACGATGATGTACTTCAAGCGTATTCAGCATGGAGTAATTCCTGAGGTTGCGGCCGCGTAAAATCAACTGACCCATGTGTCACCGAGGTCGATGCTCTCAAATCACTGCGCGTTAGTCGCCAGCTGCTTGCTTCTTTCAAAACTAGGAAAAGCTTGTCGAGGGTCCTAAATTATTTCGTCGAGCAAGCTTGGCTGGGTTATCGGATGTCAGGTAGTATGTCGTCATGAAAAGCTGAGGCCTTCAACAGATTGGCCTTCTCACAAGTCTTGCTCACGAGATGCGGGTAGCAGTCAAGGAAAATAATTTCCGGACAAACTTCCTTGAATGCATTTGCGATTCCCTGAGCCTATCGAGACTGCCAAACGACAATGTCAACTCAATGCAATGCACAATAACAGTTGTGCAAAGTGATGAGCTGCCCGAAACATGATATTTTAGGCGGTTTGGTGCTCCGTCTTGACAAATATGTACTTGTGCTAATGGGCTCAGCAAGCCAATTTTGGGTGCGATACGACAACATGGAAAAGGTTGCACCTGGCGCTAACGTGCCAGTCCCACTGCGAGAAGATATTATGCCCTGGATAGTGAAGGCATGGCAAGCATCACCGAACAGAGCGTTAAATATAATTTTGCAAGCATTGCATATGGCATTATTCAGTTGCCTGCTGCGGACGTACCTAGGTAGAGTGGTAGCGAAGGATGATGTTGAGGAGGCTAGTGACGATGACAGCTAGGGAGAATGTTTCAACATAGTGGAAGGCAGTGATGCATTGTATAACATTAGTCTCTAAACTGACTGCCAATGCCATCAAGCATTAAGCATCGAACAAAGCCCCCGTAATGAACTGAGTGACACCAATCCTCCTCTATAGTCGCGAACTCATTCTTGTAATAATCTTGCTGCCATATAAGTCTTCTGGGTAGGAATCCAATATGACACTGCTGAGAGCCGTCTCGAATGATGAAAGTGTTTGATGCAATAGTCCAGCTTGCCAACACCCTGGTTCTCCGCTTGTAGACCAAACACCACTAAATCCCGACTTGAATGTGTTTGCCACACGACTCGTGTGCGACACAGATACATATACGACCCACGCCATGCCTACGTACCAAACGATGTCGACGCCCTGCGGCACCATGGCAGCACACTCACGAATGGTTCCGAAGGCGATTTTAATGAACGTTTATTATTCGTAAATTAGCAAATAAAAAAAAGTTCATTAAAATCGCCTTAATAAATTTGCACGGAGGTACAGCTTTTCTCCATACATGTACGGCCAAATAATCCTGCCCTCACATTATATGGATAAACCGACTGGGGGATACACCATTCATTGACATTTTGACGGGTACAGCTTTCCACAGAATTCCGTAGATTGATTATTTTTTTCTTTGCCATGACCATATTAATTTTAGAAATAAGATTTGGGAATTATTTGATCTATCAGGTATGCATTATAGGTATCATTCAGTTGAATGAAACAACTTAATAAATCATCTATAAGGTTTACAGTAATGTCCGCGGCGCGAATATATATATAGCGAATATGGATGAATATCGTTATATTCTCCTACCATATCTGATCATACTATTGATATTATTGACCAATGGATTGACTGTCATGGTATTAGCTCTTGTTTTAGCGAATCAAATCGATCTATTTGATCAATTTTGACTAATCAAATACGCACCAGCTTGGTGAAAGCGCACAGCCACACCTCCGACTCTCCGACTCAGAATATCTAACCTCAAACACAACTTCACTCACAATACACAACCTTTACACTTCTTAGGACTATCTCTCCGCGGATCGAAGCCGTCGGAGGTCGGAGATTGTTTTGCTATGGTGCCTTGCGAACGCGAAGGAATACGATAAGTATATATTAATGCGATCCGATCGGCACTAACGACGTTTTGAGGTAAGACTGTGATGCTACAGTGTAGTTTATGTAAGCAATCTCCCGGCTGAGCATTATGGTCGAATCAACCGTTCCAATCGCGATAAACTATCTACATCTTTGTGCAATCAAAATTGTACAAATCGAGTTAGAGATAGTCATATCTCTAACGAAATCATGTGACTTATGATAACCAAATGTGCATTCAATGTCGGTATTACGGCAATCAAACTCGTGCTGGTTTCGACGTTACATTCCGTAGATCATGCCCTCACCGTCCGTTGCTGCGTTGAATGCGCGGTTGTAATGCAGCTCCATGCGTGGTACCAGTACGGGCGTAATCCACTTCATGTTCTTCTTGGCTGCTGTCTCCAGAAGTCGCACCTAATGACGAGTATTTCTCCATTGTTGTTAGGCTCTCGGGTTTCGGTCGCAAACCTCCTTACGTTAAATTGCCAGATCCGTATTGATGTGTGCCTTCTGGACAATGAACCACGCTTCAAAAATCGTGTCGCACATTGAAAAGTTCGGTCCCAAGTGCAGCAACCCCATGTCTGCGTGTTCATGCGCTCCTACGTCTGACGATAGGCGGGTGGCGTTATTCCAAAACGAGTACAACCGTTTTGCCCTGAAATGTTTGTGTTACTGATCGGACGACTACACAACCTCGTAAATCTCCTCACGAAGACGCATTTGTTCCATGGCATGGAACCTTATGTGCTCATCTAATCGTTTTGGAATCCAGCACTCACATATGGAATGGAGAGGTGACGCACTTTAGATGCAACGCTGGAGCGGTATTCGACGAGGCAAATGCTGGACAAAACTGCACATTGGACTTGTATTTTTGCGCCTCTTGAGTATGAGAGCTTCACGATAAGGTCTTTTCCTCGCTTGGCGCGTCCACACATCCTCATTAAGTGCATGTTGAAGTTAATTTCGCCGTAACAAACGATACACTTGGTGTTCCTTGAGCTTCTTGGCAAAACATTGACGCTTTTCCATGTTGACATCGCTGTTACGTGTTGTTGGCTCGATGCACACTTGCCTCACCGGTCACAACATTCTTTGGAGGTGACGGCTGATTGTTGACGTGTCCACCTACACGCCACAGTCCAGGAACAGCATCATGTGGCTCTAGACTGTACATAAACAACTGACGTTCAACTATTGGTCCAAATAGCCCGTCTCGTCCGTCGTCTTGGCGTGCTTAGCTGAAGGTTATCCGCCCGGCCGCGGTTCGCCAGGTCGCGAGCAGTGGAAAGGGGGATGCCGTTGCTGTCTGCTACATCCAGCTAGTCAGTGTAGTGTCTGCAAGATTGAAGACACGATGGGGAGGCGGCGAGGCTCCAGGAAGTTTAGCCGTAATGCATTGCTGAAGGTAAATAGCAAAGTGATCCTTCTACTCCTATTGTAGTTGGCGCCAAAGGCTCGAGGACCTTTGCGCGTTTGGTTGGACACAGTTCGGTTCGTGCCATCACGAGTTCTGATATGCCCAAAGCTGCCAACCAATGTGTCGATATGCCGATCACGTGATCGACAGTGATAGCGTTATGCTCAGCTGCGTCGTGCTGGTGCTTGTGGCGCCAGAAACCAGCCTCCTTCCCACTGCACCAAGCTGGGGCAGGCTGTAGATACATGCCTGCACTACAGTCAGCGCGGACGGATTGGTGGGCGTCCAGCTCGCGTTGCTTCTCGTTGATGGGGGGGGGGGGAGGGGCAAGATCAAATGTAGAATTGATCTGCTTAAGCAGCGCTGCGGCCGACCATGATTTTTGGCACAGCCCGTCATGTTGGCGCCCTTTAAAACGAGTTTGATTTAGTTTTTGGTATTAAAGTCCTGATATTGAGTAGTCAAATCTCTACGAAAATATGTACGCAAAGTTGTCTACATACTGTAAAAGCGGTATTATCTACCAGGGGATTATAATACTACAGCTTTGCCGGCCCAAACTGAGATTAGTTCCAAGCAAAGCAATACAGCTATATTGCGCTTATCGAAATTTTATGTAAAGCAGGGAAAGCATAATTGAAGTAGATAATACTTGCATCCAGACGGAGACTCGACAGGTTGCCGAGACCGCGATGAGTGGCGTGCTCGCACTCGCGCCAAAAAACGCTCGAATCCGACACGCGCTCTGCTCCCAGGTCGAGCAGGCTCACAATTCGATCTTTCTACTGCCCCTGAAGACGCCTCCCCGAGATGTGCTGGCAATCGTCGCTCCGCGAGCACTCTCCGGCTGATAAGCTCCGCGTCCTCGACTCCTATCGCGCTGGCCGTGCTGATTGGCGCGAGGTCGCCGTGAACAACGGCATCTCGAGAGCCGCGGTCTACTGCAATGCCACTAGCGGCCATGTTGAAGATATCCCTAATGGTGGCGCTTGTAGCGGTGCTATGAAGGTCGCCCTAGAAGTCTCGGCGAAGCTTGAGACCTACCTGAACGAACTGCACGTTCACGTTGGAAACGATGCGGACGATGCTCACGTTCGACGCGAACGTGCAGGTATTGACTTGAACTATCAGCCGCCGCTTTATTGTGTCTGGTCGCTTTGCATGAAAAAATACTCGGATTCGATGGTGATTAGCGTGCACTAGTGCATATTTGCTAATGGTCAAATGTAGCTGTATCGCTTTGCTTGAAACTAAACTCAGTTTGGGCGGGCAAAAGGTGTAGGGCCTCCCAACCGGGCTTCCAATACAGTGGGGGATCGATTACAATTTAAGGCACCGTAAACATGTATTAAGTCAAGTTATATCGCTATGTAGCTTAACTGTCGGTGTCTCTACGCGAAGTAGAGTTCAACGTCGTCATGTCCATGCCGCTGCTTTCGTCAGCGAGAAGAAGTTGGGACACCTTGTCCTCGATCTCCCGAGGCTCTTCTCCAGCGAGAAGGCGGCAAAACGCAGAGCCGTATATCTCATGTCGAGCAATAGCCCGCTCCGCGTAAGTGCCCAGGAAGTACATGCTGAAGCTGCGGTGGATTTGATGGCGGCACAACAGCCTCCCAGGCGGTTATAATCCACGCGATCATCTTTTCACGCGTTGGTGGCTTCACATTGCCACCCGACGTGAGCTCATGTGGTCCACTTTCCTTCAATAACTCTAGACCCAGTAACCTAATTCAGTACTGGATATAAATAGAACGGGGTATTATATACCTTTGTTCGGCCAAACTCGTACCAGCGTGCATTCAAACTAAAAACAACAAATTGGTATTAGTATAAATTTTCGGGTAACGAGCTCTACTCAGTATTCAAACTCTGAAAATGTGCATTCAGAGAGGAGTAACTGACAACCTTACATCCCGTAGACCATGTCCTGCCGCCTGATGCTTTGTTCACAAAGTCTCGACAGTGAAGTTCCATGCTGGTCACCAACGCCTGAGCGATGACCTTCATGTTTTCCTTGGCAGCACGTTCTGGAACGCGTTTTGTCGCGCAGCAATTGACAGCACTTCCCTGTTAGCGTCAGGTTCTCTCGAGCGATGGCAGATTCGTGACGCTCCGGCGCCAAGTCCCGCTTGATCTCGGCCTTCAGCACTCTGAAGCCTGGGTCCCTATTCCACCATGTGCAACAGGGCCCCAGGCGCAGCACCTTCATATTCGGGTGCTTCACGACGCGATCCTCCATCTGCCGATCCGCTAGGGCATTATCGAGGCCAATAACCACTTTTGTAGCGGGGTTACACGAAGGTAACACGAGTGTAGCCGTGCTACGTGTCACCTTGTAGTAAGTGAACTTGATACCAGTTGGATTAACGGGATTTCAGTACGTGGCCACAGGGCCACTAGATATGCATTTGACTAGGCTTAACTGGTAGATAGATAGAGTCATATATTTACATCCAGGCGGCTTTGCCGCAGATAAGCCAACAAAAAACAGTTCAGTTTTAGCATTATAGAGAGTATTGCCTTAGGTTTAGGAATACTGACTCTTTTAGTCTGTAATGGTATAACTAGAGTGATCTAAGCCTCTGCGGAGACCTTAGGGGTTGGGTAACCACAGCTAAGACTCGGGGAGCCATACGTCTTCCTCTGACACACTTCGCTACGCAGCCCCGCTGCACCTGGTAGCACATGTTGGTCAATCCCGCACCTGAGGCTTAGGACTATTCCTCGGTGAGGATGGGGCAGACAGCGTTTTCTAACCTGTCCCATAGCCAGCAAGACGCGCTGAAAAAACTAATGTCTTTGCTCGGTCCTAAGGGCATAACGCATCTTGCTTCGCAAGGACCGGACGCGGTGAACGTTACGAGAATGCTCTGTCGGAGCACCTCCAGCAGAGGATGTCGGCGTCTGCACCGACGTCGACGACATCGCAGGATGGGGCCTCCCGGCCTAAACCGCTCATCGTGAGCGTCAAGACTTGCGAAGGAAAGGAGGGGGGAGAACCTCATGTTGTGGATCCGTGAGATCGAAATGGCGATGGGATCGGCCATGATCCGTACTGAGCAACAGCGCGTGGGCTAGCGATCTCGAAGCTCGGTGGCCGAGCACGAGAATGGCACTCACGTGCGGCACGTCGGTGGACGCGGTCTTCCCGAGCTGGGAATAGCTGAAATACCAGCTTTCGCAAGTGTTTGATCCGCCTAATCAGGTGTATCGCGTGAGGTCTCGCTTTCTAAGTACCCGCCAGGATAAGAAGGACTTGGTGTACTTCGTCCAAGAGTTGCGAACTCTGATCGCCGCATGACGGCCGATCCTCTGCCAGAGACAGTGGCTGTGACAGTCTTCATGGAGGCTCTCCGCACTGGCGTCGCCAGGACGGAAGTCTTTTGCACTCACCCTTCCTCATTTGAAGAGGCCATGAGAGTGGCGTTGAGCGCCAAGTTCGACTTCCAGTCGTCTCGACGTGGCTAGGCGTTGTTAACGCTACTGCGTCCGATGGACCGGTCCCTATGGACCCCAGCTACACAGAAGTTGAGGAAGCTGAGCTTCATGCTGCCGAGCAGCGTATGGGTGTTCGTCGGTTCTTCATCTGCCGAAGCACCACCCATTTGAGGGCAACCTGCCCGTCACGCAGGTCAAGTCAAGCTCTTACGAGCCTTCGCTCTGCATCGAGCCAAGCCATCGACTCGCCGCGTGGAAACGGCGACACTTAGTAGGCGCGAGGCGCCCTGCTGGGGAAGAACTGAGTTCTGTTGAGCCTCATGGAGGTGGAGGGCAACAGGGCCCAGCCCCAGAGAGATCCGTACTCTCTAACACGGAACGTGTATACAAGCCGGGCTTGCCCGTCGTTGAGGCGACAGTGAAGGGCTTTGACAAGCCATTGATCATATTGATCGATTCCGGAGCTTCGGGCAACTACGCTCGACGCTCCACGATGGAAGGAAGTCGACAATACGCTGAGGCGCTCAGGGAGCGCTGGAGTGACATCATTACAGTTCGCCTAGTGACGGGAACCCGTGTCACAGTGCCTAAGGTCCCTGTGAACCTGGGCGTGAAGTTTCTCGACTTCGATAGCGTGGAACGCTGTCTGGTCCTAGATTCGAGGTACGACCTCATCCTGGGGATGACATGGCTGGAACGCCATGAGCTATGGTTTGATTGGAGGTCGAAGACCTTGGGCGCAACGCGCATAACTCCTGGCGGAGCTTTTTGAGTCATGAACCCACCTTTGGTAGGAAGCAAAAGCGCTTTTGGCGCGGGCAATGGACGAGCTCTGCTCGGGACTCTTGTACTCGACATCGTCAGTGTCTACAAGTTCGAATACTCCGATGTCAACGTGCTGGACATCGGAGTATTCGAACTTGTAGACACTGAAGACATGTCAACGTGCTGGACATCGGAGTATTCGAACTTGTAGACACTGAAGATGTCGAGTACAAGAGTCCCGAGCAGAGCTCGTGCGCTGTAACTGGAGCGGCATGAAACCCGCTAGTGACACAGGTGAAATGTGTCACGACAACGACATTCGTTAGGATGACGGTGTCTCGTTACACGCCATGCGTGGCGTGGCCAGCAGTATGTCGGGCATCAAGGCCGCAGGCCTCAGGATGCAAGTGGAGCGGCAGGCAATCGGTGGGTGACCGACGGCATGGTGACATTGGTCACGACACTCATCCCGACGACGAGTTGTCGCTACACGCCATACGTGGTGTGGCCGGCCGTGGGCTGGGCCATCAAGGCCGAGGACCTGCTGATGGAGGTAACGTGGCACGTAATCCACGGGGTGGAGACCGCGAGCATCGCAGCTCTGCGACGGTGGTCGGTCATGGCATACCAGTCTCGGGTGAAACGCACACGGTGCAAGCACCTGGAGACGCAGCTGATATGACAGTTCGGACCTCTCCAAGGCAAACAGTCTCAGCTGGGAGAAGGCTACGTCGCAGAGCGTCAGCCATTAGATGCAGGGCGTCTGATGCGTCTAGCATGACGAGTGAAGAGAATCCTGGTGATAGTGAGCAGCTATATACCCTCGTCAACGGAGTGACAGGGATAGTCAATGGCGACATCAGGCTCGAGACTATCCCCACTGCGGACGCTCTCTTGGAGCTGGACGAGATGTCCGTGGCCGAGTTCGGCGACGCCTTAAAGGCCGGTGAGTTAGCCGAGTTGGTCATTCTACGACCTTAGAAGGGGGAACTCGTCGTCGCTTTTGGATAAAGCAGTCCTTCAGGACACCAAAAAGGCGCTAAATGCGCGGGTAGATCCTCGATCCTCGATCCTCAATGACCCTTCGGATCCGTACTACCCTTTGGTGAAGGAATATCTAAGTCGTGTTCTCGAAGGAACCTCCGACGAGGCTACCTCCGGATCGAGGTACGTCATGAGATTTACCTGGTTCCTGGAACCAAATACTGCGTGACAAGGCAGTGGCCTTTGTCACGCGAACAGTGTGACGCCATTGACGCGTTCTTCCGTGCTAAGCACGAGGGGGTATGGTGCGCGAGAGAAAGTCTCCGCACTCAACGCCTACGTTCTGTGTCAGAAAGCCGAATGGCAAGTGACGAATCGTTCATGCTTTTAATAAGCTCAACGCGACCACCATTCCGGCGCAAACGCCTATTCCTAGGAAGGCGTTTCCAGAACTGCATGACGGAGTGTACGGTGTACAGTGCCCTCGACTTGGTCGATGGATACTATCAATTGCTCATGCGAGCAAGCGATATTCCTCTTACGGCGGTCAGCACTCCGAGCGGTATGTTCTGGGAGTGGCTAGTAATTCCCCAAGGGCTGTCGAACGCGCCTGCGACGTTCAATCGTCTTGTGACACAACTGTCCAGGTCCCACAGGGCGTATGATCAGACATACTTTGACGATATATTCGTCCACACTCGTGCGGAGCACGGAAGCCTGATGTGGAGAACCACATTGAGAACCTGCGAGCGGTGCTCGAGTGCATGCGCACACACAAATTGTATGCCAACATTGACAGTGTGTCTTCGGCGCTGAAGAGATCCCCTTTTGGGATGCTTCATTGGGAAGCATGGCCTTCGAGCGGATCCCGATAAGGTCAAGGCAATTGCAAAATGGCCGGTTCCAAAGAACCAGAGAGACTTACGGAAGTGGCTTGGCCTGGCCAATTACTTGCACAAGTACAGCAAGAACTATGCTGAGGTGGCAAGGCCACCGTCCAATCTCCTTAAGAATGATGTGGACTGTCGTTGGGATACCGGACATCAAGCGCTTTTGAAGCCATTAAAGGAAGTCTCCTTCGGTCCCCGATCCTGGCTCTGCCGATCGTCTTTTCAGTGTCTTCTGTGACGCGTCGGACTTTGCCATCGGCAGTGCTTTGTTGTAAGCAGACGCTGAAGGGCGTGAACGCGTGATCGCGTTTGAATCTCACCAGCTTAAGGCTGCTGAGAAGAACTATCCAGCCCATGACAAAGAGCTACTTGCGATGAGGTATGCGCTCGTCCAATCCAGGGTTCGCCTGCGCGGCTCCAAGCCATTTGTGATCTATACTGATTATTCGTCGCTATGCACTGCGATGCAGTCGTCTCATCTCTCTCAGAGAATGGCACGTTGGCTCTCCTTCTTTGCGGAGTACAACTTCGAGGTGAAGTACAAGCCTGGCAGGCAGAACGTCTTGGCCGATGCGTTACCACGCAGACCAGACTATGAGATCGCTCACGTACGACGGTGACTTCGTCTGTGACAGACTTGATCCGCGCGGCGTACGCGCATGACGAGTCCTGTGCAGCTCTGCTACATGCGCTAGGAAGCGCGGAGTTTGCTAACTCAGACATTAAGCTGCCAGCCCGGTTGCGCGCGAGGCTACATCGATACACTAAATTTCGATGAGGCCTATTGTACTACGGTACTGGTCCAAAAGACCCCCCCCCCCCGTGTCGTGGTTCCTCACGAAGACGATCGCAAGTATCGTATCCTCTATGAGGCACATGATACCCCACTTGGCGGTCATCTCGGTCGGGAAAAGACCTACAGCTCGGTGAGCTCTCACTACTGGTGGCCGAAGCTTTACAAGTGGGACAGTACGTATGTACGCACGTGTGAGACGTGTCAACGGGTTAAACCCTCGCCACACGCGGCTGCGCCGTTCGCCAGCTTGCCCGTACCCACGGGGTGTTGGCAATCCATGAGCATGGATTTGTGTTCGGCCTGCCACCGGATGCGGCGGGCAACACGGGCATCGTGGTCTTTGTCGACCGATTGAGCAAGATGGCTCATTTAGCGGCAGTGCCGGACTCCATCGCTGGAGAAGGAACAGCCACGCTGTTCATGGATCGTATCTTTCGACAGCATGGTCTGCCAGAGGCAATGGCCTCGGATCGAGATCCTGTTTCACGGGTAAGTTTTGGACGTCGGTCTTTAAGGTGCTCGGCACTCGAATCGACATGTCCACAGCGGACCATCCGCAGATCGATGGTCAGACTGAACGCGTGAATCGCGTAATCGAAGACATGCTTCGGAGCGTCTGTGCAGACAAACCCAAACAATGGAGCTCGATGCTCCAACTCGTTGAGTTTTCACTGAACAATGCGGTGCATGCCTCGACAGGCTTCACCCCGTTCTATTGAACGGTCTCACGCACCCTCGTGTCCCGCTGACGCCACCATTCCGTGGGTCTGGGCTTAGTGGGGGAGGGATAGCCAATGGGCTAGCTGATATCAGCCCAGCTGCAGTTAGCAGGCAAGTTGACACGTTCGTGTCTACGCGTTTAAGTGTCTTACGACAAGTACGCGATGCGATAGCTGAAAGCCATGATCTTCAGAAAAAACAGGCTGATGCAAAGGGCAGAAGCAACATTGAAGTATTTAACGTGGGTGACAAATGTTTATTAAACGCTAAAAATCTACCTACACCTGCAGTGTCTGCGGTCGTTAAGACCAAGTTGCGCCCCGCTTCATTGGACCTTTTACGGTCGTGGCCAGGAAAGGCCTTGCGTACACGCTCAATCCTCCGAAGAAGATGCGCACACATCCCGTGTTTTACGTAGGCTTCCTTAAGCCAAATCGAGACCCGGCTCGGGTTAGCGCGGAGGGTTTGGCACCACAGCCGATGGCTGGCCAAAGCGCCGGAGGCGCTCGAGGAGGTCCAACTGACCACGTAGCTCAGCGAGCGAACGGTCCAGCGCTTTGACGCGACGAGCAGAGGACTGCTCCAGGAGCTCCAGGCGGTTTGCAACCGAAGCAAGAGACTGAAGCAAGTCGACTCGATGATGCACAGCATCGATCTCGTCAGCGAGACGGTCACGATGACTCGTCGCCTCCTGTAGCGAGTCGAACAGGTTCTGCACACGCCTCCCGACCGCTAGCAGATCACTGCGACTCGCAGAGGGAGGATCCGGCCGGTCCTCGACCTCCACCGCCGTTGCTCGATGAGCAGGGAACCTCTCAATATCATGTGGAGCGCTTAGTGGCGCGGCGTCGTCGCCTGAGTCGTACCCAATATCTTGTAAAGTGGAGGGGCTATCCTCACTCACATAACTCTTGGGAGTACGAGGTTCCCCTCCGATAAGATTGCTCTGACGTTGTGGACGCTTCGATCGACGCGATCAGCAGAGCCTCGAGTGCTGGCGCTTCCCGGCAATGGCCGCTGGGGGGCCAAGGCCAGCAGTAGAGCTGTCGCTCTGGTTTTGACGAGAAGCGGCCTCACGAGCGTGAGAGCCGCTAGCTGTGACAGCAGAAGCACCGAGTGCGAGAGAGCCCTGTGGGTGAGGCCGGTAGGCAGGGGGGTAATTGGCGTTTCGCCTTGAGTTCGCGAACGGAGTCGACGTTCGACTCGAACATCAGTTTCATTGAACCTAGCCCGAAGGGCATTAGTGGAAGAGAGCTTGCGAGCTTCTTCCACCCAACTTTGGAACTGTCCATCGTCTTCCCAAAACGTCTCTCCTAACATGAGCACGACTAGGTAAGCCCGCATCGGTAGGACCGAGCCGTGTCGAGCTTGCGCTTGCAGGCGCTCACGATACTCGCGCTGAGTAGTCACTTGAAGGGTCATATATATATATATATCTAAGAGACTATCGTGCGGCGAGCTCGTCGGGTGTTGCGGCCGCCGGCCCAATCACATATGTGTTAAGAAACTCCGATGCTGCTCGGCGAGCCACTTCGCTGGGATCGCGAGGCTCAAAGCCATAGTCACGACGTGACGGGGTAGGCAGTGCCGAGCCATAGGTCGCCTCGAACGTGGGAGCTGCGGATCAGCCGCGAGCTCCTGGAGTTCGTCCAAAGGATTGGTGACGACACAGATCCCCTGGGATCATCTGTTGTTTCCCGCGAAGGTAGCGAAGGCGCATTGCGCAGGACTCGTGGAGTCGAGAACTCGAACGGATTCGGAGCCGCAGTTGGCGGCGTGGGCTCGGCGAGCGGACAGGGCTACTACCGGCCATGGAATCAGTTAGTCGACCTCCTCTTCACCTTCCTCAAGGTCGTCAAAGTGGGCGTCTCGCGCAAAGCGTACGGGGGCACTGCCTCCAGCTGCTCCGCCGCCTCCACTCATGGTCTTTTGACCGTATCAGCGCTTGTGCGCTGAAGTGGTACTCTTGCACCAACAGCCGCGAGGGTGCGGGTGGCGCACTGTCAGAGACCTCTCCCGTACGGGATGACGAGGATAACAAAGGTGTTGGAGACACAGAGGGGCTTAGCCCGCGGCGGGGGCTGTTATCGCGAGGCGAACGAGGGAGGTCAAAAGACCGATTGGCTGTTGACATCTGAGTTTGAACACTCGATGTGGAAGAAATAGTGAAACGCTCTTGGAGCGGAAGGTTCCGGGCTCTTTCGATTGATACAATCAGACTCTCCTGGATACGGTGTGTCAACGGTTTAGTGGAGGAGAGTGTAACGGGGTTAGACGAAGGTAACACGAGTGTAGCTGTGCTACGCGACACATTGTTAGTAAGTGGTACTTGGTACCACTCAGATTAACGGGATTTCAGTGCGTGGCCACAGGGCCACTCGATATGCATTTGACTGGTTTCATTATGGTAGATAGTTAGTGTCATACATTTACACCATAGCCGGCTTTGCCGCAGATAAACAAACAAATGATAGTTCAGTTTTAGCATTAAAGAGAGTATTACCCTAGGTTTAGGAATACTGACTCTTTGAGGCTCTAGTGGTATAGCTAGAGTGATCTAAGCCTCTGCGGAAACCTTAGGGGTTAGGATAACCACATTTAAGACTCGGGGAGTCATATGTCTTTCTCTGACGCATTACGCTACGCAGCCCGCTGCAACTTTCTTCCAGCGGAAGCTCCGCTGGAACGTGTCGGAGGCCTTGACGGCCTGGTAGATATCTTCGACGAAGGCAGCATTCTTCTCGATTAGAATGCTGCCTACTTGGAGGACGGTAGGTCACCAGTCCAAGCGAAGACGAAACCGCGCACTGCACTTGGTGAATTTGCGCCTTTCGATGGGGGAGATTGACTACAGCGCGTTTACCTCTCAGTGCACGCCCGCGTTGGCGCTTCAGATACACGTTAAAGTTAGTTTCGTCATTATAAACAATGCAGTTGCCTTGCCGTTGGTATTTCGGCAGATTCTCGGTGAAAACTCGGCGTTACTACTTGTTGACGTCGCTGTTGCAAGTCGCCGGCTCGATGCGTACGTGCTTCACGGTATATAGCATATTGATCAGATGGCGGCTGATAGTTGACGTGACCACCATGATGTTGCAGTCGATCAGCCGTATAGCTGGCATCGCCTCTAGCGTGTACTTGCCGCCATCGCCGAGATACCTAGCAAGGGGCGACTTAGCCTCCAGCGTCAACTAGACGTTTCAGGCGCCGCCACGAGGAAGGATCTCAGCACGGCCACGGTGCGCTACGTCGTAAGTGGTGCTTCCGGGGATGCCGTTGCTAGCTGCAACAGCCAGTCAGTCGCGGCGGTCAGCGCGGTGGCCGTCGACTTCTCTACGGTGTGGCGGGTAACTCGGACTTGGGACGGCATCTGCGGGCGCAAGGGCTAAATGAAGAATGAGCGAGCATCTCGAGCGCTGGAGAGGACTCACTTAAGCTCCGCGCGCGCGAAACCATGGCTTGAGGTGCGCGCGCCTCCGTTTGGCGCGAGTGCATCAGGACCTCATGTTTTGGAGATGAGCTGTCCGACTCTGAATGAACATTTTCCGAGTTTGAATATGGAGTAGAGCTCGTTACCCGAAAATTTGTATTAATACAAATTTCTTCTTCCGAGTTTGAATGCACGCTGTACGAGTCTGGCCGCACAGACATGTAGGAGATGGACATGTCCCAACGGGGGCTCAAATACAAGGGGGTATAGTACAGAGAGGGGCTTGTAATTCAGCTTTTACAGTATTTTCGTTTGAGCGATTTTACTACCGGTATTATATCTCGATTTTGATAACCGGTTCGTACGACTTTAAACGCACAAGGGTGGTACAGTCAGCGCACCATATAAAAAGCCACTCTATAAGAACACTTTCGATATAAGAGCACGAATGTCGTGCACCAACAGTCACTATACAAAACTCAAGATACCATATTTGATTAGACGATACAAGAGCTTACGAGCACAAGAGCACCAAATGGATGGACCAAAACGCACTCGCCTCCATCGGCAAAACCGTATTCGGACCAGCCCTCATTCTCACTTCCGAAATTGCTCGCATGTCGCTGACATACGGTGAGAAGCTCAAGCTCCTGAAGTACTTCAAGTCCAGCCCCGGTCTTCGGTACCAAGACCTGGCATGCTAGGCACTCTCAGAGTTCGGTAAGGCTGTTGGTCGCTCGACAATCACGCGCCTCGTATCAGCTCCATCTCCCATGGCTACCAACGCAGATGCCCGTCGCCAGCGCAAGATTCATCATCCTGAATGGAGCAGCTGATCCTGGAGCTCGTTTGTCTCACCAAAGCGTCCTGTGCGCTGAGCGACTTCGTGTTGTGGGATAAAGCGAACAAGATCATCCACCCCCAAGAGGTGTCCTTCTCTTGAGTACAGAGTTCAAGAAGAGGTACAACGTTCGTCTGCATGCTGCCCGTGGCGAGTCCGGATCAGTGGACCAGCATACTCGACGACAAACGCCGAACGCTGCAGTCCCTCATCGAGACGTACTGTGCCAAAGATGTCTTCAACTTCGACGTGACCGAACTCTTTTTCCGGATGCTTCCAAGCCAGATACTCGCCGTGGGCAATATTCGCGGCACGAAGAAGGACAAGACGCGTATCGCCTTGTTCGCTGCTGCAACTTGGCGGACACTGAGAAGACCGTCCCTGTGATCATCAACAACGCAAAGCGCCGCGCTGTTTTCGTGACGTGAACGTGGATCGTCTCGGCATTCAGTACTACTCGAACAAGAAGGCATAGATGACTCGTGTGCTCTTTCTCGAATGGCTGCACGACTTCAACTTGCAGATACACGATCGAAAGGTCCCCTTCTGGTCGACAAGGTCTCGAGCCACGACGACATCGAGCTCTCCAACGTTCGCGTCTGTTTCCTTCCTCTGAATACGACCTCGTTCCTACAGCCAGTGGATGCAGGGATCATCAAAAGCTTCGAATGCAAGTACAAGAAGAATCTCATTCGCTGGGCGATCGACCAGCTCAACGCTACCGGCAAGATCACACGCATGGACGTTCTCACGACGATCAAGTTTACGGTCGATGACTGGACCGAGGTGAGCGAGAACACTATCCGCAACTGCTGGTGCCATACTGGCATCGTTCCCGCACCCATGGCGGCTGACCTGAAGTCGTCTAACGACAGTCGCGACGTCAGCGATCACCCAGAGTTGAGTGATCTCATCCGCCACCTCAACCTCGATGATTCCCTTGAAGCGTCGGTCTACATTGATATAGAAGCTACAGTGGTGGAGCTCAGTGAAGCTGCCGACACCAGCGAGGAGATGGTTTTCGATGAAGAGGAAGAAGAGGACAGTGAGCCTTTTTTTCTCACCGCGATGCACTGGTCGCCTGCCAGCAGCTCTCCGTCTACGCATTCTCTCAGGGTGGCAAAAGCCAAGAGATTGTCCAACGCATGGCTCATGCCAGAGATATGCTTCTTAGTGGCATGAAGCAGCAAAAGATCACCGCGTTCTTTGAATCTGGTATGGATAAGTAGATGTAATAAAAGTCATTTCACCCCTAAATTCACTAGGTTGTATATGCTGGGAAAACGGTCCAGCCTTCCACAAGTGACCATCCACTGTTGCGCACCAGCAGGCGATGGTAACCTCATGACACTCATTTTCGCTCGGTGTCTGTGAGATACTACTGTAGTATTTGTGATTGACTTGGTCATGGGTTCGATCCCGGGCACGAGAGACGAGAACCAACCGTGTTTTGATAGTTTACTAATATTGATATCGGATTTTGACAATATTGAAATTACCAACCATGTTTTGGCAAGAACATGTACACTTCGATATAAGAGCTCGATGGTCTTGCTGCACCGATGGTATTCTTATATGGTGTGCTGACTGTAGTTTCGTAAGTCCACGCTTCGCGCCATCGACCATGATGCAAGCGCTTGCTGTCGGAATAAATATCCGAGACCTGACATAACGGTAAAGTTGAGAAGAGAGCTGAGAAGTTGGGAAGTGGGGGGGGAAGCTGAAAGGAAAGGTCAGTATATGAGAACGGGCTTGAACCCGAGAGTATTGGTAGAATTCTGGAGGTAGAGTGCTAATACTCAATGTATTCAGTCTTCATTTTTCATTCTCGTGTGAACAAGTGCGCCTGGAGTTGGTGGAAGTTCCAATAGGGTTATGAGCCCAAAGCACGGAATTCGTCGGAATCGAGAATGTCAAAGCCGATGAAGTACACCAGCGATGAAGTGCCGAAGAATTGGGACGGCAAGGATTGGCAGACCTATAAGTGGGCCATGCTGACTGTTTGAAGAGAACCAGCTGAAGACGTCGCGGATGGCACGTTCACAGCAGCGATGCTTCAGACCGCTACTGCGGAGAAGCAGGAGGAATTCAATCTCAAGCACGTCAAGGTCAAGCGCATGATAGGGACATCCGTGCCTCCGGAGATTCTCCAACAGATAAGTGACAAGAAAACCGGATCGGAGATGTGGGCAGAGCCGTGCGACCTGTTTAAAGGCAAACAGAGTGAAGCAACTAGAGCCTACATGATTCGTCGCTTAGTGAGTGAGCTTAGGCTAATGAAACTATCGCCGAGAGAAGAAGCAAACCTCCACCTTTGCAAGATGCTCCGAAACCGTATACGAGCAGAGTTGAAGAATTTGAAGTATAACATCGAGGATCTCGACATTGCTGAGATGATGCTCGAGAGCTTACCATATCAGACTGAGTTTGAGAGTTTGAAATCGTCAATTCTTTACGGAGCATATCCAGGCCTGTACACACCAACCAAAGTTCGCGAGTTAATTCGTGCTGCTGCAGCTCGGCAAAGTTCCCGAAACAAGCGTAGTAGAAAACGCGGCGACCAAAAGCGCGAAGGTTAAAAAGGTGGTGACCACGTAAAAGGTAGTCACCAAGGCAAATCAAAGGCGAAATCGGACATCTGTGGTCGTCCAGTCCACATTAAAGTAAACTTTCCAGAGGAGGCGAAAAAGCAGAGCGGCGATGCTATCAGCTCTGACCAGAAGCGGAAGCCACGGGGAAACTGTACGATTCGTCAGGCTACGGGGAATCGTATGGCTAATGGCGTACCATTGAATCATGTACGCAGTGCAGAAGATTTGAACATCGTCTTCGGTGTAGTGACTGGCCAGCAGTTGGATAATGATGCAGGCGAACAGCAAGTTGAAGCAGGAGCTGCAGTAATTCATGATCAGGAAGATGCAGCAAGTGCTGGAGAAGAAGCGGTTGATGATCCAGCCGCAGCGAATGTGACGGTAGAGCAAGGAGCGCCAACGGAACCAAGAAGTCACTGGTGGTATTTCGACACAGCATTTTACTCACATGTGATTGGAGATCGATCGTATTTTGTGCCTTTTACGGCGGACTTGATTGGCATGTAGAGTGTGCATGGCTTGGTACCGAACTTGGCGTCGCGCATTGCTGGGATTGAACTGTGGCAATTGTCACTGAAGTGGAAGGTGAGCAAACTGTGGTATACATTGACGACGTGTTTTACGTACCCGACGCGGAGTTTGAATAGTTTTTATCTGGGTTTGCACGTGACCCAAGGTTTGATTCTGCTTTTGATCCTGCGACGATGAACTTCTGCTTCATGATCGAAGGGAGAACAGTGATGGTCACGATTCAGCAAGACGCCACTTAAGGATTTCATGTAACACATTCCTCTACACCGGGAAATTTGAATTTAGGCCCAGAAGATCGAACCGTATGCAATTACATAGTGGCTGAAGGTGTGGGTACATTGTCACTTTGGCACGAGCGACTTTGTCACACACGCCCACAGTACCTTAAGACAATGGTTGATAAAGGTTTGGTGCGGGGTATGGTGCTCACAAGACGTCAGATAGACACGTGCGACGCATGGCATCTGTGAAAGCAAAAGAGAAAGCATTGCCAGAAGAAACTTAATCGAGTTCTAAATAGACCAAATCCGGTTGTGTATGCTGACCTACTAATCCCAAGTAAGTCGAATGGTACTCGATACGAAGCTGTCCTGGTAATCATGGATGGATATTCACGTTTTGTGACGGTGAAGTTATTGACGTCGAAGCCGAGCACAGTGGTGAACAAGCACCTGAAGAGTACATACTCTGGGCTGAACGGCAAGCTGGCCGGGATCAGAGTGGATATCGTACGAATTGAAGCAGGTACTGACAGACAAAGGCGGCGAGTTGTCACCAGCGCGATGACTGACTGGTACGCGTCACAGGGGATTGAACATGTACGAGCTGGACCTAAGAGCTCTCAGCTAAACCTTTGTGAACGCACGCATCAATCATTGGTGGAGAGGACCAAAGCTACGATGTTGCAGGCAGACTTCCCGCGTAGTATTGGCCCGAGGCACTACGCAACGCAGCATTCGTGAAGAACCGTGTGTACAACAAGGGTACACAAGGAACTCCGTACGAAATGATGTTCGGAACCAAGCCTGATATGCCCCCCCCCCTTCTACCCCCCCCCCCCCCCACACACACAACACACACACACACACATCCGGAAATTCGGCGCGCTGGCCTACGTACACGTCCCCATAACACCGGGACGCTGTAAACACCACAATAATGCCAAGATTGGCGATGTGTTGGGTTACTTCCCATACGAACATACGGCGAAGTTTGTAACCGATTTGCGTATGGCGGAAGAAATTGTTTATCGCGACCGCCATGATATAAAGCCTGACACGGACGGCTTAACCGCATTGCACTTCATCAAGACAATGCAGGACGACGAGGCATACCAAGCCAGCATGGGAATGAGCGAGGCCAACAGTGCGATGCCTTCTGGACTCGAGGAGGGCGATGATGTTTTGTCAGGGACACTGTTGACTTTATTGATTTTAATGCTAAAACAAACCCGTCGAGGACGGCACTAACATGGAGACGGGTGCGGAAGTAGACGTTGGTCTTGAAGAACATGACCGAGAAAGTGGACAAAAATGCCGTATTGATGAAGTTGAGAACGCTGACGACCAGCAGACCACTTCGGACGTACCTGAGCAATCCTGGTCACGATAACGAAGACGCTGTGGTTGGCGAGAGTGTCGACGTGAAGACGGCGGACTATGCACACAGCGAACCTACCGGAGGTGATGACTTGGACTCTAACCCGGTTGCTGAGCACGACTCAGCTAAGGTGGAAACGGCGGCCGATGCCGGAACACGTGGATCTTCGGTTGCAGAACAAGACCTGGACGATGAAGATGAAGCGCTTTGCGACGGGAATATTACTATCGCAAGTGTTTATGGTTGGAGGATGACGAAGATAGACATTCGTCGAGTATGTTGAACTTGGAAAACATTTCAGTAGCAAGATGGAAGAAAGCAACATGTGTATCCCCAATGAGAAAGATCGCGAAGTGATTGACGTGAACGATTTGCTGGGCAACGGCTAAAAGCAGGGTGGAAAACGCACACAAAGGGACGAAACACCATCCGAAAAAGAGCGCGTTGAGTGTGCAGCCCTCAAATCAAAAGGGGTTATTCAGGAGATTCCTGGCGAAGACGTACCAAACGCTCCACTCCCAATCAAGACGATGCGGGTGTACGCACTGAAGACGGATCACCAAGGTTATGTGATCCGGTTTAAGGCACGCATCGTGGCACTAGGAAATTATCAGCGAGCTGGTATCGACTTCCGTGAAACGTTTGCTCCTGTAGCGAGGATGTCAACCTTCCGGTCACTATTGGCCCTGGCTGCAGAGCTTAGTTTGCAAGTCTATGGTGGCGATATCAACACAGCATACTTGAACGCCAAGCTTCAGATTCGACAATATGTGTTTAAGGGACGTTTACCCGTGTGAGGCAAATGGCCACACGTACGTCGTTCTTAAAGCGCTGTATGGACTGCGACAGTCCGGAAGGGAGTGGAATCCATAGTTGAATAAGTGGCTACATGAACATGGATACCAACGGCCACTAACGGAACCGTGCCTATAATATCGCTTCGAGGAAGAAATAATCATCTATGTGCTCCTCGTATACGTCGACGACATCCTCGCTGCAACAAACAACGAGCAGTGCAAGACGAATTGTTTGAAGAGCTGGACAAAACGTACGGCATAAAGTACCAAGGACTACTGACACAATATCTTGGAATTGAGGCAGAGCAAACAGCAAAGTACATTATGATTAGACAAAGTAAATATGCGCGCGAGATCTTGGACAAGTTTGGGTATTGGAAGCGCATGCTGTAGGAAATTCAATGGAGGTGAATGCTCACCTCACCTTGCCCCTATCAGTGATGACGAGGAGATGGACACGGAGTTCCCGTATCGATAGGCCATTGGGATGCTCATGTATCTGACCACAAGTACCAGACCAGACTTGGCCTATACATTGGGGGGTTAAAATGGCCTTCTATTTGGCTTTTACGTTTTGTTTTTTATAAAAGCCTGATGTGTGGGTTAGGCGCGAGACTATGTCTTGTGAGATTGAACCCGCTAGAGACTCCATTTGTACGTCCTCTAGTGAGTTAATTCCCGCAAGTAGTGTTCAATTTGAGCCCATAATCCAGTTGAGTCCTCTTGGCAAATTAAAGCATGCATTTTCGGTTATTGTTCTAACAGTTCGAAAACCCGAGATAATTTTGCGTGAGTTGTCATCATGGCTGACGGTTGGTCTTTCCTTAAGCCGAGTTGAATCTCTACAGTATACACCGTTGCCACTATGATCATGCGGGTTAGAGATTTACTCTTTAAATTTCCTGCACAATCGTAGTAGCTGCGACTTGCCATAGTCTTGCTTATCAGCTTTTTCCATAGTTCAGGGGTGGAGGGGTGAGGGGGTCGAGATTCAGTATCTCCATGTTCTCTGCAGCCTGCGATTTAAATTCCCGGATACATGCCCTGAACCATTCCGCGTTCACTGGGTCTGTCCCTGTTGTTGTCTTCCGATGTGTTCGAGGTTGTGGATGAGGCAATCGAGTCGTTCACTCTTCGTCCAGTTGTTCAAGTGAGCTTCTGTCATATCACTCAACATGAATTCTGGCGAGAGTGGTTTTTCATCATTGTTCTCAGAATGTTGGGGGCTGCCTGTATTGCTGTCTGCCACGTCGCGTTTGATGTCGGCATTGTCGGGAACGGCTCCTTCGTGTGCCGTTCCCATCTCAGCACGTTTTGATCCATTCGTACGTAGTTGTTTGATCTGAAGCCGGGTGTTAATGGACGACTTTGCGGCTCCCATAAATTTTCCTACACCTTTCTGATCTTCGGCTACGTTTGGCTGGGTTTTCGCTTCAGTCCCTTTCTCTCCTACGGCTGAGTTGACTTCCGACCATTGGAATTCACTGTTCGGAATCGACGGTGACCTCGATGGAGTGAATTTGTTGAGATTCTTGCAGGAGAATATCTGTTTGCCATTCTTTGAGGACTTCGTTGGTGATATCATATTGTAGACACCATTGTAGCACCTCCGTGTCATCAGTCAGGTTTAGGTCTCTAAAACTTCGTCGGTGGGCGGAGACTAATCCGCCACTCCAGCAGCTGGAAAATAATCGGAGTTCCTCTTTGCGTTCACCTCCACGCCGTTCAATCTCTGCTAGTTCTTCATATTCCGTGAGGATCTTGTCGTGGCCTGCTTGGATCAATTGCAGGGTGTCCTTCGTTTGCGGAGAGCTCGGTTCTCCAATTGGGCAGTCTTCACTACAATCCATTGCGGATTCTGCTTCTGGTTCTCCTTCCTTTGGTTTTCCTGGACTCTTTGTCTGAGGTGGCTTGGCTACCGATGCCGTAAATCTCAGCCAGTTGTAATGGTTCGTTCGGAAAATCAAGACAATTGAAAGCCCTGCGGCTTTTATTCCCTGCGTGCAATCCGTTTGTAGGTTCACTATCCACTGAGCTGCTGTCTCCGGGCTGTAAATCTTTCTTTCACTGTGGTGACCTTCTGCCATTGTACGTGCGGTCACCAGCCGTAAGCAGCGAAACATTTGCCGTTGCTAATCCGTGCTTACTTCTACCATGTCGATATTGCGATGCAGTATTTTCGCCAGCATTCGTAGCGTTGTAGTCGATCTCCAGCTACGTCTGTCAATGTATCCGTCCCTGCTTGACTTGGAACTCCCAATATCTTTGAAATGCTGCCGGAGTGCTTCTGCGGATTGCTTCGGCGTGAGCTCTTCATCCTCACCGTTTTGGACTTCAGCATTTGTAGACTGCTGTGGTGAGGAATTCTTCTTCAAAGAAGTGGTTTGCTGCCGACGGGATCCTTTTTCCAGTTTATGTGTCAGGGTTTCTAACATTTTCAAATCACCGGTCCTTGCAGGCATTCTGCAACAACGCCATGGCCACACTATAGTATTGGCAATTGCCATTGGATGGCGATTCAGTTTCTTCGAGACCGCATAGTTCGAGCATTTCGTCACCATTGCACTTCCCCAATGAGGGCTCAGGAGATCGATTTTCTTGATTGCGTTCAAGACTGACGCAGCGTAAGCAGATCGTTTTTCCAGAACTCGTTTCCGGATTAACATTTCTGCTTTCTCCATTTGCTGCGATCGGACTCCGAATTTACGGCAGTTTCCTCCTCGTTACTCAGTTCTTGCTGTTGTTCTTCACTTTCTTCCTTCGTCTCTGTATCTAGTGCTTGATACGGGTTGCGTGAAAGTGTGGAGTTCGGTCCAGGTTGATGGTTCCTGGTCAGGATGGATCTGGGGTTGGTTCTGTTGTTAATGCTGTCTTCATTGCGTGTCCCCGCTGACGTAGCGTTGGTGGGTAGTCGGTTTGGTGTTCTCGATTGTCATGGTGGACTACTCTCCTCACTCTCCTCTGGTGCTCCCAGTAGATTGAGTGGTGTATTATCTGCTGTTTCATGGCTGCTTCCAGTTCCACTCACGGGAGGTGATGGTATTTGCGGAGTTACTTCCGTTGGGTCCTCCTCCTTCCAGAGATTGTCTAATTCGTCTAGAATTGTGATTGTGGATTCTAGACGATGCAGTTTGCAATGTCCTGCGCGGTCACCTTGATACAGATACCTTCTTGTTGCCACCGATCGTCTGCGAAGTTGCACCGATTCCTGTTATGCCCGCTGGTTCCGCATTGGAAGCATGGGTATGAGGCTCTGACGCTCACATGGTGCACTAGGATCTTAGTTCCTTTCCAGTTGATGAACCTTTTTCCGACTAGGAAGCTGGGGCATCCTGGCCACTTGAAGAAGATGTCCCAGGTGTCCGTCTGCATAGTTAAACTGGCGTTGGAAGGTTCTTGCCAGGTCGTATAGATGCCGGTGAAATGTTGTCGAATGTAGGCATCAATTGCCGTTTCATCCATGCATCTCGATACATTTCGGAGTCGCACGTGGTATCTGTCTCTTGAGTTTTCATTTTTAATTCCATCTGCTCCTACTTGTCTCTTCCAAATTACGCTTGGTTCCACAACACCATTGTCCTCGGTCATATCATCCTCAGGATGTTCGTTGCTCAAAGGAAAGGTTCTGTTCCGAAAAGGTAGTGTTCTGATGTCCTTACTCCACTTAGCTGCCATTTCACGAGTCCAAAAGATGATGTGCACAGCGTGCATGTTCCTATCGTAGTAGACTTGTTTTTCTTCTTGGAAAAGTGCGATGACCTTTGTTTGTCGTGTTTTCCTTTCTCCAACCCCATCGTTATCATGCCCATTAGTCTCGCCCGGTTTTGGAAGTCCGGGTCGATTGGGAATTCTGGCTATAAGGGAACTGAATGGTCAAGTCTCCCTCCACTTGTGCGTGTACCGTATTTTGAATCTTGCGCATCGCCTCGTTAGTACAGATTCGCTTCAGGAAGTCGGGAAGCTTGGAGCATAAAATCGTCGCTTCATCTAACCCTTTAATGATCTAGTCTCGTCCGCGGTTGGTTTACGTAGTTGAGTAGGGAATTCATAAGGTGTTTCACAACGAAGTCTCAGGGCCGTTCTGTCCTCAGGTGAGAACACTGCTGTCTGGAACTTGAATGACGAGTTTGGGTCCTCGTCCATATACACGTCGTGGTCGTCATTCGCAGCAGCAGCAGTTGATGTGGCTCTTTGCGTCCAAATATTGGTCATTGTTTGAGACGTAACTTGCGCTGTCGTGATCCGGTGTTCAACTACCTCAACAAGTGAACGTCTTAATTTGTAATTCGCCCTAGTTAGCTCATAGAGTCGCCCTTTCCATTCCTTGCATCCGCTCGATTCACTTTTGCGTCTTGGATGAAGGCGGGATAGTGCATCGGTTTCATCTTTTGTCAGTTGTGGATAGTGTCCCTTGCTTTCTGCTAACTGTCCCGCAAGGTTTCGTTTCAAATACTTGCTCAAACATTTTTGATGTGTTGTTTGTTGGATGTACTCCGTCGCACTGTCAATCGTATGAGCTTCCTCATAGTCCAGGTCCTTGGTCTCCTCGTGCAACTAGTTGAACATTTCAACAAATGTTAGGGTTTCTTCTTTGTCGTCATCGAATTGGAGCGGATAATCCTCCTGTTCTCCTTCTGGTTCGTCGGACATTTCCACATCTCGGTCCGTTGATGTCATAGGCTTGATTCCGTCTTCGATTCTTCTGCATTGTTCTCGTCCGAGGCCTCTTCCGAGTCTCGGGTTGTCGGGGTACGTCTCGGTTTTGTTCTTCGTTGTCGTCACTTTTTTCTTGAAGCTCAGCCTCGTCCTCCTATCGCCTCTTCATGCCCGACACTTGCTCCGGCATGTAGTCGTCCTCGTCCGCTGGTGCCGACTTGCTCAGGTCGATGACCGAGAGGGGTCCTGGATCTTCCATCTTCTGTATGAAGATTGTCGGGTGTTTTAGGAGAGCTGCCGATTGCTTTAATACAGCCTTCGATGCTTTACTCAAGAGTCCGCGTTGAGATCTTCTCTCTATTAGTAGCCCTGGCGTTTCGTGTGGTTCACTCCCAGTCATCACTGATTTTCTTGAACGGTCGCTCGATGTGCTCTGTTGGCCACTGATTTGGAAGTGATGGCTTGGCCTCTACATTGGGACAGTTGAGTCGTTTTGCAGAGCGCCCTTCGGTAAAACATGTTGGGACTGTTAAAAGAGTACTGCATTACCTAGTTGACATGATTGATTATGGAATCAAGTACACGAGACAGCAGCAGACTGTTGGTGAAGTTGTATTGAGAGGATTCTGTGATAGCGATTGGGCTTACAATCCCGAGGGGAGAAAGAGTACCACGGGGTTAGTGTATACTCTGTCCGACGGCGCTACTGCCGGGATGTTGCATCGCCAAAATTATTGCGTTGTCAGCGGCCGAACGTGAGTATGTGGCCGCGTGTAAGGCGACGATGGAAGCAATCGCAATGAAAAATATTTTGCAGGAATCCTTTCGCATAATTCGATCAAGTTGTGTGTTGGCATCGACAATCAGGCAGCATACGTGATGGCAACGAATTCACGTATAGCCGTCGAACTCGCCCCATAGAATTAAGATGGCACTACATGCGCGAGCAGGTGGAGAAAGGACCATTGAGTTGCATAAGGTGAAGGGAGAAAACAATCCTGCCGACACGTTCACCAAGGCTCTGGAAAAGAGACGCCTCAAGCGACTGCTACAGTTCATCGGAGTTGGTGATGCTGATTAGTCGAAGCGTGTTGGAATGAATATCCGAGACCTGACATAACGGTAAAGTTGAGAAGAGAGCTGGAAGCTGGGAAGAGGCTGAAAAGCTGAGAGATCAGGTCAATATATGAGAACGGGCTTGAACCTGAGAGTATTTGGTAGAACTCCGGAAGTAGAGTGCTAATGCTCAATGCATTTAGTCTTCATTTTTATTCTCGTGTGAACAAGTGCGCCTGGAACTGGTGGAAGTTCCAAAACTTGCCCTGGCCCGCATTTGCGCGGGTTGTATCTGAGTCTGTGTAGGGTTTCGCGGCGACTAGTTAGTGTCCCCCTACATAGGGTTCAGTTCGGAGCCATCACGATAAACCTGAAGCCGTCGCTGATCTGCAACAGATCACCCAAATACTACCGAACTTGGATAGCACTTGTAATGCTGGAGTAGATAAATAGTGAGGCCATTGAGCGGGTAACAGACCGAACAGCTTAAGTATTCATGGATATATGTCAGTGTTCAGCAAGTTCGAGCAGGCCTAGTCATTTGGAGTCTTGGCTGTCAGAATATTAATCATCTGCAAATATCCGTCCACGGTAAGATGGCCAATGAGACTATAGCACATTTAATACAGCAGACACTTGATTTTACATAAAACACACCAGCACACAATAAGAAAAGGAAGCAACATGCCCTCACATGCTCTCAAAAGCTTAGCTTCTTCAGACGTCGGTGGCTGAAGACGAAATAGGCTTTTTGCTCGACTAAACAATGGCAAAAATGAAGCAAGCCGCCCCCGTTGGTACACTCCATTACTCAAACCTGGTGCGATTTGTGACGACATATTCAACGTACTGATGAAGTGCTGTATTACAATGCACACATCCGTCATTTCGCATTCCATTCGTGCTGCGACAGATGATTAAAACAACAAACTCGCTTCCGTACCAAGTGTGTTCGAGCCACTCAAAAGAAAGTCTATGGGGACACTGGCACATCCTCAGTCGGCGATCGTGGAGCTGCCAGTGCTGGCGGCTTCAGCTCGCGCTTAATGTTCAGCAGGTGCAAATAGTTGGCTTGAAGCGGCGTCGACTTGCTGAGTACGAGCTCCGTCTGCGCCAGTTGCTCCCTTGCCTGCCGCAGCTCCTCCGTCAAAGCGTCGTACCGCTTCTGGTCAAATTTCGACCTGGCGATCTGCTTTCGAAGGCGTCGGGAGTAGACGTAGTGGTAAATGTTCTCGTATTCATACTCCTGGTTCGTCATACTCCACCAGGCGTACCCAATGATGGAAACACCAAAGCCTGTGAAGTACGTAACCGGCTCCATGATATCCCATGAAAAGTGAATAAACGACAGCCAGAAGTAGAGACCGAAGGCTCCCACAAGCGATGTGGACACTCCGTATGCAATAATGTCCGCCTGCCGCGTAGCCGTCGCCTCCAACTCACGCCGCAAATTCAGCAGCGCCACGTGTTCCGGCTCCAGCGCCTGGATCCTGGCCAACAGCGCCTCTCGCTGCTGCTGGAAGAGCTGCGACGACAGTGGTGACAATCCAATGGACTCCAGGTACGAGTCTAGAATGCTGCGTGGCTGCAGGAACACCGAGTGTGTCAAGTCTTCGTCGTCCGACTTGCCAAAGTAAAACACTAGTCCAGACTGGTGGAAAGCCTGCAGCACCTCGGGTGCCTGTTTCTTTGGGATGCCTCTCTCCTGGCACATGTACATGAACTCCGGGTAGCTGATTTTCCACTTGCCGAGTCTCTCCAGGTCGCTGCGCAGCATGATGATGGCTGCCTTCTGTGCCACGGAGCGCACGTCCAGGTCCCCGTCATCAGCCAGACTTTGGTACGCGCTGCCCGTGAACACAGGCGCTCTAACGGGCAGCACCTGGTCGTTCAGTACGAGCTCAAAGTCATCGGTCAGCACCTTCTGCAGCGTATCTTCCGGCTGGAACTCGTCTCCTCTGGCCGAGCGGATGGCTACGCTCTTTACGGACTTGTCCTCGGCTTCAATCTGGGCGATGATGTCAGCCACCGTCGTCTCTATAAGGTTATCCAAACAACACACACACAACATATCAGTAAATATTTTTAATAGTTTTTATTGTAAATATATATAATTTTAGTAAAAGGTTATAATAAAGAAAAAAAATTACCCGGAGGGATACTGAAGACCCGCTCCTCGTCGAATCCGTTGAGAGGCAGCGGAACCGCCAGCGTGCACGTCCCATCGCGATACTGGAGCTCAATGGCTCGTGGCTTTCGAAAGGACGAGCTGGCGGTGGCCTTCGAGAGCGTTAAAGTCGTCGGGGGGAGGCGCGAGAGGAGGCGGACGGAGGAGAGGACGCCACGACGCCACATGCTACTAAATACCTGGGGAAAGGATACTGTACTACGGATGCGGTGTCGTTATGCTATATATGACTTTAGTATGGGCACTCTGGATCGACTAATCGTGCACTTGTTGCTTGTGTGCGGGACACAAACTGGACGCTTTGCGATTGGTCGAAAAGAGAAAGTTAGGGGAATTTGCATCACTTCAACTTCCATTCCGCGCCCGCGGAATTGGCAGAGTGTTGGTCGAGGCGGGAGCAAGCTCAAGCTTCTCTCTTGTCCTGGAGGCGTCGACAGTGGGCATGATGAAGCTTACAAGTACGTTTTGCCCCCTTAAGTCGCGTTAACGTTCCGGTTACGTCTTCAGCCGCAGCACACGACGCTGTCTCTATTTGTTATGAAAACTTTGGGTATTTACATGATTTGCCAGGCCTACAGGATATTGCGGGGCTTTTACCTTCACAGGAGGTGTAAAGACAGTTTTAGCTGGCTAGGACAAGTGACTTTACCAGTTTCAGACCGAGAATTGCTTATACGATGTCCTAAATCGTCCCTACAAGAACCAAATTCCTTCCAGATCTCAAAAGGTGTGGAAATACTGGCAGGAAACTGGCGATGAGGTCGATGAGAGCGCATGCTACGGTACATGTACGTTGCGGTACGAGATTCTACAATGTTTGTGCGCGACTATAAAGATGTTGAACGCGTCCATGATACGCGTGTACCGGGCCATTCATTCCCTATTTAATCCCCGACCTTTCACTACGACTCTTGCTTGCTTAAGAGGATCCAAGTGTCATGCGCTCGATACCCTCAAGGTTTATGAAATGTTGTTGCCTGCTAGTCATTGCACTCTTGGTGGCCGTCGTGGATGCGGTGGACATGACCCCGGCTGAGGTCCAGGAATGGATGCTCACGAACGAGGACTTCGACTGGGGACAGGACGAGGCGGAGGCCGTGGTGGAGATCGCTGGGCGGGGCGTGCAGGATAGAGACGGCAACTTGTACTTTGCAGGTTCTAAGACACTCAACAAGTCCGACGTCGACCTGCTTCACCTTTTTGTAGCGCGCATCAATGCGGACGGTACTCTCGGCTGGACCAAAGAGTGGGGCACAGACCAAGCGGATGCAGCGACCTCAATCGCACTTATCAATGAGACGGACGCAGCTAGCAGCACGACGACCGAGTATCTCTACGTTTCAGGATACACCTGGGGTTATCTCGATGAAGGCGGTCACGCTCTTAACGGTTTCGGACAATACGGAGGGCGAGATGTCGTGCTGCTTAAGGTTTCGCTGGACGGGGACAAGCTCTGGATGCGTCAGGTACGTTCATCCGAGCGAGTCTTTGTCGGTTGACGTTAGTTCACGACCTTTGTTTACTTGTTGTCGCGCAGTTCGGTACGACTGCGAACGATTTTGCGTATGGAGTGGGTCTCGACGGCAACTTTGACACGCTGCTGCTCTCGGGTGGGTGCGTCACTAACCAGGTGGACGAGACCGTGGAAGTGGACGTAGCGGAGATTCTAGAGACCAGGACGCATGCCGGAAGGATCTCCGACTACGAGGCACAGATTATGGACCCGAAAGCGAGGACCAGCGCTCATAACCGAGAGTACAACTTCGCCGTGAGCCTGAACTTTGATGGCGATATTCTGGACTATGCTATGGACGGCGGAGTAACGCTGACACCGCGACGACGGAGGATCAGGGAAGGTGGACTCGTTGCAGAGTATGTCGTGGTGCTAAATCGTCAACCACTCGCGGACGTCGTCATCGACGCTGAAGACGTTCGACTTCAGGATCCAAGCGGAGAGCCCGTTCAGCAGCTCCAATTTGTGACGCCGCAGCGTGTGGTGTTCACACCTGCGAACTGGAACAGAGAGCAGGTTGTACGGTTAACAGCAGTGGACGATGATCTGGCCGAAGGAAGACATTATGCCGTTGTGACGCACGTCGTGAGCAGTACCGACCCGAACTTTGATGGCGAAGGCACCCCGTTTCTCACAGGACGCAACGTGACCGTACAGATCGACGATAACGATCTCGCGGGGGTGTCTCTGTCAAGGCAGCATGTGTTTATCGCCGAAGGTGGTGGCAAGGATAGCTACGACGTCGTATTAACGTCACAGCCATGGCATCCTGTGAAGGTTGTGGTTCAACCGCTGCATGCCAATCAAACGGCTGTCGAACCTGAAACATCGGGCACATTAACACAAGATGGTGCCGCGGTGCTCATATTCCAACCTGAAGACTGGAATAAACCACAACGCGTCCTGGTAAATGCTGTGGACGATATCGAGTCTGAGGTGGAGTACGGTGGGCTTTACAATGGAGGCCAGCTACTTCACTACACCGAGAGCAGGGATATTCGTTACCATACTCGTCGTCCCCGATGCTTTGATGTGCCAAATTGTGATCCACTAGACTCGTCAGTCTGTCTACTATCGAGCGAGGAGCTACAAACCGGACAATCCTCCGTCCGGGTGTGCGATATTACGAACGAGTGTGCATTCGCACAAGGCAATGGAGCATGCATCGCGAACGTGGTCAGTGGGAGCGGCCAAATCCCAGCGAGGTTTGGGAACCCACCGCTGGACCCTGCGAGCTCCGTTGAAACTATACCAGACTTGAGTTACGTGGCGTTAATTGGCATGCTAACAGAGGAGAAAAGCGACTCTGAACTCACGGCTCAATCCGATTCATCAGCAGATCAGGACATTTCGACGTTGGATTTCACACCACCTCCACCTGAATTGAGGGGCTTCGTGCTGAGCTTCCTTGGGTTAATGAACGTCGAGCAAGCGAGGAAAATGAGTGCGAACCCGAGGAATGTCCAGCATACAATTTGTGCAGGCTTGGTACGATTAGAGACCATGCGCTGGGCTTTTGAAGAGTGGCCCGCGGGCTATGTAGACCGCGTACTTGCCGCCACCTTTGCCATGTTCCTTTCGAACTACTCCCTCGAGCGACATTCCTGGAATTGTGGGATGGCAAACTTTCTCCCTGGTAACAGTATCGACGTGAGTATTTGGGATAATGATCCTGGTATCACGCTTTCTACCGCTGTGCTGGAGGTTACTGAGGGAGATACGACAGGTGCCTCGTACGATGTTGTTTTGAACGCTCCGCCCTCGATTGGAGGCCAAGCGAAGATCGTTAACCCCCAAGTCTCGTCGGTATACTGTACGGTCAAGAAGTCGGACACGTGTGGGTTTTGGGGTGATGATTTCTCGACGGTGGCCGCTACGATCTATGACCAAAGTGCGTGGGGATTTGAGATCGGCGTGGACGCGCCAAACGTGAGCATAGCGATCGTAGGAAACTCGCAGGTGTCGATTTCGCCTTCGCTTTTGACATTCACAGCCACGAATTGGTATATGCCCCAACGCGTGTCGGTGCGTGCAGTGGACGATGCTGTGGCGGAACTCAACGTGAGTTTTACGATTTCGCATCGTGTGCAGAATTCGGTTTACGGCTACACGAACGCGACCGCCATTTGGTTCCGAGACACAATTGCTCCAGCTGTTGACCAGCTTTTCCCTGGCTGGGATAGTGTGGGTGGTGGCTCCATTCCTTACAACCCGCTGCCGACTGTCCTCCACTCACCAGATCACGGGCTCGTAAATGTGTTCGTGCGGGATAATGACGTCGCGAAAGTCGATGTTGTGATCAACCAACCTCAAGCTAAACTTGCGACGAAAGAGGCGAGCGATACAACGAGTTGGGTCGGGGATTACGTGACAGCGCTAGCATTTCACGACGTGTCGCTGTCGACGACAACGACAAATGGCGAAACAATTGAGTCGGCACTCCGAAATATTCTCGTATTTGCTGCCGACATGAAGACGTTCATGAAGTTTCATCTGCCGCGTTTGCATGATGGAGACACGTCGCTCGCGTTCTTGGGGGGCTCGCTAGTGCTCCATCAAACGCCGTACAAGATATTCAACGTATCCGACAGCAGCTCGTCGACAGAACAAGACTCCTTGTTATCAGGTGAAGTGAGCTTTACCAAGGAATACGTCCTGAAAGTGACGGCAGTGGACAATGCTTGGACTCCCGAAAGCATTCGTGAAGGCACGGCAACGCCCCAACCGTTGACATTTCTCGCGAAAGGGGTATCAGTGGAGATCACAGCAACCGTAGAGAAAAGCCGCTCTATTGAAGTGGACATTTCGCCACTGCTAACTCAAATTGTGCCCGCACGATTATCTGCAATCTCTCTACAAGTTGAAGTGCTCTCAGAGGGAGGAAGTTCCGACTCGATTGCTACGACGCAGCTGTGCTCATCGGTATTCGAGAGGAAGTTGCGGCCGTTGCTATCTCTAGCCTACCAGTTTCCAAACCTTCTGAGAGGGTTACAAGCGACACAGAGCTCAACGGCAGTATCTGCAGAATCTACGGAACCTCTAGCAGCCTCTCTTGCCACCAACGGAGTCAAATATGAGGATTCGGTCGACACCACCGTCGCTGTCGCTACTACTTTAAGTGAGAGTGAACCGTGGTGGGAAGTGACGCTCCCTCAGCTAACAAAGTTAGGAACGGTGGCGATATTCCTGCCAGCTTCTGTTGTTGAAGACAGCGCGAGTTCCAATATATTTAACATCGTGGCGATTGCGACGCTGAAAGCATTCGATTCCAGAGTATTATCCCTCAATGATGCACTGGTGCATGGGTGTCCGAACGCTTGTCCCCGCTTGAATCATTTGCCCGTTCGGAAGGGGGTTCTGCTCTGGGATGTTCAAGCTGGTGCAGTAGCTGTGCGGATTTATCGCGAGGGGACTGGAGCGCTGCAACTAGCACAAGTGCAGGCGTTTGAATCGTTCATATCGGTGACACCAACAGCGGATGGAGGTGGGATCCGCTCTCGACTGAAGTCGGATTGGGGGCCGAGTCCCGCTCTGCTGCAGTCGTGGCACCTTTTGCAGACTGTACGGAGATCGGAGGACGAAAACCTGGCGAGTGGAATGGCTACGAGGCAGAGCAGCACAAATCCCAGCTATGCGTTGTCTTACTTGGCTGTGGACGGCTTAAGACATATCGGATGGGATCCCGTTATTATCCAAAGTGAGCGAGATAACATGATGACAGCGGGAAGTACAAGAACCGACGTCGAGACAGATCCATGGTGGGAAGTTGATCTGGGAAGTGTGAAACCCGTTCGCTCTGTCGTGTTGTATCCTTACGTGGGGACTCATTACGATACGCTTTGTACTCCTGAATCAGCTGGAAGCAACGGGTATCCAGCGTGGAGTGGTGACCTGTACGACTTCGGTCACACGGATTCGTTGCTACAGCTAAAAGCCCCGTTCATCCAACAATTTGAAGTCCTTCTGTCGGACCAACCATTGACGACAAGTGAGGGCGCTGGATCTGGAGCCATCGTTACAGCGAACAAGACGCTGTCGTTCTCGTGTGCCAACTACACAAACTCAGTCGTGTGGGGCAATGTGTTCTCGAAAGCTCGATTTGTGACAGTAAGAAAACGAGGTGGCGGTGTGTTGATGCTGAACGAGGTGGAGATTGTGCGTTGGAACCCCGCCACAAGGTCGCGGTATCTATTGTTGGACTTGTTTGGAACAGGTGATAAGCCTCTAGCTGTTGCTAGTGTGCAAGTGTTCCCGCCAAGTGATGTAGCTCCTACCGATTCAAAGACGCTGAGTGTGGCAGCTCCTTTGGCTTATAAGATTCACAGCGTGAGCTCGCAACTTGCAAACTCAGGGACGGAGTCAGCAAACGCGCTACTGAATACGAAAGATATGACGGCGTGTTATGTGGCTAGTGCACCGTCGTATCACGAGTGGCTGGTTCTGGATTTTGAGATGCCTTTGGAAATTGGACTTGTCGACGTGAATACGGATGTAAGTCAGTGTTCGACTACAAACGTAGCGCCTGTGACGGAATTCTCGGTCGCTTCGCACGGCTCTGAGCTGGAAGGTATTCGCAGTGAAGCTGCGTCTCAAGCTCTAGCCGCTGAGGGAGCAGCAGTCGTTTGTGGATTAAATGCAGCGGGTATAGTGGCAGCGCCGTCTTCGCAATGCGAGGCATACGTTTGTACAGATTCGGCGTGCCAAACACCTCTGCACGCTACAAATTCAGCAGGCAGTCGTTTGGTTCTAAGTGATTTCGTTGATATCGCCGTTCTCGGGAAATCAGAATTGCTGCCGGTTGATCGGCTCCCGTTGTCTGTCCATGAGAACCGTGTTTTACTGCTGCGTGACAACCCGGTCGTCATCTGGCCATTCGACGATGCCCCGAAAGTGCTCGTAAGCAATGATGAAGGCGAAACTTCGTGGGGAGGGAAAAGCCGAGCTACCGGCGCACTTGAGTTGAACTCGACGTCACTTTCGGTGGATTTGGAGGTCGATAATGTAGTGGAAGGCACGTTCTTTTCCGCAGCAGTTGCACTTCAGCCGGCCATGAGCTCGTTCTCATTAGAATTCTGGCTTCACGCTAGCGAACAGTTGGTCGACGCTGTGGTCGACACTGTTCAGGTCGACGTTGTTAACATGTACGGCAATGATGCAAATGGGGACCAGATACAGTTTGGAAGTGTGGGGGTTAGCAGCAGCACTGGCCGATTCTACTTCGAGATGACCAACCACGACGACGGAATGGTCTGTAGGGCCGATCTCAGCGAGGATGCTAGTTTCTTGCCGTTTGCGCAGACCTGGCACCAAGCTGTTGCGACTTATGACCCTGCTTCATCTGGCATTTCACTCTCCATTTGTGTCTCGGGTGAACTACAGATGGCCAACTGCTATACGCGTACTACGTCGTGCAACATGGCGCTGCTCAGCTTGTCCCGAAAGAGGATTCGGTTCGGAGCTCCAGAACCGGATCGTAATGGCTTTGTAGGATTACTCGCTAGTGTTTCTTGGTTCGTTCGAGCCTTAACAACGACCGAAACCATGGATCATTACCATGATTTTCTCGATGGCGTGTCCACTGAAGCGACTGCAGCGCACAACACGTACTCTATCGGATTGTCAGCCAAGCCATTGCAGCCTGTCACAGTGAAGCTCAACGCAGAGAGCGCTTGCTACCGCTTTAACCTGTGCAATGTGTCTGTGAGCCCATCGGTGCTAGTATTCACGACGGAGAACTGGAACTTGCCCCAGCTTGTACACGTCCTCGCCACTAACGACCAGCTGTACGAAGGCTTACACTTCTCGGATATTTTCCACGTGGCTTCGAGCCCTCCAGCGTACCAACTCACATCGGAGGCTAGCACAACCAGCGTGAACAGCGCGACAGGTGGGAGCCAGCTCCTGGCGAGCCTCGACGAGAATGTGACGGCTTTCTATCGTGATTTTGTGCTGTTCAGCGTACTCGAGAGCACGAGCGAGCAATTGACACGCCAAAATGCTCTTGAAGACCTGCACTTGGAATGGGCCATGCAACCTGTTAGACAAGTCGTCGTCGCTGCCAACGCTAATGCCGAGACCATCATCGTCTCGTCTGTGTCAGTGACGATAACGGACTTGACGGTACCGGGGATTGAGTTCTCCACTGCGTCGCTAAGTGTGTCGGAAGATGGCAAAGGTAACGATTATCAAGTCGTGCTGCTTTCAGAGCCTACTGAAGACGTTCGTGTGGCGCTCCATGTCGCGTCTGGGTGTTATCGTCGCTGTGTGTCGTCTCCGCTATGCCCTTCACGCTCAGTTAAGCTCTTGGATGGGACATTTGCTGTAGCAGGGGACGAGTATTTCGCGAGTTGTGGAGACGACACAGAGAGCATGAATACGAGCACCCTTTTGTGCAACATCACAGTAAACCCAGACATTTTGCTCTTTACTGCGGGGGACTGGAGTTTGCCCAAGACAGTGAGAGTTCTTGCAATTGATGATCATCTTGACGAAGAGGACGTGCATTTGACAATGATTCGCGCGACATCCGAGAGTCTGGACCCTGTCTACGATGCGTTAGTGCTGCCGGACATCGTCGTAGCAATTGCAGACAACGACGACGCGGATATGGCGTACTCAACGAAGGCTATTTCTCTCTCTGAGAAAGAGCTGGCAGCCTCACCGCTCAAATACCCGCACGCAAATTACTACACGCTTCAATTGCGCTCGGAGCCCTATGCCAACGTAACAATTGCGATGAGCAACGAGGCCAACAAGGCCTGCTATCGACGTTGCGGCTACCCCTTTGATGAGACCTCATGTGGCCTACCGCGTCAGCAGAGCGTGAGTTTGGTGCATCTACGCTCGAACTCGACGCGTGAGATCCATGAAATCTCCTTACGCATGACAAAGATCACTGAAGTCCAGCGAATCGTGACGTACGCGGATCACGTGGACCAAATCTTTCAGCTCTCGGTGTCTGGAGGCTTTGGCTTCGAGGTGCAGGCGATCATATTCACGTTTAACATTGACTTCAAGACGCGATTCCCATCTGCGAATGCTATCGCAGCCACGACCAGCTATGGCAGTACATTTATCATCTCAAATGGAGGAGGTGCGAGTACGGCACCTCTGGGTATGTTTTCTACTGCTCTGCAAGTCCAAACAGCGATCAACGGATTGTTTCCAGGCCCAATGGACGCCGTTAGTGTGACGCGAGATGTTCAATACGCAGCGTCGAGTTTGACGTGGAGCGTCACGTTCCTGCGTTTTGTGAGTTCGGATGGTACTATTCCATTGCTAACTGTAGCGTCAAATGGAGCGATTCAAGGCGAGGTGACGTGTCAACGCACGCGAGCGAGTAGCTCTCCGAGTGGCACAGTGAAGCTGAACTACGGAGCTGCAACGTTTCAAATCCCAATACTACCGACCGCTTTTGCTCTTCAAAGTACGCTAGGCGCCCAAACGGGGATATATTCCGTCTCGGTAACTCGAAAACTGTTGACTAGCGGAGGCTACGGATTCCAGTACATCGTCACATTCGCAAGTGTGGAAACCTTCGCAAGTCTGGTAGTCAACTCAACGGCCAGTGTGGTGGCATCTACGGACTCTACGACCCAAGTGGTGGTTTCAGTGACTGAGACGCAGTCGCCGGTCCTTATCAGCGGAGCCTTCGTCATCGACTACTTCACTCCACTCAACTTCATCAAAGCGACGAAGGCCAACCGCACGGTGCCAATCTTCTGGAACGATACGGCTGACACAGTAGCAGCAAAGTTGGAGCAGCTTCAGGGTGTAGCAAAGGTGACAGTGTCACGTCAAAAACTGTCTGCAGAGGGAGCGATGGCGTGGTCTGTTCAGTTTCTCGAGAACTACGGCAACCTGCCCAGTATGATTGTCAGTCCAGTGAACCTGACAGGGAAGGGAGTCGCTGTTGGAGTTAGTACGGTTCGAGATGGAGAACCTCTGCGAGGGAACTTCAGTGTTCAGATGGGTGGCTCGTTTAAGAAGACCGACCCACATACAGGTCGCGCGTACATGATCAATCTTCCTCTGAAGAATACTACATTTCTACCTTTTAATACGACTGCGATGGGACTTCGCGAGGCGCTTTTTGCGCTCGACATCACGGAATTGACGAATGTTTCACGTGCTGGAGTCGAGTGCGATATCTTTGACGTCTGCAACGGATACACGTGGACGATCAGCTACGTCAATAGTCCTGGAAATGTGCCCGCGCTCACAGTCTTCCCGGATGATATAATGCGTCACGCGTCCGGCTTGACTCTCACCTCCACCACGGTTGCCAATGGCACGTACTTGGGCGGCAGCTTCAAATTGAAACTTGAATTGGTAGACCCAGATACCAATCGAGCGTACGTTGGTACGACATGGTGGCTACCAGTCAATGTAAGCGCAATCGGTATGGATGAAGCACTCGAGGCGCTACAGTTCGTACGCTCAAACCGTGAGGCCGAATACGACTCGGAGACGAAAAGGTGGCGCGGGATCAAGTTCGACAAGGGGGTGCGCGTGTATCGAGACGGGCCTTATCTTGACGGAGGTCACACGTGGAGACTGGAGTGGGCACTGGAGGACTACAAGCGCTTTGCCAACCTGAAAATCATGATGGACGTGTCACTCGTAACACAGGAGATTGAGCCTCTGTCAGTGCCGTCGGAGCTTGATCTTCAGGGTAAACCGAGATGCTCATCCATCCCTAGTGCTCTTTTCAGACCGGACCTGACTGATCCACTTGGACTTCGTGGACACTGCGTGTATGCCATCGCGAATGAGACGGCTCAAGAACGATTTCTTTGTAACTACACAGTGCTAAACCCGTGGATCGTGTTCACACCCGAGAACTGGTGTATCCCACAGCGAGTTGAGCTTGAGGCTGTTGATGACTACGTTGATGAATACACCAAGGAGAACGGGACGGTGACATACTCCAAGGTGACGCACACCGTCTTCAGTGACGACTACATCTACTTGGCGCTCGCTCTTCCTGACGTGACGCTGGAAGTCGAGAGTGATGACGTCGCCAAAGTTCTCGTGTCCGAATCAGCACTGCAAGTGAGCGAAGACGGCGTGTTTACAGCTCACTACGACTTACAGCTGAACTCGGAGCCCCTGGCGGACGTTAAACTTGTTGTTCTACCTTGGCTCGACAGCGACAACACGCAGTGCTACCGCTTCGGACTATGCAACCTCACACTTCCTGTGAGTGAGTTCGTATTCACACCCTGGAACTGGAATGTTCCCCAGAAAGTGACAGTGCTTGCTACAGACGACGCCCTTGACGAGTTCGAGACGCACATGACGGGCATTTCGCACATCTCGTACAGTAATGACCCAAAGTACAACGGAATCCCCACGATTCCAATGATCGACGTGATAGTACATGATAACGACGCATCCGGAGTTATTGTGAGTAAGGCGAGTGTGTTCGTGACCGAAGGCCTCGGAGCTATCGATTCGTATTCTGTCGTGCTGGCCTCGGAGCCGTTCGCCAAAGTGACCGTCTCAGTGACCAACGTTGGTACGGTTGGGGATTTCGCCGTCCCCAACACAGCAAAGCTGATTTTCACGCGGCGCGACTGGAATTTACCGCAGACTGTGAACGTGACAGCTTTCGATGATCATACTCAAGACGTTGTGGGATCTTCGAGCATGATTCATCACTCGCTTACTACGAACGACTTGATCTACGCTGGACTTAAGAACTTGGCGTCGGTGAAGGTGTTTATCACTGATAACGATAAGTCGGGGATCGAACTATCGACGCGGGAGCTGCGCGCCACAGAGAGCAACACGACTGTGCTCTGGTACAGTGTTCGACTCACTTCGGAGCCGTGGGCGCCCGTGGTCGTTCAGCCAAACGCAAGTCACAATTGCTATCTGCGCGTCCAAACCGCGGAACGCGTCTGCAACGCCAGTCTTCTGAGTGGATCAAGTTCATTGTACTTTGGAGCGACCAACTGGAGCGTGTGGCAGAAGGTCTCTCTCATTGCCGTGGACGACTGGCTTGACGAAGCTGATGTCCACACCACTCGCATCTCACACTCGTCGGTCAGTTCGGACCCTTTGTACGTTGTGAGTGACTATGCAGCAAGTGGTGGCGACGTCAAACTCTACGTCACGGATAACGACGTGTCTTTCGTGAACATCTCGATTCAAAGCGCGACGAAGCAACTTCATGTAGCGGAAGGCAGCTTTAACGATTCGTACAGCGTTTACCTGAACTCCGAGCCGTACGAATACGTGACTGTGACGTTGCGTCCAGCTATTGGAAAAATTGTGAGCTCTGCCGACTCCAAGAGCATCTTTACGCAGCCGCAGCTTGGAACTTCGTTCGGGTCATCTTCGTCCTCGGCTATGACGTTGCTGGGCACTGAGACCATCCGCAGTATTCAACTGGTCTTCACACCTTTGGATTGGTCGCGTGCGCGGGTTGTGACGGTGTTCGCCATCGACGACGAAATCCCCGAAGCCGCCACGCAGTACTCGAGTGTTCTTCACACAGTTTCAAGTGCAGATGCAGGTTACAACATCTCGAACAGCTCCATCGGCGTCGTGGGCGTATCGGTGATGATCAGTGATAGAGAAGCGATTCCTCCGCCACTACCCGTGACTGCAATTTTCGATAATTCAGGCTCGAAAATCAATGTCGCGTTCGACTCGACAGTCTACCATGCAGCCGCCATGGACGTGGGTTCCTCCGGGACATACGTGACGCGACTCAAGACGTTTTCCTGTAGCCTCGTGTTCAACTTCGTTGCCGTCAAGTACTCGCTCGGCTCCCTGGCGTACTGCTTGTGGGTCGACAGAAGGAACCTGCGAGTCGAGCTAAGTGCTGGAGCGACCATAGCTGCCGCTGACAAGCTCGTCCTGAACGACTGCCGCTCGTTTGCTGACCAATATTGCAACTCTACTGACGTCCTGCGAGCTGGGCCTACAAGTCGTGCGTTTTCCCAGGCTACTATAACCCTTCAGGTTCCTGCAAATATGGTTCAACCGACTGCAGTGCTCGTAGTACCCGAGAACGCTGGCAGCTGTGGGACGTGGTCTGCCGACGCTTCTCTTTCAATTGGAGCTGGTGGTCGGCCGTTCGCGCAATTGATTTGGTTCGCGCTCCCCGCGTCGCTGTACTCCAACTCAGCAGCCCAAGTGAGTGCCGACGAGGGCCTAGCTCTGTACCAGAGACTTGATGTGGGTCTTGCTTTGCTCTGTCAAAAGTACAAGAGTGAGTGGACGACTGGCGCGTCGAGTATCTCGACTGTTCCTGCTGCAGATCTGGAGCTGGCCACGGCAGCTAACAGCAACGCCGCGTCGGATTTCACGATGCTTTCCACCATGGCACAGCTTCGATCCGCTTGCTACCTTCGTTCTGTGGCACAAAGTGCCACCACAGCAGGTGATTTGGTTGTTCACTTGAACGCTTCTCTCTTAGAATCAGCTACAGAATATCGCGTCGGCTTGAAACTAGTAAACGCCTTCGCTCAGTCCACGGTGGTCTCGAAACCGGTCAACATCCAGAGTTTACCGGGGCCGGCTGTGTTTGTCGTCGGTGATTCTACACTAACTGTGACGAGAGTTGGCGTTCCCATCGTGATGCAGGTCGACGCCGTCGTTAACTGCCCAAGTTTGTCGAGTATCGACGTCATATACCGTTGGACAGCGACAAGCAAAAGCAGCGATGGCGTCGGGATAGTGACCACAGAAGACTTCAGTAAGGACAACTCGGCCCGAGATCCGCGCGTCTTCCGCTTGCCGCGTCCGTTGCTCCAGGCTGGACGAACGTACACGTTCCGGGCTGATGCTTCCATGAAGGGAGCATCCACAAGTTCATCATCGAGCAGCTTCGCATCGATCAAAGTGATCGTCTCCAGTAGCCTGCCCCAGGTCTCCATTAAAGGCGGTGACTGTGCCCTTGGCGAACGAGACGTGCTAGTTCTCGATGGCTCTACGACCATTGATCCAGATTTTTCAAGCGTGCCGTTCACCTACGCGTGGACATGCCAAGACGTGACGAATACGCTGAGCTCAACTGTGGTTTCGTGCATGAACGCATCCACCACGCCTCCCGTTCCGTTGGTTTTGACCTCAACGATAGGCCCCGTGCTTAGAATCGCCCCATTCAACCTCGTCTCAAACCGACAGCTCCAGTTCTCGTTAACTGCATCAAAAGGGGTCCGCAGTGCGACAGCTTTAAGCATGATTTGGACTGCCGTCGGTCATCTCCCAGTCGTGCTCGTTACGGCGTCCGCCACGAAGGTTAATCCTTCAACGCGTGTGGCACTGACTGGCACGGTGAGCTCGGATTACCCCTACACCACGCGGTGGATTCAAACTCTAGGAGATCTCGCGCTTCCAAATGCCGACGTGAGCAACACGAGTGACGTCTTCACGCTGCCACTAACCAGCATGAACAACGCGATTCGCAGCTTCAAGTTGACGCCGGGACTCACGTACAATTTCCGTCTTGTAGCCACCAACACGGACGACAACGTGGGTTTTGGTTCTGTCTCCGTCGTCGTGAACTCGCCGCCAGCTTCTGGTACTTTTCTCGTGAGTCCGCAGACAGGTTACGCGATGCAAGATGTATTCACTCTCACTTGTTCTTTGTGGAGCGACGACGTGGACGACTATCCTCTCACGTACTCGTTCGGTGTGCTCTCCAGTGAAACTTTCAAGGAGCTCCAGAACAACACCACAGATGTTAACGCTTTGGTGGCTCAGCTACGGAAATCGATGACGCCTTTGGTGGCGAGTCAACTCACGGCCTCAGCGACAGTGAAGATGTTCCCTCCTGTAGACCTATCCGACAGCGGAAGTGTGACTGTCTTGGCGTTTATTAGCGACCGGCTTGGCGCGGTAGCACTGGCGTACGACACGATCGAGGTGCGACTTCCCGACGCAGCAAAGATGTCACCGGTAGAATATGTGTTGAACTTGTTTGACACGCGCGGAGCACTCAAGTCCAGCGCTGGCGCGTATCAAGATGTGCGTCAGGTTCTGGCCGCTGCCATGGTGCTGGAGAAGGCCTTGGGCTCTTCATCCTTTAAAAAATCTCGTCGCCTCGCCGGTTGTCCTGAAGGATTCATGGGGGACAACTGTACTACGGATACCGCTGTCGTACAGAAGATCAACGCTGCTATCTTGGCGACCGTCTCAAGCACCGTTAGCTCTGTGGAGGTTAGCAGTTCGATACTTGGACAGCAAGCGCGTGTGCTTGGCTCCGTTGTGCGAGGCACGTCTCAGATCTTGAGCTCGGAAGACATCGCTCTTGTGACTCAACTCAGCAGTGGCATCGCCGGTAGTGCACTCACGCTAGCATCTCCAAGTGAATTCTTGGATTCGACAAGCGATACATTGTTGGAGCTGGTCTCTGTTCTACTCGGACTAAACAGCACTAGAACGAGTTCCCCTCGACTTGCAGAGACAGACTCTGGCAATTCGACCTGCACGGACACAACGAATGCCGTCGGAGAGAAGGCGATCTGGGATAATATGGTGCGCACACTTCAATCTCTAGCAGCGCTTAGCAGTAGCGAGTTGCTGGCTGATGAGCCTCCCGCTGTACTGGAAGTTAGTGATGTGCGCACGTACTCCGCCAAAGGTGACAGCTTCACGACTCCGACGACTAAAGTGTCGATGGCTCTCACGTCCACTTCAGTGGCGTGTCTCGACTCGGATCTCTACCTGGATGTCTTGTCATTCGCTCACAGTCCACACTCTGCATGCTCTCTCAACGATTCCGAGCCAATTTCTCGACTAACGCTGTTTTCCGTGCACTCTCAAGTCGCAGTGGATGAGGCTGCTACAGTGACGATCTACTCTTCCGATGCTGGTGTTGTCATGCAGGCTTTACCAAGTACGAGCGCTTGTGTCAAGGCTGCTTCCGAGTCAGCGCATCGGCTAACATCTCCCGAAGCTGAGAATGAGAAGTGGATGCCGCTGATCGCTCTCACGATTCCTCATGACCGCGAGCTATCAGCTATTGAGCAGAGCAACTTCTCAACGGCCTGTCGTACATGGGACGCCGAGCTGTTGAGCTGGTCCGTGGATGTGTGTTTCGTGGACGATAGTACGAGTACGAGCGAGCTCACAGTTTGCTACTGCACTCAGGTCGAGTCGGCTCTCGAAGTGCTGGTAACACTGGAAGAGCGCTTGGACTTCTATGCGCTGCATCCAGAGTTGTATCGGAACGACCAGCCGTCTCTTGTTATCAGCGTCACTCTCGCTGTGCTCGTTGGAGTCTTCGTGATGATGGTCAAAGTCGGTCAGCGTCTAGACGCTCGGGACGTACAACGCGAGAAGCTCACGACGATCAAGCGGTTGAATCGCGCCAAGTGGAATGAACTGGAAGCGCGTACGCAGATCAACAACGTGTTCGAGGATTTTGACGCCTACTACGTCGCTCAGAAGAAGAAAGCACTGGAAGCTCGTCCTTCCGAGGCGCCAACTTCTGCGACAGATATCGGTGAATCTTCAGCACTTTTGTTCGCCTCGCCCATGCCCGGGGTGCATGTGAACGGCATTGCGATGGAGGAACCACTAGACACCAACGTCCAGCTACCCAACGAAGCACGCACCTTGTTCGGGTCGTCTGATCTTGTGGATCGTCAGTACCGGCGAGTGACTCTACTCTTCCGAGTCAGCAACTTCATCTTAGCGCTGCTGGGAATTGTGCTGCTCTTTGCGGGACTCGAGGTGCAGTTTGTACTCGGACGAACCCCAGCGGAACTTGTGCTGTATTTGTACGGTGGACCGCTAGGAGTGACGCTCATAGTTGGTGGAGTCGTACTGATCGCCGCAGGAATTACAGGAGTTCTTCTTGCGCGACGAGAGGCGACGAACGCGGCTCGGACGGCGTACTTGACGTCATTAGCCCTCGGTTTGCTGGCCCAATTCCTGGTTGTGATGTTCGCGTTCCATGTGCTTGAGAACTTGGACGCGATGCCGCACGGGGTGGCACTTGCACTACGAACCAAATGGGACGCTTTATCTTCTGGAGACAAGACCCAACTCCAGGTATCCTACGGATGCTGTGGGTTCCTGGCCATCAGCGAAGAAGCCTCTTGTCCGGAGGAAGCCTTTGATACCGTGCCGCCTCGAACATGTTCAATGATTCTTGGAACTCAAGCATCCAAACTGTTCTCGAGCTCGTTCATTTACATGGAAGTGGTGCTTATCGTGGAGACCGCGTGCGTCGCGCTGGCAAATTTTCTGGTTCGGTGGCGCCGGATTCGGCTGGTACAACTTGCTACGAGTGGGGTCGCTGTTACTGCTGAAGTGACTATCGTTCGCTCAATGGCATCAGCTGTGCTTTTGTGCTCGTTACCACCGCTTTACGTGTTGCTCGCCTGTACTGCCGCGGGTGGAGTTGTGTTTGGAGCGGACTTGATGATTCATTGGGGTGCAATTGCTGATCCACTCACGTCGGCATTGTTTGGCGTCGAGATCGGTGCCTTGATCATTGCTGGAGCGGGTGTATATCTGTTTATCACGTTGTGGGCGTTGCAAGTGCTGGGTAGACGTGATGTACGAGGTCTACGTTGGGTTCTCGGATTATCGTTGGTCTTGTTGCTGCTTGCGTTAGCAGTGCGTGCGTATATCGGACGACTTCTTGGTGACTATCACTTGGACCCGTCGATTAGCAAGATGATCGAGGCCAGGTATGTGAGGTTGCCACATTTGACGACGCTGTTGGAGCTGGAGCTGGAGTTGGAGTGCTGCGGCTTTAGTTCCAATGCTCAAGGAACCTGCGTCCAAGGTGCATCAGATGTTGAGGTTCCTACTTGTCGCGAGCAAGTGGAAAAGGCTCTCGAGCGTGCTTTGTCCTTAGCAACGGATCACCTCACTGGTTTTGTCGTGACTCAGGCTTTTGTGCTTGTTCTCTTAAGTTGGCTCTGCTTCCGACTACGAGATTATTCTAGTATGGCTGCGGTTCGCTCTACACGAATCGACACTGAAGTCTCCGTAACTCACGGGCCACCCACGCTATCTCGAAAGTTTTGTGCAAGTGGGTTGTTGCTGTTAAATGTTGGAGCTGCAGCGGCTGGTGCCGCGATCTTGTGTCTGGGGATCGATGTCCTCTTCGAGCTCAATGTGCTGCAAATATCGTACCTGCTCCGCGTGTTTGATCGCCGTCTAGGCGTGTACTTGCTATTCTTTGGGTTTGTGGTGGAGACTTTTGCATTGCTTGGCGGTATCGTCGCGTGGCTTGGTACTCAAGGTGCTCAACGACAACGACCGATCAAACAGAACCCACGAAATCGGCTGGTGATATGCTACTCATTGGCGTGTCTCGTACTTTTCATCGCTTCATTCGTGTTGGCTGGGGTAGGGCACAAACTGTCGACGCAGTTTACACTTCCGTCTGATGGCGACGACGATGATGCCAAAGCGGTAGCACTTGATCAACGAATGAGAGACCTGTGGAGCTCTGCTCCATCTACTACGAAGTTTTTTGTGCAGAACACGCTCCAGTGTTGTGGTTACGAACGTGTTGAAGCTGCCAACGGCTCCGTGTTGTATACACTGCAAGCTGAACTGTTCGGATGGCGGAGACTTTCCTCGACGTCCACTTACCACGCGTACAGCTCCCTAGGTGAGTCAGAAATCCGGGAGATACGCGTACTCATGAACACCAAGGCGGAGCCAACACCTTTGGACAGTAACTCCCAGTGCCTCACTGATGCTTCCGACGGATGTGCTACTCGAATGAAGCAGTACGTTTCCCGTGTGGTACGGATCACCTGGCAATTATGCTGTGGACTGGCTGGCTTTAGCGTTGCCGCTCTGCTCTGTGCCAGTGGTTTACATGACACCGATCAACGTGATAGGAAGTGGCATCCTGGCGGACGACTTCGCATTAAGCGATCAGCTTTAGTACTGATGGCACTAGCGGGTACTTTCGGCGCGTTGGCGTGCTTCATCTTTGGCTTTGATGTAGCTGTTGGCTGGACGCTCTTCAGCTCGAGTGCATTCCAAATGGTGTTCGCTCGCTCAATGGGCTCATCAATGATGGTGTACAGTGTGCTATCGCTACTCACTCATGCCTACTCGGCGCGAGCAGCTCTCCACTTCAGTGTCCATCAGCTGTTCTTGCAGTGTTTTGCTCGATTTTCACTTGCCGCCGCGCTGTTTGCGGCTGTAGGGCTCACTGCTCATCTTTCGCACTACTCGTCAATGTCGGAGGAAAGCTGGCATGAACAACTCGCGGACTTCCTGGATGATGAATGGAATCTTTTGACACCATCGATGCAGAATGCGATAGCGCTCGAATTCTCGTGCTGTGGTTTCAATGACCCCGTGCTTGTGGTTGGCGAAGGTGTCGTGTTCGACCGTCCTGCTCTCGGGTACCCAGGCTGCTCGCTGGCGATCTCCCGTGGCTGTAAGAATCCTCTGATGACGGGGATTCAGTCCTCGTTCGCCTGGCTGTTTACCTTCCTTCTAGCGCTAGCGCTCATGGAAATCATGGCGATGTTGTCTGGAGCTCTTGTCCTGCGCGACGTCAAAAACTATGAACGTGAGGCTTGGTTTGCTCTCGAGAGCAGGCTTCGTTACGTGGCTGGCAGCTTCCGTCGCGATTTTTGTCGATATCACGTCCTAGTATCAGTCGGCGCAAGATTTGATGCGCGACTTACACGAGCACAGCGTGCGGTGAGTGTGCTTTGTGCGTGGGCAGCGTCGCTCGCAGTCTATGCGGGCTACTTTGCCACAAAAGGATGCTATCGGACGTCACTGAAGTCGTGCGAACAACCTGGTGTGGGGGAGCTCCTGGGCCTCGGTTTCGTGTATGGCGGAGCTGTGGGGCTTGTAGTGCAAACTAGCACCGTTGCGCTGTTTGAACACGTTCGACACCGTGCTGATGATGAGACGAAAGAGGTGGCGACAGCTCGGCAGCGGAAGGAAAAGGTTCTGTTGTTCCGCATGCCATGGTTCCGACGCCGCCGTCCAGACACTCGCGAATCCTCCAAGGTGATGGAAAACTCAGTTTTAGCCGGTGATACGTCTACGCTTGAATCAACGCAGACAACGACCGAGGAACGCTGGTTCGTCTGGCTTACACGCTTCGTGGCGTTGGTGTTCCAGACTTGCGGCGTGGTCTTGTTCCTTGGAGGTTGTGCACTCGCGACACTGCTCGGGCTGCTTCGCCTAGGCTACAACAATTTTCTCTACGGAGTGCCGCTCGATGAGGATGTTTTCGAGCTGCTTACGGTTGCTGGAGCGCTGATTGTCGTCGCACTGATCGCGGCACTAGCCAATGACCTCCGGGACCAGCAGCTGAAGCGATCGCATCGTCGAAAGGTGACTCCAGTGATTGTCGCGCTAGTGATAGTTGCAATTGTTGCGGTGTTAGCGCTTGGTGCTGTGCTTTTAGCTGTGTTCATGATCCACGAAGTGGTTAGAGATGATGCTAGTGCGGTGAATAGCTGGAGTGTTCGCACCATGGGCTTCAGTGTGGTTGAGCGTCTTGAGACTGCGTGGAAAGAGGAGCTCCTGGGCGGCTACGGGAAGGACACTGTCCAACAGGAACTACGTTGCTGTGGGTTTTGGAGCGCTATAGACGCGCCGTTCGTGCCGTGCCCGAAAGGAGACCCTGTTGAAGTCACTTACGAGGCATTGAGCGTCAGCGGCGTCATCGTGACTGAAACAAAGCAGGAATTTAGGACGCTGCCGGGATGTCGAGCGGGTATGCTTGCTCGATTCCACGCAGGCGCGGAGGTGGCGACGTACTGCGCGTTAACAGCGACAGGACTGTTGTTCCTGATGGTGGTCACTTCACTTTTCCTAGCCCGCGAGTTGGCGATTTCCAAAGACGCTAAGCTCAAGTTGCGAGTGCCGGACTCTGGAGCTACCGATGACAAAGTCAAGCGAGACGTCCGCGAGACGTTTGAGACTGTTGTCGGACTCAAAATTGCAGCTCCGGCGCGTGGTAAACTGCGCTCACAATTGCTGGCTTCAAGTTTGGACAGTGTCGCCCCCTCGGTGGCTAGTGAGCTGGCGGCAACTCCGTTAAAGCATGAGCAGGTACTGATCTCCAGCACTCCAGCAGATCATGAGCTTCATAGTGATAATGAAGACAACGCCGTGACGAATATCGAGCCCAGTAACGATTTTGATGAGGTCAGTACCAACGTCCCGTACCCGGCATCTATTGTGTACGTGGTGTTCGCGATATGTCTTGTATGGCTTGCGATCATGGCCTATATTGTGGCGATGAGCGCGATGAAGCTTGGACTGACTTCATCTTGGCGCTGCGTGTTGGCCTGGGCGGTCGGTGTGGTGATCCAGCAGTTGGTAGTGGAACCTGTTGTGATTTTTGCATCCATCGTCGCTCGAACGCTGCGGGATTGGTGGTCTCGTACGTGGATTGCCGGGATCATCCGGCGTGGTCGTGCCCTGTTGCGCATCAGACCACAAGATGCAAAAGCCTTGGAGCACGAGCAGTTGGCCAAGTCTCTTGCTCTGTACGATCGCCTTCGTTCTGCTGCTGCTGTCCGGATCCAGCGTCGTTTGCTGACACGAGTCACGCGTGCACGATATCTGCGCCAACTTCGCGCTCACAAGCAGGAGCAGCACCGCTTACTGGCTGCCCAGAGGCGCGACACACTGCGCAAGACAATAAACCACTTCAGCGAGGAAGAAATCGAAGCCTTCAGGCTGTTGTTTGCATCCGCGGATGCAGCTCAGCTGGACTTGGTCTCACATACAGCCATCGCACAGGCCGTGTACGAGCTGGGAGTGCATGTGCCGGCAACAAAAGTTCGAGAGCTGCTTGAAGCGTTCGATCCGGCGTACGCAGACCTCGTGGACTTCGAGCATTTCCTCTACGGCATGCACTGCGTCCGCTTGTACCATCAACAACTGCAATCACAGGCCGCAGAAGTTGTAGAGCCGTCTACCGCTAAAGCTGTCGTCGGTGAGAAGTTGGTGAGTTCGTCCGATCGATTCGGACCTCAAGCTGACCCGCGAACGGAGCTTTTGGTGAAGCGGCAAAACCTGCTGCGAGAGCTTCGAGACCGTCGCGAGTCACTTGCGCACAGATTGATGCGTAAAATGAGTGGAAAGCTGCCTCCACTGATGCAACGTGGTAGGAGTGCAAGGACCACGTCTATCAGTGACGCGAACGAAGAATTGTCGCCAGACGAAAAAGAAGCTGAAGCGGATAATGGCTCCACAACTCCTGCGGGTAATTACGTGTTCTGGCACAACCGGAAGCTGTCGCCGAAGAAACGTGCGCTCGAGTCGGTCTTGAAAAAGAAGCACCAGGACCGGCTACAGTTCGAGAAGCGTCAACGAGATGGAGCTGAAATCGACGCCGACACGACTGCCAGAGCGGTGGTGGCGCTGGATACACCGAAGACGTCGGGATCTCCCACGAAACGAGCACTCAAGAACATGGCTGACAAGAGGCCCATTGCGTCACGAGGCAGCACAGCTGTATCCAGAGCGGAAGCTATTGAATCGCCTCTACTACCAACGACATCGGATCTAGCATCAATTGCCAACTGCGAAGACGAGGAGAAGCAGCCCATTGAGTCGATCCCTCCATCAGCTTTAAACAATGAGAAGGTGGCCCCTGTCGCAACCGTCAAACTCGAACCAAGTAGTGACGTCATCGAGAGTCAAGAGGCGACAGCAGCCTCCGACTCGGTCGATTCCCAGCCAGCCGAACCCCTTTTTGCGGAGGAGGCCAAGCCGTTCGGCGCGTACATGCTGCTCACGAAGCAGTCGCCGCCGTTGCGACCTCCGCGGCTGCCGACTGGCGACAGTGAAGCGGCAGACGTTGACGTCTCCCGCCCCGTCACGGCGGAGAAGCCCAAGGCCGGCGGTCAGAGTGCATTAGAGAAGGCGCTGCTCAAGCAGCAGAAGGGAAAGAGGAAACCAAAGAAGAGCTAAGGTGTTGAAGTTGTCCAATAATGTAGCCATTTTGTCATGCCGTCATTTTGAACATTTTTAAATTCCAATACAATCTTCAGTCACCGGAATTCCCAAAATGTCTAATCAGCTAGACCCGTGACAATCACTCTCGACCTATTCCGCACTCGAGACGCCCAAGGTTTCCCCGTCCCTCCGTCCCGCGCCCCTGGAGCGCGCTGCCCATGCGTCGCGATGCCGTCCGCGTCCCTCTCCGCTCCGGTCCCGCTGTATCAAGTGGACGATGGCCTCGTGTTCCTGCCGCGCGCTTCTTCCGGTCTGGAATTGCTGTGCGTCGCCCTGTACCTGACTCTCGCTCTCGTTGCCGCATGTCGTGCGCTCTCGCTGCTCTCACCAGGATCCTCCTCCACTTTCCATCGAAGCCAGCGCAGCACGTTCCAGCGACTCATGGTGCTATTTGCCTTGATACGTGCCGCGTCCTTCCTGGGGCAAGGAGTCGCGCGCAACTTGCTTAACCGCGCGGCGCTGTGTCTCTTCTTCAGCCTCGTGCTCTTCCAGACGCTCTTCTGGATCGACATTGCTAACCCCAAAATCTCCACGAGGTCCCGCCGCATCTGGATCGCTTTTATCATGGCCAATGGGCTCTTCTACGCCACCGTGTTGGGTCTCTCCGTGCTACACGAAGCCAAAGTGGCCGAAGCGCAACATGCCATGGCCAGGATCAACCGCTCGACGCTTTGGACGGGAGTACTACCCGTGCTGTTTATTGCCACGGGTAGCTTTGTGAGCTCGCTGGGGCTGCTGTACTCGACGTGGCAGATGCGGCATCGAGTGGGGCGCGTGCTCAAGCCGTCCGGCGACGGGATACGGAGAAGGCTGGACGAACGAGTGGAAAAGAAGCTGACGAGAGCGCTGAGGTTCACGATCCTGGTCATGGGGGCCTGCTCCATGATGTTCTTACTGCGCACTATCATTTACATCCAGAGACCGTTCTCCCATCAGGGATGCGGAGACATTCACAGTCCAGACGTCTGTGTCGTGGTCGGGTATGCGATTCCGGAGATTGTGCCCTGCGCGCTGTTTCTTGTGCTGATGTGGGAGGTGGAGCCCACGTTGGAGATCCCGTCAAGGCGAAGCTTGAGCTATAATAATGGCAGGGTTACGTCGGAGACCACGCCCCTGTTGGATCACGAAGTTATACCTCGACCACTGCTGATAACGACGAAAACATTTTCGGACGGGATCGGTTCGGCGTCGAGTCATGTTGTAGCGTCACCAAACTCGCCACCTGGTTCAGTAGGTGGGTACTTGACGCTTGGGCGGCGGCCGAGTCCGTTGTCACTGGGTCTTGGGAACGGCGTGTTGGATCGGGCTAGACGACGATTGGAGCATGTTGTGCGACAGCATTTGGGTGGAAACAGCAAAGAGGAGCAGACGCTCGACAGATCCCCCTCGAGGTATGACTCCACAAGCAGCACAGGCTCGCCACAGACAACTGAATATGAAACACAGACAAAGCAGGTGACCATCTCTGATGGGTCGTGGAGCAATAATTCGAGGTGGCCAGCGCAGTCTGTTTCGCCTACTCCCTGTGCATGGCTATCGTTTCAGTGCTTCAACTTGACACTACCATCAAAGTCGTCGGTGAGGTCATCATCATTTGTGGTGCTGCATCTTATGAATGGCGAGACAGGCGCGGTGCTAGCCGAGATTGGTCGAACCGAAGTCTCCCATTCAGAAGACCCATGTTTCCACATGATGCTGGCTGTCGAAATGCGGGAGCAGGACGTGTTTCGTGCTTCAGTGTACTCTGTTCGAAATCCGAACTCACTAGAGGACCTGAATAGTCAGTGGCTGGTTGGTGACCCGCTTGTGTCGTTCTCGTTATTTATGACGGGCTCAACACCCGCAATTGGACGGGCTGCTATTTTTTCGCTGTATTCTCCACTGTCTCGGACACGATCGTCGGGTGAAATCGTTATCCGATGTGAAGCGGAGGTTAAGGGCTTGCATGCCGGAATGCCCACTGGCGGGCTTGAGCGCATCACTCGGTCATTCATGTATATTGGAATTAAAAGTACCGACGCCGAGAATGGCTCGCCCCATGACGACTCGGCTTATTCCGAGATAGCTCAACAGATGATCAATCTAGCGTCTACCTCCCAACGCACGCAAGGTAAAATGCTGGTTGAAGAAGAGTTGATCGAAAGCGTGTATACGTGGGAGATACCTTATCAACTGCTTCAGTTGATCCTATCTGACTTGCTGGTGAAGCTTGATTCACTCAAGCGTGAGATTGCGCTTGAGGATGGCGACGAAAGCTCTTCATCGACGCCTTCCAGTCAACTTTCAACTCCTAGCGTTGGCGGCTATTCGATGCCCTCAGTGATTCCAGCTTCTCCGAGAACCTTAGGCGCTGTCTACGAACATGACACGGACAACACAATACAGTTGTCGGAAAACTCGGAGTCGTTGAGATCGGCCGCATCTGGAGTGAGTTTTTCCGAAAACCGGACCAGACCAGCTTCCAGCATTGGGATGCTATCCGAGATGATCATTCAAATTCAAGATGATGCTATTGAACGGAAAAAGCGAAAGTGGCGTCTGGACCTTGTCAAGACAATGAAGCAATACATTTCGGAGGTGGAAGACTCTATTCTGCGATATGGGGCCACCCAACACGCGGGATTCACGTTTAAGCCAAGTACCATGAAAGCTGATGCGGATCTGCGTTTTTTAGCGCTAAACCTTCATCAGCAGCTGATGACGGTGGGCAATGCCGCTCCTACATCAGAGAGAGATGTTCAACACGGCGACCAGACTAGCGCAGTGCGGTATGCCCGTCTCGTGAATTCGTTCGTGGGGACTCTCATGTCCTCACCCTTGCAGTTGTCAAGAGAATCCAGCGTTCGTGGACAGCAGACCGATCTCGATTCCGTTCAGTTCATAGACGATGATATTAATGGCGAGAGAGAAGTCACGCTGCCGCCTTCTCCGTCCGAACAATCACCGCTTGAGCCTGTTGAGGCGCTCCGTCGGCGTGTGATTTCGTTTGATTCTGCAGAGACGATTGTCAACAAGGGCGCAGCGGGCCAAGATATTTCTGTTCCATCTGAGCAGCGAAAGTTAGCAGAAACAATCGTTGCGATGGGGATTACTGAAGAAGAATTTCAGAGCATTTACGCACTCGACGATAATGTTGACTCCTCTGATGCAATCGACATCATCGCAAACATTACCTTAGGCGGGTCTGAAAGTGAGGAAATGAAATGTGCAGTGCCAAGCCATGGCGGTTACTCGTCATCTCAAGATTCGACGACCGGCGAAGATCTTAAGAAAACATCTATGACGATAGATACGAATGCCAAAGGCCGACCTCCCTTTTACAAGCATCGAATGTACGGTACGACAACGGTTGGCGCCTTTGCCGCACATGTTTACGGGTTTAAAAGCGGTGGTGTGCGGCAAATGCGCGAAGAGCTGGAAAAACTTCATGCGCGGTTGGTAAAAGAAGCACATGCAAGCTCAGATCTTACAATGGACGCGCTGGAACGCAAATACAACGAGCTCAAGTGGGACGTGGAGCGTCGACTTGAAGTGGCTTTCTGCCAGGCAATGAGTGCACTCGTGACGTGCTTCCAGCAGACGCTTTATGTTCATACCCATGATCACCGAGATTTTGGCCCTCAACTGCTAAAGGCTTGTGGTATCGATTACCTGGAAATGCTCACGAGGGTTGGTTTCTTGTTTTCTGTAGAGAGCCTGTTGTCAACATATGGCAACGAGCTGGGGATGCTGGGCGACACAGAGGCGGCCGTTAAAGAGCTTGGTCGGGTCCACATCAAATTGAGGCCTGTGAAGTCGCCGCGTGCTGCAGCTTTCCGCGTTTCCATCACTTCTAGACACTCAGGCATCGTAATCGAGCTTCCGATCATTACGCGCCGTGCGAGTGAGTTTCCCGATCGTAGTATGCACCGAGTTCCAGGACAGGACGCAGTCTCGGGAGCCATATATTTGCCGCTATCGACACCAGAGCAGAAGCTGCGCGCGAAGTTTTTGTTCCAGAGGCCGATTCGAGTGGTCCCTGTGATCTTCTCGCAGGGAATGAATGAAATGCAGACGGTCGCGAACACCGTCGGCAAGTCCTCTCTACAGAAGGAGATTAACGCTGAGAACGTGGTCGATCTAGAGGCATATGTCAATAAATTCGCCGATTGGGTCTCCAAGAAACAACGCAGAGATGAGGCATCGGCTCCAATCTTCGATCATGAAGACCTCGATCGGATTCAGGCATCGCTGATGGCTCTCAAGGTCAGTATCCAGCATTCTGGGCGGTCCAAACGCATGTCCATTCTCAGTTTGTCGTCATCTATCGCCCGTTCTGTTGGTGGCGGTCGAGTGACGATGTGCAAGTCGGCAAAGGACCGGACGTCCATGTCAATCACTCTTGAAGAAGCAAACTTGCTTGTGCGCTCGCACGGACTTCTCGCTGATGAGATGGAGGCCTTCACGGACCTACTTAGGACGTACGGCGTTCGTCGCGAAAACGCGCGGAAGAACATTGGCAAAGCGCAGTACTGCTTCAGTGCACTGCAGAACTACATGCTGCCGCAGGATTATCAATGCCCGCCTGGAACAGGAGGGGGCAGTCGGGCGTACTCGTAGAAGAGACTGATGAGGAAAGTGTACTGGAACCAATTTGTTGGACTGGGCGGACTGTAATTTATGTTTCGATATTTTTCGCTTAACTAGACTAAACATTACGAACGAACGAGTAGCTGCTGATGAGCACCATAGAATGTTCAATGGCGCAACGTCAGGATATCCTGCATCGACATGGTGCGAGGGTGGATGGGGAGCTGTTGTACCTGGTGCCCACGACCCTTCTGGGTGTTCGGCATGGGTGGTGTGTCGTTTTTGAAGCTGGTAAGAATTGATGCGTCGACCAGTAGGTTCAGCGACGGAATGGGCAACGACGCTGATCGGCGCGAAGCGGTTATCTCTGTAGAGATTCTTGGAGCTGTCCAGGAGTTAGTTTTGACACACGGACTCATGGTGGAGTAGGCGACAGTTGCCTCCTTGCTTGGACTAACACGTTGCAGGTCGAGGTTGAATCCGTGTATCGTTGGAGGTGGGGTCAGCAAAGGCGCTACTGGGGAGTACGGAGGAAGAGATTGCGCTGCCATCGGCGTGTTAGCCATGAAGTCGCTCTCATCGGATTCTGACATGCGTTCATCATCGTCAGAAATGGTAGTGGTGGCGTTGGAGAGCGTTGGGGAAGAGCACCAGGAGCTTGTACGCACAACAGACATCTTGGAGGGTACCGCTCCTTGAAGCGACGGCAGACCCACCTGCGGCATCTTCACTTGCAACAGACGTTTGGCACTAGCACCGCGAAGACTGGGCGCATTGGGGTATAGTACTGCTGTGGGCAACGACTCGCCTTCCTTCGCGAGCTTGCGTCGTAGGTTATCCATGGCCTCCTGGCGGATCCGTTCGACGTTCTTCTCGCTTCGGAATCCCAGGTACGGCCAGCGTCGGATCCCGAGCGAACGGCACACACGGATGAGTGTGCGGCTGCTGATACCAAGGTCTTCTGCAGCTTTCTTTGCGGTGAACGTGAAAAGCTCAGCAAGTACGTCAAAGGACAGGGTCTTGATGCCGTGTCTTGTGTGAACGCGGACGACGTACGACGCGTACGATGCTGCGAGTGAGCTCTTGTAGCGCGACATGCCTGATAAGGCCGGGAATGCTGCTGCTGGTGGCGCGATAGTGTGCACGGACGGTAACGGGCTGGCCATGTTTGAAGTGACGATTCCCGGTGCTGGCGGACTCGATGCTGACGAGTGGATGGATGCCCTGACGACCGAGAGCTGATCAGATACTGTGCGTCGCTGTTGGGGCTGGCGTTATCTTGGTTGTGATCTGCCAAGGCAAATTCGAAAGTGACTGTGGAGGCCATTTGGCCGGAAAATGTGGAGGGGCTAAGAACGGTGGCGACATGCCGTGGGGAAAGACCCGGTGGTGGAAGAAGAAGAACTACGCTGAGAGCTCGACGTGTCCGGCACAGCGAACGGTAACCGCACGCGTTTTACGCCACCCTTCCAGTGGAAGGCTTCCACCCTTTGCGTCTTTCCAGCGTCGCGCTGCCTGGTTTGTCGTGCAAACTGTGCCGAAGGTGACACACGCGGCGGTTTTGTCAGCGACTGCTTTCTTCGACGGAACTTGCGCGCAACGGCGGCCGCCATGTCGTCGCACTGAAATGCTGCCGGTGGAGCGCGCGCTTGTTAAACCTACTGGAAGCGGCCTAGTTTGCGTTGGGGAAGGGGTCTCTCCATGCAAGTCGCCAATGACCAGTGAGCTTTCGAAAAAGTACTGACACGTTGAAGGCCTGCTGTACGCCAGGTGCGGTAATTACGTACCACAGCTCGACTACCTAAAGGACACTTGAAGACGAGACTTGACTTGGGTGGCGACTAGCCTGTCCCCACGCTCGAAGTCCGCTTTGAGAGCAAGCGTTGAGTGGCGCCGAGCATGCGCTAGAGATGTACATATATAACCGGGAATCCGATGGTCGACCAGCAGCGAACAGTGTAGATTCGCGGGTGATATCGTATTACAACGCGAAACAGCCCGAATATTGAATGCGACTCGTGCTCGCTGCCGACAATAGCACGTCCATTGATGACGCTGGATACACGGTCGCCTGTGTCTGATGCAATGATCTTTAGCGTGCACCTGGGCTATAGCCGGACCACCTCCAGCATCCTGGAGTAAGGGCATGATTGCCTCAAGTGACCTCGGCACCTGCAATGCCACTCGCTGACTCAACTCGAGCGAGGAAACTCAACAAATCTTCTGTCGATTGGACGAGCTACTAATTATAAGAGTGCTCAGCGCCTGTCAAGCGTGACATGGAATGTCATATCCGGCGAGCCAGAAGTCTCCGATAAGCGTTCAGTTCGATAAAGATCTCCGGCATCTGGTTGCTTACAAACATGACATCTGCCACAAGTGTGATGCACAGGCAGACATCCTTTTTGTCTTCGATGGAACCTGGGTGACGAAATTGGGAGGGGCACTTACGAACCCAGTGCTCACAAATATCCGTGCAGACTTGGCGTTATCGGCGCTGAGTGAGAGGTTAAGCTTTCATCTTTGGCATTGCAGTGATCGCACCAGCTGACGCATGTTTTACTTTGCACTCAGCAGGGAGATGCTTGTAGTTTATTTTTTTTATTATTTTCGTCTTCATGATGGAGCTAATTCCGCCTCCAAAGCCAGACATGTTCATTACCTTCACTACCTTCACCAGAGAAGTCGAAGATACACGTAGCTCTACAGCGTGAGTCCATGTCAACGCTCGTTCCTTCTTGACTAGAAACCGCAAGCTCTTCAACCCAGTCGTCAAGCAAGTGCGCCATCAAGCCGGTGCTACGGCTATCTGATCTCGATTGTCACCCTCTAGAAAATTCCTTCGGCGCCCTCGTGAAAACTTGCACAGCACTGCACGGTGTCACCTGTCCGCGCTAACTTGGTCCTACGCCAAAGCTGCCACCACGCACACTGTTTGGTTGTTTCCGCCGTCCTTGACACGACGTGACAAGCCGCCCCGTAGCATCATTACACTTTGGTCCGACGCTCTTGACGCTCCGCACAGTTTGAACCATCGTATGAGGCACCCCGTGTCCCGACGAGTACTCTCACTACCGTCAGCACCATTTATTGCTCCAACACCTGGAGGCAAGCCAAAAAACCGACATCTCTCTCTCGTCATCCGTCCACAATCCTTGCCGGTATGCTGTCTAGCAAACTATACCGTTTCTTGGTCTTTGTTGAGAAGCGAGGCCGTGAAATATTAGGATAAGTTGACTCTAACCCGGAGGTTCCTCCACTACCGACACCCATTCTCTTCAAACAAACTCGTGAGTAGCATCTCCACGAGATCATTCGTCTTCCGGCCGCAACACCACCATAAATCCATGTAGTTGCTGGTAGGACGGTATCCCGTCTCCGATGTCCTTGAGAAAGGCAAGTACTTAACCCGACCCGATGTAATCGATGCAGACGAGCACGGTTGGGGGATAGTAGACGAGACACAATGTGTCCGCAGGGGTGTCCCGCTGTAGTGGCCACTGTTGGGGGCAGTCGAAGTTGATCACTGTTCAGCTCGAGCGTTTGAGAAGGACACTACACACCAGGAATCGAAATTGGGTGCTGATATAGCTGACGATCTGTTGGACAGCAAATAATGAAACAACCGAAGAGCACGTGAAGCGCAGTTGTATGCTGATGCTTTGAGGCGGGGGCAGCATTTTCGATGCTGTAGTTGCCAAGAGGCTGAAGATCGGTCAGGATGCTTCGCGTACATGTGTGTACTAGCACGTACATGTAGTTCTACGAACTACTCATGACTAAATGGTACAGCAAATAGTGGTGAGCGAAGTGTGAGATTATGCTAGGAACTTCTCAACGAAAAAAAAAAGATTTGACGGAGCTGGTAGAAATTTTGACTTGCCACCTACCAATAACGCTCCTGGACTGGCCTGGACTGAGAAACTGGAAGCGCAGCTCAGCCCGAAATGCATCTGGAGTGGACTTGATAGATTTCATACTGACTGCGCTACTTTCCGATCTACTTTTACAAGCGTTTGGTTGCGAAGTCCTTGCGCCAAGCCAGTTTTTTTTTTTGCTGTATTATATGTGGATGCCAAGGATAATAGCAAGCACTAGCAGCGCTGGGCTCAATACGCTGTGCATCTGGATGAAAATCACTCCATAGTGCATGAGGCTCTTGCACGTGTGCTCATCTCGCAGTCGATCTGCATGGCCCCCTGATGACGGGGCTAATGCTGATGTGCCTAAAACAAATTTAGACCGTAGACAGAGTCGAACTTGTCAAGGAGCGCGTTCGTGCTGAACTCAGCTTGGGGCGACAATGTCCAGGATCCTACGGCACCGCTTCAGCTTTATCGCGGACATCCCCGTATTTAATTCTCGCATCCCTAGGTTCTCTTGAGTCTCCGACACGACTACTCGTCTGGCAAGCATGAATAAATTAAAAAAAATAATACTCGACGAAGATAACGCGGCCGTAAGCAAGCACAAGATACAGAAAATCCGATGAGGAATAATGATCAAGTGCACTACAATAGTGTCACCTTTTCACCTTAGTAAATCTGACGGGAAAACGTACCGGAAGTCACGATCGTGAAGAAAACCATCGCCGATCAGAACGCTAACAACTTTAATTGCTGAAAAAAAGTGCATATCTGTTCCTGAATGCATCGGCATCTCCCAAAGCACTTGGTGTTCCCCTGTGGGTTGTCGCCTCGTTCTGCAACTTTCCCATTGCTCTCCGATACTCTTCCGACGCAACAGTAGAAATTTAATTCCTTCGTCACCTGTAGTTTGAATGGATCGAACGTCAGAAGCCCCACATCATTCTCCACGAGGCACCATCAGCCCATCAAGAGCTTCCGCGCTCTCTCTTTATTACTCGTACACAATATTTCGCTCCTTTTTTCCTTAGAGAGCTCCCAGACCGACGCCCTCGAAGCCTCCGCACGTGATTTCCATGGCCTCAGCTCCAGCCGACTCGTCGAGCGCTTTGAGAATCGCCGACGACGCGCCCTTGGGCTTTTTAAGCTTAGTCGACTTGCTCGTCCGCGTCACGCTCTAACAATATCAATAATACGTATTTATATGAGAATTCTACTAATAAAATACTGAAGCTTTTAGGATATCTACAAATCCGTACTACAATCACGCCCATAGTCTTGCACAGGGCCTCGGCCTCCGCCCATTTGAGCACCCCGTACTCGAGGCACCATTTCTGCGCCATGCGGCTGTCCGGCCGCTGCTGTAGCAGACTCTCGTAGAACACACGGTCCGCGAAGCCCGGCGACGGCGTCGGGTGCTTTTGCCCAGGCTTGCGGTTCGCCTCCTGCTCCTTGGACCACTCCTCCTCCTCAATCATCTTGGCAATGTATTGACCACAGTCGCTGGCAGTGGTGCAGTGTGGTGTACGTTGCTATGTACAATACACAACTTGCACATATTTCACAGATAATAACGGTCACAAAAACGAGAAGTACACGCTAGGTGTTGGCAGAAATCTACATTCCAGTGGCGGCGCGGATGAGTAATTACTTTTTTACGGGTGGGTTGGTAAAAAGGTGGGTATTCTATTACCGTACATTTACCAGTTATAAGGGCCGTTGTGTTATAAGTTCCATCAGTATTCAACCAATCACATGTCTCTAAAGTGGCCAGTGCAACTATTTCTTTTTATAGTGGCGGTGCTTACGTTGCCGATGGAGCAACTTAAGTGAAACACGAATTGGCTGGCTACTGTACAAGCGAAGGTTTCTAGCAACGAACATTTTGACATTTGCTCGCGAATGGGGCGACCTCGACAAGGAGGCCAAGGACAAGCTGCACGCACGAACGGCGTACTCATATGCAGATAAGTTGCGTGCGATAGAACTCTTTGATACGTTTGAGAGATCACCGTCAGCATGTCGAACCAAACCGCTGTCTGTGTAGAAATAAAAAAAAAACAGCATGATGCTGTTAGCCTTTGAGCAGTTCAGAGGCGACAAGCTTAGCAGTGCACCGATCACTTGCACACATATTAGCGCATCCGAATGCACAAGCGTTTAACCCCCCTGCTTGCCGAGAAGTCGCCAGCGTTCACCAGCCGGCTTCATGCCAAATACTCATTCAAAAGACGCCATAGTTAGCTAGCGTGTGAGACAGAGTAGCACAAGGAAACCTATGGAGCTCCGAGGGCGAGTACTGACCTCCGTGTGGGCAACTTGCGTGCGCTCACTCGGCTTAGCTGGCGCCCAATCTCCGCGATTCCTTCGGCGGCCCTCCTGCTTCTTGTGGCGTCCGTCCAGTTGACGAGTGTGCTGCGTCAAATGTCGAGTACAATTATAATGCAAATAAGTACGATGCATTTGTTTCTGCCACGTGGGCTCTATAGCCCTAGCCCCAGATGCATTTATGGAGGCCCTTATGACAGGTAAATATCGGTATGCTAAAAAAACCAATGACTGGCTCTCACGAACACGGCCACGAGTTTATAGCTAGCTAGCTATCTTGACTTCCGCGTGTGGCTACGAGGTTCTTACTTCTGCTTTGCATCTTCGACCGCTTTTTTCCACGATGACCACTTTAAGCCCCGTCAATGCTTCAATGCCTGATCTCCAGGGGCTTGACTCCACCCCGCCTGCATCATCGCCTGCTGTTCTCAACTCGGCATGCTCGTCAGTGCCCGTTCGTCGGAAAGGATATCTCCAAGATCCAGTCTGGACGACGTTCTTTTCGCCGACGGTGTGGTGTTGTGCAAAAAGTGCGAGAGATAATCCAAACGTTAGGGGAGGGGAGACCCATGTGGAGCGTGTTCGCTAACACTTCTCTAAGAAGTGCATCAAGAGGGCTTATACGCCAGCGATCACCACCTGCTTTGTCCAGCAATTTCACAGGCCAACGTGCCTCTTTCCAGCGCCGATTCGCCTTGTGGTTCGACAGCACCGGGATGGCGTTCAACAAGGCTGCTCACGCTAGTGTAGCAGTTGCGACTGGAGAACTGACGCCAACGTCTGTCGTGCCATCTCGAAAGCAACTGGGGCTGACGTTTCCGGACAGCTACTACGAGGAGGCCCGCTTCGCAACCACGTTCAAGCTCCGAGGCAAGAAATGCAAAAATACTAGTTACCGACGCTTGGATGGACGTCAACTGGAAGTCGGTCGTGAACTACGTGGCACTGAATGAGGATATCACCGTCTTTCTTGAGTCCTTGTACACGACCTCTACATCTCACAACGCGCCATACCTCGCGGCGGACATTCGGCGAATTTTGGCCAAGTACCTCTTCATCCGTTTCGTAGCTGTCGTGACTGACAACACCTCAACCAACCAGCTCGCCTGGGCGACGTTTTAAAAGAGTCACATCCATGGAAGAACACCCGTTGATGTTCTTCCATGGATGTATCTCTCACGCGCTGCATCTGGTAGTGAAGGATCTCGTTTGCCAACTTGCCTGGCTGTATGAGCTGGAGCAGGACTGCCTCCACCTGGTTCGCTTTTTGAAGAAGAGCCAGCAGCTGTGGTGCGAGCTGCGGCGGCTGCAGCAGATGGACGACAAGGGGGCCCTTGTTCTTCCCGTTGATACTCGCTGGAACACTATTGAGCGGTGCTTCGCGAGCATTTTGGTTTCCGAAGAGATCGTTCATGCCTTCGTGAACTCCCGGGCCTTCATGGGTCGGGTTCCAAGGAACAGAAGGCCAAGCGACATCATGCGCACGACACATTGGTTGCGCGGGACTTTGTGCAGCAGCTTGAGAAAGCCATCGGTTTGCTGAGTGTTCTCTACGCTTTTCAGAAGGATTTCGAGAAGAATTTCAAACCTCCTTCTGACGTCTTCCGTGTTTCTCGAACTTCCAAAGTTCTACAATGAGATGGAGATGCTGATTGCGAATTGGGTAAGATCTCCAGATTCTTGACAACGGCTTCAACTTTGTCTACGGGAATGCGCATGGCGTGGCGTATCTGCTTGATCCACTCTCTTTTGGCCGCGACATGGACGACGCCACGCGCCTTCAGGTCGACAATTTCATCACGGCATGGCATGGCCCCAAAAATGAAGACGCTACCGCAGTCGAGCTGGTGACGTATCTCGGTATGAGCAGGGAAGGATCACGTGAGGTCAAGCTTATTGAAGTCAGACGGCTTCTAGTACTAGAGTACTAGCGAGGTACCTTCCAGTTTCCGCTGCTGCAATATATTGCTCTGACCGTCTTCCACGCCAGCTGCTCGAGCGCTGCTGCTGAGAGAAACTTCTCGGCGCACAAGATCGTCCACTCTCCGGCTCGCAACCGCCTACGCGACGCGTCCATTGAGAAGCTTGTCATCCTTTTCTTAAACGCGAATAACTTTATAGCGAAGACGTCGCGTTCTACGAGCTTGTATAAGATCTGATGAGGCTAGCAGTGAGGACAACCAAGACAGCGATTACGAGTACTATTAAGTTTAGGCTTCAGTTCAGGCATTCTCGCAATAAATATGACCTACTGGTTCGCTTAAACGTTCTTTATTGTATCACGTTACGTGCTCCATAACTCATTCATATACTCACGTAATAGGTCAAGCAAACTGATTGTTTGTGTTCTTTTGTTGTTTTTTGTTTGTCGGTACTATCTGGCAACATTCTATCGGAGTTGTTCATTCGAGCTTCGATTTGCTGCATTATTATGAATTATTCAAAAGGTGTTGAAGTTGCCCTGTACCCTACTGCAAGCGGCAGTCGTAACTATTGGAAAGCTGTCTCCGAACAACCATGTGAATTGGTTGCTGCCGTAAATACCGTACTGTCACATTCGGTTAATATAGTTATAGCCCTCCACCAATAGAGAACTTGCTTTCGTCTCTTATAGTATTTATAACCAGCAACAATAGAGATGTGAGTGATTTTGGTAACGCTTTGTTTATGCGTTTATACGGGTATTATTAATTTCCTGGACGGATTAGTAACGAATAAATACCGTTTATATTTTATTATAGAGGCTATCCAATTTAATGTGTTTATGCCATCGACAGGCCGCTCGTGCGCTCTGATTCACACATTTTCCTCACCGCTGTCAAGCTACCAACCGCCATGGTGCCCCCCCCCCCCCCGTCAGTGCCACGCATCGAACTTCCAGTGTCTTCGTGGGCTGTTTAGCCACGTCGGCGGCGCTGCCATTGTCGCTTACCAGAGTCCCGTCAACTTGCAAGATGACAGTGCTTCTGATGATGACGACGTCAACATCATAGCCCGTCGTGAGCGCTTTAGGGCAGCCGCGTCTGAAGAAGCTACATTGTAGGACGACGAATACGACCTTAAACAAATTTGGGCCAAGCACCGTATTAACGGTGTGACGCTGTACCTTGCCCAGTGGCTCGGTTTTGAAGGGATCACTTGGTGTGACGGGGCATACAACAGCTTGCGCACAGGAAGTGTGACTTCTGGAGAGTATACAAACTCTCAGTGAACGGCAGTTCACTAGTCCCTGGCCTGTGGGACTGTTACCAAACTTAGGTAGATTTAAGACTGAATATATTTTAAGCGACCCCTTTTAACGCGTCTACATACTAACTATTAGTCACCTATAAAGTACCCTAGATGTTATCCTATTGAGTGGCTCTGAGGTCGTTGTACCATATCTGTGATACCTATCCATGACGTCATTACCGTCGACGTCATTGTGATGTTTAGCTACATCACTTAGTGTACTTGGGTACACCTGCTCTGAAGAGTGACTTGGCACTCTTCATGTAACCCCGTTACATCCTCCCCCACCTAGGTTCAATTTGCCGACAATCTAGGGGTAGTGAAAGGAAGTCGCCGCCTTTCACTCCCCAAGTCGAATTACATCGACTTCGCTGCGGTTGGTTTCCGCAGCCGGCTCATTTCCTTTTTGAGCCCGAGCACTTCCGCGTGCTCTTCTTCTTCTCGGCTTCCACGTCAGCCTCAAGCATGGCCAAGACTCGGTCTGGCAGCGGTGCGAAAGCGCCTGCCAAGCCTGTTGCTTCCAAGCAGCAGGCTAAGAGCTCTAAGCCGTCCGGCAAAGGCTCTGCCGCTAAGGAATCCACCAAGGTGGCATCCAAGGTGACCCCAAGGCACCTGACACGCCTGAGGAGGTCCCTGAGCTCCTCGTGGACTATGAGGAGGACACGTACTCGGACAAGTCTCCCATGTCCTGAGATGATAACGAGATCCCTCTCGTTAAGGGGGCTGACGGCGACCCGAGTCAGTCGGACTCGCTTGGGTCCCGTACCCCGCTGTCTAGCCATAACGGCGACGATGTCGACGCGCCGAAGACGCCCGAGGGTCAGAGGACCCCGTGCTCACCCAAGGAGGGCGAAGCGAAACCTCGTTCTCCGGTCAAGAACTTGACGCTCGCTGAGGCAACTCCCGCGTCAAGGCTGCTAAGGCTGCAGCATCCTCGGAAGTCAGCCGTAAGCGGCGGGCTGCTTCCAGTTCTCCCATCCGTGAAGTCTATGGGATCCCCACGCTCATGAACAAGGGCCTCTTCAGTTCTTCTTCCGACGAGGAGGAAGAGGGCCAAGTCGGCCGAGAGATTTCCAACGATTTCGACGGGCAGCAGTCGGAGTACCAGGCTGTTAGTCATAAGGGAGTGCGGACCCCGGCGACTCGGTCGCCTGTGAAATACTCTTCACCTGTTTGTGAGGGCCGCCTTACGCTCCCGGGTACTTCCCTCCTGAGGAGTCCCACGGAGCCGACGCCTTCATGGGTCAGCTTCAGCCGCCTTGCGTGCTTCTTGGCGGGCGCTCTTCTCGGGACGCTTATGAGCGCCAACTGGTGGTCAAGCAGCCCCTGTTCCAAAGCGTGAGCATCGCTCGGTGCGTGCTCTTGGCAACGCACAACACTCTCTCAAGGAGTTCACGAGCCGGCGAAAGAAGCCACAGCTCGGTCGGGACTGCGACCTGTGTGGGCTATCCAGCCGTGATGCACCAACACTGCGACTCTTTCCAAGAGGCCGAAGCCGTCTTTTGGAAGTGGGCAGCTACACCTGCTCATAAGGTCAACTCGAGGCTCTCCGGCAAGATCTCACCCTGGAGGCCATCCTTGGCCCCCGAGATCTGCGTATTGAGTTTGCCCATGTGGTAGGCTAACGGCAGCTCTCTCGAGAACTGCAGAAGCATTCCACTTCTAGCGCTCATGCTGAACGCGGGTATGGTCTTGACTCTACGACCACACCCCGTTCGGGCAACAAAGCCCGAGCTACTTACGTAAGCCGCCGCCGATTCTGTTCCCAGATCGCGACAGCCTTCGGGCAGTCAGCCTGGAACCGTTCGTACGACTCCCAGGAGCACTCAGCTTCCGAGACCCCCTCCACTTCACGCGGAGCTGACGCTTCCCGCGAACGCTCCGCTCATGGAGCACACGCTCCACGTGGTAGTGGGTCTCCCCATTACGGTCGAGGAGAGGCGGCGATGCCCTCGAACGAGTACGAGTATGAGGCGCCGCACCTCCGGTCCGGTTCAGGATCTGGTGTGCCGCCTTCGGCACCAACTCGGGTCGGTGAAGACACCGCTCTTCGTCGTCGAATTCTTGCGCTTGATATTGCGCTTGTACTTGGTGAGGGCGGGGCTGCTGCCGCCCAGGGCGAGAGCGCTGGGGTCCTTGGGTCGATTCGTGACGGCGTGAATCGTCTGGGCAATGACTTGTCGGCCTTGAAGGACGGGTCGAGCGTCGTACGAATAACGTGGACGAGATTTTCCAACGTCTGGATGCCTTTGGGCGTATGGACCGAGTCCAACGGGATTTGTCTCTCCATCGGGACCTCCTGCGGCCTGTGCCCCAGACGGGAGCGACTCCTGCGTACTCTCAGCCGTATCACTATGGGCGTATGCAGCCGGGGTTCCTTCGTATGTAGCCCCTTCACGGCCCCGCAAGGGATTTGGGCTTTTGGCTCTGGGCGCACGCAGAGAAAAGAGTCGCAGCCTCGCCGTGTAGAGCTGGTGCCTGTAAGCCGTGCGGATCGTGGTACCGCTTCAGACGGCCCAGGTAGAACGCCGGGTGGGTCGTCATCGACTTAAGCAGGTCAATGGTATATGCCGCACCATGCCTGGCCAGGACCGCGAAGGCTCCAATGAAGCGGTGCTTCAGTTTTCTTGTAATGATGTGGGGCGGAGGAGAAGGAGAAGGGGTTGTCGAGTAGGAAGGAAATTTGGAAGTGATTCATTTTGGGCGGTCCTTAGTTCGCTAGCGCTATATCTAAGCCGCCATGGAGGCTCTTGTGTGTCCTTTGTGCCACGCTGGATATTCTCCGCACGGTGACCAACCAATCCTCTAGATCACATGCAAACCTACACGTCACACTCTATTGACTATCTGATTGGCTGGAGACTCTGGGACATTCTCTGGTTTCGTCATCATGATAATGATTGCGTGTAGCATGAGTGTAGTTCACATACGTGATCCTTGGAAGATGTCGTGGTGTCGCGCGGCGCCTCCTTATGTGCAATTTATGCAAACTATGCAAAATAAAATGTGTTATCGATGGGACTTGAACCCGTGACCTTTGCCTTGGACGATAGAAACTTTACGTCTGCACCAGACTGTGCGTATATCGATTGTGTCGGGACCAAAGGTTTTACCCATACGTAACCGATGTAAAATGTGTCGTATTTGCAAACCACATCCTTACACTTTTGCTCCCAACGGAACTTACCGTGGCGAGTGACAAGTTCCTAGTGTCTAGTAGGACTAACTCCCCCACATTGAACACGTTTAAGTTACCTCTTCCATTCTTGTTAGAGTACTCCTTTTGTTTGTCCTGTGCCGCTGCCATGACATCACGAACACGGCTGATTACGTTCAGCCTGGTTGAAATAAAAGACTCCATTTGTTTCCGCAAGGAAACCGGTCTCATGTCCGAGACCGGGAGGAAAGCGCTTTCCGAGCCTCTCCTCCACTTGGAACTGAAGACGGAGGTGCCGCCTCGCAAAGTAAGTGGCACCCATGGATGGCGTAAGTCATTCAGATAGAACGGGGTATACCCGGTCAATGCGTGAACCTCATTGTTGAGTGCAGATTCAACTACTGGCAGGCGTTCTGACCAGGTGCGAGGAACCTCCGCACAGACACTACGTAGAGTGTCCTCAAGCACTCGGTCGGCACGCTCCGTCTGCCCAGCCATATGAGGATGATCGGCAGTGGACATGTGCAGCCTTGTTCCAAGTAGTTGGAACAGCGTTCGCCAGACCGCAGCGGTAAACCGCGGGTCACGATCCGAGACAATTGTCTCCGGCAGACCAAGGTGGCGGAAAACGCCATCCAGGAACAGATTCGCAGCCTGTTCCCCGGTCACTGTGTCTTTGACCGGATCAAGACGTACCATCTTGCTCAGACGGCACACGAACCCCAAGATGGCGGTGTTTCCGTGGCCGTCGGCTGGAAGTCCAAAGATGAAGTCCAGACTCATCGACTTCCAGCAGTCCGCTGGAACGGGCAGGCTCTGCAAAGAAGCCGACGCATGCCCGGCGGGTTTCACCCGCTGACATGTTTCACATGTCTGCACGTACTCTGCGACCCACTTGTACGTGTGAGCCCACCAAAAGTACTGAGAGACCGATTCGAAGGTCTTCTCGCGGCCCAAGTGACCGCTGGACGGCGCATCGTGCGCCTCCTGTAGGATGTCAAACTTGAGATCCTCATCGCTTGGAACGACTATCCGTGGATATTCATGGGGCTCCACTCGATAGTACTGCAGGCCATCGGCCCACTCGTATCGATGGAGCCGGGCTCTCTGACGTGGCGTGAACCACTCGGCCTTGCTGCCTTGCCAGCGACCAGGACACACACCAGAGATGCCAGGCTTCATCGCTCCGATACGCCATGCGTATCTAATCGTACAGATCGGTCGTGGCACGACTGAAGGGCGCCAGCGCATAGTCCGGCCTGTGTGACAACGCATCGGCAAGCACGTTGAGCTTCCCAGGCTTGTATTCGACGCGGAAGTTGTATTCCGTGAAGAAGGACAGCCACCTCGCCATCCGTTGGGACAGATGGGGCGAATTCGCCGCCGTCCGCAAGAGTGCGCTATCTGTGTAGATCACAAAGGGCTGGTACCCAGAAGGTGCACCCGGAATTTGACAAGGGCATACCCAGAAGGTGCACCCATAATTTGACAAGGGCATACTTCATGGCAAGCAGCCCCTTGTCATGAATGGGGTAGTTCCATTCGGCAGCCATGAACTGCCGGGACTGAAACGAGATCACTCGATCACGTCCGGCTGCATCGTGCTGCAGCAATGCACACCCGATTGCATAATCGGATGCATCACAGACGACGCTGAACGGCTTCGTCTCGTCCAGCAGGACCAGGACAGGCACCTTATGAAGGCTTGCCTTGGCATTGTCAAATGCTTCCTGGTGCTCACGCCCCCAGTGCCAGTCGGTATCTTTCTTTAGAAGATCCAACAAGGTCTAGCCAGACCCGCGTACCCTTCGCTGTACTTATGGAGGTAGTTGGCCAAGACCAGCCACTGCCTCAGGTCCTTCTAGGACCTTGACGTTGGCCAAGCCGAAATGGCCTTAACCTTCTCCGGGTTGGCTCGAACACCGACGTTGCTAACGAAGCAACCCAGAACTTTGATCTCTTGCGCTGCGAAGACGCACTTGTCGATGTTGGCATAAGGCTTGTTTGCTCTCATGACCTCCAACACTCGACGGAGGTGCTCCAAATGCACCTCGATAGCCGTCTTGCCTCCCTCGGCACGGCTATAAACGAAGCTGTCGTCGGAGTATATCTGTGCGTACGAACGTAGTGGTCTAAGCAACTGCGTGACCAGGCGATTGAACGTTACCGGGGCATTAGACAGGCCCTGTGGCATCACAAGCCACTCCCAGAGCATACCGCTCGGGGTGCTCAGTGCGGTGAGCGGAATGTCGCTCTCGCGCATCAGGATCTGGTAGTATCCGTCCACCAGATCCAGGGCGCTGTATAACTCGCACCAGACCATACTGTTTAACAACACATCCTTTCGCTGGATGGGTGTCTGGGCCTCATGCTTGGGTTCGCAGAAAGAACCCGAAGGATCCAGTGTATCCTTTGATGAAGGAATTCGATAACGTGGTGTCCAAGGATCCACCGTCTCAACCTCCACCGGATCGTGGGATCAGGCACGAGATTGATCTCGTGTCGGCTATAAAGTACTGTGTCACCATACAATGGCCGTTGCCTCGTGAGCAGTGTGAGGTCATTAATGCCTTCTTCGCCGCAAAGGCCAAGGCAAGCATGATGCGGGAATCGGAATCCTTGCACTCGACGCCAAGCTTCTGCGTTCGGAATCCGAACGGGAAGTGGCGTCTGGTTCATGCTTTTAATAAGCTGAACATCGTAACGATGCTTCCGCGACTTCTCCTGCCTTCAGGTCGGCCAGGAAATCTGTCGGCGTCAACTCTTCGAGGTCCAGGAGCTCTGACACCTCTGGCAACGGCTCTAGCTGGATGCCGCCTGCCTTGACCTGATGGCCAGTCTCGCCGTCGAGGATGTGATAACACACTTCGACTGGCCGCGTCGGAAGAACTCAGGCTCTGGGTTCCGAGTTGCTTAAAGAGACTCCAGTCTGAAATGACTTCAGACTCGACTTGCGGTGTCGATTATGTCGTCGATGGCGACCATGACATGGTACTTCGTTACACACGTCTGGGGACGTCTCATTGACGACGTTCAAAGCCTCTAGGGCTTCATCTGAAACATGGTTACCCACACAAGAAGTGCATTCCGCCACTTCTTCTTCAGTTATGGGCTGGGCGACCTGGTGCGAAGCAAGGTTACCCACACAGGTAGCGCCTCGCGCGTCTTGCTCGCCAGTTTTAGTCTGGGTGACTTGGTGTGGACCTAGGTTACCCACATGGTCGGTGCCACCCGGCACCGCCGCTCTTGAAGCCTTGGCCGCCGGTCTAGATTCTGGCGAGGGTCGAGGGCTATCCTGTACGGACTGCCACACTCGACCAGGTGCAGCTTCTGCTGCCCCAGCTTCTAGGGAGTCGCTCAATACGTCGGCGGGTCCCAAAACTTCACTGGATGCTTCTGCATCCCGGCGCCCCTACCGGACGCCCCAGTGCCTGGCAGAGGTAGGGACATGACTCACCAATGCCCTGTCAGTAACCGCGGGCCGGCTGGCCTCGATGACTTTGTTTCGCCAATCTATCCATGGCTCATGTTTTTCGAACCAGGGCATGCCCAGGATCAAGTCATACTTGTCCATCTCTAGGACAGTAAACTAGATCCACATGGTTCCCAAGATCCATGTGGATCTAGCTCCTCGAACTTCAGAGCTAGATCCACATGGATCTTGGGAACGGTAATCACCGTTCCATCGGCGAGTTGTACTGACACTGTCCCGTCGCCTTTGCTTTCTCGCCGCCGGCGTGCGCGCCTGGCGGTGACTGTACTCCTCTTGGAGTGCGACTTGGATCGCGTCTTCCAGAGTATTGGTCTGCACCTGAAACAGCTGGGTGCGGGCCGGGCCTACTCTTAGGCCGTCCATGAACACAGTCACTTTGATGTGTTCATGGAGTGGGTTTCCCTGGAGGGATGCGGTGAGCTCCCACATCTCCTGGATGTACTCGTGCAGCTCACGTCTTCCCTGTTTACATGACAGGAAACGTGACGGTTGGTGTTACTCATAGTTAGCCGGGAGGAACGCGGCTCTAAGCTGTTCACACAGCTGAGCCCAGGATGCGAAGCATCCAGGCATTGTCGCTTCCCGCGTATACGCCCAACTCTTAGCACGCCCACTAAGGTTGGAGAGGACAAAAGCCACCCGGAGGTGTTCGGAAGAGATAAGAGCCGCATCCATTGCGAGGCAAACTTCTCGCACCCAGAAGTGAAGGTATCCACCTTTTTCTCGTTCGGGTTTTCCTTCAGCCTTAACGGCTTGAGGTAGGCCGGTCTCGGCTCTGCGGTCGGAACCTGCAGGTCGCTGCGAAAACATGTTCGATGAGACTCCGCACATACATGTCCAACGCGATCACGCGCTCGACCTGCTCAGCTTGCGTTGATGATGACTGTGCATCACATCCATGCCAAAGATGCCAGCCATCTCACGAACAGCTCAAACTGTGAGTCGTTCAGATGAGGAAATTCGTTCCGACCCATGTTGCTGGGACCTCGGAGGTTTCAGGTAGTAACCCGCGTAGGCGTGGATCGACTACAAGTGCTACCAAGTGTGACGGGGCACACAACACCTTGAGGCGGCAGCCACACTTTCCGCCACTCCTCGCTCGGCCTTCAGCAAGACTATCGCGTCCAAGACCAGCATGTCGTCGGCATTCCCCCTTTCATCTACTCTGCCAGTGCCAGCACTCTCGGACAGAGTGTTGGCACTGGCAACGCGTTGGACGACAGCGACAGTAATATAAGCTCAACGGATGGAAGCAGCACCGACGATGATCTCGTCGACCTGGACCTGGCTTCCTCAGGCTATCAAGTTGACAACTCGTTCGAGTACTTTCATTCGGAAGGTTGACGGTGTCTCGTGATCAATCTTTCTTCTCTAATGTTTCAGTTTTGTCGTAGGGTAGTTATTTATCGTTCACTTAGTTTGTATTGAATACATCTACAATCTACAACCAATGGTTGGTGTTGGATGCTCTCGTAGCTGGTCGATCAAGCTGTGCTGCCCGAAGTGCTGGATGTCGAGGATTCCTTGGTTTTGCCGCAGTATAAACTGGATTAAACAGAATCATCTGTCAGTTATATTTGGTTTTGTAGTGGTAAAACCAACTCTAATTTAGTACCCACAGTCTGTGCACAGATTATTTTGAAATGCAATACTCGGGTTCCCTGGTTGGCGTGCACATGAGCTCGTACAGGGTAGTGTCGTGGCCGTCAGCATGGAATAGCCCGAGTCGCTGGCGCACTGCGTGAAGTATGACTTGGATAGCAACGGTACCGGCGTCAGTGAACAGGATGGAGGTGCAGGTTGCGGCTTGCGGATGACGATGCAAATTACAGAGTGAGAAAGACGGTAAAATACCGTGGTGGACAGGGATCATGTTAAAAGATCATGAAAGTCGCCTGTAACACCATCAATTTCGGCATATCGGTCGCTGCTCTTGCTTAACGTGGGAAGTTTTTTTGTATAAAAATGTAAACGTCACCTCAACGATAGGGAATCGCGCAGCCAGCTCAAGCGAGTGTAGCCCTGCTCGACGGACTCGCAATTCCTCCTCGGTGAGATTCCACGACTCCTGAATACAGCTTGCGACAACTCCGTGTGGAAAGAGAAGCTATAGCGACAAGAACCTTTATTCAAAAGATTTTATACAACGACAACTCTGGTCAGCCAAGCAGCTACACCGCTTAACTACAGCTGTGTACTTGGTCGAAGGACATGTTCATTATGTCATGCCAAACATCGTCCTAGGGATCAATACTGGATGGGACAGCTCGCACGATCGAGTCCGTTTACAGCGACGAGCACGTGGCCGAGAAGCCGTTTGCGTACGAGTGCACGTTAAGCACCAGGCCGCTCGTCGGCACCGTCAGCTCGCAGTCGGGCGGGCTCAGCGACACAATCTTGTTGATCATCGTCTTGCATGCCGTCGACCCGCACATGAGCTTGTACTGCTCCGTCGTGGGGAGCGTGGTGGCCGTCAACATCGAGTAGCCAGAGTCCGTCGCGCACTGGTTGAATGACGTGTCCGAGAGGATGCTCACGAGCGTCACATACGCCGCCGTCTGCTGGGAGGTGGTGCACGTGGTGGCGGAGGTGGAGCCGACGAGGGCGGCGACGGTGGCAGCGAGCAGAGCGCGGAAGTTCATCGTGGAGGGTGGTGGTGGGGTGTGGTGACAGAGCAAATTGCACAATGGCAGTCAGAGAGCTGCAAGGACAGCCAGCGGTGATACGCTGTCCTGGTGGAGTTGTGCTGGTGGCTGGAGGTTGGGTACATGTCCACATGAAGCTGTGGCACTGTGGCTCACAGCCTCCGCTCGGCAAAGCTGTGTCTGTTACCCGCTGTGGCTTTCGGTGACTGCAACGTTTGTCCGCAGCACCGAAAGCTGAAACGTAGCCTGGTATCCTGGTTAGGACGAGAGAAGGACGCACTTCTGGTCCTGCAACAGAGGAACGGAGTCCTGGCAATAGAAGCGTCCGCCACCGCCGCTCGACCTGTCTCTGGAAACATGTCCACAGTGTGGATCCCATGGTGGGAGACCGGGGTGCGGGCAAACGGGTGAAAACACAACAAAATGGGGTGCTTGAGCAAAATATGACGGTAGTGGCTGCTTGCACCGATTCAAGAAGAGGGGATGAAAAAATTCACGTAAAAAATGACCGACGGAGGAGAGAGGTTGCGAGCGCACGTAACCTTAGCAAACCCGCGCGCTCGGTATTTGCGGAGCGAAGCAAAGCTCAAGACCGCGATGACATCGGCCTGCGGGAGGGCTAAAGGTAACAGGAGATGGGAGACATCATTTACAAAACTAAGTTTAAACCAAAATTTGACGTGGCGCCTCGCTGTCAAATATGACAGTCGTTTTTGGGACCAGCAAACAGTTTTGTGGGATCAAACAAGATAGGTTTGCTCGATCAGGCAACATGATGTGCATACGCGAGTTCATTTGAATCATGGATTCACTGTAACTCCTGGATTCACATTAAGTCGACTGCGACGAGTTAGAGTGGTCTGTGACTCGTAAATTCACAATAAGTCGACCATAGTGACATGCTACATTTTGTTTGCAATTCTCCTCCTACCAATTATTCAATACACAAACGGCAGTGCCGCGCAGTGCTGTTTCCCTGTAATCTTTACTCCGACCATCAGACTCTGCGAAGTCTTCGTGTGCCGACGGCTTGTGAAACCCAGATAGTTCACATTATCCCGCAACTTAAATAATGTGAAACCGTGACATGAGTCATTCTGAAATTCCCATCAACATACAAATGCGCACGGCGCTAACGCCGCTTTTCATTTTGGTCATAGCCCCACTTGTATTTTGTTGAGGCGTTTTCACACCGCGTGGTACATGTAGGTAGCCTGCCTCAGGCGGGTACAAACTACCAATATATATCGTGCTCGATCGAAGGATCAACACAATCCGCCACTTTTAACGAGCATCGAGTCGAAGCACAGACAAGTGAAAGCGGGGGCGAAACGAGGAGGCTCGATCCGCACGAATACGGGATGATGCATATTCAACCTGCGCTTGCGAGTGGCAGCAGATGGTTGACGCGCCAGTCGTCGCTGACGAGGATGGATGGCTGCCTCCACGCTGCCCGACGTGCACAACTGTCCCATAGCAGTTTCTCGCATCGCTGAAGCCCTTGCTGAAGGCCTTGCTAGGTTACATTTGGGATGGCTGCTTCGTTTGAGGATCTGCTAGGAGTACTGCCGCGACTGCCAGGATACATGCCACTCTATGGGCACGAGATCATCTGATGATCATCATCATGATCATCATGCGCGGATGCTGCTTGAAGGGATCCGTTGCCTAACGCGAGGAGCACCGCTGCTGACCGACACCAGGACCAATGCAGAATGAAGGTTAGGTACATGTAGGTGCCGGCAGCGCCATTCTGTACCATCGGACGGCAGCATGCGATGCACACGTCGTGTTCGTTCGGCCGTCAGACTCGTAGCGCGGCTTGGCGTTCGCGATCTCTACTCCACTTCTCGCATCATAGTAAGCCAAAGCTGCCAATGTTGTTTGTGTTTTTGTGAATAAGGTCGACAACTGGTAGTCTCATGCGGCGGCACCCCTGAAGGCCAACCAACCAGAGAAGACTCGGTGGCGCTGATCATCGCCTCTATAACTTGCTAGAGAGCAAAAGCCAGCAGCGGGATTGTACAAGGTGACCAACCGTCCCGCTTTCGAGTCGTTCGTCCAGGCCTAATGTCAACCAAACAATGAAAACGACGCCTGCTCACGTTCAAATTTACAATAACTCAAAATAGAAAACCACTTAACAATCAACGGACAATGCACCGATGCAAAGTACGATTCTGGCAACGAACTTATGACCGGCAAACTACTTCATCCGTATCATTTTCGGTGGGCGAACCTGCTCGATCACCATAGACGGCACGGTGCATACGAAGAGTGTATAACATACACTTCATTCAACACGTCAAGATAACCAACGCACCACACTCTATTGATGAAAATATCCATCCGGTCATTTCACTCATAATTAACGAGCGCTCATAAGTCCCACCGGCACAGAATGAAATTCGACAAGAAGCTCACCGAGCTTCGGGCGAGCATCAGGAGAGCAGGCGGTGCGGTCGCACCTAGACCTCGTTCCGCGTGACTATCAGCTGCAACAATACATGTACCAACACAGCGCTAACAGTACTGGCAGCACTTATGCTGATGTTTGAGCACTGTCAAATGTAGTAGTAGCAACAAAGAACCAACAAAGAAGTGCAAATCACAATTCATATTCATTTCAATCTGCGCGTGCGTCATGACTGATGCGAAACCATAGAGCGGAAGAGTGGCCACGCCTCTCGTTACATACAACTATTCGTTCGCATTAAAGTGGAGATACTGGAGGCTTCAACACAAGAGTCCAGTACCCACGCGGAAGAGCTTCCATTTAGAAGCTAAAAATGCCGTGGCCCTCAGGATAAAAACTTACAGCGAGGAGCACTTGGTCGAGAAGCCGTTGGCGTACGTGTACACGTCCAGCACGAGGCCGCTGGTGGGCACGGTCAGGTCGCACTTAGGGGGGTTCAGCGTCACGATCTTCTTGATCATCGTGTTGCAGGCCGGCGACGCGCACATGAGTTTGTATTGGGCGTTGGTGGGAAGCGTCTTGGCAGTCAGCATGGAGTAGCCCGAGTCCTTGGAGCACTGGTTGAATGACGAGTCCGAGAGGATGCTCACAAGCGTCACGTACGCCGCCGTCTGCTGGGTGCTGGTGCACGCGGCGGCGTTGGCGGAACCCACAAGGGCCGCGACGGCAGCGAGCAGTGCGGTGAAGTTCATCTTGGAGGGTGGAGGTGACGTGGGGATGATCTCGTGAGTCTGATGGAGCAAATTGCAGAATGAGCAGGAGGGACCAGCACAATCGAAAGCAACGGCGCTCGTGCCCGGTATGCAAGAATTCCCGGGGTCTGTGCTACATGTATGGCAGTCGCTGGACTCAGTTCGAGTGGAAAGGCGGTCGTGGGATGTCCATCGAATGCAGCTCAGCCCTCCACGGCGTCTACAGCAAACGAGTGTTGGGCGATCTTGAGTACGTTCGGTGTATCGGGGGTGAATCCCGTGACTGCGTTTTTTTTCTATTCGCATCGGTTAAGAGCTGGTGCAGCATCAACTTGCCTTGCAGCCTGGATATGTACATGGTGGATCCCACCGTGGGATCCACCAAGGCAGGGATCCGTCTACCTGCAAATAAAAGACAGCCTGGGTTCACCCGTACGCGCTTCTCTTTTCGCAGATTCATTACAATGGCTGCAGAAGAGACCAATCGGTCACGCCGTAATGCAGCCCTGGTCGACGCCAGCCGTCGTGGGCGTTGCCTGTGATTCTGAGCCGCCGGCTCGACAACGAGCAGCATGTATACTGAGGTCGGGTTTGGCAAGTGTGAGAGATTATCGACACGCCTACTAATGCTGAAATCAAAGTGGAGGTAGCCTGCATTTTTTTCTTTCCCGTGACAAGACTTCTCGCTGCTTCGTATATTTCGTTACTTATCTTTATTGTAGGCAGCTTTTAATGGCAAGAATGACATTTATGGAAACGTCCATAGTTTTGTACAGGATTAATCATGGTCGAGCGATTCTATCTTAAATGATCATCCATATAGGGAAGATTGAGAAAGATACGTTGAGGACGACGAAGATACGCATTGTGTGGTTTTGATTAATCACGGATTAATACAGGAGCAACCATGGGCACACATTGCTTCGAGGCATGCTTATTAAGACGGGTCCGCATAGAGCCGCTTCTATCGAAGAACATGGAGCAGGTAGAGAATATTAGTTGCATATTAGTACTAGCGCTTGTTGAACCGCTGCGACGCCATGGATTACAAGCTACATGTATTCATCATAGAAGGAGTGGTAATCATAATAGGTTACCACGCACGTGGCCATAGCCTTAGCTGCTGCGCGACTTGGTTCGGAGGGACTTCTTCATCGTCGACTTCCTCGTCGCCTTCGCGCAGCGGGGGCATTTTGTCGTCAGTATCATCGCCGTTCACAGCCGTTGCTGTCGCCGAATCTTGAACACAGGACGGCGCATGGTGGATGTTTTTCGTAGGTCCCTGAGTATTAATGATCGATGCGAGCCATGGAACGAATTCGTCGAAGTACAAATATTTTCGCTTATGGCAAAGGTCAGTTATGTACAACATGCTGTTGTTCAAGATGAACGTGCAGCAATATTGTTTCTGGCGATTGAAGAGTTCAAGAAGAAGAACCCCTCTGGTACGAGTTGCTGTGCGCGGTGATTGACAAAGACTTCACGGAGATTGGAGTCTTGAACGCTGCCTTACCAAATGTGCGAGTTATACTTTGTCAATTCCACGTGGTGAAATTTTTGCGAGAAGAAATATCTTGTGATAATTACCGATTTAAGTCGTCGCAGAAGGACCAATTGCGAGCTGAGATGAACCTACTGGTGTATGCAAAAAGTGAGTGTGCGTATGAGAGACACCGGCGCTACATGACGTATCTGACGTTATTGGATCGAGGCATCCGTCTGGACGAGACTCTGGTGTTGCCCGGTTGATCATCCAATCGGCCACCAATCGGTCTCACAGTCGGGCACACAGTCAAGAGGTCCGTCGACTATTGGTGATGAAAACGTAATTTCTGCATCCTTTCGAGCAGTACTTTCAAAAGAATTGGGATAGCTGCAGAGAATTGTGGTGTTCGTATACGAAGCAGAATGCAGTGACATTCGAAAATAATACGAATAATCGGCTGGAGTCCTCGCAGAAGCACATGAAGGAAGTTGTAAACGCTTTGATGGGGTTGGACGAGTGCATAGCTACAATAATGGTTTATTAAGACCGCTCCGAACGCCTTCTCTACGACAAGGGAATCAAGATATATCGTATTCATTATGAAGGGACCGTGAGATGAGACTAATCGCGAGTCTGTTAGTAAGCATGTGTGCACGCTTATCTACGAGCAGTATGCGTACTCCACCGTCCGGCTTCACGCGAGTTTTACGAGGCGTTTCCTGGAATGATTTTGATTAAGAATACTGCTGTTGGGGAAGCTACGTTAGACAAACCGAGTGTGGAATATACAGTTACCAAGTCTACGTGGGAATGCCCCTGCTTATTTATGACCGCACGATTTTACCGTGTCGGCACGTGTGTTACACTCGAAAGATGCTGGGGATGGAGACAATAATCCCTTTGCAGTTGCTACATAAGAGATGACTGTTATCGGCGATGATAACGGAAGATGAAGCTGCTGATATTCCGCCGCATTCGTTCGATATTAGTTCGATTCCCCAACAACCGAAGTCACCCTGGAACCTGAGCACAAGTTTCGAGAAGCCAACCATCTGTCGGCTTCAATCAGTGAATCTATTGCAAGTTTGGGCATGATGGAATTCCGCGTAGCCATGAAGGCGTTGTAAAGTATCTGCGCTATTCACAGAGAAAAGAATTAATGCAGTTGGCGGAGGCGCGAGCAATTGATGAAGATTCAGCTGTATTGGAGAGCGACATCGGATATGTAGGTCTCGCCGAAGATGAAGTTGGGCCCACTCAATCGGGAGTACAGTTGATTTCACAGTCTGTACCACAGTGGTGACACAGGTGGTTACGCTATCGAAAAAGTTGGTGGAGTGGGTGGCGTCGGATCAATTGGCAGTGACTTAAATCAGCGATTCTCGTCAAGAACCCAAGGAACAATCTGAACAATCTGAGCTATACAACCACCAGCCACTAGTAGAGACTCCAGCAGTTTGTCCTACGGCTTCGCTTCCTATGGCAGAAGAAAATGATCAGGAGCAGTCAGGGGACGAGACTACAATACCGCACCCCCTACTAGATTCCGAACCACTAAACTCCACAGTAGTTGGCTTTAAGATTACAATTCCGACAAAGACACGCAGTCATCCCAGACAAAACGCAGAGCTGAAAAAGTCAAAACAAATCTGTGGCCCTCTGTCTATACAGAGGACCAAAGATGATTCGGATGTGCACGAGAATCAGTTGAGTGTAGCTAGACTTGCTGACGTGTTATCTCACGGCGTTACATTCAATGAGTGCGCGGACAAGTAGACAATTTACAGGCTTCGTGCTCGAAAAGAAAATGAAACCGTCAACACCATATATTATCGATAAACTCCTTGCTTCAAAAAGTATTGCTGGATCCATTGGAGATTTTACGAGTTTTGTCACCCGATCTGATTAACGTGCGTTGTTCAAGATTACAACGCTCCAAAGAAACACCGAGGGCTGGCGCAGCGAGATGTTGCAATCGAGTTCCTTGGACTGGGGACTACTGCATCAACTACTCTATAATAAAAGATTGGTATCGAGCGTTGTCCGCTTTGAATATCATCGACAAGACACGATTATGGGTCCAAGCGATTGACTTTCAACTACCATTCCAGTGTCGTACCAAGTGAGCATTTCTCCACGAAACTGAACACCATATCTATTCTATCAGAAGACAAGATAATCTGTATATTTCTCCTTCATTTTTTCGCATCTACTGACACACTTTTTTTGTTTGTTTATGTAATGAGTATTTTGGATTTCGCCTGCGAATTTCAACTAAGTGATCGCGCCATCATGCAAGCTTTGTCTAAGCTACTTGGACTTAGATCAGATGTGGTGGTGCTTGCCCCGATTCCAGTAGTTGCTCGTGGTGAAATCCTAGTATCAGACAATGTCATAAAATACATGGTCCGGGCATCACGAGTCAGCGGATCCTGATTCCAGTTAACTGTAACATCAATCATTGGTGTGAAATCATGATCAACCTCGGAAGCAGTGAGGTCCAATTTACAAACCAACGGCGTCAAGCTACACGTCAACAGTTCGAGCTGCGGCACCGAAGATGCTCTGTACTTGCCTGAGACAGAGGGGCGATATCGTGTAAGTCACAATTTCACCATGTGGGTGTACAATTCGGCAACTACAACTGCGGAATCTCGTCATGTTAGCTTTCGAATTATTTGGTGGGGCCCCCGATACCGACGAGCTTTGTTAGAACACATCTACGATATCGATATCTTCGTATTCTGTTGTGATAACTTTCAATACATGTTAACTCAGCTTCTTTGATATCTCCCAAGTTGGCTTGTCGTCTACGTGTCTGTCAAAAAGTCAGGTTATTTAGAGCTATCTACCCCATGGACATGATGGCGCACCCTTGGTCAGTGTGCTGTCTACAGCTACATGATGGCCCTGCGAAGTGGTCTTAGTTTGTCAAGAAAACAGTTATGTCTGTAAAAATACAGCTGTGTAGAGCTACCCGATCGGCAAGGTGGTGTGCCTTCATTATCCGGAAGATGTATGCTATACACCGGATCGAACTGAACCGAAAAACAGATGTTTTGCCGTCGGGCAATTCGGGCACAATCGGTGTTTCGTCGGGTGCAATTGGCTCGTCTCGTAAACTGACAGTCGGTCGCAATTTGTATTTTTTGCTGTACAATAATTGCACTGGTTGCATCGATACATCTCCAGAATCGATCTCGAAAAAATAGTTGCCTGTGTACTTTGCTGGCATGCGCATGAAGTACTTCGAAGCAGATCTTCCCATTCGCAACAGAATAGTCGGTCGTGCTTGCGATGATCCAGGAATTCAGCTCACACGGAATCAATTTCATTCATCTTTCTGACGATTTCTTCTGGTACGAATAGGTTTTAATTTTTTATCTTGCCGCGACACCCTGCGACGACTCGATCCGCTGCATTATGCGAGTGGCCAGGAAGGAGTAATAACAGAACTACTTTCTTGTAGAACACAATAGATAGCATCGCGTAGAACATGAATACCGCACGTGATTTATTTTGCCCAACACAATTGTCAAGCACTTGTAGTAAGGTGGGTGTGCGTTGGGGGCTGTCGTGACCATCTTGCTAGAAGCGTTTACGCTGGTTCAGATTGTCCAAAAGCCAGAGGCTGCACATTGCATCAGCGCCTTTGCCTTGGGCACGCTCGTCATACAGCAGAACTTGGTTAATTCCATTCGTCAAGTCCGCCACCACGAAATTATGAATCATAAGGTTCGATTTGAAGTAGTCGGCCGAAGGCCTTCTACTATTGTACACAAGCAAAGGAAAACTGCCCCCAACGTCTTCGATTTGAATATGCATCAGTGGTACACTGCTATGGATTACATGTGTCATAGTCAACGGCATTTCGGAGTGGTCTGGAATAATCTCTGTCGGCACGGCTTGCTGTGGTGCGATGGCTGACACATTGTCTTACAAAATCGGACATGTCCGTCTTTGATTAATCGCCGCATCCAAATGCAGTTGCTTTTCAGCTTGCAGCTCTATCCGATCAGCGTCAGAGAGGTTGAAATCTAAAAGAGCAGTCTCGATTCGAACACAAGCATCGCACAAATCTTGTTTTGTTCGAGATAATTTGACTCCTGGAAACTTCAAGTGAACATATTGCAGCCAGCGAGAGTACTCCATCACACGGCGTGTGGCGTGTGCCACTTTCGCTTCGTAGTTCTCCCACAACGTTTTCCACGTTACACTAGGATCGGCCTTGTATTGACGCGGCCGACGTTGGGAACAGAGAAATCCGTCTACGAGTTCCCAATCCTTGCATGTCTGTAGAAAAAACTCCACAACATCATCGGAATAAGCATGAGAAGGGAGTTATGCCACCCTACGAGTATGAAATGCATCGGTTCCATTCTTCCACAAATTCTTCAGCCGTCTTAACTTGGTCCCACCAATTCCGAAAATCAATCGGATCTGTGCGTCCGGCACACCCTGTTCAATCAACGACATCACCATGCCTTCGGCTTGTTCATGTTCAGATCCGCCCCATCGTGATCGAGCGATCGGTATCTGGATTGAAGTTTCCGCACCTCGTCCTCACCCAACCGAGCATACGCACGCTCCAGAGCACTCGGCCGTTCTCGCTGTGGGCGCTGTTGCCGTGGTGTGGTCTGGCTAGCGCCACCAGGTCCACCCTACGCCGCTCGGTGCTTATTAGAAGCAACTAACCGAAATGAAGGTACTGTACCCCTCCAAACAACCACCGCGATAAAAAATAAATATTTCAAAATCTGTGGGCGGTGACCCGGTCACCCCCACTGGTTCAATTAGGCAAGTGATAACAAATCTGCCCTTTAGGCTGAGGGAAAACCATGACCAACCACGGCATGGTTGGTCTGGCCGAAGACCTCGCCAGTGGCTACGCCTGACCTCAACTACAACACTGCGGTCACCATCTTGAAGTGTACCTCGGACTTGTCGTGCTTGCTGAAATCCAACTATCCCCCGAAGCGAAGACTCACATCATTGCTAGCTTCGACTCTTGTTAGCACATTGAACACTTCAACAACCTCATCAGTAATTACATCTACAATTTCATGATATGCCACCTAGCTCTTCGTGTCCAACTAGGCCTACTTTTCGACCTCCATAAACCGTGGCTCGTACATCCGCATTTCCAATGGTGTCATCTTACTCGTCACCATCCGCTCTCTAGCGAGAAGTCCATTCGCTGACCACTGAGATATCCACTTGGATGCCAGCAAGAACACCATTCGTACACCAGCGGGATTCCCGTTAACTACCCGAGCGAATTACCGTTTGCTCACCTTTGCAGAACTCAGATTAATCCTTCGACTTGTGTTTGGCACTCCCCCTGCCATTCAGACCCACCATCTTGTTCCAGAACGCCACGATCGTCCGACTTCTGCTCCCCCCCCCCCCCCGAACTAAAATCAATGGGGATCACCCGAGGACGCTCTCGTAGTAATCCGAGGTGGTCCTGTGCCAGTCCTTTCGTAAATGTGTCTGCAATATTTGTCGTCACTTACTCTAGTATGATTGCTTTCGCCTGCATATGCTCCCGAATGAAATGATAACGAACGTCAATATGCTTTAACGGTGAGTGATGAGTCGGATTTGCTGCAATAGCGATGCAAGCTTGATTGCCTTCGTAGGTGCGAGTCTCCGTCTGCTGATACCCGAGTTCCGATAGTAACTGGCGAATGAAGAGTACCTCGCGAGTGCAGTGCGCGAGCGCAATGTACTCAAGCTACGATGCGCTGCTTGCGACTACTCTAGGTCATCACACAATTGCCAACAAACGTGACGTAGCCTGACACAGATTTGCGATCGTCTTCGACTGCAGCATAATCCGAATCAGAGAAAGCTGACAGTTTGCTTCAGCACCGCTAAATTCAAGACCGTGTGTCGTAGTTCCTTTGACGCACTTGATAATTTGCCTCGCCGCTTCCCAGTGTGGTTTTCATAGGCATTTAGAAAGTGGCTGACATCCTGGATGGAGTACGCTAGGTCCGGTCTTGACCCGATCTTCAAATACATAAGACGCCGGACGGCTTGTCGAAAAGGTTTCGTCGTGAATTCCGCCACAATGTCTCCTATTGCTTCCGCGCTCACCGTTTTCTTAGTTTTTTTCGAAGTCGACGGCACGTTAGCAGCAAATACATGTTGCATATTAAACCGTTCCACAATCTTGTCAGCGCTGAGTTGCTGGTTGATCCGCAGCTTCCGTTGTGACCTGTCACGAATTACTTTAGTAGCCAATATGTAGCTGACTGGACCCATGCCCTTGGCTCGGAAAACGTTTGTGAAGCTCGCCTTCACTTCAGCAACCTCTGCTAGCGTCTTGGCGATCAACACTAAGTCATCCACGTAGATAACCACAATTTGCGTCATCCCATCCCCAGTTCGAATAAAAATACAGGCTTCACACTGCAGGGATTCGAATCCAGCGGAGGTGAGATACTGTATCAACGCCTTGTGCCATGCCCGTGAAGCTTGTTTTACCCCGTAAAGGCTCTTTAGCAAGCGGCATACGAGACCCTCTTGACCTGGCACCTCCAGTCCCTGTGGAAGCCGCATGTACACTTCCTCCTCGAGCAAGCCGTTCAAGAAGGAGGTCTTTATATCCATCTGCTCGCATTCCAGGTCCTCGATGCACACAATTGCTAACAGTACCAGAAGTGATTCCAGACGCACTACAAGTGCGAATACATCCTCGAAGTCGATATACTAATCTGCTGACACCCAATTACCGCTGGTCAAGCTTTGTATCGCTCAAGAGTGCCGTCGCTGTTGAGTTCCGCTTGAAGATTCATTTGCATTCGAGAGCCCGTTTACCTGGTGGAAGTTTCATCAGTGTCGAGGTCTTGTTTGGAAGAAGCGATGCGATTTTCGCATCCGCTGCTTTCTCCATCTTGGAGCATCTGGGCGCGCCATTGCTTCTCTGTAGTTACTAGGGTCAATGTCCATACCTTAAGCAGCGGCCGCACTTAGCATCTCCTTGTGCGTAAGGTTCTCGAGTGCCACGAGAACTTCAGCTTGCTTTTGCTTGCGTGGCCGATAGTCGGTGCGTATGCAGTTAATTGTGGCTGCACCATCGCAATAATTCACTGTCTCCATGTCGAATCCGGCAACAAAATCTTCGAGAAGCACAATATCGTTAGCTGACGGGTTTTCTTCGACAGGACGTTGGCTGTAGAACAGCAAGTCCACTTTAGATGTTGCTGTGCGTGAATAATATTCCAAATCCATGGAGCCGAGCGCTTGCGAAACTCTTGCAGCTTGAGCTTCGTACTGCTGTAGAATTGCTTTCGTCGAACGTCATACGAACGGAGGTGGTAATGGCGCCCTGGTCGCAGTCGAGGATCTTCCATTTCTTTTGGTGCGACGCGTAGCCCACACAGATACCTCGAATGGCCTTTACATGAAGTTTTCACCGTTTGACACCTGATCGTCCGCTAGAATTGGTCTTGGATGCCACGTACGCGTACGCCAGTGATCCAACGTCCGAAGGTTGTTTACATCGGGCGGATGTCCGCGCCACCTCTCAGAGGGCGTCATGCCAGTGCCTAATTCGAGTGTGCGATTGTAAGTGTGGACCATCGCGAGAGCCGCCCCAAAGCTGCTTCGGCGATCCGCCGGAGATGAGAATTGACCGAACTTTGTTGAAAACAATTCGAAAGCGGACTTCGGCCATACCATTCTGCTCCGGCGTGTATGCAATTGTGGTTTCACGCTGAATGACAAACTCACCGTCGAGATATTCATCACCATTGTAGCTGACGAAGCGATCGATTGTACTTTGTTTCGACCGCCGCTTTGTAGTCTAGGAAGCAGGTCAACATCTCAGATCGTTTACGCAGCAGCCGAACAGTGCAGTACCGCGAATATCCGTCGACGAAAGATAAGACGTAGCGTTCTAGCTTGATGGACGAAACTTCGCTGGTCCAACGATGTCACTATGAACGACGTTATTGCAGCCGTCCAAATCCGCGCGCGGCCCCATTTTAAACGTAGCTCGGCGCTTCATTCCCAGCTCGGACGCATCGCACGTTATGCTTTTCTGCTCTGGTAGGAAGTCCATTCCGGTCGTGATCTTAGACCGCGCCATTTTGCGAAGGGTTTGCTTGTTGGTGTGGCCGAACCGGTGGTGCAGCAGATCCAGCGGTCGGTCAGGTCGCACAACAAGTGCTGTCGAAGTCAATAGCTCGGCATGTAGTACATACAACTTGCTGACGGCCTTACACGTCACCCGATGCGAGTCCAGATCCATCGTAACGGAACCTCGTGTCGTGTGGAAGTCAAATTTATCCCCAGCTTGGGCAGCTTGGTACACAGATAGTAGTTCATTTCCAGCGTCGGCACGTAAAGTACCTTGTGGAGCCTGATGCGTGCGGTTTGCCCGCTATTCACGAGCGCATTTTGCAGCACCGTGCCAATACCTGTGACTGAAGTAAGCTTGGCAGTTGCAACCCGGACTTGATGACCGGAAACTGCGTCAAACTTTTCGAAAATCGATCTGTCAGACGTCATGTGCTGTGTACAGCCGGAGTCGATTACCCAGGAAGTCGACCAATGCTCTATGCTCGCTGTCATGGCGCGCACTTCCATTGCTGTGAGACCCCAAACTTCTCCAGCGAGCACGGAGGGAAATTGCTCAGCCGATTCGGTAGCATTAGGCGCCGGGGTTGCAGCAATTGCGGCGTGAGCTTTTGGCTCAGTTTGTTTGTCAGGAACCCCACGCTCTTGGAGGTGACGAAGTCGCAGTCGACACACTTGCTTTTGGTGACCTTCTTTGCCGCAATAGAAGCAGGCTGGTCCATGCTTCACCCGCTGTGGGTATGGGGCAGCTCGATGAGGGTGAGGGCGACTTGAACTAGAAAAGTTTCTGAGAGCTGCAACAGATGCCTCCGCCAGCTTGTATACCTCGTACTTGTTCACGGCGAGCACTGCGGTCGCCCGCTCGGTAATCGGGGCCGTTTGTTTGTGTGAGCATCGTGAGTACTCAGCCATCACGTTGCCTTCCATCGTCGACCATGGTAAAGGGCGATCCTGGGTCTGGGTAAAGTATACATTTTTATAATGTGCCCATGATTCCGGCAAGCTGGTCAAGAGTTGACACACACGCTCTTTGTCGTCAACAGCTTTTCCTTGCCTGGCGAGTTTGTTGGCGAGGGGTCGTGAGCTTGTTGAGGTGTACTGTTATTTTCTGGCCATCCTCGTATTTCAACGAGATGAACTTCTCACGCAGTGCCACTAGATTTCCCCAGGTATTAGCCTCGTACGTTTCTCCAAGTACTCGAAGACTTCGTAGGCGAAGCTCTTAGCTCCAACACTAACCAGTAGTTCGTCAGTCAGTGTTTCAAGCAGGAAAGCTTTGGCCATTCGTTCGCGATGCGCGAAGTGCTCTTCGTCGCGCCGCGAGCCTCTGCGTGGCGGCTTCTCCTGCAGCGTGGCAATGTCCCAGATATTCTTCGCCTCCATCATGGCTTGCACCCGCGTCTTCCAAGCGGCGTAGTTGCTCCCAATGGAGTTCTTGTCAGCATTCCGCTTCAGCATCATCGTGATGGCGCTGCGTAGTAGAGAAGAGTCGAGTGCGCCTTTTGGAAGCTTGGGCTTATAACCTTTTATTCATTGCTGTGCAATTATGGAAGTGAGAACAATTCTGCACTTCAAGCTGAGGGAAAACCATGACCAACCACAGCATGGTTGGTCTGGACGAAAACCTCGCCAGTGGCTACACCTGACCTCAACTACAACACTACGGTAACCATCTTGAAGTATATCTCGAACTTGTCGTGCTCGCTGAAATCCAACAGCAATAATGCATGCATTTGTCTTTTCATTGCGTTCTCGGGGTAGAGATATCCGCGTGGTGATTTGTTTGTGATTTTTTAGGTCTAATCGGCCGCTATCACATGAAAATCTCGATAAACTGAAACTATGGGAAACGTTTCCGGACAGTTTCCAGTTTGCCAAAACGTTATCAGGCCTAATTCTCGGGGACTGTATAACATAGAAAAAGATCGGCAACATACTGATGAACTGTATACCGGTACCAACCACTTGCTGCAATTGAAAAGCATTCACTCAATACATGCACATCAGGGTCCCCTCCCTCACCAATCCACCACCGTTTCCTACCGAGGTGTTAAACTAATTCATGCGCTCTACGCTAGCGAAGTAGATCCTTAAGTAGCCTATACTTGTATTCCGCACGTAGTAAACAAAAAAGATCTTAGCTGATGAAACGCGATATGGATACACGTACAAGGAAATAGTCTACTGTAAATTACGGGCTCACCGGAACAGGTGTAAAACGTCCCATTGCTATATATAAACATTGAAGCTTTTACGTGATAAGAAATCAGTAAATGTAAATCATTGGAAAGTTCATAATCTTTATGGTTTTACTTATAAATAGGCCTCGATTTCAAAAGCTTGCCATCGTCGCGTTAGGGCCCATTCAACCAGACACATAGTAGACTATCTGATTGGGCACCAAAGGATCAATCGGGCTGTTGTCACTACTCGAGTTCAGCAAATACGGTAGTCCCCCCACAACTACTCATCACCTCGTATCAAAAGCACAATGCAACACATTTGATTAAATGAGCGACTGCTGAAATCGAGGCAGCTCAAAATGTTAATAATACTCGGTGCTACTATCGGATGAGTGATGGTCTACCCCGGCCACTGCAGTTGCAAGTCGCAATTGTCGTCTTCTGCTGGCTCGCCGGTTGGCCTCGAGGCGTCGAGACCTGCGTTCGGATCCGATCAAGTACAAGCGGCGCAGATAGTTCATGTAGTCAATCCCATCGTTCGCGCGAAGCGGGTGCGTCCATGCGTGCAGATTGGTAAGAGCAACACATGCTCGAAAAAAGGTCTCGTAGTTGTCTTATTGCCAGCGATACTTGTCCGCGCAAACGGCCCAGAGAGTGCATAGTCTGCCAAAGTAGTTCTCAACCACGACTCTGTCTGACGAAATGTCATGGTTGAAAGCTTCTTCGGCAGCTGTCAAGGGGTGGATGGTCGGCAACGAACGGGGTGGATGACACGCATTTCAGTCGCTAGACCCTGGTACCTCTGTCGGCTAGAATTGCCCAAGCCTCGGGGTACTCGTCGTGCAAGGGGTCTCCGTCGTGCATAGTGTCTTCTGCAGTCGCCTTCGTGGCTGCGGCAACGTGAAATGCTTTGTTCTCCTAAAGATAGTGATGTCGGCCACACTGCCCTTGTAGTGATGCGAACAATTGATAGCTTGCCCAGTAGGATCACAGAACCTTCGGTCATGAAGCCATGTAGCTTATGCGTTTTGTATACGCAGCACGTTCCTGCTGCGTACCGCTAGGCATGTTTGCCTGCTGGAAGGTGACATCCACGGCGTAGTGAACAGCAAGGTAGTGATGAAAGCCATGTCCCGCTACGATCATTGTCTTCGTTGACCATTCGCGCTCGGTGTGTTCAACAAAAATCTTGTAGAGATAAGGGGCCAGGTCTTGATGCTGAAGCTGTTGGCGAGCATATCCCGCCGTCCGCAGTTCTTTAGGACACAGAGGGTCATGAATAGACATCCATAGGCGGGTGGCGGCACTTGTTACCACGGCCCACGTTCCACCGAGTGGACATGAAGCTGCTTACGCGGCGCCTAGAGACCTCGCCGAGTGTAAAGTTGCACATCTTCAACACACCGTCGGACTACAGTCGACTGAAAGGTGTCTAGAATGGGGTGGGGTGAGTCTTCGTCGCCGTCGCTCACGGGAAGAGGGTCGTTGCTGTGGCGAGCGCGTTTGTTGACGCGAGCGGTTTCAAGTTCTTGCAGCTGCAAGAATGATCGGCGAGCATCACGTCGAGTGATAGGAGCGGCCGAGCTTCTCGAAGAGGTTGCCGTGGGTGCGGTGGCGACTGGAGACGGGGTGCGAGACGTGGGTGCGTGCCATGGGGACTTAGTTGCTAGACGGAGGATTGAAAAATGAGCGGAGGGTCTCACCAAAACGGTGAGGGAGTTCGTGCGATATTCGCTCGCACGCACGGACTCGGCGTTGCACTCACCCCTCTTGTGCTCGAAGGAGCTTTCCCTTTGAATGTCCCAGTACGGAATTCTTCTTCTGCTCGGTTCTAAGGGTGAAGCTCTGCTTCTGCTATCGAGATCTAATGATAGTACTAAGGTGGGTCAAGGCCTGTTTACGTTCTTTCTCTGTCCTGGGTTTCTTTGTTTTTTACGGTGTTGCACTGAGCCCGTGCGTTGCAGGTGAACCCGTGGTTTAAGGTACAACGGCCCAAATCCTGCCGCGGGAAAGAAAAAATGCACGCTGCCTCCACTTCGACTTTTTTAGCATTAGTAGGCGTGTCGATAATCTCTCACACTTGCCATACCCGACCTCAGTATACATGCTGCTCGTTGTGGAGCCGGCGGCTCAGAGTCGCAGGAAACATCCACGACGGCTGGCGTCGATCAGGGCTGCATTGCGGTGTGACCGATTGGTCTGCTCTGCACCCATTGCAGTGAATCTGCGAAAAGAGAAGCGCGTACGCATGAAGTCACGGTGAACCCAGGCTGTCTTTTACTTGCAGCTAGACGGATCCCTGTTTTGGTGGATCCCATGAAAGTGGCTACGCATACCGTCTCACAGAGTGAGATTATTTTTTTTGTATAGAACCGGTGTCTTAGGAGCTCCATATGGGATGGGTGAGGATAGGCTTGGCATACGACCATCACTCCTGATTGGCGAGCGTCCGCAACTCGAAGGGGGGAATCCGAAAGAGGGGGCCCGGGGGTGTAATGGAGCCCTCGGTGTTCGACGCACGCCGTGCAGCCAACGTCGTTGGGGAATTCACCAGCCGTAACCGAAGCAGCCACCGGCCATCAGGGAGCAAACGTCGAAGCAAGAAGCATAAGCGCTACCTTTCTGCCAAAACGACCAAGAGACTCCGTTTGACTTCACCTCATCGACCTCTTCAAGCCCAGCGAGCGTGTTTACGTCCTGAATCCTCTGGTGAGGGCTCTAAACTGGAGAGTAGTGGCAGTTTTGACACAATCGAGTCCACCAACAGTTCCGTTGAGGTGCTAATCGAACTAGCGGACAACGGGATTGGCGGGACGGAGTGGGACGATGGAAACCCACGCGACACTCAAGGGATATGTCCCTTGAACGATCTAGTGCAGGTCCCCAGGTTGGACGTGCGAAAGTTCTCGTCATTGAGGAGTTTGACAAGTACCTCTCTCTATCTACAGCAAGCGTACGTTCCGGGTTTGTACTTGTTTGTACTTGGAACGGACTCACACTCTCAGACTGTATCTCAGTCAACTACTGCAGTACAGGCCTAGATTTCATGATGTCTAGTCTAACATGTTGCGCTGATTACAGATTTTTCATGCGGAACATCTACACCAGTTCGCACTCGGAACAAACGGATCACTAAGAACGGTCGTAGAGTTCCATTCATCCCGGACCACTTCCAGTTCTACAGTATGATGTATAAGTGAACACATGGAGGTGATCCGGTCAGTTCGGTGTCGCGACCAAGCACTGGACAACGTCCTCACCACTTCTCGCGTCGAATCGGCTGCTCAGCGCAGGTGTGTTTATGCGGGTAATTTGTCTTTGCTGCTCCATCGTCTGACATTGTATATTTTGCATTGGAGATTAACTTGTGCGTTAAAGGAGATGGTGATAACTGGGGTGTATGCATTACACACCAAGTGCCACGCCATAACCATGAAGTCAGCCAAGAAGTGTTCAAAACTTACCGCGAAAATTGGCGTATCGAAGAAGAGGGCGTGATCGACACTGTGCAGACTCTTCGCCGCTGTGGAGCAAACAGAAAAAACATTCTATAGTTCATCATGGAGAATACGGTGGCAGAGCCGACAATCAAAGATGTGCATAACCTACTGGAGAAAATGAAGCAAGAAGAATACACGCACGCGTCGACAGAAGAACGTGTCCAAGCTTTTCTCGAGGACTTCGCACGGGATCACGGAAACGTAGCCAGAATTGTCGTTGACGAGGTAAGTCTACTGCACTTGCTTATTCTATTACACAACTAACACGCTTTTTAGCAACGGTAATTGGCAGGGTAAAGCAAAAATGCACCTTCATACAAACGGGTCACATGCGTCAAATGTTCCGGCACTTCCCCGAGGGACACCTTATTGATGCCACCTACAACACAAATGCTGCCCGGTATAAGTTATTTTCATTTAAGGTGCAAGACGCGTTTGGGAAAGGTCAATACGTGCAGGTGAGACGCTATTCCGGTCTTCAAATTGTGACAACGTCTTGGATTGTGCTAACCATCTGAGGCTTTGTATTGTTTACCTTGTTTTTTCTGTATGCAGCACAGTCTGGTCGAGAATGAGCAGAAGCCGACGCTGAGGTTCTCGTATAAACAGTTCAAGGCAAGCTGTCCTGAGTATGATTCGACTGCTGTGATTATTGTTGTCAAGGACTTCACAGAAATCTCGGTTTTGGATGACGAATTTCCGAGCGCACGCATTCTTCTGTGCCATTTTCACGTGGTGAAGGGCTTCAAGCAAAAGGTAGCTAAAGAGACGTACCGGCTGGATGTGTTCTAGAGGAACGAAATGAAGAGGCTTTCGAGTTTGGTAGTTAGTGCTACACTGAAAAAAAGATTTGATCAAATCGTGGAAACTATAAAGGTTATTCTACGGGACGATGATAAGATTCATCGCTGGTTCAAAATGTTTAGCGAAAATTGGGGTTCTAGTAAGGAAATGTGGAACTCCATTTACCGCGGCAGCATTCCCCATATGGGCAACCAAACCAACAACAGGTAAAACTATTGAGAATAGGCGGTCACGGCTTCTATGTAACTAAAACGTTTTATTTGTGAATATAGACTGGAGTCAAGATAATAAAAACGCAAAAGCCTGGTGGACACCTCAACCTTGGTGGACGATTCTGTGACTTTGATTCTGTTCTGGCAATCCGTTTAAGAAAAGGAGTGGCAGCGAAACCTTAATCGACTCGGTGCGTATCACAACGCTAACTATGATGTGGAGATGGGAAAGCTGGCAAATGTCATATCAGGCCACGCTGTTGCGCAAGTTAAGCAGCAGTACGACTTTGCGATGCTGCCAACAACTCGCTACCGACACTACCCTCTCTCCATACCCCCTACGTGATGATTCACTTTTAAGCTCCGGATACAACAGATGAAACCGACCACTTTGCGTGTGATACTCCGGACGAGTACACACTCAACCTGCTCGAGTGGACATGCTCTAGTATTTTCAACGTGACCCGCCACCTTCCGTGTCGCCATATCATATATTACCGCAAGCTGACGAACTGTTCACAGCTAGTACCAGCGTCTATTATCAAGTCACGTTGGTTGATTGACAATTTTTGAAGATTCAAAAATTCAACATTTGAGGATGATATGGAACCCTTTTACATGCCGACAATTGATTATTCTACATCCGCATGTCGCGCTCTGTCACAAACGAGAAATACAAGGACCTACTAGCAGTTGGAAAGGAGATCGCTGCATTTGGGTGTCCGTGGGGAACCTGAGCTCAAATTGAGTTAAAATTGCTGATGACGGAACTTCTGAGCGACTTGAAGACGGAAAGTGCTCAACTTTTCAGCCCATTGCAAGTGAAAACGATGTGAGCTCAAGCGATGCCGGCCAGAAGGCTACACCAGATGCTGAAAGCGTTTGCGCTCCTGATAGAGGCGAGAAGACAATGAGGAAGCCTCAGCCGAACGTGGATCAGAATCTGGTATCCGAAGCGGATATCAAACCCCGGGCAAGAATGACACGGAATCCGTTGACCAAGGCAGCAATCAAACCTGTATCGAGAAAGACACGAGACGTTGACACCACGCCGATTTATTTGGGACCACGGAGAGAGTGGAACACTCTCAGCCTGTTAAACATTATCAGCCTGTCATACAGTCTCAGACTGTTAAACAGTAGGCGCGTCTGACTCCGTTGCGCCAGGAACTGAACCTGACCCGGAAGCCATGCAGCAAAGTCCGGAATTAAATTCGTAAGAGATGAAAGAAATTCTAGAAACCTTTGGCGACCTCAGCCCGCCTTCACCGATGGAAAAGATTCTCAAGCCATCTACAGATAGGGTGCAGCGATTACAGAAGGCGAAGCGGTCAGAATTGTACAACAAATTGAGACTGTACAACCCCCTGCACGTGTCCAGACGACACGCCAGCGTAACTGGAAAATTTCGGAGACGGCGAGCCGACCCGGAGCACCCAAGGGCAGTCGTGCGAAAAGCAAGCAGCAAAAAAAGAAAGATATGAAAGCCACGTTGGCACGAGTTGATGCAGTTGCGAAGAACACGACAATAGCATTGCTTGAAATCCTCACAGAGGCCTGTGCCTCTAAAGCGCCTTACGTTATTTACGCGGCGCCCATGAGGGAGCTGACCCTTCGCCAGCTGAGGCGATCAAATATTACGGTAGCAGCGAGGTCAGGCGGAAAGCACCCGACTCCAACGCACGAAGTGATATCGGTGCTGGCATTACCGACTCTGAATGCATGAACGACACAAATCGCTCGCTTCCAGAATGTGTGGAAGTCTGACCATGACACAATAATTCCGAGATCTCAAATCGTGGTGACTGTCAATGGTGTTACCTGTGAGGTCTGCATCGTCGATGACATGAAGAAGTGGCATACTATGGTTCAAAGGTTCGCTGAGATTGACGCGTGCGTGAAGTGGGTCCATGGCATAAACTGGCGGATAGGTGTTGATGTACCAGGAAGCGAGCCAGTTATACAGCCGCGTGAAGCTGCACTTAGGTTGAAGGCAATTCGAGTGCTGGATAAAGATTTTTTCCTGACAACATTCTGCGGAAAGCAACAGATTCAAGAGAGTGTCTGGACCGGGCAACCCTTCGAATGATACAACTCCACATACGCACATGTAAGGCAGTCGCAATTCCTGCCAACGTGCTAACCTTACCTCTTCATCTGCCGGAGCGTCTTCCAGCTCAAGATGTATTTCAAGTTTTGTTCAGTGAGCAGTCCCCATGCTGACAGTACCCGTGAATGTGGGCGGAGACCATTGGTGCGGTATTGTAGCGACGTGAAAAAGGGCACCGTTACCGTGTTTGACCCTCTGCCGGCAAAGGACCGGGTTGGACGACTTGAAGCTATTGCTAAGAAGGAGTTATATCCGCTACTACCGACACGCGAAGAAGGTTACACATGTACTAAGTTCTCGACGATGACCCAACTCGACAACTACAACTGCGGGGCGTTTACCCTCATCTTTTTCGATTCTGATTAGCGGTGCGAGGGTAATTGATCTCGACGACGGTGTAGACGAGGTAGAGCTAATGCAGCTTTTTAGGTATAAATACTTGTGCTACTCGCTCGCTTAAACGAACAAATGCATTTCATTTTTTTTCTTTCGAGCAGCACATTATCAAATGCAAAAGCAGCACCTTTGTGGGCGTGATTCCCTGTCTTCACCAGCACCAGTCTGCTGAAAGACATAGCGAAATTTGCAATCGAAAGCGACAAACACTCCTGTTTAATGGCTATTCTGCGTACACCGGCTGCTACTGCCCATCCAATTTCAGTCTTAGACGGTCATCGAGATCTACAGACTGTTTCGAGACGGTATGATTTTCATACAGTCTCAGGGGGTTATGCACCAGAGACGTCTTTCTCTTGCCGAGACGGTATGCGTAACCTCTGTCTGGATCCCAACGTGGATCCCACGATGGGATCCACCATGTACATATCCAGGCTGCAAGGCAAGTTGATGCTGCACCAGCTCTTAACCGATGCGAATAGAAAAAAAAACGCAGTCACGGGATTCACCCCCGATACACCGAACGTACTCAAGATCGCCCAACACTCGTTTGCTGTAGACGCCGTGGAGGGCTGAGCTGCATTCGATGGACATCCCACGACCGCCTTTCCACTCGAACTGAGTCCAGCGACTGCCATACATGTAGCACAGACCCCGGGAATTCTTGCATACCGGGCACGAGCGCCGTTGCTTTCGATTGTGCTGGTCCCTCCTGCTCATTCTGCAATTTGCTCCATCAGACTCACGAGATCATCCCCACGTCACCTCCACCCTCCAAGATGAACTTCACCGCACTGCTCGCTGCCGTCGCGGCCCTTGTGGGTTCCGCCAACGCCGCCGCGTGCACCAGCACCCAGCAGACGGCGGCGTACGTGACGCTTGTGAGCATCCTCTCGGACTCGTCATTCAACCAGTGCTCCAAGGACTCGGGCTACTCCATGCTGACTGCCAAGACGCTTCCCACCAACGCCCAATACAAACTCATGTGCGCGTCGCCGGCCTGCAACACGATGATCAAGAAGATCGTGACGCTGAACCCCCCTAAGTGCGACCTGACCGTGCCCACCAGCGGCCTCGTGCTGGACGTGTACACGTACGCCAACGGCTTCTCGACCAAGTGCTCCTCGCTGTAAGTTTTTATCCTGAGGGCCACGGCATTTTTAGCTTCTAAATGGAAGCTCTTCCGCGTGGGTACTGGACTCTTGTGTTGAAGCCTCCAGTATCTCCACTTTAATGCGAACGAATAGTTGTATGTAACGAGAGGCGTGGCCACTCTTCCGCTCTATGGTTTCGCATCAGTCATGACGCACGCGCAGATTGAAATGAATATGAATTGTGATTTGCACTTCTTTGTTGGTTCTTTGTTGCTACTACTACATTTGACAGTGCTCAAACATCAGCATAAGTGCTGCCAGTACTGTTAGCGCTGTGTTGGTACATGTACTGTTGCAGCTGATAGTCACGCGGAACGAGGTCTAGGTGCGACCGCACCGCCTGCTCTCCTGATGCTCGCCCGAAGCTCGGTGAGCTTCTTGTCGAATTTCATTCTGTGCCGGTGGGACTTATGAGCGCTCGTTAATTATGAGTGAAATGACCGGATGGATATTTTCATCAATAGAGTGTGGTGCGTTGGTTATCTTGACGTGTTGAATGAAGTGTATGTTATACACTCTTCGTATGCACCGTGCCGTCTATGGTGATCGAGCAGGTTCGCCCACCGAAAATGATACGGATGAAGTAGTTTGCCGGTCATAAGTTCGTTGCCAGAATCGTACTTTGCATCGGTGCATTGTCCGTTGATTGTTAAGTGGTTTTCTATTTTGAGTTATTGTAAATTTGAACGTGAGCAGGCGTCGTTTTCATTGTTTGGTTGACATTAGGCCTGGACGAACGACTCGAAAGCGGGACGGTTGGTCACCTTGTACAATCCCGCTGCTGGCTTTTGCTCTCTAGCAAGTTATAGAGGCGATGATCAGCGCCACCGAGTCTTCTCTGGTTGGTTGGCCTTCAGGGGTGCCGCCGCATGAGACTACCAGTTGTCGACCTTATTCACAAAAACACAAACAACATTGGCAGCTTTGGCTTACTATGATGCGAGAAGTGGAGTAGAGATCGCGAACGCCAAGCCGCGCTACGAGTCTGACGGCCGAACGAACACGACGTGTGCATCGCATGCTGCCGTCCGATGGTACAGAATGGCGCTGCCGGCACCTACATGTACCTAACCTTCATTCTGCATTGGTCCTGGTGTCGGTCAGCAGCGGTGCTCCTCGCGTTAGGCAACGGATCCCTTCAAGCAGCATCCGCGCATGATGATCATGATGATGATCATCAGATGATCTCGTGCCCATAGAGTGGCATGTATCCTGGCAGTCGCGGCAGTACTCCTAGCAGATCCTCAAACGAAGCAGCCATCCCAAATGTAACCTAGCAAGGCCTTCAGCAAGGGCTTCAGCGATGCGAGAAACTGCTATGGGACAGTTGTGCACGTCGGGCAGCGTGGAGGCAGCCATCCATCCTCGTCAGCGACGACTGGCGCGTCAACCATCTGCTGCCACTCGCAAGCGCAGGTTGAATATGCATCATCCCGTATTCGTGCGGATCGAGCCTCCTCGTTTCGCCCCCGCTTTCACTTGTCTGTGCTTCGACTCGATGCTCGTTAAAAGTGGCGGATTGTGTTGATCCTTCGATCGAGCACGATATATATTGGTAGTTTGTACCCGCCTGAGGCAGGCTACCTACATGTACCACGCGGTGTGAAAACGCCTCAACAAAATACAAGTGGGGCTATGACCAAAATGAAAAGCGGCGTTAGCGCCGTGCGCATTTGTATGTTGATGGGAATTTCAGAATGACTCATGTCACGGTTTCACATTATTTAAGTTGCGGGATAATGTGAACTATCTGGGTTTCACAAGCCGTCGGCACACGAAGACTTCGCAGAGTCTGATGGTCGGAGTAAAGATTACAGGGAAACAGCACTGCGCGGCACTGCCGTTTGTGTATTGAATAATTGGTAGGAGGAGAATTGCAAACAAAATGTAGCATGTCACTATGGTCGACTTATTGTGAATTTACGAGTCACAGACCACTCTAACTCGTCGCAGTCGACTTAATGTGAATCCAGGAGTTACAGTGAATCCATGATTCAAATGAACTCGCGTATGCACATCATGTTGCCTGATCGAGCAAACCTATCTTGTTTGATCCCACAAAACTGTTTGCTGGTCCCAAAAACGACTGTCATATTTGACAGCGAGGCGCCACGTCAAATTTTGGTTTAAACTTAGTTTTGTAAATGATGTCTCCCATCTCCTGTTACCTTTAGCCCTCCCGCAGGCCGATGTCATCGCGGTCTTGAGCTTTGCTTCGCTCCGCAAATACCGAGCGCGCGGGTTTGCTAAGGTTACGTGCGCTCGCAACCTCTCTCCTCCGTCGGTCATTTTTTACGTGAATTTTTTCATCCCCTCTTCTTGAATCGGTGCAAGCAGCCACTACCGTCATATTTTGCTCAAGCACCCCATTTTGTTGTGTTTTCACCCGTTTGCCCGCACCCCGGTCTCCCACCATGGGATCCACACTGTGGACATGTTTCCAGAGACAGGTCGAGCGGCGGTGGCGGACGCTTCTATTGCCAGGACTCCGTTCCTCTGTTGCAGGACCAGAAGTGCGTCCTTCTCTCGTCCTAACCAGGATACCAGGCTACGTTTCAGCTTTCGGTGCTGCGGACAAACGTTGCAGTCACCGAAAGCCACAGCGGGTAACAGACACAGCTTTGCCGAGCGGAGGCTGTGAGCCACAGTGCCACAGCTTCATGTGGACATGTACCCAACCTCCAGCCACCAGCACAACTCCACCAGGACAGCGTATCACCGCTGGCTGTCCTTGCAGCTCTCTGACTGCCATTGTGCAATTTGCTCTGTCACCACACCCCACCACCACCCTCCACGATGAACTTCCGCGCTCTGTTCGCTGCCACCGTCGCCGCCCTCGTCGGCTCCACCTCCGCCACCACGTGCACCACCTCCCAGCAGACGGCGGCGTATGTGACGCTCGTGAGCATCCTCTCGGACACGTCATTCAACCAGTGCGCGACGGACTCTGGCTACTCGATGTTGACGGCCACCACGCTCCCCACGACGGAGCAGTACAAGCTCATGTGCGGGTCGACGGCATGCAAGACGATGATCAACAAGATTGTGTCGCTGAACCCGCCCGACTGCGAGCTGACGGTGCCGACGAGCGGCCTGGTGCTTAACGTGCACTCATACGCAAACGGCTTCTCGGCCACGTGCTCGTCGCTGTAAACGGACTCGATCGTGGGAGCTGTCCCATCCAGTATTGATCCCTAGGACGATGTTTGGCATGACATAATCAACATGTCCTTCGACCAAGTACACAGCTGTAGTTAAGCGGTGTAGCTGCTTGGCTGACCAGAGTTGTCGTTGTATAAAATCTTTTGAATAAAGGTTCTTGTCGCTATAGCTTCTCTTTCCACACGGAGTTGTCGCAAGCTGTATTCAGGAGTCGTGGAATCTCACCGAGGAGGAATTGCGAGTCCGTCGAGCAGGGCTACACTCGCTTGAGCTGGCTGCGCGATTCCCTATCGTTGAGGTGACGTTTACATTTTTATACAAAAAAACTTCCCACGTTAAGCAAGAGCAGCGACCGATATGCCGAAATTGATGGTGTTACAGGCGACTTTCATGATCTTTTAACATGATCCCTGTCCACCACGGTATTTTACCGCCTTTCTCACTCTGTAATTTGCATCGTCATCCGCAAGCCGCAACCTGCACCTCCATCCTGTTCACTGACGCCGGTACCGTTGCTATCCAAGTCATACTTCACGCAGTGCGCCATCGACTCGGGCTATTCCATGCTGACGGCCACGACACTACCCTGTACGAGCTCATGTGCACGCCAACCAGGGAACCCGAGTATTGCATTTCAAATTAATATAGGAAGAAGAATTCGATAATACATTATGCAATTAATTACAATTATTGCTGCGCTGCACTTCTCGAATGCAGTGAATAGTCTCGAGCGTTCACAGCTCCTTGTTCAACATAAGTAGCATCACCATGTCAGGCCCCATGCGCTGTCTGAGGTCGGCCAAGACCATTTTCGAGGCGGAGAAGAAGCGCTCACACTCGTTCGACGTCGGTGGGACCAAGCCGACATCGATATAGTGCGCGCGTATTCCCGTCTTGCGTCGCTAGCATGCCGACGACACAAACGACTCTTTGGCCTCCGTAGTTGCAGTTGACGTCCGTACGTCCTCTGGCTGCTTGAAAGCAGCAACGGCGGTCCGCTCCGTACTAGCAGCACCCCCTGGCGTTGCAGGTTTATAATGCCGGTTTCCGACGCTGGGTAATTAACTATACTGTAGCCGTATTTGTTTTAGAGGCGGCACTCAATTGATGGTACGACCTCAAGAAGAGTCGTCGCACACCGGAGAGTCAGCGTGGAGCGCTGAAGCGTCTTCGTCACAGCTTTGAACCGTTCCAGGTCGACTAAAATAGTACGAACCGACTCGGTTTCAGCTCGTTTGAGCAACAGCGACTGAATGTCGTGCTGACTAGCACGTCGTGGCCCAGTTGGCCAATCGCTCGACCAGCTCGTGTCGTTTCTTAGAACGGGTGCGAGCAGCGTCACACGTCGCAGGAGTGCGCGACCCTTGATAGTCCGCAACTTCAGCATCAGCGTATGCACGCGATTAATCACTGCCTCTTCTTTTATCAGGAACTCGCCAACAGACAGCAAGCTGTAATCGATGACTGGCGCAGCCAATCAGGGGGATGCCGCCCTCTCGCCGACCAATATACTAATTTAAAGAACAATTGTCGCCGACCATGAATGCAACTGCATCCAATGGCTTATCATAGCGCGAGAGCGTGAGATCGAATACGCTCTGATCACTAAGTCCCCCCATTGTCCAGCGGGCTAAATGCTCGGTAAAAAAAATACATTAGGACCCGGTCCGCTTACCAACGGCGCCCAGACACCGACTAACAGGGGGGGGTCCCGACGATCCGTGATCAGTTGAACTTGGTATCACCTTGTGTACCCGTCGGTGGCCTGGATCTGCTCTCTTGGGTCTCCGAAGGATCCATTGATGTAAAGTCTTGAACATCCTGGCGGGACGCGGGGATGTGGAGCAGCGCGGAAGTCTTCGCTCTACTGACGTTATGGTTCCGATCTGAGGTAGTCGATCTTCGATCGGGGGCCTGGACTTGATCCGAGGCCGAGGTTGCCGTGTGGAGTAGTTCCTTCCATTTCCTTGGGTTGCTTGCCGCTTCCTTTAGAGGGATCTTGCGAGTTGAGAGTCGAGACGATCGTCGGACAAGCACTGAATGCCGATCGATCGGCGTATGCGCCTGAGGAGAAGTTCGCTAGCGCCGGGGAGGGTCGGCCAATATACGATCCGATCTTCTCACCGCGACGCTTGATCTGCTACCTTGGAATAGTGGATACTTTGGAGGGCCAATGTAGGTCCGTTCCTGCGGCACTTAAAAGCGCCTAAGTCGTCCAATTCAAATTCGAGTCTGATTGTTGTTTATCCTTTTCTTGTCATATCCTCCCATCCTGAACACTATCTCGTACCTCCTGAATCTCTCCTTCTTCCACCACTCAACACGTACCGTCTTCATACTTGCTCATATCGAGGATGATTGCTGATCGAAGCCCGATCTGCCAGATCGCAGATGTCAGAACATGTATACCAATCGGTACATACCGATCGAACCGATCTGCCGGATCCCGAATGCCGGATCGATCTGATCAACCCGATCCCGGACAACGGGGCGTAGCTCGATCTGCGGGGCCGAATCGGCCCGATCTTCCAAATCCCGAATGCTAGATCGGCCCGGTTTGTCAGATCCCGCCATCGATCCGCCCGATCTGCCGATCCCGTATGTCCGAACCTGTATGCCGATCTACCAGAAAATGTGTACCGATCCGATCGAGGGCTGATCTTGATCGATCGCGGTCGATCCAAGTCGGCCGCGATCTGCATGTCGCCGATCGGTCGTGATCTTCATTTTGTGCTCGGATCTGGTCTAAAATCGTCCGTGATCAAAGACCGATCGGGAGTGACTGTGGTCATATAAAAGAGTAGATTGGTCACGATCTGCCGATCGCCGGTAAGTTTCGTCTTTGGTCCTTCGCATGATCTTCGTTCTTTACGTGATATCCATCCAACCTGGGTCGCCGTCAAACTCGCTTTCCACCCCCTATCAGTTGTCCTCTGGTTGATTTCTTCCACCTATCCCGCAGATCGGCTCGTTGCCACGAGGTTTGAGATTCGTATTCGACGCTTTTCCACAGATGGTAGCACTTTAGATGTGATGCTCTTGCAGGCTGTTCCGCACGCCTCGCACGTGAACACGTGGTCGACGGGGCGGGGGAAGAGGATGGCACAGATGTCACGGGTGGAAATAGGCATGGTGGTGGGGAGGAGGGGCTTAGCGGGTGGGGGCTTCTGTAGACAGGAAAAGGTTCAGGTCTGTGAGAATGTAGGGGCCGTCAAACGGTTCCAAGAACCGCGTAGAATACAGGAATGTGCGGCTGGGGCCTCCCATCCACAGGTTTACGTCTGGGGCTTGAATTGGTCCATATTCAAAAAATGGGAGGGTCTAAATACGTCATTACATATATAATTGGAATATACTTTTGTAATCATTTGAAACCCGGATTCCCTGACGTCAACAGCGTGCCAGGAGGTGATCGTGAAGATTATCACGCTGATCCCACCTAATCGCAAGCTGGCAGTGACCATTACCGGCCTGGTGATCAATAACTTGTAGGATCCTGTATTTTGGACCATCGCAATCGACCACCGAAAGAGTTGCTATTTGATAAAAAAAAAATTGTGTCGTTTGGAACTCCTAGCGTTGCATTTCAACAGACATAGCGAAGCTAATTGGACATCTCGTCTACTCAGAGGCCATCATATATACATGGTCAGCGTGCCGGGCAACGTCCAGAATTAATCCGAGAACGACTTGAGAATTCGAACACGTTCATGACGAGCCCCTTCGCGTTCAGGCGGCATGTCGTGAAGCGCGTATGGTGAACCGTCGTTGGCTCAATAGCAGCGGTTAAGTTCGAGTAGCTGAACTATGTCGAGCACGGCACGAAAGCGGAACCCGAGAGATTGGCATCGCCATCATGAGAAGCTGTGGTAGTCAGCGGCGCTGCAGCAGTGGTAGTAACGTTAGCAAAGAAGAATGCGGGTGGCGTTCACGTGTGTCAGGTTGACCCTCGGCTTAGTTTTAATTTGAGGGGTGAAAATGGTATGTTAATCCGAAAATGCGTTGGGTAATAAAGAAAAATTATGGAGCTGGGATTGTGAACACTTTCGAAGAATCCTCATCTTCCGGTTGTAAGGGATCATCCTCCAGCTCGCAAGTCAGAGTAGCAAAACCAAAGCATTGAATCGAGTAAAACCACGGACGTTTTGCTGCTGCTGAGTCTGCGGATGCAGCTTGTGAAAGGTGAGAGAGAGATTCAGAAAGTCTATTTACTTAGTTAGCTGCAAGATTTGTGGTATAGTTGTAGCCAGGTTAGCAAAGACCGGTGCCTTATGGTCCGGTGCCTGAACGTGGCCGGTCTTCTGGTTGTCCAGAGACCCTCTCGGTTCTTTTGTCAGAGTATCGAGACAAGCGTGAAGCTTGGATCCTCGTATTGTTGTCTCTCCTCGTCGGTGGTCGCGCTTCGCGATCGCTGCCAGTTGTCGCACTCCTGCCTCCCATAACCTCCGCGCGCCTCCTTCTTGAGATTTTCTTGTCCGAATACCCTGTTGGTTCGTTGCGTCCATAACTGTGTCAGTCTAATTGAACTGAGGACTCTCCATATCCTTGCCCATTCCGCTTCGAAACCGCATTGGTCGTCGGGATACCGCTGGTGTAAGAGCCTTCTGTTGGTCGCCGATGTCTTCGGCGCCTTTCGTTGAGCGCAGTGTCGTTTCCAGTGCTCGATGTCGTACCCGTGCCATTGTTCCCCTATCCACTGGCTGATGGGCACCTTCCACAGTGCTTGCGCCCTCGGGCACGTTCAAAAAATGTGCTCGTATGTCTCTCGTTGCCCCTGACAGTTCGGTCCATCCTGACATGAGTTATCGTAAGGCCTCCCATGATACCACAAGTTTAGCTGATGCGTCGCTGTCCTGTAGTTTGTCCCCCTGGTACTCGGACAGTCCATGCCCATGACGCCACAACTCCGCCGGCGTCTGGTTCATCGCCGCTGCCTGCCATGTATTCTCCGTTGCTCGTGCTTGTAACCGTTTTGTGAGCTGGACTAGAGGGACCGCCAAATCCCGCTTGCTGAGTTGATAGGGCCTCCTCTTTAGAGCCTCGAGTATGTGCTTGTTGCTTATCTTCTCCGTTACTGCCCAAGGGTACCGATGGAGGCATGGATGCGCCTCGAAAACCAGTCCCTCCTTTTCTGTTCCTTGCGATGAAAAAGGCCATGATTGCCCGTGGCCCCGCCTGCACCGCCGGTCGTTTCCCCTGTATCGTCCAGTGAATCCCATTCTCCAATTGGACCACGCGCACTGGGTGGACCTTGTCACCGTCCTGTGCTAGAGGTGTCCCATGATGGGGCCCGGTCCTATGATGGTCTACTCGTATTTGTCTGCTAACGGTGGTGGATTCCTGAGTACTGGCGGCGAGGTCATGTCCAGTCCACCGCCCACCATGATCTCCGGCGACGCTAGTAGGATACCCGTTGCCCAACGACGGAGATTCTTCTGCGAATGTGTGCCGCTTCGTGTCCTCTGCTGATTCCTCCAAACACGCACTCCTTTGGCCCTGTCCGCTGGATATGTAACGCCTATATGATAGTGTCCTTCAGGCGGTCATACTGACTGGATATTAACATCTTGTGATTCCTGTCTAGGATCCATGGATTGTTTGCCCATTTGAATGTGCTCGAGAAACTTCTGATTTCCGGTGTCCAGAATTTGTCGGGTGCTTCTCTTGTTGGTAGTTGGTCTGCATAGTGGAGTACCCATTCTGCCCCCTCCCACCAGCTTGCTGCTCGTTTCTCCCACCTGCCAGTTGTGGCGCTAGCCTCTCCCCCAACGCCTCGCGTAAAAGTCTTCCTGGTGTCCTCCTGCCTGCCGTGATCGTCTGGATCCCGGATGTCGCGGTGTCACTCTCTCCTCCTGTTCGCTGGCTTGCCCTCTGAAGGCCCACTGTGTCCACACAGCGGTATGCTGATCCGGCCTTCGTAGTAACAACCGCATAGCGTGTTGGGTTCTCTGCGTTTTAACTGCCACTCACACTGAGATTAACCCCACTCCCCCGGCTTTGCGTGGTGTGTACAGCCCTGGATTGATCTTGTGCCTGGATGCCTCTGCTCCGGTCGAGTGCTGCCTCAGGTATTGTTTATACAGGTTATCCAGTTGCTGCTGCGCCCACTCCGGTATCGAAAACGGCTGCGGGGTGAAGGGTACCGCCGGGAGCACTATTGCATTTAGGATTGATATCCTGTTCTCGACACTTGCAGCCACCTTGGTCGCCGTAAGATGTCCTCTTTTCACATTGCGTAGGCGTACTGCCCAGTTGCGTCCTGTAGCCCCCCTGTCCCCATTTAATACCCCAGGCAGCGTGTCGTCGCGTTCACCTCTATTACCGCTATACCCGCATACTCCTTACATTCGATTGCCGTGTTGAGGAAAACGATTTAACTTTTGACCGGCTGGACTTGAAGTCCTGACAGCTGACCAAACCTCTTCACTAACGGCAGAGCCGGAAAGATCTGGTGCGCGTATTTAGGGAAATGGTCGAATCATCCACGAACGCTGAGAATTCGTACATTGCTTCGGGGTTTTCAGGTACTTGGAGGCCTTGAAGTCTCGGTGACTGCACAACTGGCAGTCCCATTATCTCTACGACAATCAGAAACAGCAGCGGCCCTAGTGGGCACCCCAGCCGGATACTCGACCTGATTGCCATTGTCGCCGACATTATCCTATTCAACAGAAATCTTGCTATTCTTCCTGCATGAAACCGCTCAATCAGTCGGGTGAAGACTTCGGAGAACCCGAACGTTCGGAGGCGTTCTAGTAAAGAAAGGCCCATCCACCGTATCATACGCCTTTTTGAAGTCTAGGAGTAGGATTAACCTGCTGAGATCTGGCGGCAAGCCGATGTCTGGCGCTGCCGAGAGCAGTTGGGCCAGCATCCCCCAACACTGCTTTCTGCATTTGTCGCCCTTGGATAAAGCCCTGTCGTGTGTCCCCAATGATATGTGGGAGCATGATTTGAAGTCGGGTCGCCACCACCTTCGCGAAGGCTTTCTACCCTGTTTGAAGTAGGGATATGGGTCTATAATCCATTGCGTCCTCTGAATTCCCTTTCTTCCGTAATGGTATGGTCAGCGCTTCAAGGAAGGACTGTGGAGGCTCCACCCCTTGCAAAATTTGGTTTGACACTGCCACCAATGCTAAATGCTTCCACCATGATGGCTGAGTTGTCCTTGTAGAAATCGTTGTTAAGGCCGTCCGTTCCTGCTGCCTTCTTGCGCCGTAGCTCCGTGATGGCCTGTAAGACTTCCACTTCCGTTATCGGCGCGGTCAGCCTGCCATTCCCCTCCTTCGTTACCCGTCTGCTCTCCGGTATGGTCACGAAATCGTCCAGTTCGGCCTTCATCCGGTCAGGCGGGACCGATCTATGACTTACCCCTAGGATAGGGAGTCCATTCACTGGCGAAAAACAAATTGTCCGCCGTGGTTGCATTCCGTGGGAAGGGTTTCCCGTGGAGCGCTTTGATTTCCGTGACGTGCTGATCTCGCTCCCAATCCGAGACTCGCTTGAATTTCCATCTTAACGCCTCTGTTGTCCTCTCAAGGTGATTGCCTAGACGAAGGAGATGTTCCTCCCTCATATCTTCCCGTTGGGCATACTTCCACTGAGCTCTCGTGAGAAGGCTATATCGTTCCTTACTCCTCATTTTACGAGCATAGCGGGTTCTGCGATGTTTCACTAGGTGATTGACCCTCCGGATGCACTGGATGCTGATCCTGCCCTCCTCCTACCAGGGGGCTGTCGTTGTATATTGTCCGATATGGTGCCCCTGTAATTCGCCTGCATTGCTTCGGCTACGCGTCCGGCTGCCCCGTTTTGATCGGGTATGGTGTCCTTCCTCACGCCCCTCTCTTGATTTGGCTTCGTCCATCGACGTCTTGATTTTGCCGGGAAACCTCTTACGTTCTGCATTGTCACCCTCCAGCCTCTCTGTTTCTCTGTCCGGAGTAATCGCCACGATCGATCTTCCTGATAATGGGCCTCGTCCTGCATATGATGCCCGAAGGCATCTGCCCCTCATTCCATATCTATAGAGGGTCGGGGTTGAGATGACAGCCGTACGCTGCCCTAAGTACTCTAGTTCCCCTCCGCTTCTGGCTTTTCAAAAGCCTCTGCGAAGAACCGCGCGATCTCGGGTCAGTTGGCCTGATTGGCCGACGTATAGTACCGCTCTCGGTACACTGGGTTCTTTTGGAGGAGTTGTATATGTGTTGTAGCTGGTCGTATGAGTATAGGATGCCCCGTGAAGTGCCTAGCAGTTCCTGTATAGCAGCTTGTGAAAGGTAAAAGCTTGAAGCTACTCACTTGGTAATTGTTTACCCCTTGGTTCTCAAAAAAAGGACCTCGAGCACATAGCTGATATATCGTATTATACCACGTAACGATGTCACTGCGAGTTTGTATGTGCTGGCTTTTCCACCCGACAATGGCTTCATAAAGTTCTCCAGAGATATTATTCTAAATGCGTATAATAAAACAATATACGCCTTCGTTATTGATAGAAATCGGTGTATGTCGTATCTATCCCCGAGGCGTTGAAACAGCCGAACAGAATGTGTACAAAATCATGCGATACGAACCCAAGACGTCTATAAAACATACTGAAAATCAACGAGCCATGTATTACCATCTTATAAAACCAACACACACATCATATGCGTGTGCTCGTAGATGCGCTTTAGTCCCTCTCATTCTTTGACTCACCGTCTTCCTCAGCGTCGAGCTCCCGGCGCGTCTTCTTTCTCTTTCCTGCTATCTGTCCTGGGTGCCGCATTACAACCCGCTTTCCCAAGGTGGGCGGAATCGCGAGTCCATTGTCAAAGTCGTCATGCCAAATGTCAAAGCAAGTTTTCGCCACTCCCTTGTACTCACGCCGGATTTTGTTACATAGCCAACTCTTGGCATCATCGATGGAGCAACGCTCGCAAAAGTAGGTAGTAGCGAACGACTTCTTTGACTCCGTACGCAAAAGTGCGCAAACCTTGCAGGAGTGTTGGTGTCGTTTTTGCACTCCCAACACAGTAGTAATCCAACCCTGACTGCTCCAGTTCGTGCGTGAGTCGCACGGCCGGTCCTTTTCGCTTCGAACTGCTACTCGGTGGGTTTGCCACCACCCCAACAAAATCGGCTGCCTTCACTTGGAGGAGCTAGTTTTGTAGCATTCCATAACACTCCCCTCGGGTCATCGTCGCTGTACCAGCATTTTGGTCGTCTTTGTGGAAATATAAAAATTGACGAAAACCATATCCACAAAGCCTAAAACTAGACTTTTGTAGTATTTCTTGAACTTAGTGGAGGTTTGTAACGAGTATCTTTGAAGGCGGAGTTGATCATGCACGTCAACTCCGCCCAGCCATCGCCAGTAATCATTGACCACAGCCGGACATGGGACCGTAATAGCGCCAACCTGCTTGATGTTCCTCCCAATAGTGGAGGAAGTCATTGCAGCGCCCGTGCGCAGGTAGTGCACAGACTTCTGTCCCACCAGTGAAATGCGACCATTGTCGGAATGGCAATGGAACGAGAAGAAGAACCCCTAGGGATGTTCGCAGGGCACGACTTGCGTTTCTCGACGACTTCTTGTCGTAGCCAAGGCGATTCGTCATAATTGTTCCAATAACGTAAACATTCATCGATAAAGTTCCACAGCCAGCAGTATTGAAGAGTAAAAACGATTGATCACCACAGCATTCCATGGGTGCCGAGAATAACTTTAAATTTCGCACGACTGATGCCGCACCAGTCTTCAAGTCAAATGCATCGTCTCCAACTTCGTTGAGATTACGTTTACCAGTATACATGTCGAATCTAATAAGGAACGATATAATATGCATGCACAACAATAAACCGTAAGTTATGGCATGTGACAAAATATTTTAAAAAAATCACGTACCTGTGGCAATACACGGTTCTTGAGTCGCACAGCATAAACATTTTGGACCCGTACCGGTGTGGTTTATCCGGCATGAACATCCGTGTCGTGTTGCGCTTAGAAGTAGAAGGCAGTACGCTTTCGTCGTACGAGAACACCGCCGGCAGAATCCACCAGCACAAAAAACGCTTTTCGTGTCGACGATCGGCCGAAGTTTCCAGAGCTTGTCACGGCCACGGTCACTTTCGTTATCTACAAAATGAAGGTCAAGCAAGATACCTTGAAACCGATTACGCGCCATGAATCTTCCAAACGTTCCTGGAGGAACTTCTTCATCCTCCACCATGGATCAGTGCGAAGCCATGCATCTTGTCTTCGGGTAGAGCATACGCGCAACAAGTAGGCCGATGACACGAACGATTTCATGCGTTTCGTATGACGGAGATGCGCCAAGCCGGCGACGTATCTGCTTCAGCGTCTCCCGCCGGCTTGGCGCTTGCTTGGACTGGATAGCTATGGCTCGCAGGGGCAGCTAGTGCTGACGATACCGGTTTGTCTCCAAGTTGATGTCCACCCATAATGCCTTGGGCATAAAAAACGAATGCTAGCAAAGGTGAGTTACAAATGTCACGCAGAGCCTTCACACGTTTCGCCTCTTCCATTTGTAGCTCATCAAAAGCAGGTACTTCCTCCTCGAAAATACTAGACACAGCACTCCACTCCATCTTGTGCAATGCATCTTCTCGACGTTTCGCCGCCATGGTCTCGGCGTGCCCATATGCAGCGACTGAACAAAAGCCTCATCCATCTCGACGGCGTCGCTGTCCGAGAGCACATCGTCATCAATAACGTCACCACGCAGAATATGCTCATCTTCCTCGTCGAAGTTGTCGTCACTTTCACTAGAGCTAAAGCTAATATACCCACTTAGGTTCTCGTTCTCTGGAAAGAAGTTCTCGTTTTTTTCAATTTGAGGGCGCAGGCGAGAAGTAGGCGTAAACGGTACTGCCCTTTCGTCTTCATCACTTTCAGCTCCACTTGTCTCGGACATGAAATGTAATCCCGCAGCAGCTTCGTGCTGTGGGCGTCAACATTGCAACTCTCGTCTCCATCTGTCAGCAAGTACACAAATCCTTGACTTGGCTCTTCAAATGCTTCGCTAACAGTAGCATCCAGCCGGCTGGAATCAAAACAGCCAGACCCCGTCCACGCCGTCATCCAAGCCAATATTAGCCTCGCCATTTGCCTCTTCTGGAGCGACGCACACCACATCAAAAGTCGGAACTACACATGCTGCATCCTCTACGTTTCCACGACCTCCTTCGTTTCCACGCTCGCTATCTCGCTTATGATATGATTCTCTTCCTCCCTCACCTTCTCGATCGCCAACTCACTTGTTTCCACGCTCGCTACTTCGACTGATACTGCACTCGCCTCTGGTATCCCGTTGTCGGTTAGGACATCGGTTTCTAGCACATACTCGACTACTGCAGCTATTTACAATAAATGATAATCATAATAAACACAAAACAGGCTAGAAATTCTCTCAGATACCTTCGATACAATAAAAATAGACAAAATACCTTCGCCTACGAACACATTCACACCGTCCGGGCTTGAATACGTCCAGTCAGACGCTAGGCCGGACAGACGCTTCGATTCTACCCTTTACTACGCAGCTGCCGCCACAAATGTCCAAAGTCGACGTCGCGGACAGCCGCTGCGACCGCCGCTCCCTTCCCGCGTCGACTCTTCCAGATGCGCGCCATTCGGCAAAATCTCAAGTGAGTGGTGATCGGTGCTTGTCCCAGATGTCACATCCCAACCTTCTCCCAGTATCTGGGTACCTGTCCCGTTTCTAACTTTTTCCAAATAACCTCAAGTAACTTATTCTTTAAATTTAACTTGATTAAGTATTGATTATTTTTCTTTGAGCCATTTACTATTGTTAATCCCGTTATGTCGTACGACATACGTATCTTGCAATGTCGTATGATACGACATTGGGAACCAGGGAGTTAAGTTGCGGTATCGATTAATAGCAAGTTGTACAGGCGCTCTCAATAAGAACGGAACGCATACAGTTCAGTAAATACTAGTCGTACGTAGCAATATGCTGATCTGTAGCACACTTACACCTTTCTGGTGATAAAGCAGACAGTTTGCGACCGGCAAAATCAAAGGGCTATAATATAGGTATAGGACGCAGGGAAGAAAAATATGTTATGTATTGCGCGGAGCGGACGGCTTTGTATTAAAACGCGGTTCCAAAGTCCCTTTGCTGAATATGCTCAGCTCGTCAGCATTCACACTCGCAGCTAAGCCGAAGTTTGAGTCCTTTAGCAGGCGCCACCGGGCACAACAGGCTCCGTAGTGGTCGGCGTCGGGGCCGACGTAGGAGCATCAGTAGGCGCCGTCGTGGGGGCATCAGTAGGCGCCGTCGTGGGGGCATCAGTAGGCGCCGTCGTGGGGGCGTCAGTTGGTGCGGTGGTGGGGGCGTCAGTAGGAGCATTCGTGGGAGGAGCCGTTGTGGCAACCAGGGCGTCGCACTGCGTCTCGAAGGTGGAGGCAAGCTGGTACACGTTCATGACGGCGCCACTGGTGGGGATGTTCAGGTCGCAGTCAGGGGGGTTCGTGGCGAGCACGGAAACAATGAGGTCGTGGCACGCCTGCACGCCGCACATGATCTTGCGTTCAGCGTCTGTGGGGAGAGCGGTGGCGTACAGCATGTTGTAGCCCGAATCCGAGGCGCAGTTGCCTAGTGAGGAACCCGTTAGCAGGCCAACCATGCCGAGGTACGCAGATTGCTGCTGGGCGGCCGAACAGGCCTCGGCATCAACGGTGTTAGCCAGGGCGGCGACGGCGGCGGCGAGGGCGAAGTACGTGTTCATAGTCTCTGGTTGGGGAGGGGTCTGTCGAAGCGATTGGAGCTGCTAGGAGCAAATCGGAGAATGGCAAAGACCGAGAGGCGGAGCCTGTTGACTTTGTTGACTTTGCTGTCTGATGCCCCTCTTTCGAACAGCGGCATCCTTACCGGCACAACTTTCGCCACAAATCCGGGCTCGAAAGTGTCGTCGGATCCCTTGTCACAAAATAGAGGGATTAGCTGACGTGGTACACTGAGGATTCACAATGCTATAGAGCTGTCCCGATCCGAGCAGTCCCCAACTTGCTGCGTGTGGCTCGCGTTTGTTTATAATACTTATTTAAAGTACTAGTTGATGAGCCATGATAGCCTCAATGACGATGGTGCGTGCAAGGCTACTGACAGTTCTCAGTCTGGCCTGGATGCAGCAGTACATGGATTCGTTACTTCGCAGGGCTCCAGAAGCGAGACTGGTGTTGCAGGCTCGGTTGGAGGCGCGAATGTCAACCGATATCTAACTGGAATTCTAGTGTTGTTGCCACTCTATTGCTCCCTTCGTGGTGAGCAGCACGCGCCGCCAGTGAATTTGCGGTGTACGCCGTCGCCCAGAGCAATGCTCCGAGAGCCCACCGCATTTTTCTTTGAGTGCACGGCTGAGGTGCATCGACGTCGCTGATGCCGCTCGACTGGCGTTACACCATCACTTTGGCAGGATTCCCCAGCAGCATAAATAGGGTTGGTTTGACCTGCGTGACCGTAGTGGGACGTGTATCCGGCGCCATGTCACTTGTCTGATCTACCGGTAGACCCGTCTCTGTTGGAGAGCTCTGGTGACTCACCAGAGCTCTCCAACATTGGTGACTATGGAATGATCTTTTTCAGAGTTTTACGAATCAAACAGATCAAAAATATATTAGATACCATTTTTTTATCGTTAGATACGATCAGATATTATCACTTTGTGCGGTCACTCGACCCGGGGGCGCGCCACCGGCTCAGCTACTGCTGAACGAGACTATAAAAAGCCACCGAAGACGACTTTTTGTGCAGTAGACAACTCTTAGCGCAGCCAGTATCATCTCGCGCCTGACTGAAGACCATCACTCGAGCCGGGAGGTCGTGGCTCCCGCCGCGCGGCGTCTCCAGCAGCACCCCGGGAAGTCATCCGCTGAATCGTGCCACTTCCAGAACAGCAAAGCCTTCCAATCGACGTACACGCCGCCCCGCCGACCACGTGATCTGTAGCCCGACGAGTTGCTCTTTCCTGGTAGCAACGAGTAAGCAGGTCGTCGAAAGGCATCGTAGGTGGCATTCATTGTGTATCCGAACTTCAACTTCGCGACGTTTCTAAGTGTTAAAAACATCTTCTGCCATTTGAATGTGATACAAATTTGTTTTTTTTGGATTGGATTTGATTCCCCAAAACTGACAGATCCCTACTGGTGGACCAGCTTGTTGAGCACATTTTCCGTCAAATTTAATATGTTGACGGCGTCAACTTGACGCAGGTGTCGGAGGCTCCGAATTTTAGTCGGATACCGCCACAGTGAATGGTGCTGCCAATGGCACTCAACATACCGCACCAAGTGCAGCCACAATATTTTCTCGCGGCACACCATAATCGATTGACAGCGGCATTCCTGCAAAATCCGCCTCGCTGGCCCGTGACTGCTTCCATATCGCAGGATTCATAAGCTCCCGCCCTATCTCGACCGTGAGTCACATGCACATCTATCTTGACTTCATTGGGTACGAGCTCCGAGCCCCGCGATCATTCTCAAGCTGCAACGAGCTGCTGGGCACCACCACCGTACATAAAGAGGTGGGTCAATGGGCACCAGCAACTAAAGCGCTTCACTTCGGCGCGGCGAACCTGACGTCCTCACTCATTCTGCAATTTGCTCAGATCTTCTCAGACACTTCTTCCAGTACCATGAACGCTACGACCGTCCTCGCCATTGCCGCCGCCGCCTTTGTAGGCTCCGCCGCCGCCGATACGTGCTCATCGTCAGAGCAGACGTCCGCCTACACGACGCTGGCCAGCCTGCTGACTCTGGACTCCTTCCAGGGCTGCGTCGACGACTCCGGCTACAGCCTTCTGTACTCGACCTCGCTGCCCACGGACGCCGAGTACGTCGAGATGTGTGCGTCGACGAATTGCCAGTCGCTAATTGAGTCGATCATCTCGCTCAGTCCACCCGACTGCACCCTAACTGTGCCCACGAGCGGCCTGGAAGTGAACGTGTACGAGCTGGCCAACGGGTTTTCGACCGTGTGCTCTTCTGAGTCGTCGACGACCTCGACGACAGCGACGTCGACGGCTGCCAGCACCAGCACGGACACGACGACCACGACCACGACGGCCCCTACCGCCATGACGGCCGCGTCGACCGCTTCCAGCTCGGCGACGGAGGCCCCTACCGTTACAGAGGCCGCGTCAACCAACACGACGACGACCACCACCACTGCCACAGCGTGCTAAGTAGCTTCGTAGCGGACACTTTCTTCCTTGACCGTTTAGTCGGACGAAGGATGCGGCTAATGAAATGCCCTACTCTTGCGATCTGTAGTGCCGTTATCTTGTTAGTAGGCATTTAGGACATCGTTCCCAATTTCAGAGATACAATGCGTTCTTTGCGGCAATACATTGAGTTTGGAGGAGATTTGTTGTCAAACAGATTGGTTAGCGTTCAATTAATGATATATCCATAGGATAGGATGACCAGTGCCCACGCAACGACACTTTCGTCATGGATGAGCGTATGATTCAGTACATGTACTGTATCTCAAGGTGCAACCGATGATCCTCACGGATTTCAACGTATTCGTGCCTACAGTAATAACCATATTAAGGTGCAAAACGTGAGCTTCACACTACTCAGCATAGTATCGTACAAGCATGCGTTTAGTTTAGTTTTGCGAAATCGCTATCTAGCCGTCGCCATGGTGATGGTGGCTCTCGTTGACATGCAAAGCAACTCCGTTTGGGCACATATGAATCCTTTTGAGTTTTGAGCATTTGAGGTTGCGCAAAGGGGCTGGTTGACATCAAGATTTAATAAAATGCGCACCGAAATTATAGCCGCAGTCGAAAATCTGCTTTTCTGAGCCACTGCGTGTGTTTTTGCTGCTAAACCGTCGCTGCTGATTCGTCAAAATGCAATAGAAATTAATGCAACAAGCAGAATTGAAAAAGCTGGCACCGTTCATTCGCAACGAACGAAAAACACGCTTTGGGTCGAGTCAAAACTGTAGCCGTACTATAACAGAGCAAGTCTAGTAGCCCGTTTTGGATCCTTTGAGCAGTCTTTTGTAGCTTCCAAACGCTTCGGGACGCTCTTTATCAGCTTTCGGATGCACTAGAAGTCGATACGATCCCACTCGGCCTTGATCTGCTTGATCAAATCTGCTGTTTTGTCGAATCGGCGGCCATTTGGGTACAGTCGGCGAGCTAGAATCCCCCACACGTTTTCAATGTTGTTGAGATCATGGTTCCTGGTATGCCACGGCAGCGTCTCCACGTTATTGGCCGTTGAGAAGGCCTTGGTGAACTTAGCGCAGTATATGGATGCATTATCCTACTGGAAAATTGGCTTCACATCGCCCATTTTCACACGAAGTTCTTCCAGAAAAGGGAGCAGACTCTAGATCAGCGTCGCTGTGTATTTGATAGCGTTTCGTTTGCCCTTTAGAAAGACCAGGCTTGTTTTGCCGTACCAGTTCACGCCCGCCAAGATCATGACGCTTCCTCCGCCGTTCACACGCTTCGACATCAGTTTGAGCTCGGCCCTCATGTCATGCCAGTAGAAACGGATGTCATCAGGCCCGTGTAAATAAAACTTGTTCTCGTCCGTAAACACCACGTGGCGCCAGAACTTCCGCTTGCCTTCATATTTTTTTTCAAAGGCCACCCTCGCTTTTTGTGATGAGGTTTGAGAGCTGGGGTCGGTTTGCGCTTGGCATACTTGATGTATTTACGAGCACGTAGCGAGCGAAGCACTGTAGACTCGCTGGAAGTGATGCAGCTGCGTTTCGATCTCTTTCGCCGACAGATTGTGCACAACAGCCAGCCGAAAGACTTCGCACGTCCCGCTCGGTCAATTTCGGGCTCCTTCCTGTCCACTTCGTCGCCGATGAAGCCTTGCCACGTTTGAGGTAGTCGCGGATAGCCTTTTCGTCTCGTCCGATAAGCTTCGCAATCGTTCGGGGTCTTTTGCGTTCCTGTTGGCGCTTATTAATCTCGCGGCACTCTTCTTCGCTTAGCTGCTTTCCTCGTGGCATTTTGGGGGCTTCAGCAACAACCTGAAATGAGAACTTTGGCTGTACGTATGCTATCCTATCGCTTACTAAGCCCATATCGACTCTAAATACTGTGATAGAACCCTAAACTGAGCGAGATCTTGCCGTTCCGCACGCGGATCTTAAACACAGATATTTATGGGAATACCCGAAGAATGAGGGGGTGGAGTTCACCGTGGACAGCCTCAACGGTTAATTCCACGGTACTGCGTGTGTGAACGTAACCTCAGTCAACATTTATATTACATTCAGAATGTTGCAGCAACAAATTTGCAGCTGTTACTCTTATTCACTAACACACGTCCACGGCATCAGCCGACGTCCAAGTCTTCAGACTATGACGGTGATTTATCCGTTAAATTCGTGCAAAAAGCAATGGTTGGTATTCCCAGCTACGTCGCTCTAGTTTATCGCGGTTTCCCTGTGTTCTCGTGGTCGTGTGTGTTGGTTGGGTCGGAAAGTAGAAGATGTTAACAGTCTCGTAAGTTACGGCACGCCCCCGTTTCTGTGCTTTTGTTTTTTTACGTTTCCAGTGACAGTGTTGGTTAGCATTCTCGTAGAGAAAAAGGAAAAATCCAGACGAAACGCCACAAATCAAGAGGAACAATCAAAAGCCAAGAGTGCTTAGGTTAATACTTAGCCCACCTCTAACAGACTACATGTACAGCATGATCGTCATACCACCAGTCGGCTGGTTGGTGCTGACCACTTGAGCGGGCAGCACCTCACTCTCAGGTTTTCCTCCAGCCCGGTCTCGCCACCGGCATTGCCGTCGAAATGCCTCGCCGTTGCCGAGGGACCGTCCCCGCCGCCACCTCTTCCATTCAGTACCCTCCAATGGAATGAGAGTGAGTAATTGTTTGCAAAGCTGCCGTTTTCGTGGTCTAGATGACACATGACGCAAGAAGGCAGATCGAGTCTAAACAAAGTGACTGTCTTTGGAACGCTATTACATGTAGTCATTCAGGATAGTTCATTAGTGTAGATTTGATTGTTCGATTGGATTGGGTATATCCGTGGCCTTCTCTACAGTTCTCAAGGGTTTTCTAGAGGTTTGGGAGGATTCATAGATTTTTCCTGGATTTTGTAGCTGTCTCGTTCTCGTAGTTCCCCTCGCTCACGAAATCGCACTGACTCTCGGAGATGGAATTCGTCATTCTGAAACGCGATCCTCGTATTTGATTGGCACTGCTTCTCCGCGGTCTACCATGCAACCATGAGTGGCCAATCGTCCCGGATGTATGCCTCCGACTGGGCGAGCGTAGCGACTCGTACGGCTAGGTACTATCGCTTCACGAAGGAAGGAGATTACGCCTCATAACAGCATTTCATTTTCTTGACGTTATCATCGCCCCGGCGAGTACAAGATGCTACTGCATCGAGGCCGTCTGCATCGTTTTAGAAAAGCTAACGTATTCAAACCGATGGTACGGCCAGGAGGCCTAGTACGGCCGCCGCTATCCGGGCCTAAGCAACATTTTCTACTTCGCGCTAACAGGTGCAAGATTCTGCTCTATATCGGCTCTGACTGCCTCGCTAATCCGTTGGCTGCGTTTTTGAGCACCATGGAGCGTGGGAGCGGTGAAATTGTTGGCAGCGTGTGGGGACTCGTTGATGGCACCACACGTGCTGTTGGTCGGCCGGGAGGGCTACAATTAGGCAGGGTGTTGTATACGGCGGCCACAAACGTAAGCATTGCATTAAATGCCAAACGGTTGTGACACCCGATGGTCGTATTGTGCATGCATTCGGGTACGGCCAGGGACGTCACCATGATTTCACGGTACTGCGAGCATCTAAGTTGGAGGAGACCGTTCAGGGTGACCCACGTTTTGCTGGATTGATATTTACAGGGATGCTGCCTACGGAAGGAATGACTCTTCGCGTCGTAATTTCCAGTAACAGGTCGCAATCTTATATAAGAGAACGCAAACTACATAACGAGCAAGGTTTGCACCGAAGCTGAGTGGTGTCACGTAATAGCTGGAAGTGAACTGAATCTTGGCAACTTGGGTTGTTGACGGCAAAATGAAGACTGAGTGTATTCGAGTTAAAGGAAAGAAATGAAGCGTGCGCGGTGGTTACCAACGAGCACAGAGGAGAACTAGCGGTGGTTACCAACGAGCAAGGAGGAGAAGCTAGCGGTGATTATCTAGGAGCACCGCGTCGTTAGCTACGGATGCCGAGCATTCGTCGAGCGTCCGTTACGGTCCCTCCCTCCTGTAGACGAGCTGTTGTCCTCGTGGACGGCAATCTCAAATGATATTTGCGAATGAGACCTTGAACCTGGTTGAGATTACTCAGGGGCTTCCAAGATGACTTGACGGTTGAGTCCATCCATCATACGCGGTATTGTTAGACACCACTGCTGCGCCGGTGGCCTGTGATTGAGTGCACTAGTAAACCTTTCGCACCGTCGGCTACAAATACCCCGAGGAACGCGACTGATCTGCTGATGGTTGTCGTCACGGGGATAAGGTTTCAGCAACGAAACATGAAATCGGGAAACAGGCGCAAACCAGGAGGCAGCGTGAGGCGATAACGCGATGGACTCCATGGTGACGTATTCGACTATATATGGGCCCAAGAATCGAGATGCCAGCTTGCGACGGCCTGTAGTGCCGACATGAGCTAGGTCTAAATTTAGCTGTCGATCAGAACTTGGTCGCCGACTGCGAAATTTGGTGTTGACGGTGTTGATCGAAAGACGTGGTTATGCGCTGCTGAGCTGCCGCCGTGGCATCCTGGCCTTCGCCGAGAAGTGCCTGTTGGTGCTCGACAAAGCTGGATCCGGCTGGAATGACTGCAGGCTGGGGCGGTAACGCTAGATCCTTGACTGGCCGAGGCTGGTATCTGAGGTCAGCTTCGAACGGGGACATACCGATTCTCCAGTGAGGTTGCGAGTTATAGGCAAATTCAGCGAATTGTAAGAATTAATCCCAGTCGGTCTGGTGTGGTCCGATAAAATGTCGTAAGAATTCGAGCACGAACTTGTTTGTCACCTCTGATTGGCCATCCGTTGCTGGATGAAAACCTGAGCTGAGCCGAAGCCGAGTGTCCTGATGCTGCATGATGCCTGACCACATCTCTAAAATCAGCTTGACGTCTCGATCACTGATGATCGAGTGGAGTAACCCGTGCAACGGCTGATAGGACGATAAAAAAATCGTTACCACGTCGGTGGTCGATGTGTCCGTGCTGTGGGCAGGAAGTGAGCTCGTTTTGTGAGGCTATCCATGACGACGAGAATCAAATCAAACTTCCTAACTTTGGTCTCCGGTAAACGCACAAGCAAATCCATGCCGATGTCACTCCAACGACCAGCAGGAACATCGAGAGTGTGCAAATGTCCTGGACATTTTCCGCGGGGACTTTATTGCGTTGGCATTGTTCGCAAGAAGCCACGAAAGACTGAATATCCGCGCACATGCGTGGCCAATAGAATTGTGCTGCCACTAGCAGTCGTGTCTTGTGCTGGCCAGGATGTCCTCTGGTGACATCGTCATGTTCCTCGAACAGTAACTGGTTGCGCAGATTTGCGTCCGGAATGCAGAGGCGACGAAGGACCGTCGAGTTGACTTAAAAGTAAAGAAGACCATCCGTCAACGAGAATCTAGCGATACTGCGTGATGTACTGGGGGATGCCTCACACACACAGCGAACGAACTATTGGCCCAAAGTATGCGTCGCTCGTGTACTTTTGGCGACACTGGGTAGGGATACTGGACCGAGTGAGACGTTGTGGAGAAGCGCATGTGGTTCCTCGGAAGCGTCCAAAGCTGCAAACGCACGAAGAATGGTCTGGCGCTTGGGAGGTGCCCTCGAGACACAGTGGGTTACGTGAGATTGTATCGGCGACAATGTTAATGGAGCCAGCTACCCATCGAAAGCGGGGCTGGAAAAGCGCCAACTCATTTAGCCAACGGGCCAGACGTTGTGAACACGTCTGCTGCGTGAGTAGATTCTCGAGTGTCTTGTTGTCCGTATTGATGAAAAAGGGGTTGTCAACCAATTAGACCTTCCGAAAACGCATTGCATGAAGTGAACGAGCAGCTCTTTTTCGCGGGTCGGACGGATAATTTCTGCCGGACAGCGTTCAACCTCCGTACGCAATGATCTTCTCTGAACCATCATCGGCTACGTGAAACAAATATCCTCCAATTGCGAAGTCACCAGCATTGATGTTCACGTGGAAAGGTCGAGTGAAATCTGGATTCACGAGCGCAGCTGCGGAGGATAGCCGAATCTTGAGCTCGTTTAAGACTTTACGATGCACATCGCCAAACTCCATTGGTTCTGGCGACTACGTCCCTTGGTGAGATCAATAAGCGGGACGCTGAGCTCCGCGAAATCAGGACAGAACCCAAGAAAGTATCCACACGTCCGTAAAAATTTGGAGACCCTGCTTCGTCTTGGGCACGGGCCAGTATCGAATGAGCTCTGCCTTGCCGGATCCATTCGTACGCCCTTGCGACCAATTCGCTCACCTAGACAAGGGATCTCCGAAGCGCAAAACGTATACCTGGATAGCTTACTGAACAACTGCTGCTCCTGGCATCGTTCGAACACTTTCTCCAGAACCGCCAGGTGTTCTTCCATTAATTCGGTCGGCGTCAAGATGAAAAATGTCGTCGAAGTAGGTCGGCAAAGTCTTGTTGATCGGCAAAAATGTGCTGCACCAAACGGTTAAAGCACAAAGGGCTGCTGGAGATTCCCATAGGTGTAACGAGGTATTCAGATAAGCCACCGGGGGTAGCAAAGGCTGTATAGGTACGGAATTGAATCCTCGTCAAGGCGCACCTGGTAGAAACCCCGGAGCAGATCCATCGCCGAAAATGTTCGTCCCGTTGCCATAGCACGGTTAGTCTCATCCTTACGAGGAATGAGGCTGACTGGAACCCTCAGCATTGATACCCCTGAATTCATGAACGATTCGCCACTCGCCATTAGCCTTCCACACGCAGAAACTAGGTGCGCAGTATGGAGAGATGGAAGGGCGAATACCCTTAGCGGTGATCATCTCAAGTGTCCATGCCCGGATAGCCTGGTGCATTGTGGCTGATAGCGGATACTGCTTGTGGTGAACTAGGACGCCGTCGTTGAGCTCAATCGTGGCTTTCATACCGTCAAATCGAGCTGGGGGTACGGGTAATAGCTCCGATCGGAAGACTGTGTCCTTGCAGCGAATAACAAAGGAGCATACGGAATTGTCGACGAGGTTCTCCTTAGTCAGCTTGGTCGCGGAGGCAGGATTGTCTCCGGCAGAAATAAAAAGAAGTACTCGTTATCCGACGCCCGTAATAGTTTTTTTTTTCAGCTGTCGGGTTGATACCAAACGGTTCATGTCACGTGCAGATAAATACCCGTGCTGGGTGATATAATTGAGAGCGACCTGTTCAGTGGTTGAAGGAGCACGGCGCAACGCCGATTGGCGAAAACGACCAACGGTCCGAGTACGAGGTACTTGCACGCGTTGCTGAAAGTTGAGCTGGGTGTCGGATGAGCGAGGATGAACAGTGTGGTCCCCAAATTGATGTCGGCGTTAACACTTGAGATCCATGGCATTCGCAGTAGTACATCACGCCCTTCGGGAATATCAATTGACCAAAGTCTAACTTTCATAGGGCTCAAAGCCAGGAAGACCAATCGTAATCGTAGTCACTGGTCGCGGACTCGTAATAGACTTCCCGCCACCGAGTTGAAGCTCCAAACGAATAGGACAATCGCGAACTGTAAGATGTAGTCGCGAGGCAAACTGCGGAGATATTGCGTTGAAGGAAGCCCCACAGTCTAGCAAAATAGAGCAGACCAGGTCATCAATAGAGCCTGACTGCTCCAGAAAACCATAAACGCCACGTCGCTTGGGGGGCCGTCGCCAGTTATCCGTCGCGTAGTTGAACGATTGCGAAGTTGCAACCGCGTTGCTAGCAATATGGTTGGCTGGCTCACCTGCGGTTGTATGGTCACCACCAACAGGAAGGTGCTCAACGGAGCGCCAGCCCGTCGAGCCATTTTGTTTTTTGCTACACGGGACTTGCCCTTGTTCGGGCAATCCGGTGCGATGTGGCCTTTCACGCCACAGATATGACAAATGGCATTCTTGAGAGAGTCGGGATCGTGGCGTCGAGGCAGCTTGCCTTTCTGGACTCGTCGGATACTGGAGCAGATTTGCTGGTCGTGCCTCGAGCTCTGGTCTTCTTTTCCTTGGTGGTAGCCGGTTCCCGTGCATCCTCAAAGCGCTGTACGTGCTCAATTGTATGTTGCAGCGTTGCAGGCAAAGATTCTGCGAGATGTGCATACTAGTGTCTGGACGGAGGTTCTGTTGGTAAAACCAACGTTTCACCATCTCAGGGTATTCCAACGAATATTGGGAAAGCCGCAGCATAAACTTAGCTGTATACTCCTGCAGAGTACCCGTTGCCCGCAGATCGTAGAGTCGGGACAGCAGCTTCAACTCAAAATCGCTGTCGTGAAATCGAACACGTCGCTGATGCTTGAACACGTACCAGGAACGGGGGTCTCGCCTAGCGTTTGCATGAATTCCCAGACATCTCGTACGTACCCAAGTAGGGAAGCACTAGGTCCACAAAGCGAGAGTCGTTGCTGTCACGCTCGGCGGCGTAGCTGCTAAAGTGCTCCTCAATCTGGAAGATCCAGAGCTCCAGGTTCTCCCTAACCGTGTCGTTGAACTTGGGCGGCTCGGCTTTGCTCCGTTGTCTGCTTGCCCCGGCCTGATTCTCGAAAATTTGATCTGTATGCGCGCTGGTTGGTCCAGAAAGGCTTGGAACTGGTGATGTTGTTGTTACATGGCCTGTTGTTGTACAGCCACATCTTCTGCATCACTTGCAGCATTACGCCCTGCTCAGAGGCCTGAGGGTGAGCTGTAGACGAACCCGGTGTCCCACAGTTGACGACGGCATTCCCGCCCCGACGGGTGGCGAGGCTCCCACTGATGATGCACCCAGGACCTCAGAGGGCGTCGAGTTGTTCATGTCGATGCGAGGCTGCTGATGTGGGCGCAAGTTCGGTGACTCGTCTTCTGCCGGACGAGGCGTTTTCATGCCCTGTTGAGCTGAAAGTCGAAATCGAAGTCGAACACGAATTAGGGTTAATTCGGTCATAAGTAAAGCCTTGCATTCGTTCAATCAGATTTTTACTCAAATTTCAAAATTGTCACGTAATAGCTGAAAACGAGCTGAGTCTTGGCAACTTGGGTTGTTGAAGGCAAAATGAAGCCTGAATGCATTTGAGTTAAAGGAAAGAAATAAAGCGTGCGCGGTGGTTACCAACAAGCGCAGAGTAGAACTAGTGACGGTTACCAACGAGCAAAGAGGAGAAACTAGCGGTGGTTATCTACGTACCATGTCGTTAGCAACAGATGCCGAGCATTCGTCGAGCGTCCGCTACAAGTGGTCTTATGGCGAATCGTACAGCACTAGTTGCATGTGACTTCTCGAAGAAGATGATGCTTGGAAACGTACCTGTGGCTACAGTCTACAAGGCATGCATCATGTTGACGAACGCCTTACCTTTTTGTTTAGGAAACAAGCACAGTAAATATGTTGATGTAGATCCGTCTTCAATAGATGAGTACCTCCGTTTGCAAGATTAGCGAGAAGGTTAACCTAATGCAGAATTGATTTCTTAATGGTGTCTACCAGTGCATCAAGCCCCATTTTTTCCTCGTGGCGATCGTAGTGATGTTCCTCTCGTTCTGCCTTAAGCTGTGCTTCCTGCAACTCGATAGTTTTTCAGCGCAGGGCATTCTGCGTTTTATACTTACGACGCGCCAATTTGAGCTGTAGCTGCTGCAGCTCACGTCCGCGAGTATTCTTCTTCGGGCGACCGACCTCGCTCTCTAACTGCTTGTCGATGAGTTCTATCGTGTCGTCGTGTTGGCGCATTTAGCCTTCTCGCATTCCTTAGGCTGAGCACCTTTGACGCGCTCAGATAGCACCATTGCCGCGCTCATACAGCCTCTTACCCGCTGTCTCCATGAGCTTGTCTCCGTGATGCTCTTCTTGTCTATGTTTTGCGCTTAACTTTTGTCTGCTCCTTGTCCGCGTTTTTAAACATAAATTTTGCGACAACTTGGCGCCCGCCTCCAAGTTCGTGGTCTCTTCAAGCAGCATCATTTTCTCTATTTTCGGCTCACCTGACCCCATGCGAAACTCGCTCCCCTCTGACCGCTTTTTGTACAATGTCTTCAAAAACATTATAGTGATCAGAGCAAGCACGGCATGTGGACGGGAGTCGCAGTGGCGCTGCTGCAGAGCTGACCACGTCTTCTCAACTCTTCCCTACGTTTCAGTAATCATCTGTAACGGGGTTACATGAAGAGTGCCAAGTCACTCTTCAAAATGGTGTACCCAAGTACACTAAGTGATTGTGATGAATCCACCTGATGCTGCAAGACTGGCTGACCTTCCTAAGGTTTGCCGAAATGTATTGATTACTTGACGTTAGAATCCAATCTGTCTTCCTCTTTAGCTTGGGTGTTTATTGGAATAAGAAACCGCCTTGTCCCAACATCCTTGGGTTCTGTGCAGAACAATCCACCCCTTCCCATCTACACTACAGATCGAGTGGACATGTATGCGTGGGACAAAACGCTTCATGAGCAGAATGCACTATATCCCCCCCCCAGAGTTTTGCACATCCGTGGAAGGAATGCGACCCCCCCTTGTCCCTCTCAACCAATAAATTATCTGGTCCATTTTTTGCTAACCATATCCAGTTAACCGATCAGAGCAACTAATATTAGGGCCACTGTGATGAGGCTGGCGTGATGAGTATGTTCATTACGAAACACCTGATGCCATGGTCGAGCGCTACGTTAAAGCGTCGGGTGACAGCAAGCTTTAGCAACACATGGAGCGGCGTCGTGCGAAGTCCGACAAATAACTAGTGCAAGAGGCGCTGCCCGAAAATCGGCGATAACACAGCTTGCCCATGCCTGAGTAAGACCGGTCGGTTTTTACTTTTGCTATGATTGCTTTGCTGACACGTATGGCTTTTGCCGTGGCATGCAATGGCCCCACGAATTCTCTAGGTCCTCTAGACCCACCCAGGCAACGAGCAAATTGTAATCCTTGGTTCGATAATACCTCTGGTGGCTTCGCAACTCACGAACGCCCAGCACTGTTCCTTTGGCAGTGACGTGTTGGATAAGTTTATCGGTGACGTTCCAACTCACTGTCCGCGTAGAACTTCAACTGCGAGACATGCACAGTGGGATCTTTGCCGTTGACCAAACTTTTAATCCGGAACGCGTTCTTCTTCGCGCGGATAACTGAGTAAGGCCACGTCCACGCGACGAGTAGCTTGTCCTTGTGCTTGTCATCCACGCGAGAACACAGCACGTAGCCTCCTACCGAAAATGTTACTACACTCTCCCCCCTAGCCTTCCTCTTATTGAGAAGCTTCTGTTTCTCGCAGGCGGGGAGCGTGTCTCGGTACATATCGATGATGGCCGGGTGGAGGCCGTCCACAACGCTGGCGATCTTAGTAGGATGGGGTGTGAGCAACTGCATTTTTATAGTCGGGACAAACACGTCTGGGAGATAAGCTGGCCGTGGCAGCCCTGCGCACAATTCCATCGGAGCATGGCTGCCCAACGACGGCAACGCCGTGTGGTTCAAACCCGACTGGACGACTGGGATTAGGGCTGGCCAGTCGCGAGCGTGCATTTTGTACTCAAGAAGCAATGCTCGTAGCACGGCGAGCACATCACGGTTCAATCGCTCTACTGATCCGTTTATCCATGGCAGTAAACGACTGCTGGCTTTTGAGATGCCTGCAAACGTCGGCGATGACCTCGCTCGTGAAATGGCTACCGTTGTCTGAAATCCACGTGTGCGGGGTGCCGAAGCGAATTTTCAACCGCCACTGCACTTGTGGGTCCATCGCAGGCCGTTAATTCGCAAAAATGGGTCGCGCCATCCTTCATTACCAAGAGATATTTGCTTGTGCCAAAATTATATCCTAGAAAAAAAAATCTCAATGTAATGCGTCATTGCGTTCATTACATCGAAATGTCTCTCCCCATGGTCGTTGCACCGTACGGCGACCCTCTACATGTTGACAGAGTAGGCAACGCTTCAGAAACGTAGCTGTGTTTGCTGTAGCTTACTGATAGCGAATATACGCTGGATAGCGTGATCTGAGTCGACTGAGACCACTGCTGACATGCACGTCTCAGCTGACTCCATCTTAAGTCTCTCGAACGACTCCAGATCGTATGGGATCAGACGGCTTTGGCGTCAGTAGAGCAGGTATCAATCGCATCCCGCCAGTTCAGCTGGGCCCATGACCTCGGACTCAGCAACTTGTTCTGCGTCGACACTTCTGGTAAGCTCGACCACTTGTTCGTCGTATTCGCTGAGTTTCCTCCCCTGCGGTTTGACCGTGAAGTCTTGGTCTATCGAGATCGCGGCTGGTCTCGCTTACCCGGAGCTCGTCCTTCGAGAAGCCGGATGATCTCGACGAGTTCTTCACCATGTAGACGAGTTCTGCGTCACAGAGCGACCGCCAATGGACCTCCGTCACCGACTTGCCCGCGACAAGCCAACGCTCAAGTCATTTGCACTGACTCCGGCTAACGGCGAAGGTCTTGCTAGCTTCGAAACTCTTTGAGTGGTCACCTTAACCGTTGTCACGATCGCTCAGTCCCATATTCACACCCCAACTGAGTAGGTTCTAAAATAGAAGTTGTATCGACTCAGCTGAGTTCTCCACAGCTTCATTTCGTGCATATACTTCATGCAATGGATCCAGTACTTTTCTCCTTTCCACCAGGCCTGAATTCCTGCCGCTTGGTGGTGGTCAACATGTGGCACCGCAGTGCTAGCTTTCGTCTGCAAGTTACACCCTCTGCAGACGATTCTCTCGTTGCTTTTGCCGTAAGTAATCAAACAATAAGCCTCCACAGGAAAAAAAATGAGAAGTATTCCCACATTGGTTTGTTATAGCCGATCTATTTGACCATGAACAATCCCCCGAGCTCTTTGGGTGGTCGTTAAAAAAACGAAAATGGCATATCACCATTAAGGATCGCCTCCACTGCGTACTTGTCGGCGCTCGTCGGCTTCCCAGCTGCCTTCGGGAAGGAGTTCCTCATCGAAATCGAAATCGGCATCGAAATGTTGGCCTTCGTTGAGTTCATCAGCAAGCCGAGTCGTCGGTCTTTGCACCGAATCTATTACCACTTTCAACCGGGATAGATGTACCACCGGATAAACCCGATAACCACTCTTATCAGGAAGGTCCAGTTCGTATGCAAACTCCTCGATTTTCTTCTTCAGTCGAACGGGTCGTGCCATCGATGAGCCAGCCTTTTCTTCAAACCAGACGTAACGCGTTCCATGAACAGCCAGAGCTGGTCGCCTTCTTCGAACAGGAACTTTTGGCTCTCGTCCGACTTGGTTGACATCTCATCAACCGACTCGGATGGTTCAGCTGAGCTCGGTATGGCTTCGCATTCTCTCTTACCGAGTCGTGCATTGTGCTCCTCGACTCGCCAGTTACTGCTAACACCAGTAATCATCACCCTCACGGCTTAGGTTGTGCGCTACCGTGGGAACCCAATCATTAGCCCGTCTAACCCACAGTTCGTGAGTGTCAGGACTCGGCTGACGACGGCGTAGGCTGAACTCAGCCATCGGCCGACTCGATACACTGAGCGATTCTGTTGGATCATCAGTGGTCTGTTTACCATACGCCGACTCGCCTAACTTGGCGTTGCGTGATTTGAGGAGTAGACTACGGCTTCGTCAGGCAACTTCGGCGTCGAGTTGTAGATCCAGCCGTATACCAGCTGGTATCATAAAGTCGGTGCCCAATATCAGGTCAACACCCGCATGGTGTGACATAATCCAGACTTCAATCTCGTAATCCATCTGCCAGCCGAGTTGCACTTTAACCACTGCTCTGGTCGTAGTGGACGCCTTGCCCTTACCAATCCCTTGCACATTGATCGTAGATCAGTCCTTGCATGCCGCTTCAATCGCAGCCGCCGTGCGAGCGATTCGCTTATAGCTGAGACGTTTGCGCCAGTATCGAGCAAATCTTCATTCGCTCGTCATCCACCGCACCCATCACGAGGGCTCGCATACAAGCTCGGCGATCGAACTTCTGTGCTGATCACCAGCCCATGCGCTATCCTGGGCGCAGCTTCACTGTCACTTCGCGGTCGTCAACTTTTCCTCGTCGCCGGGCCTCTACCCTCACGCTTGTTATAACCCGACGATCTTCTTCTGGATCGCTGAGCTCATCATTTTCACATTCAAGTCCGTCGTTTCTCTCACCCCATATCTCGGGCCGTTGCATTTCGCCTAGAAAAGCAAACACGTAGTTCGCTTCCGTCCCCGGCTCAGCTAACTGTGGCAGCCCGATATTCTCCAACCCAGTTAGTGTTGGCGGGCTGCCGAGTTTAAATCCTTCGGCTCGTAGATGTCGTGGAATCCGGTAGGCACAGCCGACTTATCGACCGACGATTGGACAAAGTTGATGAGCTTCTCCAGGCGCTGGAATTACATACAGCGCCCGACTTCGTGCACCTGCTTGCAGAACCTACAGTGTCAGCTGCAATAGTGTGCCGAGTTGCTGTTAGCGCCACACGCCCCACATGGTCCGTATCGTGGACGCTCTCGGTAATCATCTCGCCGACCATGGCGATCAAAACGCTGATGTCACGAGAGTCATCTAGGCGATCGAAACGACGGCGTTCACGCGAGTCATCTTGGCGATCTCGGCGGCCAGACGTATTGAAAGACTGACTGGTCGCGTTTGGACGTCTACCAGCCGAGTCAGCTCGGACAGCTGAGTCCCTGGAACGGTCGCTGACTCCCCCCGCGTCGAGATATTCTTGGTGTCGGTTGGAATCAGACTCGCCATAGTCATTTTCGTCGCTGTCGCCGTCTGACAAGCCCGCTGACCGGGTTCGTTGACTCGGCTGTCGTCGGTCGACACCGCGGTAGAGATCGTCAACTGACGCATTGGCAAGTGTGACTCGGCGATCGCGGCCATCATCTCGGCGTCTTCGGCGGTCATCTCGGCGGGGTTCATGTCGGTCATCTCGACGAGGTTCGCTCCGCCGACTTCCATGGTCTCCACGTCTAGTTTCAGGAATCTTCGGGAGTGGGATCTTGTTGGGGTCCCCGTCGAACTCGGCGATGCGCTTAGCGATCATCGGTTTAGCTCCTGGGGGCTTTTCCAGGCCACACACAGCTCGCAGTCGACATTTCCAGTAGGTCAACTGCATACCAGCTCGGCGGAGGTCCCAGCTTAATAGAATCAAGCTGTTTGGGCGGCTGTTGCAGCGGTAGCCCGTAGCCATTAGCAGCAGCACCGTATCTTCGGCGAGTTCGTTAATGCTGTTACTGCTCACCGGCTGAGCAAACTCCGGGCCTATGATCGACCGTTTTGTCTGGGCATTAAATTCCGGTGCGAACATCATCGTCCAATCCGACTGGGACCTCATTTCTTCGCCGAGTCGCGCCAAAACCTTCTTTGCGCTCGGCGTGTCGGTGTTACATGTCGCTCTTGACACTAGGGGTGGACGTTCCCCTTGAGCAACACCGTGATCTTCATCGTCCATATCATCGCCGAGTTCCGCGAACAACTCGGCTGTCGTCTTCACATACCCAATTTCAGCCTTCTCCTCATACTTTTCATCACTTCCCTCTTCATCTCCTTGGTCTTCAGTCTCGTCTTCGTCAAACCGGACGCTACCGGTGGCTTCTACCGTCAGATCAGCGATCATCCCACCAGTCGAGCTCAACCCCGCGAGGGGTGAACCTCCAGCTGTCACAGGGCTTGCTCCGCTTGACGTCGACATTCCCTTGCCCATCCTGCTCAGTATTTGAAACTTGATTAACTTGGCACCCGCAAAAACAAGCACACCCTGTTCCCGGGTCGCGGCACCAGTCGTGGTATTGCATCACACACAAAATCGTCAGATGTGGTTACTTAGACAAGAACCACAACAATAGCCGAGCTAGTCGGCCCTTGTTGGCCTGCGCTGGGTTGCCCCTAGCGGTTCATCCCTTCGGGACAGTGGCGTCTCGCTTCCTCCGAGACCACGTGCCCCAAGCCAGTCCATACACAGAGGTCAGCTGAGCTGACTGCCTCCGGCTTAGATATTCCGTGTCCTCCGCTAAAGAGCGGACGACGGCGCGTTAGCGCTTTGACGGGTCGCCGAGAGCAAAGGCTTCTTGGCTAGAAGTGTTACGGTACCCGGGCTGTACGGCGTACCGGCCCGCCGAGTTCGGCAGGGCTTGTTCCTTCGCACTTGGTGAGACACACCCTTCCCCGGGCCGACCTAGTTCTCTTGGCGCTGTCAGTCAACAAGCTATGCCTCTCGGGTGTCAACGGTAACCATAATCCAGCCCGTGCAGCGACTTACCGGATAATGTACACTTGTCTTGAACTTGGAAAGAGTTACTCTGCTATTATTTTATCTCCCGGGAGCACTCAAGGGGCTCTTCCTAGTAACTATGTTCCTATTCAAATATCAAGTGAAATGAAGTTCGCTCGGATCTCGACCGATTCTTCGCAAAGATCTCAATGTAACCACCCGAACTCACGCAGCCAACTCGATGCGGGAGGCAATCATCAACTACGGACGGAGAGTGCAACCACTGCAGCATTGCCTCGACAGCGCTTTGGCAGGAAGTGAGCGCACCAAACACGTCGCAACAGGCATCAAGTTGCAGTTTAATGAGACAGAGCGAGTTTCTTTCGAGAACCTTAAGCATGCTCTCCGTAGCAGCGCTGAGTTGGCCCCTCCCGATGACACAGCTCAAATGTGTTTGTTGACGGACGACTCCGACACTGGACGGTCCATCATCGTGACTCCGGTCAAGGACAGGATGGCGTCACTGTCCAAGATCAATAGCATCAACTACTCGTGTGTATGGGTAGAGCGTTCGAAGGGGCTCAAGTAAATTGAAATATGGTCGAGAAGGAGGGATTTCCTATCGTCATAGCCTGTGACAAACTACATTACCTGCTGATGCGACCTCAAGGATTCAAGATGTTCTGTGATCACCGGAATTTAATACATATTTTGGCTCCAACGGTTGAGACCAAGAAACACGTGCGGAAAGCTGCGTCGTTGGGCCATGCGGCTCACTGAGTATCGCTACAATATTGAGCACATTGAGGGCGTCCAGAATGTATGGGCGGACATGGTTTCTTGTTGGGCAGGCTCGGCTTCCCCAGCAAGCACACGTGTCCGTCGGATCACAACGCGAGCGACACGGGCTGAGAAGACGAAGCCAGTGCTCCGGCCATTAGATGATGCGGGTTTTGTATACCTAGTTTGGACGACATGATCGCAGCGCAGCACCGCCATCAACTGGAGGCCGTGCGAGGGACAATGGCACAGGAAGAACACGACGTTTGGGTGGTAAACGTGAGGATCTGGATCCCACCGAGCGAGAGTTGATCCAGCGGATAGTCTTTGTTGCACACTGTTGCGCGCGAGTCCACCGCGGCCAGGCCACAAGGGGCCTGGCCGCGGTGGACTCGCGCGACAAGGGGCACAACGTGGGGGCAATCAGGAGTCGAGTTGCGGGGGGGCATCGAGAGCGAATGAGGCAATCTTGACAGATATCGATGCACCAGTTGGGCCAAGACACTCGTCAGATCGGCTCGTAGCATGGCCGGGGCGGTTGTGGTGCAGTGAACGCCAGATGAGATGGTCCACATATCGCAGTTAAGAGGCAGCCACAGTACTATACGCTGAGTATGCAGGCAGCTGGCAACTCGGCTATTTGATTGGATGAACTCAGCCGGTCGCTGAGTTCGGGTGGTTACATTGAGATCTTTGCGAAGAATCGGTCGAGATCCGAGCGAACTTCATTTCACTTGATATTTGAATAGGAACATAGTTACTAGGAAGAGCCCCTTGAGTGCTCCCGGGAGATAAAATAATAGCAGAGTAACTCTTTCCAAGTTCAAGACAAGTGTACATTATCCGGTAAGTCGCTGCACGGGCTGGATTATGGTTACCATTGATACCCGAGAGGCATAGCTTGTTGACTGACAGCGCCAAGAGAACTAGGTCGGCCCGGGGAAGGGTGTGCCTCGCCAAGTGCGAAGGAACAAGCCCTGCCGAACTCGGCGGGCCGGTACGCCGTACAGCCCGGGTACCGTAACACTTCTAGCCAAGAAGCCTTTGCTCTCGGCGACCCGTCAAAGCGCTAACGCGCCGTCGTCCGCTCTTTAGCGGAGGACACGGAATATCTAAGCCGGAGGCAGTCAGCTCAGCTGACCTCTGTGTATGGACTGGCTTGGGGCACGTGGTCTCGGAGGAAGCGAGACGCCACTGTCCCCGAAGGGCTGAACCGCTAGGGGCAACCCAGCGCAGGCCAACAAGGGCCGACTAGCTCGGCTATTGTTGTGGTTCTTGTCTAAGTAACCACATCTGACGATTTTGTGTGTGATGCAATACCACAATGACGTTGGCCGCTTTCACGCAATGGATCCGAATGACCCCCCGTCGATTTGTCGATGGCCACCGGGCCCCACTGCTCTGAGCTTCAGTCGAGGTAGAAGAAAGCTAGGACGATTGATCCACACAACAGATCGTTCTCGAGATCGCCCCGGGCTCTGAGCTCGTGCATCTTGAGCAGCATCGGTGTAGTAACTGGTTGCTTCCGGTTCACGTCACCATGGGTGCGCATGTATCCTTGAGCGATGAGCTCAAATTCCGGGTCAAGGTAATCGAGTTTGGCGCTCTGAACTGCCTTGTGTGCGAATGCCACTGCTGCCATTTTCCCGTCGAAGGTCTGGTACTTGTTTCCTTTCCTTGCCTTGTTGTGCCCTTCTGAAGCACACAATGCCGCGAACAGTCCGCGACCATCCGTGCTTGCTGTGCCTGGGCAGTTCGTTAATCCACATGGGAATCCGAAAAGTCGTTGCAGAAGGTCTCCCAGGACTTGACGTTCCTGCTTTAACCTTACAAGCGTCCCGGCTTAGACTGAAGCTTGCTTGAGCTGGTCTCGCTTCTCCTCCACGCGCCGGCGTCTGTCGCAATCTGTTGCATATTACAATAGTTAGTACTGCCATCCCCGTGGATGTCGCACTTCGAAGTCTTCTCCAATCTTTGTCGAATCGTGTGCGTCGTGAAGTGCAGCCTGCAGCTAGGCAAGGCACACTGCCGCAGGGCATGCTGTCCGTCCCGAGACTTGCAATTCATCTTGTCGACAGTTTTGTGGTCCATTGCTCGCCGTGAATGACCACGTGGCACCAGGGGCCCTCCGTAGATAGGCTTGGTCCCCACGTCTCTGTGACATTGGCCAGGGCATGTGCAAGCTCGTTGCCGTCTCGGGCCTGACCCTGTTGTTTGATATGCAGACACTCCTGGAGTTTTCATACTCGTGATGCAGATTTTCCCTTTCCCCACGATTACCAGCCAGTCTCGTCGAAGGCCTTGGTGTGGTCGCACAGGTTCATCGGCATCCCCGCGAACTCAGTCCGGAATACGAGAGCCTTCCACCTCTGCAAATGCTTCCGAAGAAACTCTGTCATCGGAACACCTGAACTCGTGAGTCTCCGACAACTGTTCTGAACCGCCGTCAAGCGCTGGATAAATCGTTTCGTGATCGAAATGAAGCTGATCACGTGTCGAAGAACGCCGATTATGCTGTCCAGTCGCTTTCTTGACAGGAAAGCCTTTCCCAACGTTTCCGTCAGAACGGATCACAGTTTGTCGATATTTTTTTCTCTGTGGAACTGTGATGCACTCGTCAGGGATGTTCCAGTCGATTCCCACTGCATGAAAGACACGCGACCAGGTCGTGAATTTGCCTTCACGCCAGCTCTCTGAGCCAAGCACCAAATTGACTCCGTCTCTAAGACGCTTCTCTGCCTTCTAAAGGCGATCGCCGACGTCGACTTCAATGAGGACAATGTCATCTACCCAGTGGAACGACTAAAAGGGCTCCAAATGTCCGAGCACGATGGATTGTCCGGTGCGCAAGTAAGGTCAACGGCTTTACCGAAGATAGCAAAGAGCCCCGGTGAAGCTGTCTATCCGAAGACGGCCATGTCGGAGACAATGCCATGAGAGGAGCTAGGCAAACGTCCCCCAAAAGCTGACGCATGATCCGCGTGTACTGGCACGTGGCGAAAGGCTTCAGCGATATCTGCGATCATGGCGTAAATGTTGTACCCTGGATTCCGGCGACGAAGTTCACAAACGTGACGCGCGATGGAGACGAACGGGGCCAAATTCGCATCGGGAGGGCCTCCGAGGCCGTCTACGCGTTGATGGTCTGTCCGTCTGGCGCAGACAAGTCGTGGATAATCCGAGCATTTAGATGCAGGGGCTTGTCCTTCTTCGGCACCAAGGCAAACGCGCTCGAGTGAAACGTGGGGTCGCGTTCAGAGGCTTGCATGGTCGCGATGATGGCACGACCCTTGTAGTAATCGGCAAGCAGTTTGTCAATCACGAGATCCGCACCTGTACGGGCACCGGGATAGTTGTAGGGTGTCGCACTCGGGCCCCATCGCGCAGAAGGGCCCTTCCAGGGAGGAACCAGTCCGTCCTGCGCGATGGCGCACAAGAGGTCGAGGTGCGGGTACGCAGCCAGATGGGTACGATACAGCCATGGGTAAAAGGCCTAGTTCGGACGAGGGTCAGCCGCGGTCTGGCCGCGGAAAAGGGCGAGAGTTCCTGGAATCCCAAACCCAGGGTCTGCCACTAAAGCATCCAGGATGCGAAGATCAACGTCCGGAACGACGTGGGGACCTGGTCCAGCCGCCAGAGCCAACCGGAAGCGGAACTCCACGCGCACAGCAGCTGACCGAAGCGCATCGAAACTCGCGCGGGGTACACACCGAGGGCGACCTCGAACACAGCAGGATCGGGTTGACGGTGTGTCGAACCACGACGGAAGCGATGCCGCCAACGTGAAAACGCGCTAAGGCGATCGCGAACGCGCGACTGGAGGATGGCCAGGCCGATCGTCGGACAGCTGGACGAAGCGTGCTCGAATAAGATGGGCTACTCGGTGGAGATCATGAAGGGCGAGCGACCAGGTCGCCGCCACGTGAGCTAATAGGTCGGGTATTATCGGTGCAGCCAGGGGCGAGAGGCGAAGCAGGGCCGCAGGACTCTGAGCCGAAGCATACGACGGATGACACGGCCAGCTTGTGCCTGACAAGGTGAGGTCTGCCGCGGGGAACGGACCCGTGACCCAAATGCAAAGACCATCAGCAGCTGTGGTGGAAGCGCGGAGAATGGCGTGAAGACAAATGAGAGTGTCAACGGAGCCCTGGGCCCAAATTGCACCGATCAACGGAGCCAGATGTGGTGCCCGGCACGCAAATCGACACAGTGTCTGGGCGATAACCACCCGAGAGTCACCATAGACATCCACCCGGGGAAACGTGAACGCGGTTCGAATCCAACGTAAGTACGCGAGAAGACCCTCAGCCTCCATGACGTTGTTGGAGTGTGAGTCCAGGACGTGGTGGCCTGCCCACGGATGAGACGATGGTCACTTGACCAGACGCACTAGGCAAAGGCACACCGACCGTTCAATGCCGAAAGCCACTGACAAAGGCGGCGGCCAGTGTCGACCGGTCCATAATCAGCACGTGAGACTCTCTCTGAGACAACGTCCGGTGATGACGTCGAGGTTCCAGGCACCGTAGCAGCACGCAGACCAGCGTCCGAAGCCGATGGGCCTAGGCTGGCGACGCTCTGTGCGTCCGAGACAACACCCGGTGGTGAAGAAGAGGTACCAGACACCGTAGCGGTACGCAGACTAGAGCCCGACGCCGATGGGTCCGCGCCGAGGGGACACTGAGCCTCAGTGCCAGCACGATGGTGCTAGTGTCGGCATCATGGAAGCTCGAACCGATCGAAGTGGTAGCGTCAGACGCAGTAGAAGACACGGGAGGAAATAAAACAGCCGTTGTTGGGTTACCCGGAAAGGTACAGCCCTTCACCAATTGAAACCGAACGCACACTTGTTTGCCATTGACCGCCAGGATCTGGTCTCGTATCTGCTTGGGAATGATAGAAGAGCCGGCTTCAGGCCGGGCCCCTGCTGCACGAGTATCACGACGGGGGCATGACCGCGCGGGGGGGGGGGGTCTGAAGCCGGGTGTCCCCGGGAACCAAACAAGCCGTTTGAAATACCGAATTCACGACTGCATCATTCATGACTCGAATAACAAGATGCTGGTAGGCTGGAGAGTCGCGGCGAAGAGAGCTTAGAGCTCGAGAACCCGTCTCGCGAAGGTTCACTCCATGGAGAAGGTCGTCGAACAGATCGGAGAAAATCGCTTGGTACAAGTTGCACATGGCGTACAGAAGCTGAGATGGTGCGTTCCGTTGGAGCGACCTGACCAAGTCGCCATGCACTGTGCGGAACACTGCGGCAAGGTCAGAGGGTTACCACAGTGACGCAGCGTCATGAATCGTGTAAAGCGTCTGATGCAACTGATCCGCCCGGCGGATCTGCATAGCAGGTGCCGGTGCTGGACCACCCCATTGGGAGTCCTCGTGAATCACGGTCCGATCCTGATGATATGCACTTGGTACATCGGAAGACAGGAAATAGTCGAAGGGTTGGCTGAAAAAGTCGACCGAGAACAGCATCTTCGTCGTCACTTTGGTGGCCCGGTACTGGCTACGAAAGCACTCTTGGCAGAGAATGAAGCAGACTCGATCGTGCGGATACATATTAGCAAACCGGGAGAAAACAGCGTCCGTACCTGTATCTCGGTCCTGGAACCGTGAGCCAACTCGGGCGGCGTCATGAACGGTCAATTCACTGGTAGAAGGCCGAAACAGGTGTTACCCCTATCGGCCAATTGTTGCCCCTGGGGCGGCCGAGCCGGGGAGAACGAGCACCTATCCCGCCTAGCGGAGCGCGAACGACGCCGGGAAGGCTCCTGGACCGAGATCGGGAATGGTGGTGCCGACGCGGCGGGGGGGGGGGGGGGGGGGGGGGGCATGACGTGAGCGCCGAACAACACGGTCACGCCGACGTGACCGACAGCGGGAACGGCCGCGCTGGGGAGAACGGGGGGAACGACCGTGTCGGTGCGGCGAACGTGATCGAGATCGTCGACCGCGTGAGAGCGCAGGGCGATGGTCAGACCCAGGGCCGTGATGCGAGCGAGGGGGCGAACGGGAATGTGCAGTTGCATGGTAGCGAAAGTGTCCGGTCCCTATGCCGTCACGGGTGCGGCCAGATCCGGGAGGCGATCGGGAGCGGTCAAACATGTTGGGCCGGGTCAGCGAGTCGGGGATGTCGGCGCCTGGCGCCGGATCTCGATTGTCAGGGAAAGCCGATGAATGGCGTGCCGCTATTCCTGACAATGGAACGGCCGGTTGCTGTTAGATGGACACCACGGAAGCCGACAGAACCAAAACTTGCGATCGAAGGGCGGTATTGTTTGCGTGCTGTTCCAGAAGCAGTGCCTGCATGAGTGCCTCCCCCGAGAGACCGACCATGGGCTGGTTTGTTGATGGGTCCGTGGGCCCAGGGCCTGGCCCTTGCGTAGCGGAGGCCGGAACGGCTCCCACTGGTTGTGCGCCAGGCGTTAGTTGGAGACGCGAAGGCAGCGGCGTCAGAACTGATCGCCTGATGTCAAGTCGGCTTTAATCCGGGTTAGGAGCGGAAGCTTGGCGTCGGCAAACTGGTGCATGGTGGTGACGTCCAGTGATGCGTTGTCATCTTCGTGGGCTATGGACGCCCTTGGCGGGTGGACCACACTCCACGTATAGTCCGCCGGAATGACAGCCGTCTTGGTGCCGCGTGGGGTTACATACACCACCACTTGAAAACCCAAATCCACCGTGGCAGCGCCTTCTACCCCATGGGCGGGGAAGGCCTGGGCAAGATGCGTGCGCACGGATGCACGGTCGGTGAACGACGAGGCGCTGATGAACCGCCAGGCGGTGCCAAAACGAGGGGCCGCAGTGTCGAGGGGAGGCCATGGTAGAAGCCCAACACGAACTCATCCCGTGAGATAACTTGGCTGCGAGCGTCGACCAGCGGGACGGCGACCACCTGGTGGCGCTCCCCAGTGTAGCTGCAGATGGCTACCATGCAGTATAACCACAGCCTGGCTCCTGGAGCAGGTTGATGTCGTCCACGAGGGCTATGGACGAAGCCAGTCGGTGGTCGAGGACTTGGCTGCAGAGGAACACGTCAGACGTGAGCTTGGTGAACTTGGTGAACTTGCGCGGCGTCGCCACGAAGAACTGGGTGAACCGGAGAAAGCGAAAGCAGACAGCAAGGGACGCTCCTGGAACTGGCTTGCCAGGTTGTGGGAAGTCTGCGTCAGACGCCAGTGCGGGATCCAGTACGGCACCTCAACATGCTCGCGAATGGCCGGCTGGATGTCCTCCAAGCGCTCACCAGGGAAAAGAAACGTCAGGAGGACCTGCCAGACAGGTCGCTTCACGCCGTCAGCGTCGTCGAAGAAGGGGCCGGGTCCTCGGCCCGGAGCTGGGGGTCGCCGATCAGCGTCGCGTACACAGGGCCAACCCAAGTTCCTCCGAGTTCATCAGGGGCCTCTAGACAAACAGTTCGCCCGCCGAGGCCGACGTATGAGTCCCGAGAAGGGTTCCTGGCGGGAACCGAAGGCTTCGATGCGACGACGTGCATAAAAAATTCTCGCTGGCACCCTGGCTGCTTCTTCTTCGTGGAGCTCTGAGCTCGGTGCTGCTCTGAGGGCTGGATGGCAAACGGCGAATGACTTGCTCGTTTGCTTCCGGTTCGGAAACCCCGGTTGAGTTCTTCGAGGTTTTTCGTACTTAACCGCACACATAATTTTTGGAATGGCCACTAGCGGTTACCAACTTCGGATTAATCCAATTAGACAAAAATATATTACTAACAATACACGTAGTGGCTGTTGGTTGTTAGTCATACTTAAAATCACTTCGGCATCATACAAAGGTAAAGTCACTTACTACGTGTATTAGGTACTAAATTATACCACATGTCACGTGCCGTTCTAATTATAAATAGTGGCATTCTATTAGAATAAGGCAAAATCGCTGCCTAAGAAATGAGGCCCTACGTCGTCGTCCATTCACAGTCCAAGTAACACGCTGCGTGCTTCTCGTGACCTACATGTACAAGAGCGTCACAATACCATCATCGCCAGCTCTCTAGTCTTCACCTTTGTCGACCGCGGAGGCCTTTTTCATGGCGGACTGTGTTGAGTGCATCCTCGGCGGCCTCGACGTAAATTGTGAGTGCGACTACTGCGAGTTCGAGCGATGTAACGACTGGTGTGATACGCTCGCGGACTGTGACGCGGGCGACTGCGTCGACTTCTGCACCTGTAACGGCTCCTGTTGCGACCTGATGGCCAAGCCCGACGGCATTTCCACCGATGGCGGCTACGTCTCCATGAACTCCCGAGAGGCGACCGGATTGGGGGCCGTTCCAGTGGTACCCGTTGCAGTGAACTTCTCCCCGCCGACTGGGTAGCACACACACTTTAATCCACGTGCACAACATACACATACGTTAAATAGAGTACTGTAGTACAGTAGATGCCTCGAGTTCGAGCTCACTAACTGAAATGCATCCCATTCTGCACCCATACAATTGAACGGTGGTGGTGTAGTCACTGTGATGGGTTTGCTCCATGTTTCTATGATGACCCGAGATTTCGATGACTCTCGTCATCTCCGGCAGTACATGATGTACATGTACCACCGCCTACCGCACATAAGCTCCTCTCGTCAGGACTGAAACTTTTACTTGTGTATCGTCGACCGCATTGTCGACTCGCTGGTCAAGTTCGAATCGAATCCTCATTTGCAAATTCGCCGACTACCTCTGAGGTCGATCTCCGCTTCGTCTTTATCCCTTCAGCACTTCACCTTAATCATGGCGACGGAGACACCAAAAGCACAAAATAATATTGCGTTCGAGCTGTTTGCCAAGGGGTCTCCCAATGTGGCCCCCAAGGTCGAAGATGTCGAGTCTCGACGTCAACGCTGCTGCAACCAGAAGACCTGGGCCATCACGCTCATGGGTATGGGCTCTCTGACCGCCATCATGGGCATATTGTACGGTACCGCCGTGCCTGCGTACGTCAACTCGGCCGTAGAGGACCAAGTCGTATACTGTTCCGAGTCCGAGGTGGCCAAGGAGATCTACCTGGACCCATACGGAGACTGCGACGACTGCTCACCCTACTACGTGTCAGTCTACATGCTCAACGCCACCAACGCTGAGGACTACCTGGCCACTAACGCCAAGCTGAAAGTTCATGAGATGGGGCCCTACGTCTACCGTCGCCGTGAGATCAAGCTGGACGTGTCCCTGTCGGATGACGCCTCCACAGTCACATACAAGACGTACACGTACCACACGTACGAGTCGGACAAGAGCTGCGACGGCTGCTCCGCCTCCGACGAGATCGTGAGCTTCGACACCGGTTACTTCAGCGTCATTGCGGCCACGGGCGGCGAGTTCAACCTTCTCGCTACTATCGCTGCCCAATCCTTCGCTTTGAATTTAACCTTGACCGAAATCCAAGCCATCCTCGCCAAGTACGGCGAGCAGATGATGCGCTGGATGAACGGTCTCAACTCGCTGGACCCGGAGGCCATGAAGACGACGACTACCAACGGCAGCGTTGTGAGTGTTCTGACTTCAGGTCCAGCGGCCATCGCAGACTTGGACCTCTCCGGCTTTGCGTACAACGGCATCTTCGTCAAGCGTACAGTTTCACAGTGGGCACTGGGCTATCCAAGCATGTTGGCTGGTCTCCTCCTGGGCGCCAACTACATTAAAACGTGTGAAACCGGCATGAACGCCGTGTGTGCGTCCTGCAGCGGTGACGACTGCTTGGCCATCGCATCGGCCTGTTCCATGTGCACCAAGGGCGCTGCTCTCATGGCGGTGAATAACGTCACGTGTGGCATCCTTGAATCCATCTACGCCGCGGAGCACGGCGAGACGGAGGCTGCCGCCTTTGTGGCAACCACGTGTGGACTCTGTGAGAGTGTGGGGCTTTGTGCTGCACCTCTTCCTGGTAATGTTGAGAGCTCCGGCTTGGACTACTCGCAAGCTGCGCCGGATGCATCGACACTCAAGGACTACGTCAAACGCACGGGTTGCGACGATCTGACGAAGATCGGGACGTACGTGGAGTACAATGGCTTCACCGTCGCGCCCGTGTGGGCAAATCTAGGAGAGCGTCGTAACCCGACGCTGGCTGAGCTCAGCGCGTTCTCAAGCTACGCTAATTGCGAGTCTCCTGTCGCCAACGTTACGTGTTTCAATGTGTCGGGCACGGACGGTGCTTCTCTCAAACCAGGAGGTGTATCTATCAACGGCATGGCCAAGCAAACCACCGCCGACTACTTCAACTCGTATACGGGTGCTGCCGAGATCTACGTCAAAATCTCAAGCATGGACACGGAAGTGGATTTCAACGGTGTCTCGCTGCATCGCTTCAGCACATCGAGCGACATTTTCGACTACACGGACAAGAACGCCAACTTGGGCACGGGCATCCCTTTTAACGGGTTACAGCAGTTGAGCTTCGTCACGGGCTTCCTGTCGTACATGTCGGGCCCGTTCTTCATCTACGGCAACACGACGCTACTGGAAGCTGTAGAGATGACCAGCACCGACGGCACTGTGATGACAGGCGACAACATGTACGAATCAGACGGCAGCCTCGTCGAGAGCTTCTATAGCGCGTACGGCACGTTCGTGGACATTGAGTCGGGCACAGGTCTGACCTTGAGTGCTCGCAAGCGGTCCCAGATCTCGTACGCGGTGGCTGCTTCGACTTCTGTGCCCAACGCGTCAATGAGCGACCTGGTGTGGCCGACGCTGCCGACGGACGTGGTGCTGCCCACGTACTGGGTGGAGGAAGCCGGCGAGGCAAAGGACAGTGTGTTGGACACGTTCAAGAGCACAATCTCGCTCGTCAAGACGTTCCTACCGGGCCTCATCGCGCTTCTCATTGTGGGTGTCATCGAGGTGGGCAGCGGCCTCTTCCTCTGGCGCCGCCACAAACAGAAGCTCGAGGTGCAGCGCTACGGCAGCATCATCTAAACGATGACTATTGTACACACTGTATCTCTTTGAATGTATTAGGTAGTATAACGTTTGTGAATTAAACTTGGCTTTGCCTTCATTCGTTCTTGACCGTGTGTTGCTCTGCGAACGCCCATTTTCTAGCATCTTTCTGTTAGGATATCCGTCCAAGAATGGACGTGTTCTGCAGTGTATCGGCGAAGATAGATGGCTCCACCGGTGTACAAAGCAGCTACATCCGTCTACAAAATATTATTAATACCTGTATGTATATAATTATCCTGGATAACTTTTGGGCGATACTGGCACGGGTGGACTCTGTACCACAATCAATTTGGAGCACGTGACACGGTGAGTTTTTGGACGATGGACGACTGCTGGAGCGTTGTCTGCGCTGGGTGCTGCATCACGTGCATCGAAGCGACCTGCTATCCGGTATGCGACGCCACCTCGAGATGTTGCTGCGGAGACCGGGGCTTCTCTTGCTACAAAGGACAAGACAACGCTTACAGGCGGCAGGGCTCTGATTCTTACGGCAGAGGTAGCTCTCCGCCTCCAGAGATCATCGCAGTGCCAGTCAAGATGCAGCCGATAACACCTGGAGAAGCCGAGAGGTCCGAGCCAGTGTAGAGGGGTTGACACAATGGGGGGGGGTGATCAAACAGCCCAGGTCTTGTTACAACGCTGGAATTCTAATACTGACGTAGCGTTTCAAACCATAAGTAAAGCTACGAGCATACGAGCATGCTATGCTTTATCATGAGAAGATTGGTGGAACTAGCCCTAGCAATGTCCCAGACACAACCAGAGACTTACTCAAGCAGTCACACTGTCCACCAGGCCGTACTCGACGATGGAGTTTGACACCTCCTACGGAATCACACAGACGTCACAAATGCGAGCGTTAGCAAGCTGTGTCACCATAAAAACCGACGATAGCTTTTAACATCGTACCAGGAGCGTCGGCCACCGGCCAGTCTCGAGCTTGGAGAAGATCAAATCGTCTGCATTCGTCAAACAAGACTCAGCAGTTGCCCAACATTGAAAAATCGCTTGTCGTCACTTACCGTTAAAGTAAATCTCGAATGCACCCGATGACGTGAGCCTGCTCGCGGCCGTCCCCATGAATACTACGATGAAGAAGGTCGCGATACGGTTGTTCTGCGCCCAGCGCAGCATCGTCAGGTCCACTCCTAAAGCCGGCAAAATCTGTCATCACCGAAGTCATCAGCCTCAAGTCCTCTCCCCTAAGTTCTTTGCTTTCTCCATCCACTCACGTATTCCCCGAATAATAATAGAATCATCGCCGTCACCTGGGCGTACCCTAAGAGCTGCGCCAACATCTATAGAACGGCATGAAGGGAGCGTTAGCGTCCTTGTCCTCCTCCCCTAGCTACAACGTTACTGACCATCTTGGACGGGTCAACGTCGTAGTTGGCGCCGTAGACTCTGTCCACCAGATGGGGGAAGATGTCCACCAGGTATGTCTTGATCTGGTTGAAGTTCTGCTGGTAGCCGCACGCCGTGCAGTACAAGACGCGCACCTGGTCGTCGGCGATGTTGCGCTGCAGGTTCCGCTCCTTGGCAGCGGTCGCCTCCTCTGCTTTCGCGACGGCATCGAACACCGACTGGGCTGGGGCGCCGTGCGAGGTCACGAGCGGCCCCAGCACCGCCTGACTCAGCGTCACCAGCAGCAGAATGCGCAGCACGCCGGACGTCATCTTGCTCGAAGTCGCAGTATAGTTTACGCCCGCTACAGGGAGTTCCGGCTACATAACTTTCATGTTTGGTTCCAATAACGAAAGGTTAACTGAAAAGTATGATTAGTTCTGTTATTTACCAGGTTATAATTGTTATTTCGCTCGAGCACTACGTCTGATTCGCTCACTTTCAAGCTTGACCTTGAGGCGCTCAGTTTAGTGTGATGTGCGACTGCGGAGACGAGGGCGTATCGGCCACGCGGCGCGAGAGCGCGTACGATATGATCCGCGTGGACGCCGCCGTGGAGTTGGTGCTGCAACAGGCGCAGCCTCTTGGGGCCGTGCCGGTCCAGACACACGAGGCCGACGGCTTCGTGCTGGCCGAGTCCGTACACAGTGTCGTGAGTTGATGGCGGATATTAAACAATACATTGCTATACTGATATACTATTAACGTTGTAGGAGTCGCTGCCGCCGTTCCGGGCGAGCATCATGGACGGCTATGCGGTCGTCGCGGCAGATGGAGTCGGCACGGTGCGTTGAAGACGAATGAAAGCTGCTAGTGAGCTTGCTATAGACGTCTGATAATTCCGTTATGTAACCTGCAGTTCCCTGTGGTAGAGCGCATAGCGGCGGGTGACATGCCGGCGAGTGCGTTGAAGTCTGGCCAGGTGGCGTACATCACGACGGGGTCTCCCGTTCCGGACGGGGCCGACGCGGTGGTGAAGATTGAGGACACAAGCAGTGTCGAAGGCAGTGAGAAGCTGGAGCGAGAGGCGGCAGTGAACATCTTAAAGGCCGTGAAGGTGGGACAGAACATCCGTCCGATCGGATCGGACATCAGCCCCGGAGAAATGCTCGTGGATGCGCACGAACGCGTGTCAGCGGCTGAAATTGGGCTCTTAGCGACTGTAAGTTGAGTTGAGAGGATTCATTTAAGTACTTTGCATGATTTTTTTTTTTTGACGGGAAGGATGACGTGCTATTCGGTTCAGGCTGGGATCACTGAAGTGCAGGTGCACCGCAAGCCTGTGGTTGGTGTCCTCTCGACGGGGAGCGAGCTTGTTGAGGCTTTTCAGGGGACAACGACGCCGGGCAAGATTCGAGACAGCAACCGTCCAATGCTACTAGCATTGCTGAATGGATGGGGTGCCATGACGTGCAATTTGGGCGTGTGCAGCGACAAGAAGCAGGCACTAAAGGATACCATACTGAAGGCACTCGAGAAGGTTGACGTGCTGATCACGAGCGGGGGCGTGAGTATGGGGGAACATGACCTCATTAAGCCATTGCTGGAGGAAATGGGCACCGTTCACTTTGGAAGATTGTTGATGAAACCCGGCAAGCCCACCACATTTGCCACCCTGGACCTGCAGGGTAAGAAGAAGCTTATATTTGCTCTGCCGGGCAATCCTGTGAGCTCCTTCACAACTTGCCATTTGCTGGTTCACCCGGCGCTACAGCGACTTCGTGGGCTTCCGGTCTCAAAATGCTATCACGCTAAGGTTTATGCGGCTCTCACTCATCCGATCAAGCTGGACGCCCAGCGTCCCGAATATCATCGCGCAAACTTGGAGTGGGACGGCAAGCAACACAAGTTCTTAGCCTCCAGTACCGGCCGGCAAATTAGTTCCCGCTTGCTAAGGTTCGCTTGCTTGACTTGTTGCACTCTCTCTATCAGCGTTGTATCTGTAACTAACATGTTGCACTGCTTATTCTGTTTAGCTGCCGTAATGCCAACGCTCTGCTTTGCTTGCCGACGGGCACTGAAGTGCGTGACGGCGAGGCAGTTGCAGCCCTTGTATTGGATAGCACTTTTGGTAACGCCACGGGTGCTAATGCAGCCTCTCCCATCCAAAGCCAGAGTACTGCGTCGTCTGCTTACCGACCTGCAAAAGAGAAGCCTAATGCCCCCAAGAAGGTTTTTCGCGCTGGTCTCTTAACGGTATGCAGGTTCAAGAAGCACTGCCTTACAATTGACATTTTTCCGCTTGCTGCTTCGCTAACACGCATGTTCTTATGGGTGCGGATTGCTGTGCAGATTAGCGACCGTGTCTTTGCTGGCACGTCGACCGACATGAGTGGGCCGGCGATGTTCGATGTGCTTGAACAGGTTGATAAGGTCCAGATGGATGTGGTCGCCATTAAGGTCGTGCCCGATAATGTGGACCAAATCCAGGCAGTGGTGAAGGAGTGGGCAGACGCGGACATTGTTGATCTGATTCTGACTTCGGGTGGCACAGGCTTTAGTCCTCGCGATGTCACTCCTGAGGCCATTAAGGCTGTGATAGACAAGGACATTCCAGGATTCCCTATTGCAATGCTCGAGAGTTCGCTCAAGATCACGGCCAAGGCTGTGCTATCTCGACCCGTTGCCGGTATTCGAAAGAAGACGCTGGTCGTGACTCTGCCGGGAAAACCGAAGGCGGTTGTGGAGAATTTTTCTGCGATCGCGGAAGTGTTACCACATGCACTGCACCTTGTCCGCGACGAGCCGCACGAACACCATCACGCGAATCCGAGCTCGCACTACACGTAAGGCTGGCCGTTGATCATGGAGTATAAGTGGCTGCAACCAGAGTAATAAGCAACAGCCATCGCTCCCTGGATCTCTGGAGTTTAGATATTGTCGCAATTATTACAAACTTTTTAGGAAAAGGAAAGTTGTGACTTCTAGCTTGCAATTTTTGTAACAGCTGACCCGCCACGTACTTAGACTAAGAGTGAAGGTCAAATAGCTGCTTTCGTAAATATTTTCAATTCTGTACTGTCACTGGTCCAAATCATTCGTAAAATCCGCTTTTTATTGGTCGAAGCAACTCCATCACGGCTATATTTGCAGCTTCTCTGATCTAGCTGATTGGACAGCGACGTACGTTCCCCCCCCCCTCTCCGCGCTGACAAGACCAGCAGAACCAAGAAGCGCCAAGAAGCAGCAAGCCCCGACTCGAGCTCGAGTTCTTCGCGTGGTCCCTCCCGTCTCTCTCTTCACCACCCACTCTTCTCCACACCGAAAAAATGTCCACTCCCAGCGTTGCCGACGACCAGGTGGAGCTTTTCAAGGTGAAGAAGCTGATCAAGTCTCTCCAGGCAGCTCGCGGGTGCGTTCATCTTCTGCCATAACATGCTGCTAATTTCGGATCCGAAAATAACGTTGTATTTCCTTCTCCCCACAGCAACGGTACGAGCATGATCTCGCTCATCGTTCCGCCTAAGCAGCAGATCCCGCTCGTGGCCAAGATGCTATCAGATGAAATGGGCACGGCCACCAACATTAAGTCGCGCGTCAACCGCCTGTCGGTGCTGGGCGCCATCACGTCGACGCAGCAGCGCCTGAAGCTGTACAACAAATGCCCTCCCAATGGCCTCATCATCTACTGCGGCACCATCATCACGGACGAAGGCAAGGAGAAGCGCGTCAACATCGACTTCGAGCCCTTCCGCCCCATTAACACGTCGCTTTACATGTGCGACAACAAGTTCCACACGGAGGCGCTGGGCGAGCTGCTGCAGGACAACGACCGATTCGGGTTTATCGTCATGGATGGTAACGGAGCGCTGTACGGTGCCGTCTCGGGCAGCAACCGTGAGGTCTTGCACAAGTTTTCGGTGGACTTGCCCAAGAAGCACGGCCGTGGTGGTCAGTCTGCGCTGCGTTTCGCGCGTCTGCGTCTCGAGAAGCGCCACAACTACGTGCGCAAGGTGGCCGAGACGGCCACGCAATTGTTCATCACGAACGACCAGCCCAACATTTCCAACCTCGTCCTGGCTGGATCCGCCGACTTCAAGAACGAGCTCAACGGCTCCGACCTGTTCGACAAGCGTCTTGCTGCTATTGTTGTCAAGGTTGTTGATGTGTCGTACGGTGGCGAGAACGGATTCAACCAGGCCATCGAGTTGGCCGCCGAGACGCTCACAAACGTCAAGTTTGTGCAGGAGAAGAAGCTGATCGTGAGCTACATGGAGGAGATTGCTCAAGACTCGGGCAAGTACTGCTTCGGTGTGAATGATACGATGAAGGCCTTGGACCTGGGTGCCGTGGAGACGCTCATCCTGTGGGAGGACCTACCGCATCACCGCTACCTGCTGCGTAATGAGACGACGGGCGCTGAGTCCGTGAAAATCCTGTCGCCATCAGAGGAAAGCGTGGACTCGAACTTCCTGGACGCCGCGACGGGCGCGAAGCTGGAGACGGTGGAGCGCGTGCCGCTGGTGGAATGGTTCGCCAACAACTACAAGCAGTTCGGTACGACGCTGGAGTTTGTGACGGCGCGTTCCCAGGAGGGCTCGCAGTTCTGCCAGGGTTTCGGTGGCATTGGCGGCATTCTCCGGTGGAAGGTGGACTTCATGGAGATGGATTACGAGTTCGACGACGACGACTCGGACTTTGACGAGGACGCGTTCATGTAGAAGTAATTATTGCGTGACGCTTTGCGCTTAGTTAGGACAAAAAAGCGTCACGCACCGTGGCGCTGCGGAAGGAACTTGCGCAATCTGACAAAGAAGGAATGCATTTCAGACCAGCCGTCCAAGCCGCTATAGATTTTCGAGCAGCGAGGAGCAGTACAGCGGCTGACGTGGACGAGCTGTAAATACCCAGTGAGGCGAGGAATACACGACCCATTCCTTGCTGAGTTAAGCCCGCGTCTGCGTCCAGGCACACATACAGTGGTGATCACTAATTTGTGTTGATGATGTGCAGACAGGTACATAATGTCCAGGTGTTCGCGTTGCTCGTTTGATCAGTAGGGAAATCTCGTGACTGTAAAGCTGACACGAAGAGCCGCGCAGTTATCTGTAGATAACATGGGCGACGAAGCGAGGGAGGCTCCTGTCAAGCGCATGGAAGGCGACGTAGACGAGCAGGAGGTGCGGGAACAGGAAGCAGCACAGTGTTTGCAGCGGATGTTTCGCTGTCGCAAGGCTCGAGTGCGGCTGCGTCAGATGCTGACGTCCGTCTTCGAGAAGTTCTACGACGCCGAATCGGGGCTCTACTATTACCTGGACAAACGCTCAGGCGAGACGACGTGGGAGAAACCTCGAGCGCTCCGTGGCGATGACGATATGGAGTTAACGGCTGTATACGATGGGAAAGACGAGGCGTCGGAAGCTGAGTCAGCACGTGTCGTTGATCTGAAACAGGAGGACAACAAAACTAGCAACGAAGAGGGCGACGGAAACGAAGAAACCGAAGAAAAGTATCTCGGTTTCTCGGTACAGGATCTGGCGCTTGCTCGAGAGCAGTTCGCACACTACGACACAGATGGCAGCGGGTCTATCAACGCCAACGAGCTCCACAAACTGTTCACAAACCTCGGCGAACAGCTCACAGTGAACAATGTGCGTGAACATATTAAAGCAGTTGACACGGACGGGAACGGCGAGGTGGATTTCGATGAGTTTCTCCATCTACTACGCAAGCAGCAGGACAAGAACCAGTACGCAGCGTCATTGACGCTGGCATTACTCTTCGGGCCAAAGGAGTTGACCAAACTCAAGCAGCAATTTATGATTCTGGACTTGGACGGCAGTGGTGCCATTGACGAGCACGAACTGCAGCAGCTAGTGAAGAAGTTGGGTCGTCGCGCGGAGGAGTTCGACCTGCCGGCCATACTGCGAGAGGTTGACGCCGATGGTAGCGGCACGATCGGCTTCAACGAGTTCTTGCAGATCGTAGCAGCCATGACAAAGAGCGACGGCAACGGTCCCAAGTCAGCCTTTGCAACATTACTGGATATGGGGATTGCACAAGGTCTGCTCAACGGTCTGGACGAGGTCGTGCAAGCTTCGCGCCAGAAGATTTTCGAGTGGTTTAACGCTGACCTCATCGCCGAGCAAAAACGGCTTAAAGCGAAGCGCGAGCATCGAAGGCGCCAAGAAGAAGAGCGACAGCGTCAGCTTGCACAAGACCGAGAGTTCTATGCGAAGCACCAGGCCGAGCTGGCTGCTATCGAGCGGGCCCGTCACGCCCAAATCGAAGGCCTTGTGATTGATGTCGAGTTCCAAGGTGACGGTTGTAACTTTCCAGTCACAGGACAATTCGCGCGTGTGCACTACGTCGCCAGTTTCGAGGGGACAGGCGAGATCGTTGAATCCACTCGGGCACGATGCGGCAGCGCGCTCGAGTTCTGCGTAGGGGCTGGACACACGATTCAAGGCTTCGACTTGGCGTTGCAACGCATGAGTGTCGGCGAGACAGCTCGCGTTACTATTGCTCCAGCGTTGGCCTATGGAGTGAAAGGCCGACCACCTCGAATTCCCCCCAATGCCGCCCTCGTGTTCCGCATTGAGCTCATCAGCATCAAGGAGAAGCTTCAATCGCCGATCGATATGACGCCAATAACGCCCGTGCAGCGAATACGGAACAGGTAGCCACAAAATAACACAACAAGTCAATGAACACCCTGGAGATATAGTCGAATACATTTTGGTGAACGACGCCTTCATTGCAGCCCCCGTAACGTGGGCACAGCTAGTTTTGTCAAGGAGCACCAATGCACCAGCGGGCGCTGGCCTCTTCGTCATACGTCGCCTCTATTACTTTGGAGACGACGAAGAGACCTTCGTCGGCGAGGTTGTGCGTACAATTATGCATATTGTAGCGTGCGGCCCGTCGCAAATGTGCGAGTTTGATAATGGGCTACACGAAGCTTGGAGAAAATTATCTCCAAGAACCACAGGCTGTTTGCTAGCAGTGGGCCTATTTTTCCAAAGTATGATCACAATTGCTGTGGGAGTGTTTTGCGAAACGATGTCCATTTAATCTGTACACAGTTGCGCTTGACTATTCTTATGTATCATTGCTAAATTGGGAACGTTCTAAATATTGGGCTTGTTGTGCCGGAGAGCCACGATTGGGATTGCGAGTTCAAACTCATTGTGGCAAGATCCTTGTGCACGGGAATGGCTCCAACTCGGAGTTCAAGGCATTAATTAATCTGCTAGCTGCACCTGCAAAGAAACCCCCACCGACGTCTGAGACAGTTGGAAGCTGCATTTTCTCAGCAGTCAAATTTATACCAAAATAGTATTGTAAATACAAATCCATTGGGACCACATTCTGCGGAGCCAAGGTATGTGGACGTTGGACTCGGAAGCCGAGAATAAAAAAATCGTGGACATGGCCATCAGCGCGGTGCGCTTCGATTAAAAACGCGAGTGTAGGGTGCATTTCCCTGTGCGAAAGGCAGATTACTTCTTAAGTTTTCTTGCAGTCCCCGCAACGAGCAACAACAAACGCCACCATGTGCCTTAATGACGTGCTCTTCTGCGCCTGCGGTGCTTGCTGCACCGCGTGCTGCATCAATGCCAACGACCGAGCCAAACAGGATGAAAACCGCCGCCATCGCATCCAGGCACCGAAAACAAACGTGATCTACGTTGCGCCAGTCACCGTCTCTCGTGGACCACCTCGAAAGTATATTCGGCCAGCGCGCCGTCGGTCTACGTACGCCCGCCACCCACAATGCGGTAATGTCGTTTAATGCAATTGCGTTTTCCAATCGTGCTGTATGCCACTGTCTGACACGGATTCGGGGGCGTCAATAGCTAAAGCTGCACTGTTTTCCTTGATATTCGTTTTGTTCCCCAAAAATTAGTATGGATCGTTTCTTGGTCTTTTGCGCTGGGCAAAAGACCAAGAAACGAAAAAACATTACTGGAGAGCTAAATCAGTTTGTATCAAGGTATGTGTGGACAGATAAGCTTACGATCAACTTCTATAACTACTGTACTACCAGTACATGTACTGTTGAGTTATTATAGCTTATTAAGCACGTGTGTTACAAGTATTCAACTTCGGCTGTTTGCGACCCCCGGAAAGTGGATGTTGCACGGTTGAGCTGCGAATAAAAATCCACAAGCGCCGAGCTTGGCATGGGAGCAGCAACTCTATATCATATGCATATGTTTGAACCGATTGTAACGCTAACTCATCAATATTCCCACTAAATACAACTCAGCCAGCTCTCCGTCTTGGTGGCGCCACGTTGGATAACGAACAACCAAAAACACAGTCATCGGCCACCGAAGACAACTGTGGTGTATGTGGCACCAGTTACCGCTACCCGTGGCCTATTAGCCCGCAACTGCACCCAACAGCCACTCAAGCCAACACCTTCCTATCCAAGAAACAGCTCACTTGCTGTAGATTTCTTCCAAGAGAGTCTCGAACTTAGCCATAATATAGAGTACCTACAACATGAATACCTGTCCACCACCGTCACTAAAAAGGTATAGTACACAATAATAAGATCGGACCGAACTAATTGCCCCCCCCCCTCCCTCCTCCCCCACCCCGCCCCCCCGGGAGCTCAAGGGATAGGAATATGCAGTGTCGAGTGTAACAATATACTTGAAAACTCCATGAAATAGTGCTAATATAAGTGGCCAGATTGGTTTCCAGTAGCAATCCAGTTCGCGAACAGTAAAATCCGGGTTAGAAAGGCCCGAAAATCCACGAGCTGGGCGTGCCGCACACCGAGTGACCGTGCACCGTTCGCGCCTCCATTCAAATCCAAACACGACTTCTTCTCCACACGAGGCAACACAAGCTCATATCACGAATGTGTGATTGCGACTGTAATTGTGGCAGCTGCGACTGTGGATTCTGTGATTGCTGCGACTGTACCTGCTTCGACGCACGCGCTTGGAAGTGCTGTTGCGATTGTTACGAGTGTGTTGGAAATTGTTGCGATTCCTGCACGTCCTGCAACTGCAATTCCTGCAACGTCACCACAAGTGCGAACAACCCTGCGACTCGAAATCCGCCAAACCACGCCACAATTCCTGACGTCACTCCGTTCCCCATCGTGCTTACCTAGAGAAACGAGGATACATGGAAGTCCCCCGCTTACTTTGGCTAGCTGCACCAACCCATTATCAGTACAGACTTCGTGACTTAAATCTTCAACCTTCACTCCATCACTTCCTTCATTGTATTAAACTGCCTTGACTTTGCTCATACCACCCAGATGCTAGTCTGTTTTTTCTTAATGGGGGGTGACCTCTGAAGTGGTAAAACCCCTACCATCCCTGATTACCAAGTTCGAAAAAGTGTTTTGGAAATATAGGGAACAACACTAAGAAAAACTACCACCATCACTTTCCTATACAGTATACTTCCGTGCTACATAAGCTCAACAAATATATTACAAGGATAGCCTCAACCAACGAATAGTGATTTGTGCGTGGAAGATATGTCGCGGCAACACTCCATTCCTCACGAGTAAGAGAATATACCCTCCATTTTTATTCATTAACACCCCGCAAAAAAAAAAATCACCCCAAACCTAAATCATATCGCCGTCCTCATCGCTGTCTTCGAGGTCGATCATGCGTGAGTCCGCCTCTTCTGTTAGCTGGTTTAACCCCGTGAGTTCCTCCAGATACGCAGTCGAGTTGCACGCCTTCTCCAGCAGACCAAGTGAATCAGCATCATAAGCATCCAGCACCTTTGAGCTACACGCAATACATTTGTCGAATGCCTCGCCTGTGATCACCATGTTTTGAAACGCATTCAAGAATCCCCGAAGCTGGTGCGGAATATAACCCATCGGAACCGATCCATCGCTTGGTTTCTCAGCACCCACATACTTTCCTTGAGGTGAATGCAAAACAGCGACGAGAAGTTCGACTGCAGTTGCTGCAGCAATTGGGGCAAGACCCGGTCGAGTTACAGTGCACATTTGATCCAGTGTACGGTCTTTCAGCGAGTCTCGAGGACTCACGATATCATTACAGAAGTAGCATCCAAGTGATGGCTTCATCATGCCGCCATTCTCGTGATCAGAGTGAACACCGTGACGCATCACAAGATAGCTGTCAAAGCCAAGTGCCGCATTCAGAAGAAGTTTCTTCTTTGACGAGGCGATTACAGTCGGTAGCCAGCGACTCTCGCGGGAATCCGTGCCCAAAAAGACGACATCGTGCGACTCGATCAGCTGCTCAAGTGTCTCCAGACCTCGTTGGGCTTCCTCCATCAATTGCCGACTACTCAATGCGTGGCCTGCCATCGGGATCGTCAGGTTCACCGCCTGAGAATTCACCAGCGGATATATGCGTTTTAAGGCGTTCGCTGCGCATTTGCCCTTCGGTTTCCCGACGTCATTAAACTCAAACAGAGACTGGCGAACTGGGTTGGAATGACTCACCGTTGAGTTGTCGACAAATGTTATGTTGCGAAACCCCCACGAGAGTAGACTACGTGCAGTGTAGCAGCCGAGCGTTCCTGCACCTAATAGCAAACACTTGGTCTGAGCAAGCAACTCCAAGTCGAGAGAAGGGAGTTGGCGCCACCTCATGAGCTTCAGATTTAAATCCACCGACGTCTCCGCAAGACGGATAGGATCCAAGATACCGCCTAGCTCCATCACACGCGGTCCCATTTTTCCGCGAACATTAGCTTCCCAGCCTATAACGCGCACATCTTGTCGGGATCGGCCGTTTGCCAGGAATGGTTGGTCGCTTTTGACCTCAAACACCACCGAGCTTTTCCACTCGAAGTCTTCAGGCACTTCGGTGAACTGATGCACATGCTCACGGAAGGAGATTATCTTCAACGGACGTGAACAATCCACCTTTTCACCAGGTAGCGCCGTGAGCAGTGCCAGGAAATTACGTAGAGGCCAGCCTGGATTCGTCTTTAACGGACACGGGTCGACGAAACCGAAGAGCGTCTCCACCACGTCTTTTGCGCTATGATCAGCTGCTTTCCACGTCTTAAGATCCAAAACTCTCACTACCTGCTCGCTGCATGCACTTTCAGTCAGACGCTCCAGCACGAAAAATGATGCAAAGTTTCCCTCCATTACACCAGTCTCACAGTTCACATGACGCAGCTCCAGCAGGCCTCGAAGTGCATGGACCTGCTCCTTGGATGACAACACCGAGGACACCGCTGCAGGTGGAGCTCGATACTGGAACGGCGCCGGCGGAGATAAAGCCGGGAACCCGAACCAATACAGGAACAAATGTTTCTTCAGGTCGGCAAAAGTGATCAGCACGAAACTGTTCAGGTAATCGAGTGAGACATCTCCGTCCTCGCTGATACTCACTAGGTCCAAAATCTTCTCTCCAGCGTCTCGAAGCAGCTTGGCCTTGTCCAACTTCTTGAAAGCCTACACCAACATAAAATAATAAAAATAAAGAGTCAAGAGTCATTCGACATAAATAAATGTTATAACCTTCCATTATGTCAACCTCTAGAGTATTGGTGTTGAACAGCAAACCCGGAGCTTGCCACTCATAACGAGCACGATCCGTGTCCCTGTCAACCCACATTTGATATGAGAAGAATCTACGCGATACCTCATAATTTATATCCAGACAGAGACCGCACCTGCCGTTGTCCTGAGCCCCCTCCTCAGTAGGGAAAGCACTTTCGTCGATAGTGAAGCGCGCGGGGACGTTCACCGACCTCCCGGGCGCGAAGTAGCCCGTAATTTCCTGCATAGATTATAACTTTAGAAAAACTTGAAGCTTGTTCTCTCGGTCCTCATACATTGTCGCGCTTACCTGCACCTGGTCGTCCAACTGGAACTTGTCGAGCTTGAGCGACGTGAGCTTCTGCCAGAACGACACATCGGGCGCGCTATTCCACTGCTGGAACTTGAGCACTTCCCAGTCAGCGGATGCGTCGGTCATGGCCTCGTGATGCTCCTTCTCTTTTGTTATTCGTCTATGTTGCTAAGCAATTACATCACCATCAAGCAACATCAATGTATTCGTGCAACTCAACGCGATGCAACTTAAGTTTCTGAGTGAATAAGCACTCGTCGGGTTATTGACTGGGATCATCGGGAGTCGATCGCGTTGGGCTCAGGTTTTCCTCAAATTTGCAATATACCCAAAAATTAAAAAATAGGGAAATATTGTACTGTGTACACTCATAATTGCGATGCATATTGCAGCGACCATTCAAAGCCGTGAAATTGTCCAGCTTGCCCCACCTACGCCAGAAGCATGCTACACCAACATTCATGCTGCCGGAAGCGCGCAATAAATAGGAGGAATGCGGGAGGGTACGTCACTTGACATTAGTTTCGGAATTCCTCAACATTCTGACAGGCATTGCGACGTAGATTCTCTCCTTGGGACCACTTTTGGTGAGGAATCGGACGATGATCGCGGCGAATATTGCATATATGCGAGCGATTCAAGTGAGGTGCTTCGAGAGCTACTCGAAAGAATTGATGAGAGCGAATCTCCTTCCGCGTGCAGACCAAAGGCCGATGTTCTAACGGCAAACATAACGTTGCTGATCTGGTTCCCACCAGAGAGAGCACGCCTTACTGGGTCGTGTTCCAAATCCAAACTGACTTCATTAACTTAGGTCTCGCGACCGCCAGATAGCCCTAAGTCCCTGCCCGCTCGACAGGCCACGTGGAGGTACTTCTGCCAGTGTTGGTAAAGTCAGCGGTTTCGGCAAATCGTAAAAAGGTCGGCCGAGCCAATTGGCTTAAGCCCGCGGCGGAATAACTTTGGGCCTAAACGGCGAAATCTTAAATCAAGATATTCTAACCTAAATAGGCATGAATTAGCTAAATCATCGCCCTGGACTTGCAGCACATTTTCCGCTTCGCGGCTGAGGGGAACTACTGCTGGGCTGCGCGCGATGGTGCTCGTGAACGAGACAGTGTCGTTGGCATTTGGCCATGAGAAATCAGTGCTGACAGGCGCGTGCTGGTGGTGCAGAACGTGAGCACGGTGCTGGCCCGCTGGAGCGACTTCGTGCTGGCGCACCGCGTCGAGAGCGGTCGCGTTGGCAGGTATCCGGTGGGGTGCAGTTGAAGGACGTGAGCTGGCTGAAGGCGGCCGAGGTGGTTAGGGTGCGGAGCACGGCCAAGTCACAGACCGCCACGGTGTCGACGAGTGTGACGGTGGTGGACTCCGTGTATTCGCGGTCCGTGGTGCTGGAGGAGTCGCACATGGTTCGGAGCATTCTCGGTCTCTGGTGTCGGCGTCGATGTTGCAGCTGATCGTGATGGAGAGCACGGAGGACGAGGCGGCGCTGATGTTGATGGGCGACTTGGACGTGTCCAGGTGCACCCTGCGGTAGCATTCGCGGGTGTCTTCCGTGGATCGCTGGTGATGGCATTCCGTGACACGCGCAATGCCGCACAGAAGGTGTGTCTGCTGGTGATCTTGTTGCGGCGTCGCGACTTGACCTATCGTGGAGCTTCGCGATGGTGTTCGTGAACGAGGCGGTCACTGGCACTGGGTCGTGCGTCGTCGTCGCTGACCGGCACTCGACTGGAGGAGTATGGCGACTTTGTGCTGCGGTCGCGAGTGGACGGTAGCCGGCGAGTCAGAGTCGAGCAACGTAAGGTGGCTGATGGCTGTTGGTATGGGCTACCGCCGCGCACGACCAAGTCTCAGAGGAGCTGTGACGACGTCGGCGAAGGTGACGCTGCTCGACTGGGCGTCACCTCGGGCCGTGGTGGTGGAGGTGTCACACGTGGCTCGGGCCACCCCACTCTCGATCGCTGGTGTCGGCGGCTACCCTGCGGTCGGTCAGGTTAAAAGCGTGGACAACGAGTGCATTCAATTAATTTGGTGTTATCAGCGAAATGTGGGCTAGATCAAGTGATGCATGCAGAAATATATCCGTTGTAAATCTCAGCCAAACAATTCACCCAGTGTCGTCTTCTGGCCACGAAAACCTTGCAGCTTCACCGATTCTTCGGGGAAGTTTCGATCGTTACTCTTGGGAAACGCCAGCCTGATCGACTCCAGAATTTCTTCGAACTCGTCGTCGTCATTAATGCCCAGATCCTCGTCACTCGTTTCACTATGTCCGCGCAAGCCTGTTGCCTGTCTGGAGTCGACGCTGATATAGTGCCCCTGAGTTGCGGTGTATCCAGCGTCAATGCCTCATTCACGAATACCTCGTCAAGAAATCGTTCCAAAATGATAGTGTTTCGTCACCATCAATGTAATCTCCAGGGCCTTCATCGTCACTGTCATCATGAGTATTCACTACATCCTGGCTAGGTGAGGGCGTGGGTAAGGTTGAACTGGATGCACCATATAGAATAATAGCTCTCTCCTTTTGAGATATCAGAAGTTGTTTAGAGTTCTTCGATGCAGCAGCCTCCTTTTGTTCGCGTTGGCGGACATGCTTGGCAATAATGTGGAAATCAAGCACCTTGCTCGCATTCAAGCGCTTCCGCTTTGCCGGATGAATCATGCCCAGCTCACTGAAAAGACGCTCACACGTCGCGGTATTCACCGCAATAGATAGCACCCGCATTACCAGCTTCGGAAGCAGGCTATTCGGACGTTCATTTATAACGCATTCCCAGTACTCCCACGGACAATCGACGAATTCAGTGGCCTTCGTTCGTGTAAATCTCCCATTCATCCAGGCCAACATATCACGTCTTATGTCTTCGATTTCCTCAGTATTGAACAGCCGACGGTAGTAATAGACTGCCATTTTACACAGGGCACCGATCCCGAAAACGGCTGTATTAGGCAGTTTTCGAGCAAATTCCTCATAAACAGGATGCAAGCAAACCCCAGCATAAACAACGGCTGCTCGGTCTGTGCCCAGCGATGCTCGACGCAGGCAGCCAGTTCATCATGGCGTACAAGATGTTGCTGAAATCCTTTGTGTATATCGCGCAGAGAGAGAACAACATCATCAACAGTATTGTGGTCGCGCTGTAGGCGGTGGGACGCGAACGATAGCGGTGCAATTACTGCTTCAGCGTCTTTGAGTTCATCCCAGAAGAAATCATCTCCAAACACCTTCAGCTGGTCAGGGAAATCGCTATCATTTTTGTGCTGGCGGAACAGCAGGTGGAGAGCTGTCTGCACGCGCAACAAGGATGCAAAACATCCTTGCATCGAGTTCCATCTCGTGTCACAGAGTGTTCGCAGACCCAATTGCTTTCCGTAGATACGCTTCATCATTTGTCTTGCCCTCGGAAACCTTTTGACGAGGATTCGTTCAATGTTTTGACAGCAGTTGCTGCTTGCGCGGCTACATCTCAAAAAGAAGATCGCAAAACAGCCTCCACAAGGTTGTTCACGTCATGCGCGAAGCACAACAAAAAGGCAATACTAGGCCACCGAAGAGCTAATATGCGGCGGGCACGCCCACACTGTCCCGCGTTATCGGTGACAATTGCTCCAACAGGCCACTTCTCCTCCTTCGCTTGCTTGAGAACTTCATCGAGCTGCGCAGCTATACCTACTCCGTGGTGTTCGTCTCCAGCAGGAAGGAGCCCATTTGTAAGCGTTACCCCGAATAGGGCAAGCTGACAGCCGAGCAAGTGATCGTTGGAGATATTCTGCCATACATCTGACAGGAGATTGACCCAGCCCTTTGTTGTCTCTTCCATCGACTTCAGCGCTTTTGTATCGACCGTTTTGCACCATCTATTGCTCTTTCACGATACGGCTGCCTAAAACTCGTCGAGAAGGAAGAACGTCTATCATCCCTGGGCACAATAGCTCCAGAAATCGCAGGACTGAAGCCTGCTCAATGAAACGGTCGGCGAGATGATTGTCAACGTGGAGTTCAACAAGCAACCGTTCAAGTTGCTTTATTTCACCACGAGAAAACTCGCGTGTTTGTGTCTTCTGGGTCTTCACTTCTTCGCGGGTGGTGACTTGCGTTGCTTAAGCACCAGGGATGGTCGCTTTCCAAGCACCAACGAACGACGAGCACGTGATGGACCTTGTCTCCATAAATCAGTGCGCACTTGCGGCATGGCGCCTCTCTGCGATCTTGTTCGAGAAGCGACATATGAAGGTGTTTCTGCAAGCGCTGATCCTGGACTTGACTCTTGTGCTGGCGCTGGAGTTGCATCCGCTGAAATGGCCACCGATGGTGAGAAAGGTGACGTAGAAGGAAGGAGATACGCTTGGTAATGAGCACATGTGGCGAGGTGGCTCTTGTAGTTGCGCGACCTGCCTATGATCACCTTTGGCGGGCTGGTAGAGGGGTCTTCTTCGTGTGCAGCGATGCAGAATGTGCACTGTCGATAGGTATATAACCCCCGGCGCCTTCCCTAGGTCTTTCCGCTCTTCAAATATTCTCGTCTTCGGGCCCGGAGGGCGTCCTCCGCGATATGACATTATCGGCGTCGACGGACTTGTGGCTGCGGACTTGCTGCTGGCGGCGGCGGACTGCTGGGTGGAGGCGGCGGGCTGCTGCGGTCGTGGACTTGCTTCTGACTGCGGTGAAACTTTGACAAAATATGGGGCCGGAATCGGCCAAAATCTGCCTGGCCCGGCAATGGCCGCATGGCCTAAACCACGTGGCACAACCACGTTCCGGCAAATTATTGGGCGAGTGGTTAAGTCCCTCCTGCCAACACTGCTCACAACGCCACATGACCTTATCAAGGAGAACCATCAAGCTCGCCCTCGGTCCTCGAATAGCCCAAGATATCGTCGAGCCATCACAGGATATCTTTGCTGATCAGATCGCCAAAACTCTCTTCCACCGCTGCCTTGTAGTACGCGACTGAATCAGTTGCGCCCATCGGCATCCTCGTGGGCGTGTACATGCCCCGATGCGTGATGAACGTGAAAAACCCTTGCGAGTCCGGGTACAGGGGCAATTGCCAATAGCCCCTGAACCAGGCAAGCACAAGAAGACCGTTGCACCCTCGAGCTCGCCAGCGATCATCACCAGGATCGGCATTGACCAGGGCATCGCTTCGACGCGGTCGTTCACACCGCGCTCATCCACCGTAATGCGTGGGTCGGCCATCGGGCCGGTGGCTTGATCTTTCTTCCTGGCGATTCTCGGCGACGACGCCAAGCGTGTACGGGAACGCATGACGATTCAGGAACTCTCGATCATCAGGTGACATCCTCCGGACCTGTGCTTTGGTCGGCGTCGCACCGGTCTTCAGCCTCACTGCAGGTGTGCTACCTTGGCAGGACGATCGTGACCGAACACAAGTCGGAACGGGTCGACACGGGCCTTCAAGATCCCCTCGAGCCGAACTTGGGCCGCGGTACGCAGCCCCAAGCTCTTCGCAATCTCGAGCTTCATCTCCATCGTACGGGGTTCAGCGCCGCGAGCGTTATGGTCGCCATCGCCGTTCGCGTCTCGTGTCGCTCGACTTCGCCGCTCGACGCAAGTGGTGGCGAGTCGACAAACACGGGTCATGACCGTGTCCTGATCCTCGATTCAAGGCCCAGTCTCCTTGGCACCGCCGAGCTCCCATTTTGGCTGTCCGTCGCGTGCGCGTACAAGCAGCTCATCCGTGGAATAGCCCAAGATCGGACGGCCGACTGTCAGTTAAGAGTCGTGTTCGCCTCCTCTGCGTTATATGCGAGGTTGCGGAGCATCAGCGGTCCCGCGGACGTCGCGTGGACGACCTCTCGCAGTGTGCCCATTCTCGTCATGACGAGGTCGCTACCTCCGACGGGCGTAGAGACTTCGGCTTAATCATCGTGACCTGAACCTCCGTACCCGCCGCCAACAACACGCCACGCGCAACGCGCGAGGTACCCTCATCAGAATCCAGCAACAATTCCTTCACCGCCACGACACCGACAGTCACTTCGACGGTTCCGCGATAAACATTCTCCACGTGCACGTCGTCCGTCGACACACGACGAACGTCCTGCGCGCCACTTGCCACGCACCTCCCGTAGCAGCCGGGTGGCCTCTTCTGGCGATTCTCTTTCACCGCAGTCTCGCACCTGATGACGTAGCGATCCTCACTTAAGGTACGACGCCGTCGGCCTCCCAGAGCCAGCTTGGGTCGCCGTTGTCGTACCGCGACCACCTCCGCCGCGACCACCGCCCAGACCACCGACATTACCTCGACCGGCCGTTCCAGCGGCGTGCTCTCCAACGTCATAACCGCCATTTTGCGTCACCGCTGCACCGCCAGACGTGCTACCCGAGTTGTTGCCACCACTACTACGGCCACCACGTGGCCCACTGGCGACCGATGGGTTGACTCGCTCCCAGGCCATGAAGCCCCGGAGGACATCCATCATCCACGCGCAGAACGGCAAGAATTTGCCCTTGTATTGCTTGTACTGGTTCAATGACAGGCGAGTGGCTACGGCTGCTTGAACGCGGGTGTGGCGAGTGCGTCGGTTAGATAACACACCAAGCGCTTCTCCTCATACTCGTACTCGATCTCCGTGGTGTTAAACTCATCGAGAATGTCTTCCCTGTGAGCCTGCAGTGTCGTCATGCGCCTCTCGGGTTCTGGAAGCCTCGTGTTCATGCGTAATGCCTCCCCGTCAATTACAGTGTAGTCCAGGTGCGATGGCGTCTGGGTAATTAAAGTAGGCAATCCACTGCTCTTCCATTACTTGGTGCGGAAGCAGGTCCCACTGAACCGCGCGATCCGCCGCTTTGTCTTCCATCAATGCCCGAGCCGACGGGAATCACAAACGCCTGGCCCCACTGGGTCTGGAGAGCGTTGATAGCCGACAGGTACGATTCATATTCCAACATGAACTGTCTTTTGTCCTTCACCGTGAGTCCTTTGTACTGTGGCAACGCCAGCGCCATCACCAAGCGCTGACTTTGATGGCTCGGGCTAGCCGTTCCCATCCCCTCATCTTGCTCTGACGCCTTTTCTTGTTCGTCCGCATCTGTGGCTGCTAAACGTTCAAACGGGTTTGTGATCCGCAATCGCAGATCCCACAGTGACGGGAATCTGCCAGAGTCACCGGCGGCTCGTTCCCGAGCTGGAGGTTGGCTGTACGGGCCGCGAGACAGTCGACCGAGACCGAGTCTTAATCAGCCATTTCCTTCATGCGTCGCGCCGACGCGGAGCCTAGCCTGCTGTGAAGCGGGTTACTAAAGAATTCTTTGATCTGGTCCCCACCAGAGAGAGCACGCCTTACGGAGTCGTGTTCCAAATCCAAACTATATTCACTGACTTAGGTCTCGCGACCGCGAGATAGCCCTAAGTCCCTGCCCGCTCGACAGGCCACGTGGGGGTACTTCTGTTGTTCACCCTCTATGCGGAGGTCCTCCTCTGGCGTTTCTACGAGCTGTTCCCTTCGCATCCCTATACAACTATACGCCGCTGGAGGAGGCGCCTCTGTCGCATAGCTTGGTATATCGACAGATTAGGTGCCAGGATTAGATCGCACTACGGTTGTCGCGCGATCCCGGAGGTTCGTAGTGGTACTGTGGTTGCATCAGAGTAAATTACTTAATGAACGTCACTGTATTATTTACATGCGTGCTTTAGCCTCGGCGGAAATCAGATGCCAGTAAAACTAGCGCACAAGCAGGCAAATAATATTTCTTGGCGTACGGGAAACCGGGAAACACCACAACGTCGTTAATCCAGCGGTGGTTGTAACCGCAGTGTCCGTGAAAAGTGCCACACACGCGGCCACTAAATTATTAAAACGGGTTACCGAACCCGACATGGTAATCCATTATCAAGTTACAAATGTAGGCGGAACAACTCGTACTAGACGCACCAACGCCTATACGGGGCGGGTTACGACGGAAATTTCTCGCGGGGAAGATCAGAACGAGATATCTGTACTCCTGTACTCCATAAGATCGTATTTTTGGACGTGTGGCGTGCTTTATAGAGTTCTCGAGCCCTATTGCAACACGCACACTCTATTGTTCTGGTCCAGAGATACACAGACATTTATAACCCATAACGCACCAGTCACACTGTTTCGGCAGTACAAATATCAAGTTAGTGTATTTATTATTAAATGAAACGAGCTTCCGATTCCTACACATATCAAGCACAGCTATAATACGCGTGGACGCAGAGGTCTCGCGCTCAAGGCCAGTAAAAACCGCCTGTCGCTACACGGTGTGTAAAGCCCGATTCACAGTCATGACAGCAACAGTCAGTCATATTGCGACCGATAGCAGACGGAACATAGATCTTCGGAACTGGGTGAGTGATGGTGTGGTTTAATGCAGCGTTTGGGTTTAACTAACCAGTTTGGTTTATGCAGCTATGAACCCATCTTCATCCCACGAACGCTACAATTTTCGCATCCATTCCAGAAGATAGCCGGTTTCTTAAAGAAATTGGTCTTCTTGCCGAGGCAAACGCGAGGCCAAGACTTTCTAAGTCCGCTGGGACGTCAGGTAACACCACAATAAGCACGCAACATCGTGCAAAAGATTAAAAAAATACTTCAGTGGGGAAGCTGCTCAACATATGCTTGACACCATCGCGGAGTCCGATGATCACGAAGTACTGGTTATTCTATTCAGGGCATAAACGACGAGACATGCGAAGTTGTTATGCAAACTGTAATCCACAAGCTAGCTCTCAAACAATAGGCTGATAAACTATGCGTGGATTGGACTTATGACACAAATAAACTAAGATTTTCATCTAGGTAAGCGCCATGTTGTTACAGTGCCCTTAATCCCTTTGGGCGCCCTATTATCTGTGATGCAGTACTTTTATATCTTGTATAGCGCCCTTAACAAGTATTATTCGTCATCGCGTTGGTGTAAGCAGTCTGCTGGATACTAGCACGACTGGCCGCGGCGTACATGTTCTAGACTTCATCGCGCTCGATGAAAGTATAGAGATTATGGAGGCAGTTTTGTAATCTTTCAAGTCGCACAACGATTTGTGGAATGAGATTGAGATCATTGTAATTGATGAGGACCTTAACGAGTGAAGAGTGCTGGAGAAGCGCTTTTTCTAGGCGACGATGTTGATATGTCAATTCCAAAGGATGGCGCACTGGAAGAAGGTTGTTAAGCGATGGAGTATGTATGGATTTAATGGTATTTAGCGAGATGAAGTGGAATATCCGACGAAGCAGATGAAGTACAACACTACAAGAGAGAAATTCTGCATGGGTGAGTGCCTATATATTTGCAGCAAGTCCTGTCATGAGATTTATATGTACTTTCAGGACAATTGGAAGGCATCCAGTGGTATGTGGTCTAGTCGTGGTCGTGGACACTACTTTACGGATGGCAGAGATAGGGGAAAATAATATATTTTAATAATAATTTACTGGATACAATATAATCATTGACGGTGTCGAAGTCGAAGTTTTAATAAAATACCCGTACTTCACAATAATAACGCTATTGATCATTTCAGGTGTCGAAGACGACTGCTCGTCGCTGTGATGTCTTTGGTACCAATGCAGCGCTGCCGATCCGCATTTTCTCGCAGCATGCTCCACATCAAATTGGTGCCTGTCGTCAACCTAGCACTTTGCAGGGAGTTCATTTTGAGTTTTCCAACACCCTTCGCAAGCTATCCCCCCCCCTTCTTCTACCAGCCGTCATGCGCTCTATCAGCCACAGCATTACCTCCTTCTTCTTCGAATCCGTTGGTGATGACAAGTTCGAGTGCAAGATTTGCTCTGTCAAGCGCCGGCAGGCTGCGGGCACCGGCTACTTAAACCTCCTCGGGCACCTTCGCGACAGGCATCCTGACTTCAAGGTCACCTACGACGACTACCAAGTTTGGACGCCCGCTCACTCGAGCGCTACGGGTTCCTGGACGCCTGAATGCGGCAACTCTACCTGTGGATGCGCTGGGTGGTCATGCGGAACCACGCTCTCGCCGAAGTGGACGACCCGCTGACCCGCCAGATCACGCGCCTGGACCTCGTCTCGTCCAAGACGCTGCTCAAGTTCATGAAGTGGGTGGCAAATGGACTTGGCGAACGTCTGGAACGAGCGGTTTGGGCTTCTCTTCGATGGATGGTCGAGTGGAACGCTGCACTTCCTGGGTCTCTATGCCGTGCACGAGAACGGTGAAGAGGTGCAAACAGCTTTGTTGTCCATCTCTCCGCTGACCGATAGTCTCTGCTGACGACCACATCGATTCTATTACGAACGTACTGAGTCTGTACGACAAGGAGACGTCGATGGTCAAGTTCCTCGTGGGGGACAACAGTGCGACCAATCGATTGATCGCCACCAAGATGGAAGTGCCGCTGATTGGCTGTGCAAGCTATAGATTCAACTTGGCGGTTCAACGAATTTTGGCCAATCATCAGCCACTGCTCGAAGAAGTCAACAACTGGATGGTTCAACTGCGGCGTTACACCACTAGTGCTGACTTGGCTAGTATACCAGCCTCCGACCTGTGCGAATGAACGTAACGCGATGGTCGTCAGTGTACGACATGTTGGAGCGCTATATGCGAATCCGCGACGCTGCGAAGAAGGCCCCTGGTGTTGAGGATATCGTGCCTCGTGTGGGTCGTCATCGCAAGATTGAGAAGCTTTTGGTGACTGGAAAGTGCGGCACAGTGTTACGGTGGCGCTGTAAGCTGAGCGCCGGACGCTAGCCGATGTTCGGGTGCTCTTTGATTCGGTGATTGAAAAGTACCCATCTGCAGCCAAGTATCTGGAGCCCACCGCCAGCATTGTGCACTCGACGGGCTTTGAGGCCGCCGTGGTGAAGGTACTTAATGACGCCTCCTTAAATACAGCCGAAGTGGAGGCGGTGAGCGGCTTTCGCGTTGAAGCGGAGCCTCAGCATCAACTGACAAGTAGGAAGAGACAATCTTGGGACGACGACTTTGCTCGGGAATTCTTCGCGATGGCAAGAAAAAGCGACTCGAGAGTCGCTCGGTTACCAGTACACCACTCTCCGCAAGCATCTTCCCCCCCACCAACAACAGGTGTGAGCGCTTATTCGCTCAGTGTAAACCCATCCTCACCTCGTCGCGATCACGCCTTCTCCCAGCACACTTTGAGCTCATCACTTTTCTGCGTGCAAACAGCACGATGTGGAGCGAGGCTTCCCTTGTCGGCGCTGACATAGGTGACTCCGATGGTGCCGACTCTGACTCCGATGATGCGTAGGCTGTAATTGCAGTAGGTATTATTGATAGCCCTCCTACTGCAATGATTATTATCTGTAGCACCAACTTGTCAATATAATACCCAACTGTATTTTCCGATCCTTGACGGATGGAAATACTATGCTGAACCGAATTGAATTCAACTGGAACCAGCTAAGACGACATCTATGGAGGAAGACGCGGGTCTACCGAACAATCGTTGGACTCCTACAAAATGAAGCGAACATCATCAACAATTTACTGTCCTCGTTGCGCAAATATTCCACCCAATCTCGTAGAACAGACACTATACTGTCGTGCACATCGTTTTCGGCAGGGTAGACCTTATCAATAATACCAGCTCATAGGTTTTGAAAGGAGAGTAGACACCAGCGATGAGCATATTTGTCTTTTTAATTTGTTAATTCAGTAGAAAACATACATCCGTCTTTGACACAATACCCGTATGGCACCAACAGTTCCGAATGTGTCTGCGTAAATACTTCAGATAACCACTTCATAGCAGTGAAAACGTAAACAGTAGAGTACGGAACGCCGCTATAGAACAGTCGAGCTCCGCGTCCTGCTTCTTATTCTGGTACTGGTCTTTAGAGACTTGATGATCCCTTGGTCCATCGGTTGGATGGCAGCGGGAGTTTGTGGATCGCCAGGTTCAACAACACGACCACGTCGTTGTTGTGGGATGACATGTTGTCGACTAGGAGAAGTATTTGTTGCTCTTCCAGCCGCATTCGTTCGTCAAGCTCCGTAAGCCATTCGCAGTACTTCGTGGTATTCATCCACGCTTTACCGGTATGTGTGTATGCAGCCCCGATGTAACGAGGTTACATGAAAAGTGCCAAGTCACTCTTCAGAGCAGGTGTACCCAAGTACACTAAGTGATGTAGGCCAACATCAGTATGACGTCAACGGTAATGACGTCATGGATAGGTACCACTGATATGGTACAAAGACCTCGGAGTCACTCAATATGATAATATCTAGGGTACTTTAAAGATGACTAATAGTTAGGATGTAGACAGTCTTAAATCTACCCAATTTTGGTAACAGTCCCACAGGCCAGGGACTAGTGAGCTGCCGTTCACTGAGAGTTTGTATACTCTCCGGAAGTCACACTTCCTGTGCGCAAGGTGTTGTGGGCCCCGTCACACCCGATTTCTGCAAATACATTGCGATTCCTTAGAGGGCGCGGCACCTTTGAACCGATGAAGTGCAGCGTGAGCCTATCAGTGCCGTCAGCGTTGGTGGCCACGCACACTGTAGTTCTCTGCTTGCTCTGCTTTTTGCCTTTTGCCTTCTTGTTTATCGTGAGATTGCCTCTCGGCTCTCTTCGGTAAAAGAACGCTGTCTCGTCCATATTATATATACCTCGTGGGTGGTAGCCTGCGACTGTGGATTGAGGAGCTTTGTTTCCTTTCTCCACCACTTCCTTGTCCAGCGAGCTCCCTTCGCCGTGGCGCAGTGAGAATCATAGACCAGTGCGCTGCTGGAAGCGGTACATCCACCCACGACTTGGCAACCTGCCACTAGGCATCTTGATACCTTCACGTCTTGATATTTTCAGAACCGTAGACTCTGTGATGGTTGCGTTGCCGTGTCAGGCCTTGTACTCAGAGATACGATGCATAATCTTGTCACCCGATGCACGTAGATGTGGACGAGTAGTGGTGCTTTCGGGCGTTCTGGGCGTTCGGCAGTTCGCGAAGGCTGCCGACCTCTTGCGAATGCCTTGCACATTAGAGCGCTTGACATCTAGGGCGGGGGTTCGAAGTATTGGTGGCCCACCGAACGAGCTTCGAGTGAGACATCGAAGGCTCTGACTTGGCCTTCTCATTCAAAGTGCGTTCTTCAGCGACAGTCAGCGTAGTATAGACGGATGGGCGACATTCCATGGTGGTTTGAAGGTGAAACTAAGTGAGCCTTCGTATTGGAGGCCTTCGCGCCGAGATTTGAAATATGGTCGACGTTGTGTGTCATTCCTCCTCGAGGAGGGAAAAATCAGTGAGGTTAATTGTTGGGATGGAGATGGGTAGATTTGTTGTACAACAAATGTGCATCATCATTAGATCTCGCAGGTTATCGAAAGGTACCCCTGCCGAAAACGAGGTGCGCGACTGTACCACCCTTCTTACAGGTGCCAGGACAGCTGTCCAGCAACACGCTTATAAAAAAAAATTCAGCACAGTGGGACGTATTCATGGTAAATCAGAACGAGGCGAAATTCGTGCAGGTCGGACCGACCCAGTCAGAGTGCATTTTTTTCTTGACAGGCTGTACTAAGTTCGTGAACAATCTGGCGTGATCCTGCAGCTGTCTTGTTCACAAAAGCCACATGCCCCTTCGCGTCAACACATAACTATAAAACAGTTTGCATTCTCTTCGTTACATCATAAATATAATCAAGGCCCGACCCAGTAATGCAGTTGCGCTCCAACGGATTCGGCATTTTTAGATCCACCCTTAAGCAGAGCTCGTCCTAGTCGACGTGCTGTAACATATGCACGTCTGTGAAGGAAGGAATTTTCAAACATGGTAGCCATCAGATGGCGAGAAACATGCAAGGAACAGGCTATGCTTAAACCGGTTATTGGGAAACTTGGCGAATTAGCAACAATGGAGTTTTACCAGCAGATGAGCGAGCAGAACATAGTGACTGGAAAATCTATATGCGACGATAGTGGACAAGATGGTCTCAGCTGCGACTGATCATGAGAACGATTCAGACAGTTACTTCGACCAGCTAGATTACGAAGCTGCGATGATGAAATGGAGACAGATCAGGACTCGCCATGGCTGCCGAATCGCTCGCAGCTATGGCGCGTGAACTAGGTTTGTGCTGATAATGACATTGCTGAACCCGACGATTCGGACACTACCTTCTGAAGAGTGCCCGTGTAAGTAGCCGCTGAAATGATGGATAAATCCTGCTGATAATGACATTGCTGAACCCGACGATTCGGACACTACCTTCTGGAAGAGCGCCCGTGTAAGTAGCCGCTGAAATGATGGATAAAACAATCAGTCAAAATTTTAGTGACAACGCTTCGTTGCTAGTCGCAGCTATCCAGAAAAGGGATGTGGTAGTGCTCCGCCCCTCGCTCTCGGACCCCGAAAAAAAGACAAGGGTGGAACATTTATGGCCGAAATATGTTGTTGTTTTGGTTTCACGTGAGCCACGGCAACCATGACTAAATTATGCAGTGGGCAAACTACCATCTGGTTGTTGCGAAAACAATGTTCGCGACCGGTATCCAGTAATGATGACGGATAAGCTTATCCGAGCTCGGCTTCTGACCTGAAATGTAGCCACAAAGGATGGCGTCACTAAAGCGTGATAACTATTCTGTGATACAGAGCCAGTATTTGAATTAGCCGAGGCGGTGATGCTTTGAAAGCGAAGGTAACTTGAGGGAGAAAGCACCATGCGGGATTGTCGTGTCGTTGGGTTCGGATCTTGTCGCGCTACACATGTATGTGGGCATTCGGCTTGCTGGGAGCAGGGCGCCTAGGGGCGAGTTCAGTGATAAGAGCGCTCTAAACGTGATAGGGACGCCACAAGAGTAATAGGAGCGCTCTAAGAGCGTCTTAAGAATTCATCAGGATTAAATGCACCGTAAACCTATCCGTGTGTCTATAATTATCATGCAAAGTGTTTGAGTTCTTTTGCTTCACAGTATACGGAGCTTCTACACCATCAAGTCGCGCGCCAGTGTGTTTATTCAGGACATTGAATGATTAAAGCAAAACTGGTGCTCGCTCATCCCGTGGAACCATTTGCTGAAGACCAAAACAAATGGCTTGCTGCATTCTCAAGGCCCATGAATAGCTTGCTGGGAATGTACTGAGAATGTATCGATGTCGTGAAGAACAAACCAGGTAAATGTGGATTAAGTTTGATGATGCAGCTGCCGGAGCTCTGCGTGAAGCTAGGCTAAACGATACTCTCGTCGACACGGGAACCACAGTGATTGCAGAAATTGTGAAAAGATGCGTTGCATATTGGCCGCTGACACTCGCTGTGGGACGACCGAAGAACCAGCCCAATGGTATCTGACACGCCAGTATGCGATTTTGCCGGTACATGAGTACGAATCAGTGGGGTGCGACCATTCTGGGGCGGCGAAGTGGAGGAAGTGTGAAGAAGCAGTTGCTGCCATACATATGGAGAAATAACATATTGACAGTGGTGCGATGAACGATTTTGAAATGAGACCACTCCGAAGTGGATCGGCGATCCCGCTTTACCAGATCTGAAAAGTTGTGGGATAATGATACTGGGAATTGTATACGCATATGTCATCGATTCGAGTGTCATCGCGTCACAGAGGCATACGCGAATGTGACTAGATTGAAACTGACACAGATGTTACTGTGTACCCCAAAACGGATGCCGCCAAGCGAGGAGAATTCGGCGGAGATGCACAAGACGGATAAGACGATTAGCAAAGCAATAACAGCACCATATAGCAGTGATGCAGGACATTTTAACGGAAGAGTAAGAAATCGCATTTCGTTTTTTGCATTGACCATCCTGCAGAGGCCGGTTCTCTAACTTCCTCTTCTCCAAAGGTATCACACTCATATGCATGTACGCTAACGGTTTAAAATCTCAACAACGCGCCCAAGCAAAACCCGGACGATGAACATAGATCCTTGATTCAGGTCCCCTCCAATGTCGCTATGAGTTCGCTGATAATCTCGGTCTCCGTAGCAGCGTCGCCAGGATCTCCTCGCGTGCGTACTACAGATCATTCAGCACCACTGAAACCACCTTCTCCCTGTACTGCGGCTCCTGGATTCCCTGTTCTCTCGAACGCAACAACTCACGCGTCAGCTCTTGGTTGCTCATGTCCTCGCATGCGTGCGTACTCGACCTAGGAAACGCATTATGTACCCCACACAAACCACACTACGTGTCACCTTACAAAATATGGTGGCTGGTACCACCTAGATTGACAGGATTTCAGTTTGGGCGTCATCATGCATTTGACTTGGTTTAACATGGTAGATATTAGGGTTATAACTAATGCCGTGCTTCGCCCAAAATACTATTCGTGATGCCATGCTCACGACCATGCATCCACCGTGTTGAATGGAGTCATAACTCGACACTTGGCCCGAGATGCACCGCGAGGAATGCGCACGCGTGCCGCCACGACAGCGACACCAGAGAGAGAAGTCGCGACTTCTGCCCGTGGACCGCGCACGCGTGTTGCCACGAGAGCGAAACCATCAGTCGTCGCTGTTTGGACAAGCCAGACGCTGACTAATACGTGCCATCGCGCAGCCGAGTATCAACATGTGTCGGGCGTGGCGCCTCCCCCAGCTAATCCGGAACAGCAGCCTCGCGACGCTGCGACTGTCCACGAGTTCCTTCAGCTTCGCCAGACGGTGGTGCGCTATGTCCGCCAAAATGAGAATGCAGATCGTCGCGGACGCTCTAACACCGAGACGTCCGCCTTGGGCGACCGAATATTACTGTCCATATCCGGTACTCAACCCGTTTTGGTGACGAAACCTGGTAGCGAACAAGCTCACACCTCGCTTTATTGGGGCGTTAAATGGGACGAAGACTTTTAGGATGCCTATAGGCTGCAACTATCTACGAAGCCCCGCTTACACACTATCTTTTACGTTGGCTGGCTGCGGCGATACTATCCCGTCGATGCTTATAGACCCACACAGAGTACTAGCATTCCTCATTCCTCATACCGCTGCTGCTGCTGGCGTTCTGATCCCTCAACCGATACCGTGGTTCCCCATTCCCCATTTTTGCGCTTAAGGGCTTCCAGTCGCTGCGCTTTCGCAGCGTGCCCCCCCCCACCTCTTCATCCTGATGGTCTTTCTCCACTTGTGAACCTGCGTCATATCGGGGAAGTGTTGTTTTCAACATCGCGACTTTCACAGCGTCCTACAACGCGCGCGTGCGGGTCGTGGCCCTCACCACCACAACGAAATGCTTGTGCACCAGCATCAGTACTTGGTTCGATGGTTAGACTCGATGGAAGACAGCTAGGAACCCCACGTAGTGCTCCCTGGAAAGGTCCCGGACGCCGTGGGGGAGGTCGAGGTAAGCCTCGCGGCATGGGCAGGTCCTCCCGATGGCCGGCCGGTCGTCGTGCCTAGCCTCCTGCATGACAGCTTGATACCGCCTAACCTTGCGGCGTTCGGTTTCAGAAACCGGGAAGGCGCCTTCATTGAGAGTCACATGGTCGCGCGAGTCCGAGTCTCACCACAACCATGATATAATAAGAAAAGCAGCAGAGCCGGCCGGCTTCCCAAGACCATGTGTACAGTGAGGACCCAACGCACTGACAGAAAGCGCTGGTCGCGGCCCCCAACCCTCGGGTGTACGCAAGAAACTTTCGAGGCACTCCATGTCCCAGCGCTCAGCGAAGGCTGTTCATCAGTGGTCGTGCGTCCAGAAGGCCACGGATCCCGTCACGGTGGCAGGCTTACTGTGAGTAGCTCGCCATCGATTAAGCAGCGCCCTCATCTCTTCTTCGGTCAGCGGACCTGCATAGCCGCTGCCGTCGTCCAGCGCTCACCGCTCGAGCGTCTCCTCGTAAGAACTGAAGTCGTTCTGACTCGACGTGGACGCTATCCCGCGTTCATGGCACCGTCGCTCGCCTGCTTCACGTCCACATATCCTCTTCACCCCCAAACGTGAAATGACAACGATGTTCAAGCCCCCACTGTATCTACGACGTCGACTACATCTCCCCATTCTCCTGTTAACGTCGCGAACCCCTTAGCCGCGTCGTCCGTTTCGTCGACCTCTCGTTCTAAACGACTCGCTAGCTGGAAATCGAAGCACAACGATACCACCGTCTTCTCCAACGGCCTCGCCGACCGGCGTCCTGACGGCGTCAGCAGCTCCATTTCTACTAACACAACCGTATCCACACTAACCACGACCGTCTCCATTTCGCCCTCCGGTTCTTCTCGCCGTGACAGCTTCGAGGACAGCCCTCGTCCTGGCTTGCTTCGTCATTTTCATCCTCGTACACGCTCGGGATTTCCTCGCCGTACTCATTCTCGGTCTCGTCCTCGTACCATTCTTCGAGCTCCTCTTCGTTCACTCCTGCGACTTCATCTCCGTACACTTTTTCTATTTCCTCATAGTATCCCCCACCTTCGTACACGTCTTATACCTCCGCATCGTACATCATTGCTGCTTCTTCAGCAATCGCTGCTTTCAATGCCGCATCGTCTCCAATAGTCCAGTCGATTCCGTTCCTAACGCCAACAGCACAGCCCTCTTCTGGGCCACCTGATAGACTCGAGAATGTAGCGATCCTCTCATCCCCTCCCTTCAATAAAGTGGGGCCGGTGGCGGATCCCTTCACTGAGCGGCTTCTGTCATCTGCGGCACCAGCTCACGCAACGCCAGCTTCGCAGGGCATCCCACAACCATGTGCCCAGTCTCGCGACAATAGAAACGTCCGAGAGACTGACGGAAGACCGGTCCGTTTAAAGTCCTTCCGTTCCCACTAGCGAAGGATCCCTCGCACTCAGCCAGGATGTGCACTAACTGACAGCACCGCCTGCTCTCCATCGTTTGGCGTTTGCACGTCGCTCGGCCATGACCTTTGTACCCGCATCGACCGCACACTAGGATTCCTTCCTGCGTGCGAGCATCGGCTTCGATCCGAATGCCTCTGGAAAATCGACTTTCTCTTGCTGTCCGTGAGCGCTCCATGGCGCTGGTGCAACATTCGTCACGCCGACACCATGGGCCCACGGTTACGTGGCCACCTCGGAGCTTGATACTGATTCCGCATCATTTGTTGCTGCAACTGCTCCTGTTGTTGTAGAAATGACTGCAGCTGCTGCGTCAGGGCGTCAACCTATGCCAGCACCGGCATCCCCTTCTGCTTCGCAGGGCCTCGTCAGAGAACTCATCAACCACCTCTACTGGTCGTACATACCCTTCAACATGATCCACTCTGTCCGGCTGAGGAATTCGTTGCGAAACGTATCTTCAGCGTAGCAGACGTCCGTATGCTAGGGTTTCCCCACCACCGCTCAGCTTCTCGCCCTTTAAACTTTTGCCTAACAAGCGTGACCTATCCGGGAGCCCCCCCCCATTTATGAGCTTCGTACAGCTCCTGGAGGCGCGAGGTTTCCCCCACGGTGGCGGTATCCGTATAAAACATCGGTAACCTTGACCGCAGGTTCGACAAGCCATAAACGATCGGTAAGTACGCGGCACACGCCGAAAAGCCACCACTCGCAACACGCCTGGATGAAGGGGGGGGGGGGTAATGCTTCTTGCCGCTCCACTTCTTACTTCCGAGTCCCGAAGGGGAGCGCGACTCACACGAACCACTTCGCTTGGCTCGTTCCGTACACTGCCGCTTGACTCGCACTCGGCAGCAACCGGGGAACGGCCTGAGCCTCGGACACCGTCTTCCGCGGACCAACCCCTTTTTGGGCTACCTTGAACCCCGGGTTCGACACTTTTGAGGGTCGCGATAGATGGTCTACGCGCTTCGTAGTATCGCACCCTCGAGGCGAATTGCCATATCTACCTTGCCTTCCCGATTCCTGTTGAGCCCCCAGCCCCAACCAAAAGCAGGTCTGTCGTCCGACGCCTTTCCGACCCCGCGCACTGCGTGATGAATCCACTCAGGCCCCTCGACGGGCTGACCTCGAAATCTCCAGATTCCATGCCATACACATCTCCATACTCGCTTCCAGACACCGGTCGAACAACCGCTCGTCGTTCCGTACCTGAAAGCATCCGATTGGAACCGTTCCCTGCTCGATTGTCCAGACCAGGACGGATTCATCTCGAAATCCTCGTGGATCATCCGCATATCCCAACCAACTTCTCTCTTCACCTCCGACTCGTCCTTGATGGCGAGCTCGTAATCTGAAGAAACTTCTTTATCGGGGTCCTTAATCGTCTTCCTCTTCGTCAGCTCAGATCTCTCCCATTAGCTTCTCATGTAGTGTCATATGTGGGCCTATAGAAGTTGACACCCTCGTCGACTCTTCCGTCTCACCAGGACTGCTTGCAACTCCACCTGTCAACGGCAGAAGCTTCTCTTCTGAACTGGTCGCATCTCCTTCGCTCCCTCATCTCAGAGTCGTACGCCGCGTTGCGCCTGATACCAGACGCTCCATTTCAAATCATTCCACCACAGTCCGTTCTCCATCAACACTTGCTCGTCTTCGACACCTCCGACTTCTTCCTCTTCAAATGGGCTCATTGTTAGCCCTGCCATTTCGGTTCACGTTCCACAAGTCCAGTTCACTCCGCTTGTCCAATTCGGCACCTCGTCTAGGCTTCACCACACGAGACTCACTGATTCGACTTCAGTGATCGTCCCAACCTCCACGCTGGAAATTTTGAATCGGCTACTTTTGTATTTTGTGCGTCGCAACAATAGATGTTTTACCTGTTTGTCTATCACCAATAAATTAATTCTCTTTGACCACGACCAATAGGAATTAAACTAATTACCGCTTTTAAACCTGTTTGTACGGGTTGATCACATATTTTTTTTAATATGAAATAATCATAATATCATAACTTGATTGACGATTATTTATTTATAATTAAAATTATTAATACTTAAACCAATTATATTGTTTACAAACATAAATAAGGGGATATATATTTAGTCGGAATATTTACAAGAAATTATTAATATTGTTTATAATAAAATTGAAACAAATAATAGCTTTTATGCATATTATGACAATAATAAACATATATAATCAATTCACTTTCTTAGATATGGCTGAGCATTGGCAATTAGGTTTTCAAGATCAACAACACCTGTTATTGGAGGTATTATTAATTTTCATCATGATTTTATGCTTTCTATTTTTAAAATAATGTAATTATGTTCTATTTTAACATTTTTATTATACTTATTATAATTGTTTAATTATATTTTTCTTTATTATATTTTTTATCATAATGTTTTAATTTATCATTTTCTTTATTATTTTTTATTATTTTTATGGGCCGTTGAAAGAAAATTATTTCTGCGAAATAGCACGTATTTATCCATTCAACGAGGCGGCCTCGAAAAAGAAAAGAAAGCATAGGACAAACAAAAACAGTTAGAACCTAACAAGCTGCTGCGGAAGTACTTTCAGATATTTTTCTGTGAGGGTTAAGTCAGATCAACCAGGCATCCGTCATGGAAACGGATTCAAGATGCAGCTCACATATTCGTCGAATCTTCAGCCGCCTCCAGCTACCGCAATTTCCGTCCACGATCTGGTCGAGCGTGTCAAATTAACACCAAACACGGTTCAACTTGTTCAATTAGTGAACCAAGCTCGAGACCTGTCTGTTCAGCTGTTTGATTACGCTGCAGCTATTGGAGATAGTGGATTATATGGGTTAATAATGGCTTTTTTTGCCACTGGAGACTTTCGTGAAGGAGCTCCTAGTCACAATCAAAACGGGGTGACGCCAATCCAATGTGGCAAGACGATGAAGCCGTCGTTGGCTCTTGACATTGAGACGTTCCTGCATTCCCGCGGGGTTATTTTAACCGAAGACGGACAGAGTTTCATCGTTGCTTCCTCGACATCGACGGTACTTTCGCCACCCACCAGTCCACCAAGCGTAGGAGATCCCCATTGAAGCGGATTCAAGTGAGGCCGGGTCGATACATTCTCTGCGTCAATACTGCTTCGACAGTTGGGCTAACTCTGTGTGCAAATGGCGTCCATTACGCTGCAACGAAGGCAGTGTACGTGCACCAAGTGCGTTCTCACACGCTGGATGAGCTGGCATTCTATGGTGACAAGCTGCTGGCATTCTCGGAAGCCGACACCACGTTGTCTGTTGCGTGGAGTGGGCCGAAGATCACCGACTTGGCTAAGGATGAGAGCTTCCGTGCCGCATTCAAGATTTCTGCACCGTGTAAGGGCGCACACCAGCGGCTTGCTCCGGGTATGTCAATGCTGCTGGACCTCGAGGTACGTTCGCGACTGCAGATATCCTCTATGTCGGTGATATTCCTAAATGTTTTGATGACTTCAACAGAATCTGTCCCCACCTCCATCGGCTGAAAAAAACTTGATGGTACTGCGTCTGTATCCTTCGACCGGTACCGTGGACTCGAATACACAAAACGCATCACAAAGCGACAATCAGTCATTCTGGCGTGCGGAAGGCAGATCTAGGATACTTTGACGAAGATTTTCTCAAGGGTTTCCGTCGTGGATGGTACGTTGGACTCGCTGCCTTTTCACATGATGACGAAATACTTAAATTTTATATGTACATTGCTGTTGGCCATTTGGATAGGTACAATGACGCCCTCTACTTCCGATGCGTGGGAGATCCACCGGGTCGATTCTTGTCGGGAGGAGACGCGAGTAACTTATACAAGTTCAACATTCGCGAAGAGCATGACTTTGGCTATAACAACAAGCGGGTGATGGTCGAGTTGCCGACGAGGGGATTGTTTACTGTCGGGCGTCGGTGATGACTCCAACAACGCGGAGATGGCATGTGTACTATTCGTCGTGAAGGAAATGCTCGCGATCGATACGCTGGAACGATATTGTTCAGTAACTGACAAGAATTGGGCGTGGCAGGAGCGAGCCGTGCGCGTACTGCATAACGAGATTTCCATTTCGATTAATTTCAGTGATGAAGATCTTAAGATGAACAGGCTGTATCGCAGCATACTTTCTGTTAGGCCGAGCTAAATTGGTCTTCATTAGAGAACTTTAGATTCTGGACTAACTCGGCACTTTAGAGCAAATATTCGTACTTAGCAAATCCAAAACGGTAGGTACAAATCAACTTGCTCCAAAAGCGAGCTCCAGTGGAATGAGTAATGAAGGCCAATGGTGTTCCAAAGGAGCATGTACTGGAATACTTCTATGGTTTTATATCCTTATCATCCGAGGCAGAAACTCTACCAGATTGAAAGGTCGGAAAGGTGCCGTTGCGTCGACAATTGCAAGCCAACTCGTAGTCCGGGGAGATGACAGCGTCGGGCAAGCGCAGCGGCATGTCGTGGAAGCGTCAAGGGCTGCCTCGGTCCAGCCGTAAGGTGCAAATCGTCGAGACGCAGCAGTAGGGAAGAGTGACAATTCCCGCAGCCACTGAGGGTGCCGACAGCAAGCCCCCGCCCCCCCCCCCCCCCCCCCCCCCCCCCCCCTAGGACGAAGAGGGTAACCATCTACTGTCACTACTGACGTAAAGACGTCGTCGGACAAGAATGCTCAGCCGAGCTATGATGCCGAAGATGCTGGTGCGGCAATGGTATCGATCTACAATGCGTTCGTCAAATGTTTTTATCCTGTTGTATACGAGCATCACAGTGACGTTGATTGCCGAGCTCACTACGGACTCTCGTCGTTCAAACTCTTCCTCGAGGTCCTTCAACCGGCTAGGATAAACAGGTTGCCGCAAAAGGAGGCATAGCGCTTCTTTCCTCGGCACCGGGCAGCCTTGAGCTGTGTAAATGTACGGCGGCAGGTTTAATGCTTCATCCAGCTGCATAATTCATCGGGTAAGAAGCGAAAAAACAAAAAACACGTCGGCAGGTGGCAGCATGGCGTCTTTGAAGCGAGAAGCGCCGCGTCACAGCGGTTCATGGTCTTGGAGCCACTTCGCACAGATGTAGCGTGGTAAATGACGCATAGCGTCAAGGGGCGCAATCCCCATCGCGAGCATGGCCGCCATCATGAACTTCAACTCTCGTTCTGTGACTTGCATCATTCCAGGTCGAGGCGTGAAACCTCTATCTTTTCGTGGCGCGCGCATCCGGTTGTCAGCTTTAGTTCAGTTGAAATCGTCCAGGTTGCTAAAGTTCAAAATAGGATTTTGGACCAAATTCCTTTGGAACAAGTGGAGATGTTCCTAACGTGCGGACTTAGTCCAGAATCTAAAGTTCTCTACTTGAAGTGGACGACTCATCCGGAGGAACATAAATAAAAAACTTTAGGATCTTTTTAAGGTCGGCTTCTCATTGATATCTCCGTTGGTGGATGTGCCGATTTCGATGCTTCAAGACCATGCGGGTCACATTTTTGAGATGAAGCTATCGCTTATCCGCTGTTAGAATGAGAGCTGTACAGTTGCTGCATTTCATCGTAGTAACATGTGCGATGCTTTTCATGAAATTTAACTCAGGTGAAAGCATAATGTGAGTTCCTTCGATATGCGCTGACACAACGATTTACACAAAACAACAGCGCGCTCTGTTTTATAGCAAATGCAATGCGTGACAGCAGCAAGTGTTTCGGGGTAAGTTGGATACGGTGAGAACTATGGCAATATATTCTGTGAATTACTTAAAATTCTCCAAATAACACATGATGGCGTCGTGCAGCAAAACTAAAAATAGGACGCGGTAGTACAAAGGAAATACAGTACCATGTAAGTATAGTTTAATATGACGCGCTTCGACGCAAACTGGTTTTATCGTCTGATTTTAGTCTTGTTTTCGTTCGATTAACGTGTGTCTTTAGCTCCGACACGTGGAACCTGCTGATTTCACCTTCATCAGTAGTTGAAATACCAAAATACTCCCAGGGACACCATCACCTTATCGTTGGGGTCTATGTGAATGCCAGGTTACATATGTTAAGGTAGTACGCAAAGCCGTTGATTAGCCCAGCATAAGTCGCTGAATTTGCGTAACGAGTCTAAACTGATGCTTACAAGTGTAAAGTGCCTTAGACTGCAACAACCACGGCGTTAATGGACGTGTCTGGATCAGAACCTGAGCAAGACACAAACCTGGTTGGTGGTGATATGTGTGTTCTTTTTCTTCGTTGCAGCTGTCCGACAGCAACTTCGTACCGATGGGGCTTTAAGGAAGCATCATAAGAAAAAAAAAACGCCACTTCTGTTGGAGCGCTTGACATCTGATAGGGCCGGGCCGCCCACATGCTGCGTATCGTCATCCAAGAGAAATTGACGTGGAGCTCGCCATGAAAAGGTGCCGAGAAGAATATATCCGGCACCGGAGTAGCAGCATTCAAATAGACATCTATGAACACAGCGACAAATTGAGAACAAAATTCTAGGCAAACAACAACTTAATCCTGACAGAATCATTGAAGAATGTCAACCAGTATTTCACTGAAGCGCTTAAAAAATAAGGACTTAGGGTCTGCAAACTCAAACCAAAATACCTAGAATATGGTAAAGTGGAATTATTATGTGCCCGATACGCCGAGGCGACTTACGGTTCCTGCATGACTCTCAGAAACAAGTCGCATTGATGCAGAAATAGGGGTGTAAATTATTGGTAATAGCCATTCGAGAAATTTCGTCGGCAGCTCATCTATTCGGAATAAGTTTCTTCTGTGTGTCTTCGCCAAATTGCTGCAGAACCACCACCCAGCTGTAATCGTTGCAGAATTGCAGAATCATGAGCCAAATTTGCGCCTTCACATAGAGATCAGAGATCATGGATTCATTTACTGCGATTTTGAGGTCATTTCGACGAATAGCTAAAAGATTCAATGGAATATATATATTGGCATTCCAGGATCGATTCATGAGTAGGTTGGACAGCCTTCACTTACGTCCCAAAAAATACCGAAAGGTTCCCGCACTACAGAATTTTTGATCAAGAAAAACTGCCACCGTGGGCTACTGCTTCACGGGCACGGCAAAAACCGCAAAACGATTTCGTTGATGCTCGGAATTGCGTAACGCCAATCTCGACGTTTATCCCCCCCTCGTGTGCTCCTGCGGTTAATGGACACTCTTGTGTGTTTGCGGCTTGTTCTAGTGTTGAAACCCACACGGTTGCAACCTAGCTAAAGGTACAGTAGACAATGTACAATTTTAAAGATCGTCCGAGAATGGCGCCCGAAGGCCGACGAGCGCCTACTAGCCGAACACTGTTCGGCGAACAGCGATAAGGACGATGGGCAGTAGATGAAGCGAATTTGTGCGTGGGCTGTCTGCCATCACCTCGAGCGCAAGTGTTCAAGCCATTTTCCGGCGATACTGTACGATGTTAAACCTGTGGCATCCTTGTACACGCAAGCAGGATTTCCTTGAAGTTGAAACTACCAAAGGTTGATACTCCAAGTTATGTTTTTGCGCCTCGGAGTATATTGTAATTCCTACTGCATCGCACACATCCGTTGGTCCATTACAGTGAGACTTCAAGTCGCGGCGTTGGCTTCATTCGGCAGCTTGTCTACTTGCCACAGCTTTGAAAACACAAAATAGATCAGCAGTTGGTTCGTGCAGTGCAAACGGCTAGTTTAATTAACGTTTACTAGTTGATAAATGACGGGCATCAAGTGTGGAATCATGAGCGTATGCGTGCAGCGTAGCTGCAAGTTTGTAACTATGGAAAACTAAGGAATCTCTATAATCTCCAGTATTGGCAATCGAGCTCGCCTTTTAGTACCAACATTTGCACCTTCGCCAACTTCAACATTGACCATCATCCTCGCTAACCTCACTCCGCATTCTCGATTCGGCCGGCTCGATTTCACTTTCACTTCTTCTGGGCCCCTCTTTGGTCGAGTGAAAATGTTGTCGAAGCGTGTGCTGCGTCTGGTGGTCGAGCGTCCGATCGTGCTTCGGTCGGAGCGGTTCGTGGCCACCCTCGGGCGTCGGGAACTCGGCGGGGCCCTGGCCCAGCAAGTTTTCACGCGAAATATCACAATCCCGAGTCTGCCCAACTTCTCTTCGTCCGCCACTGCCGAACATGTCGCAAATCTGCCAAACCCGACCGAGGCTTTCGACTCGTTCGTACACAAGTCCCCGCACAAGGACATCGAGATCCCCAATCACACGATCTGGGAGGTGGCGGCGTATCAAGCCCGCGTCAATGGGGACAAGCCAGCCTTCGTGTGCGGATTGACCCACAAGACGGTGACATTCCGGGAGCTCTTCGCTGGCGCTAGACGTCTCGCAGCGTCGTTCCAACAGGAGGGGGTCCACAAGGGGGACGTCGTGGTGCTGCATTCGTTTAACTGCATCGAGTACCCCATGGTCGTTCTCGGTGAGATACTAAAGTATTGATTTGCTGCAATTTTGAGTAGACGTAACTAACTGTCGAAGTTGCGGTTGCTGCTTGTGTACAGCTTTGACGGGGATGGGGGTGGTGTGCTCGCCGGCCTCGCCTCTATTCGTGCCCAACGAGTTGGCGTACCAGCTCACGCAATCCAAAGCGAACTACCTGGTCACACACAAGCAATTGGAAAACGTGGCTGTCGAGGCTGCGTCCATGGCCGGTTTAACGAATACGGTCACGTTTACTATGGGGACAACCGAGGAGATAGAGACGCACAACCTCAAGAGCATCAAGTACGGGGTGTGATAACCTTTCATGCATTCCAAATATTTCCAGCTTGACTGACGGTTTGAATGTGTTTTCGTTGTTGTAGTGACATGGCAGCCCAGACCGAGTATGATTTTTTTTACGAGCGTATCGACCCGAATCTGAAGCTCATGATGCCGTTCTCCAGTGGAACCACTGGCAATCCGAAGGGTGTGGGGCTCAGTGCCAAAAACTTGCTCGCAAACGCCTTGCAGGTCAGCCACGTGGAGCCCCACGGAGAAAATTTCTTGGGCCTCGTGCCGTTCTTCCACATCTACGGTATGATGCTGGTCCACCTCAGCATTTGGCAGGGGAAGAGCATTGTTGTCTTGCCGCGATTCGTTCCGGACACGTTCCTCCAAGCGTTATCCACGTATAAGGTGAGCTTGATTCCACCCATTCAAGTTGTCGCATTGGACACTATCAACACTAACGCCAATATGCCTATGTAGATCCGCACAGCTCATATCGCGCCGCCTGCAGTGCTGTTCCTGGCGCACCACCCAATGGTGGAAGAGTTCGACCTCTCGTCGACGGAGTTCGTCGTGTCCGGTGGTGCCCCGATCGGCAAGCAAGTTGAAAGCCTCGTGCACAAACGCTTGGGGCTCAATGTGAAACAGATCTACGGCATGACTGAGCTTTCTCCCGCAGTCAACTACGGCGAGGACCACACACGCAAGCCCGTACGAATTACCATTGTATTTTGTGTCTCCTCAGTCGGATAACGTAACTAATCGGCCTGAACGTGACCAACAGGGAAGTGCCGGGCGACTGGTGCCGAACACCGAACTCCGTGTTCGCTGCATGAGCACGGACCGAGATTTAGGGCCGAACCAGGAGGGAGAGCTGCTATATCGCGGCCCGCAGGTCATGCTGGGCTATGAGAATAACCACGAGGCCAATCAGAGCATTTTCACCGAGGACGGATTCCTTCGAACGGGAGACATCGGCTATATCGACGACGACGGCTTCGTTTTCGTCATTGACCGCGCCAAAGAGCTCATCAAATACAAGGGTCATCAAGTGGCACCTGGTGAGTTAGAGGACGTGCTGAACCATCACCCAGCCATTGCGGATTGCTGCTGCGTGCGTGGTCAAAACGAGAAGGGCGAAGAGATCCCGAAGGCTTTTGTGGTGCTGAAAACGCTGGACAGCCCGAACCGTCCCACACCGCAAGACATCATTGATTATGTGGCCGAGCACGTAGCCCCCTTCAAGAAGGTTCGCGAGGTGCAGTTCATTGAGTCGATCCCCAAGAACGCGTCGGGCAAGATGTTGCGTCGTCGGCTCCAGGAGCGTGAGAACCGCCTCCACAACGCTTAGTCGTTGAAAAAGAAAAGGATCGAAGGAAGGTGCGGGCGCTGCACGTGTTGCATGTTGCGTTGACATCAAATGCGAATGAAGCGTATGAATGAATTCATTGAATTGAGTCAGTCGAACTGATTGTTGTTTATTTTTATACAGGTTCCTTATTGTACATTTTCAACCGTTTCGAAGTTGTCAAACCCGCTCGAGTAACGTCCAAATTGTCGCTTGGCCTTCGATAGCGATGATGTGTCGCTCTTTATTGTTTTTCAGGCCTAGCGTCTAGCGCCTAGTACGTCGCTTTATAACGACCGTGGTGGTGACGTGGAGGGCCTTGTTGGACGACAACGGGCTGGACGTAGACGACACGCTGGGGCGGGGGTGGACGGCGGCGGTGGTCGTCACGACGGTCGTTGCCGCCGCCACAGCAGCAGCACGCAGTGAGCGAGCCGCAGAGGCAGCAGCACATGTCGTCGCCGCATGGGAGGCAAATAGGGATGCACATGATTGACTAAATTTGTTGCGAGTTACAGCGATGGCAGTAGCCGTTGCTTGATGGATCAATTGAAGTATGAAGAACTCTCAGCAAGTTCCAGAGACTTGAGATGCTGCTGTTTCCGCTCCAGCCGTTCGCACGGATGGATTTTCGTCGCCAATGTCCAACGCGATGAGTATGAGACGCGCGCACACTGGACTAGAGTATGTAGCATAGAACTTTTTAATGATGGGATGGTATTCCCAAGATAAATATCCGGTGGGCCAACAAAGCTTGATTTCCGAGCAACTTTACTGCGCTATTGAAAAGAGGTTAAAGAAGTTTATTGGAAGCGAAGACTTTACTTCAATGTTCCATCGGCCGAGCTACAGGTTTTGTACTAGGTCCGACCGTAGTCTTGCAGCACTGCGCTTTATCTCGGCAGAGAAATTGGGTACTAGGGCTTGTATCCTGCCTATATATCAAGCTCGGTCCATAGTGCCACTCCTGTTTTCTCGTGCGCTGTTTTATTTTGTTGCTTTCCCCAAGCCAACCAGACTGTGTTGAAGTGGCAAATACAGGGTTTCCCAAATATTTATTCCACCCAAATTTGCCATCAACGCGACAACGTGCCGACCCGCAAGAATTGCCAGTAGGTTAGCACGATTATACGACATTTTGGTGGAGCTCTTGAGAGTATGGAAAACAAAACGCTCTACTTTCTTGTCACACCAATCAACGTTTCCTTTTTCAACAAGTAGCAAAACTGGCGGCGTACAGTTACATCGAGCAGCGGGAAGCGTTTGCCTTTCTGGTCCCCAAGACAATGATCAGGCGACGACGTAAATGGCGGCAACAGGAGCGCGAAAAGGCAGTGAGGAACGTCTTCGAGGCGCAGATGCACGTGCGGATGCGGCGGCAGAGTCTGAAGCGAGCGGAAATCAGGGAGGCAACTAACGTGGAGACGGACTGCTTGACGCTGGACTTGGGCAGCGCCATATCCAGAGACAGCTCCCAAGTGCAAGAACAACAGGCAGTAAGCAAGGTCAACGACGTGAGGTCCACGCAGTGGGTGCCGCACTCGATCGAGGAGGAGATGTCGAGTTCGTCGTCTTCAGAGGGAAGCGGACAGGTTGCCCCTGTTACAGGAATGGATCACAATAGACCAGATAATGACCTGGTGCTAAAAGTGCGGCAGCCGCTGACTCTCGAAGCACATTTTCGCCTGGAAAGGCTCGGCGGCTTGGATATGTCTCTGACAGTGCCAGCATTCGTCTACCAAGTCTTTCTAGCAGGTGAGCGCCAGTGCAGTGGGGACGCCACGGAGGGGACTACGGGTGACTACCGACTTCCGAGGCTGCTACATAACTCAAGAGTGAATGTCCCACCGCGACCAGCGCATTACTACGTATAAGCTCTCTCGTTTGAAGGTTTGCTGGTCTCGATCAATGTCGAGCATAGCAAACATTATCTAATAATGTCCCTGCCTTTCGGGCGCGCGTTCATGTTTTAACCAGGGTAAATGCTACATTGGCGAAATGCGCTTACCGCATCTGATATCCTAAAACGTTTTTCACGACAACCTATGTTGTTAACTATGGTTTGCCTTCTAGTTACTGACTGTAAAAGTAAGTTTGATTGGCTAACACGAAGTGCGATTAAAGATATGTACTACAGTAAGTATGGGGACAGAGATGTTGTGAACAATGCGGTAGATACCGGTACCAGCATACAGTAACGGGGCGACTCACATGGCTCATGTCAATTCAACTTGGTGCCGATCTGCCTCCCTGTAGCTTAAATTACCCGAAATTTGATGCAGCTTTTCGACCACTTCGTGCTTTCGTTGCAGTACTTGCCAACGAAGTCGTAAAGTTCCGTCTAGCTCGTGCCATGCACACGCGATTGAAGTTAAGGAAAATGGCGGGAATAGGCGGGGGGTCCCACAGTGGGATGCATCGGCGTCCGCGTTACGCACCCACTCCATGCCGATGTGTCGATTCCCTTGTGCTTTCGCTTGCCAGTCAGACATGGCGGTGGCTGACGGCAGCGTCAGCGTCAGCGACATCATTCGCGAACTAAACGCGCATGGCAAGACCTGATTGGCAACGAGGTGAGGATTCCTATCGTCCACCCATCGTGCTATGGTTCTCATTAGCCGCTTTGTTCAGCATGGGGAACTGCTACTCAAGTGACGACCATGGCGAACCTATCGACGACATCATTCACAAGTCCCCGCATCCGGATATTGCGATCCCGAACATTACTATGTGGCAAGTAGCGGAGAAGCAAGCCAAAATGAATGGAGACAAGCCGGCGTTCGTGTGTGGTCTCACGCATGAGGTCATCACGTTTAGTGATCTGTTCACACGTGCCAACCACTTGGCTGCCGCGTTCCAGAGTGACGGAGTGGGGAAGGACATGGTCGTGGTGCTGCATTCGTTCAACTGCATCGAGTACCCGGTCGTACTTCTGGCGCTTAACGGGCTGGGTGCAGTCTGTTCACCGTCGTCGCCGATGTTCTTGGCCAGCGAACTGTCGCGCCAGATTGCAACTGCCAAGGCGAGATACTTGGTCGTCCATAAACAACTGGAGAACGTGGGTTTCGAGGCGGCGTCCAGCGCTGGTTTGACTAGTGAGGATCTGTACACGATTGGTTCGACCAAAGCGAAATCCAAGCACCACTTCAAGAACATTAAGTACGTACAACTACAGGATATTTTCGGGATAACAAATGCAGATTTTCACCTTGTTTGCAGCGAAATTGTTCTTCAAGATAATCTGACGTTCAAGTACAAACATATCGACCCTAAGGCGCGGTCGATGCTGCCGTTCTCAAGTGGAACAACGGGCGTTCCGAAGGGTGTGGCGTTGAGCGCGAGGAACATGGTGGCGAATGTGTTTCAAGTGGACTATATGGAAGATCTGGGTGACCACTGCTTAGGACTCTTGCCCTTCTTCCACATTTACGGCATGATGGTTATTAATCTGGTTATCTACCAAGGTAAGGCTATGGTTGTGCTGCCACACTTCAAGCCAGAGAGTTTCCTGAGTGCGTTATCAAAATATAAGGTGAGTGGAAATTCAAACTCAGTCATGGTATCATCTCATAAAAGATTACACTATTGTAGATCCGTACAGCGCATATTGCTCCGCCCACCATGCTCTTCATGGTAAACAGTCCGCTGGTGGACAACTACGATCTTTCCGCAACGAAGTTTTTCGTGTCAGGCGGTGCTCCTCTAGGCAAAGAGCTGACAATTCTGGTGGAAACACGCCGTGGCATCCACGTGAAACAAGCTCATGGCATGACGGAGCTTTCTCCGATTGCTAACTACGGCGAAGATGCTGTCCGCAAAGCGGTAGGATACGAGAGCTGATCTTGTGTGCTTGTTGACCGCTAACGCTTAGACTTGAATCGTTTATTTAAAGGGAAGTGTCGGACGTCTCCCGCCAAACACGGAGCTCCGTGTAGTGAATCTTTTTTTTTATCACTGGCAACGATCTTCCTGCCAACGAGCGTGGCGAGCTGCTCTATCGTGGACCACAAGTTATGATGGGGTACGATCAAAACCCGGAAGCAACCGACAAGATCATGACAAAGGATGGTTTCTTGCGATCTGGTGACATTGGTTACATTGACCAAGGCGGCTTTGTGTTTGTCGTGGACCGTGCCAAGGAGCTCATTAAGTACAAGGGCCACGGCTTAGCACCGGCGGAGCTCGAGGATATTCTCAACCACCACCCTGATATTGTTGACGCGTGCTGTGTGCATGGCCAAGATGCCAAGGGTGAGGAAATCCCCAAGGCATTTGTGGTCCTGAAACATCCGGACGATCCGAAAGCTCCAAAACCTGACGAGATCATGGCCTACGTCGCTGAGCAGGTGGCACCTTACAAGAAGATCCGCCAAGTCGAATTCATTGACGCCATTCCGAAGAACGCGTCGGGTAAATTGCTTCGTCGCAAGCTGCAGGAGTTCGAAGCCCATTCACAAGCTGTTGGAGTTGCATGATCGTATACAGAACCTGCGAAATTAATTCACGTCGAGGCCTGATAACCACTAAATGCGAAGTTCTTCTAGCAAGTCCGTTCACGAAAAAGCCTTGAAGTTGGGAGCTCACGTTGTATCGTATTGACGTGTTACCTGATCCGAGATACTACGTAGTCGACAATAATATCCAACATTATAGTGGACATTTTGGTGTAGCTTCGGTTTGAGCTGCTGCTAATTATACACATGCATGGGCGGGTTTCGTGGGAGCTTCATCGCTTGTCTTCCCCTTAGTAGTAGCCACGCTGGGGAGGAGGGCCTCCCTGAACCATGACAGGCTCCACGTACACGACGCGCTCGGGTGGAGGAGGAGGGCCTTGGTCATGGCCACGACCGCCTCCCCCACAGCAGCAGCAAGCCGTCAGAGCTCCGCAAAGACAACAGTCCAGGTCTCCACAACAGTCCCCACAGCATGGACCAGAATCGCAGCATGGGCCGGGTCCGCAAATATCGCAACAGCCACCGTCGGGGTCATCGTCGCCGCAACAGGGAATACACATGGTGCTTCGGTTTGTCCAGAATATGACGGCGTTTCGGTGAGGGAGGGCAGATTGATGAATGCGAACACCCAGCAGATCAGGGGCGTGTGAAGGTGCAGCAGACGTGGGTACAGCCGCTGCTCTCGTGTGGATTTTCAAACGCTTTGCCGATGATCGGCAACCGATCACAAGTATCTGTGACGTGTGAACAACCGCGAGACATGAGCCAAGGAGACACGTTGGCAATACTATACCGGTACCTTACATGTACTTACCTTGTAGAACTGTACAGTAGGTAGATTTGATTGTTATTATGTTTGAACAGGGGCAGCGAATGATGCTGTGCGTGTAGAATGGTATTCTAACAGGCCGTGATGGTAAAGCATCGGGCCATGGTGGGAGAAATCCTGAACGGCAACCAATTGAATCGTACAATAACGGGATGTTGCGCTGCAGCAAGTTATTACGATAAGGCTAGTTATTGAAAGTTCTCGTCGCGGACGTTAGCATTGGAAGCTGCGACATAGAAACACTAGATTTGAGCCCCAAATGTGGGCTCGCTTTATGCCCATATGCATTTGTTCGGAGGTCGAGGGACGTAAATGGCAACAACAACAAAATGACTAGTGAGAACACGCTAGATGCGTTGTATCGATGCGAGAGCTGGATAGAATTATAAAATTATCACAAAAGTGCGTCGTCACACGTTCGCTCTTGGACTGCGCGTGCGGTGTCGTCACCTTGTCCAGCAATCCAGCAACGTACGCTGAATGAACGGTGCATTTTGTAGACATCAAACGAAGGTTCGTTGCTACCTCCAAGCAGCGAGCGATAGCGTAGCATACGCGCAGCCACTCCGTTGGAGACCACCAGCACATTGTTCTCCCCAAAACAGCTATATATTCCACGGCTGCTGTCGTTCGCCCAGTCGTTTCTAGGCCATTGATTCTACTTTACGGCATTGGCGGAGGTCGTTCTTGGGGTTTGCGCCATTCTTTAATTTCGATCGCTGCGCTTGCTTTTCGTCTATACTCGGTCAAAATAGTCGCCGCGGTGGTGGGGGTGGCCGTGGTACGGATGGCCCCGTTGGACAACCACTGGGTTCACGTGTACGACACGGTCGGGCGGTGGCGCATGGCGGTGGTGGTCGTGACGGCGCCGGTCGTCGCCCCTGCAGCAGCAGCAGAGCGCACTAAGCGAGCCGCAGAGGCAGCAGGCGAAGTCGTCGTCGCACGGGATGCAGATAGGGATGCACATTGCGTAGAAGATGTTGATCTAACCTCTCAGGGTCTGAAGAAAGAATGTTTCGAGATGAGATAGACATTATTTTTGCGACATGATAATTTTTAATCAAATCCTGCAAACAGCTGAGATCTGCGACGGTACCGTATCGCAAATGTCATATCCTACCATTATATTTAACTAATCAGATATAGAGTAAATGTTGCACATAAGAAAAACTGTCATATCCGACACCAAATTGGTGGTCAGCAAACTAGGGCAACTTTCGCTGGACAAGAATTGCAAACACTTGCGTGTCAAGTAATTCTGCGCTCACGACTCAATGGGCAAGGGAAGACACAACCACACTGAAGACGGCGGCCGGCGACCACGCACATACACTGCGACCTCCCAGCTTGGCAAGGTCCAACTGCGTGGATGGGTACAACGCTGACTCACGATGCCGAGGTGCACATTGTCAAGTGGAGTAATGCTTACCGCTCACAGGGGCTCCCTGTCTCAAGTCTATACTGCACCACAAAGCGATTGCGGTGGCCCTGGCATTGGCATTCCAAGAATGGTGTTTGCTGCGTCACGTGGCTGGGCAACAGGATGTCTACGGAGGCATCATCTGGCTTGTCGCGATAAAGCCCGGCAGGGACAGATCAGGCCTGCGGACGCAGAGGCCGCTCTCCGTGTTTTCAACGTTCAGGTTAAGCAGAAGATGGCAGAGCTTGGTGTCGATGTCGCTTACAATGCTGGCCAGACATTCGTGTTTTTCGAGTATCTCCCCAAGTCCACCGTCGCGACGAAAAGTGCACGAACGGTTTGGGTGCGGTCGACTGGCGAGGACAAGGAACGATTACCTGCATGCTGTTGGGAGACTCGCTGGGCCGCAAGTACCCGCCGTATCTGGTCGTCAAGGTAAAGTCATCGAAGGTGGCATCAACGCGCGCGGATAACGACCGAACGCGCCATGGCCTTGGGCGGCAGTTGTGGAGGAAGCTGAAGCCTCTCCAAGCGCAACACAATGTGGATATATATATGGTAACAGTAGTGGGTGGTGGAATGAGGGGCTTACTATTGGCTTCTCACCGTTTAACTTTGGCTCAAGACTCGATATGGAGACTCCGGGGCTGCTGCTACTCGATGAGTTTAGTGGACATTGGACCGACCCAATTCTCGAGTGCACCAAAGAGCTCAGCGTAGAGCTGATGCGTGTTCCCGCTGGATACACCGGTCTCTGCCAGCCCGCTGATGTTGCCTGGGATCGCCCTCTCAAGCTGCGTCTCCGCGAACGGTGGATTGCGTACCTGGAGCTGCAGATGGATAAGCATTAGGCGGCAATAGATAAAGCGGTCGCGTTCAAGATGGTAGCTCCTACACGGATCACTGTAGTCGAGTGGATTGACTGAGGCGTCAGGCGATTTGACAGCAGACACGATTGTCAAGGGGTTCAAGGGAGTCCTGAAAGAGTGTAACGAGGACGACGATAAGAAAAAACTCCAGATTGACCAAGTTGTCGGCCGCTCAGACAAGCTAGGACTACTAGGTGAGCATGTGTGAGAACTGTCGGAGGAACAGGATTACGTTGATTGAGCTGTTAGCAACATTGAATACGCTGACGTTTAGTTGACTTCAATTTCTTACAGCCTTTAAAGCCTCCTTATATGCGCGTGTGTGCGTATGCGCATGGCTGAAAGATTGATATACAGACATCGGTGAAATTCCTTTGCACGCTGGGAGGGTTCTTGGGGTACCCCTCCCCCTCCTGAATTCGATGGTGGCATTGGTTCACTTCAATATGACCTTTATCCCGCAAAACTGTCACATTCTATGTTTACCATATGAAAGGTTACCCTTCACATCAGTTAGGACTGTGTTTATTGCTTATGACAGGAAATCTGTTCGCCCACATCATTTTGAATTTGGCTGCTGGATATGGCATACGATAACTCCTTTAGCCCGAAGTAGTAGCGTACCCCACTGCTGCCTAAACCCTAGAAGATCTAACGTGTATGTGCGGGGAAGGGTGTTCATACAAAGCTCTTTATATTTTCGTAGGGGTAGTGTATAGGCGCGCGCTAGACCCAAACATCGAGGAAGACCGCTCTCGTTTGCCTGTATGCTCCACCTTTCGGCTTACATGTTTGCATTCATGACATGTATATGTATGTCTGCAACAAAACTGGTTCAAAACTGTGATAGAGACATAGCATCGCAGTGCACTTCCATCAACAGGAAGTGCATAATAGCACCAAAATAATCATATGTACCGATCAGAACAACGTGATATTTTGCTATTCTGAAACTCTGAAAGTGCACCATCAGCTGCTCAATCAGCCATCGTCTCCTCGGGTGAGCGACGGGCAACGGGCGGGAGTCCAGTGTCGTGGACTCATCATTTGACTCATCGTCTCTCTCTCCTGCTTCGACTTCCTCGTACCCTCGGGGGCCGGCAGGCGCACGCGCGCGGATGGACCACTTCCCCCGTGATGCGGCAGAGGTGCCAGCGTGTCATTGTTCCAGCACTTGTGCCAGATGTCGAAGCAGGATCGCAGGCCGCCCTTCACGGTGTGGCGCTTCTTCTCGCACAGGATGTGTCATAGGTTTCTTCGACGAGGTTTGTAGTTGGCACGTTACTGCAGTAAGTTGACGAATCACCGCCTCGGGGTCGCTAGTGCCCTTGAGAAGTGAGCACACCTTGCCGGCTCTTGTTCGGCGCTTCCGTCCTTGGTTGTTGTTTCCAGGTCGCCACGCAAAGTGTAATATCGACGTGTGGTTAGCACGATGTACTCTGTGCGCATTTGGCTCCTTGGACGGCATCGCAAGCTCTCATCAGTGCAGAAGTCCTCCCAGTCTTCATCCCGAATCGACACAGCTCCATATGAAGCTGTTTCAGGAATTTCACGTTGCTCAACTTGGTGAGACGTGCCGCTTCACGAGCAGCATTGAAGACGATGTAAGAGTTGATAACTGCCAGGTCAACGAGACCTAGAATTAGCCCTTTGTAGTAATTCTTATACTTTATACAGAGCTGCAGCAAGTACCTGTAGAATGTGCCGTGCATGGTTAGACAGCCTCTAACATGTTCATACAAGATTTCACCACTTACCGTTGAAAACGTAGTTGGTCGTGGCACGTCGACCCCCCCCCCCTCCCCCCATGCACGTTTGGTAATCCTTGACGATGTGGGGCAAGCCACTTCCTGCTGCTCCCCTGTTAACGCATCGCGTCGGACAATATGGTCTGGCTGCATGCTGCCAGCAGTACTCAGCATATGCACAGCGCGTGTATCCCACCATCCCAAAATTCGCATCGCTGGAACCTGCAAGGCTTCAGCCACGATGAACGTGCCCCGTTCAATATTCGCAGGTCTGTTCTTGGGAAACTACGGCGGCTTTTTTTTGTCTGCCTTTAATTTCTTAGGAATCAGCTTCGTACTCAGTCCTTGGCGATTCGTCCGTACCGTACCAATAGAGTAAAATCCCATTGTTAGGAGCTTCTCGACAAAGGCACTGACGAATAGAATCGGTCCATGACGACGAGCATCATCTCGCCACTCGGTAGGGCTGTAGGACCGAATACTTGCTGCAGATTGCGTAATATGGCGGCAGGGCCGGACTTGTTATCTGTCAAGCATGTCTGACCTGCTCTATATATATCCCGCAGTATACTTCAAATCTGGATTGTACATTATAGCAATGCTTTAGTTTAGACCATACACGATAAACATACTTAGGAAAAATAAAACAGGCGTGTCCGAAGACACGCCTGATATGCACCGAATGCAATAGGCCGTACTCGAGCAGCACAGCATGAACGACTTGGTGCCCCACTTGTGGGGTTTGTCCTTGATGTAACGCGCATGCGGTTAAACGTAAAGCGCGAAGGCAGCATCGCCTCGTCGAACGCCATGATGGCAGGTGGTGTGTAGCCTGCTGCAAACCGATCTTGTAGTGTGTCAATAACTGGACGCAGCTTCCAAGCGCGATCCGTCGTGGCCATTGGGTCATCATTCCGGCTGAAATGGAGGTTTCTGGAGAGATTCACAAATCGATCTCGCGTCATGAAACGCCAAACACCCACGTAGTATGGCGCCTTCTTCTTTCGTTTTCCCACGATGCGCAAGTTTTTCCTTGCTCGGGGCAATTTACCGTGCTAGCAAAAGGCCTATGAAGACACACAGCTCTCTCGCCTCGATAGGTGATGCCTTCAGCACGTCCTTGAGGATGGCATCTCGTGAATTGGCCTTAAACCCAGGATGCTTGAGTTCTCGCACGAGTTGCTTTGCATGTTGACCTTCTACGCGCTCCTCAATACTCCCCTCGAAGTCATCATTGAGCTCAGCAGCTATTTCCTCCTACAGCTGAGGTTGTAGGAAGTAGAAGAAAGTTTCTGACGGACTTGAAGTAGCGGCTAGGGTCATTCCAGTTGGCCCTGAGTCACCACTGTACAGGCATGGGCAGTCTTCACGCATTGCTCCAGACGATCGGGGCTCGTAAGGCTCCTGTAGGTAGTCGAACGGCGTGTGCGTCGCCACTCTGACCAGCGTTACGCCCATCTCCTTCAGAAATGCGTCTGGTACTACGCCCGACGCAATATTCTCCATCCCGCCGATTGACGACAGCAACCGGTCATCAAATCGCATTTCAGGCGGAACAACCAGTTGCACCACCACAGCTTCTACGGTATCGATAGGCTGATCTTCGTCGTCGCCGTCATCGCCCGTAGCGTCCGATTCAAGCTACCATCGGGGCTTCTGGGGGGTTGACCATCCTCGCTCCCTGGTGAAAACGTTGGGCCGTGCGGGGAAGTTGCTCGTAGGACAACCGGGCTTTATGGCGCACTTGGCGTTGGGGTGGATTCAGGTTTCAATGCCGATGCGAGGGGCAATGACTGGGTGTGCCGTGGCGGATTACGGACAGGTGGCTGATCCGGCCTGCTCCCCACGGGTGCTTAGACAAGGCGAGCTGATAGACAAGTACACGATTAGCATAACATTCAAACGTGGACCATCCAGCATACAATATACATACATTCTGTCGCAATAGGTTTGCCAATTTTGCCAGCCCTTGCAGCATTCGCAGAGTTCGGACGTCGCGCTCTGTTTGCTGATTCGTCACGCCTCGGCTGCTGCTTCGCTCGAAGATCATCTGTACACGTAGCCTATCCGTACAGCGTAGTCAACAACCATCAAATACAGCATGCAGTGTTACCAAGGTCAATGTTATCCGAATAATCCACCAGCGTTTCCTCTCCAACAAAAACGTCTTCTCCTTGATTTCCTTGATCGTATTGCCAGGTTTGAGATAGGTGAAGTCAGTTGACTGAAAGACAAGTGGGCCGCTTGGCGCTCCTGCGAGCTTGAAATGCCATTTTGTGGAGCAGCGTGGGGTTCTGCGGCCGAGGGTGAAAAGCTTGGAGTGAGGCACGAATTTGAGTGGCGGGAGGCGGTCTTCTACAAAAAAGCATATGCAAAATGCCAGTTTGATCTGCAGATGGGCTTTCTAAAAGGGATGTCTATGTAGATTGTCGCATCTATCGGGAAAGCAAGGATACATCGCCTACCCCTCCGTGACTTGAGGTTTGTACAGGTCGATACAAGTGCAATATTCCGTAACTTGTATGGTCCACGTTAAGAAACTGCCTTATCCTGTGAGGTCCAGGCGCTCGGGTTCAAGAGGTTAAATCATTTTCATAGGCCACAAAATGTAGAACTTTGTACTTCAGCATCTCCAACCGTCATCGTGTCGTCCCGGATATAATACGACGAGCAGCACTCGAATCGAGTTCATGTTCGCAACGGAGAATAAGTCTCAAAGAAATCAACGCCGAACGGCTAATTGAATACCTTGGCAACCAACAGCGCGCTTAACGGATCACGCTTCTTAACGACACCCAACTGCATCCAATAGGGCGGGTAGATGCTCTACGTGAAACTAGTGTCCGCGTAACTATCCGCGTATGAGAAATCAGCTCCGCCTTTATGACCTGACGCTATTATACTGCTGCTTCACCACTGGCAACAGTTTCAGCGTAAGAATTTGGTCTGTCTGGAACACCGTCTATACGCTTCAGCGATCAAGCCGTCCTCGTCAATCCGAGTACGCTTCGGAGATGGTGCCCCCCGACTGTGGGTCTTTACCTGTATCCAAGCCGTCCTCCAACAGAAATGTCGGCTCTCACAACCGTGTGGGGCGTTCCGCCTCAGGTGAAACACCTAGCGTTCCTCCTGGACTGCCTGCGGTAGAGGAACGTACTCAGTCAACTCCAATCCCGTTGCAGCACTGCATTCCGGTGTAGGAAGACACGTCACGCTGACGTCAGGTGCTGATTCGACCACGTCCATCTCGACGTCCGGGATAGGTTCTTCACCAGCTTCCATCGGTTCGTCCACGACCGGTTGTCGTTCCATGCCCGATGATGTCATCACCTCATCCTCGTCATTCGTGACATGGATGGCCGTTCTTTGATCTGGCACGTGCGTGTCGTATATACATTCAACTTCAAGCGCATCCAACCGTACCGATCGTGTCATCTTCACCTTGGAGGCGTCCATCTCGAATGCATGGTACCCTTTGATCATCTCAGCGTTGCCGAGGAGCATGCACCTCAAGCTCTTGTGGTCTATCTTCGTTTATGCAAGAGCGGTGCAATGTCAACCGACCGAGGGCTGGCGTGTATGAACGCCACAGATCGCGTTTTCGTTGGTATTCCGGCCGTGATTTGTCGGTGGCGCATAGCAAGCCATGATGGCCAAAGACTTTGAACTCAGTGGTAAACGCAGTTACCGGTTTAATCAGCAAGAATAATACTTAGCAAACCGACGCGTTCATGGCTGCGTTCTACAGTGTTGTGGATGCTCAGACGGAGTCAGAGTACGAGGTCGGGGCGTGACGATCGCAAAACGAGAACCTGCACGTAGCCGCCTACATTAATGCGAATTGGTGAAAGTACAAAAAGCGCATCATCAGAGAGTGGACGGACAGCTATTCCACTTCGGTGTTTGTGCCACATATATCGTAGGAGGCACGCATAATAGTTCGAATCCGGCAAGACATGGATTCGAACTATTTATGGTGATCTTTACATGGTCTACAATAGCTAATTGCCATTGTGGCAGGGAGCCACATTCGGCACTCAATTACTCTTATTACGCAATGCTGTAATCACGCCACATGCACTTTAATCAAGTCATTACTCAGCGGTGGTCCGGGGGTCAGTGTGTACGCCCTCACGGCAACGGAAGCTCTGTAGCACGACGCGTCAACGATTGTACACGCTCAGGTTCAGCGGGATGTGAGCTCTCGAATTTATCGATCCATGCACGGCCAACTCGGTCTCTACGGTCTCTCATCACAATCGTCGCGTTGAACGGACGGATACGGCTACAGCCATGATAGATCAATGGGCCCACGAGCGAACGCGGACTTCAAAGAGTGCTTGAGCCAGCTCACATCTCAGCCGCGCCCCGAGCGTCGACGCGTCAAACACCGCGCCGCGTGAATGCAGGCCTGAACGGTACTCGGCGAGAACCGGCATTAAGCAAAACTGATCAACGCTGTGCTTCCGTCAAGTATCCATAAACACGTAGTTATCAGGGAGAGCTTTGCCCCCCCCCCCCCGGGTGCGGGGATACGCTGGTTGGAGTGTTCAGAAACTTGGTTTGCTTCATTTCGTAGGATTACCGAATTTTGTCGGCTCGAATGATACATTCGGCTTAAGTGATACATCGATACATAAGGGCGCCACCCCTTCTGATAAACATCAAAGCCTCCAACAAATAAGTTGGTAAAAGCAAAGACAGAATATAAATTATGACGTAACTTGGGGACAAAAGGATCTTGCGGAGGCGGTAGCAAGTACGTTCTAAATCTGCCGTTCGCATCGCGAAGGCCCACTGGGATATGGTTTGCCTTATTAACGTCGCTAATAGTGGCCTTACTGTCCAGCTGTTCCCAAGCCTTACTGATAATATGAGAGAGAAGCAAACGTCGCTCGCTTGCGTTTCTAGAGAACCCGCGGTCCCTGTGCCATTCGAGATACAGATCCCTAAGCATATATGATACTATTTTAGCCAAGTCGAACAGCAGATATGGGAGGAACTTACTGTATCGGCTCTTAAAGGAGTGTATTACGCTCACGTCCATAGGCTGACTGAGACCGGTGATCCCCGGAGGGATATACTGCACCTTTCGTGCAGCAGGCAGGTCTCCTCGAGGTGCTGCGTCACGCTCTCCATCTTATGGACTCGCAGACTGTCCAGCATTAGCATGCGGCATCCTTCAACTGATAATGTTCGTATCAAATAAAAGCCATTACAACACATTAGTTGTAAGTAAAACATTTCGATCAATACAACAAATGTGAAATAGCAATACAAACCTCCTCAATTTCAGTATTGCAGCGTTGTCACATCACGCCTTTCGTTGGGTGATGTGAACAACGCTGGGGTGGACCCAGCTAGGGTTGGACACCTCCGTGTACACGTCCGCTCCCGGGACAACGGAGAATACAACAAATGCGGGCAGTTGTTTTGCCCAACGCAAACGCGTAAAGAAATTACACTGCAGTGAGCACCATTTTCTCCCATACCTTGCACCAAATCAACGTTCTTGGCGCCACGAACGTCGATGGTCAAACGACCAGGATTGTCGATATAAACTCCTGTTTGGTCCATGTTGAAGATACCACCGTATCGCATTCTTTCAGTGTAACAGGCGGAAAGAAGTCGTCCTCCTCGACTTCAACATTTATTGTTCGTGAGAAGACGTCAGCAATTTTCTATTTCGTACCAATAATCAAATCTAAATCAGCCAATAAATATATATAGTCAGCCAGTAACAATAAAATAAACTGAAACAAAATTGCACCTGCATGTCAGCTCTGCGCTTGGTTCCCTTGTGCGTGATGCGGCGGACCAACGGCTTATTTCGCTTTAAAACGCAAACTGTCCAGGACAGGAGGGCACAACGCGTTCTTGATACACAAAACGCTGCATCAAACTTGCCAATCATCAACATGATGCACTTCATTGTGACACATAAACCCTTTGTCTGCCGCATCAAAATGATCCATTCGAGTAAACTACAGAGCCATAACATCACAAAAACTAATACTTTGAAGGATCATTCGCGTAACATCATACAGCACGCATTACCGTGCTTCTAGCTCAGGATAGAGGATGTAACGGGAGTTGTTAGGCTCCAAACAGCGATCGGAAAAAATAATCAAAATACAATATATTCTGCATTGTATTGACGGGATAACTTGTTATTAAGAAATCGACCGATCCGTAAAACATCTAGTTGGACCTGTAATAATAGTATTTATTTCCAACATTGCTCTATTAGGGGAGCCAACATTGGTTGGTTCTCGGTGGCCCCAAAGCTCAAGTAGCCCTGATACTTGAGGTCCTTTGCATAATTCTCGAGCTTGTAACCGACCAGCCACGATGTCCTCCAAGGCTCTCTGCAACTTTCTCTTCGCTGCCTGAGGTGACGGCGTCTTCAAGTGCAAGCTGCGACACCACGCGCAAGCAGACCACACGCACAGGTTATTCGAACCTAATGAGCCATCTCGTCGCCAAGCACCCAGACCATGCTGAGATCTTCGCTGCTAGTCAGCACCCACTCCCCGGCACGCTAGCGCAACACGGCTTCGTCGACGAGAAGACGACGGAGATCTACAATTGGATGGAGTGGGTTGTCATACGAAACCACGCTCTTGCTGAGGTCGACAACCCACTTACCCGATCAATGTCGCGTCTCCAACCGATCTCATCGAAGACCCTGCTGCGCTGCATCACCCATGTGTCAAGAAACGTCGGCACCAAGCTTGCTAGTCGCATGGGGGACTGCTTTGGGCTTATGTTCGACGGATAGACGGACCGATGCACTTTGTGGCGATCTACGCATGTATGCCAAGAACGAAGAGCGTGAGCAGCCACTGTTGGCAATCTCGCCAGCCGAGGACGGCCAGACCGCGGACGCTCATATTGAGATGATCGAGAATATACTCGGGGTCTACTACAAGTGACTTGGCATGATCCAGTTTTGTGTGGGCGACAACTGCGTCACGAACCAAGCGATTGCGACTTGTCTGTCGGTGCCCCTTGTCGGATGTGGGAGCCATCGCTTTAACCTCGCCGTAGCACGAACATAAGGACATCGTAGACGAGGTTCAAGCTCTCTACGTTCAGCTTCGCATGCCCAACAACCATGCCCAGCTTATGAAGCATACCGAGCTAAAGGCGAAGAAGGCAAACCTCACACGCTGGTCGTCTACGTACAAGATGCTCGCTCGATACCTTGAGATCCGGGATGCTGCAAAGGTGGTCTCTAGTGTAGAGGATCTGGTTCCTCGCCCAAGCACCCATCGGGAAATCTTTTAGCTTACCAGCCAGTTCAAAGAACTCGACAACGTGTGCGTCCAGCTGCAGAGCGAGCAATGCTCGTTGGCGGATGTGCGCGTACTCTTCGACGCCGTGATGGCCAAGTATCCGTCGACGGCGGCGTACTTAAAGTCGGACGCACGCCTCGTCAACTCATCAGAGTTTAAGAATGCGGTTGTCAAGCTCCTTCGTGACCAGCGTCGCTCAGCCGCCGACGAGCGGGCAATTAGTCGATTCGAGCTACCAGCGGTACAGCCAACAACGACGAAGCGCGCCAAGAAGAAGTTTGCTGCTGTCGCTCTCCGCCAAGCGAAGCGTCCGGCATGCCACTACGGTTACGTACCAGGACACCGTGCGTTTAATTTCCCCGGCCAGCAACCGGGTTGAGCGACTTTTCTCCCAGTGCAAGCTGGTGATGACGTCACAGCGCGGCCGTCTTCTTCCGGCTCATTTCGAGATGATTGTGTTTCTTCGTGCCAACCGTGCTCTCTGGAGCTACAACTCGCTTGCTAACTGTGAGAGTGAGGTTGCCGTGCACCACAACTAGAGCACAAGTAACACGTAGCTAGCAAATCGAATGGTAAACACGTGATTCATCTAGTTAATAAAAGACTGCCATTCTCATTCACAGTCATGATTCACCCCTCAGCATGCCCACGGGGAATAAATTCCCTCGCACAACACATACGATCCATCATGGCCCAAGCACGCGGTAGCTTACCCGTGTCGGAGGTATATTCTTACTAATCTCAAAAGCGTGATTTGTATAAGTATTTTACTTGGGACACACATCGATACCCACCGCAGTCACGATAATATTCAAAAATTACATACCGGTACAATGGGATATTATTACGGATATTACTGAATAATTATTATTGGGACATCGGGTATTGCCCTTATTATTATTATTGCTTTGACGAGCCTCCCAATCAATTTTTATAGTGAATTGTCCGATCGCTGGCTCTAACGGCTTAAAGTACGTGTTGGGTGATTTTGAGGCAGCTTCCTTTAGCTCAGCCGCATCCTTTCGCCACCTGTAAATAGTAGCACGGGTGACGAGAAAGGCGGGGGCAGCTTCCATGGCGGTAGGCTAAAAAGCGCGCATTACAATGCTAGGTTAGTTTCTGCAAACGAAAGACAATGGCAAGGTGATGACTGCACCTTATACTTCTTGTTCTTCGGCATGCTGGACGTGTCGATGTGCGGGACGGGTGCCATTCGCGCGGAAAGCGCTGCTCCCGAAAAAATTCTAATGAGGTTATCTTGTTTTGGCTTGGTTTCAGCCAGTAATTTTTGTCTCACTCTATCCGACAAATACGGTAACTCAAGCTACATAATCTGATTTCAACTTCAAAGTGAATCAACAAAGAGGATTGAAGTGTTCAACTTTATTTTCATCAGTGATTATGGCTAGAATCTGCTTGTCCTTTTACGCAAGTAACTTCTTATGTGGACATGAAATGTGCGGTTGCGAAGAGTGCCGTAATCGGGTCCGCAGAAACAGCACACCCTCGTGCCTGTTGAAAGTGGATCATTCTCAAGCTTGCGCTGTTCCTTGTTCTTCCACTACTTCTATCCTTAGCGCAGAACCAGCGGCGATTGCACATCTTGTCGCTCACCAGCATCTTGAGTCATAGAACGGGCACTCGAACGTCTTGAGGAGCACGCTTGGCACGATATTCGGCTCTAGCGCATGCCCTTGAACTCGAGGTAGCAATGGATGTGTGTAGTTGGTGGCGTTGTAGAATATACCATGGTGAATTAAATCCCCTCGAAGATGATACAAAAGCCGACAGGATATTGCTCACCTTGTCCTTAGAGTCAACCCTTGACTCGAAGCAACCGCCGTCAGCTGCGTATTCTATTGCAAGGCGAAGATCATGCTGGCTGGAACACACCATTTGCGAGCCTCGGTCTTGCGAATTATCGGCGGATTGTCTAGGTGTGGCTCCTGCTCTCCACCGCCGGGCAGAGAGCGTAAGTAAAGAACGCTTGAGGAACCCATGCGCGAATCGATGCAGTTTGCGCTTTCGAGAAGCGCGCGCAGCCGCTCGACCATCCCCCCAGACGACGTGACCCTAGACTTGGCTCGGAATATATCGTTACCCTTCCCAGCCACCTTCTCGAAGACGGACTCGTAGGTACGAGACTTAGCGGGGTCGCAATGGTTGCTGTCAGAGAAATAATCTGGTGGCCCCGCACAAGTAGGCTCGTTCTCAGGTTGGACGCCATTCCAGAATTCAAACGAGGTCGCTACGTTGAGGCTTGCATAATTCCAAACCTATAGCGATTTGACTGATTCTTTGTAAGGGAACGGCGCTCTGGTGCGGGCACAACCAGACTAGGTATTATTGTTTGTATAGAGCTGGGACAGGCGTACTTGTGGTCAGAATATGCCCGCTCTATGCTCGTTTGTAGTCTTTCTCGTTTGTAGTCTTTCTCTGTCAGTCCCGAAATCGTATTCTAGCGCACGACAGTGTATTAATATTACTATTCAAAGTTTGGAAATCGAGCATTGCTTTTCATATATCAAGACACTGGGAACATTAGTACGTGCTAGTGTATCCAAAACCTTACATGCAAACGGGTGATCACCATTTACGGACGTCATGGCATGGCCAATCAGAATAGCAAGATTGGTGGCCCTATCGATATTTTTTGTAAATGAAAAAGCGGCAGACGCCTCGGCTCCATTCACATAGCGGCGCTCAGCAACAATAGTCAAGGTCAGTCCACCCGGGCGGCCTCATAAACCGGTCAGGGGCGGGTCATCCAACGCACAGACGCATATGCACGACGAACAGGTTGAAACAAGAGATTGTTCTGTTTTCTTAGGAATGCGGCAGCATGGATATCAGGCTAGACAGATATTTCAGCTTGTTAGGCTTAAAGACAAGAGAACCTAAGCGCAAGCTTATTTATGCGTGGAGAGCAAGGCGTGAAGAGCTCGAAGTGTTCTGTGCGGGCCCCAAGACTGTCAACCCCCAGTATCTACGCTCTTCTAATATTGCTTCAGTTATGTCGCTCGAGGCAAGGGTTGATCTTGTCGGCTGCACAAATATGTTGCGAAATGATGGCGTCCCCGTCAGCAGCTCCATGCTTTGTTTCAAGACGGTTGACATAGCTAAGGAGTATGGAATCGAAGGACTGAAGGCTTCATGGCATTGGCAAAGCGGGTTTTTTAGACGTCATCGGCTGAGCATGAGAGCCCGAACGCGCCAACGCCAATTGCACCGATCGATGCTGACACAATAGCGCTCAACTTCGGTTTGAAAGTGCAGCATGAAAGATGCTAGAGGTGGGCATAAAGAAGTCCACAACGCAGATCAAACACGTAGATGTCAAGCTTGATCTATATTCAATAAATGTGTGTTGCAATATGCAGGCGTACCTTTTGAAATTTTACCTAAGCACACCGTCGCTCTACGCAATGAAAACACTGTCTGGGTCCGCCATGGTGGAAAGGTAAAGAGAGAGTTACCGTCGTACTACTTGCTGACTCAGACGGCGACAAGTGCTCCCCTTTTTAAATTTCAGGGTCGGTAGATCTACAGTTCCTGGCGACAACGAAACAATTAGGCTCATTATTACTTACTCGGAATATGAGCGCTTTTCTTGTAATAGCCCAGATGCCTAGCAACTTCTTATGAAGCACCGACATCATATTGAATGGTAGCAAATCCGTGACTACAAACAGTGTTAAACGAGACGGCTACACTTTTAGAGTGATTGCAGTGGTATATTTGGTAAAGATGTTCTATCTACCCGAATGCTACCTCGAGTCTTGCTTCTCCGCGCGCCGATATCAAAACTGGGTCATGTCGTCACTGCAATCCTCGCTACCCCCAACCTAAACTGAGCTCGACATGCTTGTACGGCGCCGATAGGCAGTTCGGAGCCTCGCCTCTTGGTTGGCTTGGTAGCGTTTTCTTTTCTTCATCTTCTTTTCCAAGTTTTTGTCACCGATTTCGCATAGGCGAGCGTCGTACTTATTGAAGTCAGTGCCATCAATGTCGCGAAGATGCCGCAGTCTAATGTTCATGTTCGTAAGAGCGACACACGCACGGAAATATAGATCATAAGATGCCTCGTCAAACTTCCATTGTCTGAGCAGATTCTCCAAAGCGTTTTCAGTCTCCCGAAGCAATTCTCGAAGAGTATTGCTCTAATCAATCCTTGGTACCCTTTATCGACGAGTACAGCCCACTCGTTCGGGTAGGTTTGATTCTGCCGGCCGTCGTCGCGCAGGTTGGCGTCCTCGGCGTGTTTACGCAGAGCTCGTGAATGAAAAGCAGCGTTACCTCGGAAGATCTCAGCATCATGCGTGCTGCTCCCGTATGGTCCGTACTGTTGATCGCGATTCCGTTCAGAAGCACCGACACTTCAACTTTGAAGCCGTATAGGTGATGTTTACCACTATAGTAGCGCAGGGTCTCACTCATATTTCCGCTAGGTTTGTTAGATTGCTGGAACGTAACGTCCGTAGCGTAGCGGGCGTACGGAAAGTTATGGAACGCATATCAAGAACGGATAATCTTGTCCAGCGTCCACCGATCGTTCGCCGCCTCCACAAACCTCTCGTGTAGGAACGGCGAGATGACATCCATGAACTTTCGGACCATTTTCTGGAAGGTAGATGGCGGGATCTTGAAAACGCGGGCGCCAGTGTCACATTTACCGGGGGGTGCAGCAAGCTGAGTGTCATAAGGAAGACATATCGAGCAGCGTAGCGGCACTTCTTACTGCGACCCACGTTCCAGTGGCCTTTGACGTATAGACTGACAGGCTCCCAAGCCGCTCGAACTCTTCGGGTGCAAAATTGGTAAATTTGAGGACCCCGTCTGGGCCCTCGGCTCGCACGCACAGCTCGTAGATAGACGCCACGGTTCCCGCGGCGGCGCCATCCTCGTCGTCGGCATCGTTTCGGTTGTTATGAAGACAACCTGGGCGATGTTGGCCTTGCGTCGTTCGTCGTGCTCGAAAAGATCAGCGGTTGAAGCACGAAAGTCTGCTTCATCGAGTGTTTCGGGGTTAGAATCTTGGCGGTTTGTGGCTCATGACATGTCGAGCTTGTAGTATATGCAGCGAAATTCGAAATGGCCCCCGCAACTGCTTAAAACCTCCTCCACTAGCTCAGCTAGCGCCAAGGGCGTACAATGACAACCACTCTTTCGCATGCAATACATGGATATGTATGGATTGCAAATCATTATATAGGTGCTATGCCAGCCTCTAATGCAACATCTCGAATTTTCTGCCGTGCTTCTCGAATTCTAGAAGAGCGTGTGTAAGCATACCCCGTATGTTTTCCTCAGCTCTAATAGAAAAAGGGTCGTGGTTTTGGTGTTCGCATCCGGAAAGAAGCTGAGCGGATCATGATGAGAACCGGCATGGCGTTGTATGGGACCCGACAGCTTGGTGGAACTCGGACGTGCATATGGAGTTTCTTAGTAGATCACTCGGGAACCGACCTCGGCCATGGTAGCCTGTGATGCTACTGGCAGACGAATTTAGCCCACTTGGGGGGTGGCATTGAGACCTAAGCGCTCTCGGTCGACGTGCATCTACTGAAAGTGCCTTCTTCTTGCACCTGAACTGCCCAACCAGCCGACATTGCCCTGAAAAGACCGTTCAAGAGGGATCTACGAAGTGCATAGGTAGAGGAACTTCAGGCACAGCTGCGCAAATGCAGAGGCGCACCTGGCGCATAAAAGCTTAAGGCGCCTAACCTATCAACTGTCTCCTATTAAGTGAAGAGAGCTGGGATAACCTGCCACGTGCAACCATAATAATGGCTTCAAAACGACACGCATTTTTATTACGCCTCTTCCGACGACTGACGAATCTTGCCTGCAACTGGCACCAATTGATCCAATGCCGATCGACGCCTTTGTGACCCTCGAACTGCGAATCTGGTTAAAGACGCCGGGAGCGACGTATCCTCTGACGACGATCTCGGTGAAGGCGGCGAAGAAGACCATCTGTAGCCGATCAGGGATTAAATGTAGCTGGTGTGAACTTGAGGTCCAGTGCGACAGCCGTTCTGGATCAGAACGCCAGGTAAGTAAAGGTAAGCGTGCATATTATGTTATTAACGATATATATATATATATATTGGGCGTGCAGAAGGGAGAGATGACAAGGTACAGGACACAGGACAGGGAAGACCTGGCGTCTGACGAAGCCAAGGCATCCACACAAGCCCCCCCCCCCCCAAAGCTTCTCGGCCGCAGACTCAAACCCAGGGTTGCGCGAAATAGCAGCATCAGCTGCGAGGTAGTTTTTGAGCTCAATAAGCTTCACTCATCATTTTAAAGGCCTCGTGAACAGTGCCAATGTGCTGTCCTGCTTTTTGCGAGTCGGTCGTGATACTCTTAGAGTTTTGAGAAAAGGCATGATCGCTTAATATGCTCCGAGTCCGCACGGCAAATCGTGTCGATGTCGTCTAGTTGTCTTGCCTGATCGTCGAGACGCAAAAATGCCGGAGCATGTTGTAAATTGACGACCGCCCCATGGCATTGCGTTTGAATGGGGTGAGCAACGTCAAATCGCAAAGAGCTCCAGCAGCCTTGAGGTTTCACTGCTGCCAAATGACTTTGCCCACTCGTGCAATGGAGTTCTCGACAGTAGGCCGCCGTGCAAGATATGCCTTTACGGCAAGGTTAAGCTTATGCCACCCGCACACCATAATTTATACCTTCATCAAATCCGCCAACGCCTTGTTCGTCGAACAGCTGTCACCAATGACGACAGCCTGTAACGTAATCGATTTCCAGTAGTGTCAAGCACCGCTTCCAGCAGCGCATACTGCTCGTCGCAGTGTACGCCTTTTCGTTTTGGTGCGGGGAATAACCAAGCAGAACCTCATAAAACATACCTTTCTCCATGAACGTGGCGATGATTCCGATGTAGTGCGTCGAGAAGTCCGTCCGACCGTCCAGCATTTTACCGAAGAAGGAGGGCAGCGTTTCTTTGATTTTTGATTCGACCAAAGGGAACAGGTGCGTGGTGTACATCACGATGATGTTGCTGCGAACAGGGTCGAGCAGGGCATTCGCCTGAGTCAAGGGGTTGTCCACCTCCGATAGTGGCATGCCTCGCATGACGAGTCACTCAATCCACCGAAAAACAGATACCGAGACGATATTTAGTTTTCCCTCTCGAAACCGAGCTGGTTTGCTTGATCTTTCTTGGCCTGGGCAAACTTCTCCATTAATCGTGCCCAACACAACTGATGATGTTATTTCTCAGGTTGGAATACACGGTTTTCCACGTCCTTTTGGGCTTGGACGGGCTCTTGCTGCACTGATACGCCGCCGCTACCCCGGCAATGCCGACGTCGAGAAAAACAGCATATCCGCTGGAATGCTGCTGGTAAAGAACGAGTGCTTGCTTCGGGCTATAACAAACGACGTTAAGGTAGTTTCTGGGGCGTGTTGAAGTGCACAGGTAGTTGCAAAAGGCAGAATGAAAAGCGGGAGGATACTGGGGTGTTCGAGCGGGCGAGCAGACTCAGGGGATCGCTTGGCTACGCAACAACCGTCGAGTCTCGAACGATTAGGCATCGAGCCAGCAACAGCTTCACTAATTTTGCTAAACACCGGCTAGGCGTAGGGAATAGTAAGAATTGCAGTGTTGATGGGCGCATCGATATGTATTGCAATGCCGGTCGAGCTTGCAGTATGGCATTGCGAGTAGTGTTGGTCATTGTCGACATCTGCAAGACATTGTGGGTCATCAGTGTTGAGCTGCTCAACGATGTCCTGGGAAAGGGGTACCCTCAGTTAGCCGTGATAGGGACGCCCGATCACCAACCAGGGGGAGTAAGCATTTCGATCGTATGAAATCGACAAGGCACAGGAAGTCTTTTGATGTCATTAATAGGGGCTTCGTCTTCTTTAAAAACGATCTATAAGGGGATATTGCTGCGGACTTAAAGCATAAGAATGATATTCCCTTATGCGGCTGGTGTGCAGTCTAAATGACAGGGCAGCCCATCCTGGTCTATCAACGTGGTCGAGATTCGACACTCGGATAACCACTAGAGGAATGGCGTTCTCTTTAGGCCCAGTGCGCTGGTGTGGCTGTCGGTTTCAGTGCCACCGGAAAAGGTGCCCTAACGCACTCAGCAGCATCTTTTGCGAAACAACAACCGTACCAACATCAAGTACTGCGGAAATCGACTGTGAAGTGTAGACGAACGTCATCTGGCAAAGAAGATCTCGGCTATTCTGTGTTTTCAACTCTGGATATTGCCGAAGGAACCATTGTATCTGAATACGTGGGTGTGTTAACTACGCACGACTACAGCAAAGACAAGAATAAGTCCGTGTCTACAGTGTTGAGCTCGCGGCGCGGTCATCGCGTAAAAAGGTAAAGCTGTGGACTGGTGTGCGCGGCTGTGGGTCGATCGAAGGTTTGTTACCCGTTCTTGCGATTTCAATTGCATGATCTGCGAGGACACGTCCGTCGCTACATTGCGGTGACTGTTGTCGCCATTGATGATATTGCTGCAGGAACGGAAATTTTTGTGTACTATGGAGTCGAGCTCTGGTCACGTGCACGTGTTGTGCCGACAACTACCACAATAAATAGAACGTTACGCTTAGGGCCCATAAAACGATGACAAATGAAAATCGCGGCGCTCCATGGTAATCTGCACTACATTTGCGAGTCGTAGCACTCGGTCATGATATGTAAAAGTGATTAATTGTGGGTTTTAATTACTGTGGGGCGTAATTTGCAACGAGGCTAGTCACTGTGTTCGTTGCATGCACGCTTGTTGTGGTCACGCTGGTGACATTGTGCACGATGGTGCATGGATCCACATCCTTCTTCGCGGCACTCTATCTTCGGGCGGTTTACCCTTTTCACGTAACGTGCTGGTAGCCATGTCGGGTTGTGCGATACTTAACTGTCGAGGGGAATAAATACTGTTTGACGTAGGAATGCTGCAGCGTATTCCGGTACCTTGTAGCTGTGCTGGAGCTTTGCTTCTGGTGGAGCTTATCCACTGAGGATGTAAGAACCAAACGGTGCTCCTTCCATCGATCTGCATTCTCCGATCATTTGAAGCACTCGCCAACAGAACTACCCCACATGGCTGGAATAGATGTGTATGGGTGCAAATGCCGCATTCGTTTGACTAGCTGGGTGCCGAAGACACCCTCCACAAATTGGAAGTTCGCCAACCGTACAGCGGAACTACACCAACACTAGCAAAGACGCAGCAGCGCGCAGGTGGGACCCCACCTAGATACTCCGTCACACCAACGCCTAGTTCAATCTCAATCCAGTTAGGTCGGTTTTGTACAGGTCTTCCGTTTCAGCACAATGTAGAGCGCCATCAACCTGCGTGAAATTCCAGAAACGTGCCAACATATTTCAAATGATGTCTAAAGTGCTGAACTTTAGGTTGAGATTCAACTCGCTGCAACGATATATGCGCGGCCCTTCGGTTTTAAAGCATTTGAACTTCAGTGAAGTTGTACTCTTGGGCCATCAACTTCGAGAAAACTAACTGTAGCTGTCGATATCTTCAACCTCCACTAATCCAAACGCAGTCGTGATGTTTTGTCCAGACCAACTAAATATTCTGCGTTCAGCTGTAAGATGGACACTTGGAATGACTGCAGTCAACTTCACAGGCAGACTACGCGTCACGACCGCGCCTGCAAACACTTTCACAATCACGATTGCGCGCTTGAAGTATAATCTTTTTCAGCTGTATCTACAGATCCTGGGTTCAACTGACGAATGGAGGGGGGTTATCCTGGCATTGTTTTGGTAGGATAGAGCGAGATCTTCATCACCAACATCGCTAAGGTGCTATCGAGCTCGGTATAGCTTCCGGCGTTTCGTAATCAGCGATATTCCATCGCGAACCTGAATCTAACTCGTCAGGATCCTGCTGGTATCGTGCAATCTGCACGAACAGCGTTCACAAAGGTAGGAAGCTCAGCAATTTGACTTGTGGGATTGGCACTAGATACGCAGTCCACGTGTTCCTCTTCGAATGAAGAGGTATACCTAGTCCCGTAAGTGTTGTCGGCGCGACGCTTCCGGTAAACTCGAATACCGAAGCTGCAGTCATCTGATGTATAGTCAATGAAGCGGTGCATACTACTTCGCTGCGTGACCTTCATCGCTTCTCCTTGATCAAACGCGTAGCCTTGGACAGCATGCGAACAGACTCGAACACCTTGCCTACCCGTAGAGCCTACTTTCCACGTTCATGGACACTTAACAAAGGAAATACTAGGCGCATTGACTCTCTTTGAAGCCAATTAACCGCATTACAGCAAGGCCGCTTCCCCAAGTTAAGCCTGAAATAGGTCAGACCAAATGTGAATCAGACTAGTTACTGCTGAATTAATTTTTACTTAGAACTAATAAGTACGGGGTTTCTGTTGCCGCATTTATCCGTCGTTGTCTGTAGGCCTGTTTCGTTTACGGTGCAGGCTAATTACTGTGACCACTGTAGCATGCTAAAGTTAAATGAGAAACGCTTCCTTAGGCAACATATCTCAGCAGAACGGAGAAGAATCTGGCTCACACGATTGTGCCTCCGGCGCGTCAAAACAGTCTACTGTGTCGAGATTTCAACTCCACGGTCCAGCTCAACGGTTTCTGGGAAACGGTCATCCGTCGGTTAACCGGGATAGCGACGCGCGATCACCGAAGAGGAGACGATCGCACAGGAACTCTTCGAGCGCCTTAACAATGGCTTGGTGATCCTTAAAATATAAGGATCTATAAAGGGGTATTGCTGTGGAAATAAAGCACAATGGTGATACTCCGTTATGTGGCTGCTGTGCAGGCTGAACGACAGCGCAGCCCCTCATGGGTGTTTTCTTAACTAGGTATAGAATTTTTACCTGTCGGCGAAAGCACCAAAAAGTAACCTTTTTTTGCCTCAGCAGCCTTACTATTGTACCCAAGTTGGTCGGTGAAGTGAAGCCCAGGCAACATTTTTCAACATTTGAATGCTATAATAGCTTTCCCCCAGCTCAGCTACTTCGAAGTGCAATGATGGCCTTGCCTCTCCTGCAAGTTGCTGTTTATCCATTCCTGAAGGTCACTTTGCGTTTGGCGCGAGTATGAGCGAGCCTGTCAGCGATACTTGAATGATCGACTCAATGACTGACTACGGAGGACTTACTGTACTTAAGCAGTGGTAGGAATAAATGTATTGGTCTTTCCGCCGGAAAATTATTGCACGAACAATGATAGACTGCGCTGATGCTAGAATACAAATTATCAACTGCATCAGGGTGGGATATTGCAATACCCAATTGCATTGAATATCACAATACGCAAGTGCGAGCGCTATCTACGTCAATCCGGATCGCTGCGGGAGCCCTCGTTGTGTGAATCCCTGATTGCTTTGGCAACGAGTCGGGAGTCCCAGAAATCCCTGTTTGTTTGCAGGAACATGATGGCTTCTAACAGGACTGGAGTCATGCGAGATCTGCAGTCAGTCATGACACACTTTGCCGAGCTGAATAACCTATCGACAGATGCTGATGTCCGGTGCAAGAAGCTTAGGTCTGTGTACGTCGTCTCTCGAGCCGGCTGTCGTCACTTTCGGTCCTGTAGTTGCTGGTAGTAGCTCACACTGTCACCCCGAACGATTTGCCGTGTTTCAGGTTCTTGAGGAAGTTCAAACTGCTAAACAACATCTTTTTCTGACTCGGACAGGTCGGAAATCTTGTTGTTCTGTACATTCGTAATTGCAGCCTCGAAGTAAGGTTATGAACGATCGTTGCGTCCTGGGCCAAGTGATGACTTAGCTCTGGATAATCTTCAAGCAAAGCATCAAATGTTCCACGAGCCGAGGCGACAGTCAAGTCCTTATCTTGCAGGCCAATCATGAGTGAATCGAACTTCTCGAGTGTCGGAAAGAGATTTCGCAATACCTGAAGCTCAGAGTCTCGAGGGAGTTCCACTTCTCGGACTTGACGGAGCTCATCTTCAATATCGAAGAAGCGTTCAAGCATGCGGAACATTGAAGACCACCTGGTGTCGTTGTTGCACACCGCCACCAGCTCTGTGAGCTCCCGTAGTGCTGCTGTTGCCTTCAGATTAGACACTATCGTGTACATTGTGCCCAGCTTGTCAACTGCATATTTGGCCCCCAGGTGTTCTTTCACGTAGCGCTTAATAGCCAGCTTGAACTTGTGCGATACCCATCCCAGCAAAGGTATTCCAAGCCAAGCTGCAGTCGCTTTGTTCGTAGGGCAGTTGTCGCCGATAAGAACAGACACGCTGGAGAGTGATCTGTGAAAGATACCCAGCGCGAAGGCGAGGCGGTCTCGATGTGCACGTACAGTGTACGATTGTTCATCTAGTGGTGGTAAAAACCCAACCAGCACCTCTTGACAGGATCCATTCAGCATGAACACCGAAAATACGGCAATGTAGTGCGTCGACTTGTCCTTCCACCCGTCGAACTTCACCGCAAAACCTCCGGCAACAGCTGGATTATATTCTTTTCCACCAAAGGCACAAGATGGTGAACGTATATCTTCACTGATATACTCCATACATGGTTGCCAGACCTGACTCAAGCCAATTCGCGCATCAGATCGTTGTCGACCTCCGTGAAGGGCATGTCGCGCATGATGACCCATATTACCCACTTGAGACCACCAAATCGCGTTCGCTCCATAGGCCGTCACCGCGAAACCCAAGTTGTTGTTCTGCGACTTCAGTGTAGCGACGTGCATATCGCGGAAATCCTTCCCTTGACATGCGTTGAGGTGCCGATAGAGGTTCGTGTAGCGCGTCTTTCATTGCTGACCAGGGGAGTTTGCACACTTCACACAAGGGCTCTGAGAGAAACGTAACGTTTCTCTCAGAGCCCTTAACCTCGAAGTAAAACTTGACCACGTCAGGAATATCACCACGACGAAGCTTGCTCTTCTGAAGAGCCATTGTTGACACACTTATATTACAGGCAGTGAAATCGTTGATGCCGAAAAAGAAGGAGACTGAGGACTCGATAAACTCAGCAGCACCATGAAAAGCCCAGATTCGTCCCCGAAACGCGTTGTTTTCGATTCTATACCGAGAAGGGTCTTCCGAATTAAATTCTAGCATCGCTTGTCCATACTATTTGTATGGATCGCACCCGTCTTCAATCGCTGTATGGGTCGTCTTCAACATATGAAACTGCAATATCGTTAGACAAATACTCCAATATCGTTAGTCAAATACTCCAATATCGTTAGTCAAATACTTGATTGCACCTGCGCGTAGCATTGCAGTTAAAAATGCAGTCTCAGTTGCAATACCAATACTGTATTGCATGCTCAGTAGACACTGCAGTCTTGACAACAATCGTGAGTAGCACGCGAAATCGTTGCAAATACATTTTTTTCAAATCCCTGTACTTAAGCGGGTACGTGCAAATTGCACTGCAAAATGCAGTCAGATCCAAGTGATTTCCAATCCCGCGGAATGGCCGCAGCAGGGTTAGCGCTGGTAGCATCGCGCATGTAAATTGTATGGCAGAATAATCCGATGACGCCCGAAACTCAGTGCAATTCGTCACTTTGTAGTTGTCGACAGCGTACTTTTTGCCACGCTCGGACCTGCTCCTAGGACGTCACCCGGTGTCCCCTAATGCAACGCGAAGGAATCTAGCGCGCCCATCTGCTCGGCGCAACAGCGTGTTGCTGCAAACCTCGCCTCGGCTGGCGTTACTACTACATTCGATGCGCGCTGGTCCGAGAATTGCTGCCTAGCATGCCCAGCCCTACAACGAGCGACGACGCTGCTGGTCGGGATGTGGCCTCGCTCGCCCGAATCGCCGTAAGCGAGGCGTTAGTAAGGCCACTGCCGTGCCCCAACAATTCCTCGGAGCTGCACCCTGCCTACTGCAGCGCCTTAAAAAGGAAGCCAAGCCTTTCGCCACAGATCCATCTGCTTTCCACGACGCTGCAGCCTTGCCAGACGCCCAAGATCTCTTGGTCTTCGTTGCCCTTGACCCAACTCGGCGCGTGTGGCGCGCTCCGCGCCACATCGTGTTTAAGCGCGAGCGCGCGATTGGCAAACGCCGAGTCTGTCAGTTACGTCAGCGGTGTTGACATCTTCAACATTGTGCGAGAAAGCACAAAAGCTCCGAGACTTTTGCCATCTCTCGACCACAGTGGTAGTGGTGGTGGGGGGGGGGGGTCCGTAGTGACCGAGGAGAGTCAACAAACACACACCAATCGAAGTGAACCGCATCCCGTCCTCAATACGCTGACAGCGCCTCGATCTCGACGTAGTGCAGTGCGTACGGCAGCGAAAAGGGCACGAAAACAAGCTTTGAGGATATCGCCGTTATTACTTACCCTACCCGGGGTTTAAACCAATCAACACACCGGAAATCGCTGAAAGGTCACGCACTTTATAGAGCGTCGACACCCTTCCCATTTGCCTTAACGCTGCGAGCAAATAATCACGACATTGTTGCCGGCACAGCACCGCTTCAATGCTTTCCAGCGCAGCAGGCGAAACAGAGCGCCGACCAGCACGTGGGCCAAATCCCTGCTGTTCTGTGCTGGAAAACCCACAGCCGAAAACCCGTTTTCGACTTAAGGCCCTAGCCCTGACGGTAAGTCGTCGCCAGATGTTTGCGCGGACTGTATTTTTTCTTGTGCCGGATGGGGGAACGCCTCCCTCCAGCGTTTTGCATAGTGAAACCAAGTGCTAGTCAGCGCTGCCGCGTGCCGCGCAAGCCCCAAATCGAGAAAGAGCGCGGCAGGAAGAGACGAGTCTTCGCCTTCGCTTCCCGCCCTCCCCTCGCTCGAGTGTGAACGGCTTAAGCAGAAACCCTCGCTCGTTCGCGCGAACTCGTTTCCTTCGTTGCAGTGAAGCCTCGCAAGGTCCGTAGGACTGCGCTTTTGTGGCTTTACTGTTTTGATCGGACGACGACCAACACAACGGAAAGGGGGCGAGAAGTTGCACAAGAAAGAGAGAAGGGCCCGCCCGAGCTCTCCACCGAGGAGGACAACTTTAAGAGTACGCGCTGCCACTTAGACATTAGCCATGCCGAAGGTAAGTCCGGCACCCGGTGGTTTGCCATCTTTTTATTCATTTCGGTGCCGGGTGGGAGGGGAATTTTTCTCACAGACAGGGGGTGGCAAATAATGTTTTCTCGCAGAGTCTGGTATTCGCGGAGCAAGTGCCCACATACGTGTACCAGAACGTGAGCTTCCGAGCCACCGTCAAGCTGATCGATGATCACAAGGCCAAGACCATGGGGTACGTTGGCGTCTCTTCGAGTGTCGTAACCGACCGTTACTTTTTGCACTTGTTTTTTGTCAAAATATTTAACTAAGCGGTAACTTGTTGGTGGTGATCTGACAGCGTCCACAAGCCGCTGCAAGTTTCCCTGCGATTCCATGATACCTACGACTTGGTGGAAGACCAAGATGCTGTGCTCCGACTGGCCTCAGATGCCTGCATCGACCCCAAAACGGGCTTGGCGCTGCTCTCCATGAGTTTGCACACACTCACAGCCACATGCGATGGACGCAACTTCTGTCTGGAGGTGCGCAGCGCCGACGCGGATATTGAATCTGTCTTCTCGACACCTGTGAATGTCGTCAAGGAGAAGCTCCAGGTGGTATCGCAGCCCCCTGACGTCTGGTTTAAGGACGAGGGAGGTCGTGAGAAGTGCATGACGGTGGCGCTGACTCTGGTGCCGGCTCCCGGCGCGTACCTGGAAGACCGCGTAGTGCCGTTGGACGTCAAGTTGTTGTACGAGTCTGGTAACACAGTGCTGAATCAGGGCATTCTGAGGCTGTTCCCCGACATGAGGCCCAATATGACGCATGGTCGCGTTATGATCTCGTTCCGAATCGACGACGTGTCGAAGAACCACCAGGGACAGTCGTTCATGCTGGAAATTGGGCCGGAGCAACAAGACGGCAGCTCCATGTTCCAAGACATTGCGCCCACGCGCACCTCGGTGATTGCGATTCGATCCAAGCGCAATAAACGGAAACTTAATGCACAAGCGGCGGCGGTAGCAGCTTCGGGAGTGTACGGCATGCGTGCGTCACCCCGGAGCGTTGCAGGAACTCCTCGCACTCCTTACATGGGCATGGGCGGAGCACAGAACTCCCCACAGTCAATGGGTCCGAATGGAATGATGATCGAACCGCATCCTCAACGCGCTCGCAAATATATGGCAACCAGCAACGCCATGGGATACAACGGCATGATGCAGCAGCAACCTCAGCAGCCAATGGGTTCTATGTCCTGGAGCAGTCACCTGATGCAGCCCAATGTCAGTTCTGTATCCCCTATGCAGCCACATACGCCGCAGAACCAGCAAGCTCCAGTCCAGACCCCAGTTTCCGTCGCAGGAAACAGCCCTGGAGCGGTGGAATGGGCCCTCGGTGGCTTTGAGATCCACCCGGACGGTTCCATGAACACGGCCCGACCAATCTATCGTTGTCCGCAATGCCGGCGTCTAAACGATGTAGACATGCTCGCGGCGGGTCCAGCAATTTCGCACAGCCCGCGGTGCGTGTTCGCACCCAACGGTGGCAATGGCAACATGGTATACCGATCTCAAATGGAAGGAACGCCTATGAACCAGCAGCAGATGCAGCAACAGCGTGGATATACAGCATACCAGCAGTTGGCTGAGCACAGCATGGGTATGAGTGCATCTCATACTTCCACCACTAGCAGCTACGGCAGCAGCGCTATGGTCGACCCTTCAACGCTAAACGTCCGGCAGAACACGGTTAACATCACATCAAAACCTGAGGACGTATCACCAAAGACGTTATCTACCTTCGCAACTGCGTCAACCCAGCGGCCATCCATGACGATCTCTCCGTACATGAACAAGGTTACGACTGAAGGTGTGCCGGGTAATAGCGGACAGGAGCAAGGATCCAGCGGCAATTTGTTTGAGAGCAATGCATTCCACAACCAAATGGAAATGATGAGCACCAGTACCGAGAAACTATTCATGAACAAGAACGCCGCAGTAGAGGACGACCCGGTCATGGACCAGCAACGTCAGCAGCCTCAAAACTATCAGCAGGAGGCGGCGGGCTCGTCCTTTGGCGGTGTCGTTGGTACGTCCCTCTTTAATGAGATGACCAGCATGGGTATTAACCTGGATCAGAGCGAGCCTCAGCTGCTGGGCGAGTTTAGTGGACTTGAGGGTGGTGCCTCGGCACCAAATGACGAAGACCAAGTGTTTTATATCCTGGCTCGGATGTACACGGACGCGCAAGAGCAGAAGCTCGGTCTGCCTGCCTTTGACCAGTTCCAACGCATGGTACGTCGTGCTTGGAGGACATGAACATGACCCTGTGATATTAACTGTGTTGTTGCTTGATTGCAGCTTGGATTTTATAGCGAAGCTCAAGACGATGTCCAGACCCAGGTAGTCTTCCACCCGCTGCGCGATGTCTGCTTTTCCGACGAAGAGCGCGAGAAAATCACGTCACAGTTTGTGGACGAGCTCGGGCGGGACTCGCAGGCGGTGCATTCTTTACCTAAGTACCAGCACAACCTCATTATGTTGCGCGAGGACGCACTGATGTTCTACTGGAGCCAGTCGCTCGTATGAGGTGTTGCTGCGATCGAGGAAGAATAGAGCCTCGGCATAACCAGACCGCAGGCAACCGTTGTGTTTTAACAGCAATGTGCCCGATACTAACGTTAGTTGGCTCCTGTAACGAGTACCCGTCCGTAGTCAACGCGTTGTTTGTGTTCAAGTGCGTGAGATGCATGTAGTAAGTAGTTCAGTCAAGAAGATGTGAAAGGTTCATCGGAAAATCAAGTCATTAATTTCACTTCAAAAGTTCACAATTGTCAGTGTTGGAGCTACTACCGGTACAGTACTGTACTACGTAGTATTATCTGCTTTAGTGTCACTATTTGATTTCAGCTCCTCGCACTTCTAGTCGGTAAATCACAACGCGCCCATAGAAATCGGTGCTGCGTTGGAACACGAGAGCGATAGCCTCCACCTGCTGCAACGTGCACGGAAACTCCTGCAAGTCGTTCGAGTCTTCCGGATCCACATCCACCTCCACCTCTTCCCATTGCACGCTGCCTCCGGTCTTCTTCACGAGCACTTGGACGTCCTGCCCTACGAAACCTCCTTGGAACATGATGCACAAAGTGGAAACGTTCACAACGCGATGGAAAAGAATCTGTACTTGTTGTGGATTTCCTTGCGCTGAGTTCCAACAACTCGACAAATCGGTTGACAGCATATTGGCAGCTCCATATAGATGCTTGTTGCGATCCAATGTGGACGACACGCGGCACGTGGTGCGAACGTCGTCACTCAGCGACACCATGGCGCAAAACCGTTTTTGTTTCGATTGCTATACGTGAAAACTGTCATTTGTCATTGACAAACCTGTTTTGTAATCTTTTTGGGGTGGTCCACACCGATCATTCGGTCCAGACGTTCTCGAATCCAACCAGTACCAAAGCTTCTACAAAGAGATCACTTCACTTACGTTAGGCAAAGATCATGTCGGAGACCAAGGCTCTGTGGGCGCCTGTCAAGTGGGCGCAGCGCAAGGAGGCGCTGTATGTGACCGTGGACCTCCCGGACGTCAAGGACGAGAAGGTTACGCTCAACAGCAAGAACCTCACTTTTAAGTGCGTTGCCAAGATTTTTCTCTCCCTCGTGGCGAATTGCCGCAATTAAATTGTCACTAACTCGTTGTGACAATTATTTTTCGTGCTTGCTTTCGATTTCAACAGGGGCACGAGCAACGGCCAGCTATATGAGGTGAAGCTGGACTTCTTCAAGGAGGTGGACGTGGAGTCCAAGGACAGCATCTGGGCCAAGACGGACCGGAACGTACACTTCCACATCGTCAAGAAGAACCAGGACGAGGAGTTCTGGCCGCGTCTGCTTGCTGACAAGAACTTGGAGAAGACCAACGTCAAGGTGGACTGGAGCAAGTTTGTGGACGAGGACGAGGACGAGGAGCAGAGCGGCTTTGACATGAGCGCGCTCAACGGCGGTGGCGGCTTTGACATCAACCAGATGATGGCGGCGCAGAATGCGTCCGGTATGATGGACGAGGGCAGCGACAGCGACGACGAAGACATGCCCGATCTTGACCCCAAAGACCAGTAGATGGATGACACGCGACGAGCAAGAGAGAGAGGGGGGGCAGAGATAGTGAATGGAGATGAGGGGGAGAATGATCTGACTCGCCCCCTTTTTGCATATGTGCTAGAAGTTGGAGGATGCTGTCGGTTTGACCTCCTCTTGCTGCCAGCTCGCTTTTGTGGTTTTGCGATGCTGCAATCATGTGCAGAGAGGAATACACTGCACGCGTTGCGTCTGTGTTGCTTTTGTGCGTCATTGTAAGTTACACGTACTTCATTTCATGTAGTGATAACAGGAACGCTACGTTAGCAGAAATCATAGCAGAAATCATAGCAGAAATCATATGTAGGGGAGCGGCGGCGAGCACTTGAGAACGTCGACACAGAAGAAAAACAGCGGATAGTGACAGATACATGAAACTTTGTTCATGCGGCCAGGCAGAAGATGCCCTTGGTGTCGGGGTGTTTCCGAAAGCGGACGTTAGAAAAGAGGATCTTGCGCACCGAGGATTTCCACACAGGGGACTTGCGTTGGTCACTGCAATTACCACAGTGAAAGAAACAGGGGTTAGACCCACTTGTTCGTCATAGACACGATATTCAACGTGGATACATGTATACCTTTCCAACTTCCAGTTGAGTTGGCTCTCGTATTCAGTCTCGATAAAGTCACAGATCTCTTTGAAGGAACCCTAGCGATGATCATTGCACACGAATCGTCACATACTGAAATGGCTACATGTACGTATCCATGTCAAATAGATCACGTACTTTGCCGCCGGGCAAAACGGTTAGCGCATGCGAGATCATATCTCCGTACGTGACGCTCGCCACGGGTTTCCGGTATTCTGTACAAAACGTGAGCGAGATCAATTTTCAAAGAAAGGAGCCATTCAGACGCTCCAGAATTCAAATGAGGATCTACGTCCACGTACGATTCTCTGGGATGTCTGCGCAGTCATTCTCCTCACAAGCTGGACAGTACCATGTCTCAGGCGTTTTTTCGAGCGGATCAAGACCCACGCAACTCACGTGGTACCAGTTCGACCGGTCGAGGCATCTCTTGTTATCACACGCGATCATGTTTCCAAAGCTCGCGCCCTTGCAAATGCAGTACAACCGTCCTTTTCGTTTCTTCTTCTTCTGCAAGGCTCCAGCATCTCCGCTATCTGCCCGCCCTCGACCATTTCCGCAGCGAGATTTCTTGTCCTGGTCCCCTGGCCGCCGCATTTTGACCACAAATGGATGCAGCTCGCCGCCTAACCCAGTGTCGTCCTCTTGGCCGTAGTCGTACAGATCATCAACATCTTCCTCGGCCAACATAGCCTCAACATCTTCAGCATTGTGGTATGTCACCTGTCGGCTTTGGTTCTCTTTATCGTCGCCATAATCCTTCTTTTTGCGCTTCAACCGGTGAACTGGACGCGATCGTAGCAACTCCGCCGCCTCCATAGTGTCTCTCGAACCAGCAAGCTGCAAAATAGCAAGAAAATCTTCTCATTAGGCCGAATACACTGAAAATCAAATGCCAAATGGTATTTACCGTACGTAAGTGACAAATGACGAGATGCTCGAGCTTTCGTCCGCCTTCTTGCACCCCTCATTGAAGTGTCTAAGTTGCAAAACATAGAGCAAAACATAAGCCCACACACGCAAATAATCGGTACAATGGCAATCTCGGATGGAATCGCACTGGAAAAGACAACGCACCTGGCAACAGTAACTGCCAACTGCTCTTTTGAGCTGCCTGGCACCTCTGGGATTCCGTAGAATGCCATGTATTTGCGCAAAGCGTTGGGCTGTACCAATCCGACGCGTAATACATATTTGAGAAATTGCGAACGTTGCAACTACACTGTTAGAAGCTGCTTCCTCCAAATGCAATGGTAGTTTCCATTCAAAACACAGCAAGCAGAAATGTATAAAAAACAATGCGCAACTTGAATTGCTACTGCGTACCCGCAATCGAGTGAAATCCACCGCCATATTCACAGGATACTGACTGCGTTCGCCTGGCAATACACGCGACGATGAAACGCTCGAGCTGCTGCTGCTCATGCTCGTGGCACACGCCGGCACATTCTGCTGCGGATCCGCCATGATGGCTCGCGTCGAGGCGAAGTTGATTCTTTTTTGCGTTTCCGAATCGAATTTCGGCCAATCCTGGGTCGAGCACGAATCAACCAGGTGCACACTTCTCATACAAGTCCCTCCTTTCTTGCACATCAAGCGCCGCGCCCTGCAGAGCTTGCTCGCGCGTATAAATGCAAGACGCGAGAAGTTGGTTTAACGCTAGTATTAACCTCGATTGCGGCCAGGAAGATCTGTGGCAATGCCAGCAACGTGGTGTCGATTTGGCCAGTTCTGATGCGGATTGACAAAACTGTCAACTTCAAGCAACAAGTACTCAATTTCACTATGGACGCACCACTATGCAACAAATATGGCTGGCACAGTTTAAATGAAAAAAAAATGAATCGCAGTTCATAGCTAACGAATCTTCATTCAAACATACCCTACTTGCTTTCCTCCTCCAAATTACCTTAAGATGCGAGACGTGTGCGTACGTGTCGTCGTGTAGCTCCTTAAAACTCGAAGCTCTCCATGGGGGCGGCGGGTGGTGCTTCTGGCTTCTTCACGGGCGCCCGTCGCACCACCTCAATTTCACGGGGCGCCACTTCCACCTCGCGAGGGGCCTCGCGCACATTCAATTCCTCCATCTTGGCGCGCTGCTGCTCCAGTTCTATCTGCTGCTGGCGCCATTCAGCGTCCCGCGTCTGCTGTTCCTGCTTGAGCGCAGCCTCACGGCGTCGCTGGTGCTCCTGCTGCTTTTTCTGAATCATCTCACGCTTCACATCACCGACCAGCGACGAACGCGGCGCAGTGGCCAGAGCCTGAGACGCCGACAAACGCGTCACGCCGTCCTCGTTCAGGTCGCTGCCGATCGATCCTGGTCCAACAACAGGCGAGGAAACGGTACCCTGTTGCGGCGAGCCTTCGGGTTCGTTGTCGCTGTCATCCGATTCGTCATCCACACTGAAATGTGAGTTCATCTGTTGGGTCATACGGAACGCGAGGTCCTCCTGCTCCTGTTCCTGCTGCATTTTCAGCTGAAGCGCCTTCTCACGCTCGGCACGCTGGCGTGCATGCTCCTCGCGCTTCTGACGACGCTGCAGCTCCAGTAGGTCCTCGCCTCGCTGAGGCCTGAGTTTCTCCTGCATCGCCAGCTCGTCCGCCAGCAGCTTATTACGGATCGCCTCTTGCTCCTGTTCCTGCTGAATACGCGCAAGTTCCTCCGTTTCACGCGCGCGCTGCAGCTCCAAAGCCTGCTGCATCTCGATCTCCTTCTGCTGCTGCAGCTCGCGCTCCTTTTGCGCTAGCTTTTGCTGCTCTTCACGACGCTGCAGCTCTTCGGCAGCGACCAGTGCCGCTGCCTGCGCCTCCTCCTCTTGCTCTTTCTGCTGCTGTGCCGCCAACTGTCTGCGCATTTCGGCGTCCTGTTCGGCCTGGCGGTGTTGCTCCTCCTGCTGTCGGTACTGCTCCTCTGCCTGGTGATGCTGCTGCTCTTCCTGTCGGTAGTGCTCTTCTTCCTGGTGAAGGAGCTCCTGCTCATGTCTAAGCTCCTCTTGTCTTTGCTGTTCTTCAAGACGATACTGATCTTCCAGATGCTGCTGCCTCATACTTTCGGCCTCTGCAGCATGCAGCTCCTGCTCCTCCACTGACGGTCGCATCTCGGGGCCCATACTGTGGCGCTGGTTCACGCCGCGACGCGGCACTGAGAAGTTCTGGAAATCCCGGATGGACGGGTTGCTGTTGACGTTGTTGCTGGCCATGACACCGTTATTGGAGGATGGCGCGGGCATGGACGCGCGCTGTATGGGCGGCTGGCCCGAGTTAATACGGAAGGCCAAGACGAGCTTGTCTACCCAGTCGTTCATCTCCATTTCCGTGCCGGCGGCCACCAGCAGACGACGCTCGGGCGCGTTAATAGCGATGCGCCAGATTGTGGAGGCCGAGCTACCGGTCTTCATGCTGTCTGCGGGCATGACCTCCAGCACGCCCTCGTCGCAGCCCTGCAGACCCAGCTCGCCTTTGAGCTCACCGTCCTCAAACGTGAAGTACTGCAGGCGCGACGGCGTCAACACGAAGTAGCGCGGCTTCCAGTTCTTGCGACCGAACGGGCCTGTGCCGGAGCCCTTCTTGAACAGCACACCCGTGCGCAGGATCTGGCCGTCGCTCATGCTCGTCTCGGGGTATTTTGTGTGTGACTGCTGTGACCGATGGCGTCGATATCCGATACTGAAGCGGAGGGAGCGGGAGAAGACAGAATGGGGATAAAATTCGCTAAGTGCGATTCAGATATACTCCAGCCAAGATGTTTTGTGACGAAAGAAGCTTGAGAAGCGACAACTTGTTTGCCAGATGGCTGGCACAGTGTAGGTTTGCGATTGCTCGGTTCTGTGGTGTCGGCTGTATTGTACGCTGTAGTTAGGCACCACACAAGAGATCGTAGTAATGAACACGAAGGGGTAGCCACAGGCGCGGAATTTTTGGCAATCGGTACAACTGGATTTGCTCAGGATTTTGCCGGCTGGTCCAGCAATGGACACGCTTTCTAGTTTCTGAAGTTTACTCGACCGTGAATTAATACATCAATAAATCACGAGCAAGTCACCCGCTGCGACGTCCAATGCCAGAGGGTTCGAGCTCCCCGCTAGCGGCCAAGAAAATCCGACGCCGGTGTCTATCTAGTGGAGGTTGGATTTTTCTGTGGAGACTCCGCGCCGAAAAAGATAACTTTTCAGCTGTTGCTCGCTGTCGAGGATTGCCAATATGCTAATCGAATTGTGAAAAGCTGTTGCAGTGTACTGTACTTTGTATTGGTCTTGTCAGTTGTTTACCTGTTAAAACATGGCTACCATTTCAAGTGCAAAGTAAGACAAATGTCCGATAATTCCCCGTGCTCTACCTCCACTCGGTCATCCGCTTCATGGCACCGCACTTGTTGCAGGACGGCGCGTGCTTGGAATTCATGTTGCCGCAGCCGGCCTTGCTGCATTCCCACTTGTCAGACGTCGAAAACATCGTCGCAGACACGGGCGCAGGAAGACCTCGAGCGTGGACGGTACCCACAGGCTCTTTCGCTGCCTCCTGCTTCTGGAGCTGCTCAAAGAAGCTCCTCGCATCCGCCGGTGTCGTGCTTGTCGACTGCTCCTTCACCTCCTTCTCCCCTGCAACCTGCTCAGGTGTTGCACAAGAAGCCGTTGCAGTCTCTTCATCTTTAACCTCTAGTTCCTTCACCTTGTCCTTCTTGTGTTTATGTTGCTTGTGACGCTTTTTCTCTGATTTCTTGGAGTGCTTTCTGTGCTTTTTGTCATACCTCTCCTCGCTCCCAGAGCGAGATGGCGGGATGTTGGGGCTGTGGCTTCTAGAGCGGCTCCTCCTCCTGCATCGATCGACGGGGCTCCTACTGCGGCTCCGGCTCCTGATGCGTCTACTCATGTGTCGATCATAGCTGCGGCTTCGGCTTTGGCGACTCGGGGACCAGCGGGGACGGGTGGATCGCCCGTGCACCAGGCTGCGGCTGCGGCTGCGACTTCGGCTCATTTGCGCGGGAAACGTTTTGTCGAAATTTGTACCGTTACAGTCCAGTTAAACTGTCCCAAAGAACTGCCACTTGGGAGTAGCGCCAGGGGTGTTGGCGATGCTACAGCAAGCGTTTGCTCTATAAATAAAAGTGTCGTAGCGCTATCCGGATGAACTCGAGGCGTGACGACACGATGAGTTGTCCGCTTTGGCATTAGTCCAGTTGATTGTTGCTGTTAATTTGAAATTTCTGTTCTGCAGGCAACGAATTCCATGGGCCAGCACGTGGAACAATTGCGTATTGCCAATTTCGTCTATTGTCAGGCCTTATACGACTCACTTCAACGGTTTCTGCTTTCGTTATCTCTAGTTTGTCATTAAGTTTCAAGAGACGAAGAGTTCCTGCTTCAATTTCGCTACCAACGGGTGCTTGTTATCTATTTTAATAGGATATACTACAGTAGTAGTCACTCAAATGCAACAGCAACGAACAAGTGTCGAGCCAATCGCCCTAATACGCTGTCGTGTACATTAAATCAGCTCACCTGGACCCCTACAGCATTCCTCGCTCACCCAACTCGCCTCAATTGGCAGGTTTGCACGTATAAAGTGTCGGTTGTCTATTGATTCAATAGTAAGTTAAGTCTATCGCTTACAGCCACTTCCACTCTGGACTCTCACGCGTGAGGCCGTCCACGTAGTCGTCGAACGACACACCCGCAGCCTTACACAACTTGCTGAGCTTCCGGATTTGCTGCTTGCTGAGCGGACGCAGCGTCTTGGGGTTCGTCAGCTTTGTGCGTTTCATGGACGCATTCAGGTTGCTGCCCACCTTCTTCTCCTCCTCGGGCTCCTCCTCGATCACTTTGCGACCACCACCAGCACGGTATTCCTTCTCCTGGGCCTCACCAATGATAGTCAGGCGACCAGATTCCACCAGCCACTTCTCCGTACAGAGCGAGTTGTAGAACTCTTCACTGTGGGAAATCATGATGACACCACCAGCGTACTGACGAATACCGTCCGCCAGGGCACCCAGTGCAGCGCGGTCAAGATAATTCGTCGGTTCATCCAGCACCAGCAAGTGCGGGCGGTTCCACATGGCAGCGGCGATCACAAGTTTCACCTTTTGACCACCCGATAGACCGCGGATCTTGCCGTGAGTGCCGAACTCGGCCGGTAGAGCGAAGTCGTCCAAATGACGTTGGATTTCCTTCGTGGTGAGCGGACGCAAATCCATTCCACCAGCCAGCGTAGCTTGACGAATGTCCTCCGCCTCGGCAAGAGCTCCCAGACCCATTTCCTGGAGCTGTTCAAGCGTAAAGCGCTTGTTGTGGCGCTCAGTCATTCCCACGATCTTGCACTCGTACTCCAGCGTGCCGCGCTTCCCCTTGGTACGAGACACGATCTTCTCCACTTGGCCCTGCTTCTTGCCAACGAGGTTCTTCTCGTCCTCTGTCTGCTGCAGGTTCACGTGGTCACCGAGTTCGCGGTCGATGCCGTTCTCGCCACCAAAACGCCACTGGAAGTACTCGACAGGGCTACTCTCAAGGTGCTTTTCAACGTGATGAAACGAATGCTGAGCCACGTACGCCACACGCACAGCGTGGTGCTTCCAGAAGGTGCCCGTGTCAGGCGACGTCTCCTGTACAATCATCTTGATCAGAGTTGATTTGCCAGCACCGTTGGCACCAATCACAGCAACACGCGAGGCCAGACACAACTTCACAGACACATCACTCAATTGGGGTTTGGAGGCGCCCGGGTACGTGTAAGTAGCATTGTCGAGCGTCAAGATACGACGAGTCATGGAGTTGATACCCTCCAGACGACCAGGCTCCGGTAGGTTAAATACCATGTCCGACGACTTGAGTTCGTAGTAGTGTTTCGCCTCCGGGTGGATGTCCACGAACTTGGAAAGCGTCATAGGATACAGCACCAGCTTTTTCGCCTCGTAGTGGAAAATATCCGTGCAAACATTGTCCAGGAAACCGGTGTCGTGTGACACCAGCAGCACCGTCATAGTCTCTAGCGAGTTCAGGTAGTCCACCAACCACTGCACAGCGTGCACGTCCAGGTGATTCGTCGGCTCATCTAGAAGAAGAACGTCGGCGTTGTACAGCATGGCACGTGCCAGCGCAAGCTTCATGCGCCAGCCACCAGAAAGCTCGTCGATGTCGCCGTTCAGCATCTTCTGCGTGAAACCAATGTCCGTCAGAGTCTTCTCAACAGCCTCAGGGGTCTGGTGAGCAAGCTCCGGGGCCTTGCACATCGACTCGAGCAGACTTCCCTGACTCGCAACGATGTCCTCGTGCTGCACGTACACGGAGCGCAGAGTCTCTGGCAGGCCTTCAATGGCACCTGAAGCCAGGTTGCGCATCAGTGTAGTCTTCCCCACACCATTCTTTCCGATGAGACCGTAGCGGTGGCCGCGAGTCAAACGTAGGCGCGCGTTACGCAGCAGAATTTTACCACCGTAAGCCAGCGAGAAGTCGAGGTCGCACACATCGTTCGGGTCCGTCGACTTCTCCCGCTCCTCGCCCAGACCGCCACCAGCCGCACGCAGAGCATCGCAAAGAAGCTCTGCATCTGCGTTACGCATGTGCGGCTGCAGATACGACATTACAACGGTGCGCCACTCTGATCCACGGTTCTGAGTGGCCAGCTCAGTGCACACATCTGTGACGTATTCCAGCGTAAAGTCGTTTAGACCAGGATGCGTCGGCCGGTCAAGCGTATCCGTGAATGCAACCAGAATGTCGGACTCGAGCTTCTTACGGATCTCAATGGGGTCTTCCTCCATAGCCTCCCCATCACCCGCAGCATGTACAAGGTGAGCACGAGCTTCCTTTGCCGACTCAACGACCTCCTCGTCGATCAGGCGGTCAATGGCCGTCTCCAGCTGCGGGAGCAGCAGCGGCACGAACTGCATCACGTCCGACGGACGCACCACGAGGCGACACATGCTATCGATAATCTTGGCGGCCTTACGCTTCAACGAGGAGCTGTGGATGCTCGTGTCACGCAGAGCCTTGTGCAGCAGCGGCGCAATCAGAGAAAGTGTCGGTGCGTCCACGTTCGCTACAAAAGTAGTTGCAAGAAGACTGTCAATCGCCTTCATGGTCTCTTCGGGACGAGCAATGACACCCACAAGCGTGGGCACAAGCGGCACGACATCGTCATTGTTAATCTTGGAGCACACAGCAGTCAGAGCGTCAATCGAGGCGGCCTGTACCTGCTTCTTCGTGTCCCACACATAGTCGGTAACAATGGGCATGATCTCCGGAAGCCAGCCGGATACCTCCTCACTAGCAGTCTCACTGAGCTCCTTGAGCAAGTTCAACGCAGCGACCTTGCTTTGCCATTGTCGCAGCTCCAGGGCCTTGTAAATCTGCTTAAGAACCGAGTGGATAGCAAGCGGGTTCACCTTCTGTGCGATGGTCTTGGCCAATGTGGTCGCAACGTTCTTAACAGCATGCTCCGAGTCGGCGTGGCGCTGCATAATAGTCGAGAGCTGCTCCACCACCACGGGCTCCATCACGGACGATAGCTTCTCGCTCTTGCACAGACAAAGAAAAGCAAGCAGAGCGCCTTCACGTGCTGTGGTGGGCTTGGCGACGAGGAACTTCTTGAGCTCGTCGAGCACATGGATACTGGCGGGGTTGGCAATGCCCACAACCTCCACGGCCGCCACAATGTCGGCGGCGGCAGCATTGCGCTCGCCCTTCGACGAGAAGGCGGCAACGAGGCGTGATAGGATGGCGTCGAGCTGCGTCTTGACGGCCTCAACGTCCTCAAGCGCCTTAAAAGCCTCCCGCTGCTCCTCGGACGCGAGTTCACGGAACTCGTCGTTGTCATCCGACGAGGACGCCGACGTCTCGGAGGGTGGCGGCGACGTCTTCTTGTGAACAGGCGGCATAGCCACATTAACGCCCGAGTTCCTGGGCGCTACGAACTGCAGCGACGACGGCGCGTGGTGCTCCTGCTCCAGCACGGATGGCTTGTTGTGCGTCATGGCGGCCGCCAACATGGCGTCGGCCGCAGCCTTACGCGCGCGCTGTCCCTTGCCCATAGTGATCTGCAATAAATTTGTGTGAGTGCGAGGATCGGAGGCGGTTGGTGGGCGGGACGGCCAATGCGGGAATGAGAGAAGAAGAAGCACAGCAGCCAGCCAAATCGGGCTGAATCTGAAGGTGCCTGCCGCCTGTTTTGGTAACGGTCGCTGACGACGTCACTGTTAAAAGCAAAATAGACTGAAGTTGATTGGATTGAATATTCTCTTTGACGAGATCGGAGTGTATTAAGGGAAAAGGACGTATATTCTAACGGAGTTATTTGCACGTTCTGTCGTGTGTACATATTGCGGCAAAAATATGTTTTTTAACAAACAGCCACCAACCAATCAGACGGCGGTCACGCTCATCGAGCTGACTTGATCGATGGGCAAGGTCGACGGCGAGTCGGCGAACATGTCGCGCAGACCCGAATTAGCATTCGTTTGCGGCACCAACTTGCTTATAAGTACAGTCAATACTCGTTCAGTTCGGCATTCAGCTGCACATGATTCTTAGCAAGAGTTCATGAGCACGCTGTAACTATAGAAGATAAGAGAAATGCCGCGCGCTCACAAGTAATGCGTGCCAGTTCAGTCAGGGCGCTACACACCTGTAATACCAGAACTCGTACTACATGTATTAATACATGTAGTGCTGGTGTCGAAGTGCTCAAGAGTCCTGACTCAGGACTCCCGATTTTCTAATTCTGGAATAAAAAATGACAAATGTTTTCATAAATTACGGTAAGAAAAATAAAATAAATAATACTTTCGCCATATCGTTTTGTTTGTCACATTGATTTCAAAACGATGTTATTCTGTAAGTATTGCAAACAAATACGGTCTAATTGGATAAACACTAGCCGAGCACCGCCGCGTAGGCGGCGGTGGGTTTAGTTTAGGTCCCAGTATATTGAAAGCCCGTCGGGCAGGACCACATACAAAAAAATATATTTTAACTTTCAACAATCGTTTAATTATATTTCCACCAATAGCTGCCTTCGGCGAAAGATTGTTTAGTGAATGAGGGCCGCCTTCGCTGCGCTCGGCAGCCATGTTATTTTAGCCAACGGCGGCTCGCCTTCGCTGCACTCCGCAGTCAATGATATTGCGTCTAGAGTCACGTTATGGCGTGACAGACAGACGGATGGACGCACGGACGGACGCACGAAGCGACGTTAGCGTTGACTTTTAGGATGCAGTGTAGCCCTTCCGCTATTCTATTTTCAGTACTCGAATTATTCGCATCCGCGATGTGAGTGCGGAGTTATGGCCCTGAAAGCTGGGGCTCTAAACCAGTTGCTTCTTGCTTGACCCGCTGCACGTTATCTACGAGCTCAACCACTCTACAACTAGCCTCGGACCACCACCATGCTTAACCCGGATGAGTCTACGCGCCGGGCCATCGTTAACGCCGTCCTCCTCCATGCCGTCGATGGACAGATAGACAAACTGCGATATGCAACCTTCAGTGAGTTGGGGCGTAAGTATGACTGCAGTGAGCAAACTGTTCCTGGTATCTGGAATCGCTTCAAGGATGTCGCTGCAGGCAACGTTTTTGGCGACGTTTCCAGCCGCATCAAAGGCAGATTGGGCCGCAAGGGCTATGACAAGCCAAAGCTGGTGAGACCGATCAAAACAGTCCTATACAAGATCGGAGAACGATTGCTGCGCGGCGAAGGCTGCTGGGGTGTCAACTAGCGTACTGCAGCGTCTCCTACGCGACTGCGTGGTAAAGCGTGTCACTTCAAGGATCAAACCTTCCTTAACCCCGGAGAACATAAAGCCGCGGGTGAAGTATGCGCTGGCGTTTGTCGACGAGAGTAACCACTTCTTCGAGCCCATACGATGTGTACACGTGGACTAGAAAAAAAGGTTCTATGAAGACGTCGACAAGCACACATACTACACCGTGGAGGACGAAGAGGCGCCGCAACGCCATCGCACCGGAGCAAGCGCTTCATCCAGAAGACGATGTTTCTCACAGCAGTGACCAAACCAAGGTAACCTGTCACATTTTATTTTTAATTTGCGGAGCAACAACCTGACTGTGTCCCATATGTTTTGCAGATACGATTTCCATACTAAATCAAGGTTCAATGGCAAGATTGGCATTTGGTCTTTTGCAAAAGACAATTTTGCAGAGCGCTCAAGCATCAACCGTACGAAAGGTGCGCCATCACGAAGAACATCGTGTCCATCCCAGGAATGTGTACAAGGAGTGCATCATCGACAAGGTGATCCCTGCTATCGAAGCAGTGTGACCAAGAGGTGAGAGGTGGAAGGTAATATTCGTTCAGCAGGATAACGCACGTCCTCACCTCTCCTCCAGACGTGCTTGCTGCTGGTACGGAAGGGGGCTGGAGCATTCGACTCATTTGCCAGCTCCAAATTCTCCCGACTACAACGCGCTGGACTTGGGCTTCTTTGCATACATTCAGTCGCTGCAACTGCGCAAGGAAGCTTACGGCATTAAGAAGTTGGTGCAGGCGGTTATGCAGGCGTACAAGGAAATCTTTACGGACACTTTGGAGGACGTGTTCCTATCTCTGCAGTCTGTCATGATCTGTGCGTTACAATATAATGGCCGGAACGAATACAAGCTTCTACACAGCTAAACAAAAATATGCTCCGACGACAAAGCAAGTATCCCGATGCGCATTCAGTAGGGGAGTAGCTATACCAGCGGTGCAGGAGGTCAACTGGTGCTTTCAAAGTTATACCCCTGTAAGTAGATCACGTCAAATACACTGTGACAATCATAACAACCTCTCGTCAAATAGCATCGTGGCAAACAAAACAATGAAGGAAGTACTTCACGCTTTTAATTTTGGTTTTGTTGGTAAAGAGGTAAAACGACTCTCAGCCAGGTTCATTTGCGACGACTTCTCTCGTTACTTATCTTCGCAGTAACGGGTGCGGCCTGATGGCAACGGCTTGGACGACACCCTTTACAGGGCAGACGGACCGTTTTCTCAAGCAAACCGATCATTTGAGATTTTTTGAAAAACCTGAAATAAGGTTTTCCAAGCACAGTGATTTGGAGCCACATTCTTCCCAAGCAAGGTTTAGTGGCCGCAAGTAAGACCAGTCACTCAAATCTGGCATATCTCTCCTCCCCAACAGTCTGACATTCCTTCACTTGGCATTAGCTATCGCCACCCCACACCACCCAGAGCTTGCCACAACCAGAATGGCCCCACAGCTCGTGCCAACTCCGCTAACGCCGCCCCGCATCTCACGTGAAGTCAAGCAATACGAGCGGACCAGCGCGAAGAAGCGCGTGATGGATGCCTACATGGCCAGGCAAGACTGGCTTGGTATCGCAGCCAGTAATGCAGTCTCTGTCACCATTGCCCGTCGCGTTGTTGCGAAGGGCAGTATTAAGCAACAGCGGCTTGATGGCGTTAGGAACTCCTGCTTTAAAATGACGGTACTTGGACGAGCAGGCGGACATGACCATGTCCATCATGAAGGGACAGGCTGCTGAGCGACCTCTCGTTGAATGTGAGCATCTCCTACATCCAACGCGCGCTACACGGTATGATCTACACGGTCGAGGGCCTCCGAATCGAGAAAGCCACGATGAGCAACGCGGTGAACAAAGAGATGGATGGCGTTCGCCAAGGCCCTGAACAAACACGTGCCTGCTGGCGACATGATCATTTATCATGACGAAACAAATTTCAACATCTGTCTGGCCCGCAATCAAGGTTGGGCAACGCGGGCTCGCGTACGATCGTCACGCTCCCGCCATCCAAGGGCAAGAACCTCCACGTGCAGTGCGGTGCGTCACCCTGTAATGGTCTCGTGCTGCTGCGCACGCACGAGGGCTCCGTCCGCATGGAGGAGAATGCACGGTTCGTCGCAGACTTGTTCGTGGCCGCCCTTAACACGGACGTACACAAGAAGTGCTGTGAGGGCAAGAACAGTGTCGTGGTTACGGACAACGCTCCTTCCCAAAGTCAGGTGGAGACACTCGCACGAGAGCAGCTTGTTGCTGACGGAGATCGTTAACAGCGGCAAGCTGGTCATTCTATGCCTAGCGCCCTACGGCCCGGTGTGCAACGCAATAGAGGGCTTTAATGCGTTAAAGGCGTGCATAAAAAAAAAACGGCTTGCTGCTAAGCAAAGTGAGCTGCTTGGGCGAGACGGGTATGACTCACTAGCTGCGAACAGAACGTCGCTCATGAAGGAGGCCGTAACAGTGAGCAAAGGGGGCCCTGACGCAGCGCATAGTCTGGCGCATGGAACGACACTGTAAAAAAAGCATTATATTACAGAGCGTGACGAGCGCATGGAGCTAGGGAAGTAAGGTTTAGTAGGAACCGCTTTGCTTGGCAAACAATATCAGAAAACCACGTTGCCTTTCAAATTTTTGCTGAATTATTTAGTTGCACGAGCAGGCCCAAACCGTTTCGCTTGAGAAAACGGCCAGTCTGCCAGGTAAAAAGTGTACTTTGTGGAGAAAGAACCATAAGAGCGTTGTCCAAATAAAAAAGCGATTACTTTTAGCTCCGACTCATTGCATAGCCGGAACATTCGAAAAAGTAGGTGGCCGTTTTGTCGACTTAAAAGTCGGCAAAAAAGTAGGTATGACACCTACTTTTTTCTGGAGGGGAGACCAAATTTTGGAGGGGAATCAAAGTAAAAAGTGATTTGCAAGATGGAAGAGTCTAGTGAGGCACGAATTTGCGGTGTAGATAACGACGCTGCGGACGTCGACATCGGTATAGTGAGTGCCGCGGTGGTCACGGAGAATGTTGGCGATGTTGGCATGGACGTGGATGCCGCTGCGTCAGATGCATACCCCTTCAATCAGCGCCAGTTTGTGTCCCCGATGGTTGCAGATGGCATGGAAGAGATTCTGCTCACCGAAGACGATGAAGACGTGGAACACGAGGAAATCCTCGTCGTCAACTTACTGTTCGTTGTGCTTGGAACTGTGTTTGGTACCATGGACTGGAGATCGCTACGAGCGCCTCCCGGAGAGAAATCACCATTCAATCCGACTTCTACCCCAACAAGAAGGTCCAGAGAACACCTACAGCGTACCGTAAAACGCTGCGTTACTCGCCTGATCCTTCGACCAGCTATATCAGTTTTCGGAGCCCTTGTACTACGAGAAGTACGACATTCCAGGGAAGAACTCGCAGTATACTTTAGACTTTGGAGTTGCGGCACTCCTGTGCGATGGCTCTAGATCAACAGGGCCCGGTGTTGGAGCCTCCACGTACGCGCTGTTGTGTGTACTCGTGTCGGAGTGATTCCCTTCGAACTGCGTATAGTAGGGCGGCAAACCAAGCTAATGAAGGAAGCCCTGTCACGTGAACGCAGTTGGTGTTTGCGGGAGGTGGTTGATTCCCTTCTGCATTTTCTTCTCTCTCCATGATGACGTTATTGATCGACAGCGTCTGTAGTAGCTGCACTAACATCGCGCAGTACGAAGCAGAAGCAACGTATTTATGGTGCCCCGCGGAATGCTTGCCAAAAAGGAAACCCTATCCAGGAGCATGGTGCGTATATGCTATTTTAAAGGTCGGTTAAGGAAAGTCTTCACATCGAGTTTTGTAGACTGGGGCAAGGAGACAACTTCCGTCGCCGACTTTTCCTCCGCCATTTAAGGCGTCAGCGAGAAATTCATCACTTTTCTAGTTGGACAATGCTCTAAGTATAGCGCGCGAAGCCAATGATATATAATGTTGAGGAACAAGTCCAACTGTCACGGTCCTCAGCCAAACGACGGACAGGCCATCTTGGTAGAGTGCATTGGCAAGATGTCCACGTTGGGGACATAACGCCGTGCACCTGATTCTGGACCGCCGCAAATCTTTCCAAGTGTGGCTTCATCATGATTTCGTCCCAAGTCCATCTGAATTAATGGCGTAGTTCAAAGTAAGTGGTAGGCCCACGGTCGTAGACCACCTGACGCGATCGAGCTGCAAAAATTAGCTTGCGTATTAAAGGAAAGCACGGCGGCAAGGCTGCGCCGGCCCAAGGCAGTCGTGATTTCCATTGCAAAGAACGAACAAATAACATACAACCTTCTTGCCATTATCGCTAACGCCGCCCCGCACCTCCTACCGGCTGTCCCAAGATCCACGACTTCTGGAACAAAACAAAACGCGACAGTTTGGTAGAGAAGCAGGGTATCTTCTGGCCAGTTAGTAGGTATCCAAGTGCAGAGCGGGGCGTTGAGATGAGTGACTAAAGAAACCTTCGCTACGGGACGCTAGGGCGTAGGGAAACGGTCGTGGGAGACGATATAAGTAACAACACCGCGTCAGGTGAAGGGCGGGGCAACGGAACGGGGGCCGGAAACGGCGGAAGGGCTTCCCCATGGGGTGCTGAAACGCCTGAACCTGTCGAGATTCAGACGAAAGGTGATGAGGAAGCGCGAGTTGAAGATGCTGCGTGCTGGGAGGGAATTAAAGGTGCTCGGGCTGGCGAAGGTCAAAGTGACGATGTGGAACGCGAAAAGTGTCTCGAGGTGGCGAGGGACAAGTGGACCGATGTAGCGCAGGGAGTGCTCAAAGCATTCCTCGTGTGGCTACCGAGGGAGGCACGGAGTCCTTCTGTGAGATGCCGCGGGGGCGAGAGACGCTCCAAGACTTCCTCGCGCAACTGGCTCGGCAGCTGGAACCACGCCATGTGGCTGATCAAGGGGGTTCCGGCACAGTGGAAGGAGCGTCCAATGTGGCCAGAATGGCATGACCACGGTGCCATTCTCTCGGCCTTCGTTGATGACCGTGGAAGACGTCCTGGCCGGCGCGCTAATGTCACGCCACCCTACCCGCTGGTCGGCCAGAAAAGTGCAACCTAGTATGGGCGTTCCGCTTTCGGGAACGACGGGCATGGGGAAATTCGGTTCCGAATCAGGACCTGGATCGACCGGTCCTGTAGGTGGGACGTCCTCGTCAGATCCTGTGATCTCTTCGATGGGGTAGCCACGGTGCAATGGTCGGTGACTCTTGTAGTGTAGCTGGATCAGTCAAATATGGTTAAGACCTGATTCGCTTCCCAACTGCGCCCAGACACCGACTAACGGAGGCGTCCCCGATGATCCGCGGTCTGCTGAACTTGACCCCACCTTGTGTACCCGTCGGATGACTGGATCCGCGCTTTTGGGACTCCGAAGGTTTCAACGATGTAAAGTCTTGAACGGCCTGGTGGGGCGGGGGATGTGTGAAGAAGCGCGGGAGGCTTCGCCTGCTGCCGTTATGGAGCTGTTTATCTTCTTGGATTTGATCCGAGACCGGGGTTGCCTTTTGGCGTTGTTTCTTTCCTTGGGTTGCTTGCCGCTTTCCTTTAGCGGTATATTGCGAGTTAAGAATCGAAGCGATCGCCGGCCAACCAATGAATGCCGGTCGATCGAGCTGCACACTTGAGCAGTAGTTCACTCGCGTAGGGGAGGGTCGAACAGTAGATGATCCGATCCCCTCACCACAATATCAGATCTGCTACCCTTGACTTGTCAACACCTTGTTGGGCCAATGTAGTTGACGTTCCCTTGGTCCCTGGAAGCGTTTACGTCGTTCAATGCAAATTCAAGTCTGATTGTCGTTTATCCCTTTCTTGCTCTACCTAATCAGCCCCTATCCTATTGTTGTGCCTCTTTCAATCACTCAGCACAAACCGGCTTCACATTTACACATTTCCGAGGATGGCGATCGATCAGCCTCCGATCGGCGAGGACACGTATGTCCGTTGCTATTCGAAAGCCGGTCGCCAGAAGCTGTAGGCTGATCTGCAAAAAGGTATATGCCGATCCGGCCAAAAGTCGATCTAAATCGACCACGATCTGATTGTCGCAGGCAAGGCCCAATCTCCGTCCTATATTCCGATTTTTAAGTCGGGCACCTATCTGATCAAGGATCACCCGCAATCGATTGGTCACTGGCAAGCCCTGATCTTCGTACTTCGCTCCGATCTTGAGGTCATGTGTCGACCCGATCGAGGACCGATCATGATCTGGTGCTCTCCAGGCGACCTTCGTCCGGTGCCTGGAACAGATCAGTCCTTGATCACTCCCCTCGCATGTAGTGTGGATAAGATTATTATGACTCCGATCTGGCTGAACGTTGTCTCGACTTTACAACCGCCATCTCTTCTCCCTAAGGGATAATCCGACCCGGCCCGATTGTCTTCCTTCCACGTGGTGGGCCCCCCCATTCTCGCATATCCGGCACTTTCCCTTGGGATATGAGATTCTGATTTGACAGTTCTCCGCAACTGCTCCCCGTCCGGGGTCGTTGCCGTACAGCGGCGGCATTCGGTCGCTCTTCTATATCTACCTATCAGGCCGGCTCGTCCTGAATGACCCTAATGTTACAACGTCTCGGGCAATAACCACCCGATTCGCCACATAGCGCCAGATGTTGTCGGCCGGCAATACCGTCTGGGTCCGCCGTGGGATTACGCATCCGTTATTGTGTGTTCTTCTCAAAATTTCCGACCCCGGCCGTTTGAATCGCCCGAGCCCAATCTCCAGCGAATCGCCAGACCTGTCAAATTCGATGACTGTATGCTTTGTGACAGTGTAATCAGATTCCTATGGAGTGGTGCACCGGAGGAAACATGGAGGCATGTGCTGGCACGGGGACTATGCGACGCAGACCACAAAGCAACCTAGGCCGAAGGTCGCCATATGCGGACACTTGAGCCCCTTGACGAAGGTCGCCGCGCTTGACACCATCGCCACGTACACCTTCGCACCATCGCGCGTCACCCAGCTCAACTCAGTCGATGCCTCGTGGCGAGGAGGTTGCCCCAACACTCGTCAGAAGATCTCCACTTGACACAGACGACACCTCCTGCTGGGTCAAGTGCTCCGACGGCTACGGGTGCTTCACCGCAGTCCGCACCCGCTACGTGTGATGATGTGAACCAGTTACCGGCTATCCGAAGATCTCCTCGCTTGTAGCTTGTAGCAGTCATCTCCTACGCCCGAGCCCAACCACTCCAACACACCAGTCGTCTCTCGGTCGACAGATAGTCACCGGCACCAGTTTGTTGTACGGCCCATTATCAAGACAACATTCTCACAGCGTGAGAGGTCGGGGGAGCAGCTCGACGACGTTGCTCTGAATGGTGCTAAATTCCGTGACATCTTGTGCACCTACTTCGAGCTTCCGAATCACACGTTGAGCAGCATCTATCCAACGTTTCTCAATCAACAAATTTGGCTTTAGACTGCGTGAACGCATCAATTCGTGACTACAAACAACTATGCGAAGACTGGCAGTTGGAAGACGGATGGGAGAATACGAAGCTAGTCTTGCTACGCGGAAATTAATCATCGAGGCATTCCTCCGAGACGTACTTCCTCTGCCTGATGTCATGGGCCCGCTGATCGACATCGAAAACGCAAGTGACATTGATCATCAGGAGTGATTGAAGTCGTAGACGACTAATGACGTTCCAGATTACCTCGTCGTAAATTCTAAATCATCCGTTTGCTCGTCCATCTGCTCAACGCCATTGAACATGTCGGTCACCGCTCGATTTTCCTTCGCAAGCTGACCAACAGGTTGAAACGGCCTTGAATCGTCCAACCGCAGTGCTCAAACATTTTTACCATGCCAAATCTTTCAAAGCGCCGAAACGTTTGAACCACAAAGGGCATTAAATTCCGTCCACTAGACTCAACATAATACCGCTGAAATGACTTCTTGATGTAGCCGGACATTTACTCGATCGGATTGAAGAATGGACAGTAGGCCGGAAGGAAGATTGGGACGACGCCAATGCTTCTTAAGTAGTGCATGATCTCAGGCTCTCTGTGGATGGAGGCGCCATCGAGAATCCAAACCGAGTTTGAACCAGGATATTGACGGACCTTTCCCCATTTAGAAAAGGCGAAGTCGCGACAGCATTTCACAAACTCGACTCTATCGAAGGTTCCCCCTGCGTCATAGTAATCGATTAGCCCATGCACACCGATAATGCCAGGATCGACACTAGCGGCCTCCGCTGAAAGTCACCTCGAACAGCAAGCTTGGTTCCTTTTAGAGAATAGCCTCTTTTCCGGATCATTCCTCTGTTGTCAAAAGAAACTTCGTCCAAGAAGACTAGGTTCTGATGACTCCAGTCAATTCGGCTCAACTCGTCAACGAAGCGGAATATGTCTTGCTCTTTAGTATGCATTGCTTGCCTCTCCAACACCTTCCACGTTAAGCCAAAGTCATGAATGATTCTGCAGACACTTGTTTCTGAGATGGAGATATGAAACACGTGCTTGAACTCATCCTGCGCTTCATCGAGGTATGCAAGAGACTTCTTCTGATAGTAGTTGCTCAGCCACTGTCGCTGAGCCGCAGTGAACTTCTTGTCGGACGCCATCCTAGCCCGTTCATACGTTCCAGTTGTTTCGTAGACTCGGATCCCGTTCCGAATCGTCTTGTCAGCTTATTGCAGGCGTATGCCAGCTCGCTGACCTGATACCCAAGGTGATAGTATCCGTACAAGCAGTGAAAACCCGTATTGTGGTGTGCGTGTTGTTTAGTTGCCACTTCTTTCATCTCTAGAAGCAGTACACCAACTCGAACAGTACGAGCAAAACTTTTTCCAGTGCCACTAGCGAGGCCTAGACCTCCAATAACTCCGCCAGCACGACACCAGCAGCAAGAACCCCGGCAGCGAGAACCCCCCTAGCACGATCCGAGCACCGAAAATTCCACCAGCAAGACCCCAGCAGCGAGAACCCCAACAGCGAGAGCTTCAGCAACAAGAACTCCGGCAGCTAGAACTACAGAAGCGAGAACTCCAGCAGCGAGAGCTTGTGGGCCTCAACAATGAAATCCAAAGGAAACAATTGTGGGTGCCGCAGCGAACAACGTTGCCTTGAGACTGAACTCGGTGATAGGCTATAACTCGAAGTAGCGAGGCTTTTAACCAATTAATGGCGCGGGTCGATTCGTCGGCGGTTTCACGGAGGCATTGAAATAGCTCAGCTTTGGCAAATTTGATCAGAATTGACAATATCTACCCGGGGACGAACCCCACCGGGCCTAGCCCTCGGGGGCGACCTTTTCAAGATGGGATGCGATGGTTTGCGTGCCTAGGAACGATTCGGTATCGACCAAGATGAGGAGATTCGACAGCTATGTGGCGAAAATGATGGCGTTCTCCAGGCCCATGACGTTCAACCCATGGTCAGCCACTTGCGTATCCGCTTTAGCAAGAGACTAGGATTCAAACGCCTATTTATCGTTCAACGAGATCTATCCGGGTCGAAGCGCAAGATGAGTGTGTAGAGTTATCTGCCATCGTTGGACGCAATGCGTTCTGTAATTTGGGCGAGCTCGTCGAATGGGGATTGAACGCTGGCAACCCTTTATAGGTTACACCAAGATGCAGTGCAGGTCTGCAGAAAACAGCTGCGAGGCATCACCTGCGGTTCCTGATGCACATGGAGATGTGATTTCTGGGTAGATTAGCGAACGTGCGGGTGGAAGAAGCGGGGACAAGAATAGAGAAGAGCACCGGTTGCATGAAGTGAAGGACGTTGCAAATCGTTTCCCACCAAAGCAAGAACCAAGACGCGACAAAACCACCACGCTAACACCCATACATCTAAAACCTCCACTTGGACACCTCATTGTACCTCACGTTGCGAGGCCGTCTTAGATTATCGTTAGCTGCAGTGTCGGGAGGTCAGGTCAATTTTGTGATGAATCTCCAGAGCATACATTTACCGATTACAAGAGGCTATAGTGAGAAAGTGGCCAGGAGCGACGTGATCGGCCAACGGACCGACGCGCCTAAAACCCGTAGCCCGCTAATCAAGTTATTTACTGCTCACACGAGGAGGCAGACAAGCAGCATCGAGAAGTCAAGAAGCTCCACAGCGAGATCGATGCCTGCGTGGGGTGTCATCGGAATAAATACGCGACGGCGTCTAAACGGCCGGCTACGGCAGCAGACTCGATATGAAATAAGCGTCTGCTAAGATCGAGACGAGTCAACGTTGTATTATGCAGACAGGACCGATGATCACAACACCGTCAACGCCTCCGTGTAATCTAAAGTGACTTGGATCTGAAGAGGTCGCTGATGAACACGTCAACTGCACGGACACTTGTCATTTGCAGATGAAGAAGCTGATGGAATCTCTGATATTGCGTTCCAAGTTCTGGCGCAGCACTATTGCTATCGGAAGTTGTCTGACACGATTTCTGACCGGGTATGACCGAATAAGCTTGGTGAGGATGATGATGTTCGGATGCAAGCTCATGAGTATGAATGATCGCCGCAACATGTACACTGGAGCAGATTCAGAAAATTGGTTTGGGAGATTTTTGCCGATGCTGAGGGTCATCCACCAGGCTACGCTGGCGCGTGATGCATTGCTTGCACGTAGGAGATACCGCGTCGTCAGGAAGACTTTGCTCTGCCATGTGTGTCGGGTGGTCACAAGGTGATCTTTCCAACGTCACATGGTCGGCGCTGGATGACCTGACAAAACGTTGATCGCGTTCCGCTGGGTTCCCTGGCGGACGGCATACGTCAATACGCTGGTAGCGTAGGAATTATTGTTGAGGCCTAGGAGAAGGAATAGTATATGCGGTGGCGGCGAGGCGATTAATCGGGAGAGCGAGAAGGAAGTAGCGTGTACAGCAACACCTGTATCTTAAAACCACAAAGTGGACGGACCCAAAGGCTCTGTGTCCGCTTGGGAACGCAGTATATGGGCGGCTAGTTGTGGTAGCTTCAAGTGTCTCGTTAAACGCCGACGAGGACGGCCACCTACGTAATAGCGCGGCGTGCAACTGCGACGTAATATTTAGGGTCATGTATGCAATTAAATGCGTTTGCCCGTCCTGTAATTATGGACAGTTTCTCGTGTTGTCATACCTTAGGTTCATCTAGCCAGCGAGCACAACCGATAGGCTTGTTGGTCGCTCCCAATACACCGTTTGATCCTCTACAAAACGATTTCATGAACAGATCGTTTATGACCGGAAATCGGTTGTGTTTTTAGAGCGGTTAATAACGGTCTCAGAATGTGCGCCTCTAACTGAAACAGAAGCTATGGTTGCTGGAGTACTGGCTGAAGTAAATGTGTCCTCCCTTCGCTTTCTGCTTTTCCCTTGTTACTCTCTTTGGTGCTATGCTTTCATCCCCACCTCTAGCCCAGGTGTTGATCGCTGAAGCTGGCCTATGTAAGTAGCGCTCCATTCGAAAGCGTTTTCGTTCTGAAGCGCATCGTTATCAGGTTGATAGCAACTGCCGAGAGCCGCGAATTCGCGGTTACACCATACTCGTTTACTAAGATTGTGCGCTGCACTTGCTGGCCATAATATACTTTGAGGTATTACCAGGCAGTGCCACCAAATACAGACATCATGAATTAGAAAAACTTGAGAACATTTTGCAGACGCTAGTGATGTCTGCACTACTGTATGACCTAAATATCGCTGCTGCCTCTACGTACTAAGGTTCCGTGTCCGGGCGCCCGATTGGGGGTGTAAGGCCAGCGAATTCTAGTCCGGTATTGGCTTCGCCTCTACTTCTCATACACGCTGAGAGCTCCTATTTACAGTTTTGTCATGTAGGTTTCATTGATAGGTTATATAATAGTAATTGCCAGATGTACGTAGGGATACATATTATAATATATGTACTCAAAATAAATACTCTTCAAATCATTCCGCTGAGTTAATTTCATTCGTATTAATCTTTCGCCTTTTACTAAAGATTACCGTGGGATTGACTCTAAAAATGCGGCTTCAACAAAATTTATGGATCCCTCCTTGTGAGGGGAACATTTTTATTTAAAATTCGTGTTGACATCGACTAAGCCATTATTGTACATATAGTTCCGCTCAGACTTACAATATTTCAGCGAAACGTCACAGTACAAATTTTCAGTGATCATACTTGCTCTGCACATATAGTACTTTAGCGAGTGAAATAGTAACCCCAGCCACTATTTCTTTCGTAGAGCGCACACTAGCATCTCCAAGTGCAGAGCACATAGGAAATTTCACTGCACGATATACGATTTTTTCATCATTCACTTTATCAGTTGTGGTTTGAATAGAGTTGTCGTCGTACTTAAAAATGATGTGGAATGTAGAGCGAACATATTTAGTCGTACTTCTTCATTCCACCTGAAAATGGCAATTTAAATTTTAATACACACCTGGTTTTTAATTGGTCAGTATGTTATATTAAAAGAGGCTTAAGGTTTATATTTTCAGTTGATGATTGTGTTAATATATTGACGATAGCAGAAAAATCTCGCTGCTAAAGAGACCTTCAAGCGCCTCTAAGCAGCTCGTATTGGTATTTAGAAAGGTAGAGTGATAGCACGCCTGTCGGAGAATCTCGTCATAAACATCCGGTCTAATATCGCTAATTTTTGAATGAATTGTGAAAAATAACCTTATCCCACGGCTGCGAAGAGCGCACTTAGCGCCCGCTTGTGACGCTAAAAACACCAACAAACGAATGTAAACTTACCAGCGTGTGCTCCAGGTTATGAGCTTCGTGAGGCTGTTTCAGAATTAACAAACTCGGTCTGCATCAAAAGAAGCAATACGAGACCCAAAAGGCCATAGTCTAGTAGAGCAGAGAAGTACAACAAATTAATTGCCCGGGTTCGCAAAACACACAGCAAGTACGCCAAACTTTTGAAAATCAAAATGGCCGGAAGCATCGGGTTGGCCAGATTGGTAGCGAAAAAGCGGACCGAGTCCCGCAGCTCATGTACAATTTTTGCACTCCGTCACCAGCCCGACCACTCGCATTGTCCGTCCACAAATTCTGTTCCATCGCGAAAGACACCGCCCCCCCCCAAAAAAAAAATCGCGTTTCTCAGAGCCGTTCAACCGTGAGTCGAAGAAGGCGTTCGGGTGTGTGCGATAGCAGGCGCCGTCCGTGGAATCATGAACACCGTACATTCCTTCGATCGACTTGGTATTTTTGAAGACAGCGTCTGCATAGAAGGCTGACATCGGATTCTTCCTTGATCAGTACGCACATTGTTATACCTCCCTCCAATTCGGCTTAGTCAAGTTCATTGAAGGCGCCTGTGCGATCGCCGCAATGCGGATGCCATTCGACGCGGGGATTGGACGATGGTGGCGAAGTCAAGTGTGGTGGCGCGGGGTCTGTAAAAATACACTTAAGACCAGACCCTCTTTCCAACTAGCGTCCAGCCACGACTAAGATAGGGGTCCCCGATGATACGTGATCTGCTGAACTTGACCCCACCTTGTGTACCCGTCGGTAAGCTGGATCTGCTCTTTCGGGACTCCGAAGGTTTCAGTGATGTAAAGTCTTGAACGTCCTGGTGGGACGTCGGGATGTGTGAAGCAACGCGCAAGTCTTCCCCTGCTGCCGTTATGGGTTCCGATCTGGGTTGGTCTACCTTCGATCGGGGGCCCGAGGCCGAGGTGGCCTTGCGGCGTTGTTCCTGCGGTGTTTGCGGCTTCGTTTATCGGGATCTCGCGAGTTGAGAGTCGAAGCGATCGTCGGCGAAACACTGAATGTCGATTGAGCTGAGTAACTGAGCAGTCGTTCACTAGCGTAGGTATGACGGGGTCACACAGCACCTTGCGAGAGGAAGTGTGCAGCAGAGTAAACGAGCTCTCAGTGAACAAAGGTTCATAAGTCCCCTTGTCTGAAGAGAGCTAGTTATTAAACAAAGTAAGGTAGATTTGAAACTGAATATATGTATAGTTGATTTATACATATATTCAGTTTCAAACCTTGGCTTGCAATACAATCTATAAGTTACATATTATGAAACGTAGAGTGACGTCAATTGGGTGGTTATAAGAGCAACTAGTACCCGTGATGTTGCTCAGGGTGCCAGTTGTGTTGTCCACACCACATCGAACCTCGGAAGAGTAGTGACACGTTACTCTCCATGTTACTCCATTACATCCTCCCCCACTTAGATTCGGTTATTGTGACGGAGGGTCACGTGCACCCTGGCCTGAGGAAGCGTAGCTTCTAACCGAGACAGACGCCCTGCGTCTCTGTCTTCTTCTCGCACGAGGAAAACCTGGCTTTCCTATTGTCCGTGATACGGGATCCCCACGACTTGCGACATTTTAGGTTAGATTTAAACTGGGCCTTTATTAACCTAAACATAAGTTCCTACTTACTATAAGCTGCCTAATTAATGCTTCCCTTACGTCACCGGTTTCTCAATGTGTGGTTCTCATGCCATGTCTCTTTCCTAGGTGCGATCCGTATCTCATGGTCCCCTCGCCTAAGTTATATCCGTACCTAATGGTATGTCCCTCTCCTATGTGCGATCCGTACCTAATAGTGTATTTCTCTCCTAGGTACGATCCGTACTTAGTGTATGGCCGTTCCATATTGCGTGACTACATCAAGTGGTCATGGGCCATCCATCAGAACACAACACCATCACATTTATCGACCAATCATGTGCGAGGAAATGTGGATCACAGTCGAAAACCATTGGTAAGCCGCAGAGCTCTTGCACTGCGGCTCGTTGCTCTCACAGAGCATTCGACAGGATGCCCGCAGCCCCATAAGGTTTCCACATCGACCAAAGAAGCATGCACTGAAAGGGAAGCTCAAGTGGTGCCTCGGTGACCACTAGGCCAAGTCTAAGGCTGCAAAGCCGAAGACTAGATCAGCTAAGCCTCGTAGCATAGCTAAGGCATTGGACGATGCCGTTGCAAATCCAAACGAGATGCTTACAACACCTGACGCCACTGTCGCGACGAAGGATTCGAACCCTCGTCGGCGTCTGCTGAGACCACGGTTCGTGTGCAGGTCCAGAAGCCCGCCTAGCTTCGAGGCGGACTCCTTCGCCTTGTCTATTCGGGGGAGGACAATGTGGACGAAGAGTACAACAAGTCCACGGCAGCGCCGGATGCGTCGCCCGGGGGTGGGACCTCTCCTCGTGACCCAACGGAAAGGCTCTCCACCCCAATAAGTCTGTTCGGGGGTCATCTTTGTCGACAGATATGTCAAGTCGTCTCCAGCGACTCGCCACTTCATACTGGAAGAGGGAAAGGCACGGGCGAGGCCCTCTAAAACCAAGCACGATAATGCTTTGAAGCGTGCTTCTTCTTGGCCTCTTGACAGCGAATCTGACGAGTTCGAGACCAGTGTTAGGCGCTGTACCACAAGGATGGGCCCACGGACTCTCAACTCTTCAGCCCTCGAGAGGAGAGTGCCGCGTCTGACACTGACCTCCCAGGGATGTCAATGATCTCGATGAGCAGCAAGCGCAATCCATGCGCCAGTCCGCTGGTGCGTCTGAGCACGACGCGAAGTATTTCCCACCTGATGTCAGTCCGGGGGGTAAAAGGCTATCTGGAGCAACTTGGTTCCCCTAAGAAGCTTATTGGAGGCTTTACCTCCTCGGCGCATACGAAAGCGTCTTAGCGGAACAGGTATCTCTTTTTCAGGAGAACCTTTTCGCTGCGGGGTGTGTACTTTTCGCACCCCACCATATTTCGCTGAAGGAGTTCACCGGTTTTCGCAAGAGGCTGAGAACAAGTGTGGGCTACACCCTGTGTAGGGTTTCCGTTGGGTTCAACCTGAGGGAACCCCAAGAACTAAGAGAGAGAGAGAGAGAGAGAGAGAGAGAGAGAGAGAGAGAGAGAGAGTACACCGAAGCCGAGACCGAAGACCTCTTCTGGTACTCCGCACGCACTCCGTCCGGGAACTCAAGGACGAGTGCCAGCTGGCCAACATATTGGACCAGCTGGACCTTCGGGTCCAGTTCGCTCACCTTGTCGGCAGGTGGCAGTTATATAGTGAGCTCCAACCACTTGGAGCAACGGAGTATCTCGGAGCGCGAGTACGACGTCTGTCTATCAGGATCAGGGAGCGTATCAGGCTCGGCTGCTAAAAAGCACCGGACCCTGGCGCTTCGTCTCCCAGACGTCAACTCGGGGAGCCAACCTGGAGCCGTGCGGCCGGCCCCCACAGGTTCTGTGAAGGAGGGTAACCTCTCTCCAGTTTGCAAGAAGCTCGCGCTTCCCGTAGTGCAGCCTCTCGCGGAATATACACTTCACGTGGTCGTGGGAGGTCGCGCCTCGGTCAAGCAAGACCGGAGAGGACTACCCCCTCGAGCCGCCGTCTTCGATGGCGGCTTCGAGACTTTCTCCGCCCCCTAACTCGGCTCTTGCCCTAGTGCAGCGGGGCCTGCACGCCCTTCGCGATCGTGTATTCGCTATAGAGGCGGATCGGGAAGTTCCTCCTGGTGGCCAAGCGTCCTCCGCAGCTGGGTCGCTTCGACCGCATGCGGATCACGTCGACGTAAAGCATCGTGCGATACTCGAGCGAGTCGACCGGCCAGGCGTATGACGTATTGCATCTATCGAGCCGGCTCGTCTAAGTCGCTGACGAGGTCCGTTATTACCAGGTCCAAGCTGCTGAGCTGGCATAACGCTTATCAGCAGTTTTATGCGTCCGGGCGCCGCCGTATTCGCATGGGAGCCACTCGTATTGGGCTCGGTCACCAGCGCTTCAGGCATATGACCAGCAAAAGTACCACTACGGGTACCCATTTCTTCTGCTGGGGAAACCTGGGGGAAAGCGCTTTCCGGCCCACTTACGACGGAATCCCCAGGGCCACCAGGATATTGAGAGGCACTGAGGATATCTCAGCCCATTCGGGGTAGAAGGGGGTGAACCCGGTCGCTGCGAGAACCGCATTGTTGAGCGCAAACTCAACCATGGGCGAAGCGTCCGTCCATCAATGTGGTGCCCCCGAACAGACACTCTGTAGCGTGACTTCGAGAACCCGATCGACGCGCTCGGTTTGACCATCCATCTGCGATGGCCCGCGATTGACAGGAGCAACCTGGTTCCCAACAAAGGAGAACAGCGCCTTCCAAAAGGCAGCGGCAAACCGCGGCTCTCGTTCAGAGACAATGGTCTCGGGTAGGCCACGATGGTGAACACGTTGTTCAAAATAACCGTGCGGCTTGTTCGCCCGTGGCCGTATTAGGCACCGGAGCAAGGCGAACCATCTTGCTCAGATGGCACAAGAACACCAAAATACCGGTGTAGACGCAATCGCCGGTCTGTAAGCCAAAGCCACAGTCGAGGTTCACCGACTTCCAACATTCACCGGGAACGGGCAGGTTCTGCAACGGAGTCTGCAACGGTGTCATGTTTCGCATGTCCGGACGTACTGAACAACCCACCTGTACTTGCGGAGCTACCAAAACGTCAAAGAGACCGCATGGAAGGTTTTCTCTCGGCCAGGATGTCCACGAAAAGGCACGTCGTGCGCTTCATGAAGGATATCATACTTCAGATCCTCATCGTTGGGAACAACGATCCGCGGAGGATGAGATGACCCTGCTCAGTAGTAAAGCAAGCCATCTACCGACTCATAACGGTGAAGCTGAGCTCGTTGGCGAGGCTAAAGCAGCCCCAGCTTTGACATCCTTGCAGGCGGTAAAATGCCGCGAAAGGGGGGGGGGGCAAGAAAGACATCTTCCTGATGTATCCGATCGTAGAGGTCTTTGTAACCCAACTAATATGAGCGAGCGCATAGTCGGGTCGGCGTGACAACGCGTCCGCAAGCACATTCAGCTTGCGAGGTCTGTATTCAACGCGGAAGATGTATTCCGCGAGAAGGTTAAAACTAGCGGGACATCCGATGCGAAAAATGTAGTGAATGAACCACAGTCGGCAAGGACGCGTGGTCTGTGGAGATCACAAAGGGACGTGGGCTCGAGAGGCGTAACCTTAATTAAACGAGGGCGTACTTCATGGCAAGTAGCTCCTTGTCACAAACGGGGTAGTTCTGTTCCACATCCTTCAGCTGCCGGGACTGGAATGAGATGACACCTTCGAGCCCGTCGTCGTCCAGTTGTAGCAATGCCCAACCAATTGCGTAGTCGGATGCGTCATAGACGATGCCGGACGCCTTCGATTCGTTTGGCAAGGTCAACAAAGGAGCGCTCTGAAAGCTGTGCTTGATGCCGCCGAATGCATGTTGGTGTGGTTTAGCCACGACCAGTCGGCGTCCTTATCAAGGAGTTCCGACAGGGGTCTAGCCATCTCGACATGCCTGGCACTGTATTTGGGCAGATAGTTGGCCATGCCTAACCATTTTCGAAGTTCTTTATAAGACTTGGGCGTTGGCCAGGCCAAAATGACCTTGCCCTTCTCCGGGTCGGCACGCACACCTGCGCGACTGACGAAGTAGCCGAGGGATTTGATCTCCTCGGCCGCGAACATGCGCTTATCGTTGCTGGCATAGAGCTTGTTGGCTCTCATGACCTTCAATACTCGACGGAGGTGCACCAAATGCACCTCAAGAGCCGTATTGCCTTCTGCGGTACGGCTATGGACCGACCTATCTCAAGTTCGTCTGCGTGAATGCATGCAATGGTCGGAACAACGGCATGACCAAGTGCTTGAACGTCGCTGGCGCATTTGACAACTCTTGTGACACTACCAGCCACTCTCCCAGCATGCTGTGAGTGGGATGTCGCTCTCACGCATCGGGATCTGGTAATATACATCTGCCAGATCTAGGGAGCTGACGAGCATACACCCTCATGTTGTTCAACAGAAGATCCTTGCGTGGTATTGGTGTCTGTGCCGGTACCGTCGCACTGTTCAGCTTATTGAAAACATGAACCAGACGCCACTTCGCGGCGAAGAAGGCATCAATGACCTCGCACTGCTCGCGGGTATAGACCATTGCCTCGTGACACAATATTTTGTGCCTGGCAGAAGATCGTTCTCCCAGCCCCGGGTGGGAGTCTGGATGGTGGACCCTTAGACACCAGGTCCTTAAACTCTTGCAAGAGAGGGTGCACGGGATCCTCTGGGTTCATCAGAATTTCAGAATCGTAGAGAGCGTACGTCGCTTCTTGGTGTCCTCCAAGATATTTAGCCCTAATTAAAAAAAAATTAAATGAAAATATTTCTCATTTATTAAGTTTTTTAATTTTAATTAAAAATTATCTGAACATTCAAAATCCTGTAAATATACCAAAAACAGCTCCCATTGATAATACATAATGAAAATGTCCGACAATTTATCACAATTGTTGGAGCTTCTACAGCCTTTTTCTCAAGTACGATTGGTCTAGTACAAAAAAATGATTTCAAAACCGTACCCTAAACCGACACAGGTGGATAGGTCGAGTAGACTAAGGTGAATGAGAGAACTATATTGAAGGAACTCGGCAAAATGTACTTTGTAACTTCGGGATAAAAAGTACCTAATTATTTTTAATAATTAGGTGTCACAAAATATTTTCTGCAATACCTTTAATAGGAAAAGATGTTGTTGATTGGCTTTGGGGTGGATTTGCTGTTGATATCCCACTCGTCCATGACAGACGAATAGTTCAACTCTTCGGGTGCTGGCTGGGGCCGTATGAGGACCAACGCATCGATCTCACCGGCCTTCAGCTCGACCTGGAAGTTATTTAGCACGACTTCATCGAGATACAGGAGTTCTGACACCTCGGTCAGCGGTTCCAGGTGGATACCGCTCGTTTTCATACGGCGTCCCGTCACGGCATCGAGGGCGAAATAGTTCTCGGGAAACGCCCCTGGGGCTTGAGTGTTCTGCTCGGCCTCAATGGCCTTGGGACGGTATACCACCAGGGATTGCTTGCACGACCTGGCGTGGAACTTTGTTACACACGCTCAGGGAAGCCTTATCGCCCCCAAGTCTCGAAGCCAGTCCGCCTCCATGCGGTGCTCCGTTATCCGCATCTTTGTGTGGAACTCTGTTATACACACCGGAGGTAGCTTCCTCTGCAGACAGAGCCGTCGGTACAGCACGCGATACTATGTTACCCGCTTGTGGACCTACGTTACACCTGAAATGTGCCCGTCGACAATTCCACAGTTGCGGCACCGGAGGTATGGCGACTCTGGTCACCGAGGCGCGCTGACGCGTCGGCCTCGTGCTCAGGGTCGCACAGGTACTCAGCCCTGTGAATGCGCGTATTCAACGCCGGGCGGAAAGCCCTGTTCACTTACCTAGACTTCGGCGGCCCACGAGCTCAGCTCGCAGTGAACGAGGTATCGCGACCTGTTGCGATAGTTCTCGCAGCTGCATTCAGGGGAGCGCCTATTACTGTGGCGACTCCCATTTCTTCATCGGACATCCATGGGTCCATGGCACCCTCCGTGGTGTCCAGTCGGTTGACAGAAGTGGGAACATGACTCACTGGTGCTCTGCCAGTGAGGGGCTTACTAATCCCGATTGCTTTCCTTCACCAATCGATCACGGCTCGTGCTTTCCACATCACGGCACGCCGAGGATCAAGTTGTACTTGTTCATGTCCAGGACGATGAACGGCTCAGAGCTGCCAAAGGCTTTGAACTTGACCGACCGCTTCATGCCGATCGTGGGCTCCTTGACAATGATTTCATTGGCCAGTCTCATTAAAACCAGCCAATGCTCTCACGTAGAGCATCGGAGAGCTGGTCGCTATTCCTCGCGACACTCCGGCGTTTAGCAGAATTTCTAAACACCCCAGAGTCAGTTAAAACCTTCAAGGAATATTTGTATCCCCGTACACTCGCGTGTACCACCAGCAGCCCTCCGCTGCTCTTCTCCGATTCGAGGGAGCATAATTTCTCAGGGGCTAAGTCTCCGCGGTGCGCGCGACCTGCACAACCGTCGCGAAGACCCAGATCTTTCCCACTAGGTCGCTTCGCATCTACTGGGTCCTGCGTTCCCTTGTTCTCTCGATCGCGGCTTCTGCCAGCGACCGTTTGGACCTGGGGTCTGCGGACGGAACTCCTTCCTCGTCCTTAAGCAGAATAGGTACGTTGCATGTGCCACATCCGTAGCATCGGATGTCGCTTCGTTCGGCGTGGCCAAATCCATTGTCACCGGCCCAGAGTTGAAACTGCGTCAGAAGACTTATGGCGCCAAGAAGGGCGGTCTGAAGCTCACCCAGTCGATTGCTTCCATCCCTGATGGAGATTCCTACCTTGGCCGGAATGACGATATGGGTCGCCGTTTCTACGCTCGCTCAAAGCCATCGGTGTACATGTATGACAAGCATCATAAGACTGCGTGATCAAGACGATACAGGAAGTTGCTGGGGCTATGGATGTGGGGGGTACGCGTGTTGGATGCCCCGGTCAGACCAAAGTGTTTGAAGGTGAAAAGTCTGCTGAGAAGCTTTTGGGTAAAAACTGCATCCATGAACTCGGAGAAGGACAAGATGGTAACCCAGAACAACGTGAAATGATAAAGCGACGGGTGAAATGACGCGTAGTCCGGTTTCCACCGCGAGAAGTGTATCCAAGTCGTCAGCTTACCGGAGCCTGTGGAACCCAACGCACAAATTAATGCAGCGTGTGCAGGTGCCACACAGGCCATCGGCATGGCTTAGGACTGGATTGATTAACTCTGGTAAATGCCAGCGTGTTATTGTGGTGTCGCGAAACCGCTAGTTCAGATACCATGATGTCGCTAATTGATAGTGGCTTCCGTGCACTTGGTGCTGCCTGTATCGCATCGACAGCGGATGCTGTGGCCCGACCGGTTAATCTGAAACGCCGTGGTATGATTGTCGGTAGTGGAGCAATCGGGTTGGTGTTGGAATCCCCACTGGCCTTCGCAGAGCGCCGAGTGAACGACAAGAAGGCCGTGCGTCTGCTTGCCACTCAATTCAGCAACTCGGCTTACCATGGTGCTGCATGGAGACGAACCACGTTGGTCAGGAGCTTGTGCGCTTCTTGTAGAGGGAGACTTTAGTATCATTCATGAAGATATCGCTCACAACGGAGTCTACTACAGTCATGAGACAGGTATCAATCCATCGGCAAAGTCTTCGTGCGCTTACACGGAGGTGACGGCATTGCGTACGACTTTCGGCTCGGAGCTGGCCGCTCAGCTTATGGTCACGGACACAAAGGGATTCACGGGACACCTTACGGTTGTGGCCTTCGAGGACGTGGCAGCGATTGAGGGTCTCCGTCATGGACGCGTACTGCCTGTGGCGCATTTTGAAGCCCACGACCCGAACCTGGGCGAGACTCCTCTTCGTCTCGCTCCCGGAGGTGCCTACGTCCACAAGTATGCGATTCGCTCCGCTGCCGGCTCGCAGCTCGCGTTCTCACTCGCAAATTACTGTTAGCAACACTTTTCTGCCTCATTGAAATGATAGATACAAAGACGTTTAAGCTCTCGAACTCTGGGCTATCGATTTGACACGGATCATCTCATCTTCCATAGCCTCTTCCAGTCTCTGGAAGGGGGAAGCGCGTGCTAAAAACTCACAGACCAAACACGCACTTATCTTCAGCTCCGCCTAGCAGAGTTACCATACCATACCAACCAACTTGCAGTCTAGAACTCGACGGACACGTTACTCTCCGTGCGCTTCTGGCGGAAGCTGTCGGCCTCGTTGCCCCACACGTCACGGTTCGCGTCATTGCTGTTGGCAGGGCTGGGGCCGCCGCTGAACTCGAACGGGGTCTGCTCGCTCGACATGGTGCTAGACATGACCCCAGTGCCGCCCAGAATGCTGTCCGTGCGACGGATGCTGCTGTCGGCATCAATATCGATCGACGATGGGCTGCCGTAGCTGGCAGGAACCATTCCAGCGGCCGCTCCTGCACCAGCAGCGTACTGCGTCGACGTGGTGCTCGCGTGGTTGCTGCTGTAGCCACTCGCCCCGTAATTGTTGTTGTAGTTGCTGTTGTAATGGCTCTCGTATTTGTTCCCGTAGTTGTTGTCGTAGTCAGTAGACTGAGCAGCATACGCCGTGGTCGCTGAGGATGCGGAAGGCGGTGGAGCCATACTGGCTGGTTTATTGGGCGAGAATGCTGCATCCTCGTCGTCCGAGTCCTCATCGTCCTGCTTCTTCTTCCACACGACAAAGCCTGCGACGGCTACTAACACGATGGCGCCACCTACAAGGCCGAGAATCAAGCCTAATTTGCTTCCGCCTGAGTTCGAGTCGGCGCTCGCAGTATTAGACGACTTGGAGCTGTTTTCGTTGACCGGATCCGTCGTCGTAGACTTTGTGGTAGTAGCAGAGGTGGCTGCATTTGTCGGGGCAACCGTCGCGCTCACACTGGGGTGCCCGTCCTCCGATCCAGAGCTCTCAGGATAGCTTTGAGCCGTAGAGTTAGATATTCCTGAGGCAGAAGCAGAGGAAGACTTAGATACGTACGACGTAGAGGAGTCGCTGGCCGAAGCACTGGATCCATCTCCACCCGAGCTCTCGCTGTTCGATGAGGAAGACGACGACGACGACTTGGTAGGCGGCTTTGTCGTCGGCTTGGTAGTCGGCTTGGTAGTCGGCTTGGTAGTCGGCTTGGTAGTCGGCTTGGTCGTCTTCGACGTGCTCTCACTGCTGCTCGAGTCCTTAGAAGACGATGAGGTCGTAGTTTTCTTCTTTGTAGAAGTGCTACTGCTCGTCTTGGCGGAGTCACTACTAGAAGAAGAAGAAGACTTCTTCTTAGTAGAGCTCGACGCCGAAGGAGCGGTGGCCTTGGAGCTCTCCGACGTTCCTGCCTCCTCTGATCCTGTGCTGCTCTCTTCTTCGTCTGATGACGTCGTCAGCGCTGTATTAATCAACGAAAGTACCCGAGTCAGTCTTCTCCCTCCCTACAAGAAACCAGACACTGTTACGTACTTGCAGGACACTCGGTCGTGTCGCTCGGACATTCTCCATCGTCTTCGTACGCGTAGCAATTGTACTCGGTCCAGGCTCCAATCGTCGACCATATCGAATCGCTATCCTTCTCATTCAAGCATCGATTGCACTTCTTCTCTGTCCGGTTGCACACCTTTGACGACGACCCGTTCACGTAGCACTCTTCGGCCTTGGTGCAGATCGAAGACGCCGAGTGCACCGCAGTTACCTGCACAGCGACTATTTCAAAATTCGTGAGTTCACAAGCCCCTAAACACTTATTTTTTTCCACCCAGCCAGCCACCCACCGGCGATTAATGCTGCTAGACAAACGTTGCGCCCTAACATGGTGAGAGACGAAGTTGTGGTACGTCGCTGGTCACGACGTGTAAGTTGCTACTGCTACCGATGAAGCCGCTGTAGGGGGGGACACAGGACTCAGGGTCTCCCGTGGCCCTAGAAATTGTTTGAAGAAGCCCAGGCGGTGCGACGAACCACGACGATTTTTTTTCTAATGGAAGAGGCGGTGGCGGCAAGCCAAAAGAGACTTGGAAAAACTGGCTGTTTCGGCTCAGTAAATTACTGAGTACAGTTACCCTAACTGAGGCGACATATGGACGATAAAGTCGGTCCAAGCGGACGACAGAAGACCCAAAGTCTTGCCGGAGTACCCAGTTTTAATGGGCAACAACTTAAATTTCATGTAGGTTCAACATCACAACAAGAAAAACTTTAAGCCTACCGTCGTTCAAGTGGGACAATCTCGTGAATGACGAGGACAGGCGAAAGTAGAGGGGGGAATAAAACACTGTGCAATCGTTGTTTACTGTGGTTAGCCTTCTCTCACACTCGCTCGCCGAGCTGTGAGTTATGCTGATCAGCGTGTGCAGCGTAGCTAACCACTCGACACATTTCTGTATCTCGCCGCCCCTCTTGTCTCTATGATAGAGATGGAGTCTATCTGCTCTCTCCAACTTGAACCAACGACTGCGTTTCCTGTTGTCCTCGTCCAGAAATCACAGCAAAAAAACGGCTGCAAACCTGGAACAGGCACGTGGTCCAACCGCGGCCAACAAAACCAAGGCATCGCACAACAATTTTATTGTTTTGGTTCCAATACAGTATTTCAGACGACGAGAAGTCGATGTTACTGAGGCTCGACAATAAACTCCATTCGGTGTTCATAATAAGTAATATACCTTCATGCTGACGACGATGAACAGCACAAGCTGCGCAAATTCAAAACCTGCAACCTGTGCCAATACATGTACTCCAGACGAGTACAGGGGATACTCGTTGGCGTGGCCACAAAAAAAGATGCAACTATGTTGCCGACTTGAGGTCGACAAGGAGATGAGAAGCGTATACACCACTATTATTAGCATACCTTTGGAATTGACATGAGTATACCTATGTACTTTGCCCAAATCTACATCATTGTCGGAAATTTAAATGTTTTTCTTCCACCGAGAATTGTCTACTGTCCATTAGATAAGCAGATGATCACCCGGTTCCGACATCCCTCACTTTTCCGACAGTTACATAAATATGCGAAAAGAAGGAGGTGTCGTAATATATACTGTCCCTGTCCATAAACCACCCCCCCTCTAAATATTCACTTCGCTCGATGGTGACTGAGCCTTAAGACCCTTGTTCAGGTGCCAACACACGTTCTGAGCTCTAAACACTAGCGATTTTATTTGGCCAATAGAAAATGGTACAATGTACCGATTTAGGCTGGTTCACGTTCCGGAACATCAGTTTCGGCATACCAAAACGAGCTGTGTCAGCCACAGCACACCTGTGCCATGGATGACGAGACAGCAGCAATCATTGCTGTAGTCACTAGTGGGTGTTCATGTGCCTCTATCGCTGCAATAGACAAGCGCAGCATTCGTGCTTCGCCGACTAGCACCTCGACATTTCGAAATCGGACGTTTGAGCAACCGATGCATTTCTTCCCTTTATCGTCCTTGAAACGCAAGCGAAGCAGCTCTGTGGTCATTGCGTTGCTCCACTGCAGCCGCTTGCCAGCCCTCTGTTTGGGTTTTGAAGCGCGAGTCTTTGTGTGCCCCTTCTCACCAGTCTCTTCTGCAGAGCTGGTCAAGAGTGACATGAACCCTCCTTTGAGCCCTCGTGCGGCACTTTGACTCGCAGTGCGAGGCTGCTGCTTCTGCAGTCCACTGGCCTTGTTGGAATATTGCGTGGCGCCACAGTGCCTGCCCCTTGGTTGGCTTGAGACGGCGGGTACTGAGCTTCCATCAGCTCGGCGGCGGTGGGCGGGTCCGCGTACAGCGAGAAGCGCTGCACGTTGTGGGCGCCTTCCATTTGAGCGCGTTTTCTCTCTGTTTCCTGATATGTTATGGTTGGTGGCGCTTCTCCGATTGCTAGCTCACACGTGGGCAATGCAAGGCACCGCAAGCTGACGAATGGAGAAAACGCTGTCAAGGTGCCAGCTCACCTACACATATGTTGGCTCAGAACATGTGCTGGCAATTGAACAAGGCCCTTAGGGACCGCTACGGCTCTCACGCGACGCCTCCACTTGTCGGGCAATGTTGAGCCTGGGTTTGCACCCACGTGCTACGCACACGGCATACAAACCACAGGCATGCCCCCCCCCCCCTGCACTCACTTTTGTAGCATGACATCCGTCCTCAAATTGGTCCAATGATAATCCATCATTGATCCTACATACTTTAATTTTATAAATTTGGCACATTGTCGTATCACCACCACGGACTAACCGACTGCCAGGTCTGTACAGTCTATAGGATTGCGACGCACCAACTAAATATATGCTACGACGACAGACAGCAGGACAACCCCTGCCAGGCAGGACTCAGTTGCAGGGAAATCGTAGAAACGTATGAGCACCTGTTCTGGGTCTGCCCAATGGCTCAAACGAACCGGGCGAAGCTGATCACCGTTGGACCGGAAAGGACTGGCAACCAGGCAAGATAGAATTGTGGAAGCTCAACTGCGCAATGTGAAGGGCACCGAAAGGCCTGGCACATGGCGGAACACTCGTTCGACGCTGTTTACCCGGGCAATCTGGACGGGTTCGCGAAAGAATGGGATTGCAGGTGGATAATACTATGCTCGGTCGGCCTTGATAGGTTATGGACACAACAAATAAACTTGGTCTTCAGGCAGCAACCGACGCAGGAAACAACGAGTGTGAGAGGCTTTTGGACGGCCGGAAAAAGATGGCTGAAAGCGATTGGAACTCCGGAAAGCAGAGACAGCAATACCTGGGGTTCAGCTCTCAACGTGCCTGATCATCCTGCCTCCCCCCTCCCCCACCCACCCCGTTGGGGGTTTACACGAGTCGGAACCGAGAACAGGCACTGGACCGCCCGCCGGACCTGCTCAGTTGGCTACGTAGATACCAGAGATCTTCCAACTAATTAAGTAAATAGACACTCTGAATCTCTTTAAATTTGGCACATTGTCGAAAGATTTGCACTGTGGGCATAAAGTTTGTATCGTTCCCGCCTAAGTACTGTCGGAAGTGAGGATATTCATCCATACCCTTTTCGTTTATTAAATTGCCCATTCTGATGGGTACCATTTTTAAGACGAACGGGACGCATTTTGATAGGTTTTGTATCGTGTTCATGCCGGCGGAGGAAGCCCAATCAGCACGTGCTCCATGCCCGCTCTTTGCTGCCGGATGGTGGTCAAGACAAGACCATCAAACTTCAACGTCGTTGCTGGATATGTGGCGACAGTTCTGGTGTTTATTTTGCCACGCAAAAGCGACGCGATTATGCATCGGAGTGCATGTGTTACGATCCCGTTAATTAAGGAGCAAGATTAAAGCGACAGTGATCGCGCTGCCGACAATATGGCGCGCGTATCCTCTGGCTGAAGTCGAGTGGCCGCTCGCAACGTCGCTGTTGCTGGCAGTTGATGAGCCGTCTTCAAGTTCCGTGTCTGCATTGACGTCGAAAGCGGCGTCCAGCACGTTTCTAGCAGCTTGGTGTCCGATGTACATGACGAAGGCGTATGGGTTGACTGTCCCCTCCTTCATCAGACTGGCGTCACTGAGGTAGATATTTTGCGTGCCGATGACTCGGAAGGACGCGTCTGCGCACCGCGAGGCATCGTCGGCGTCATCCGCTGCTGTATAGCAGCTTCCTCCGAAATGATGGCTCACACTGCCGGCGTTGTCGCTGACCCAGCTCGAAATGTCGATACCGGTAGCTCCACCGCCAGAGGAGTCCCCAAGAAAGACGGAGCCGGCGTCTGTCATGGTGGTAATCATCTTGTCCGCGTACATCTCCATAGCTGCTACGTCCTTCGGAGTCGATAGATACCAAGATCCGTTGGTCGCCACGCTGAAGGAGTTGCCTTTAACACTAATTTCGTCTCGTGACTCTGGATTGTTGATCAGTAGCGCGAGTGTGTAAGCCTCATTTGTCTCGTAGTCGTCACCATATCCGTGAGGAAGTACAGTCGTTTGGAACTCGTATTCTCGACCGCTAATCTCCACTGTCTCGTAGGCCGTCAGCACTGGACCAGGGATCGTCCAGGGGCCTGTCTGGTTCTTCACGAACTGTGCAATGGCATCTGGTGGTCGCTTGGTGTTCAGGAACGACACCATCCCAGAATGGGTAAACGAGGCGTAAACCACCGCAGCGTCGAAAACGGCCTTGCCTACAGCCTCGTTGACCACCCACGCATCTTGCCCGCCAACGCCATCAAATGAACCTGCAGCGGCGAGCGCTTCAAGGTGCTCCTGAGGTCCGATCCCGCTCTGCATCAGCAGCTGCGGTGTACTCAGAGCTCCAGCTGCAACGACCACGACGCCGCGGTCGGTCAATGATACTTCGGTTCTATCTCCAGTCTCACTTCGGTACACGACTCCTGTTGCTTTGCCTTGTGTCTGTTGAATGTACAGCACCTTCGAGTTGACAAGCAGCTTGACGTTGTCTCGGCCCTCCATTTCCGAGTAGAAGGTCTTGGCAGGCGAGTCCCTCAGCCCGTTTTTGATAGTGTAGGGTGGGTGTCCATATCTCTTGTACTTACTGTTCCTAGCCTCGTCGTCGTTAAGTGTCTTGAAGGAGTATCCGATGCTATCAAGCGCCGAGCTGACGATGTCGAACGCTTCTAGCAAATAATATTCACCATCTGCAGACGGTGTCTCCGTGTACGAGGACAACTCCTCGACGGCATTGAAGCCATCATTCACTAACTTCGCGCTGTATGGCCACGTCGCTTTGGTCAAGTAGTCGTCGGGTGTGCGGAAGTATTGCACGGCACTGATCGACGAGCACCCGCCGAGCAGTTTGCCCAGCCAAATGGACGATAGGTCGATCCAGTCTACGCGATAGGCCTCGTTCTCGCTGTTGTAGATGGTACTGTCGAACTCGCCCGGGATGTCGAACTTGGTCCAGCCTGTTGATGCCGAGTACGACAAGACGTCTGTGCCGCCCGTGTTTTGGAGCGACACGTTGCCAGCCTCGAGCAACAGCAGCGACAAGTCGGATCGACGAGTAAGGCGCTCAGCTGCCACGAGTCCACCTGGGCCAGACCCCACAACGATCACATCGTAGGCGTCGCTGCCTACAACTCCACACACCAGACCAGTCACCCAGAGCACCAGGATTAGAAGCTTCATTTCAACAGTCTCAACTGTCCTCATCACCACGCAAGTCAAAGCGCAACTGACACGCATGGATCAAGCACAAGGTGGCCAGCACCGAACCCATCGGGCAGTGGACACTTCAACTACTGTAGTTGAAGTTGCTCGCCGATATGGCTACACTTCTGTTGCAGTATCACTAATGAAGGGGTTGCACGTCGTACATTTCACTAAAACTAATCTATGGCTAGTCTACAGCACCCGCTACCTTCGACTTCTCAGTCATCTCTCACAGAACGGGTGAGGGCATTTGGTCACGCAGCTGGCGCTTGCCTATGGACATGGCTCGCCGTCGAGCATGCCGCTCCACGTTGAACGGGATATCGATAGGCGCGTACTCGGACAGATTTGTGTACGTCTGCGCCTGCATGCCTGGTTTCTCCTGGATGAAATTCATGAGCAGTCTGGCCACGTCGCTGGACTTGTCGCTCATCACGGCCGCCAACATGTGATTGAACTGCTCGATGCGGTAATTGATGAGCGCGTGGCGCGTGGTGAACATGGTGAACATACCGCCACTAGGCATTGGTGGCAGCCACGGACGTCCCGCCAGGTTGAACTTGACGGCGTTAAGAGGTAGCACCGCGTTGTTGTTGTAGCTCGATACTCCTCCGTTTGGCCGGAATTCCTCGGTCAGCGCAGCGGGGGCACTGCTCCTCGTATCGCCCTCCGCTTGAGGGTTGATGCTGTCTTCACTGATCCAGGACCCTCTCCTCTGGTCTGTTCCGTTTGGCCCACGTCCGTCGTCCGTCCGCATTGGCGACCAGAGCGGTGAGGCCTCAGGTATCGACCTGTTCAACGGATTGCAAAGCAGTGACGAGTAATAGAGCCCGAAGCCGATGCTGGTACTGCTTCGAGGGCGTTGCGAGGGCATGAACTTGGCCAGTTCCTGGTGGAACTTGCGGAAGTCGTTGAAGCGACGCCGTACCACGTAGCCCTCAAGCGGCATCTCCCAGGAACGCACCTCCAGCAGATAATACACGACGTTGTCCGAGCCGTGCATGTGTCCAACAACCACGACGCTCTCGTAGACGGTGCCAGACGTGCTGCAAAAGCTGAGACGCGGCTCCATCGCCGCCGAGTCCGAGCGATAGCGTGTCATGCCCGACACAGCCCCCAGGGATCGTTGGCGCAGCGGGAGTCCAGGAGGTCTCGTGGCGTCCGCCGCCAATGCTGCTCGACTCTCTGGACTGGGATTGGACTCGTTCTTGGCTGAGATGTCCGTTGCTGGCCACGCAAAGCCTCCTCGGTGCCTCATGACGTCCACGTCGCCCATTGCGATCTGCGAGCAAGTGGCTGATGCCTGGCGAACAAGTGCACGATTGACGACGAGAAATCTGATACGGAGCTGAATTGCACACGTGTGGCTGGCGACGCTTTTCGCTTGACGACCTGATTCCTATTGCTTACACAACTGAGTTAGCGAACTGGAAGCGCGGCACGTGTTCTCAGTCACTTGCACAGAGAGAAAGCTCGAGTGAGTTAAGTAACGAAGGCAACGAGAGCTGCCAGCAGCACGGGTAACGCCGGCGGCTGCGTCGCGGGAGTACCCATCTTTGTGAGCAAAGAAGAGGACTGCGGAGAAGATTCGGGGTCGCCGTCTTGAGCCCAAAACTTGACGGGACGACTCCATGAAACTTGCGATACTTTTCGCGCCGTCCCTGGCACTGCCAGCCTGGCACGGGACTCGCTGCTTGCTGAGGCCCGTCCTGCTTGCTGCTCGTGATGCTTTGGGGCTCCCTATGGTCTGCATGTACTTCAGCCAAGCGATTCGAAACGCCCCCATGCAAATCGAAGGTGATGTGAGTTGAAGTGCTCGGCAAAGGCAGCCGCGTGAAAAATTATCGTGTTTGGCGTTACCACTGGTAAATGATTCAATGGTTGCACCACCATCCGAGGTGCGACTGCAACAACAGCTCGTCAAGCTGTTCTCGGTGATCGAAAGTGTTTCGACACTTCCGTGTCGGCGGCATGATCAGTAGAAAAAAGTATTGCGCGTGGCGTGGCGCTCGATGCCCCTGAAGCGGTCCTCCTTGCCCACGCGCCACAGGTAAAAGTCCAGCTCGAGTGTGCTAATGCGGCCCTTGCTCTCCGTCACGATCTGGTCGCACGCCACAAGCGCGGCGGCGCGCAGCTCGCACTCTTGCTGGCCCACAGGCAGCTCTTCACCGCGGTTGATCAGGCTCTCCAGCTCCGCGTCGTACTATTGGGAGGTTAACACAAAGCAACGAGTGGTCATTAAATGATTGAAGACCAAAATGGCAGCTCCCTCTTTACCTCAAGAACGCCCAGAGCGTGCAGTACACACGGCAGAACCTGTACAAAAACAAACAAGCGCGCAAGTTCAGCAACAGATCGGGTCTTCACATCAGGTAACCTTATTTTACGTTGTCGCTCATAGCCGTCAGCGCGTTGATGTCTGTGAACGTCAGCTTGGGCTCGGTATCCTGTAGTACACCGTCCAACGGTTGTTAGTTTGGACATCGGCCAATCGTTCAGTCATCAAGATTTGCAGAAAGTCTTCACCTTGAACCGACGGTGAATGCATGCGACGGCGAGTTGTGCCCTCTTGAGAAGATACACTTTCTCCCCATGGAACTCGTAGTGGTCGTCAAAACCTGGGAATGTCGCGACAAACTGGTCCACGAGGTATTCTGCGCTGGCACTGGAGCCGACAGCTTCCTTGTCCTCTACGTCATCAGAGTTTGTTGGCGAGAGGTTGGACAGGACGAACGCTCCGAAATTTTCCATCTTCAGGTCCACCAGCTTCTGTCCGCTCTCATTCAGGATCTATAGCCGACAGTACCCACCGGTCCATTGGAAGAGATTAGCATTCCATCGCTCAATTTTGATACTGGAGTGCGTTAATATTGCTTACCTTCTGGATCATCACCGCCAAAGGCTTTAATGGCCCCTAGATCCATTTAAACAGTCAAACATGAGCGTGCCCAATGCAACAACATTACGTATTCAAGCCACTATATAGTGTGCACCGTACCGGCTTGGCCATGTAGATGCCAGGAGAAACCTCCTCGTCCTTCTCCAGTGGGATGCTGAAGTAGTTGGCCACCAGGTCAATGGTTAAGTGCTGCATGAATTGGGCGTCCAGTTTGGGTACCGAGATGTACATGCCAATAAGTCCGAACACCTGCAAAGCAACATACACAGCCATTAGTGTCCATACACATCCAATAGCCCGGAAAGCTGCTCACAATGGTGTCGTGCGCTCCTCGATCCGCGTACTTGTGCAGATCCTTCCGGAAGCCGCTACCGAAGTTCAGAAGCCCATACAGCGCTGCAATTCATTGTCATACACTCGCACACAGTCAGCAACGTTCAGAAGCCTCTCTATCTCACACCCACGCACTGAGGAAGTTGAGCTCGTCCTGCTGCGAACGGAAGTTGAGAGGGAAGTTCATGGGCTCCGCAAGCTTCTCGAACTCGTTGGCGTCCAGCTCCGACTCGAACGCCCGCACCTTGTCCATGTTGATGCGCACAGATGAGGACTCGTGCGCCACCAGCTTCGCGCATGAAGGCCGCACGCGCGCCAGCAGCGAGGAGGATGCAGCAGAAGTAGCCATTGTAGTGTATTAACCCAGGCGGAAATGATTATAGCACTTTTTCAGTCGTTAAGTTCGCAAATGACACCACGTTAAGTTCGCATTCCGCCGCCTCCTCCCAATTGAGGCCCAGCACCAAAAGTACACCCGCACTAAGGAGAAACCTCCGCGCCGACCTCGATCCCCTCACCCCCGTCGCGATGCTGGAGATCCGAGAGCTGCGACCGCTTCTGGCTATACTCAATGTACGTACTTCATAGTCGGCAGTCGCGCTGCGTCTCGAGGACGTCCTAGGATCCTTGCAGAAAGGGAGAGAGACTCGTAAAGTAGCTGGGTCTTCCTTTACCCGAGGAGGGCATGATAGAAACGAGCATTAGAAATGAATAATGCAGTTTCTAACGAGGTGTACATGACGTTCTGCAGGAGGATGACAAACCGCTGGAGCAGGTGACCAGCATGTTCCTACGCACCTTCACCAAGAACGACCACTTCAAAGTGGGCTGCACCATCTGCATCCTGCTGCAGGACAACCTGCTCACCAGCTCTCAGGTCCGAGATCTCTCAGCAAAATATTACTAGATGCGGAGAGACTGACGTTGGCGTGGTTATTGTTGTGTCTATCTGTTGCAGCGCATCGTTGGCTTCTCGATCTTGAGTGATCTATATCGTAATGAAGGCACCACGACGAACCCGTTCTTGCCCGTGTTCCTTGATGCGTTGGAGAAGGGCAGCGACCAGTGCGAGAAGAAGTTCATCGTGCATTTGCTGTCGACACCAGGCGCCACTCGCGATGTACGTAGACGAAGTGAATCGCTGATAGAAGAGGGTGATACTGAGTGCTGTTGGCGCTGTGCTTGTGGTTTGATGCAGGCGAGCAAAAAGACAGCGAAACAGTTGATGGGCGAGTTCCGAGCGAATCCGTCGCAACCGGTTTTGTTTGATGTGGAGGCCATGAGGAACAGCTACTTGGAGCGCACACCATCAGTGCCGCAATTCCGTGCAGCAGGGATCCGAAATGTGATAACAGACACGGAGTTTGACTTGCAGGAGCACGTGAACAATGGTGCCAATCTGCAGGTGCCCCCGAATGAGGTCAGTTCGTTGAACTTGCCGTGCTTTGAAGCGCTGTCGTTGGAGGAAATGAGCTTGCTTAGTGATGCGGAGGCAACGTCCGGTACCCCCGCAGCTTCGTCGTCTTCTGCTGCGAGCGCATCGTCTACAGGATCATTGTCTCTACTGAGCTTCGAACCGACTTTTATGCGTCTTCCCCCGCCAATTCTAGAGCCGGATATGACTGAGTTGATTTGGTTGAACCCAGACTACTGCCCGACGTTGTTGTGGGACTCGACGATGTTGGACTCGACGCACGGTATTGCTCTACGTGAGCTCATGCTACGTGCATTTCAGAAACCATTAGTGCCATCACTGCAGCAGAAGGTGCTGGCAGAGCTTGAAGCGGATCCGAAGCTCGTGTATCATTGCTCGCTGACGCCACAGCGATTGCCAGATCTCGTGGAAAACAACCCGATGCTGGCCATCGACTGTCTGTTGAAGCTTATGTCATCCAACCAGATCACAGAATACCTGTCAGCGCTAGTGAACATGGATATGTCACTACACTCGATGGAGGTTGTGAATCGTTTGACAACGGCCGTTGATTTGCCGACAGAATTCATCCATCTGTACATTTCCAACTGCATTTCGTCGTGCGAAAACATCAAGGACAAGTACATGCAGAACCGTTTGGTGCGCCTTGTGTGTGTCTTCCTGCAGTCGCTGATCCGTAACAAGATCATTAACGTGCAGGTACGTCCAGTAATAGTTTTGTTACTTGAAATTTCAGGGCTGTTCTCTTCTAACGCAGACTTTGTCATTTTGTTCAGGACTTGATCATCGAGGTGCAGGCTTTTTGTATCGAGTTTAGTCGTATCCGCGAGGCAGCTGGGTTGTTCCGCTTACTGAAGACGCTGGAGTAATAGGCTCAGGTTCCAGCGAACACAGCAAGGCTCGTGCAGCACACAACACGAAAAAAAAAATCAAAGAATGCGAAGGCTAGTGCGGCTCATGGTGCGTGAGCCCTCGTAAAGTAGAAGTCTGTTGGCCATTCCAGTCAAGTTAAGTTCAGCGTTGTCTACAATACTGTAGATATCTTCGGAGCAGCCGGTCATGCTGGAGTTTTCTGTCCATCGTAGGTGACATTGATGTTTGTGTTTGCACCAGTTGTCTAAAAGAGTGGAATCCCCGCGCAGAAGCGCATCAAATCGCGTGTGAGTAGTCCTTCGATGTCGTGCGAGTCCGTCTGCACATGAGCACCGTTCAGTACACGTACAGCATTCCGTAGGCACCGCGTGTACCGCCGAAACTTGGCGGTCGTACCTCATCTTCCCATCTTGTGGTCATCGCGTTCCATTGGTAAGTGCGCAGACCGGAAACCTGGAAACGACCAATACAAGTAGAAATGAGCTGTCAGCAGGAACTTGGATCCTCAAACGTCGACGAAGCTTCTCACTGGAGATAAAAACTCGATTTGCTGGTTGGAACACAGCACCTTGATCACGAACTCCTTGGCATTGGTGCGAATGACGAGCTCTCCATCTATTCCGGTGATCAACCACCACAGATAATTGATACAAAGGTTAGCATCCCGCCCCCAACACCAATCTAGACACACTGAAGTGTTTATCATCAGCACGCACTGCCGTCACGCTGGAGCTGGAACTCGTCGTTAATCGGCGGATGGAGCGGCTCCATCGCAGTCTGCACGCGGTCCAGGAACTCCGTTGACAGTGTCGCGAACCTGTTCAGCGCCTTTATTGTCAGATCTTGTCCTCTATACTAACGGTACTCACTGCCACTCACCTGTCTTTAGACATCTTGGGCTTGAGACGGCGACGTCGCATGCCTCCTGCGGCCGGGACCGTGATCTTCGGCCGCGTCTGCAGCGCTGCCAAGCGGCAAACGCTGCAACGTCAGTCATAGCCACACATACATCACATTTTCATTGAGCCGCAGTCCGTCAGACGCGCATAGGAGCCGTCAGTAATGTGTGCGTACCGAGAGCCGCACGTCGACATGAGTGCTCGTCGTAGCATGATGCCAAATGGAACGCTAAGTACGCTTTAAGTACGCATGATCTCACTTCAATTTCAAAGTTATCAGGCTCTCGTAGAGCTCTTGAGTTCCACGGCTGTAGGTGGGTCTTCTATTGAGTCCTTCTCACGTAATTGGTGGGAGCTGATGGGGAGGGCCACGCTCAGCAGTGCAGCGGTGAAATGGCCTCGAATTCTTCGTAAGCGGCGAAAACGTCTTGCTTGTCTTCCAGTCTTCGGCTGGAGTGTTCGTGTCTCGTCTTGGCGGCTGGAGGCACGTCTTGCGGTTTCCGTGGCTTGGGTAGTGCAGCTGTACTTGCATTTGGAGTTGCCGTTGTGGAGCTAGAGCTGCTGTCTCGCATTAATTTGCGTGCCTGACGAAGGAGATACCCCTTGCGGTTGTGCTCCTTCTTCTCTGTGTTCGGTGCCGGAAATCCCTTTGGAAAAGCTGCAGCACATAGCACAAGTTGTGAGAAGCGGGTCAGTAGATAAAGATAAAAGGATGAAGAACCTGGTTGCTTGCGACTGGTAACTGGGATGGTTGGCGCGGTGCTCGTGCTGGGGTTTAGGCTGAGAGTCGGCCAGTCCATTGAGCCTTGTACTCGTCCGAGCTCGCTACTTTGGAGCTGGTGATAGCTGTGTTTGAGATCGATTTCAGGTGTTTGGAACCGCTCGTCGAGGTGCCCCAGCGGCGGTTTTGGTGCATCTTGATGCTTTTTCTCTGCGTCGTCACGTCCGAGGACTGCTACCGGATATGGAGGCAAGAATGGCGAGCCGTTGCGCGAGTTTTCCCATGTAGGAGGCAGCACTCTTGGCCCAGATGATATCAGCGCCGCTCTGTCGAACTCCTGGGCGCTGTGCTGCTCGGGAAGTGTTGCGTAGTCTCGGAGCGGGAACCGGTTGTACCCGCACCACATCTCGGTCGCGTTTTGAGCCTCTGAGCCAGGACCAGGGTGCACCTGCACCAAGCCAGAGGGCAGCATCACTACGTGTGGGTAGTACGGGCTCCAAATGTCTGGGTTGACAATGCTGACAGCTGGTCTAGAGTCGACACCAGCGTGAGCAGGCAGAGGCTTGAGGCCGTGCATGACAAAGCCCACTGTCTCTGGTCGGGGCCACCGCACTTCTCCCGTGTAGCTGTGCAGGTAGTAGACCAGGTTGCGCTGTCGGTCGTGGAACAACTGCCAGCCAAACGCGTCATCTTCGTCCAATCTGTCATCACCACGTGCAGTTAGGTCATAAAACTACGATGGTGATATTGGGGCTCATACGAGTCGCTGGAAGCTCAGGCAACGTGATTGCAACGTGGACACACTCAACAAACATATCGGCTAGCTCCTTGTACTGCTACATACCCAGATTGCGAGCGTGTAGGCTTCAAACTCGCCATCTTTGCGTACGTCTCCAATTTTGTGTCTTTCCTCTTAGTGTTTGAGTTTCTTATTTGCCTTTTTGTAAGGCAACTCGGTCAATGGCGTATCAATGCCTACAAGTTGAAGTGCGGTTCAAAGCCCAATACAAACTCCTAGATAAAAGAAGTTTGCCGCGAAAGGACGTACAAAAACTTGGGACGGAAATCGATGACGTCCGGAGCTAGTGACCTTGTTGTCTCCATCCACAGTAACAGAAGCAGACCGGGGTCGGGTGTAGCCAGCCGTGAATCTAACGCTACAGCTGGGGAGGGTCAGACCAGTGAGGGTGAAGCTTTAGACCCGACTCCGACGGTCAAGCTGGCAACTTTGACGCTGACTGATCGGTCGACGTACCATGGAGAGATCAATGATGGTGCATATTTAATTATCTGCTACTATGTTTGACATTTTCTAGATCTGCTGATGATTCTATATTGCAGAAGGCGTTCCGGACGGCATGGGGATTCTCCTCTCGGTGTTTGGAACCACGTATTCTGGTGCAGTGAAGAACGGCAAGAAGCATGGAGAGGGGGTGGAACTGCAGAATACTGGAGCCATCTACTCTGGGGAGTTTCAGGATGGCGTAGCGAGTGGGTATGGCATTTATGTCGGTACGCTTGGGGACAAGTATATCGGGCAGTGGGAAGATGGCGGGCGTCATGGCGTGGGGGTGAGCGTGGACGCCGAAGCTGTCATGACCATATCATACTTCAGCATGGACGAACCAGAGCTTTCAAACTTCGAAGACATTACACGTCCTGTTCTCTCGTGGGAAGAAGACGTGCAGCCCCACGTCCTTCGTGCTGTGCTCGCTGAGAAGAGAGCGATTCGCAACCAAGAGATCGCACGACAGCGCCACATCGACGCGGTCGTTCAGGAAATGATTACAGTCGGTAACGTGTGTTCTTGTGCTTGGTTGGCCAATCCTGTTACCCTCTCATCGAAATTTCTTTCGCGATCTCGTTTCATTTGCTTGTCTGTCTTTCAGGATCGGAAACTCTTAGCACGATTGAAGCAACTAAAGCGTTTGAGTCCAAGGGAGAGCTGGAGACCGCAGAGTTCATCGGCGATCAAAGTGAGCAGATGCATGCAGTCAATGTCATCGTCCGGGAGCTGAAGGTCACCGAGGCGCAGCTCCTCCAGCGCCAAAAGAAGCTGCGAGTCGAGATCACGGCCAAGCGAGATAAATTAACCTTCGTGACCAAGTATAGCGCGCTTGCCGAGACACGCCAGGCTCAGGTCCGAGAGGCACAGCACACATTGGCCACAGTGCAGCGGCAACTGGATGCGCTACAAGTCCCCGACACGTACGTGAGGAATATTAGCCAATGGGAGGGAGTATAAATTCGGTAAGATAACGGTTGCAGCAGAAACGGCACTCTTCAATTCGTCGCCAGTCGCAGAGACCTCGAAGGCCTCGCACCTCGACGCGTATCGAGCTGTAGACTGCGACTTTCTCTTTGTTCTCAACGATTCCACCGACAGACAAGCAATGGCAAACATGCAGGAGCGTCTCGCCGTGCTCAGCATGAACGTACGTGGCTGTAGAACGGTTTGAAGTGGCCAAACTGGATGTAACGAAGTGTGTTGACACATTCTTTAGATCTTCTGCCGCCCCGAGGGCATCCACAGCGGCCAATGGTTCAAGACTGGCGACTACAAAGACTTGAGAGTGGCGCTGTTGCTCCGTAAGATTGCCAAGTTCGACGTGGTGATCCTCCAGGAGATGTTCGAAGCCGGCCCGAGACAGAAGCGCTTCGTGCGCGAAGCCTACGCTATGGGCTTCCGCTACCATTGCGGCTCCGTGTGGCCTCGACTGTTGGACTCCCATCTCATCGACGGCGGACTGCTGATCCTAAGTCGCTACCCGATCGTGGAGCGCGACCAGCTTGCGTACTCGCAGGGCTCCGGCAGTGACGGAATATGCGCCAAGGGCGTGCTGTACGCTCGCATCCAGCTCTCGCCGGACCTCTCAGACTCGCTCCACGTGTTTACTACACACACTCAAGCAGGCGACAACCACAAGGAGTACAGCATTCGTCTCGCTCAGCTTCAGGAGATGCACCGCTTCATTGCCCGAACGATCCGAGATGACCCTGGAGTGCCTGTCCTCATCACTGGCGACTTCAACCTCGACGCACGACATGACCTCGTACATGACACGCTAACTGAAATAGCGATATCTACACGTTGTCGAGAGAGCAAGGTGTACCAGCAACTTGTGACAGACTTTGAGCGTGTGGTGCGCGAGGCGAGGCTAAACTTTGCGCGAGAGGCGGGGAAACTAGTCGACACAGACAGCAAAGCAGACCCTCTGATGATCGACTTGATGAAGCGATGTGATACGACAAAGCTGGGCGATGAGATTCACCCGATCACTAATGGCGACGGCCACTCTTCACTCACTCACAAGATGGATCCGCTTTCTCCTGAGAAGGACGGCAAGTGCATCGACTTTATGTTTTTCTTCCCGGGCGTCAACGACCAGACCTCAAGTTCTGCGACTCCTAGCACCAGTACGAGCACCGACAGCACGAATGGTGACGAAGGAGAGGGCGACGACGACTGTGCGAGCGTTGAGTCCACGGCAGCATCACGCTTCCGATTGACGCTGGTGGAAAAAGGCACAACGGTCGATCATTGCACCGTGAAAGGAGTCACTGAAGACAGCGTGTCCGAGATCTACAGCGGCGAAGGTGACCGCACTCTGCAACGCCTTTGTCAGCGTCAGCTGCCGATCACACACTTGTCGGATCACTACGGACTGCGAGCCCAGTTCTTGCTGGAAATCACGAACGTGGAGCGCCCGGATGGCCTTCCAATAGGGAAGAGCGAGTCGCTGGCCTCAGTGCTGCAGCTCTACTTCCCTCAGCAGGCCTTCGCGCAACAACCTCGACGTCTTTGGAAATGGAAGCTTGCGTTCGTGCTGCTCACAATCGTTGCTGCAGCAGGCGGCGCCACTCTTGTTCTCATCAGCACTGTGCTGAACGTCATGATGAAGTAAAGGTGAGTGCTGTGTAAACTTTATCAATAGAGGGAAGGTCGCACATCCGTGCTCAACATGAAAATATTGTCGTTATAAATCGTCATGACTTGGTGCTGAACGAACGTCTCGGCTTGACGGTTTCTACTGCTCGCGAACAACGTCCACGCGCCGTCGAAGAGTCGTCTCTTCTCCCTCTATCGCTCACGTGGGTGACATCACCACTGCACTTGGTGGTGGTGCAATTCCTGACAGTCGCACTACTTAGCGAAGGATTTCTCGAAGTATGCAATCAGGTGTTGTGCCACGGCGAACGAGAAGACAAGCTTGGGCCCAACTACCGACAGCTTCGGGATCAGACCCTTGAACAGAGCGCCACTGCCCTCGGCCTTGAGCAGGTTACGCACGACCGTCATGCCGCTCTCGGGCGAGTCAAAGGGGCGCGACTGAATGCGCGTCTTGATCACATCAAGCGGCTGGGCCACTGCACAAAAAAGTCACAAGGAAACACTGTCAGCAGAGATACAACAAGGCAGCTCCGCCACTCAGAAGCACAAAACGTACCGATAATACTGGCCGAGGCACCGGAGATGGAGGCCACAAAGTTCTGGAAAAAGGTAGCGCTGTTGTAGTCCTCGAGCTGGAAGATGTACTCCTTGGCGAGAGCCGAGCCGCCGAACAGGGCAAACGAGCCAGGCGCGTTACGCGCGGCCGTCCATCCCCAGCCACGGTACAGAGCGAAACCCTCCGTCTTGAAGATGTGGGCCACGCCCTTGCCGGCAATGGCGGCCGGGTTGGTCTGCGCGCGGATCTTGAGTACGTCCAGCGGCAGCAGAGCGATCTCGCCGATGCCGATGAGGCTGCCGGCCGTGGCGTGCATCATGGTCTTAGAGTTACGCTCGCCGAACGTGTGCTCGAAGAAGGCGGCGTGGTTCTTGGTCATGTAGTCCTTCACCACAGGCTGGCCACCGAACTTGTAGATACGCTGCGAGACCTTGTAGCCGGCCGCGAAGCCCAGGCCCGGGAACAGCGAGCGATAACGCGCAAACACGGGCTTCTCGTACGCGTCGCGGAAAATGACCTTGTTGAGACCAGAGAGGCCGTGCATGGGCTCCTTGTTGGTCATGAGACGCTTGGCGATCGTGTCCACGGGGTGGAAGATCATGAGCTCACACAGGCCCGAGCACGTAGAGCCGAGCAGACGCGCCGCCACGACGCCGCCCGTGCTGGTCTTCTTGTCGTTCGCGACGGTCACCATTGCTGCTGTTGTCTGTGAGAGCTGGAGTCTGTGAGAGCTGGGTCCGTAAGACGAGGGAAGAGTGAAAATGGCGATCCGAAAACGGACTGGTCCTCCTGACGTTGCTTGATGTAAGATTTTGGTCGTGCGCCACACCACTGGTACATAAGGTATGAAGTTGAAGTAAGGCAAACCCGTTCAAGCACCCGTTACTCGTCAGACTTTTATCTTGAGTTTGTATAGATGGTGGTTACAGGCGGGATCGAGGAGTTTCGGTTTTAGTAATACAGTACATGCAAATGCGCAGTCGGGTGCAGCAGCAGGCAGCAACACCATCCACTGAATTGCAATTTGCCATTTGCACATCATCCTCGCGCAAGACGCTGGTCTTACTCCTGACCAGCAGAGCGAGACGCACACCACCGGATTGAGTGGTGCGAACTGCAGTGGCCGTCCTGTAATAATAGTAGTAACGCACATGGCGTAGGGATGGCTGTCAAAGGCGAGAAGAGGCTTCTTGGGCGGCGAAGGGGTGTTGCCTGTCATGCCGTCGCAGTCGCTCGTTGCTGGCCATTCGGATGCAAGTTAAAGCCGAGCACCCTGCGGTGCGCAAGCGCGTGAGCGCTCGCAATCCAAATCACCGCAATGCTTTGATCAACACGCTCGCCGCTTGTGACAGGTATAGTACAGCAGACAAGCAGCCGCTGCTCTTGTCCGCAACGCTGGTCGTGTGCATGCCTTTAGTTTTGCAGATCCAATACGAGTGGAGCAGCTACTGTTCGTGTCTTTTCCCCTCGCGCGGCATAGCGTTGCTCGGCGCGGTTGAAGTTGTCGTGTATGTGGGCTGCTTGGGTTGTGGTAAGGCTGTGGGTCTGAGGACGACTTCAGAGTCGTCCAGACACGCAGCACAAATTGCCGACTGCGGCGCGCTGGTATCTAGCGGAGCTCTGCCCGGATCTGCTGTTTCTGCTTCGAGGCATGACTCCTTCAGCCCAAGCAGCCCCCGGTTCAACTTCCAGCTGCCGTGTGGTTGCGCCGTCATCTTTGGCGCACGAGTATCTATGCTGCACCTTCAAATCCTGTGTGCAAGTAACCAGATTATTGATAGCAACGGCTGAAGTTGAAACGGCGCGCGTGAATTTACTGCTTGGCACCGCAAATCTTGCGTCTGCTTCCGGTCAGGTTGGCGATAACAGCTCCCCGAACTACCGTAAAGTTGTGCAACCCAGTGTGACAGTTGAGAGTTGAGCCATTCAGTTGCTTCATTACACGCAGTCAACCACCCTTCAGTTCAGCTATCCGGACGCAGCTTACAGCGACGAAGAGGTCAAACAACTAGTCACCATCGCCATCGACTGAGTCTTCTACTTCAGCGGTTTGCGCGCTGCTTGGTCCATCTGCTCGTACAGCTTTAGCCGCGCCATGGTTTTCTCATGTAACTGCTGCTGCACCTCCTCCACCTCCGACGTCTCCGAGAGCTTTGCAAGTGCCTCTGCCAGCTCTCGCTGCTTTTCGCGCTTGTACGCCTCCGGCTCCTGGCTGTCATAAGCTGGCATTGATGCGAACCTCGCGTTGGACTGATCGGTCAGTAAAACGACGTCCTTCCCTTCTACTTCCACCCGGAGCTCGTCCAGCCCCTGCCAACACCACGACGCAGCAGCAGTAGCGGATAATGATAGGTAAGTCATGTCCGTCGTCTTCACGTTAATGCTGTACCACGCACCCGCAGTGCTTTTCTCGACGAAATGGGGCCTTGCAGGCAGATCCCTGTGTCTGGATCGAAGAACGCAGCGTGAGCCTTGCAGTGAATAAAGCCTTCGCAGAAGAAGTCACTGTCATCAAAGTCCAGTTCCAGCATCGCGTGCGGACACCTATCCAAGGCCAAAGAGCGTCAGGTTGCAATCAAAACACGGAGCTGTAGTAGCTCCAGCCGCTATATAAGTATTGACACGCACCTGTTGATGAATGCACGGGGCCGTTGCGTCTTCTCGTTGAAGAAAACGAAGCCAGTGGCCAGGAGGTCTCGACGCCGACGAGTCTTCGCGTCGGTCTTTGGTGCCGCTTCCTCCGACTCTGGAGGGTGCAAAAGGAACTTGATTCCTTTGCCCTGCAGGTCTCGCAGCTCCTGTAACGAGCATAACACGCGACGGCTGGTCGCGGCGGTCGAGAACGCGCGGCCACTTCGACGCAGGAACATGGCGATCGTCGATCGCATTGTGTGTGCGGCTTAGAATGAGCGCTTCCGATTGGTAGATAGACGCGACCACCGAAAGGCAACTTCTTTTTAAATGGCTGAATAATGATATTGGTTGCATTGTTTTGACATGACACACGTCGTACTATCCTATTCGATTATGTTCAGGCTAGTATTGCCGCTGCGCGAGGACAATCAGCGGCGGCAGGGGAGGAAGTGTTCTCTCCGGTCTTTACGGAGAACACCGGAGTGGGTACGCGCAGGTGCATGGAAATCTGCTGCGCGTAGGCGAAGTACGTCTTCACGTGGGTCTTGTACTCGGTGACGGAGCGCTGCACGACAGGCCAGGGCACAGCGTTCACCCAGGAGGATGCCAGTCGAACACGCGCCCGACGCTTAGTCATCTGCGTGTATCGAGTCACAATCTGCTGAAGTGGGACGTCGAAGGCGTCCCAGCTAGCAATACTACCAGTGCGTACAAGTCCTGGGATCTCGAACAAACGAGAGGCCTCGGCACCCATGAGCGCTTCATCCGACTTGGCGCCCAGCACCAGGCGGTTACCCGGGTAAGTCAAGTACAACAGGATGTGGTAGTAGCAGTAGCGCACGTCGCGATTCCAATGCAGGAAAAGCCTCTTTACATGCGTCGCGAGCAAGTCCGTGAGCTGCAGCTGCAACGAGACTGAAAGTCCCATAAAGTTTTTGAGCAGGAACAGTTCTGTTGCCTTAAGGATCTCGAAGTGCTCCGAGTCCAAGAGGCACGAGAAGACGTAGCGTAGCACCTCCACGTCGGCACACGAGTGCTCCTGCTGGGGTTGGCTGTGAGGGTTGGACGTTTCCATAGTCGAGAGCGCCAGAAAGTCTTGCGCAGCTGGTTCATTGATGAAGAAAGCCGGGAACTCCACCATCAGCTTCTCCATGTACTGCAGGCACAGAGTGACGTGGTGAGGTAACATGTAGTTGGTGGACCGTAGAATTGTCATTAAGTATTCGTGGATAAATCCAACGTTCTCGTGCATCATTGACGTCACCTGAACGGCAAAGTATGCGGTCGGCGTGTTGACTTCCTCCAGTCCTCCATCCATCAGCGAAAACGAGTCGCGGAAGGGATGAGGCTCCTTTTCACTTGCTGAGGCAGTTTCGTTGCCAACCTTCTCCTCAACAGCATCTTGCCACTTGGGTTCGCGTTGTTGGAGCTCTGTCTGGAACAGACTCTTGGTGACCTCCAAAGTCGCGGCCTTAAGCAGGTCGGCGCCAGGGATGCATTTCCAATCGGTGCGTCCTAGAACCGGCTGGCCTGTAAGCTGCTCGAAGATTTGCGCGAGGACCAACATGCAGCCGTCAGTGTCGGTCATGAGCTGGTTCAGCATTTCCGCAGATGGCGCCCAGCGGTCTTCACGGTTCACGGTCGTGAGGAGGTTCTGGCACTGCGGGTACATACTCAGGTGCCAGTTGTACGGCGTTAGCCGCAGCTTGTCATCGTTCACCGACCTGCCCCGTCCGCGCGAATTCGCAAACGAAAGGGAAAGCGACCTCGAGCTGCCAAATGCAGTGGATGGCACCAGGTTGGTTAGGTTGTCCAGTATGTGGCTGCGTAGACGCGGAACACGAATATAACTTGTGGCTACGAGCGCGGATAGAAGCTCCTGGTGCTGGTCGAATGGGTTGAATTCCGTGCTGCTGCCGATGGAATCGATAGGACCGTGCACCGTCTCAAAAGCATATTGAAGCGTCGACTGCTGCAGCTCCAACAAGTGGAGCACCGAGTCACAGAGACGAACGTTGTGGTCTTGGCCTCGCTTACACTTTTTCGTCTGGCCAGACGTGTTCGAATACAACGACGCCCGGTTTCCGTTTTTGGCTGGCGTTGAGACACTATGCGACCGTCGCGAGTGGCGAGAGCGCCGTCTCGACAGTCGAGACTTGCCGTGTCTCGCTTGGTCCGTTGGCCTGTGGTTCTTGCACCCACCGTGGCCAGCCGCGACCAGCAGAGCATCAAATTCCTGTCTCCTGATCACCAATGCCAACAGCGTCAAAGCTGCCTGTTCTAGCTGGTGTTTCTTCCCGCTCGCCGCCGCGATTGCGACATCCTTCGAGTGAGCCATCGTGTGTCGCAACGAGGGCTCAGGAGTGGCGCCGTCCGCTAGCACGTCGAGGATCTGCACGCAGCACCCCCACAGCTGCAGCATGGCCTTAGCTGCAGTTTCCAAGGGTATGGGCTTGGCTGAGCGCCTGCTGATCGAGCTGGCAAAGCCGTCCATATCGTCCTCTGTGAGAATAGTAGTGAGCTTATCGATCGTCTTGGTGCTGAAGTCTCCTCTCCAGCGGATCGTCGTCCTGGAGCTGGAGAGCGACTGCTCAGGCCCCTTGTGGCTGGCGCGATACTGCTCACCCGCGGTTAGTATAGTCGTCTGCTCCACGAGCGCGCGTAGCTGCCGAAAGAAGGCAGGCGGCATCAACACCGTGTGCGGGATGCCGTCGCCGTCGCTCATAAGTTTAAAGACGTGCGCGCTCGTGGCACCGCGGAAGCCGCCGCTGCTGCGCGAAGACGCCGAGGACGTGGAACAAGTCGACGAGGTGTTGGTCGTAGACGACGTCATGGAGCCGCGTTGGCGCTTGGTGGACGCGTCGTCGACCGCCATGTTGCTGTGGTGGCGGTGGAAAGGCCGCAGCAGTCGCGCCACCGCGCGCGAGACTCTGCCGTGCGTCATTGCTATCGGATGCTCAGTATGGCTGTCGCTCTCGCTACTACAAACGTTCCTGGGGCCTACCGCGCAAATTCGATACTGACTAGTCAATGGACGAGTTGCATTGCAACGGTGGTTCAAAAGCGCGGTGGGCAGTAACAGTTACAGAGTACGACCATCATTCCTTCACTTCAACCCCTAAAACGCGACGCATCACTTTTTGTTTGACTTGGTTTCACTATTGCTACATGGATACGCCACTGCCGAAAACAACGAGCAGACGAGACACTTTTTTAGAGGGCAACTCGAAGACCGCCTCGCACAGGACGGCGAGATGACGGCCGAAAATAGCCCGAGAGGACGAGCTTGAGGCGCTCAGCTATAATTGCCGGGCCGCGCGCCTTCGCAGCTCGTTCTACTTCACTCACTTGTCCTGCCAGGGTCTGGCGCCGCGGAAACACTTGGTGCAAATTAGTCGTGGTGTAATAGCATCGCGATTCGGGGAATTGCCCTAAACTGCTGCGTGGAAGTCAGGCCACAGCTAATACTTACAGCACTTCCCGCCTTCTGCTTCTGGTCGTGAGGTCGAATCTCGCCGCGGGGTCAGCCGCGAGTCCATAGAGCAGCGCCGAGTGCTCAAATATATCCAGGACTGATCAGCGGGCGTGCTTTACTATCCAGCGCCAAATGCCGTCATTTGCCATCGTTATGACGTGGCAAAAGACTTGCGGCGCAAGCCAAAGCCCAAGATCGCAACACAGTTGAATAGGTGCGGCGCAAACAGCACTGCGAAGCTGAAGCGCGTTGGATTGAAGAGATATAAGGTGAAATTTCGAGATGTGTGATTGTGCTCGTGATTGTGCTCGACCTCAGCCACAGTTTTTGGCTCCAACGCGCTTGTTTTCGACTGTCCGAACTGCAGTTGGGTACATCTACTAAGTATCCTGTGGCAGGATACCCACAGTGAGATGCGACTCGCGTTTCATTTGAGTCGTTCGCAAGTGGGTCCAGTTGCAGTGAGATATCACGTGTTCCCTCTGCAGAATTTACTTGATATCGGGCCACCGCTGTTAGTGCCTCGTTGGTGGGGCAAATGAGTTCACCCGCTTCCTCAACGCTGCCGGCCGCAGACCTTCACTTGATAATTGGGTCGATGGGCGAGTGCAGCAAACTGAACTTCTCGCCTTGGATCGCAGCTCGTATGCCCACTGAAACGGCCCCCCTCTTCGCGACTCGGTATCAAGCCAGAGCAGACGGTTTCGCCGACTGCGACTTGCCATGCGAAGGGGGCCAACTATCTTCGTCGTCGGGCAGCAACAAGTCGCTGGGTGCTGCAAACGTTAAGTAAGTGAGTATGCCTCCACTTAACGGTTAAGTTAACGAGCATGATGCTTTTTTGTCGCCGGCGTACCAAGCGGACAGTGCTGAAAAGACGCGCGACTCGCGCCGCGATTGATGACCAGCGCACGCAGTGCCTCGGCTGTACATGCACTTGGTGACAATTTATGCCGTTATGTGCTGAGAGTACGTAATGCAGCGGCCATCATTGGGACGCTGACAGCAGACACATGCGGCCACTCTGGTGAGCCCAAGCGTCGTCCGCCGTTACCGGTATGTCGCAGTTGATTCCGGTATATACCGGTGATTAACCGGTTGAATCCATGTACAGATAGAGGTTAAATAGTTCATGCTCAGTCGCCGCCGCAAATACATATATGTCGGCCGTCGTGGACGCCCTGTTCGGTTCGTACGACGTCAAGAATGCCAAGCAGTGGCGTGACGAGGACCTCCTCCACCGCGAGCAGCAAAAGCAGTGGCGCGAGGACGCCATCCGCCGCGATACTGAGTGGCGGCGCGCCGATTTGGAGCGCGAGCGGCGCGTGGCCAAGCTCGAATCGGAGAAGCGGCTGATCGACGCACGCCACCAGCAGCTGCAGACCGTCTCGCAGCTGTCGGCCATTTTGGCTTTCTTCTCCATCATGTTCATCCAGGAGATCAAGTCCGTACAGAGGGACACGAGCCAGCCGTTGCTCATCATTTACGGGACGGTCGGCGCACTCGAGTTCCTCTGCATGCTGTTGTGCTCATTGACGTGTACGCTGCTGCTGCTTGCGCTCACGAGGTTCGTAACACATACACTGGACGGGGAGGTGCACAGACTGTCGGACGCGGAGCTGGACTCGGTCTCCCCTTTCACGGACTGGTGGGTCGGCAAGTGCGAGCGCGAGTGGCTACTCGCGTATCAACTTTTTAGAACGGGTTCGTCCTTCTTCTTGGTGGCCATCGGCTTGGTTAGCTGGATCGTCTTCATCAGGTCCACGCTGGCATCAGTTGCGGTCTCAGTGCTCTGTGTGTGTGGACTGCTGTACTACAACCTAAGGATCGCAAGTCGATGGAGATACCTGGTTAAACCTTCGAGCAGTAGACGCATGAGTGTGCCGTTGCCTTAAGCAAACGAATGGGTAAATATTTATCGTGGGGGGAAGCATAAAGTGAGGCTCCTCCTTCGTGATGGTTCGAGTCGACAAGCACTAAACTGTAATCACTAGCAACTGAGACCCAGCTAGTGAACATGGCACTTCTTGACGTTGTTTATGAGTTCTCTATGTACTAATGTTCACGTGCATTAACATCGGAAGGGGTGCTTCATGCGTTTACTTGTTCTTGTTGATCTTGCATGGCTTATGGCCGCAATTGTGGGCGCGTGCACCGCAATTCCGTGCGAGGAATAGCGTGCTGCCGAACAGTGAACCCGCCGTGATCGAGCAGTCTGCGATGGGGCCAGTGACCACCACGGGATGCATCGAATGCCGCAGGGTGTAAAAAGCGAAGCCACCCTGACGGCCCTTGAGCGAAGCAAACGAGTGCGTAGGGGGTAGCGCCTCCACCCGCACGGAAATCTTGCCCGTAGCGGCGTCAATGTAGGACATCTGGCGCAGCTGTAGTGCCTGCTTCGGATCCGCTGCGGCCTTGGCGATTTGCTCCTTCAGTGGGGCACTCGCCTTCACGAGGTGCTCGAGCAAGAAGTCGTAGCTCCAAGCGCCAACTTCGTCCTGGCTGCCGGCGACTGTGGCGCTCGCGTCCCAGGGGCTCTCAATGTTGGCGTCCTTCATCTCGGTGTCATAACCCATCTCGCGAGCGATCATGATAGCCTTCTTGGCACTACGTACACCCATGACATCGTCCACGATGTCGCGCACACTGAACTCGTTCTTGTACTTCGCCATGAGGTCCTTCATAATAGCTCCCAGATCAGCCTGATCCGGCTCTGGTAGAACGAACACAGCGTCAAAGACAGCGTGCAAGAAGCGGCTTCCCGAGTATTCTACCCGTTGAATGTCATCACCCGTCTGGATAAAGTTCTGGATCGTGTTAAAAATGGGCACACCGATAGCCAAAGTCGCCTCTGGGTCGTATGTGAGCTCGTTCAGAATGGCCAGCTCCTGCATGGCGTTGTGCTGCTCTGTCGAGGCCGACGATACGTTGATGTTAGACGTCATGACGTGCACCTTGCGGGCCAGCCACTGCGGATACAGGTCCTTTACGTGGTGCGAGCTATTAGAAACATCGATAATGAGCCAGTGAGGGAGGTGGTCCGCACATACATGGTCCAGGAACTTATTGCGGTCGAACGGCACGAACTCGTTCTTGCGGGTAGCCAAGGCTTCTTCTGTAATGTCGCCGTCGACATCCAGCAGCATCTGCGACGAAATGTGAGTGCCGATGGCGCGCACACGGATGTCCACGTTGAAGCGTCGCTTGAGGAATTCACGCTGCTGGTGGTACTGCTTTAGTAGAGCCACACCAATGCTGTTGGTCTCGTTCTCCTCGAACTCGAGGCCCATCAAACCGATGGAAAGGGTCTGATCTGACAAGAAGAACGACGAGTGCACGGCACGCAGAGCAGCGGCCGAGTCCTCGTAGCGCAGCACAGCGGAAATGTTGCGCTCCGAGGATCCTTGTGAGATGGCCAGCACGTTGATCTTCGCGCGGCCAAGCGCGCCGAAGAAGCGGGCGCATACCCCAGGAGTCTGGTTCATCTGGTCGCCTACAGCGGCAATGATACTGACTGGCGCAATGTATTCTGCCTTGTCAATGTGTCCCACGTGGATCTCCTTGAAGAACGTCTCGTTAATCACGTCCTTGGCCACCTCAGCGCAGTCCATGGGCACAGCGAAACAGATCGAGTGCTCCGAACTGGCTTGGGCAATGAGCACAACGTTCACCTTGACGCGGTCCAGCGCGCTGAATAGCCGCGACGATGTGCCGTGCACACCAACCATACCATTACCTTCAATGTTAAACAGTGCCAAGTCATCGACGGTGGAGAACCCGCTCACAATGTTGCGTGCCGTGGGGGTGCCGTTCGACATGGTGCGCTTGAGCTCCACCTTTTTGCGGTCTGAGATCTTCGTGCCCGGGTGCTCCGGCTCAAACGTATTCCGGATGTAAATAGGGATATCTTCGACAATGGCAGGCGCCATTGTCTTCGGGTGGATGACCTTGGCACCGAAGTACGCAAGCTCCATGGCCTCCTGGTATGAGATCTCCGGTAGGATCTGTGACTCCGGCACACGACGTGGATCAGCGCTCAGCACACCGCTCACGTCGGTCCAAATCGTGACGCTGCTGGCGTGCAGCACGCGGCCACAAATCGAGGCCGTAAAGTCACTGCCGTCACGTTTGAGCGTGGTCATGACGCCGTCGACTGTGCTGCAGATGAAACCAGTGACGACCACGTGCGTGAGCTCGTCACCATCTCCATTATTTAAGATCTCCTTCATCTTTTGCTCGGACAGGTCGTACTGCACCATTGGGCCGTGCTCATTGTCCGGCTCGACCGTCAAGAAGTCACGGGCGTCTACAAAGCGGAAGTGGTGCTTCTTACCATCGTTCTGCACCTTTTGGCTGAGCACAGCCGTCAGGATCTTGGCTGACCAGATCTCGCCGTGGCCCGAGATAAACTCCACCACGTTGTCGTTGTAGGCCTGCATGATGGAGATGGAGCGCAGCAGCTCTGAGACGGACTGCAGGTCGCGCTCAATGGTCTTCTCGATGGGCTCACCCACCTCTGGTGGCAGCAGTGTACTCACGACGTCATGGTGCTTTTTGCGGAGTGTGGCCAGGATCTCGTCACACTCGGAAGTGCGCCGCTGCTTGGCCAGCTCGAGCAGCGAGATGAGCAGGTCCGTGACCTTGGGCTTGCCGCCGATGGCCGACACCACTACGGCCACGCGCGGAGCCTCGAGCGCCGAGACGATGTCCGCTACCTTGGCGAAGCAGTCGGCGCTGCCCACGGACGTGCCGCCAAATTTATGCACCACGAACTTGTCTGCCATCATCACGGAGAGATCCACTTGTCCTCTGCGCAGCTTTTCGCTTAATGGCTGGGCGCAAGTCGAAGCCAAGCTGAATGACGTGTATGTGACAAGGTTTTCAGAGTTTATACATGATAATTTATGATATTGTATGAAAATATACCTGTGGAAATAAATACCTCTGTGTATGCGCAAATACGTGGGGCCACAAGAAAAAGCTGAACGTGGAGAGGCGGGACGCCGCCAGAGGCTGTCAGCAATGCTAGCTTGCTCGCGCTTCGAACACGCGCTGCAATCATGACATTGGTGACTTGTCTATAGAGTCAGAGGCGGCGGCGCATCGGCAGTCGGCCTTCTTGCTGCTGCTGTGGGTGACCCGGGAGCCTGCGGCTCCGGGAACCGCACGAGATATCTCCATCGACTGGCGACGCGCAGCTCCAAGTACGTGAGCGCGAGCACGCAGAGTGCGGTCATGCAGGATGCGGCGGCGACCCATTCGCCAAAGACGGCCCAGCCGAGAAGCGCCACTTGCGCGAGGAATAAGGACAGCCCGGTTCGGAAGAGGCGATAGGCCATGATCCATTCGCTCTCGCACTTGCTGAGCCACCAACCGTAGAAGGGCGAGACAATGTCCAGCTCGAGAGAAGACAGCGCGTGCACCTCACCTTCCAGCGTGTGGGTCACAAACCGCGTCAGCGCCAGCAGCAGCGCCATGCACGTCAGCATGCACATTAACATGACCATAAACTGCAGCGGCAAGAAGCAAGGAGGACAAGAAACAACAGGAAACAACAACATGTCAGTCTATGCACTACATCAGCTTCAATGGGGTGGGTAGCAAAGCGCAAAGCGCAACGCCTCGTCACATGTTGTTCGTCCCGCACCTCTAAGCAGCACACGGTGCCGTACGCGATCATCACTGGCTGGCTGGTGGCGTCTGCGATCTGCACCTCTACGATCGTGGACATGGTGAAGCCCGCCAGCAGAGCCGACATCTGTGAAACGGTCACGAGTTGCCGATGCCGCGCATCGATAATGCGCTTCTCGTTCTCCAGCTTGACCACGCGCCGCTCGCGCTCCAGGTCGGCGCGCCGCCACTCGTACTCGCGCTGTATGGAGTCCTCGCGCCACTGCTTCTCCTGCTCGCGGTGCAGCAGATCCTCGTCGCGCCACTGCTTGGCGTTCTTGACGTCGTACGAGCCGAACACGGCGTCCACGATGGCGCCGACCGCCGCCATGTTGTCGAAAGTATGTGAGGTGCTCCAATATTTGTCATTGCTCTCCCTCGGCTTTGTGACGTCCGCGAGCAATTGGTCGAAATGATTTCAACCAATAATGTCGCATTTGATGTGAAAGCAACGACGGTTATCAGATCTGAGTTCGCCTTCAACTTGATGACTAGCATCCGCACGGACGTGACCAAGTTGAAGGCAATTTTTGTCGTCTACCCCTCGCACTGACCGTCTCGGCACTGTTTGCCACTTAGTGTGGCGCTGGTAATACTCACATCGATACTACAGGAGCTTAGTATTCGCCGCCGGATCTGCCACTCCACCAATCGATCCAGCGCGCGTGTCGGCAAGTCAAAAAAATTTTAGAGTGGATAAACCGTCAAAGTTGAGGCAATTGCAAGAGCACCAAGAGTAATATATTGCTAGAAAAGACCTTGTGGCCACCTTGTTGCCACCTTGATGCACTCTGATCTGCTAGCGATGACCGCATGTTGCAGAGACCGTCGCCCATCTTCTCTCACTCTCCGTCGCTTCACGGCATCGAGAATACGGCAAAACCGGTAACCAGTATCACAGGCATCGTGTACGAATCACAACATACAAACTTCAAGATAAAACAATGCCGGGCCGACCCAAGAAGACCGCAGCAGACCCGCCACGGTCGAAGAAGCGAGCCCCCAGTTCAGTTCCAGCCGTCCGAGCCACACACGACTGATCGTCACGATGGCCAAGAAGCGACGCGCGTCCGCGTCCTCCACCAAGACCGCGTCGCCTGCCGCCGCCGCCATGAGCTCCTCGCCCTTCCCGTACCCGTCGCCGACCACGCCCAGCCGCTCGCGCCGCTTCAACCTGCCGCGTGTACACACGGCGCGCTCGGGCGTGGCCGCCAGCACGCGCTCGCAGCTCAGCGTGACGCAGCTGCCGGTGCTGTCGCCGCCGCTCAAGAAGCGCGTCACATCTCGTCGCATTGCCAAAGCCGTCAAACTGCAGCTGCCGGACGACGAGGAAGACGGCGAAAAAGACGAGAATGATGAAAGCAAGACCAACTGCTGCAGCGAGACAGAGGACGACGAAGAGAAGCTGCAGCTGATCAAACCCGATCCGTATCTTCCGGAGGCCTATCAGCACCGAGCCACTGTGCTACGACATGCAGGAGGCTTCTACGACGCCATGCTTACCCGAGTATGTGGCTGATTGATAGTGTAGCACAATTTATACAGACTGACGCTTTTGTGTGATGCGCGTTAATGACAGGCACGTGTCCACAACAACCACAGCGAGTTCATCGCACTACAGGCGCTCGAGTTCGAGAAGCAGTTCTACCTTTGGACTAGAGCAGGACGCGTCGGGTGTGCGGGCAAGACCACGCTCACAGGGCCGTTCTCAAGTGCCGAGAAGGTCACGCTCGAGTTCTGTAGGTTGTTCGCGTCCAATACCAGCTGCGAGTGGGAGGAGCGCCATGCACTGCGATACCAGGAAGGTAGCTACACGTGGATCGAGCTGGACTACTCGACCGGAACGCCGTACTCCGAGTCGTTGACATCGGCACTGGCGGACAATCAAGGAGAGATGGACAATGCAGACAGCTTCCGAGACTTTGACCTGGTACCAACGTCGCCGCCGCCACTTCCGCTAGCGTCCTCTTCCAGTCGCAAGCGCCGTCGAGCTGCCATGTGGGCGACGTACACGTCTGTGACTTCAACTTCAACTTCAACAACTCCTGCTACGCCGACGACGAGCGTACGGCGGTCGCTGAGCAACCAATTTGACTGGCTGTATGCAAGTTCAGATGGAGATACTGTCAGTGCAGCATCTACAGAGACATCCACGTGTGTACTGGCCACTGCGTCGCCATCACGATTGCCTTCCGAGGTGCAAGACTTCTTGACACTCATTGCTGATCACACGGAGCTGTCGTATGCGTACACAGTCACAGATGATCTGTTGGGGGATGCTATCATGAAGCTGCCGCTTGGACGACTGTCCAAGACGACCATCAAGCGCGTATGTCCACTAACTGCTGACTGGGTGCGCGACCTCGTGGTGCAGGTCATGCTAACGTGATTCTTGCATTGCTAATAGGGATACGAGACGCTGGAGGAGATGTACGAAGCGCTTCGCAGTCGACAGGTGTCTCGAGCGCGGTTGACGAGCCTTAGCAGCCACTTCTACTCACTTATTCCGCACCATTCGCGTCTGGAGGTAATTGATACAATGGTGAAACTAGGCAAAAAAGTCCAGCTCATGGCTGAAGTCGGGGCTAGCGTGCGTGGGATGGGTCACGAGCCTGTGGCACGGAGCTGTGCTTCGAGAAACTACTTGGACGAGTGTTACGAGTTGCTAGAGTGCGAGCTACAACCTGTGAAGAGCTCGGATCCCGATTTTGCGCTAATTCAGACGTATATCCGGAACTCAAACTGCTGCGGGCGGAAGCAAGATCGGCTGCAGTTGTTGTCAGTCTTTCGCGTTGAGAAACTCGAGCAGGAGACGCGCTTTGAGCCTTTCCGCACCTTTACCAATCGACGGGTAAGACGCTGAGTGTTCGTTTTTTTGCTTGTTCTTGTTGATGTCTCGCTTGTCGACGCTAACCGCTGCTACGCGGGATTTCTGCTACATTGCCGTAGATTCTGTGGCATGGCAGCCACTTGGCAAACTGGTTGGGCATCTTGTCGGAAGGGCTGCGAATCGCGCCGCCCGAGGTAGCTTCGAACGGACGAACGTTTGGAAAAGGACTATACTTCACGGACAAGGTGACAAAAGCGCAGGCATATTGTCATTGTCGGCCTACGAACGGCCACAATCAGTGTGTGTTCGCGCTGAGTGAAGTGGCACTGGGTGAAAGTAAAGAGATGTTGAACTCGGATGACAATGCCAAGCAATTTGTACACACAGGAGCTGGGGGACGTGCCAAAGGCGCGTACTACCACAGCTGCAAGGGCGTTGGATCGTGCCGTCCGGACGCCGCGGGAGAAGTTGTGGATATTCACGGAGCCATTTGGCCCGTAGGCAAACCAGTCCAACCTGAAGAGCGCACGGGACTGCACCACAGTGAGTATATCATCTACAATCCCAACCAGACACGGATGCGCTATGTCGTGTTGGCTAGGAGCCCTTACTAACGACGAACATTCGCCGACCATGGAGCATACGGATGCGTGTGCTTAGAGTTCGGCCTTCTCCTGAGCCTCAGGGATACGCCGACAAGGATGTTTTGCACCCTCTTGAGAGCCCACGGCGGCGCGATGTTTGAGTGTTGTTTAGTTGGCAGTAAATACATTAGTGCGTGTGCAAAATTTCGACTAGTATGGAAAGATTCCTGCTGCTATTGGCGACGTTATTGCGGATAATCCTCATTATGACGAGCCTAGCTAGCTGATTTTGTCGAGCTTACTGCGACTTCTTGGCGTGGGCCGTGATGGCGTTCAGACGCTCAACCAGAGGCGGGTGACTGTAGTGGTAGGCACTGTACAGCACGTCCGGGTTCATGTTGGACAAGTTCTCGATCGCAAGCTTGGTAAGTCCCGACTTGAGCGCGACGTCGTGGCCGAGCTTCACCGCAAACGCGTCTGCCTGGAACTCGTTCTTGCGCGTGTTCAAAGTCATCAAGAAGGAGAGCACGTGCTCCACTGGCGCCCACATGGTCTGCGAAAAGAGCAGGAAACCGATGACCACAGGCTTGGCCGAGTCCCCCGCAAAGCCAAAGCTCGCGAACAGCTCGGCGTCGTTCATACAGAGGCCAAACACGTAAAACGACGCCAGGATGTGCGCTTGCTGGATCACAAAACCCTGCGCAGTGTGCCAGAGCTTCCAGTGTCCAAGCTCATGGCCCAGTACGGCAACAATCTCGTCGTGCGTCGCCTGCTCCAGCAGCGTGTCGAATAGTACGATGCGTTTGCTCTTGAATAGACCAAAGAAGTAGGCGTTGCTGTGACTGGAACGCTTGGATCCGTCCGTGACGAAGAGCTTGGTCAACGGGAAGTTAAGACTCGCAGCCAGCGCTTCGATGCGCGTGCGGAGCTCGCCCTCTTCCAGCGGCGTAAACTTGTTAAACAGCGGCATGATAAGCACCGGATAGAGCGTCATCATGACGACGGAGAAGACGAAGAGGAACGCCCAGACGTACATGTAAAAGTACTTTCCTCCCCATCGAATGACGTAAATCAACGCTGCTATGACCGGGAAGCCAATCACAATAGACAGCGCGAAACTCTTCATCTTGTCCATGAAAAACAGCCCCAGCGTCTGCTTGTTGAAGCCATGACGAGCTTCCACTACGAACGTCGAGTAGAGACCGAAGGGGATGCCCACGAGCGTGCCCCAGATGGTCGTGAGCGTCAGCAGCATTAGAGCTCTGTAGATCTCATGGTCAGCGTCCAGTCCAAGAGCCAGCAGCGCCTTGCCGCTCATGGTCCACATGAACGGCAGGTAACCCAGCAGCAGCAAGACCGTAGCCTCCAGTTGGTTGTAGACGCCGCTCACGAAGCCAAACGTGCTCTTGTCCAGTCCGTACGCGCGACTCTTGTCGAACTTAGCCTGGGTCGCATCTAGCAGCGTCATTTCCTCCTCCTCCTCAGCATCAGCTTCTGATTCCTGCTTCTGATCTCCTTGTGATTCCTTTTTTTTCTTCTTAATGCTGTAGCTGCCAAGGCCCTCGATAGCCTCGGCCAGAGGCTTGGGGAATTGCTTGTCGTGTAGCTTTCGGTGCTGGCGGACGTCCAAGTACGTCTCGAACAGGTAGACGACAGTCATGAACACCAACACGGCCTGGAAGTAGGGCACGGGGCTGGCGCTGGGCCTCCATCCAGCCTCCGTGAAGTACGGCGCCTGCCACCACGAGAGTTGCTCCGTCATTCGTCGATTGTGTAATGGATCGGGTACAAATGAGTCAGTTTTTTGGATTGACGGATCCCCAATTTAATATCCATTTATTTGAGTAATATTACCTTTTTCGGAGTACCCATTTCGCCAGTCAAAACTCAGTTTTGGGGAAAGGCAATTAGTAACGCGCGAGGAGCTCATGGTGGGGGGATGGCGCGCGTTGCCGCTGGTTTTCTCGGCTACTATTGGCGCTGGCGCGGCGCTGCAAGTGGCACCCAATGCGCGAGACGCTTTGCTTTCGCTGCATCCCCGGCATGTGGCCGTTCTTGGCGTGTTTGGTCCTCCAAAGAGCGGCAAACGGCTGCTGCTCAACACTCTGCTGCAACCTCACGACGTGGACTTTTCTGCTGCATCTGAGGACGACAAAAGCGTGCTGCTGTGGCTCTGGCTGGATCAAGACGAAGCTACGAAGAATGGGGATAAGGCTCGCGTCGTGCTGGCCGCTGGAGCGGCGCTAGAGGCTGAAAACGGACAGCAGGCGGAGGACCAGAAGCTGGCGCTGCTGCTACTACTCTCGTCCGCTCTACTGTACAACGCAGACGGAGAGATCGACGCGGAAGCTGTAGAGAGGTTGCAGTGGGTGGAGAAGGTGTCTCATGTGCTGAGAGTCGAGGCCATGCAGGACGAAGAGGCTGTCGGTGAGGCTCTTGGCTCGCCGGTTCTCCCCTATGGAGACGCTAATAGCTGATTGTATTGATGTTATTGTGGCTTGTACAGCTAGTGAGTTCCACCAACATGCGCCCAAATTCATCTGGCTGGCCAGGAACGTCAAGATCAAGTGGCTTATAGATGTCGAGGGACAGAAGCTGACGCCCACGCAGTATTTCGAGCAGCATCTGGCCCCTGAAGGAGGCTATGGAGACGCTGCTACCACGAGAAACATGCTGCGTATGTACCTAGAGTCGTACTTTCCTGTGAGAGATTGTGTGGTGCTGAGTCGTGCGCTGGAGGGCAATGGAACGCACGTTGTGCCGCCAGAGACGCCACGAAGTGAACTGCGCACGCAGTTTGTCGAAGCTGTTGACGAGCTGTACGCCAACTATTTATCGGAGAAGGCTCAGCAGCTACCGACAAAGCAGTTGATGGGTATCGAGTTGCGCTGTGACCAGTTTGTAACGGTGCTTGAGACGTACCTGGATGCAATGAATGCCGAGCAGCTTCCGACGATGCAGAAGGCGTCAAACAGACTATGGGAGTGGGAGGTCGCTGAGGCTTTTCAGGTCGCGACTCAGACTTATATGAAGGAAATGCACGTGGTTACGAGCTGTATGAAGGAAGATAGCGGTGGAAAGGCTGTAAGCGAGCGAGAACTGTATCTCGCTCATTGCCGCGGTGTTCAGGCGGCTATGGCGCATCTTCGGGAAGTGCGCTCAAAGCTTCCGGAGAGGCTGCAAGAGACGCTGTTCAAGGACAACACAGAGAACTGGGAAGTTCAGGTGAAGCGTGACTTCCAGGAGACGCTAGAGCGCAACTCGAAGCTGTCAGTAGATATCTGTACTAAGATCCTTGAGCGTGTTCTCCCGCAGAACCTTGAGACTGTGGCCACAGAGCTCGCTGAAAGATCACGAGAGGACTTTTCCGATGGCTTGATCCGGCTCACGACGCAGTATAAATCAGATCTGCGGAGCGCGCTTGATGTGTACGCGCAGGATAGCAGTGGACCTGCTGTGGATTCTTGTCTAGAGGAGGCAATGCGGACATCTGTACGTGGATCCATTCAGAAATGGAGCACGATGGTGCTTCAACAGTATAAGACGCATCTGAGGAGCTGGCAGGACGAGAAGGAGAAACTTAACAGCGAGTACGAGCGTACCAAGGTGCAGGACACAGAAACAACCGCTTGTGCGAAAACTCAAAAGCTTTTCTACGAGGATAAATTGGCAAAAGCTACGAAGCAGCTCTCGGAACTGCGTCGTGCGCTCCACAATGAGCTTAACAGCAAAAAAAGTGAGTTAGAACGTCTCACGACCGAACTCACGACCATCAACTTGAAGCACCAAGTGCGTGTGAAGAACGCCGAGAGTGACCTCGCGTGGGCTCGCAGTCGGACGGAAGAGCTAGACAAGTCGATGGCTGCAGACCGTCAACGTAAGGAGGAGATTTCAGCGGCAGCAGCGCAAGTTTTGGCAAAGCAGCGCAGTTTCCACAAGGAAGAGCGATCGTTACTTGTTCAGCAGAGGGAGTTGATGGCTCAGATTGTCCAGTTAGAGCGCAAACTCATGCAGCAGAAGACAAAGCACATGCAGAAGGAGTTGGAGCTACGGAACGAGCAGGTCAAGAAGGTGGCTAGGATGCGGACGGAACAGACCAAATTCGAGCGTCAGCTCAAGTCTCAGACGAAAAAGGATTTGAACTCGCTCAAATTTGCACATGAAGAGGACAAGAAGGTCATCGTCACGGAGAGCAGAGCCTTGGACCAAGCGATGACTGACATGCAAGAGAAGGTGGCGGCGTTTGAGGGTGAAGAGGAGGCAGCCAGAGCTTCCGCTGCTGCTGGCCGCGAGTTCTTCAAGTCGATGCCTATGATTTCGTTCCCATTGATGCAAGTTCCTGCTGCTGTGGGTGAACAGCAGTCAGCACAACGCTCCATAGAAGCCTCGAGATCGAAGAACTCGGCGCGTCCGGTCCGATTCGGCTCCTTAGATGACACTTCCACGAGCTCAGCGAGTCCGACCGCCCATACTGACGTCCCACGGAGCACTGACATGTGCAGACAATCCTGACAAGCGACGCGAAGCACTCAGCGCCAGCTCTAAAGCCTCGAGAACTGGTGCGTAGTTGATTCCTGACTCTAAAGGCCATCTACAGTGTCGTTTGCAATGCGTTTTTTTACAGAAACTCCACAGAAATAGCAGGTTGCGCTTGGATGTGGCGCTGCAGTTTCTCCCTTTGCTTTAGTCTCGCATCGAATGTGCAGTCGTAAGAAATAGCTGGCGAATGGACCGAGTGAGCTCATCTGCTGTTGCGTGCTTGGTCGTGACGGCATCGGGACGCATCCTCGTCTTGTGGGATCAAGACGACACACTGCCATTCCGATACCCTCAGCTCGCTATGCTGCTCGCGAGTCTCTTCAACTTCGCACAGTCCCAGTCCTTCGGCCACCTCGAGCTGCAAAGCGGCTTCACGGTGTTAATCTCTTCAGATGTGGACGCACAAGTCTCCGTTGCGGTCATTTGCGCCCCGTCATCTCCAGAAAGTCATGACAATGTTAACTGGTCTGCAGAATTTGTGCCGTTGCAACTAGGGCGATGGAAGAGCTCGATCATCCTGCACGAGTTCGTGCGGCATTACCGACGTGAGATCGAACGTCTGAGAGTGGAGAGTGTGGAACAAGCCAAGCTCAAGGCAGACGCGTACACGTTGACGAGCGCTCTGGACGGATTTCACGATGGTTGTGACGGCACTTTGGACGAATTCCTCGCCTTCCAGACCGACTTCGTTGGCCTCGTGATGGAGACGACCGCTCGAGGCATCCGAAACTCGATCAGGTCGTGGAGTCACGAAGTTGCAGCTATCATGGCCCAGAGTTCGTTAGCGACTCGACTGGCACGCGGATTTGTGCTGAATGCGGAGACTGGAGACGCAGTGTACTCGACACTTCCCGGATCACACGGCAGCTTCTTTGACCAGGATGCCGCTGGTACAAGACTGCACCATCTCTACAAGAGTGCACGTGTCCAACAACTAGTCAAGCTCATGGCCAAAGCACTACAACAGAGTGCATCTGTATTGATCCAGCTCGTCCAGGACGATAACGATATCAGTGATGCTGCGGTTGTCGTGAGGTTCAAACACCTCTCGGGACTAGATGTGAGTGAGCTTTTCGTTGCTCTCCGCACGTTGCAGGTAAGTGGCGACTTTATCTCTTGTTCTGCCTTGCTCCAATCTAACCATTTGTTGGCTTTTCGCAGACTGGAGTCTTCTCGACTGGTATCGTCTTCTATGGTGACAACGCCGTCTTTCGTGGACGAGAAAGCGATCTGCATTCTTCAGGAAGACTCCAGCAGACTCTGGCAGCACACGTGAGTGGTAAATGTATGCTGAATGTACTTCACGATCCAGCGGTAGATATCGAGCTGCAAGTCGGCTCGGACGGTGCACCAAACGAAGTCTGGAGAGCAATGGATCGACTCGTAAGACCACTGCCGCTCCGATGGTCCGAACCTGACAAAGCCAAATCCTTACCAGGTGATGAACCTCTCGACGTATTAACACTTGCAAAGGAAAACGCGACACCGAGGCAGCCGCAGCTTATAGAATAGAAAACCGACTTGACAATACTGAGCAACTACCTAAAACGAACGTACAAGTCAGTTTCCGTAGATCAGCCAGTTCGAAGCGACACGGAGATACCCTTGCCAATATTCTCAGCATCAGGACCACCCAGCGCTGCAATGATCATTTACATTCTAGTCGGATACAGACGCTGCGCCATTATCTGGTCCCGAATCCTCTGAGTGAAACCACTGGTGACGCTCGGAATTGACGTCTCCAGAAGACCGTTTTCTTTGCCATTTTCTGCAAACAGCATCCGCGTGACATCGATAACAACGCGGACGGCACCTGAGCAAAAGGGAACAAACCGAAGTCAGTGATCAGCTCTCAAGCCCCAGCGACAGCTACAGCTTCTGTGTACTTGTGACGAACGCTGCCTGCCACGAGTCCCGCTCCGACAACTTTGGCGCTTCGAAAACGACCGGAATCGACAGATCCTGACAAGCCTTCAGCACCAGCTCCCTCGTACTACCCTGTAAAACACCGTCGTCCGCCGTGTACACGCGACCGTCCTTCACTGCAACATGCTGTCAGAATTCTCAACATCTCCTTGTCCCCCTCACATCAGCACGTACCAACGAAGAAGTTGGTGATCAGTCCTTCTAGCAGCAATCTATCGCCTCCCAACCCCGCACAACTCAGCAGAACTTCGTGGATCGGTTCGCCTCGAGTCTCCACCAACTGCGCCACGTGCTTCTCAATGGGAAGACGGTCCTTAATCCACTGCGTGTGTTTGCATCGAGCGTTCGCGCGACCTTCTCCGTAGACGAGCACCGTCGACGCAAGACACTTGGGCCTAGGCATGGAACAGATATGCACCGCTACGCTATAGTCGTCGCTGTGTCGCAGCGGATACCAGAGCACAGACAGCATCCCATCGTCTATGGTCTCTGCTGCTCGCCACTGTGTCACTACAATGGTCGCCAGTATTTGTGTAGCCATCTTTAACTTGTCCAACTTCAACATATTGTTTGAATTGAAGTTGTTGTCCACTGTAACGAGACCAGATGCCAGTCGTTGCAAGTGGAAGGACCATTCTACCAACACTCTAGACAACTCGGAAGACGCCTCGGTCGAAGCCGTCGCTCTCGCGCATGTGTACACTCCGGCAGGACGCGACTGCAGGAACAGCTTAGCAGAAGAGAACTCTCGGCACGCGTATGCAGACACAGCCTTCAGTCTGTCCTCATCCGCCGCCAACGCCCCCGGAATCTCCGCTATCATCGCCGTCATCGCCGTATGCTGCTGTTACTTCTATGATGCCACTTCACCAAAGTTTCATAAATTTCATAAATTGCAGTAACGGCTAAGTATCGCTTAAGTGGCTTTGCCAGCGTGACCTCACATTCCGGACTAAGCGAGTAAAACGGACCACCGGAGGAAGATGATGCGTCGTAGCTCCCAAGCGCTTCTGGCCACTGCGGCGCGCGTTTGCGCCCCTCGCGCGGCATCATCAGCTGCAACCGCTTTCGGCCTGCAGAGCGCAAGCTTTTCGACGATCTACGACCACCAGACGCCGTTCGAGGTGCGTCCCAAGCGAGCAGCTAACCAACTGGCAAATCTTGGGCCTATTGACACTAATTCGTTACCGTTTGTCTGTAAATTTCCATGAATTAGGATCTCAACCGCCACCGCAGCGACGCCGAGCAGCGGATCGCCAAAGTGCCGGTCGTGGAGGTGGCCAGCGACGTGGCTGTGTGTGACGGCGGCGGCGGCGCTCTCGGCCACCCGGTCGAGTACATCCAGCTGGAAACGCGCAAGCAGAACAGCCCGCAGACCTGCAAGTACTGCGGCGTGCGGTACAAGATGAAGGAGGGCTACCACGCCGGCCACTAAGCGGCCATGACGGGCGACAGTGGACGAGCTCTCGCTGAAGACGAGAAGGAAATAATCAAGTAAATACAACAGAAAGAGACGAGGACAGGAGACGTAGGTCATTGCTTGAGTTGTGTTCTGGTGGTGCAGGTTTGGCTCGGCGTGCTCGGACTCGTCGGAGCCAGGCAGATTCAGGATGGATCGCTTTCTTAGGACAGCAAAATTTAGATGATAACTCCTATGCGAGTTACAAGACCACGGCTAGAAAACTCACTTTAGTTCACGCATTTGCCGAAGCACAACGGGCAGCTTTCGTTACTTCAGTACTACCGTGACGAAGACAACGGTGAGGTTGACAGCGCATCATCAGAGATGCCCAAGGCGTCCATGTAGCGCACGATTGCACGGTAACGGAACTCGCCCTCCCTGCGCATCTGTCCGTGCTCCATGTTCTCCAGGTGGTCCTTCACGAGTGCCAGTAGCCCCACAAGGTAGTTACGTGTCACCTCGGGTGTCTGCGCTTCGAAAAAGTACAAATACTGAGTATGACATCAAGTTAGATACCGGAAGCGAAAAAAAATAGTCGTGTGAGGCAACGTACAGATTCCAAAATCGCCAGGAAAAGGGGAACCTGGTTCGACGTCGTGTCCTTAATTGCATCTGCAATACGTAGTGACCGCTGCAGACATTCTCGAACGTGCTTGCCATCTTGCTGCAACGGATGCTGCGTAGGAAGAACAATATACCCATGAGTATGGTAAGTTCAAGTAAGCTCAATGCAGCTACGTACCCAAAAGAGGTGCGCGCAGTTCAGCACCATTAAGGCCTGTTCGTTCTTTTTAAGCAGTCGAGCAGCATACTGTGTCGCCTTGGTGGCAAGAACCTCGTAGTTGGCACTTGAGAGATTACGAGTGGCACGAAGGGATGACACCATCAGCTCTAAGGCCCGCCACTGATCACGTGCAAGTGTGATCTGGTCTTCATACACAATAAAGGCTTGCGTGATGAACTCGTACGCAACTGCCTCAAAGACACAGCCATCGGCTACCAGAGCACACTGTAGGAACAAGTGGACGCACGAAACAGACAGTGTGTCCTGTTTCGAAGCCAGTGCCGTCACCATTTCGTGAACAAATTGCAAGACTTCGCGAGGCGTTGTATCAAAAGTTTTGTTCCCAGATGTAGCGGTCTGTAATGCCGTCACGGTTTCTTGTCCTTGGGTTGTGTTGTCCAGAGAATGTGCTGCTAGATCTCTCGCAAGTGCCAGCGACTGGTAAATTAATGGCACAAGTGTGAAACGAATCCGGAATACGCCACTCTGCAGAAAGGCACGTCTTGCCACCGAAAACACGCGAAATTTGACATCAAGGTCCTCGCTGGTTACGAGGTGGACCACCTTGGCCAGTGTTTGCTGCTCAGCTTCAAAAATCTCTGCCTCTTTACTATTTACTGCTCCAATTGCGGTGGCTGGGACTGCTGACTGCAACTCGTTGGGGTCATCACGCACCAATGGTGCCAGTACCTGAAGCAAAAAGTCCATTTGATTCTCGTCGTGGACACGCTCATGCCGAGCAAGAAGCACCCGGATCCACGCCAGCGCCATATCCTTCCACGCTCCTTGCCATGGCATCAATGCAAGCAATTCACGTAGCGCTGGAATTTGGATGAGATCCTGAATCGATAGCGATCGAAGGAGCGTGAGAGCGAGAGATTCCAGCTGCGAAACCACGAGCTGGCGTCTTTGTTTGTCTTTGTCAATGCGCCATGCTGTTCGCTCACGCAGAAAAGTTAGACATCCAGAAACTACTTGTTGTAAAGCTGCTGTTGTGTCTGCAATCCTGCTATTGGTACTCCTACCCAACCACACGAGGGCGAAAGCAGCGAACGTCACAAAAAAAGGCAATACGGAAGCCAAGTGAGCATCACCACCACCTTCGCACGGGGGTTCTCCACTTCCAACAACATATCGTGATGAACGCAGCAGCAGCTTCGTAGTCGTAGCCATTAACTGCTGAAAAACTTTAAGTCTCTCTTGCTCTTCTTGGTCGAGCGTGCTACGGTCGTCCACCCCCACTTCATGCTGCCCCGTGTTGGTGACACTGCTCTGAGCTTCCCGAAACTTAGTGAGGCGCTCCAGAAGCGCTGACAAGATCAACGCGACGTCGACATTTGTCTGTAGCTCTTCCATCGCACCTAGCAGCCTCTCCAGATTTTGTAAGTGAAACTCGTCCGGGAAAACCTGAATAACGCAGTCCATCAGGTATTGCTGTGCCATGGCGTCTTTGCAGGCAAGTACGACATCGTCCAGTAGCCGAGGCAACACCTGCTCAGCATATACATTGTGCGTGACTCCCTCCATCTGACTGAGCCGCACAAGGCTCGTTCCGACTAGCAGCCGCAGCTCCATCCTCTCCTTTTCTCGCACAGCCAGTGGTCGAGCTCCCCCGATCTTCTGGTGCTGCAATCGGATCCAAAGTTGATTGGTCTCCCGCAAATTCTGCAGCAAAAAATCAATAGCGTCGCTGACGGTGCCCCCACCCGCTTGTTCGTACACGGAGCCCGTGTCCGGCAGTTTATCACGAACACTGAGCGACAAATAATGCCTCAAAAAGAGCCCTCGAAGTGGGTACTGCACGCCTTTTGTCATCTCCACCAGATCCGTAAGCACATCCCGAGCTGGAGCTTCCTGCGACTTGATGTACACCGAGCCCACCGTCACCAACAAGTACCTACAACAACGACAAAAGTACAATAAATGATACCAGTACCAGTATTAGACACTACATCGGTTTAGTTGCAAGATTTCCGCCCGTACAGCCTTGGTAGCACGTTGCCGCTGCTCTGGACGCGCTCGTAGAGCACCCGCATAGAGGCGCCCGCCTGCTGCTGCTCCTCTACGTAGTTCTCGAAGTGCCGCAACTCATCCATCACCTGCATGTCTATATATCAATGGTATATCAGTGTCGACGCAGTCCAGATAACACACACAACAGCGTTGCTGCCCTACACAGTTGGTAGTAGTTCTTGGGGGACAGCAGACTCGTGCGCAGCTCTCGCAGCACCTCAGCCGCATGCTTAAGCACGGCCGGCTGGTCACCCGCATCCGCGGCGCGCTGCATGCGGAAGCCCTGATCACGCACGGTTTGTAACGCCTCGCGCAGTAGGTCCTCCTCGCCCTGCTCGTCCAGCACGAAGCCACCGAGCGCCATCTTTGACAGATAAAAAAGATTCTCCGAAAAGAGAAAGCGTCACTTGATATTTAGAATAGCGTTTCAGGTTCTAAACAAATTAGAAAGCTGAAACTTGGCTATTCTGTTCATATAGGCGCGTTTTTAGGTACTACAATACCATATCATTTAAATCAGGCACACAGCCGGGGTCGAAAAAAATGTCCGATAAATAAATTAGGTCTCCTGCAGAAAGCGGCTAGCGTCTATGCTGTTGCTGCGGAGGTTGGTGGGTGGGTGATACGCGTCGATGGCGGCGATGACGTGTTCCAGCAGGTTTCTTGGCGGATGCGAACGGGTCGGAGGTGTCTGCATGATGGACTTGGGGGAGGGGGCTATCTATAAATTTTGGCGGCGAACACTTTGACGATACGACTGCGCAGCGCGGCGAGCATGACGACTTCTTCGCGCTGGCGCACGCGGTGGAGCTCCTTGGTAAGCGCAGCGATCATGCGCTGCATCTTGCTATGCGTGTTCTGGTGCATCTGCAGCATGCCGCGAATGTGCGCGAGCAGCTCTAGCTCCTCCTGGCGCTCCTCGTCGAGCTCGTCGAGCTCCTGCTGGCGGGCGGCCAGGCTTCCGTCGTTGCGTGTCGGGGGCAGCACGCGCAGCGCGTCGATCTCGAGCTGCAGCTTGGCCATGAGCTCCTCGATCTCCTGCAGACGCGCCGACGACTCGCTCACGTCGTCTTCGGACGTCAGCACGGCTTGCTTTTCGGCCACCACCTCCTCGCGGAGCCGCACGAGATGCCCGCGTAGCGCCCGTGAGTACAGCGTCAGTTTCCGTGCGGCCTTCTCCAGCTGCGCTATAGCGGACAGGCGCGAGTTGCTGCTCTTGGACGGCGTCGACATGTTATTTACTATCAAGCAATACGGGAGCTGGTGCTTTTTTCCTGTCGCTCTGGGGGCGGATTGAACAATGACGAGCTCAAGGGTGGGAAGGGTGGGAGAGCGGGTGGGCGGTGATGGCCCTGTCATAAGAGAGGAAACTTTGAATGATGTGGCGACCGCCAGTTGCTTTGGCGCTGAACCGCAATCACACGCGACAGCGCTGATTGGCCCGTGCCTTTTCGGAAAGCCGTTTTTCGGGAAACGGTTTTTGTGTGTTCATAATTTGGGATTTGGAAACCGGGTTTCCTAACAACCACAAGCATTATAAGTGAGTATCGAGGACTTGACCGAGTCTTTCCTGTGCGAGTAAAAGCCTGTAGAGCGGAGGGTCTGTGGTGCGCGATCTGCGTTCGTGCACCGCGCTATTTTGTTGCGGCGGTGCAGCGTTCGCAGAAGACGTCGGCAACGGCTGAATCAGCCCAAGCGGAGGGCCCTCTCGCCTCAGTCGCTCGTGGGGTGGCTCTTGTTCCAAGATCGAACGAATGATACAGGCGCTAGCAAACATATATCCTTAGCGGTGGCAGTCAAAGTTAAGCCCCGCCCGATTGTACAGTACATATGCCAGCTCTGACGCCTCGATGTTGGACATCGACGTGGACAAACCCACCATGTGGAACCACCTGCGCTTCTTCGCGGGGATGATATATGACCGATTTCTGCGGGCCGGCGAGGAATCCGCTTCCGCAGCTGGGAACGCGGCGGCATTACAGCATCGGGCTGCGGTGACGCTTTCTGAGCCCAGTTGGACATAGCACTCGGGGGCGTTGGCGTTCAGTTTGTATCAATGAGTGGTCAGTGGCAAATGAGCCTCCGATCGTAACTTCTGGCGGCACGACACCAGGAAACACCGGATAGTTATAATGGAAGCACTGCTTCGAGATGCTGTGGCTTGCCGCGCAACCAGGCAACCGTAGCCGCAAAGGGCATCCAAAAAAGATGTGGGCGAGCCAGAAAAACACAGGTAGGGTTGTGAAGCTCTACAAAAAAGTTATCCTCAAAGAGCTGCATAATGTTAGGTACAGTATTTAATTTTTTGGCGTAGAGGCAAAAGCAGTCCTTGCTGCCAAGATCTTCCTTAAATGTGGGCGCAGGCTGTGCACCTTCGACAGCGGCGCCTTTGGGTCTCGACGATGACGCTTTGTTTTGCACGTAGGGCGGTGGAGCCTTTTGCATGTAATGAAAGCCCTGCTCGGACCGGGCCCTTGACGGTGTCCGGTGGACACCTCGCGACCACATCGAAACAAAGAAATCGCTACTTGAGGACTCATCGGAGAACCCCTTCAGTGAAGCCGCGTCTGATTTGTTGCATGCGACGTTCGCATGCCACAAAACAGGCCCTGTTCGCATTACAAGACGCCGGCAGAGAAAAGCGAGGAAGACCCGCTGCGATGGGATTACCATGACGTTGAACTGCTTTTGAGATCGGATGACCGCCTGGCGATCAAGGCAATTACTAAAGTTACATTCACTATAAACACAATTCTCTCGAGTGTGATAGCCTCACATTATCACTATGGAGCTACATGTATCAAAAATTGGAGTGTGCCAGAAATAAAACGGGAACGTGGTTTACCAATTGATGGCCCACCAGCGATATGCTAACTAAAAATCCTCACCCCGACTGCAATTTTTGCTTTGGTAAGATAGTTGGGGTAGTCAGCCAACCACGAGATGCAAATATTTATTTTAGAGTGCTTCTCTTCGATTCTGAGCCTATCCCGACGGATGTATGATGCGGTCAAGCGAGCTGAAATTTATGTTTTGTTACGCGCTGACCAATTCATGGACCACTCGATCCCATACAAACTTTCAGATAAATGCTGCCATACCATGGCAGACATCAAATCCCCTCACACCAGTGCACTCTCAGCTTGCCCATTTCTGCGAGCAGCAACGTGGCGCTTCGGCGTCGTTCGCGACACAGTCGAAGAGTCAACAACCGCAGCCCCCAGGGTCTCGTCCGTCAGGACGCGTTTAATGGCCACCTCCAGCTCTTTGTCCGAGTAGCGAGCCTTCATTCGTGCTTCGGAGCTCTTGCTTCGCGCTTTGTGAGTGAGGGAGACGATATCATAACTTACGAGACGAATGCAATGTGTTTTGTGGTCCATGATCTCGTAAATTAATGTCATATCCTATCAAATCGATCGAAATCGAAGGTGGCGCTTCTAATTGGATGAAACTGGCCTTTGGTCCATGTTCTCGTAAGGCCCATCAGTTGGTAAACCACGTTACCGAATTCCTCCTGTCAACCCATAGGATTTGTCAAAGTATACACGGTATATTAAACCAACTTTTCGACCAATAGTCAGCCAAAATTGACTCCTCCTCGTATATTATATAGGGAGCGAATGCTGCGCCCAACGAAATGTAGCCATATCGCGACCAGGTGTTTGCTCTAACCCTCATAGATATCCGTCCGGACGTATAATGTATAGCTGCATATACGACCTCGGTTGGCCATTCAAAAAAAGCAGGGAGAGCGAAAGAAGCCGGGGAGTGCGGCGTCAAATTCCGCAGGATCTGCTGGGAGCAGCCGCCCGGGCGCCGGTGTGGATCCTCTGAAATTCAGTAGGATACCAACTCACACGCACTGCGCCCAGACACCGACTAACGGAGGGGGTAGTCCGACGGCCGTGTTGTTGCTGAGTGGTTCACGTTGTGTACCCGTCGGCGGGCTGGTACTGCTCTCTCCTTGCCACGAGATGCGCACTTGGTGGGCCTTGGACGTCCTTGAGGACTTGGGAGGAGGTAGATCTGATCCGGTGTTGGTTTGGTCTTGAGCTCTTTGCGTAGATTTGGTGGATCCGTAATAGAATACGAGACCCAGAGTAGTTCCTTCTTTAGATGTCCTTGCACCTTATCGGAGTTGTCCTTGTTCCTTTACGATGCATGCCGTCTCCAATAGAGGGATTTTGAAGGGGTGGGAGGGGTGAGAAGCCAAAGGGCGAGCGCGACCTGGCCAAGCTATCCAGGAGCTGCCACGTGTGCAGAAAGATCGCCAAAGTTTAGACTTGATCTATGTATGGGGCCAATAGGAATCCTCTATACCATAGTCACGTCTGTCTTCCAGTCCAAATTCGGTTCTGATTTATACCTTAGCCTATCTAGCTTCGGAACCCATCCCAAAACCTATCCTACGGACTGCTTATAACCCAGGATCCCATATCTGACCTACTCCTAGTCATCCGTCTCCACTCTACCTCCCTTTAGCTACAGATCTTCAAACCGGTGTGCACTAAACTGATCGGATTTAGCGCTTAGGACCTCACTCCACGGGACGGGTCCAGGATCCGTACCATATACAGACCGGGCGTGCCGTATGTTCCGGATCCATCACTTTAACGCTGTGATGGCTGCCGCTGGCGACTTGGATCCTCCAACTGCCGCTCAACTTCCATCTTATCCGGATCTGCATACCACAACCGCCCCTGACACGTTGTGACCACGGCGCAACGGTAACACACCGTGTCACGTGATCCACAATTCAACCCACTGCCGTCAACCCAGATCAAGCATCCCCACCATGTCATCCGCCGACAGCGCTCATGATACTGACGTCACGCCTCGCACTGCCGTATTCGTCGGGCAAGGCCTGTCTCCGGACGCCCCTCCTCCATGCACGCACTGTGGTCACGCACTGTCGGATCCTTCAGCGGCTGCAACTCCGGTGGTGCTGGACCTGGATCCGCCGCGAGCGGCGGCAACGTCCATCCACACCTTCGTTGGTGCCTACGACGAGCTGCTGACCAAGTACCAGCAGCAATGCGGGATCTGGTTGCCTCGCGTCGCCACAACTAGGAACTCCACGCGCTGGCCAAGCCCAACTGGACAACTGCGCGTTCGTTCGTGGACTTCGTCCAGCACCGCTACAACGTTATCCAGGCGCGACTTAGCCAAGTGATGCAGCTTGAAACCGAAACGCGCCAAGAAGCTGACCGTCTCCGCGTGGAGGTCTAGGGTTTCGGCGATCTGCGGGCGCGCTACTCCTTGCTAGAAGAAACCAGCGCGGAGGCGTACACCCGACTGCAAGACTATGCCTTCGGTCTGGAGCGTCGTCTATCCGACCATGGCAGTGCCACACCAGCCGATCCGCCCAGGGCTGCCCCTTCCCTTGTGTAGGATCTGCAGGATCTGCGAGATGAAGCGACCGGGCCGAGGCAGCAATCCGCCAACCTCGAGCAGTAGTGTCAAGCCGCTCGATCCGAGCGTGACACGGCGTTCAGAGGTCTCTTCGCCTCCAGAAGAACCTAACGGATCGCCAACGTAGCCACGAGCAGCGGAAGCAGCATGTCTGTGATCTGGAACGTGAAGCCGAGCGACTGCGGGAAGAGCTGCACCAAGTGCACCAACGGCTCGACGGATCGGTTCCCGCGGCAGATCTGCATGCTGCACGGATCGAGCTGCACGTCCGAGGTGAGCGGATCCTCGAGCTAGAGGGTTTGCTTGACAAGGCTGTGTGTCGACGCGCGGATCTTCACCGGGTTCACGATCATACCGTGGGCAAGCTATATGCTGCCCGGGAAGAGGATCGAGTGCCTGAAGCGCTCGCCGGGAGCAGCTTGTCGGGATCACGCGCGTGCCGAAGATTCATACACCTGACTCAAGACCAGTTCCATAATGTTTCCCAAAAGTACTTTTGCCGAATAAAACGCGTTTTTTCATTATGGCCCAGGCGACTCCGGATCAAGCACAGTATCAAAATTTGACCGTACCTCATTTCGAACTGAGTCAATGAGCAAGCACTGCCCCTTCTTAGCAGTACAACGTTATAGGCTCTCATCATCCTATCGTCTGACATACCGGTAATGTTGAAATCCTTATTCACTGTTTTGGGGTCCCTTTTGCTATTGGCCTTGAGAATGGCTACGAGCTCAGCATTCAATCGGATCATTTTTGGACACGCAAAATAGCTATGGGTCAATATGATAGTGCTGAGCTTTAGATGCCGACCGCGAGTGAAATAATGAGAAAACGCCTTCTCCATGAGAATCTTATTATTGCTGCAGTCGTCGATGATTACAAGCTCTACTCCGTCTCCTCTGGTCTGACGGACGCTATCTATTAATGGGGAGCATCTGGCTCATGGATGGTAATGATACCATTTAGTTTATCCTGAGGATAGCGATACAGCTCTTGATCAGGATTGTTTTTGCGACGATGTGAAGATAGGAGAAGTACGTTGGGCTATGTTTGAGGATATACATGCATAAATTGTTTTTTTACCCAGAATGACGGCCTGAGCACTACTAAGCAAACAATTTCTTTTGTTCAGTTGCTTGATATCACCCGTCGAGGCCATTCGAAACTGAGCTGGGAGTGATGTGCCATAGTCGGGAATAAATGTCATAGTTATATTTTAACGTATATCAGGCAACGGGAAATAATGGCCTTTAGATATCCACCAGTTAGACAGCAATCTCAGCTGTACAATCAGCTGTTCTACCCATCGTTGGGGGCTAATGGCGAGCTTACATACGATTACGCGCAAACTCTGTACTTGGAGAGATAGCTCTCTGGAGCCACCGCTGGTAGCGCAGTAGCTGGAACTGCACTCATCGTTGATAATGATAATTTCCGCAATATTTGAAACATTAACTTGCTGTCTGCAGCCACGTTGCCAATTGGAGGCAATCGCACATTCATAGGCGGACTCCGTTCGCTGACAGGGTTATCAAGCCTTACTTCGACCAGTCTTACTGGTACGCTTCAAACAGCGGCTCAGCCTAACATAAGATCGGTTGGTACGCTGAGTTCGCTTAGCGTATCTGGCAACATCATTACGAGTGGTGTGATCAATGGAGCGCTGAGCTACGGCTACCAACCTAACATTACAACAGTAGGCAGTCGCACGGAGCTTGGTATAGCCAGTACTCCATCGACTGAATATCTATCCATCGTTGATAGTGGATATGGTTTTCTCGACTCGAGCTACACCAGAATGTGTCGATTCGTTGGATCGAACATAACTCCAGTTGAATTTCAGATCGAAGTAAGCAATGGAAGCGCGGGCACACCGACGAGCGCCTCGTGGATAGGCAACATTTCGGCGAGTGATTTGCGTTTCGCGACAGGTAATTCGACTCAGATGATCTTGACAGCAGGAGGCCGTCTCGGCGTGGATACTACATCGCCCTCAGCCCCTCTAAACGTCCCTGGCGTAGCCTCTTTCACGTTTGGCAGTGGTGGTAGTACTGTGTATAGATTGCAATACGGAGAGTTCCGTCGGGCCTATTGAATATAGCGTCAGCGCTATTCGGGGGGGGGGGGGGTACATTGGATGTACCGCTACGGCCATGACCTCAGACAGACGCCTAAAAAAGAATATTCAGGTCGCACCTCTCGATTGTATTAAACGACCCTACGACAGCGTTAATGTTTGCCTATACAATTGGATTGAATCTCAAATCGACCAGGTCATGAGGTGGGATAACTGCTCAAGATCTCGTCTCGGCTCATCTAACAGATTTGGTGTCTGTATTTTACAGAGATGATATCGAAGAAGGTGAGCATCCATCGCTTGGGCCCGCCAAGCAGCAGCTGAATGTTGATTATTGCCGAATTTCCGTATATAGTTTAAAGATGATTTAACACTTATTGAATGAGGTAGCTGAGGTAAAAAAAAGAGCTTCATCCTGATAGCTTAATGTTTTCGACTTACGTCCGCGAGCTTCGTTAGCCCAAATTATTCCGTTTGTGTTTTGGCTTGCCGTGAATCCAATCTGGCGAAGGGTTCTGCTTAGGTTGATGAACGACCAGATCTTGTACCGTCAGCTCTGATAGATTTTTTTCAACTCAGAAACGTTGGCGTTTGCTTGATTTGCATAGCTATGCCCGGGCTTGAAGAGCTTGGTGTTGATTGCAATGATGACTATTACCTTGGTAGAGGCGCAAGTAATCTTGCGGCGATGCCTACAGCTAACTTGCTTATAAAAAAGCATTCATAATTGATTTGAATTCAGATTTAGAAATTCTTTTTTAAACATATCTGTTGCGAGCCTGTAGAGCTCTCTTAGCATGTCTGGGTTATCGTTGCCAAGAGCAACTTCACCTCGTAGCTTGTCGAACTCAGCTTTGATTGTAATTCGAGAATCGAGCGTTGGAGTTTGCAGCGTATGCTCAACGTGATTCTTGCGTACAATCTCGAAGAAGACTTGCTGATCTTCGATGGGGAGAGCTTGATACGCCTGCTGGTTGTTGACATGAACGCCTCGTCTGCATAGTCCTGATTACGGCGAGGATACACTGCCCGGGACACGACACGATGTTGGAGGCACGCACCTCTCGCATGCCTATTGGACGTAGGCTGCGTGCTCCTACATGACGAACCGTGATTGGTGGCAGGCAGCACGGCCAAGTCGTGCTTCCAAGGAGTTCCCGCTTTTTGCTGTAGGCTAGACGTAGATCTACTCGAACTAGTACCAGTAGCTAAGACTGAATGAATTGATTTCACTCTTCAAAATACCAACAAGCCAACAGGTTATGAGCCCAATGACGCTCCGACGAAGAGACGATGAAGAAGACCGACGACTTACTCCGCTCCGACAATTACTTTCACTGGGAATTTAATATGAGGATGACGCTGGCAAGAAAATGCCTTGGCGACCACATCATTGTGGTGAGTAAGAGCATGAGATCACCGAGACCTAGCGGCTGAATGACCAGAATGCTCTGACACTCATTGCACAGGATGTAGCGCTGACACCAGACCAAGATTCGTGCTGCTGTCCGCCAAGGAGGCGTAGGATACACTGAAGGAGTATTACAACCGTTCTACCCTGCAGAATCATGAGAGTTGAGACATACAGTGGGCTCGGGTATACGCGTCCGGTTAATATGTTGCAGATGTAGGATGGCTGAATTGTTGTCTTAGAGCTGCCAAAACTGTAAGGCTCGAAATTAGTTGCGTTGTATGGATCATTATTTGAACTCAACATATCTGAGATGTCCCACTATGTTTTGCTAGATAGTACCACCGAGTATTTGTCAATGAGCGAGACCATACAACGTTTTCGTAAGAAGAAAATGATTGTATGTACTGACCGATCTAGTAGCACAGGCTTAAGCACCTGTATCGAAGGTATTGTAGTATCTTTCTGTCTACGTGGTCGAACGTTGGTGCTCCGGTAAAGTGTTCGAATCCCAGCAAGACGTAAATACCCCAATTGTAGTTGTTAATCTGGATCCCTACATCTGTGCAGGTCGGAATCCACTCTTGTCATTTGAATTGCTTTGTTCACTTTATTCTTTTTTATTTGGCTTTGTGTTTAGGCGACCGCGAGCACGTGCTGGCGAGATTATCTCAACCTCGTCATCTACCCCGTGACTATAGTGGAGCCAGCGTTGTGCTCACTATTGAACGGCTTGCAGTGTCTTCATGTTATCGGTTAAAGTATACGCGTGCGTGTTCGTATCGTCGCAATACGGAAGTGCATATTGAATCGCACTGATAAATATTATTTCTCCCGCGTTACCACTTTCAGGGCGACCGACTGACTGTTCGTCGCTAGGTTGAGAACCCATATTTATGCCGACATAGCTAAATATTTCTTTAAGGCTGTAATCAGCAGCAGAATCAAATAGTAGCGATCCTGAGGTGTCCTTACTTGCGTCATGTTCTTCTATGTTTGGCGATGGAATTGTTTCGCCATCACGATGTGAGAGGTTGCATGTAGAACATTGGATAAGTGCGTCGAATTGTTTAGCTTCGATCATCGGACCTACTCGTTTGAATGCCATAAAAGCTCTGTTACAGTCTAATTCACTCAAGTTACTAGCGATATCGTTTATAACATCCCGGGCTTCTCAAAATTTCCGGTTTGAATTGAGCGAAGCGAACGAATTGCTTTTATTGATGCTCTTAAAGAGATGGTAGCAAAACCTAGTCTGTAGTAGCTAGCTGGAGGTAGTCGTCTAAGCTTGGAGGGCTAATACCAAGGAATCTACTGATTTGATTCGGATTCGAGCAGTTGCGGAAGTTGGTTAGGAGGGAACACCAACTTGGTAGTGTACTCCAACTGGAGACAGATAAAGCGTTTGGCGTAGTTTTGCATCCCGAAACGGCCAGAGCCGTAAAACACCACCGAATCCCCCCTCTACAGCGACGCGCACCTTGCTCATTGCTGCATTGAATGATGCTTGATCTGCTGTAATCGATGCCTTGTAACCGACGTGCAATGTTGACTTGAGTGGATAAGGAGGGTCGCCGTATATGCAGTAGGGAGCTCGGTTGTTATCGTTCAAAACCCGAGGTAGCTTGTCTAGCAGACCCCTTTTCTTGAGCAGATAGGAGTCGTGATGGCGCCCAATAATTGGCCCATAGAAGTCGATGAACAAACCATCATCACACCTGGTACTCCCGTTTGTGGCCATTATAGACCTGGTGTTGGTAGCGTGAGGGCTGAGCAATTGCTCGAACAGTGCCATCATTGAAACCACACATTTCAACTCTGGGGCGCCCTTCCAGCAATAGCAGCAGCATAAGTTCGTCTCCGTGTCGCAGTAAGTATCCCACACTCACTCGAAAGGAGACCCTTGCATTTTTTGTACCCCAAACGCAGCATGAAGTTGAAAATCATGCAAAGGATCGGCCCAGACCGACCAAAGAACGGGGCAAGGTCTCCATAGCGGCCAGAATACGCCAATCGGCGTAGTAGAGCGCAAAGTCCCTCGAAGCCTTGAAAATACAGCTCGGTGGGGAAGCTTGTAGCGGTCTTCCAACCGAAGCGCGCTGTGAATACGATATAAGTCCCTCTTCCAAAAGCGAAAGTTGAAGCGCGTGTCATAGTCATTTAGCGCATTGGTGTTGAAGCGGGTGCCGGTAGTAATGCGGCGGGAAACCCCAGCAGTGATTGAATCTTGAGCAGAGAGTAGAAGCTCTTCTTCTTGTTGAGAGAACACACCGAGGACGAGGAGTAAGTTTAGGATAGTCTAATCATTTTGAAAAGTGATGTAGACCCACAAGTTGAAGGTGCGAAAACCTGCTTCTAGAACTTGATCGAACAGTTCAATGAACCCTCTCTGCACCCCACATCGCTCGTCTCTAATTCCCACAAGTGCATCCTGCGAAACCGCTCTGTTTGCTCTAGTTTGTTCTTCGATCTCGTCCGTCAACACAAAGCTCTCGTTCGCCAGCTCACCAGCCGCTAGAACGATAGCCATCGCGCTAGCCACCACGGTGCAGTCCTATGTTGCCCATCCTCCAGACTAAGTCGAAAGTTCCACGGTACATCACGGTAGCGCATAGGACGCTAGATTGGGTTGCTTTAAAGGCTGCAAGTGATCAGGAAAGGCGTTCAATCTGTGCGGACTGGTTGCAACAGAACTTCGAGATGGATAAGTTGCACGCTTCACTAAAGGGCTGACATGGCTACAATGTAGGACTTACAGGGTCATGAGAGACAACTACCAGTCGCTGTTGTGAAAGATGACAATGCAGCTCCGGTCGACTTGAGATATCGTCGAAGATGCATGGGTGGAACATCACCCTCAATACTATCGGCGACGAGTAGTTTGCGGTTGAGGTGGGTGATTACATTGTGATATTGCAAAACTTGCCCAGTCCGGCTGGTTTGACGATTCCAACAAACCGCCCAAACAAATTGGGGGGGGGGCTGCAGGAAGGAAGGCTGCTGAGAGGAAAGCAGATTACAAGAGCATTTCAACGGCAAAATCAGGGGGCAAAAAAGCGGGGTGAAGTCCACTTGCAGTCGCTGCGGTTAGGCGGGGGTCGCAACTCCGCCAAATGCCCAAACCGTTAAAAAAAACGTTTACACCGACGTCCACCTAGCATTTACATATGTCGGTTATTGCCCTCTTAATTTCCATGCACGTCCGAATAGTTTTGTCAGTTAAGAAACTGAAAAACTGACTATGTTGGCGAGTATTGCTTCTGATTATTCGGCCGGGGGCCCAAAAGCTGCGGATTACCTCTACAAGAGCGTATGCACAACGAAGTAAAATTAGAGGAAGCTAATCACATTTATCAATTCCTTTTATTTTACTTGCAAGTAGGGGATCCACAATGTACAGAGCGTCGTCCTCCCTCTGGGTTTAGAGGAACTGGGTTATATTACCCACCGCTCACCTCCCACATGCGGATCAATCAAGGACACTTTACAACAAGGTACATCCCCAATGCACTAGCGACTAGCCGACGACTTCTTCATCAAAATTGCTGTAGACGACATACCTGAGAGTTAGAAAGTATTTGCATCCGCAAGCAATTCTCGTAAGCGTTCCCGTGATACACGTATCTTCATGGAACAGCGCACGATATGTTGTAGCTTCACCTCGCAACAGGCCGCAGCCGTCACACGGTCGGTTTGGACGGTTGTTTGCTTCTTTGTCCCCTTGACCGAGTGGAGGTTTTAGATTTACCAACGCATGAAAATTCACTGTTCCTTGTGGATGCACCGTGTTGTTATCCGTGTGATGTGCAACTAGCACGGCGATAGAGACGTGGAGGTTGAATGCTATCGTCGGACACAAGAGCCGGTACAAATGGCAAGCTTACCGAGACCTGCTGGAAAGGCTGTGCGTATGCCGCTGCTGTGTACGCCGAATAGAAAAAATATTTGTTCCGGACGTCGTAGTTCTAGAACGACTTCGGATGTATAACGCTGTTACAATGTGCCGGCATCGTAACTGTAGATGTTGCCGATCAGCGCAATGGGTGCAAGACCCTAATCGACGGCAAGCGTTATCGAATCCTTGCTATTGTCACGGGAACGGACTGGAGCATTATGGTTAGCCTCATCGGGTCTCCATCTTCGAGACTTTGTTCGATGTCTTCTACGTAGATGACAGCACCAATACATGTAGTGTACTGTCCATACAGTCGCGCGCCACACCTGCCCGTCGGACATGAACTTTGCTGAGGCGTCACCGCATGGGTTTCCAATATCCACTTATCAGTATTTGACTTCTTCTTTGCAAGTTTCTCGACGGTTAAGGTGCAGAACAGGACGAGAGCCCCAAAATCTTGATTATCGTGAATGCCCGCTACAAGAGTGCGTTATTTTGGTCACCGACCGCGCTCATCGTTCGTCCAGCAAAAAGCGCACAGGCATCACCTATGCGTCGACATTTTTCCATTTGGCTACTATTGATATAGACTGTTATTCTGTTAGTATAGTGTTTCCAAACTTTGTCCAGCTTGTGGATGTATCTTGCGTAAATACTCTGCAACAGTCTGTGCTTTTGCTTCTCCGCCAACCGGAAACATGTCGCCAATTAATCTGATAAAATAGTTGTTCTTGTTTTATTATTTTTTTTAGTTTAAAATATTTGCTTACCGAGGTCTAGTGTACCTGGTCGTACTCAGTCAAAGTTGTGGCAGCTTGCAAGCCAAACAGCAGCCCTTTGATGTTGTCAATTTAGGATACAATGAACGAAAGTGGTCACAAAATTTAAAAGAATATGTGTAGCGCACAATATTTCAGGTTTACATAATATCACGGCGGCTAAGTCGAATCTGGGTTTCACGTTGCTTGCTCTATCAGTGAAGAGTCGTCGATCAGAAAGCATGATACGCAACTAGCAAAGAACCACTCAAAGTTAGCTGTGTTTTTATTCGGATAAAGACAACGGAAACTGGAAGGTTTGTCCAATTCCCATACCAATGAACAACACACACACCAGTGTAATGCGCATTCGTCATGTGAGTGCAGTCACATTCTAGAACAGTTGTCCTGAGCAGCAACTAGCGACCCCATAGGCAGGAAAGCTCGGTAAAACTGGCCCTTGTTGTCTAGTTGACAGTAAAGACGTGAGCTAGGATTTTGGATCGCGAAAGAATACAGAAAAGCAGGAAGTTTGTCGTAGGTATCTGACACGTCTGTCAGCATTTTCTTTGCTCGTGCTGTATCTGTATATCATCGCTGGGCGGTGATCCACGTACAAATGATTCACTTTCTTCACGACTTCTGCGACACGCTTACGAGCATTGCTTAATCCAGGGGCAATACATCTTTTGAATCTGGGCAACTCCATAAACGGCTCTAAAGAACATCCCCTAACGGCGTCGCAACTGGGACAGTGAGTGAGGTTCGTAGCACTAACGAGCTAGACATTAATTTTGCGTTTCCGCGTAGATTTACCTTTTTGGGACAAAGTAACGCTCCATTGACACAACTCCGACCGGCATGCCCAAACGTTTCGGTGGGCCCGAACATATTTCTGGAAAATTGACTTGGTTTTGTTCAAAACGTACCGTACTTCGCATGTACTGCCTCCGGGCTCAAATGATTGCAAAAATGGACTATCCACAAGGGTCCAGCACTGTGAGTCTTTATTAAAAAAAGTATATATGTAAGTGGTATAACAAAAGAAAAAAACTGTTTGCATTTATACATCAATTACAACACCTTCATGAAGAACTGCAACAGTGTGTCGAGAAATCTCCATGCCCACATGGGAATGAATGTGGATGCTTTCCTTGGCGCTTCAACTTGGTTTTGCCCATGTGTGGTAGCTTGTAATCATTAGCCCCGCCTACTTTCATCACACAGTCCATAACCTTCTGCAAGGTGAGGAATATGTTGTCTAGTATCTCTACTTTGAGTGCTGCGTACGACTTCCTTACTGCCTGTACTAGTTGATCAATGTAGCAATCTTCTTGGAACCTTTTTTTTTGGTCATCCAGTGTGTTAATATCTTTCTCAATGTTGGCGATGAGAATCACACCAGGAAAGGCTCCATAATATCGGTAGGAGCCTCGGCTTATAGCATATGTGTACTGTTCATTAATAAGCTCGCATGTGCTCGCTAACCGATTTTTCGACGATAGACATTTCTGCGTCATAGCCACTGTGATGAACAACAGTCAATTTGTGCACCAGGCCGTTTAAAACCTGTTCTGTGCGAGATCGGTATATCATAATAGCTGCTACACATTCATCAAAGCCCATACTCTAGTTGAAGACGTCTTTGATTTGTTTCCATGGTGCCTCCGATCGGTTGTTCGTGTTATTCCCTAACGTGACTGTTTTGTCTCGTATAGGAACACCAAAGTCTCTACAATTATCCCAATTGCGCAAGAAGTACTGTCGAAAGGATTAATTCGGTCTATTTCTGCTCCAACAGAACTGTTATTTCCCACATCTGAAACTCGAATGATTCCCATTCCCCACCTCAATCAAATGAGTCATATACTTTTGATGTCGCTTGTATTCCTGTTCACTCTTTGCGTAGACCAACAGACGTATGACGTCACGTAATTGATCCTTCCAGGTAGTAAAACGATAGGTGCCGCTAGCAATCTCTTCGCTGAGGTACTTAAGTACATGAAACTGGCACAAGAAGTATTCTTGCATTCGGAAGGAATGTCTGGAGCACCGACATCTCTGTAAGAACTTTATCAATAATCACACATTGAATTCGGGACCAAGCAGGATTGTTAAGTTTGAACTTCTCGATTGCAGTCAGCAACGTTTCCGAGCGCGCGTTCTTAAGCTGTGCATGCTGCACAAATTGTCCTTCGCCGAAGATATCATGCTCCATGAAAGAAAATACCTTGTACTTGGATACATTTGTTCCATGCGTAGCATCTATCAAGACGACTTCAAAGAAACGTGAAAACGTATATCGCATCCAATTAGTCTGCATTGTTAGGCACGTTGCGACATTCTACTCGAAGCATCAAAGAAAACAAAGTATAGTAACAGGACCACAAACAGCAAACAATGATAGCATACCTTGTTGTTAACAGTATCGGTAAAAATTCTGGCGGTGTTACCAGGCTGCTCGCTGAACTCCTTCATTCAGCGCTTCAATCTCTCCACTCTTGTCGTACTCGCAAAAGTTTTCAACTTCAACGTCCGGATCAAATTGTGAACGTCACGGCTCGTCGGTATGTAGTCGGAGCGTTCGAGGATATACTGGTGGATTGTTTTCGTCTTTGTCCCAAATTTTTACAAAATATCAACTGTCCCCACGACTCCAGGAGGGATCGCGAGTCTGTTTTGGGGATAGCTGGCGAACGTCTTCTTACTTAGTGTGGTTATGTTGTAACATCGTTTTCTTGGTAATACACACAATCCACTGTCGATTCTCCTCCCCCACGAGCTGAACGCATGCGTTAATCTGTAAGCATCATCACAAGTATTAGTGTCATGAAGGTTTTGTCTGTATGTGTTCCAGACCAAGGTAACCGAAAGCGACACCAGTTCCAGACTAAAAACCTAACCTAGGCAGGGCATCCAATTCGACAGCTTCCCTGACGCTGTCGCTTGCCATTGCCCCTGGGCTTGTACGTCCCCGCGTGCTTGCACTCAAGTTGCTTGAATAATGCTGAAAGGACTCTGGAACTAGTTTTGATGGGTTCTTATCTTTCTTGTTTCGTGCAACTATTAACTTGTTTGTCCTCGACCGGAAACTCCGCACAACGACATACGAGTTAGCTATAGACGAGTTAGCAAGAGATGCAGCTAGAAAACTGCACCTGGAAGATCCTTGTCTGATACGCCTCCATGTACAAACGGAATTCAAGCCAAGAGCTGAATTGACTCCTTTCCAGACCTGGCCCGATATCTCCCGGAGTTACTGCGCTCGGGGAAGCGGCAACTGGGCCACTACCATCCCTAGTTTGCGCGGGCGTTTGGGCTTGCTCCTCCCGAAGACCCGACGACAAGGTCTCTGACCCTCCGTACCACGAACCCCCATTAGCACTGTAGTTTTCATCGGTCTTGTCGGACCCTTCCTGTATGGCTTCGTCTTCGATACTCCCCAAAGTCCCCGGATTGTCACTACTACCCGTATCGCGCGCTGGACGCTTTCTCCCGCCTACGCTTTCCATCCGAGCCGTCGTCCACGGATGCCGCTCCGTTTCCACCGCTAGTGGTTGAGTGGTCCGTTTTGAAAGTGTTCCTGGCGACCAACGTACATATATGTATAGCGAATACGATATATGTTTGAAGGTCGGGTTGCTAGGGCTGGTTAGATAGAGCTAGGTTTGAATCACAATGTCTAGGTGGTTTCCAGTTTGGAGCAGCAGCCACTCTCTTAAAACATATATAGAAACCAATAGGATGGACTAAGAGCTTAACGAAGATAACGGATAATAACATGCGGGGTATTCAGGGCCCAACCCTAGGGATACGCGTCAGCGCCTTTTTGGGTAAGTCGCTGTTGATTAGACTATGCGCACAGGCGAGATGAACTGATTGAGAGACAGAAGCGGCCTCGCCCATGGGTTTTAAATCCAAGAAGCGTGTGCAGTTGTTCCTGGATGGCGGCGACCTATCGATAACAAGACTGTTCGTCGATCTGTGAGTGCGGTCTGCAAAGCGGGTGCAAGCGTTACCAGAGTCGGCATTCCTTACGCGCTGACGTCCCATCAAGGTATGGATCCACGCCGTCGTCCATCTCTTGGTGGAGGGCTGGGTTCAAGTAGAGAGAAAAGACGGGTGGTCAGTGGTCAAGGGAAGAATCGTGCTGTGCTACATGACGGCTTCTATGCAGACTTGTCTCGGTACCCCAAAAGCCGTTACATCGCCGTAAGTGGACTCGGCGATCCTCGGATTCGCCAAACAAACCCGCCAGCGAGTGAATGTTGCAGGATGTACTGCGGGAAGATTAACGAATTTACCCGTACTGACTACTCTACGGAACCGACTTCAACTGCGAAAAATGGGGAAGGCGAGGCGGGTGTGGAGTGGAGAGCTACGACTATGTGAACGGTTTGAGTGTTGCGCTACAACTTCTTCATCTGTATATATTCCTGCGATGGGTCTTAGAACCTCGCGGGGTGATCGCGACAACTTAACAGTCGCCGCCGGGATCAAGTGGGGGCTAAGAAGAGCGTATAGTGTCTGATTCAGATGTCCAATACCGTTGAAGCAACGGACAGCGAGTAGTGAGTGGTCACCACGACACCAGTGCCACCCTGCCTACGATCATGCGGTAAGGTCACGCGGACTCCTGATGTCCGAGTCTGCCGCGTATCTATGATGTGCACGGCGTGAAGAGCATATTCTAGCATGTGTCATGCATCTAAAATCTATTGCGTGCACTTGGAGATGCTAGTGCGCGCTCTACTAAATAAAGTAATGCGCGAGGTTTTTCATAGCCAGTGCATAGCCTAATCACTGAGAATTGTGTGACGTTTCGCTGAAGATGTTGTAAGCTTGACCGGAAGTTCAATACAGGCTTGTCGGTGTCAACAAGAATATTAAATAGAAAGGTTCCCCTCACTAGGAGGGATCCAGAAATTTGGTTGAAGCCGCATTTTTAGAGTCAATCCCACGGTAATCTTTAGTAAAAGGCGAAAGATTAATACGAATGAAATTAACTCTGCGGAATGATTTGGAAGCTAAATTTTTTTTACACTTTATACTGCAATGGTGGCCGTACGCACATATGGCAATTAAAGACAATATTTAAGAGTCTGAAACAATGCCTGGCAACATTGTAAGGAAGAGTTATCGGTGTGTATGAGGGGTGAGAAACGAAGCCAATACCAGATTAGAACCCACTTCCGTTGCCCCCCCCCCCCAAGTCGGCCGCATGCTCACGTAACCTCAGCAAGTGGAAGAATTACTTTCGAGCATTCCCCCCCCCCAAAATCTCATTTTTGTAATTTGTGTTGCCTTGAATTACCTGGTGATACTTCAAACTATATTACACTCTCGTCTTGACAGCAAGTACAGCACACTGTACGGGGTGTGGGTGGCATCGGAACTATTACGCGGTCGTTAAAACCAACAAGATACGGCAGCAGACTCGGCATTTTTTAGAAGCATTTGCTAAGCTCGACATGGCCAACAATGTATTGTATAGACGTTTGGGGGATGATATGCGCCCACTACATCGTCAACGCCTCCGTGCAATCTAAACCCACCAAATTTCGTAAACGACTTGGAGGTGGAGCAGTCGCTGATGAACACGTCAACTGCGCCGACATTCATCGTGTTGAGGAGGAGAAACTGGTGGAGTCCCTGATACCGCTTACCAAGTTGAGGCGCGTGCTACCATTAACTGAAGTCGTCTGACACGATTGCTGATATAAGCCAGATTTCGGGATCAGTGCCATGTGAAGAGTGGGGATGAAAGCATCTGTAACGAGAGAAAGCCAAAAGTATATGGAGGACACATTTACTTCAGCCAGTGCGCTAGCAGCCATAGCATCTGTTCCAGGTAGAGGTCCGCATTCTGAGACCGTTAATAACCGCCCAAAAAGCACAACCGAGTTTTGGCGCTAATGCGATCCGCTCGCTAAAACCTTTTGTAGACGATCAAACGGTGTATTGAAAGCGACCAATAGTTTGTCGGATGTGCTCGTCGGCTAGATAACCTGGGGTATGACAACACGAAAAAGTGTCCGCATTTACAGAGCGGGCAAGCTCATTTAATGCCATACACGACCCGAAGTATTTTTTCGCAGTTCGACCCAGCGCTATCGTGCATGAGGCCGTCCGCATCGTCGTTGAACGAGCGGCCTGCAGCGCCTTACATAGCGGTAGGTCTAGCTCAGTCTTCATTCAGATCCGCGCCGGTAAACTCTTTCCAATCCGAGATCGCGGAGATCCGACCCGTTGGATCAGCGAAGCGGCACCACACAAGATCGTGGCCGTAGCAATCGCGACACGCTCCGTACTTGTAATATTCAAGTCATCTGGGTCGTATACACCGCGAGATGCGTATACAGCGGGAACTATCGTGAGGCACAACAAGTTGCTCCTCACAATAGTTCTCTGTCGTGTACGCGTCTCCCTTGATTATCATATAGCGCTTTCTAAGCGGACGCAGAGCTTGGGGGGGGGGGGGGGCGTCAGCTTCATGGGTTTCATTGATACATTGGTGTCGCTGCCCACGTTATTTTCCTTTTTGATCTCCGGATAAATCGCCTCGAATCCACCACCCGGCACTATTCCTTCTCCCGGGCCTCGACATGATAATCAGACTAACGAATGACGTCTGTCAGGGTATTAAGCGCAACGAGGTCAACGTTTCGTCGGACACTCAACGCAAGAAAATGGAGTCGGTTGCACATGACAGCAACGACTACAAGCTTAACCTTCTGACCACCCTAACACCACCCATCTACTGCCGCGTGTGCCGAACTTGGTCGGCAGAACGACGTTATCCAGGCGACGCAGTATCTGCTACTTTGAATCGGACGCACCACTCGCGAGCGGAGCCTTGCGGATGCCCTTATCTTCAGTAAGGGCTTCCAGACCAATTTGCTTTCTAGCGTGTGTCGCTTGTTGGGGCGCTCATTCGTGTTCACGAGCTTATATTTTTACTCCAGTGTGCCACATGATTTTCAACGCTTGAACATGCTCCTGGGTCAAGAGGCCCTTCGTGGCAACAAGGGAGGCAGCCCACAACATGATGGACACGCTGCTCAATGGGCGCGAAAAGAGCGCTGTCGAGCGTAAGGTAAGTCGAATCGTGGAAAGTGTGTTCCATGAGAACGTAATAGCTGTTTAACTGCTTCACAATCACTATTGCGCTGTGATTATGTCCATAATGACCATTTTTGGAATTCTCCTAAAAGCCCTTTTCGACGGAATGGTCATTCTTGCTCTCAAGGTTTTCTAGGCAAAAAAAATCGTTCTTGAACTCGTCAGGGTTTTGCGCGGGTGCAGCGCGCATGGGTTCGATACTCAAAGCAAACGAGCGTAGGCGAAACGAGCGGCAAGGAAAGGAAAAAATCCCTTCATGGTGCGCGAGAAGCAGAACGCGGGCTGGTCAACCGGAATGGAAAGTTACCTTCTTGAGAGCGTTCTCGCTGCGAAGAGCGATTCGTCGATTCACACACACGTGGAAAGACGTGCAAAAGAACTTCGAGAAGTCGAGTTCACAAGGCAAAGCAAGTCCATCGCCGACGTATTTATAGCTTCGATGGCGATAATCCTTCTTTGCTCGAGTAGGCGTTGCAAAGCGAAGTACAGGCGGGTGATGGCAATTTATACCAAATATCGGCGTCATTGGTGTTGGCTTCAAAGACAGCAAATCAAAGCTTAAAGCCAAGCAATAGAACGATTAGCTCACTGCGACAACCGACAAGACGTTGAAAGAGCAACATACGGAAGATGCGCAAGAGGGAGTCGAGCACGCGGACGTTTGCGGGTTTCTCAAGAGCGATTCCAGCCCAAAAGGATTGATTGGTTTCGATTGGGCCGTATCTGAAGCGCAGGAGCACTTAATATAACTCGGACAAGGACTCCGACGAAGTGGCGATCAAGAAAGAAGAAGAGGAGCGGTGTAAGAAGACCAGGAAGATAACGAACAGCGCTGACGCGGTCGAAAGCGATGACACAACGAAGGCCAAGCGAAAAAGCAAAAACAAAAAAACGCCTCACAGGATCTGCGTAAAGCGCGAGGGCAACGCCGTCGCAACGTCCGTCACAAGCACGCAGCCACCAGTAACTTAAAGGAAGTGACAACGCAGGCGATTATTTCCCTCAGACCAGCGAGACCTATTTTGTGTCCAGGATGAAGCACATGAGACGTGGAATCGTTTTCGTTGATATATGGAGTATTCTATGTCTTGCTTGTCCATCCTTGGGAAGTTCGCTGGATTGTTTTGTGGTAGGAATCAGAGTTGTTCTCGCTGTCGAATAGCTCTTTTGCAACCAACCACATCTGACGGTCAAATGTAGTAGTGAAGGGCGGTAGCGTTTGGAAAATCGAAAGGGTGGGCGACTTCTTACGGCTCAAGCCGTCTCTGTCCTTAATTGCTGCCTTCTTCTTCTTCGTCGTCTTCCAGATCTTCAGCGAGATCGTTTAATATTGCGTGTGCGAATGCATTGTGAACGCAGCATGCCGCAAAAATAGCCACCTTGATGTCTCCAACTAAAACTCTCGTTTCTGTGAAGCAACTTGAATCAGCGTTTTAATACACTGATGATTCGCTCAACCACGTTGCGGGCAGTGAAATTTCGTAAATTGTAGAGCTCTCGTTCATTTCGCGGTCTTCGATCGCGCTCAGCGTCCCTTTCACGGGGGTGTATCTGACGCCTCTGTATGGTGTCAAAATCTGCAGCGTGAAGGCGTACCCGGCGCCAGCTAGAACATAGCAGTCTTGCAGAATTTCCCACTCGTTCCGCTAAGCGAAACAAAGAGCGTATCGTGGGCGCTTCCTTCTGTGTCCGCGTGAACGAGACACGTTAAGGTTCCACCCACGGAATACGAGCATGTTGGGTGTAATGGTGGTCTTGTGGTTACGAATTTCATTTGCTTGTGTGGTAACGACTGTGATATCCGCATGGGTTCATTCAATAGCGCCAAGCGCTTGGCCAAAATGCTGGAGCTTCTCATCAAAATCTCGTGGTAGGTGTTATAGGGCTCTGGAAACGCGGCTATATCGTTCACATGGTATTCTTTGCAAGTTGAGAAGGCAAGCTGGAACTTGTCGCTTGTTAGCGAACAACACTTCCTGCCCCGAGCCAAATGGGTGCAACAGCGAGCAACGTATTCTTACTTCGTGTAGCATCGTCAACGTAGAGGTAGCAAAGTACGACTAGTTGATCAAAGAGCTCCAAATCCATTTGGAAGTTCTCCCTGGACAGATGGGGATGAGCGTTCGAGCGTATTTGAGGAGAAAATCGGGTTTGTTCGGTCAATCCCGGGGGGGGGGGGGGAAGCATGACACTCGCTGCGGCACGAGCGTCTGTCACCTCGTGCGCGTCTTCTCCTTGCTCTGAATCATGGCATTTAGTCGTTTGTGTGGAGCCAAAACATATGCCGCACGTGTGATGATTTCTTTTCTTTCGTCGTCCATCTTTCCTCTACAAAGGTTCCATTTTTGAAGTTGTCCAGCACGCACATGCCCACAGGAGTGCCATATGTCACTACCCAATCTTGGAATAACCATTCCTTCTTCGAAACAAATTCGCGATGCACATTAATTTTTGTCGATGGCGCCTTAGAGTGGTATTTTACGAAAATAACTATTCAAGTCAAACACGACGTTACTTTCCAGACACACGTTCCGGCCAGTTAGGGGAATAATCGTGTCAGACGACTTCAGTTAGTGATAGCGACGCGCCTCAACTTGGTAAGCGGTATCAGGGACTCCACCAGTTTCTCCTCCTCAACACGATGAATGTCGGCGCAGTTGACGTGTTCATCAGCGACTGCTCCACCTCCAAGTCGTTTACGAAATTTGGTGGGTTTAGATTGCACGGAGGCGTTGACGATGTAGTGGGCGCATATCATCCCCCAAACGTCTATACAATACATTGTTGGCCATGTCGAGCTTAGCAAATGCTTCTAAAAAATGCCGAGTCTGCTGCCGTATCTTGTTGGTTTTAACGACCGCGTAATAGTTCCGATGCCACCCACACCCCGTACAGTGTGCTGTACTTGCTGTCAAGACGAGAGTGTAATATAGTTTGAAGTATCACCAGGTAATTCAAGGCAACACAAATTACAAAAATGAGATTTTGGGGGGGGGGAATGCTCGAAAGTAATTCTTCCACTTGCTGAGGTTACGTGAGCATGCGGCCGACTTGGGGGGGGGGGGCAACGGAAGTGGGTTCTAATCTGGTATTGGCTTCGTTTCTCACCCCTCATACACACCGATAACTCTTCCTTACAATGTTGCCAGGCATTGTTTCAGACTCTTAAATATTGTCTTTAATTGCCATATGTGCGTACGGCCACCATTGCAGTATAAAGTGTAAAAAAAATTTAGCTTCCAAATCATTCCGCAGAGTTAATTTCATTCGTATTAATCTTTCGCCTTTTACTAAAGATTACCGTGGGATTGACTCTAAAAATGCGGCTTCAACCAAATTTCTGGATCCCTCCTAGTGAGGGGAACCTTTCTATTTAATATTCTTGTTGACACCGACAAGCCTGTATTGAACTTCCGGTCAAGCTTACAACATCTTCAGCGAAACGTCACACAATTCTCAGTGATTAGGCTATGCACTGGCTATGAAAAACCTCGCGCATTACTTTATTTAGTAGAGCGCGCACTAGCATCTCCAAGTGCACGCAATAGATTTTAGATGCATGACACATGCTAGAATATGCTCTTCACGCCGTGCACATCATAGATACGCGGCAGACTCGGACATCAGGAGTCCGCGTGACCTTACCGCATGATCGTAGGCAGGGTGGCACTGGTGTCGTGGTGACCACTCACTACTCGCTGTCCGTTGCTTCAACGGTATTGGACATCTGAATCAGACACTATACGCTCTTCTTAGCCCCCACTTGATCCCGGCGGCGACTGTTAAGTTGTCGCGATCACCCCGCGAGGTTCTAAGACCCATCGCAGGAATATATACAGATGAAGAAGTTGTAGCGCAACACTCAAACCGTTCACATAGTCGTAGCTCTCCACTCCACACCCGCCTCGCCTTCCCCATTTTTCGCAGTTGAAGTCGGTTCCGTAGAGTAGTCAGTACGGGTAAATTCGTTAATCTTCCCGCAGTACATCCTGCAACATTCACTCGCTGGCGGGTTTGTTTGGCGAATCCGAGGATCGCCGAGTCCACTTACGGCGATGTAACGGCTTTTGGGGTACCGAGACAAGTCTGCATAGAAGCCGTCATGTAGCACAGCACGATTCTTCCCTTGACCACTGACCACCCGTCTTTTCTCTCTACTTGAACCCAGCCCTCCACCAAGAGATGGACGACGGCGTGGATCCATACCTTGATGGGACGTCAGCGCGTAAGGAATGCCGACTCTGGTAACGCTTGCACCCGCTTTGCAGACCGCACTCACAGATCGACGAACAGTCTTGTTATCGATAGGTCGCCGCCATCCAGGAACAACTGCACACGCTTCTTGGATTTAAAACCCATGGGCGAGGCCGCTTCTGTCTCTCAATCAGTTCATCTCGCCTGTGCGCATAGTCTAATCAACAGCGACTTACCCAAAAAGGCGCTGACGCGTATCCCTAGGGTTGGGCCCTGAATACCCCGCATGTTATTATCCGTTATCTTCGTTAAGCTCTTAGTCCATCCTATTGGTTTCTATATATATGCTTTAATGGCAATGGGCTGTTACGGCCTCCCCTCTACTAACGCTTAGTCAAATCACTCGCCCGGTTCAGCTTCGGCGACCGCGCGACCTTCAATAGGCGACTGTTCATATCTGGACTTAACCGAAACGGATCCGGACTTAGCCGATAAGGGCCCGGGCTCTTTTGCCGCATTTTCTAGGTTGGTGGCTTGTGAAACCTTGTCCTGGTCTCCCAAACACCTTGATTCCCCTCGTCAGTCGCTTGCCTCATAAGCAGAAGTAATCAGATCCTGAAATGATCGGAGGGGCTATGGAGACGGGGATGCAGGATATTCACCATTCAAACCGCATATTTTTTTGAATGTGTATAGCTTCGTTGAAGGGTTAATCGAGTTTTACAATTGCATTATTTTTCGCGCGGAGGTGGTAGTACTTCAGTTTGTCAGTACTTTGTCATTTTGGGGGGGGCAATATAAGGCCGACACTTTCTCTCAGCACATTTGCCCGTAATTGCAGCGTCCAATGTTGACAACTTTTGTTTAGGCGGCAGCCAGGAGCACAAGTACCGGATAATATGCATTTCGTGCAACCATAGTAAAAATAGAGTATACGTGACATAAAAAGTCGAATTTTTGGTAAAAAATGATGAAGAGAGGCCTGAGTATTATACTCTTGTTGTTCGCTGACACACGCTAATTACCGGTTAAATGCGTACAATAAGAAATTGTTGGTATTCCCAGCTACGTCGCAGACAATCTAGTACGACAGAGGCAACATATCTAAACAGCGCCGCTCAACTCGCAAAATTAAGTGACCGTTTGTCCAAAAAACGTGGGTGGTCATGTGCCATGGTATGGTAACTCCGCTGGGCCGAGCTGAAGATAAGTGCATGTTTGGTCTGTGAGTTTTTATCACGCGCTTCCCCTTTCAGAGACTGGAAGAGGCAATGGAAGATGAGATGAACCGTGTCAAATTGATAGCCCAGAGAGAGAGAGCTTGAACGTCTTTGTGTGTATCTGCATCTACCATTTCAATCAGGCAGGAAAGTTTTGCTAAAAGCTCAATTTGCGAGTGTGTAGAGCGAGAACGCGAGCTGCGAGCCGAAGCCGGCAGCGAAGCGAAGCGCATACTTATGGACGTAGGCGCCTCCCGGAGCGAGACGAAGAGGAGTCTTGCCCAGGTTCGGGTCGTGGGCTTTAAAATGCACCACCGGCGGTACGCGTCCATGACGAAGACCCTCAATCGCTGCCACGTCCTCGAAGGCCACAGCCATAGGATGTCCCGTGAATCCCTTCGTGTTCGTGACCATAAGCTGAGCGGCCAGCTCCGAGCCGAAAGCCGTACGCAATGCCGTCACCTCCGTGTAAGCACACGAAGACTTTGCCGATGCATTGGTACCCGTCTCATGGCTGTAGTAGACTCCATTGCGAGCGATATCCTCACGAGTGATACCAAAGTCGTCCTCTACACGCTGCAAAAAGCGCACGAGCTCCTGACCAACGTGGTTCGGCTCCAGTGCAGCACCGTGGTAAGCCGAATTGCTGAATTGAGTGGCAAGCAGTCGCACGGCCTTCTTGTCGTTCACTCGGCGCTCTGCGAAGGCCAGCGGAGATTCCAACACCAACCCGATTGCTCCGCTACCGACAATCATACCACTGCGTTTCACATCAAACGGTCGGGCCGCAGCATCCGCTGTCGATGCGATGCAGGCAGCACCAAGTGCACGGAAGCCACCACCAACTAGCGACATCATGGTATCTGAACTAGCGGTGTCGCTCGACACCACAATCACACGCTGGCATTTGCCAGAGTTAATCCAGTCCTGAGCCATGCCGATGGCCTGTGTGGCACCTGCACACGCTGCATTAATTTGTGTGTTGGGTCCACGGGCTCCGGTGAGCTGAGCAACTTGGGCATTTGCAAGTACGAGCAGCCGGAACAGGATCTTGCGGTCCATCTCATAGGCAGATTTACTCTCTTTCTTGTTTTCTTCGTAATAACGTGACGTCTCTGAAACTGCAGCATTCATAGTAGGGAAGGACGTAGCATAGATGACACCCGTCGAGTCGCGCATACTCTCAGGCAAGCGCCAGTTCGCATCGGTTCCTTCAACGAGACCAGCATCACGAACAGCGTTAAGACCAGCAGCCACAGCCAACTGCGTGGGCTGATCCATCGAATTCGCAATAGTCGCAGCGATACCATAGTCCTTCTCAAGGTCCACACGGTTCACAACAGCAGACACTTGCATACACTTTTCGCGGGTGGAAACCGCACTACATGTCATTTTACCCGTGGCTTTATCCTTGTGAACTTGGACGATGTTCTGGGCTACAATTTTGTCCTTCTCGGCGTCGGTGAGTTCGTGAATGCAGTTTTCACCCCGCAAAAGCTTCTCAACAGACTTTTCACCTTCAAAGACTTTTGTCTGACCAGGCAATCCAACACTCGTACCCGCCACATACACAGCCCCAGCAAGTTCCTGTATCGTCCTGATCACGCGGTCTTTATGCTGCTTGTCACACTCCGACGGCTGTGAACAAGCGTAGAAACGGCGACCCATATCGTCAATCCGGTCAAGGTAGAAATCTCCTTCAGGGATGGAAGCAATCGACTGTGTGAGCTTCAGACCGTTGTTCTTGGCGCCATAGGTCTTCTGACGCAGTTTCATACAAGTCGTGTATTCCTCCGGGGTCTTTTTAATGCGACGTTCGAGACGAGCAGTGAGGTCCAGTGACTTGGCGATCTTTTCCAGCGAGAACTTTCCGTTAGCTAATTCTGTGGGCTCACGCGTGTGAAGCACAAACATAGTGGCAAGACTGCCCGAGCCGTACGAGAACAACAAGATCCGAGCACCACGTGCCAAATGCTTGGCACGGGCGTGCACCAATGTCGCCAAGTTCATGTAAATCGCAGCCGTGTAACAATTCCCCAGCTGCTGCGACGTGGTGCAGCTAGGTGAGACTTTGGTCATAAAGTCCTCTCTTGCAACGTCACGAACAGCGAGATCCAGCTCGCGGTCATTCAGCGTGCTCTCGAGCGGCACGTTAACCCACTTGGTTAATGAAGTAAACTTGTCCTTAGATGCCTCGTTGCCACTCTTGAGCAAGCGCCTCGAGTCCAGGAAGAGCAGGCGAGCAAATGACTTCTGCACCAACTTGTTGTACGGCGAGTGGAACACTGCGTAATCCACCGCATCGAGGCCTGGCTCCTTCCCATCTGCCTTTGCCATAGCCTCGCTCTTCTTGCAGAAGAGCTCATAACATTCATCCAGCGCGTGCAAATAGCACGAGTTGGACAGTTTGCCGTCCACCATCGGGTACTCGCTACTCACGTTGGGCTTGTAAAAATCCCAGACGTTCGTCGCGTGGGTCGCCTTGGTCCTGCAGTCCAGTACCATAGGAGCATCAGGTCCGATGAGCATCGCCACCGCTCCACATCCCCCACTGGGGCGTGCAGGACCTTTGGCGTATACTGCAATGTCCGTAGCAACAACAATTGCGTATCTTCCGTCCCAGAATGAGCTGTCGACCCACGCCACCGCGTTTAACAGCGCCGCTGTTCCGCCATAGCAGGCGTTAATGACGGTAGCTCCGTCCACGTCTGTATTGTCTCCAAACAGCTGCATGAGGACAGTCTTGGTGGACTTACTCTTGTCTACCAGCGTCTCTGTGCCCACCTCCAGGCGTCCAACTTGCTCGGGGGCCACCTGGAACTTGCTCAGAAGCTTCGACACGGCGGTCAGCGCCAGCGCGTTGACGTCCTCGCGGTCTCCAGGCACAGCCATGCCTAGCTGGCCCAGGCCCAGCGTGTACTTGCCGCTACTGACGCCATCGAGGGCCTCCATCTCGCGCTGGTCTACGTAATCTGAGGGGAAATGCACCTCCATGGCCAAGATGCCCACATTGTTTGGGTGCGCGGAGCTCAGCATGGTTTGATGCTTACGTATGACTGTGGCTGGATGGTCTAGAGTTGGGCGCAACACTGCGAATGAACGGGAGGCCAGCGACGTACGAAGGAGAGACGCAATGCCGAGGTGGGGCCCGGTCACGTCTGAGGAGGTCACGTGCGTGGTCGAGGGACTTTCTGTTGAAGACCTTAATTCAAGTTATTCCTTAGCGATATGATTGGCTGAAAATTGAACAAGTATCTTGTTTTAAGGATTTAGAGCACCAAAAAAACGAGGACATAATTTTTGTGCAAGGCATTTTTTCTGCCCCAGTAACTTTGTCGTGTATTGCTCTTGGTGAAGGCAGGGTGGTTGGCCGTCGAATCTGATAGGGGTGACTGTACAGGCTATTCTGCGTGGATCTCGCACATACATTTTAATTGTTTATTAACATCAAAACCGTTTAACATCATGTGTGCACAGCGAGAGGCTATCTGGTAAAATAAGTTCATTACTTAGAATGTTCCAAATTTCGAAATGACAACTTTTAGCATTTGCGAGCGAACGCCTTCATGGCGTTTGACGGACACAGTCTCAGTGCGGGTTGTGTGCGCCGTGCACAGTCACACACAGTCTCGCACAGCAAATTGTCAAAACCAGAGCAAATGGTGGATAGCCTACGTTGCAAACAGCAGCTGATGATCAGGTCAGTCAGTCCTCAAAAACGAGGCAATATTGGCGAAAATAAGACGAACTCGGCGCGAAGAAGAGGTCATTATAGGAGTGATTGCCACAGCCAAGTTCTGTGCCGCAACAAGTGTCGTTGAATATCACAGAGTCCTTACTCAAAGTGTTTTCGGCCGTATCATTCGTGCTTGAAGCCGCAGGCATTACTGTATCAGCAGTATCATAGCATATTTGCTAAGAACGAAAAGATCCTTTACATTGATGCTAAACTGTGGCTAAGGAACCTATAACGAAAGATCTGCATGGCAGACCTAACGTTTCCTTCCAGATTGATGGGCACCTCTCCGCTAATGCAATACTCGAAAAACAGGAGCACAATGACACCGCAGTTACAGTTGTCCACGTGCGGAACCAACTCGATAGGCTTAAACCGAAGTCGCTTGGGTGATTGTAGCTCCGGTAGTAGCGGAGGCAGTTCATCCTTCAAGTACGTTCTGAGCCGCTTGAACCTGTCACCTGTTTGCCGAGGGTCGTAGACTTTCATTTTGTTTTCGTTGAAATCCACCGCCACAACGCACCAATGATTCAAGTCGTAACTGATCACTGAAAAAAATAGAAGTCTTTGTGTCTTCAGATCCATGTTGGCAAATGTGTCCTTCCGTTATTGCCACACTTCCTGATTCTTGATCATATGGGGTCGAATGCAGGGAGCCGTAGAACATCTGAGGGGAGTGAGAAAATCGTAGTTTGAGCACTGTTCCGTTGAACAATCGCCCTTAGCGTGAGATCCATGCACGGTCCTTCTACCATCTTCTTCCACACAACGAAGTGACCCATTAGTAATTGCTAAGCACTTTAATGTCTTTGAGAAGATGATTTACTGTGGACTTGTCTAAAAGACCTCCTTCCCACACAGAATTGCCAGCTTCCCACTCAGACCGCTCAAAAGCAGTCACCCACTCAACGGCAGCATCAATACCATTGAGGTGGGATACAGCGGTGTGCCACGATCGCATCTCTTTCGATGTTGGCACGTCGTACACTGTCCTTCCCGTCATCACGGTGGTGCCATGTTGACTTTTTCGCGATTCATGACCACTAAACCACCAATTCTGAAACTGAGCAATCCGCGTATCGCATGAATCCAGTCTCCGCAATGGCAAAATTGTCCTCATATTTTCAGCAGGGGTTGCTGGATTCTTTTGCCGCACACACCGTGATTTTGGCCCTTTTCGCTTGTTGAAGGATTGTTAGCGCCGGCAATGCTGTTGCATACTGATACGTCGCACCGTTCTTAATCGCTTCAAGCAGCAGCGCAACAGAGGTACGGTTCCAGTCAAAACTGCATTCACTAGCCACGATGTCCGGTTCAAAGCGTCATTAATCTTCTTCTTACGTGTGGCTTGCGTTGTCGCCATACATCCTGCCTTCCTGGTTGTCTTCGGCACCATCCATAGCGGCCCAGCACTCGCTGGTTTTCCAGAATCACTAGCATTCTCAGCCAACACGGACACGTTGGTTTCATCACAGCCACGTTCAGCTTGAGTTTCCACCACAGTTTCAGACTGTGCGCCGTCATAAGAAGCTATTTCTTCGCTGCCATCTAGCAGTCTCATGTGCGGGAGACTCGAAGAGTCTAAATCATCCATAGTTCGTATAGCGCTCGTCCATTAGGTGATAACTGCGTCTCATCTCCAACATCGAAAGCGGTATCTTGAAACATGGCTCCTGATTTGTTTTCAGCTATCACAGTGTCAGGTTGTGCATCACTTTCAGAATGTGATCCAGTATCGAATTGAGATCCCGTCTTGTCCGGAGCAACAGGACCAGAATTCGCAACCGTTTGAGACTGCTGTTCGCGTTCACGTCCGGTGCGTACTGTGCTCGAGACATCTTCACCAGCGGTAGCCAGCTCGAGACAATGGCCAGGCTTAACCTTTTCTAGGAACTTCTCCAGGGATTCACTCAAACGATGGTGTGCGGTAATACCCCAGCGAGACCCCACGACTGCGATCTGCTTCCCCACTGCATATAACTCCTTATATTTCTCGTTCTGGCTTTTTGCGTGGGTGGAACGTAGTCGTGGAACAAGCTTGGATTCGAATGGGACTGCATCATCGTCATCAATATAGTATGTTGCCGCAGTTTACGATAGCTTTTGACAAGCCAGCGGGATGAATGATACTATCAGGTACTAAAGTACTACTGCCTGTAACTTTCCTGTAGTAAATGATATGCCGACACGGCAATAACCTTGTCACGCGGAATATGCAGGAACACGTCCAAGTATCAGGATTCATCATGTATTCATCCGGAAGATCAGCAGCAGGCAGTGTACTGCATCATCACATACGGGCCAACCGGATAATGTCGATATTCTGTCGATGAGAGAAGCGCAAAACCATACGCTGTTTCACGAGCTCCTCAGCGTGACGAGATAACCGTAATGAGCAACCTGCTTATCTCTTCTTCGTACTCCTCATTCGTGTACACGCCAATACGATTGACTCGTCGGGCCCATATTCGTTCATTGACTTGCCTGCAAAACATAATCGAGACCACACAATCATCCAACGGAGTCGAACAGTTTACCAATGTCTTCAGTTTTTGCCGACTTGATTCCAACCTAAGACAAGGATAACATCAAAACCCAAGCGGTATATCTTGGGGTGGTACGTACCTATTATTCGTCTGATTCCCCATGTGTGGCATGTTCCCCGGTACACCGAGCCCCATCTTCTTTACGCGTTGTCCAATTGGTGTCAAAATAATCAAACCGGAGCTGCCATTTAATAATAATCAAACCAGAGCTGCAGTTTCTCCTCCGACCGCAAAATTACCTTCATCGCTGTAATGATGTTGTTATAGCCCGTTTCAGTTGGTTCATCAACCAACAATTGCACAAATTGTTTCATCTCTTTCTTAGTCCATGGATCTAGATTGTACTTCTCCTTGGCCAGCTCTTCCTGCAAGTACTTCACGTCGTGGAAGTGGCCCAGCAAGATTCGCGCCCAACAAAATCTTCTCGAAGCACTGCCAACTCAGTGAAGTCCTCGTCGATCATAATTACGGCAATCGAGTCAAAATTCTGGCAACCTTCTTTAAACTGCCGGCATGCAATACGGAGGGTCTCCTTCTGCTCGTTTTCCAATAGACAATGCACCAGCACATGGTACACAGTTTTAAACCAAGCGCACAATATTAGACTAAAAAGACAGTATGAGTGTGGGACACAGTCTCAAATGGTTAAGGAGTCTGATGCAACCTCTTAACAAACCAACCTGCACATGCTACCCCTTGCCCATAGTATCGTGGATCATGAGCTGAACAACTTGTAGTTTGACGCGTTTGTATCGTGGGTTGCGTCAACTAGAAGCGCCTACGGAAAGTGCTTGAACGTGGATCTCATGTGAGCCGACTGAATGGATATACACTCGACAACATTCTGGCAGCACGAATACAATACACATCAATAAACAACGCATACATCAGCGCCCCATTACCACGTACGTTTTCGTTTGCGTAGACCCTTGCCAGATTGCCTTCCTCCGCCATGACGCGTGAAGTCCTCCAGAATTGCCTGAATGCGCTCTTCATCGACGGATATACGTAACTTTCTCGCCGAAGCCGATCGACGAGGTTGTGAACGTCCTTCATCGTAGGTTCCACCGTGGTATTCTCCGTATGTACTCGAGGATACGTTTAATGTTCGCTCCAGCCCGGTGTAGTGTTTGCACAGTTTTGAGGACTTCGTCGTCCGACACCTGGAGGGCTTCGTGGTAGTTCTCGTAGACCTCGCTGTTAACATCGTGGTTGTGACCAGTCCTATGTCTTGTAATTTGAACTTCCCAGCTGCCAAACCGCGTTGCAGTCTGAGACTGTATCCGCAGTTCAGATTGTGACACAGTTTTAACATGTGTCACAATCTAAAAAATAATATGTTAAAACTACTGACCGTGTCTGTGCTTCTTGCTTACAGATCTACTCGATTCGAACAACTACCCCTGTACGCACACGGAATACAAGAATGATAGAAAACCAGTCTGCATACACGGAGATTCGAGAAGAAGAGAAGTTCTATAACAAGACCTACGTCTGCACCCATTATGGAGCTTCGTGTCGAACTAGGGGTCAAGGAACACGGCCAAACCAGCACTCAAGGAAAATCGGCTGTACAGCACAGGTGCGTTCCGCTATGTATGACTATTTCATGCAATACAAAAGCTTATTCGAGCTTTCGTGTAGATCAGTGCGTGCGTTCGAGAGACTTGATATGCATATCAAACCTGGTATATTCGCCGGCTGTATAACTTCAAATACATCTCCAGTGATGCCCAGTTGTCAAACACCTTCATATCAAGTTCTGGCACATGAACCAATTCATCCAGGGCAACAATATCATTGCCGTCGTTGCCCGCATCCACAGCATCAGATGCGCTCATGTCATCCGATACCGAAACATCTAAACTGCTCGAAGATTGTCAGACCCGGAAGCGGAGGCTGCTGAAAAAAACAGTATGATCTGTGCACGGGAATACTGTCCACGAGATCCGCGTCTGCATCGTTTGGCCTTCGAGCGTACTGCCCGGACAGAAGAATGGTTCTTGACTTGACTGTCTATCCAGCGAACGCTTCTTCATCGCTTCCTCTTGTTTCCCTGTGGCATCGGGGGTGGTGGCCTCTCCTCATCTGCTTCGCTGTCGCTGCTGTACGTGGAGGCAACGCTGACGAGGTCATCCTCGCTTTCGTCGGACACACTGTCCTGTCGGCGCGGCATTCCCCAAGACTCGGAGGCAGCTATATGTTGTGCTGCTTGGAGCCTGCTCATTTGGAATGAAGAGGGGGGGGGGATTCTCGCCACTCGTTCTTCCTATTCGGAGTGATGATGGTAGGGTACAGGTAATCCCTTAATGGCGACGAAAGAGAGATACACGTATCATGATATTGTCTTTTTTAATTACTGTGTACGCAGCCATTCTCCATGGCGTTTGAGCATAGATTAGTCTTGTCAATGAGCCCTTCATCCATGCACCAGCGAGCGCTGGTCCCTTCGTCACACGTCGCCTCCATTACCGACTATTATTTGTTATGAGATACACCTGCATAAGAGATACAGGCATCGCTCAGCCAATAGTTGCCGAGAGTCTTGGCAAGCATGCATTTCTCTGTTATGAGATACAGGTCACGATGGCCAAGCATTTCAGCTTTATAATATCCCAGAAGCAACTTAATCAGTTTTATCATTTAGCATATTAAGCTTGATGGCTCAAGCTACCAGACCGTCTCCCGTCGGAAGGCCTCGCCTACATGGAGATGTAGGAAGATGAAGGTGCACACCATAAACTCGTATACTGCTGGGCTGAAGAGAGAGGTTGTTCAGCACAAAAAGTGCGGAAAGGTTCGTATCGAGACTTACTTTCCTAACCTTAGCGAAAAATAATATCCTGGTAGAATGGTTCTAGTTTGCGCTGGGTGAACAATTTCGGCGCAATTAAAAGCACTGCCGGCGTCCAGGTGGTGCTAGCAAGATGAAGGCTCGCGCGCTGGGAACATAGAGTATTTTAGGTGCATCTGCTGAAAATGAGCTTGTCAAATGGGTTAATGACCTACGTGGCGAGGGTGCTCCGGTCATGTCGCTGATGCTCCGACTCAAGGCTATTGATGTCAGTTAGAGGATGAACCTGCCGCTCTTTAGATGCTCCCCGTCGTGGCAGCGGGGCTTCAAACAGCGCCACCGACTCTCGCTAAGATCGCGTACGCGCCAAGGTTAAGTGAGCCCACCAGAGCTGGAGAAAGTTGCTGCCGAGTTTGCAGCCAAGGTGGAGGTGAAAGCAGCTGAACTTGGTATGTCTGTGATACACAATGCCGACCAGAAAGGTATTTTCTTATTTGTGGCAACTTGCTTTGTTCTGAATACTAACATTTTATTATGTACTGTAAGTTGTTAATGGAAGCTGCTTTTTTAATATCTACCAAAGAAGACCTTGGACAGAACTGGCGAGAAGACTGTGGTCAAATGCGGCGGTAAGAGTAAGGAACGTGCATCCGAATTGCTGCTAGCAGTCTCAACAGGAAAATGTACCCACCGTTTTTGGTTTTCAAGTCAAGTCCGTCATCAATTCCTGCTACCTGCGAGCAGAACTTTTTCTTGCGCCACGGGTTTGGGAGGACGGTGTGGAAAGAGGTTGAGGCTTCGCGAGTGAGCGATGACATTCGCATCTACGGCAACACAAAAGGTTAGTCCTGTTATGTTTTTATTTTGCAAGTGCACCGAATTAATTATTGTTTTTGCTTGTTAATTTTAGGCTGATGGAACTCTTATTTATCTACTGCGTTCCTTCGATACCACTTCAGTGGTCGACCTAACATGCAGAAACCCATACTTCTGCTGTGGGATGACTCCTCTGGACATTGGTCCAGCGAAGTCGTCCAGTGCGCTCGGAGCTAAACGTAGTGCTGATGAAAGTGCCGCCCGGAGCTACGTCCGTCTGCCAGCCCGCTGATGCAATGTGGAACGGTCCACTCAAATCTCACCTGCGTGCACAATGGGTTGAATATTTATGGTGGCAGCTTTTATATCGAGATCCGGGCGTGACGTTCAAGCTTGAAGCATCAACTCGATGAGTAATTTGTCGCTGGGTGACTGTTTCATGGAGACAGATTCCCACAACAGTCACAGCTGGGTATCGTAAGTGCCAGATTGATTTACCCGCAGAACTCATGGTGGACGACGTCATTAAGCGGCTCGACGAGCTAGGGCTCGTCGACAACAGTGTCGGCGAGATTAGCGTGAAAAGAGATTTCCACCGAGAAGACTTCATTGATGACGAGGCCGTTGTATAATATTGCACAAAATAAATTCATTTTTCGTCGAGAAGTACCGTAAGTGCAGGACGTTGTGTGTTACATGGATTGGACTGCCCGAATTTCGTGCACGTCTTGTGTATATCATAACAAATAATAGTCGGTACTTTGCAGACGACGAAGAGACCTCCGTTGGTCAGGCTGTACTGGTAGGGGGTATTGCATATTTAAAGGAAGGGCGGGTCGCGCGAAGCTTGTGGGAGTTTCACAATGAGGGGTTATCGTGCATTTCACAGACTGAGTCCGACACCCGGTATCTTGTTCTTTTGTGTCCACCGGGACCCCAAGCGAATAGCTAGCGACACACGTTTTTGACCAATGACAGAAGCACAGTTCAGAGCCCACAGAATAGACTCCTTTCCAAGGCAGCTACCGAGCTTCCACCCCGAGATATTCACGCCCTGCTGCCACAGAGGCTTCTGGATGTATGCTGCTGAGAAAGGGAACCGACATCTCGGCGAGCGCTGCATGCCGCCCGGTCGGCGCCGTTACCCAAGAATATACCGCTGATGTTGACGCCCCTCAGGTTCTACAAGACGTGGTAATATTACGCCGACCACAGCACCCCAGTCTATCGACGAGCAAAGCCCGCAACAGCTTTCTGCTCTGAAGCGCATCGAGACGCTTTAATGAGAGCAGCGCTTATCGCGGAGGTGACGACGCTTGCGTATGCAGTTCGAACAGCTGACATTGGCCAAGTCGAGACTCGTTTGGCGGCGGTAGTGGAGTGTATGGGGGGTTAGATTGCCTTGGTCATCCCCCAGCTGCTCGGACACGGGTGCTTGGTATTACCCGTGATGTAGCAAGAGAAAGGGACACACGGCAGCGTTATTTCGGCAGCCGCATCGGAACGTAAAGAGGAGTCAAAATTGTGCCAGCGCAAACGTCACCATCCAGATTCCCGACAGATCCCGCTGTGACAGCGAAACGGAAGCGTTGAAAAGGCGATGCTATTAAAAAAAAAATGCAGAAACCCGGATCGAAAACACAGTCGGTAATCGATGCGAAGTTACGGATGATATTGAAGATGAGCCGAGCCCGAGTGATGAAGCCGCAGATAGATTGTCTGGTGACATAAAGTCCGACAGTAATACTAGGATTTCGAGCAGTCGGGAAATCGAGAGTGGCGGGAACTTTGAGCCAAGCAGCTCCGCCAACAACAATGCGGAAGATAACGATGTGGATAATGCTGGAGATGCCGTGTCGCACCGTTTTTTCAAGAAGCGCGTTCCGAAACGAAACGCTCTGGTAGTCTGGACGGACCTCGAAGACAGTAACACCCGCGAACGGTTCATATTTTCCTGTCGGATCTTAATAGCTTGCATGCGGACGGTCTTCTTTGACACACCGCGCTAGACTACTTCATCTAATAATACAGCGTCCGTGAAACTGGACTAGTGCATGTGTGTGGATCTGAAATGTATGCATTGATGGAGACTGCAAGATATACCCGGAATTTAACAAAGAAATCGCGCTTTTTTCGGGAAATGATTGCGTTGTATGACTGGACATCCTACAAATACGTATTCATTCCCGTGTCAGGTCGCAATTATTGGCGTTTTCTTGTTGTCAAGAACCCCATGCACGGGAATCCGACAAAAACTTACCAGGTGAACTCGATGAAAAATGCTCACACCTCTGCATATGCTGCATTTGATATCTGAAATGGTTTCTCGGACAAAATCATGCAAACAAATCAAGCAGTACGGCCGCGTTTAAGCGGAGTACCTTTGCCGACTATATGAAACCACAGCAAAGGAACTGCTCGGATTGTGGTCTCTATGCTCTTCACTACGTGGATGTGATTTCAAAGAATAAAATTGCGTCTACAAGATTTCATCGACGAGAAGATTACCGCGTGGACGTCAAGATGAGTCAACGCCATAAAAGCAGCTGCATACCGGTCTCAACTATGCAGAACACTTTCACCGAAATGTTTATGACACTATAGAATCTAAGGCATTTTTACCGATGTGCATCCCTAGTAGCAGACTTCTAATCTGGCTATACCGATCATGACGATACCGCAAAATGTACGTGCCGCGAAGTTACACTGCGATAAGTGTAGCAAAGTTATTGTGCCGCATTTCGTTGATCAGCGAAGTGGTACCGCACAGTTACATTAGGGTACCTCAAGCGGTATCACAATATGTTCGGCACTGCTGCAGTGAGGTACCGCAGATTTACATTGCGGCACGCACCACAATAACAAATTGGAATAAGTCTTGCGTAGTCTCAAGTAATAGCATAGACTCAAGTCAGTAGCCTCCGCAAAACTAAACTATGTCTAGGCCCTGTACTGGGCGATGCAGACGGACTTACAAACGTTTGAGCTTTTAAGCATGGTTAGTTACATGGCGGCCTTCCTTCTACTACCTAGCATTTCCAGGTCGCTGGCTGCTTTAGGCTACACTATGCTGTATGGGGGACTGGGCTCCGGTGGTCTCATTGAGAATTTGCCTGGCGAGGTCTTCTCTGAAAACTTCGGGTTGTTGGACATCCAGTTCAACGTCTCTATTGTGCCTTTCATGATAAATCAAGGGTACCAATAGTCTGCTTTATAGCAGTGCTCTCCTCTATTCCGCGTGAAAGCACAAGTTGTGAGCTCACCGCCTTCACGACGGCAATGACGGCGTCGACGATTAAAAAGACGACGCTCGTCAGAACCACACCACTTGGTACCGTACTTCCAACACACTAGCAGCACGGCTTCCATTCAACTAATTCAACTAATCGGCCACTCCTTCCACAAATCATTCACAGACGCTAAACTACGACTCATTGTGTAGCTCATCGACCGGCTTTCTAGAGCTTTTGGAATTTAACGTAGAGTACGTATTAGTATGCCGTCGTCTATTGTTATAGAGTTTCCTACGACGCCACCGAGCGTACTGCATTGGATGGTACTCAATTTCTTGCTAAACTAGGAGCCTGGACCGGCTACTGAAACCACACGACGGCGATTGACATTCGACATCAGCAAGATGGATTAGAATGTTATGCTAGATGTAACTCAAACTCCGAGACTTATTCTTTGACCCAAACTTCGTCAAAGCAGCAAACAGTTCGTCGGCAGGGTCGCCGTCACTACTGTTGCTACCAGTACCTTGTTTATCCGGAGCAGATTCCGACCAGGCGTTGCGAAACTCAGCTCCGTAGACGTCTTGTCTGCTAATAAACCAGTCGTTAGGATCATCGTAAAAAGCACATCTACCGATGCCATCCATCACCACATTTTCAGGAACCTGGCGCCACCCTGTCATTAGCCAGGATACAACCGTCTCGATAGAAGGGGGTGTGGATTTCCATCGCGGGTGTATGCCACTTGATCGGAGCGCTTCCAAGCATCGATTAAAAACGACAAGTGGTCCTTGAAGGCTTGAAGATCCCACGGCACCTGCCTGCAAATAGGGCATGAGTCCACCTGTCCATCGGCTTGCGCCACAGTGGGGTAATGCCATTCGAGCCACTGAAGTAGCATTTCTTGACCACCCTTGCGCGAGGTTAAAAGGAAACGTAGCAGCGTTCAAGTTGCTCCATAGGCCCCCGAGTTTTTTTTTTCAGATTAAGCAGGGAGGCAACTTTTTTCAGAGGCGGTCACAGCTAACGCCGCGGTAATACGCATGGAAGCGAAACCAGTCGATCGAATGGCGACATGGCGGCGGCCAACTCGGCGATAGTCGGTTGCGAGGATCCTCGAATAGATGGCGGTTTCGTCCATGAGGATGGTTCTGGCCCAGTCATTGTGGGCTTGTGCTCCTGAAGCAAGCGCATGAACGCGAGAGCTCGCTTAACCAGTACATCGTCCGTAAGTATCTTCAGGTTCGTACGGCGGCGGAGGCTGAGTTTGTTTCTTGCCATGAATCCGTTCACCCACGGGTCTGACGCAGAAAAAACGAAACCGGATGCTCCTCATGATCTTCTTCTGAGCGACTCTCCAGAAACATCAATCGGGCTTGAGCAGCAATCCAGTCACGCGAAACCTTCTCCTTGTTGAGCCGGCGCTCATAGATCATGTCCACCAGAGTGTCCTCCGCCTCACCAAGCATTGGACGTCGCCCGCCGCCTTAAGTCGCTGGCGATTACCAGAGGCAGCAAGAATATCATCTCTTTGGCGCCAACACCGACGGAACGATGCAGTACTATACGCCAACCACGCTGTCGGGGCTGCGCTTCCGCACGAGACAGCACGCCGCCTCCCTCTGTGGCAATCCGGTCGATGGCCTGCCTCTTGATGCTGAGTTCCACGCTTTTTCGTCTGGCTGGCATCTTGGTGAACGATGCGAGCAAACGTCCGAGCTGCTGCACTCAATACCATAAATAGCGGAGCATAGTCAACCTCCTGGCAAGTGCGATCCACACCGCGATGCCGATCTTCCAGTGAACCTCCAAGGTACTACAGGGTAGCGCGGAATCAGCTTGCTGTTTCATCGAACGGTCCAGCGCACTCTATTTGATGGTACTCTGTTCTTATATAATACCATAGAACAGGGTCCTTTTATTCACAGGGAACTATATTACCTTACCGTATACTGTTCGGTATTCTACGTTAGGCTTTCGTCAGGTCTCGCCGATACAACAGGGACGAACCTGGACACGGAGCTTCCGTCTGGAACCATCTGACCTGAAGAATTGTGATGCCTCGTGAAAGAGGTCCCAGGATCTGCATCACTTCTTTTAAACCGTGTAATGAGCTGCTCAGTTTTCTTGTATTAATGTCTTGAGATCGTGATGGACTCCGTCAAGCTTTGCTTGCAAAATTGGCATGTTTTTGCCGTTGCTGCTCAGACTCACTACCCGCCTCGTCTCTTGTTTGTACTCGTTTGACTAAATATTGGATGCTGCCGCATTGAATGGCCGGGCATCCAGTCACTCATAATGGCTGCATCTTGCAGAAGACCCCCCCCACAAGATATGTAGGAGCTCCAAAACTCCCCGGCGGCAATTGTTTGTTCACGCCCACCGCCATTAAGAGATGTTTGCCACATTGCTCTTTGTGGAAACACCCTGCGTTTGCAATGTGAGTGATGGATCAACGTGAGCACGGGCAAGAAAGTAACTAACTTTCGCCTCCGTCCGCTTCCATTTCTTGAGGGTCTGCGCTGGATCTTCCGTCTCAATATGGAACCAACTTGGCTTGCCGGTGCTGAAACGCCAACGAGTCGACCACTGTTATGGTCCGTAACGATGGTGAAAGACTGTTTCAGCGATGCCATGTAGAATTCGACCGGACGATGGTGCGAGGACGGAAACTAGGTCCAGCACAGCTAATCTAAGCCTCCTTCAGGGCTATGACCACACGCAGTTCGCTCTAAAAGGATGTCATTTGGGCTCCGCCAGCTCTCCAAAAATGCTTGGCACGAAGTGCTGAAAGGCCATCGATATATTCTTCGTACACGACTGCCGTGAACTGATCAGTCGTGTGTCCGACTGGGAGCGTCCTGATATGTCGCGCTTCCAAGCCGATATCAGCAGAAGCACTTCGTCAGATGTCCACGCCTTGCCTCGGGTGCCTTTTGCGCCAGCAATTCTCATAACTGCTCGCCAAAACACACTATGCTGCAGTCGCCACTGCTGGACGACTGGTTGACAGAGGATGTGAAGTTGTATACAAAAAATGTAAAAGGTAGTCTATTCCGGAAAACTGAACACACGCCCGGTATACCACACACATTTAATCGGAATAGCGTATACCGGTACCATTAAGCTTGAACCACCCCAATGCGTCGTCCTTCTGGCCGGGACTAGTAGATTTCATGAAGATGTACACTACAGCGCTGTACACATATTGTTTTTGACTTTTTACAGTACAGACGGTAGTGGAATATCTGTCCCCCGTTGTTGTCACCTACCAAGTCGGAATTGGCGGAAGTGGATCCGAACTAAAGGGAGGGTGAATGACAAAATCGGAGGCGAGCGGTTGCGAGGTCGTAGCATACCCGCGTGGGGCCCGCGAAAACGGGTCACGCGGTATTTGCGAAGGCGGGCGCATTCCAGCGAGCCGATAACTGTAGCGGGACGACTTTAGAATGTTGGCGAAGTGTCACGGTTCGCGCTAGGACGACCGGTTGACACTCCTTATGGACTATCTGAGCCACGCGTGTGCAGTGGCATCCCGTCGCCGGGCCGCCGAATGTCTTCGCGAAGGAGGAGCGTACCAAGCTTGAAGAGACCGGTGTCGCGTTCCCACAGTGGAACGTCTGGACCGCGACGAGGGAACTCATGTACGGGAGCACTTGGCATGTAAAAGGTAATGAGTATAACTAAGGAGAAGGGGTGTATGTGCGAGCGCTTGGAGGACGCTCGGAAACGTAAGGTGTGTTGAAGTAGTCAGCTCGGACGTCGATGGATTAATGGGCACATTCAGACAAAAGATTTATATTGACTAGTTATCTTTCGTATGTATAACTAAATGAATCGCTTTCTGAATTTCATCCCTGTTTGACTAGCTAGTGCATAGTTTCAACAGGTTAGCAGCCGCAACTTAGGAAATATGAGTCTTCAGTCTTCGTCAAGGGAGCATAGCGTTGAGTCGGATCTTGGGGAGCGCCGCGCTGATCCAGATTTTAGAAGACTAATTAAAACTTTCAAGATTGGCATTTTCGATGGATCAGTCGAGCATGGAGCAATTGACTCTGGAGTGGCCACGTGGTTTACACGCTTTGAAGCATTCCTTGAAATGCAGGAAGATCTCCACCAACTTCGACTTCCCTGGACACATGAAAAATGCGCTGCTTTTTCAGCATTTGGGAGGAGCAGCAACCAATGGTATATTTCTAATGTAATTAATTTGCGCACGCGTTCTTTTTTTTTCGAGCATTGTGCGCGAATTCAAAAGATATTCTGGCAGCAAATTGTCCAAGGCACAAATTGGGCAACTGGTGGCTAACGAAAGAAAGAAAAGCAATGAAACGTACCGGGAGTATTCACTGCAACTCCGGACAATGGCTGCAGCGATTTCTCATGATGGTTTGAAACTTTGGTGTTCAATAATCTAGCACTCAGCTCATTTATTTTTAATGCATGGCGCAAGCACACAGACAACTTACGCATGGTAATTCGGGAAGATTCAAGACACCCATCTCATGAGTTTGGCTGAGCCATCACCAGGCTATGCACAATCGCAGCCACCAATGTGTCCTGTCATTTCCCGCCTCGATAGTCAGTGCCTGCGAATCAACTACAAAATACCCTCAAGCCAAATACGGGAAAGCGAAAATTAGCAGAGACCGAATATAAAAGGGAAGGTAACTAACTATAAGAGACGTGATTAATCGAAAATGTGCTGCGGCACTTGTGGAAAATTGGGACATACTACCGGATATCACGACAGATATGTGGCACGTCAGTCAAGTGGAGTAGCTTATCTTGCTGATCCTGTCGGAAAATTACGTGATGGGGAAAAATTAAACGAGATGACAAATCAAAAAATGAAGATAGTGAACCACGCTCATTCAATTGAAGATCGTGGGAACCCTTGGAGTCCAAGGCTCAATTTTCTGACCCTGGCATTCCAAAAGGTGCCCCGATTATTGACTCTGGTTCGACTTATCACGTGATTGATATCGTGAAAAATTATTTGATGTTCACAATTGCGAGACGCACGTTCTCGAGATTGCAAATGGTGTGCTGTTGTGTGGTAACGAAAAGGGGGAAAAATGATTATGGACGAACTTAGTGGTGCAGGGTTAGACAATGTTGTCTATGCTTCTGGGTTTAAGCGAGCTCTCCTCTCAGTGAAACAATTAACTGATGGCGGAATGAAAATTGAATTTACCGATAAGGAGTGCTTGATTTATGATAAACCAATATTACGGGGTTCGGTGCGGCGAGGAGTATAACGTTAAATATTCCGGCCGATATGGCGGCCTGTGCTTTACGGCTAAATTCAATTGAGGACTGGCACCAACGACTCGGCCATGTAAGCCATCGCTCAATAGTGAAACTCTCCAAATATAATGATGTCAAAGGGCTCGAAATCGCGGGCCCACTGACACCATCTAAGCCATGTGAATTGTGCCCACAAGGGAGGATTGGTCGAGCTCCTGCACCAAGACAGGCCTCGAGGCCTTCCGGAACACAAGACGAAGTTTGCCATGGCGACCTCGCTGGTCCGTTCGGGCAAAGTTATCATGGTAACCGGTATTATTATGCCTTAAAGTGGATAGGATACACAACCATTTATTTTTTAAGCACAAGGATGAAGCGGCAACTTGTTTCTGAAATTATATGAACATTGTTAACCGGCGATTTAACAAATCGAAAATTAACAAGGTATACAGATCTGACAACGGCGGAGAATTTCGAGATGGGGAGTTCCGAAAAGTGTGCGATGACGAAGGTATTACAATGGAAATGTCTGAGCTCGACGTTCATTATCAAAATGATGTCATAGAACGTACACATCGAACTATTGCAGACGCTACTCGTACTCTCATGCTGCAAGCCAAACTCCCACACTATCTATGGGAATACGAGGTTCGAAGTGCTGTGGACGAAAGAAATCGTGTCTTCTCTCGCTCCGATCCTAACAAAACGCCTTTCGAAAAATTTGGGGGACGACAACCTGACTTAAAGCTTGTCAGAACGATTGGGCAACGGTATGCCGTACTCATACCTCCAGAAAAAAGATCGACATTTTTTTTTAATTTACAAGTTCCGACCTAAAGGCAGGCCAGGCATTTTTATTGGAAGTGATCCTCAAAGAAAAGGATACTTTGTTTATGTCCCACGGAGAGGTAATAGGTAGTAAAGTGGTGCACAGTCGAAGTGTTATTTTTCTAGAGCCACCGAAGTCTGAATCAAAAGTGAGTGGTTCATCTGGTAATGTCGTGATCGCAAATCATCCGGAACCTGACGTGATCGACAAATCGGATCCGTTACCTATAATTTCCGACACTGACGCAAATCATCGAGATGATGACGAAGATAATGAAGATGACAATCCCAGACACGGATCACGAACCAAAGTAAATAGTATGGACGAATCTGTTGGACCTGCTTTGACTCCGATGAAGTGAATGAGATTAATGTTTTTAATTTGCCCCATCTCCGACGATCAGCACGGGTCGCAAATCGGTCTCTTGGCTTAGTACTCAGTGCTGCGAATGTCATGTTACGGGAGTTATTCAGGAGCACCTAAACTTGAAGGAAGCACAAAAATCCAAGGAGTGGCCCCTTTGGAAAAAGGCCATTCAAGAAGAAATTGGAGCTCTAAAAGCCAATAATACATTTGATCTCGTTGAACCACCAGAGGAGCCCACATAATCGGATCCACAATTATTTTTCGAGTTAAGTTGGACGAATGCGGGGAAGTTTACCGTTTGAAGGCTCGCAGATGTGCTCAGGGTTTTACCCAAGAAGTTCTAAGGATTCTTTCGAAACTTATGCCCCAGTGGCCAAACTAAATTCAATTCGCGTATTTCTTGCGTTGGCTACCCAAAACGGGATGCGCGTACGCCAAGGAGATGTTCCTACAGCGTACGTCAAGGCAGGATTGCCCGAGACGATTTATGTCCGGCAACCCCCCGGATTTGAAGAAATGAGTAAATCACCCGTATGGAAACTAAAGAAAGCCCTGTACGGACTTAAACAAGCTGACAGGGAATGGAACGTTGAGCTTAACAATACTCTCATAACGTATGGTTTTTGCCTACAAGAGAAGATTCATGTGTTTACATTCATTCAGTTGACAAATTAATTTTGCTCATCTATGTGGATGCTATTCTCATCGGTTATCATGACCAATCTGAACTTCTAAAAGTTATGCAGACATTTTATTCCAAGTACCAAATTAAAAAGCTCGGAAATGTGCTTTGTTTTTGGGGATACGAATTAACATGGACATAAATCGTGGAGTCACGACACTTGACCAAACACGATTTGCCTCTGGGGTTTTGCAACATTTTGAAATGGAAGATTGTCGACCCCGAAAGACATCTCTCGATCAAGTCACAATTTTATACAACGAGCCGAAGACGAAGAGAAGATCAAAACTATCCCTACAGACAAGCCGTTGGGGCACTCCTCTACCTGACACGTGTTATTCGACCTGATATCGCTTTCGCTGTAAATCAAGTTGCCAGCCGCTCGAGGAAGACAGTCGTGAAACCACCTCGTTGAACAGAATCAACCAAGAAACCAAAAGCTTTTTACTAATTCCCCGTTCCCTGGATCCGTTAAGCTACAGGTCACTCCTTTAGGCAGAAGGTACTCACGACCCTGACGAGGATAGACTGCGACAACTTGGTGATATCTTCTTACCAAAAGAAGCGGCTCTCTGAGAGAGAGGAGCGGGTGCGGCGATATCAAGGACTGGAGAATCGCGCACGGTCCAGCTGCGAGAATTGGCGGCTGTGGAACGGTTGAAAGGCGCTGCAAGACGCGCTACTGTGAAGAGGAGAAGTCGTGGGAAACTCAATGAGTGAGCACGACACGCCTGGAAAAGGGTCGGGCGAGGGACAAGGCGGTTGGCCAATCGAGACTGCGACCGGGTTCGCGCCGGTCGAGGAGGAAGTGTATTGGGGAAGTGAGTCCAGCAGTAAGGAGGATCGCTATGAGGATGGGGGCGAACGGCATCCCCACAGCGAGGCATATGGAGATCTGACGAGCCTCGGGATGAGCCTGGAATGCTTGACGGAAGGGGGACAATAGCTTCGACCCCTCTCCCGGTGGAGATCGGAGCTTCGGGTGACCGACCGTCCCTGATCGAGACCCCTGAAGGGCGGTCGGTACTGCAAGAGCTGCTTAACCAGTTTGCACATGTGCCTACGAGAGGGGAGTGACGTGCGATCGAGGCCCGTACGGGGCTGGGAACGCTAGCCGAGGCTGCTACGGCCGAGGTCGAGGCGACACCGGGCCAACCAGTCCCCTCCCAGTCACCGGATATAGTGGCGGACGCGAGGGACTACAGGTCTTCAGGTCACCGGCGGACGTTGCAGCACACCGCGCCGTCGGGGACGTCGGCTCCAGCTGACAGTACTAGTGGTCCGGGGTCAAGCTCGCTCATGTATTCGGTCAGGAGCGCTCCGGGCGCTTTTGCAACTACGGGTAGGATGGCTATATCGGGTACGACAGGGACGTCTCAGAGACAAAAGTGCATCTTTGTCAACCGGTCACTGCCCGGTCCCGCACTCAAGGCACTCAGGCACAAACAGCCAGTTCGACGCATACTGGGCTGCCGGCGAGTCAAAGGAGCAGCTCGACGGTCAGGACGCTCGATGCCGCGTCGGAGGACTACCTGGCTCGGACGATGAGTCAAGCGTTGCAGTTGTATGCAACGAGATCGGCTTTGCGGCGGTCGACGCCGGGAAGGGGCAGGGTGGATACGCATATCCGCCGGAAGGTGCTGCGTATGGAGGCTATCACCAGCAAGGACAAACGCCCGTCGGAGCGGATACGCCTAGGACGGAGTATAAAGTTCTTCCAGCTACGAGTGGTGCACTTGCTCCTACCCCTCACGCGTACGTGGGCATTCCTACCGAGCTTAAGAACGCTGTCAAGGGTCATCGTTCCGTTCCACTCGGACACGGCGTCTAGCGAGCGAGCCGCCGCATTTTGGCGATCGTTCGAGAAATTCACGAACGGGATGGACAGTGCCATAAGGCTGACTGCGTTCGAGCAGTGCCTCAAGGGCAAGTCTGGACAAGAATGGTGGTACAATTCGCGGATCGAGGACTTTGAGGCGTTACGAGTGCGGTTCCCCTACCGGTTCATTTGTCAGATGCCGGCTCAGCCGTCTGAAAGTGGCTAATAGGAACCGAGGAGAATCTGCCGGCGAGCGGGCAGATCGCATCTCAACGATGTGAGACGCGCTGAACTACACCGACCCGCGCATGAGGTACGAGTTCTTCATCGAGGGCATCAGGAACAAGCAGATCAAGGCCATGTTGAACTCAAGCATGGTGACGTCGATCCCGCAAGTGTGCGCGCTCTTGATGTACACGAATTTGCACCTTTCCATGGAGGAAGAAGACGAATTCGTGGAAGGCATACCGAAGGTAGGAGGTTCCAAGAGGGATTCGACACAGCCGCAGGTATGGCAACAACTGCAGCAAATGAACTTGCTGATGTTGCAGCAGCAACACCGGCCGTCAGTTCGTCTAATCTGCGCCTCGCTCACACCTGCTAAATCAGCCATTCGTGCACCGGATCCTCTGCCAAACTTGGGTTTTTGCTTTGAATACCAACGCTTTCAATGCAAATATCATGGCTTCTCTGTGTACTTTGTAGGATATTTTCACTGTCGTATCTTTACCGGTCTTAAGGAGCTTAAGAGGTTACCATCGCTCGTATGATGTATAGTCAGGGGAGGCTCTCGATCAACGTGCCAGCGCCAAACCAAATAGAAAGGTAATAGTCCATGAGGGCATAAGTTCACACACTTGGTGCGCAAGAAAGGGCCAACTTCAAGACGACCGACTTGATTGTTTTTGCCTTGCCGCATGATCATGATCATCGCTCGACAGGGGCTGTACCCTTCATTCTCCAAGTTGACAGAGCGAATATCGGCCAGCTCCATCGTACGAGAAGTCTCACCACGCAAGAGCGCGTAATGGCTCAGCAAAAACGCAAGTAAATCCCGAAGTATTACGCCTGGTTCACAAACGTTGTCCTACAAGAATCGGGATATGCGCCGAAGTTGATTTGTGGTTATATACCAGCCAAGCATCGTGCCCGCATCCCAGTCTTCCTATTTTTTCGCTTACACGCATCCTCTTGATACCGAGTCACTTGCAACAGCGCTTTCATAGCCTCATTACGAGGAGAGGTATACCTGTTTATACGTGCTCGGGCTTGCTGCTGCCATAGGTCTACACCGCCGCCGCATAGCTGTCCACCGTAGACCTCCCGACTGTACGCTGCCTCTCGCTGCTTGTGTGCCCACTCTTGTGTCGGTTTTTGCGCGCTCAATAACGCATCCCTCAAAGAAACAAAATTAGTTCTTCTCCGGTCACTGTTGTTCATGTCAAGTCGCTAAAGCTGAGCCTTTTGCGAGCACCAATCCAACAACTCTTGCTGGCACCTATTGTAAGTCCGCTGAGCGTTCTTGGGACGAATCTGAGATGCCTTGGCGTACGGTCGTCCGACAGACTCTTGTAAAGCGACGTCCATGCGCGCTGCCTCCGCCATCGCGTTCCTCACCTGTCTCCGACATTTGCTTTGTATTTTGTCTCAGGTGCCCTTCCGCCAATCGGCGCGCAGAGGACGCGACGTTCAGATAAGTCAGTTTCTCACTGCAGGGTTGATAAACGTTTTTTTTTTTACACTAAACACTAAACCCCTCAAGTCCCGGTCCGGACCCCGGTTACGATAATGGGCTACCTGGAGAAGATAACTCCCCAACTATCACAGGCTGCTACATGTAGCGGTGGATCAATTATTCCGAAGTACACAAACAACAAGTGATCGCAATTGCTGCAATCTTGCGTCTGGGTGCTAAACATGGGAGTGTTTTGCGAAAAGATGTCCACACAATCTTTACACAGCTTGTGTTTAACATACTTTATGTATCATTTCTAAAAGGCGGAGATCGCGGCGAGATAATGCAGAACATTTCCTTTCGATATGATTCCTGCAGCGAGCAGTACAGTGTTGCGAATTCCAGCCGAAATTGAACATTTCGAGCGATTGGCCAAACCGCCCCTCATCCATCGAGCCGATCTGATTGGATGATAGCAACACCGCCGTTGTGCGCACTGTGTGGCAAGCGTTCGAGACGGCGAGCATCAACGCCGTAGCTTAAGTTAGCGAGCGTAACGCCGTTAGTGGGCAAGGCTGAGGAGACTGTGCGGCTTAGCAAGTACTGTGTCGCTCACTGGTGATACAGGTTAGTGAGTTCAGCCTGCTAGCTATGATAGGAAACGTTAGCTGACTGACTGTATGGATAACTCTGCGATTAACTAGCTGTTGATTTGCGCCTTCCATCTCCGGAAGGGCAATGGAAGAAGCGGTGGCGCAACAGCATTCTCATTTCAATACTGTGTTTCGTTGTTTGTACGGGTTCTACCGTCCCGGCTACTCCAGAGAAGGAACTTGCCCACATCTATCACAAGTCTGAGAGCAGCGTTGGCAACTGGACTTGGGTATATGAAGATACTGAAACGTTTGAACGAGCTCAAACAACCACAGACGAGAAGTCCACACTCCAGCACAGAATGTGGTTGTGCAATTTTAAGTGGAACGCCAACTGATATACCTGGACGAAGCTCAAGGAGCGGGTCGCAAAATGTCCGAGCCTGCACGACTCCCATGGCCTTGTATCTCGATCGCCAGAAGCAGTCTGGAGAGCGGAGTGTAAATTGTTTGTCTCGGTTCGGACGCAAAAGCCAATATCAAAACGTAAATACGTGTGTTGCGAGGCCGCATACAGTGAATGGGGAGCGAGACGCTGAAGCGAGGCAGCCGATACGACAGCAGAGCCGAACAGAAGGCGAAACGAGCGCTGGCGATGCATGGCGTGCGGCAACATAAATCCGAGTGGCCGGAATCGAACCAGCGACCAATTGATTTCCGAGTATACTGAAACACAGTATAGAACACTACAGTCAATCGCTCTACCAACTGAGCTACACTCGGTCCTAATTCAACAACCACACCAAAACTCCTCACCTCGCTGCGTAGCTCCTACGCAGACAACCACAACTTCTACAGCATGCACCACGCGGTCACAGCCTACCGGCGCCTCCTCGCTACCGGTTCCACGCATCCGCACGCACTCAACTACCGTCCGAGGCTCAGTCGGACCTGGTTCGCTCACCCACTTGTCACGCTCTGTAGCGAACACCCAACGCTTTCCATGGCCCCCGCGACGTCCTCAGCCGCGCCGCGGACGCACTGACGGGTCCGTCACCGGTCCTCGGTTCCAGAATGTAAGCTAAAGAAAAATCAGTAATCTACGATCTGCGCCTATAGTCGGCGGAGCTGATAGCGATGGCGGCATTTCGCCGGTGTAGATGAGTGAACGGACAGCCGCACTGCTTCCCAGCCTGCACGACTCCCATGGCCTTGTATCTCGATCGCCAGAAGCAGTCTGGAGAGCGGAGTGTAAATTGTTTGTCTCGGTTCGGACGCAAAAGCCAATATCAAAACGTAAATACGTGTGTTGCGAGGCCGCATACAGTGAATGGGGAGCGAGACGCTGAAGCGAGGCAGCCGATACGACAGCAGAGCCGAACAGAAGGCGAAACGAGCGCTGGCGATGCATGGCGTGCGGCAACATAAATCCGAGTGGCCGGAATCGAACCAGCGACCAATTGATTTCCGAGTATACTGAAACACAGTATAGAACACTACAGTCAATCGCTCTACCAACTGAGCTACACTCGGTCCTAATTCAACAACCACACCAAAACTCCTCACCTCGCTGCGTAGCTCCTACGCAGACAACCACAACTTCTACAGCATGCACCACGCGGTCACAGCCTACCGGCGCCTCCTCGCTACCGGTTCCACGCATCCGCACGCACTCAACTACCGTCCGAGGCTCAGTCGGACCTGGTTCGCTCACCCACTTGTCACGCTCTGTAGCGAACACCCAACGCTTTCCATGGCCCCCGCGATGTCCTCAGCCGCGCCGCGGACGCACTGACGGGTCCGTCACCGGTCCTCGGTTCCAGAATGTAAGCTAAAGAAAAATCAGTAATCTACGATCTGCGCCTATAGTCGGCGGAGCTGATAGCGATGGCGGCATTTCGCCGGTGTAGATGAGTGAACGGACAGCCGCACTGCTTCCCAGCCTGCACGACTCCCATGGCCTTGTATCTCGATCGCCAGAAGCAGTCTGGAGAGCGGAGTGTAAATTGTTTGTCTCGGTTCGGACGCAAAAGCCAATATCAAAACGTAAATACGTGTGTTGCGAGGCCGCATACAGTGAATGGGGAGCGAGACGCTGAAGCGAGGCAGCCGATACGACAGCAGAGCCGAACAGAAGGCGAAACGAGCGCTGGCGATGCATGGCGTGCGGCAACATAAATCCGAGTGGCCGGAATCGAACCAGCGACCAATTGATTTCCGAGTATACTGAAACACAGTATAGAACACTACAGTCAATCGCTCTACCAACTGAGCTACACTCGGTCCTAATTCAACAACCACACCAAAACTCCTCGCCTCGCTGCGTAGCTCTTACGCAGACAACCACAACTTCTACAGCATGCACCACGCGGTCACAGCCTACCGGCGCCTCCTCGCTACCGGTTCCACGCATCCGCACGCACTCAACTACCGTCCGAGGCTCAGTCGGACCTGGTTCGCTCACCCACTTGTCACGCTCTGTAGCGAACACCCAACGCTTTCCATGGCCCCCGCGACGTCCTCAGCCGCGCCGCGGACGCACTGACGGGTCCGCCACCGGTCCTCGGTTCCAGAATGTAAGCTAAAGAAAAATCAGTAATCTACGATCTGCGCCTATAGTCGGCGGAGCTGATAGCGATGGCGGCATTTCGCCGGTGTAGATGAGTGAACGGACAGCCGCACTGCTTCCCAGCCTGCACGACTCCCATGGCCTTGTATCTCGATCGCCAGAAGCAGTCTGGAGAGCGGAGTGTAAATTGTTTGTCTCGGTTCGGACGCAAAAGCCAATATCAAAACGTAAATACGTGTGTTGCGAGGCCGCATACAGTGAATGGGGAGCGAGACGCTGAAGCGAGGCAGCCGATACGACAGCAGAGCCGAACAGAAGGCGAAACGAGCGCTGGCGATGCATGGCGTGCGGCAACATAAATCCGAGTGGCCGGAATCGAACCAGCGACCAATTGATTTCCGAGTATACTGAAACACAGTATAGAACACTACAGTCAATCGCTCTACCAACTGAGCTACACTCGGTCCTAATTCAACAACCACACCAAAACTCCTCGCCTCGCTGCGTAGCTCTTACGCAGACAACCACAACTTCTACAGCATGCACCACGCGGTCACAGCCTACCGGCGCCTCCTCGCTACCGGTTCCACGCATCCGCACGCACTCAACTACCGTCCGAGGCTCAGTCGGACCTGGTTCGCTCACCCACTTGTCACGCTCTGTAGCGAACACCCAACGCTTTCCATGGCCCCCGCGACGTCCTCAGCCGCGCCGCGGACGCACTGACGGGTCCGCCACCGGTCCTCGGTTCCAGAATGTAAGCTAAAGAAAAATCAGTAATCTACGATCTGCGCCTATAGTCGGCGGAGCTGATAGCGATGGCGGCATTTCGCCGGTGTAGATGAGTGAACGGACAGCCGCACTGCTTCCCAGCCTGCACGACTCCCATGGCCTTGTATCTCGATCGCCAGAAGCAGTCTGGAGAGCGGAGTGTAAATTGTTTGTCTCGGTTCGGACGCAAAAGCCAATATCAAAACGTAAATACGTGTGTTGCGAGGCCGCATACAGTGAATGGGGAGCGAGACGCTGAAGCGAGGCAGCCGATACGACAGCAGAGCCGAACAGAAGGCGAAACGAGCGCTGGCGATGCATGGCGTGCGGCAACATAAATCCGAGTGGCCGGAATCGAACCAGCGACCAATTGATTTCCGAGTATACTGAAACACAGTATAGAACACTACAGTCAATCGCTCTACCAACTGAGCTACACTCGGTCCTAATTCAACAACCACACCAAAACTCCTCGCCTCGCTGCGTAGCTCTTACGCAGACAACCACAACTTCTACAGCATGCACCACGCGGTCACAGCCTACCGGCGCCTCCTCGCTACCGGTTCCACGCATCCGCACGCACTCAACTACCGTCCGAGGCTCAGTCGGACCTGGTTCGCTCACCCACTTGTCACGCTCTGTAGCGAACACCCAACGCTTTCCATGGCCCCCGCGACGTCCTCAGCCGCGCCGCGGACGCACTGACGGGTCCGCCACCGGTCCTCGGTTCCAGAATGTAAGCTAAAGAAAAATCAGTAATCTACGATCTGCGCCTATAGTCGGCGGAGCTGATAGCGATGGCGGCATTTCGCCGGTGTAGATGAGTGAACGGACAGCCGCACTGCTTCCCAGCCTGCACGACTCCCATGGCCTTGTATCTCGATCGCCAGAAGCAGTCTGGAGAGCGGAGTGTAAATTGTTTGTCTCGGTTCGGACGCAAAAGCCAATATCAAAACGTAAATACGTGTGTTGCGAGGCCGCATACAGTGAATGGGGAGCGAGACGCTGAAGCGAGGCAGCCGATACGACAGCAGAGCCGAACAGAAGGCGAAACGAGCGCTGGTGATGCATGGCGTGCGGCAACATAAATCCGAGTGGCCGGAATCGAACCAGCGACCAATTGATTTCCGAGTATACTGAAACACAGTATAGAACACTACAGTCAATCGCTCTACCAACTGAGCTACACTCGGTCCTAATTCAACAACCACACCAAAACTCCTCACCTCGCTGCGTAGCTCCTACGCAGACAACCACAACTTCTACAGCATGCACCACGCGGTCACAGCCTACCGGCGCCTCCTCGCTACCGGTTCCACGCATCCGCACGCACTCAACTACCGTCCGAGGCTCAGTCGGACCTGGTTCGCTCACCCACTTGTCACGCTCTGTAGCGAACACCCAACGCTTTCCATGGCCCCCGCGACGTCCTCAGCCGCGCCGCGGACGCACTGACGGGTCCGCCACCGGTCCTCGGTTCCAGAATGTAAGCTAAAGAAAAATCAGTAATCTACGATCTGCGCCTATAGTCGGCGGAGCTGATAGCGATGGCGGCATTTCGCCGGTGTAGATGAGTGAACGGACAGCCGCACTGCTTCCCAGCCTGCACGACTCCCATGGCCTTGTATCTCGATCGCCAGAAGCAGTCTGGAGAGCGGAGTGTAAATTGTTTGTCTCGGTTCGGACGCAAAAGCCAATATCAAAACGTAAATACGTGTGTTGCGAGGCCGCATACAGTGAATGGGGAGCGAGACGCTGAAGCGAGGCAGCCGATACGACAGCAGAGCCGAACAGAAGGCGAAACGAGCGCTGGCGATGCATGGCGTGCGGCAACATAAATCCGAGTGGCCGGAATCGAACCAGCGACCAATTGATTTCCGAGTATACTGAAACACAGTATAGAACACTACAGTCAATCGCTCTACCAACTGAGCTACACTCGGTCCTAATTCAACAACCACACCAAAACTCCTCACCTCGCTGCGTAGCTCCTACGCAGACAACCACAACTTCTACAGCATGCACCACGCGGTCACAGCCTACCGGCGCCTCCTCGCTACCGGTTCCACGCATCCGCACGCACTCAACTACCGTCCGAGGCTCAGTCGGACCTGGTTCGCTCACCCACTTGTCACGCTCTGTAGCGAACACCCAACGCTTTCCATGGCCCCCGCGATGTCCTCAGCCGCGCCGCGGACGCACTGACGGGTCCGTCACCGGTCCTCGGTTCCAGAATGTAAGCTAAAGAAAAATCAGTAATCTACGATCTGCGCCCATAGTCGGCGGAGCTGATAGCGATGGCGGCATTTCGCCGGTGTAGATGAGTGAACGGACAGCCGCACTGCTTCCAAGCCTGCACGACTCCCATGGCCTTGTATCTCGATCGCCAGAAGCAGTCTGGAGAGCGGAGTGTAAATTGTTTGTCTCGGTTCGGACGCAAAAGCCAATATCAAAACGTAAATACGTGTGTTGCGAGGCCGCATACAGTGAGTGGGGAGCGAGACGCTGAAGCGAGGCAGCCGATACGACAGCAGAGCCGAACAGAAGGCGAAACGAGCGCTGGCGATGCATGGCGTGCGGCAACATAAATCCGAGTGGCCGGAATCGAACCAGCGACCAATTGATTTCCGAGTATACTGAAACACAGTATAGAACACTACAGTCAATCGCTCTACCAACTGAGCTACACTCGGTCCTAATTCAACAACCACACCAAAACTCCTCACCTCGCTGCGTAGCTCCTACGCAGACAACCACAACTTCTACAGCATGCACCACGCGGTCACAGCCTACCGGCGCCTCCTCGCTACCGGTTCCACGCATCCGCACGCACTCAACTACCGTCCGAGGCTCAGTCGGACCTGGTTCGCTCACCCACTTGTCACGCTCTGTAGCGAACACCCAACGCTTTCCATGGCCCCCGCGACGTCCTCAGCCGCGCCGCGGACGCACTGACGGGTCCGTCACCGGTCCTCGGTTCCAGAATGTAAGCTAAAGAAAAATCAGTAATCTACGATCTGCGCCTATAGTCGGCGGAGCTGATAGCGATGGCGGCATTTCGCCGGTGTAGATGAGTGAACGGACAGCCGCACTGCTTCCCAGCCTGCACGACTCCCATGGCCTTGTATCTCGATCGCCAGAAGCAGTCTGGAGAGCGGAGTGTAAATTGTTTGTCTCGGTTCGGACGCAAAAGCCAATATCAAAACGTAAATACGTGTGTTGCGAGGCCGCATACAGTGAATGGGGAGCGAGACGCTGAAGCGAGGCAGCCGATACGACAGCAGAGCCGAACAGAAGGCGAAACGAGCGCTGGCGATGCATGGCGTGCGGCAACATAAATCCGAGTGGCCGGAATCGAACCAGCGACCAATTGATTTCCGAGTATACTGAAACACAGTATAGAACACTACAGTCAATCGCTCTACCAACTGAGCTACACTCGGTCCTAATTCAACAACCACACCAAAACTCCTCGCCTCGCTGCGTAGCTCTTACGCAGACAACCACAACTTCTACAGCATGCACCACGCGGTCACAGCCTACCGGCGCCTCCTCGCTACCGGTTCCACGCATCCGCACGCACTCAACTACCGTCCGAGGCTCAGTCGGACCTGGTTCGCTCACCCACTTGTCACGCTCTGTAGCGAACACCCAACGCTTTCCATGGCCCCCGCGACGTCCTCAGCCGCGCCGCGGACGCACTGACGGGTCCGCCACCGGTCCTCGGTTCCAGAATGTAAGCTAAAGAAAAATCAGTAATCTACGATCTGCGCCCATAGTCGGCGGAGCTGATAGCGATGGCGGCATTTCGCCGGTGTAGATGAGTGAACGGACAGCCGCACTGCTTTCCAGCCTGCACGACTCCCATGGCCTTGTATCTCGATCGCCAGAAGCAGTCTGGAGAGCGGAGTGTAAATTGTTTGTCTCGGTTCGGACGCAAAAGCCAATATCAAAACGTAAATACGTGTGTTGCGAGGCCGCATACAGTGAATGGGGAGCGAGACGCTGAAGCGAGGCAGCCGATACGACAGCAGAGCCGAACAGAAGGCGAAACGAGCGCTGGCGATGCATGGCGTGCGGCAACATAAATCCGAGTGGCCGGAATCGAACCAGCGACCAATTGATTTCCGAGTATACTGAAACACAGTATAGAACACTACAGTCAATCGCTCTACCAACTGAGCTACACTCGGTCCTAATTCAACAACCACACCAAAACTCCTCACCTCGCTGCGTAGCTCCTACGCAGACAACCACAACTTCTACAGCATGCACCACGCGGTCACAGCCTACCGGCGCCTCCTCGCTACCGGTTCCACGCATCCGCACGCACTCAACTACCGTCCGAGGCTCAGTCGGACCTGGTTCGCTCACCCACTTGTCACGCTCTGTAGCGAACACCCAACGCTTTCCATGGCCCCCGCGACGTCCTCAGCCGCGCCGCGGACGCACTGACAGGTCCGTCACCGGTCCTCGGTTCCAGAATGTAAGCTAAAGAAAAATCAGTAATCTACGATCTGCGCCTATAGTCGGCGGAGCTGATAGCGATGGCGGCATTTCGCCGGTGTAGATGAGTGAACGGACAGCCGCACTGCTTCCCAGCCTGCACGACTCCCATGGCCTTGTATCTCGATCGCCAGAAGCAGTCTGGAGAGCGGAGTGTAAATTGTTTGTCTCGGTTCGGACGCAAAAGCCAATATCAAAACGTAAATACGTGTGTTGCGAGGCCGCATACAGTGAATGGGGAGCGAGACGCTGAAGCGAGGCAGCCGATACGACAGCAGAGCCGAACAGAAGGCGAAACGAGCGCTGGCGATGCATGGCGTGCGGCAACATAAATCCGAGTGGCCGGAATCGAACCAGCGACCAATTGATTTCCGAGTATACTGAAACACAGTATAGAACACTACAGTCAATCGCTCTACCAACTGAGCTACACTCGGTCCTAATTCAACAACCACACCAAAACTCCTCACCTCGCTGCGTAGCTCCTACGCAGACAACCACAACTTCTACAGCATGCACCACGCGGTCACAGCCTACCGGCGCCTCCTCGCTACCGGTTCCACGCATCCGCACGCACTCAACTACCGTCCGAGGCTCAGTCGGACCTGGTTCGCTCACCCACTTGTCACGCTCTGTAGCGAACACCCAACGCTTTCCATGGCCCCCGCGACGTCCTCAGCCGCGCCGCGGACGCACTGACAGGTCCGTCACCGGTCCTCGGTTCCAGAATGTAAGCTAAAGAAAAATCAGTAATCTACGATCTGCGCCTATAGTCGGCGGAGCTGATAGCGATGGCGGCATTTCGCCGGTGTAGATGAGTGAACGGACAGCCGCACTGCTTCCCAGCCTGCACGACTCCCATGGCCTTGTATCTCGATCGCCAGAAGCAGTCTGGAGAGCGGAGTGTAAATTGTTTGTCTCGGTTCGGACGCAAAAGCCAATATCAAAACGTAAATACGTGTGTTGCGAGGCCGCATACAGTGAATGGGGAGCGAGACGCTGAAGCGAGGCAGCCGATACGACAGCAGAGCCGAACAGAAGGCGAAACGAGCGCTGGTGATGCATGGCGTGCGGCAACATAAATCCGAGTGGCCGGAATCGAACCAGCGACCAATTGATTTCCGAGTATACTGAAACACAGTATAGAACACTACAGTCAATCGCTCTACCAACTGAGCTACACTCGGTCCTAATTCAACAACCACACCAAAACTCCTCACCTCGCTGCGTAGCTCCTACGCAGACAACCACAACTTCTACAGCATGCACCACGCGGTCACAGCCTACCGGCGCCTCCTCGCTACCGGTTCCACGCATCCGCACGCACTCAACTACCGTCCGAGGCTCAGTCGGACCTGGTTCGCTCACCCACTTGTCACGCTCTGTAGCGAACACCCAACGCTTTCCATGGCCCCCGCGACGTCCTCAGCCGCGCCGCGGACGCACTGACAGGTCCGTCACCGGTCCTCGGTTCCAGAATGTAAGCTAAAGAAAAATCAGTAATCTACGATCTGCGCCTATAGTCGGCGGAGCTGATAGCGATGGCGGCATTTCGCCGGTGTAGATGAGTGAACGGACAGCCGCACTGCTTCCCAGCCTGCACGACTCCCATGGCCTTGTATCTCGATCGCCAGAAGCAGTCTGGAGAGCGGAGTGTAAATTGTTTGTCTCGGTTCGGACGCAAAAGCCAATATCAAAACGTAAATACGTGTGTTGCGAGGCCGCATACAGTGAATGGGGAGCGAGACGCTGAAGCGAGGCAGCCGATACGACAGCAGAGCCGAACAGAAGGCGAAACGAGCGCTGGTGATGCATGGCGTGCGGCAACATAAATCCGAGTGGCCGGAATCGAACCAGCGACCAATTGATTTCCGAGTATACTGAAACACAGTATAGAACACTACAGTCAATCGCTCTACCAACTGAGCTACACTCGGTCCTAATTCAACAACCACACCAAAACTCCTCACCTCGCTGCGTAGCTCCTACGCAGACAACCACAACTTCTACAGCATGCACCACGCGGTCACAGCCTACCGGCGCCTCCTCGCTACCGGTTCCACGCATCCGCACGCACTCAACTACCGTCCGAGGCTCAGTCGGACCTGGTTCGCTCACCCACTTGTCACGCTCTGTAGCGAACACCCAACGCTTTCCATGGCCCCCGCGACGTCCTCAGCCGCGCCGCGGACGCACTGACGGGTCCGCCACCGGTCCTCGGTTCCAGAATGTAAGCTAAAGAAAAATCAGTAATCTACGATCTGCGCCTATAGTCGGCGGAGCTGATAGCGATGGCGGCATTTCGCCGGTGTAGATGAGTGAACGGACAGCCGCACTGCTTCCCAGCCTGCACGACTCCCATGGCCTTGTATCTCGATCGCCAGAAGCAGTCTGGAGAGCGGAGTGTAAATTGTTTGTCTCGGTTCGGACGCAAAAGCCAATATCAAAACGTAAATACGTGTGTTGCGAGGCCGCATACAGTGAATGGGGAGCGAGACGCTGAAGCGAGGCAGCCGATACGACAGCAGAGCCGAACAGAAGGCGAAACGAGCGCTGGTGATGCATGGCGTGCGGCAACATAAATCCGAGTGGCCGGAATCGAACCAGCGACCAATTGATTTCCGAGTATACTGAAACACAGTATAGAACACTACAGTCAATCGCTCTACCAACTGAGCTACACTCGGTCCTAATTCAACAACCACACCAAAACTCCTCACCTCGCTGCGTAGCTCCTACGCAGACAACCACAACTTCTACAGCATGCACCACGCGGTCACAGCCTACCGGCGCCTCCTCGCTACCGGTTCCACGCATCCGCACGCACTCAACTACCGTCCGAGGCTCAGTCGGACCTGGTTCGCTCACCCACTTGTCACGCTCTGTAGCGAACACCCAACGCTTTCCATGGCCCCCGCGACGTCCTCAGCCGCGCCGCGGACGCACTGACGGGTCCGCCACCGGTCCTCGGTTCCAGAATGTAAGCTAAAGAAAAATCAGTAATCTACGATCTGCGCCTATAGTCGGCGGAGCTGATAGCGATGGCGGCATTTCGCCGGTGTAGATGAGTGAACGGACAGCCGCACTGCTTCCCAGCCTGCACGACTCCCATGGCCTTGTATCTCGATCGCCAGAAGCAGTCTGGAGAGCGGAGTGTAAATTGTTTGTCTCGGTTCGGACGCAAAAGCCAATATCAAAACGTAAATACGTGTGTTGCGAGGCCGCATACAGTGAATGGGGAGCGAGACGCTGAAGCGAGGCAGCCGATACGACAGCAGAGCCGAACAGAAGGCGAAACGAGCGCTGGTGATGCATGGCGTGCGGCAACATAAATCCGAGTGGCCGGAATCGAACCAGCGACCAATTGATTTCCGAGTATACTGAAACACAGTATAGAACACTACAGTCAATCGCTCTACCAACTGAGCTACACTCGGTCCTAATTCAACAACCACACCAAAACTCCTCACCTCGCTGCGTAGCTCCTACGCAGACAACCACAACTTCTACAGCATGCACCACGCGGTCACAGCCTACCGGCGCCTCCTCGCTACCGGTTCCACGCATCCGCACGCACTCAACTACCGTCCGAGGCTCAGTCGGACCTGGTTCGCTCACCCACTTGTCACGCTCTGTAGCGAACACCCAACGCTTTCCATGGCCCCCGCGACGTCCTCAGCCGCGCCGCGGACGCACTGACGGGTCCGCCACCGGTCCTCGGTTCCAGAATGTAAGCTAAAGAAAAATCAGTAATCTACGATCTGCGCCTATAGTCGGCGGAGCTGATAGCGATGGCGGCATTTCGCCGGTGTAGATGAGTGAACGGACAGCCGCACTGCTTTCCAGCCTGCACGACTCCCATGGCCTTGTATCTCGATCGCCAGAAGCAGTCTGGAGAGCGGAGTGTAAATTGTTTGTCTCGGTTCGGACGCAAAAGCCAATATCAAAACGTAAATACGTGTGCGAGGCCGCATACAGTGAATGGGGAGCGAGACGCTGAAGCGAGGCAGCCGATACGACAGCAGAGCCGAACAGAAGGCGAAACGAGCGCTGGTGATGCATGGCGTGCGGCAACATAAATCCGAGTGGCCGGAATCGAACCAGCGACCAATTGATTTCCGAGTATACTGAAACACAGTATAGAACACTACAGTCAATCGCTCTACCAACTGAGCTACACTCGGTCCTAATTCAACAACCACACCAAAACTCCTCACCTCGCTGCGTAGCTCCTACGCAGACAACCACAACTTCTACAGCATGCACCACGCGGTCACAGCCTACCGGCGCCTCCTCGCTACCGGTTCCACGCATCCGCACGCACTCAACTACCGTCCGAGGCTCAGTCGGACCTGGTTCGCTCACCCACTTGTCACGCTCTGTAGCGAACACCCAACGCTTTCCATGGCCCCCGCGACGTCCTCAGCCGCGCCGCGGACGCACTGACGGGTCCGTCACCGGTCCTCGGTTCCAGAATGTAAGCTAAAGAAAAATCAGTAATCTACGATCTGCGCCTATAGTCGGCGGAGCTGATAGCGATGGCGGCATTTCGCCGGTGTAGATGAGTGAACGGACAGCCGCACTGCTTCCCAGCCTGCACGACTCCCATGGCCTTGTATCTCGATCGCCAGAAGCAGTCTGGAGAGCGGAGTGTAAATTGTTTGTCTCGGTTCGGACGCAAAAGCCAATATCAAAACGTAAATACGTGTGTTGCGAGGCCGCATACAGTGAATGGGGAGCGAGACGCTGAAGCGAGGCAGCCGATACGACAGCAGAGCCGAACAGAAGGCGAAACGAGCGCTGGTGATGCATGGCGTGCGGCAACATAAATCCGAGTGGCCGGAATCGAACCAGCGACCAATTGATTTCCGAGTATACTGAAACACAGTATAGAACACTACAGTCAATCGCTCTACCAACTGAGCTACACTCGGTCCTAATTCAACAACCACACCAAAACTCCTCACCTCGCTGCGTAGCTCCTACGCAGACAACCACAACTTCTACAGCATGCACCACGCGGTCACAGCCTACCGGCGCCTCCTCGCTACCGGTTCCACGCATCCGCACGCACTCAACTACCGTCCGAGGCTCAGTCGGACCTGGTTCGCTCACCCACTTGTCACGCTCTGTAGCGAACACCCAACGCTTTCCATGGCCCCCGCGACGTCCTCAGCCGCGCCGCGGACGCACTGACGGGTCCGTCACCGGTCCTCGGTTCCAGAATGTAAGCTAAAGAAAAATCAGTAATCTACGATCTGCGCCTATAGTCGGCGGAGCTGATAGCGATGGCGGCATTTCGCCGGTGTAGATGAGTGAACGGACAGCCGCACTGCTTTCCAGCCTGCACGACTCCCATGGCCTTGTATCTCGATCGCCAGAAGCAGTCTGGAGAGCGGAGTGTAAATTGTTTGTCTCGGTTCGGACGCAAAAGCCAATATCAAAACGTAAATACGTGTGTTGCGAGGCCGCATACAGTGAATGGGGAGCGAGACGCTGAAGCGAGGCAGCCGATACGACAGCAGAGCCGAACAGAAGGCGAAACGAGCGCTGGTGATGCATGGCGTGCGGCAACATAAATCCGAGTGGCCGGAATCGAACCAGCGACCAATTGATTTCCGAGTATACTGAAACACAGTATAGAACACTACAGTCAATCGCTCTACCAACTGAGCTACACTCGGTCCTAATTCAACAACCACACCAAAACTCCTCACCTCGCTGCGTAGCTCCTACGCAGACAACCACAACTTCTACAGCATGCACCACGCGGTCACAGCCTACCGGCGCCTCCTCGCTACCGGTTCCACGCATCCGCACGCACTCAACTACCGTCCGAGGCTCAGTCGGACCTGGTTCGCTCACCCACTTGTCACGCTCTGTAGCGAACACCCAACGCTTTCCATGGCCCCCGCGACGTCCTCAGCCGCGCCGCGGACGCACTGACAGGTCCGTCACCGGTCCTCGGTTCCAGAATGTAAGCTAAAGAAAAATCAGTAATCTACGATCTGCGCCTATAGTCGGCGGAGCTGATAGCGATGGCGGCATTTCGCCGGTGTAGATGAGTGAACGGACAGCCGCACTGCTTCCCAGCCTGCACGACTCCCATGGCCTTGTATCTCGATCGCCAGAAGCAGTCTGGAGAGCGGAGTGTAAATTGTTTGTCTCGGTTCGGACGCAAAAGCCAATATCAAAACGTAAATACGTGTGTTGCGAGGCCGCATACAGTGAATGGGGAGCGAGACGCTGAAGCGAGGCAGCCGATACGACAGCAGAGCCGAACAGAAGGCGAAACGAGCGCTGGCGATGCATGGCGTGCGGCAACATAAATCCGAGTGGCCGGAATCGAACCAGCGACCAATTGATTTCCGAGTATACTGAAACACAGTATAGAACACTACAGTCAATCGCTCTACCAACTGAGCTACACTCGGTCCTAATTCAACAACCACACCAAAACTCCTCACCTCGCTGCGTAGCTCCTACGCAGACAACCACAACTTCTACAGCATGCACCACGCGGTCACAGCCTACCGGCGCCTCCTCGCTACCGGTTCCACGCATCCGCACGCACTCAACTACCGTCCGAGGCTCAGTCGGACCTGGTTCGCTCACCCACTTGTCACGCTCTGTAGCGAACACCCAACGCTTTCCATGGCCCCCGCGACGTCCTCAGCCGCGCCGCGGACGCACTGACGGGTCCGTCACCGGTCCTCGGTTCCAGAATGTAAGCTAAAGAAAAATCAGTAATCTACGATCTGCGCCTATAGTCGGCGGAGCTGATAGCGATGGCGGCATTTCGCCGGTGTAGATGAGTGAACGGACAGCCGCACTGCTTCCCAGCCTGCACGACTCCCATGGCCTTGTATCTCGATCGCCAGAAGCAGTCTGGAGAGCGGAGTGTAAATTGTTTGTCTCGGTTCGGACGCAAAAGCCAATATCAAAACGTAAATACGTGTGTTGCGAGGCCGCATACAGTGAATGGGGAGCGAGACGCTGAAGCGAGGCAGCCGATACGACAGCAGAGCCGAACAGAAGGCGAAACGAGCGCTGGTGATGCATGGCGTGCGGCAACATAAATCCGAGTGGCCGGAATCGAACCAGCGACCAATTGATTTCCGAGTATACTGAAACACAGTATAGAACACTACAGTCAATCGCTCTACCAACTGAGCTACACTCGGTCCTAATTCAACAACCACACCAAAACTCCTCACCTCGCTGCGTAGCTCCTACGCAGACAACCACAACTTCTACAGCATGCACCACGCGGTCACAGCCTACCGGCGCCTCCTCGCTACCGGTTCCACGCATCCGCACGCACTCAACTACCGTCCGAGGCTCAGTCGGACCTGGTTCGCTCACCCACTTGTCACGCTCTGTAGCGAACACCCAACGCTTTCCATGGCCCCCGCGACGTCCTCAGCCGCGCCGCGGACGCACTGACGGGTCCGTCACCGGTCCTCGGTTCCAGAATGTAAGCTAAAGAAAAATCAGTAATCTACGATCTGCGCCTATAGTCGGCGGAGCTGATAGCGATGGCGGCATTTCGCCGGTGTAGATGAGTGAACGGACAGCCGCACTGCTTTCCAGCCTGCACGACTCCCATGGCCTTGTATCTCGATCGCCAGAAGCAGTCTGGAGAGCGGAGTGTAAATTGTTTGTCTCGGTTCGGACGCAAAAGCCAATATCAAAACGTAAATACGTGTGTTGCGAGGCCGCATACAGTGAATGGGGAGCGAGACGCTGAAGCGAGGCAGCCGATACGACAGCAGAGCCGAACAGAAGGCGAAACGAGCGCTGGTGATGCATGGCGTGCGGCAACATAAATCCGAGTGGCCGGAATCGAACCAGCGACCAATTGATTTCCGAGTATACTGAAACACAGTATAGAACACTACAGTCAATCGCTCTACCAACTGAGCTACACTCGGTCCTAATTCAACAACCACACCAAAACTCCTCACCTCGCTGCGTAGCTCCTACGCAGACAACCACAACTTCTACAGCATGCACCACGCGGTCACAGCCTACCGGCGCCTCCTCGCTACCGGTTCCACGCATCCGCACGCACTCAACTACCGTCCGAGGCTCAGTCGGACCTGGTTCGCTCACCCACTTGTCACGCTCTGTAGCGAACACCCAACGCTTTCCATGGCCCCCGCGACGTCCTCAGCCGCGCCGCGGACGCACTGACGGGTCCGTCACCGGTCCTCGGTTCCAGAATGTAAGCTAAAGAAAAATCAGTAATCTACGATCTGCGCCTATAGTCGGCGGAGCTGATAGCGATGGCGGCATTTCGCCGGTGTAGATGAGTGAACGGACAGCCGCACTGCTTCCCAGCCTGCACGACTCCCATGGCCTTGTATCTCGATCGCCAGAAGCAGTCTGGAGAGCGGAGTGTAAATTGTTTGTCTCGGTTCGGACGCAAAAGCCAATATCAAAACGTAAATACGTGTGCGAGGCCGCATACAGTGAATGGGGAGCGAGACGCTGAAGCGAGGCAGCCGATACGACAGCAGAGCCGAACAGAAGGCGAAACGAGCGCTGGTGATGCATGGCGTGCGGCAACATAAATCCGAGTGGCCGGAATCGAACCAGCGACCAATTGATTTCCGAGTATACTGAAACACAGTATAGAACACTACAGTCAATCGCTCTACCAACTGAGCTACACTCGGTCCTAATTCAACAACCACACCAAAACTCCTCACCTCGCTGCGTAGCTCCTACGCAGACAACCACAACTTCTACAGCATGCACCACGCGGTCACAGCCTACCGGCGCCTCCTCGCTACCGGTTCCACGCATCCGCACGCACTCAACTACCGTCCGAGGCTCAGTCGGACCTGGTTCGCTCACCCACTTGTCACGCTCTGTAGCGAACACCCAACGCTTTCCATGGCCCCCGCGACGTCCTCAGCCGCGCCGCGGACGCACTGACGGGTCCGTCACCGGTCCTCGGTTCCAGAATGTAAGCTAAAGAAAAATCAGTAATCTACGATCTGCGCCTATAGTCGGCGGAGCTGATAGCGATGGCGGCATTTCGCCGGTGTAGATGAGTGAACGGACAGCCGCACTGCTTCCCAGCCTGCACGACTCCCATGGCCTTGTATCTCGATCGCCAGAAGCAGTCTGGAGAGCGGAGTGTAAATTGTTTGTCTCGGTTCGGACGCAAAAGCCAATATCAAAACGTAAATACGTGTGTTGCGAGGCCGCATACAGTGAATGGGGAGCGAGACGCTGAAGCGAGGCAGCCGATACGACAGCAGAGCCGAACAGAAGGCGAAACGAGCGCTGGTGATGCATGGCGTGCGGCAACATAAATCCGAGTGGCCGGAATCGAACCAGCGACCAATTGATTTCCGAGTATACTGAAACACAGTATAGAACACTACAGTCAATCGCTCTACCAACTGAGCTACACTCGGTCCTAATTCAACAACCACACCAAAACTCCTCACCTCGCTGCGTAGCTCCTACGCAGACAACCACAACTTCTACAGCATGCACCACGCGGTCACAGCCTACCGGCGCCTCCTCGCTACCGGTTCCACGCATCCGCACGCACTCAACTACCGTCCGAGGCTCAGTCGGACCTGGTTCGCTCACCCACTTGTCACGCTCTGTAGCGAACACCCAACGCTTTCCATGGCCCCCGCGACGTCCTCAGCCGCGCCGCGGACGCACTGACGGGTCCGTCACCGGTCCTCGGTTCCAGAATGTAAGCTAAAGAAAAATCAGTAATCTACGATCTGCGCCTATAGTCGGCGGAGCTGATAGCGATGGCGGCATTTCGCCGGTGTAGATGAGTGAACGGACAGCCGCACTGCTTCCCAGCCTGCACGACTCCCATGGCCTTGTATCTCGATCGCCAGAAGCAGTCTGGAGAGCGGAGTGTAAATTGTTTGTCTCGGTTCGGACGCAAAAGCCAATATCAAAACGTAAATACGTGTGTTGCGAGGCCGCATACAGTGAATGGGGAGCGAGACGCTGAAGCGAGGCAGCCGATACGACAGCAGAGCCGAACAGAAGGCGAAACGAGCGCTGGTGATGCATGGCGTGCGGCAACATAAATCCGAGTGGCCGGAATCGAACCAGCGACCAATTGATTTCCGAGTATACTGAAACACAGTATAGAACACTACAGTCAATCGCTCTACCAACTGAGCTACACTCGGTCCTAATTCAACAACCACACCAAAACTCCTCACCTCGCTGCGTAGCTCCTACGCAGACAACCACAACTTCTACAGCATGCACCACGCGGTCACAGCCTACCGGCGCCTCCTCGCTACCGGTTCCACGCATCCGCACGCACTCAACTACCGTCCGAGGCTCAGTCGGACCTGGTTCGCTCACCCACTTGTCACGCTCTGTAGCGAACACCCAACGCTTTCCATGGCCCCCGCGACGTCCTCAGCCGCGCCGCGGACGCACTGACGGGTCCGTCACCGGTCCTCGGTTCCAGAATGTAAGCTAAAGAAAAATCAGTAATCTACGATCTGCGCCTATAGTCGGCGGAGCTGATAGCGATGGCGGCATTTCGCCGGTGTAGATGAGTGAACGGACAGCCGCACTGCTTTCCAGCCTGCACGACTCCCATGGCCTTGTATCTCGATCGCCAGAAGCAGTCTGGAGAGCGGAGTGTAAATTGTTTGTCTCGGTTCGGACGCAAAAGCCAATATCAAAACGTAAATACGTGTGTTGCGAGGCCGCATACAGTGAATGGGGAGCGAGACGCTGAAGCGAGGCAGCCGATACGACAGCAGAGCCGAACAGAAGGCGAAACGAGCGCTGGTGATGCATGGCGTGCGGCAACATAAATCCGAGTGGCCGGAATCGAACCAGCGACCAATTGATTTCCGAGTATACTGAAACACAGTATAGAACACTACAGTCAATCGCTCTACCAACTGAGCTACACTCGGTCCTAATTCAACAACCACACCAAAACTCCTCACCTCGCTGCGTAGCTCCTACGCAGACAACCACAACTTCTACAGCATGCACCACGCGGTCACAGCCTACCGGCGCCTCCTCGCTACCGGTTCCACGCATCCGCACGCACTCAACTACCGTCCGAGGCTCAGTCGGACCTGGTTCGCTCACCCACTTGTCACGCTCTGTAGCGAACACCCAACGCTTTCCATGGCCCCCGCGACGTCCTCAGCCGCGCCGCGGACGCACTGACGGGTCCGTCACCGGTCCTCGGTTCCAGAATGTAAGCTAAAGAAAAATCAGTAATCTACGATCTGCGCCTATAGTCGGCGGAGCTGATAGCGATGGCGGCATTTCGCCGGTGTAGATGAGTGAACGGACAGCCGCACTGCTTCCCAGCCTGCACGACTCCCATGGCCTTGTATCTCGATCGCCAGAAGCAGTCTGGAGAGCGGAGTGTAAATTGTTTGTCTCGGTTCGGACGCAAAAGCCAATATCAAAACGTAAATACGTGTGCGAGGCCGCATACAGTGAATGGGGAGCGAGACGCTGAAGCGAGGCAGCCGATACGACAGCAGAGCCGAACAGAAGGCGAAACGAGCGCTGGTGATGCATGGCGTGCGGCAACATAAATCCGAGTGGCCGGAATCGAACCAGCGACCAATTGATTTCCGAGTATACTGAAACACAGTATAGAACACTACAGTCAATCGCTCTACCAACTGAGCTACACTCGGTCCTAATTCAACAACCACACCAAAACTCCTCACCTCGCTGCGTAGCTCCTACGCAGACAACCACAACTTCTACAGCATGCACCACGCGGTCACAGCCTACCGGCGCCTCCTCGCTACCGGTTCCACGCATCCGCACGCACTCAACTACCGTCCGAGGCTCAGTCGGACCTGGTTCGCTCACCCACTTGTCACGCTCTGTAGCGAACACCCAACGCTTTCCATGGCCCCCGCGACGTCCTCAGCCGCGCCGCGGACGCACTGACGGGTCCGTCACCGGTCCTCGGTTCCAGAATGTAAGCTAAAGAAAAATCAGTAATCTACGATCTGCGCCTATAGTCGGCGGAGCTGATAGCGATGGCGGCATTTCGCCGGTGTAGATGAGTGAACGGACAGCCGCACTGCTTCCCAGCCTGCACGACTCCCATGGCCTTGTATCTCGATCGCCAGAAGCAGTCTGGAGAGCGGAGTGTAAATTGTTTGTCTCGGTTCGGACGCAAAAGCCAATATCAAAACGTAAATACGTGTGTTGCGAGGCCGCATACAGTGAATGGGGAGCGAGACGCTGAAGCGAGGCAGCCGATACGACAGCAGAGCCGAACAGAAGGCGAAACGAGCGCTGGTGATGCATGGCGTGCGGCAACATAAATCCGAGTGGCCGGAATCGAACCAGCGACCAATTGATTTCCGAGTATACTGAAACACAGTATAGAACACTACAGTCAATCGCTCTACCAACTGAGCTACACTCGGTCCTAATTCAACAACCACACCAAAACTCCTCACCTCGCTGCGTAGCTCCTACGCAGACAACCACAACTTCTACAGCATGCACCACGCGGTCACAGCCTACCGGCGCCTCCTCGCTACCGGTTCCACGCATCCGCACGCACTCAACTACCGTCCGAGGCTCAGTCGGACCTGGTTCGCTCACCCACTTGTCACGCTCTGTAGCGAACACCCAACGCTTTCCATGGCCCCCGCGACGTCCTCAGCCGCGCCGCGGACGCACTGACGGGTCCGTCACCGGTCCTCGGTTCCAGAATGTAAGCTAAAGAAAAATCAGTAATCTACGATCTGCGCCTATAGTCGGCGGAGCTGATAGCGATGGCGGCATTTCGCCGGTGTAGATGAGTGAACGGACAGCCGCACTGCTTCCCAGCCTGCACGACTCCCATGGCCTTGTATCTCGATCGCCAGAAGCAGTCTGGAGAGCGGAGTGTAAATTGTTTGTCTCGGTTCGGACGCAAAAGCCAATATCAAAACGTAAATACGTGTGTTGCGAGGCCGCATACAGTGAATGGGGAGCGAGACGCTGAAGCGAGGCAGCCGATACGACAGCAGAGCCGAACAGAAGGCGAAACGAGCGCTGGTGATGCATGGCGTGCGGCAACATAAATCCGAGTGGCCGGAATCGAACCAGCGACCAATTGATTTCCGAGTATACTGAAACACAGTATAGAACACTACAGTCAATCGCTCTACCAACTGAGCTACACTCGGTCCTAATTCAACAACCACACCAAAACTCCTCACCGCTGCGTAGCTCCTACGCAGACAACCACAACTTCTACAGCATGCACCACGCGGTCACAGCCTACCGGCGCCTCCTCGCTACCGGTTCCACGCATCCGCACGCACTCAACTACCGTCCGAGGCTCAGTCGGACCTGGTTCGCTCACCCACTTGTCACGCTCTGTAGCGAACACCCAACGCTTTCCATGGCCCCCGCGACGTCCTCAGCCGCGCCGCGGACGCACTGACGGGTCCGTCACCGGTCCTCGGTTCCAGAATGTAAGCTAAAGAAAAATCAGTAATCTACGATCTGCGCCTATAGTCGGCGGAGCTGATAGCGATGGCGGCATTTCGCCGGTGTAGATGAGTGAACGGACAGCCGCACTGCTTCCCAGCCTGCACGACTCCCATGGCCTTGTATCTCGATCGCCAGAAGCAGTCTGGAGAGCGGAGTGTAAATTGTTTGTCTCGGTTCGGACGCAAAAGCCAATATCAAAACGTAAATACGTGTGTTGCGAGGCCGCATACAGTGAATGGGGAGCGAGACGCTGAAGCGAGGCAGCCGATACGACAGCAGAGCCGAACAGAAGGCGAAACGAGCGCTGGTGATGCATGGCGTGCGGCAACATAAATCCGAGTGGCCGGAATCGAACCAGCGACCAATTGATTTCCGAGTATACTGAAACACAGTATAGAACACTACAGTCAATCGCTCTACCAACTGAGCTACACTCGGTCCTAATTCAACAACCACACCAAAACTCCTCACCGCTGCGTAGCTCCTACGCAGACAACCACAACTTCTACAGCATGCACCACGCGGTCACAGCCTACCGGCGCCTCCTCGCTACCGGTTCCACGCATCCGCACGCACTCAACTACCGTCCGAGGCTCAGTCGGACCTGGTTCGCTCACCCACTTGTCACGCTCTGTAGCGAACACCCAACGCTTTCCATGGCCCCCGCGACGTCCTCAGCCGCGCCGCGGACGCACTGACGGGTCCGTCACCGGTCCTCGGTTCCAGAATGTAAGCTAAAGAAAAATCAGTAATCTACGATCTGCGCCTATAGTCGGCGGAGCTGATAGCGATGGCGGCATTTCGCCGGTGTAGATGAGTGAACGGACAGCCGCACTGCTTCCCAGCCTGCACGACTCCCATGGCCTTGTATCTCGATCGCCAGAAGCAGTCTGGAGAGCGGAGTGTAAATTGTTTGTCTCGGTTCGGACGCAAAAGCCAATATCAAAACGTAAATACGTGTGTTGCGAGGCCGCATACAGTGAATGGGGAGCGAGACGCTGAAGCGAGGCAGCCGATACGACAGCAGAGCCGAACAGAAGGCGAAACGAGCGCTGGTGATGCATGGCGTGCGGCAACATAAATCCGAGTGGCCGGAATCGAACCAGCGACCAATTGATTTCCGAGTATACTGAAACACAGTATAGAACACTACAGTCAATCGCTCTACCAACTGAGCTACACTCGGTCCTAATTCAACAACCACACCAAAACTCCTCACCTCGCTGCGTAGTCCTACGCAGACAACCACAACTTCTACAGCATGCACCACGCGGTCACAGCCTACCGGCGCCTCCTCGCTACCGGTTCCACGCATCCGCACGCACTCAACTACCGTCCGAGGCTCAGTCGGACCTGGTTCGCTCACCCACTTGTCACGCTCTGTAGCGAACACCCAACGCTTTCCATGGCCCCCGCGACGTCCTCAGCCGCGCCGCGGACGCACTGACGGGTCCGTCACCGGTCCTCGGTTCCAGAATGTAAGCTAAAGAAAAATCAGTAATCTACGATCTGCGCCTATAGTCGGCGGAGCTGATAGCGATGGCGGCATTTCGCCGGTGTAGATGAGTGAACGGACAGCCGCACTGCTTCCCAGCCTGCACGACTCCCATGGCCTTGTATCTCGATCGCCAGAAGCAGTCTGGAGAGCGGAGTGTAAATTGTTTGTCTCGGTTCGGACGCAAAAGCCAATATCAAAACGTAAATACGTGTGTTGCGAGGCCGCATACAGTGAATGGGGAGCGAGACGCTGAAGCGAGGCAGCCGATACGACAGCAGAGCCGAACAGAAGGCGAAACGAGCGCTGGTGATGCATGGCGTGCGGCAACATAAATCCGAGTGGCCGGAATCGAACCAGCGACCAATTGATTTCCGAGTATACTGAAACACAGTATAGAACACTACAGTCAATCGCTCTACCAACTGAGCTACACTCGGTCCTAATTCAACAACCACACCAAAACTCCTCACCTCGCTGCGTAGCTCCTACGCAGACAACCACAACTTCTACAGCATGCACCACGCGGTCACAGCCTACCGGCGCCTCCTCGCTACCGGTTCCACGCATCCGCACGCACTCAACTACCGTCCGAGGCTCAGTCGGACCTGGTTCGCTCACCCACTTGTCACGCTCTGTAGCGAACACCCAACGCTTTCCATGGCCCCCGCGACGTCCTCAGCCGCGCCGCGGACGCACTGACGGGTCCGTCACCGGTCCTCGGTTCCAGAATGTAAGCTAAAGAAAAATCAGTAATCTACGATCTGCGCCTATAGTCGGCGGAGCTGATAGCGATGGCGGCATTTCGCCGGTGTAGATGAGTGAACGGACAGCCGCACTGCTTCCCAGCCTGCACGACTCCCATGGCCTTGTATCTCGATCGCCAGAAGCAGTCTGGAGAGCGGAGTGTAAATTGTTTGTCTCGGTTCGGACGCAAAAGCCAATATCAAAACGTAAATACGTGTGTTGCGAGGCCGCATACAGTGAATGGGGAGCGAGACGCTGAAGCGAGGCAGCCGATACGACAGCAGAGCCGAACAGAAGGCGAAACGAGCGCTGGTGATGCATGGCGTGCGGCAACATAAATCCGAGTGGCCGGAATCGAACCAGCGACCAATTGATTTCCGAGTATACTGAAACACAGTATAGAACACTACAGTCAATCGCTCTACCAACTGAGCTACACTCGGTCCTAATTCAACAACCACACCAAAACTCCTCACCTCGCTGCGTAGCTCCTACGCAGACAACCACAACTTCTACAGCATGCACCACGCGGTCACAGCCTACCGGCGCCTCCTCGCTACCGGTTCCACGCATCCGCACGCACTCAACTACCGTCCGAGGCTCAGTCGGACCTGGTTCGCTCACCCACTTGTCACGCTCTGTAGCGAACACCCAACGCTTTCCATGGCCCCCGCGACGTCCTCAGCCGCGCCGCGGACGCACTGACGGGTCCGTCACCGGTCCTCGGTTCCAGAATGTAAGCTAAAGAAAAATCAGTAATCTACGATCTGCGCCTATAGTCGGCGGAGCTGATAGCGATGGCGGCATTTCGCCGGTGTAGATGAGTGAACGGACAGCCGCACTGCTTCCCAGCCTGCACGACTCCCATGGCCTTGTATCTCGATCGCCAGAAGCAGTCTGGAGAGCGGAGTGTAAATTGTTTGTCTCGGTTCGGACGCAAAAGCCAATATCAAAACGTAAATACGTGTGTTGCGAGGCCGCATACAGTGAATGGGGAGCGAGACGCTGAAGCGAGGCAGCCGATACGACAGCAGAGCCGAACAGAAGGCGAAACGAGCGCTGGTGATGCATGGCGTGCGGCAACATAAATCCGAGTGGCCGGAATCGAACCAGCGACCAATTGATTTCCGAGTATACTGAAACACAGTATAGAACACTACAGTCAATCGCTCTACCAACTGAGCTACACTCGGTCCTAATTCAACAACCACACCAAAACTCCTCACCTCGCTGCGTAGCTCCTACGCAGACAACCACAACTTCTACAGCATGCACCACGCGGTCACAGCCTACCGGCGCCTCCTCGCTACCGGTTCCACGCATCCGCACGCACTCAACTACCGTCCGAGGCTCAGTCGGACCTGGTTCGCTCACCCACTTGTCACGCTCTGTAGCGAACACCCAACGCTTTCCATGGCCCCCGCGACGTCCTCAGCCGCGCCGCGGACGCACTGACGGGTCCGTCACCGGTCCTCGGTTCCAGAATGTAAGCTAAAGAAAAATCAGTAATCTACGATCTGCGCCTATAGTCGGCGGAGCTGATAGCGATGGCGGCATTTCGCCGGTGTAGATGAGTGAACGGACAGCCGCACTGCTTCCCAGCCTGCACGACTCCCATGGCCTTGTATCTCGATCGCCAGAAGCAGTCTGGAGAGCGGAGTGTAAATTGTTTGTCTCGGTTCGGACGCAAAAGCCAATATCAAAACGTAAATACGTGTGTTGCGAGGCCGCATACAGTGAATGGGGAGCGAGACGCTGAAGCGAGGCAGCCGATACGACAGCAGAGCCGAACAGAAGGCGAAACGAGCGCTGGTGATGCATGGCGTGCGGCAACATAAATCCGAGTGGCCGGAATCGAACCAGCGACCAATTGATTTCCGAGTATACTGAAACACAGTATAGAACACTACAGTCAATCGCTCTACCAACTGAGCTACACTCGGTCCTAATTCAACAACCACACCAAAACTCCTCACCTCGCTGCGTAGCTCCTACGCAGACAACCACAACTTCTACAGCATGCACCACGCGGTCACAGCCTACCGGCGCCTCCTCGCTACCGGTTCCACGCATCCGCACGCACTCAACTACCGTCCGAGGCTCAGTCGGACCTGGTTCGCTCACCCACTTGTCACGCTCTGTAGCGAACACCCAACGCTTTCCATGGCCCCCGCGACGTCCTCAGCCGCGCCGCGGACGCACTGACGGGTCCGTCACCGGTCCTCGGTTCCAGAATGTAAGCTAAAGAAAAATCAGTAATCTACGATCTGCGCCTATAGTCGGCGGAGCTGATAGCGATGGCGGCATTTCGCCGGTGTAGATGAGTGAACGGACAGCCGCACTGCTTCCCAGCCTGCACGACTCCCATGGCCTTGTATCTCGATCGCCAGAAGCAGTCTGGAGAGCGGAGTGTAAATTGTTTGTCTCGGTTCGGACGCAAAAGCCAATATCAAAACGTAAATACGTGTGTTGCGAGGCCGCATACAGTGAATGGGGAGCGAGACGCTGAAGCGAGGCAGCCGATACGACAGCAGAGCCGAACAGAAGGCGAAACGAGCGCTGGTGATGCATGGCGTGCGGCAACATAAATCCGAGTGGCCGGAATCGAACCAGCGACCAATTGATTTCCGAGTATACTGAAACACAGTATAGAACACTACAGTCAATCGCTCTACCAACTGAGCTACACTCGGTCCTAATTCAACAACCACACCAAAACTCCTCACCTCGCTGCGTAGCTCCTACGCAGACAACCACAACTTCTACAGCATGCACCACGCGGTCACAGCCTACCGGCGCCTCCTCGCTACCGGTTCCACGCATCCGCACGCACTCAACTACCGTCCGAGGCTCAGTCGGACCTGGTTCGCTCACCCACTTGTCACGCTCTGTAGCGAACACCCAACGCTTTCCATGGCCCCCGCGACGTCCTCAGCCGCGCCGCGGACGCACTGACGGGTCCGTCACCGGTCCTCGGTTCCAGAATGTAAGCTAAAGAAAAATCAGTAATCTACGATCTGCGCCTATAGTCGGCGGAGCTGATAGCGATGGCGGCATTTCGCCGGTGTAGATGAGTGAACGGACAGCCGCACTGCTTCCCAGCCTGCACGACTCCCATGGCCTTGTATCTCGATCGCCAGAAGCAGTCTGGAGAGCGGAGTGTAAATTGTTTGTCTCGGTTCGGACGCAAAAGCCAATATCAAAACGTAAATACGTGTGTTGCGAGGCCGCATACAGTGAATGGGGAGCGAGACGCTGAAGCGAGGCAGCCGATACGACAGCAGAGCCGAACAGAAGGCGAAACGAGCGCTGGTGATGCATGGCGTGCGGCAACATAAATCCGAGTGGCCGGAATCGAACCAGCAACCAATTGATTTCCGAGTATACTGAAACACAGTATAGAACACTACAGTCAATCGCTCTACCAACTGAGCTACACTCGGTCCTAATTCAACAACCACACCAAAACTCCTCACCTCGCTGCGTAGCTCCTACGCAGACAACCACAACTTCTACAGCATGCACCACGCGGTCACAGCCTACCGGCGCCTCCTCGCTACCGGTTCCACGCATCCGCACGCACTCAACTACCGTCCGAGGCTCAGTCGGACCTGGTTCGCTCACCCACTTGTCACGCTCTGTAGCGAACACCCAACGCTTTCCATGGCCCCCGCGACGTCCTCAGCCGCGCCGCGGACGCACTGACGGGTCCGTCACCGGTCCTCGGTTCCAGAATGTAAGCTAAAGAAAAATCAGTAATCTACGATCTGCGCCTATAGTCGGCGGAGCTGATAGCGATGGCGGCATTTCGCCGGTGTAGATGAGTGAACGGACAGCCGCACTGCTTCCCAGCCTGCACGACTCCCATGGCCTTGTATCTCGATCGCCAGAAGCAGTCTGGAGAGCGGAGTGTAAATTGTTTGTCTCGGTTCGGACGCAAAAGCCAATATCAAAACGTAAATACGTGTGTTGCGAGGCCGCATACAGTGAATGGGGAGCGAGACGCTGAAGCGAGGCAGCCGATACGACAGCAGAGCCGAACAGAAGGCGAAACGAGCGCTGGTGATGCATGGCGTGCGGCAACATAAATCCGAGTGGCCGGAATCGAACCAGCGACCAATTGATTTCCGAGTATACTGAAACACAGTATAGAACACTACAGTCAATCGCTCTACCAACTGAGCTACACTCGGTCCTAATTCAACAACCACACCAAAACTCCTCACCTCGCTGCGTAGCTCCTACGCAGACAACCACAACTTCTACAGCATGCACCACGCGGTCACAGCCTACCGGCGCCTCCTCGCTACCGGTTCCACGCATCCGCACGCACTCAACTACCGTCCGAGGCTCAGTCGGACCTGGTTCGCTCACCCACTTGTCACGCTCTGTAGCGAACACCCAACGCTTTCCATGGCCCCCGCGACGTCCTCAGCCGCGCCGCGGACGCACTGACGGGTCCGTCACCGGTCCTCGGTTCCAGAATGTAAGCTAAAGAAAAATCAGTAATCTACGATCTGCGCCTATAGTCGGTGGAGCTGATAGCGATGGCGGCATTTCGCCGGTGTAGATGAGTGAACGGACAGCCGCACTGCTTCCCAGCCTGCACGACTCCCATGGCCTTGTATCTCGATCGCCAGAAGCAGTCTGGAGAGCGGAGTGTAAATTGTTTGTCTCGGTTCGGACGCAAAAGCCAATATCAAAACGTAAATACGTGTGTTGCGAGGCCGCATACAGTGAATGGGGAGCGAGACGCTGAAGCGAGGCAGCCGATACGACAGCAGAGCCGAACAGAAGGCGAAACGAGCGCTGGCGATGCATGGCGTGCGGCAACATAAATCCGAGTGGCCGGAATCGAACCAGCGACCAATTGATTTCCGAGTATACTGAAACACAGTATAGAACACTACAGTCAATCGCTCTACCAACTGAGCTACACTCGGTCCTAATTCAACAACCACACCAAAACTCCTCACCTCGCTGCGTAGCTCCTACGCAGACAACCACAACTTCTACAGCATGCACCACGCGGTCACAGCCTACCGGCGCCTCCTCGCTACCGGTTCCACGCATCCGCACGCACTCAACTACCGTCCGAGGCTCAGTCGGACCTGGTTCGCTCACCCACTTGTCACGCTCTGTAGCGAACACCCAACGCTTTCCATGGCCCCCGCGACGTCCTCAGCCGCGCCGCGGACGCACTGACGGGTCCGCCACCGGTCCTCGGTTCCAGAATGTAAGCTAAAGAAAAATCAGTAATCTACGATCTGCGCCTATAGTCGGCGGAGCTGATAGCGATGGCGGCATTTCGCCGGTGTAGATGAGTGAACGGACAGCCGCACTGCTTCCCAGCCTGCACGACTCCCATGGCCTTGTATCTCGATCGCCAGAAGCAGTCTGGAGAGCGGAGTGTAAATTGTTTGTCTCGGTTCGGACGCAAAAGCCAATATCAAAACGTAAATACGTGTGTTGCGAGGCCGCATACAGTGAATGGGGAGCGAGACGCTGAAGCGAGGCAGCCGATACGACAGCAGAGCCGAACAGAAGGCGAAACGAGCGCTGGTGATGCATGGCGTGCGGCAACATAAATCCGAGTGGCCGGAATCGAACCAGCGACCAATTGATTTCCGAGTATACTGAAACACAGTATAGAACACTACAGTCAATCGCTCTACCAACTGAGCTACACTCGGTCCTAATTCAACAACCACACCAAAACTCCTCACCTCGCTGCGTAGCTCCTACGCAGACAACCACAACTTCTACAGCATGCACCACGCGGTCACAGCCTACCGGCGCCTCCTCGCTACCGGTTCCACGCATCCGCACGCACTCAACTACCGTCCGAGGCTCAGTCGGACCTGGTTCGCTCACCCACTTGTCACGCTCTGTAGCGAACACCCAACGCTTTCCATGGCCCCCGCGACGTCCTCAGCCGCGCCGCGGACGCACTGACGGGTCCGTCACCGGTCCTCGGTTCCAGAATGTAAGCTAAAGAAAAATCAGTAATCTACGATCTGCGCCTATAGTCGGCGGAGCTGATAGCGATGGCGGCATTTCGCCGGTGTAGATGAGTGAACGGACAGCCGCACTGCTTCCCAGCCTGCACGACTCCCATGGCCTTGTATCTCGATCGCCAGAAGCAGTCTGGAGAGCGGAGTGTAAATTGTTTGTCTCGGTTCGGACGCAAAAGCCAATATCAAAACGTAAATACGTGTGTTGCGAGGCCGCATACAGTGAATGGGGAGTGAGACGCTGAAGCGAGGCAGCCGATACGACAGCAGAGCCGAACAGAAGGCGAAACGAGCGCTGGTGATGCATGGCGTGCGGCAACATAAATCCGAGTGGCCGGAATCGAACCAGCGACCAATTGATTTCCGAGTATACTGAAACACAGTATAGAACACTACAGTCAATCGCTCTACCAACTGAGCTACACTCGGTCCTAATTCAACAACCACACCAAAACTCCTCACCTCGCTGCGTAGCTCCTACGCAGACAACCACAACTTCTACAGCATGCACCACGCGGTCACAGCCTACCGGCGCCTCCTCGCTACCGGTTCCACGCATCCGCACGCACTCAACTACCGTCCGAGGCTCAGTCGGACCTGGTTCGCTCACCCACTTGTCACGCTCTGTAGCGAACACCCAACGCTTTCCATGGCCCCCGCGACGTCCTCAGCCGCGCCGCGGACGCACTGACGGGTCCGTCACCGGTCCTCGGTTCCAGAATGTAAGCTAAAGAAAAATCAGTAATCTACGATCTGCGCCTATAGTCGGCGGAGCTGATAGCGATGGCGGCATTTCGCCGGTGTAGATGAGTGAACGGACAGCCGCACTGCTTCCCAGCCTGCACGACTCCCATGGCCTTGTATCTCGATCGCCAGAAGCAGTCTGGAGAGCGGAGTGTAAATTGTTTGTCTCGGTTCGGACGCAAAAGCCAATATCAAAACGTAAATACGTGTGTTGCGAGGCCGCATACAGTGAATGGGGAGCGAGACGCTGAAGCGAGGCAGCCGATACGACAGCAGAGCCGAACAGAAGGCGAAACGAGCGCTGGTGATGCATGGCGTGCGGCAACATAAATCCGAGTGGCCGGAATCGAACCAGCGACCAATTGATTTCCGAGTATACTGAAACACAGTATAGAACACTACAGTCAATCGCTCTACCAACTGAGCTACACTCGGTCCTAATTCAACAACCACACCAAAACTCCTCACCTCGCTGCGTAGCTCCTACGCAGACAACCACAACTTCTACAGCATGCACCACGCGGTCACAGCCTACCGGCGCCTCCTCGCTACCGGTTCCACGCATCCGCACGCACTCAACTACCGTCCAAGGCTCAGTCGGACCTGGTTCGCTCACCCACTTGTCACGCTCTGTAGCGAACACCCAACGCTTTCCATGGCCCCCGCGACGTCCTCAGCCGCGCCGCGGACGCACTGACGGGTCCGCCACCGGTCCTCGGTTCCAGAATGTAAGCTAAAGAAAAATCAGTAATCTACGATCTGCGCCTATAGTCGGCGGAGCTGATAGCGATGACGGCATTTCGCCGGTGTAGATGAGTGAACGGACAGCCGCACTGCTTCCCAGCCTGCACGACTCCCATGGCCTTGTATCTCGATCGCCAGAAGCAGTCTGGAGAGCGGAGTGTAAATTGTTTGTCTCGGTTCGGACGCAAAAGCCAATATCAAAACGTAAATACGTGTGTTGCGAGGCCGCATACAGTGAATGGGGAGCGAGACGCTGAAGCGAGGCAGCCGATACGACAGCAGAGCCGAACAGAAGGCGAAACGAGCGCTGGTGATGCATGGCGTGCGGCAACATAAATCCGAGTGGCCGGAATCGAACCAGCGACCAATTGATTTCCGAGTATACTGAAACACAGTATAGAACACTACAGTCAATCGCTCTACCAACTGAGCTACACTCGGTCCTAATTCAACAACCACACCAAAACTCCTCACCTCGCTGCGTAGCTCCTACGCAGACAACCACAACTTCTACAGCATGCACCACGCGGTCACAGCCTACCGGCGCCTCCTCGCTACCGGTTCCACGCATCCGCACGCACTCAACTACCGTCCGAGGCTCAGTCGGACCTGGTTCGCTCACCCACTTGTCACGCTCTGTAGCGAACACCCAACGCTTTCCATGGCCCCCGCGACGTCCTCAGCCGCGCCGCGGACGCACTGACGGGTCCGCCACCGGTCCTCGGTTCCAGAATGTAAGCTAAAGAAAAATCAGTAATCTACGATCTGCGCCTATAGTCGGCGGAGCTGATAGCGATGGCGGCATTTCGCCGGTGTAGATGAGTGAACGGACAGCCGCACTGCTTTCCAGCCTGCACGACTCCCATGGCCTTGTATCTCGATCGCCAGAAGCAGTCTGGAGAGCGGAGTGTAAATTGTTTGTCTCGGTTCGGACGCAAAAGCCAATATCAAAACGTAAATACGTGTGTTGCGAGGCCGCATACAGTGAATGGGGAGCGAGACGCTGAAGCGAGGCAGCCGATACGACAGCAGAGCCGAACAGAAGGCGAAACGAGCGCTGGCGATGCATGGCGTGCGGCAACATAAATCCGAGTGGCCGGAATCGAACCAGCGACCAATTGATTTCCGAGTATACTGAAACACAGTATAGAACACTACAGTCAATCGCTCTACCAACTGAGCTACACTCGGTCCTAATTCAACAACCACACCAAAACTCCTCACCTCGCTGCGTAGCTCCTACGCAGACAACCACAACTTCTACAGCATGCACCACGCGGTCACAGCCTACCGGCGCCTCCTCGCTACCGGTTCCACGCATCCGCACGCACTCAACTACCGTCCGAGGCTCAGTCGGACCTGGTTCGCTCACCCACTTGTCACGCTCTGTAGCGAACACCCAACGCTTTCCATGGCCCCCGCGACGTCCTCAGCCGCGCCGCGGACGCACTGACAGGTCCGTCACCGGTCCTCGGTTCCAGAATGTAAGCTAAAGAAAAATCAGTAATCTACGATCTGCGCCTATAGTCGGCGGAGCTGATAGCGATGACGGCATTTCGCCGGTGTAGATGAGTGAACGGACAGCCGCACTGCTTCCCAGCCTGCACGACTCCCATGGCCTTGTATCTCGATCGCCAGAAGCAGTCTGGAGAGCGGAGTGTAAATTGTTTGTCTCGGTTCGGACGCAAAAGCCAATATCAAAACGTAAATACGTGTGTTGCGAGGCCGCATACAGTGAATGGGGAGCGAGACGCTGAAGCGAGGCAGCCGATACGACAGCAGAGCCGAACAGAAGGCGAAACGAGCGCTGGTGATGCATGGCGTGCGGCAACATAAATCCGAGTGGCCGGAATCGAACCAGCGACCAATTGATTTCCGAGTATACTGAAACACAGTATAGAACACTACAGTCAATCGCTCTACCAACTGAGCTACACTCGGTCCTAATTCAACAACCACACCAAAACTCCTCACCTCGCTGCGTAGCTCCTACGCAGACAACCACAACTTCTACAGCATGCACCACGCGGTCACAGCCTACCGGCGCCTCCTCGCTACCGGTTCCACGCATCCGCACGCACTCAACTACCGTCCGAGGCTCAGTCGGACCTGGTTCGCTCACCCACTTGTCACGCTCTGTAGCGAACACCCAACGCTTTCCATGGCCCCCGCGACGTCCTCAGCCGCGCCGCGGACGCACTGACGGGTCCGTCACCGGTCCTCGGTTCCAGAATGTAAGCTAAAGAAAAATCAGTAATCTACGATCTGCGCCTATAGTCGGCGGAGCTGATAGCGATGGCGGCATTTCGCCGGTGTAGATGAGTGAACGGACAGCCGCACTGCTTCCCAGCCTGCACGACTCCCATGGCCTTGTATCTCGATCGCCAGAAGCAGTCTGGAGAGCGGAGTGTAAATTGTTTGTCTCGGTTCGGACGCAAAAGCCAATATCAAAACGTAAATACGTGTGTTGCGAGGCCGCATACAGTGAATGGGGAGCGAGACGCTGAAGCGAGGCAGCCGATACGACAGCAGAGCCGAACAGAAGGCGAAACGAGCGCTGGTGATGCATGGCGTGCGGCAACATAAATCCGAGTGGCCGGAATCGAACCAGCGACCAATTGATTTCCGAGTATACTGAAACACAGTATAGAACACTACAGTCAATCGCTCTACCAACTGAGCTACACTCGGTCCTAATTCAACAACCACACCAAAACTCCTCACCTCGCTGCGTAGCTCCTACGCAGACAACCACAACTTCTACAGCATGCACCACGCGGTCACAGCCTACCGGCGCCTCCTCGCTACCGGTTCCACGCATCCGCACGCACTCAACTACCGTCCGAGGCTCAGTCGGACCTGGTTCGCTCACCCACTTGTCACGCTCTGTAGCGAACACCCAACGCTTTCCATGGCCCCCGCGACGTCCTCAGCCGCGCCGCGGACGCACTGACGGGTCCGTCACCGGTCCTCGGTTCCAGAATGTAAGCTAAAGAAAAATCAGTAATCTACGATCTGCGCCTATAGTCGGCGGAGCTGATAGCGATGGCGGCATTTCGCCGGTGTAGATGAGTGAACGGACAGCCGCACTGCTTCCCAGCCTGCACGACTCCCATGGCCTTGTATCTCGATCGCCAGAAGCAGTCTGGAGAGCGGAGTGTAAATTGTTTGTCTCGGTTCGGACGCAAAAGCCAATATCAAAACGTAAATACGTGTGTTGCGAGGCCGCATACAGTGAGTGGGGAGCGAGACGCTGAAGCGAGGCAGCCGATACGACAGCAGAGCCGAACAGAAGGCGAAACGAGCGCTGGTGATGCATGGCGTGCGGCAACATAAATCCGAGTGGCCGGAATCGAACCAGCGACCAATTGATTTCCGAGTATACTGAAACACAGTATAGAACACTACAGTCAATCGCTCTACCAACTGAGCTACACTCGGTCCTAATTCAACAACCACACCAAAACTCCTCACCTCGCTGCGTAGCTCCTACGCAGACAACCACAACTTCTACAGCATGCACCACGCGGTCACAGCCTACCGGCGCCTCCTCGCTACCGGTTCCACGCATCCGCACGCACTCAACTACCGTCCAAGGCTCAGTCGGACCTGGTTCGCTCACCCACTTGTCACGCTCTGTAGCGAACACCCAACGCTTTCCATGGCCCCCGCGACGTCCTCAGCCGCGCCGCGGACGCACTGACGGGTCCGCCACCGGTCCTCGGTTCCAGAATGTAAGCTAAAGAAAAATCAGTAATCTACGATCTGCGCCTATAGTCGGCGGCTGATAGCGATGGCGGCATTTCGCCGGTGTAGATGAGTGAACGGACAGCCGCACTGCTTCCCAGCCTGCACGACTCCCATGGCCTTGTATCTCGATCGCCAGAAGCAGTCTGGAGAGCGGAGTGTAAATTGTTTGTCTCGGTTCGGACGCAAAAGCCAATATCAAAACGTAAATACGTGTGTTGCGAGGCCGCATACAGTGAATGGGAGCGAGACGCTGAAGCGAGGCAGCCGATACGACAGCAGAGCCGACCAGAAGGCGAAACGAGCGCTGGTGATGCATGGCGTGCGGCAACATAAATCCGAGTGGCCGGAATCGAACCAGCGACCAATTGATTTCCGAGTATACTGAAACACAGTATAGAACACTACAGTCAATCGCTCTACCAACTGAGCTACACTCGGTCCTAATTCAACAACCACACCAAAACTCCTCACCTCGCTGCGTAGCTCCTACGCAGACAACCACAACTTCTACAGCATGCACCACGCGGTCACAGCCTACCGGCGCCTCCTCGCTACCGGTTCCACGCATCCGCACGCACTCAACTACCGTCCAAGGCTCAGTCGGACCTGGTTCGCTCACCCACTTGTCACGCTCTGTAGCGAACACCCAACGCTTTCCATGGCCCCCGCGACGTCCTCAGCCGCGCCGCGGACGCACTGACGGGTCCGCCACCGGTCCTCGGTTCCAGAATGTAAGCTAAAGAAAAATCAGTAATCTACGATCTGCGCCTATAGTCGGCGGCTGATAGCGATGGCGGCATTTCGCCGGTGTAGATGAGTGAACGGACAGCCGCACTGCTTCCCAGCCTGCACGACTCCCATGGCCTTGTATCTCGATCGCCAGAAGCAGTCTGGAGAGCGGAGTGTAAATTGTTTGTCTCGGTTCGGACGCAAAAGCCAATATCAAAACGTAAATACGTGTGTTGCGAGGCCGCATACAGTGAATGGGAGCGAGACGCTGAAGCGAGGCAGCCGATACGACAGCAGAGCCGACCAGAAGGCGAAACGAGCGCTGGTGATGCATGGCGTGCGGCAACATAAATCCGAGTGGCCGGAATCGAACCAGCGACCAATTGATTTCCGAGTATACTGAAACACAGTATAGAACACTACAGTCAATCGCTCTACCAACTGAGCTACACTCGGTCCTAATTCAACAACCACACCAAAACTCCTCACCTCGCTGCGTAGCTCCTACGCAGACAACCACAACTTCTACAGCATGCACCACGCGGTCACAGCCTACCGGCGCCTCCTCGCTACCGGTTCCACGCATCCGCACGCACTCAACTACCGTCCGAGGCTCAGTCGGACCTGGTTCGCTCACCCACTTGTCACGCTCTGTAGCGAACACCCAACGCTTTCCATGGCCCCCGCGACGGCATCAGCCGCGCCGCGGACGCACTGACGGGTCCGTCACCGGTCCTCGGTTCCAGAATGTAAGCTAAAGAAAAATCAGTAATCTACGATCTGCGCCTATAGTCGGCGGAGCTGATAGCGATGGCGGCATTTCGCCGGTGTAGATGAGTGAACGGACAGCCGCACTGCTTCCCAGCCTGCACGACTCCCATGGCCTTGTATCTCGATCGCCAGAAGCAGTCTGGAGAGCGGAGTGTAAATTGTTTGTCTCGGTTCGGACGCAAAAGCCAATATCAAAACGTAAATACGTGTGTTGCGAGGCCGCATACAGTGAATGGGGAGCGAGACGCTGAAGCGAGGCAGCCGATACGACAGCAGAGCCGAACAGAAGGCGAAACGAGCGCTGGTGATGCATGGCGTGCGGCAACATAAATCCGAGTGGCCGGAATCGAACCAGCGACCAATTGATTTCCGAGTATACTGAAACACAGTATAGAACACTACAGTCAATCGCTCTACCAACTGAGCTACACTCGGTCCTAATTCAACAACCACACCAAAACTCCTCACCTCGCTGCGTAGCTCCTACGCAGACAACCACAACTTCTACAGCATGCACCACGCGGTCACAGCCTACCGGCGCCTCCTCGCTACCGGTTCCACGCATCCGCACGCACTCAACTACCGTCCGAGGCTCAGTCGGACCTGGTTCGCTCACCCACTTGTCACGCTCTGTAGCGAACACCCAACGCTTTCCATGGCCCCCGCGACGTCCTCAGCCGCGCCGCGGACGCACTGACGGGTCCGTCACCGGTCCTCGGTTCCAGAATGTAAGCTAAAGAAAAATCAGTAATCTACGATCTGCGCCTATAGTCGGCGGAGCTGATAGCGATGGCGGCATTTCGCCGGTGTAGATGAGTGAACGGACAGCCGCACTGCTTCCCAGCCTGCACGACTCCCATGGCCTTGTATCTCGATCGCCAGAAGCAGTCTGGAGAGCGGAGTGTAAATTGTTTGTCTCGGTTCGGACGCAAAAGCCAATATCAAAACGTAAATACGTGTGTTGCGAGGCCGCATACAGTGAATGGGGAGCGAGACGCTGAAGCGAGGCAGCCGATACGACAGCAGAGCCGAACAGAAGGCGAAACGAGCGCTGGTGATGCATGGCGTGCGGCAACATAAATCCGAGTGGCCGGAATCGAACCAGCGACCAATTGATTTCCGAGTATACTGAAACACAGTATAGAACACTACAGTCAATCGCTCTACCAACTGAGCTACACTCGGTCCTAATTCAACAACCACACCAAAACTCCTCACCTCGCTGCGTAGCTCCTACGCAGACAACCACAACTTCTACAGCATGCACCACGCGGTCACAGCCTACCGGCGCCTCCTCGCTACCGGTTCCACGCATCCGCACGCACTCAACTACCGTCCGAGGCTCAGTCGGACCTGGTTCGCTCACCCACTTGTCACGCTCTGTAGCGAACACCCAACGCTTTCCATGGCCCCCGCGACGTCCTCAGCCGCGCCGCGGACGCACTGACGGGTCCGTCACCGGTCCTCGGTTCCAGAATGTAAGCTAAAGAAAAATCAGTAATCTACGATCTGCGCCTATAGTCGGCGGAGCTGATAGCGATGGCGGCATTTCGCCGGTGTAGATGAGTGAACGGACAGCCGCACTGCTTCCCAGCCTGCACGACTCCCATGGCCTTGTATCTCGATCGCCAGAAGCAGTCTGGAGAGCGGAGTGTAAATTGTTTGTCTCGGTTCGGACGCAAAAGCCAATATCAAAACGTAAATACGTGTGTTGCGAGGCCGCATACAGTGAATGGGGAGCGAGACGCTGAAGCGAGGCAGCCGATACGACAGCAGAGCCGAACAGAAGGCGAAACGAGCGCTGGTGATGCATGGCGTGCGGCAACATAAATCCGAGTGGCCGGAATCGAACCAGCGACCAATTGATTTCCGAGTATACTGAAACACAGTATAGAACACTACAGTCAATCGCTCTACCAACTGAGCTACACTCGGTCCTAATTCAACAACCACACCAAAACTCCTCACCTCGCTGCGTAGCTCCTACGCAGACAACCACAACTTCTACAGCATGCACCACGCGGTCACAGCCTACCGGCGCCTCCTCGCTACCGGTTCCACGCATCCGCACGCACTCAACTACCGTCCGAGGCTCAGTCGGACCTGGTTCGCTCACCCACTTGTCACGCTCTGTAGCGAACACCCAACGCTTTCCATGGCCCCCGCGACGTCCTCAGCCGCGCCGCGGACGCACTGACGGGTCCGTCACCGGTCCTCGGTTCCAGAATGTAAGCTAAAGAAAAATCAGTAATCTACGATCTGCGCCTATAGTCGGCGGAGCTGATAGCGATGGCGGCATTTCGCCGGTGTAGATGAGTGAACGGACAGCCGCACTGCTTCCCAGCCTGCACGACTCCCATGGCCTTGTATCTCGATCGCCAGAAGCAGTCTGGAGAGCGGAGTGTAAATTGTTTGTCTCGGTTCGGACGCAAAAGCCAATATCAAAACGTAAATACGTGTGTTGCGAGGCCGCATACAGTGAATGGGGAGCGAGACGCTGAAGCGAGGCAGCCGATACGACAGCAGAGCCGAACAGAAGGCGAAACGAGCGCTGGTGATGCATGGCGTGCGGCAACATAAATCCGAGTGGCCGGAATCGAACCAGCGACCAATTGATTTCCGAGTATACTGAAACACAGTATAGAACACTACAGTCAATCGCTCTACCAACTGAGCTACACTCGGTCCTAATTCAACAACCACACCAAAACTCCTCACCTCGCTGCGTAGCTCCTACGCAGACAACCACAACTTCTACAGCATGCACCACGCGGTCACAGCCTACCGGCGCCTCCTCGCTACCGGTTCCACGCATCCGCACGCACTCAACTACCGTCCGAGGCTCAGTCGGACCTGGTTCGCTCACCCACTTGTCACGCTCTGTAGCGAACACCCAACGCTTTCCATGGCCCCCGCGACGTCCTCAGCCGCGCCGCGGACGCACTGACGGGTCCGTCACCGGTCCTCGGTTCCAGAATGTAAGCTAAAGAAAAATCAGTAATCTACGATCTGCGCCTATAGTCGGCGGAGCTGATAGCGATGGCGGCATTTCGCCGGTGTAGATGAGTGAACGGACAGCCGCACTGCTTCCCAGCCTGCACGACTCCCATGGCCTTGTATCTCGATCGCCAGAAGCAGTCTGGAGAGCGGAGTGTAAATTGTTTGTCTCGGTTCGGACGCAAAAGCCAATATCAAAACGTAAATACGTGTGTTGCGAGGCCGCATACAGTGAATGGGGAGCGAGACGCTGAAGCGAGGCAGCCGATACGACAGCAGAGCCGAACAGAAGGCGAAACGAGCGCTGGTGATGCATGGCGTGCGGCAACATAAATCCGAGTGGCCGGAATCGAACCAGCGACCAATTGATTTCCGAGTATACTGAAACACAGTATAGAACACTACAGTCAATCGCTCTACCAACTGAGCTACACTCGGTCCTAATTCAACAACCACACCAAAACTCCTCACCTCGCTGCGTAGCTCCTACGCAGACAACCACAACTTCTACAGCATGCACCACGCGGTCACAGCCTACCGGCGCCTCCTCGCTACCGGTTCCACGCATCCGCACGCACTCAACTACCGTCCGAGGCTCAGTCGGACCTGGTTCGCTCACCCACTTGTCACGCTCTGTAGCGAACACCCAACGCTTTCCATGGCCCCCGCGACGTCCTCAGCCGCGCCGCGGACGCACTGACGGGTCCGTCACCGGTCCTCGGTTCCAGAATGTAAGCTAAAGAAAAATCAGTAATCTACGATCTGCGCCTATAGTCGGCGGAGCTGATAGCGATGGCGGCATTTCGCCGGTGTAGATGAGTGAACGGACAGCCGCACTGCTTCCCAGCCTGCACGACTCCCATGGCCTTGTATCTCGATCGCCAGAAGCAGTCTGGAGAGCGGAGTGTAAATTGTTTGTCTCGGTTCGGACGCAAAAGCCAATATCAAAACGTAAATACGTGTGTTGCGAGGCCGCATACAGTGAATGGGGAGCGAGACGCTGAAGCGAGGCAGCCGATACGACAGCAGAGCCGAACAGAAGGCGAAACGAGCGCTGGTGATGCATGGCGTGCGGCAACATAAATCCGAGTGGCCGGAATCGAACCAGCGACCAATTGATTTCCGAGTATACTGAAACACAGTATAGAACACTACAGTCAATCGCTCTACCAACTGAGCTACACTCGGTCCTAATTCAACAACCACACCAAAACTCCTCACCTCGCTGCGTAGCTCCTACGCAGACAACCACAACTTCTACAGCATGCACCACGCGGTCACAGCCTACCGGCGCCTCCTCGCTACCGGTTCCACGCATCCGCACGCACTCAACTACCGTCCGAGGCTCAGTCGGACCTGGTTCGCTCACCCACTTGTCACGCTCTGTAGCGAACACCCAACGCTTTCCATGGCCCCCGCGACGTCCTCAGCCGCGCCGCGGACGCACTGACGGGTCCGTCACCGGTCCTCGGTTCCAGAATGTAAGCTAAAGAAAAATCAGTAATCTACGATCTGCGCCTATAGTCGGCGGAGCTGATAGCGATGGCGGCATTTCGCCGGTGTAGATGAGTGAACGGACAGCCGCACTGCTTCCCAGCCTGCACGACTCCCATGGCCTTGTATCTCGATCGCCAGAAGCAGTCTGGAGAGCGGAGTGTAAATTGTTTGTCTCGGTTCGGACGCAAAAGCCAATATCAAAACGTAAATACGTGTGTTGCGAGGCCGCATACAGTGAATGGGGAGCGAGACGCTGAAGCGAGGCAGCCGATACGACAGCAGAGCCGAACAGAAGGCGAAACGAGCGCTGGTGATGCATGGCGTGCGGCAACATAAATCCGAGTGGCCGGAATCGAACCAGCAACCAATTGATTTCCGAGTATACTGAAACACAGTATAGAACACTACAGTCAATCGCTCTACCAACTGAGCTACACTCGGTCCTAATTCAACAACCACACCAAAACTCCTCACCTCGCTGCGTAGCTCCTACGCAGACAACCACAACTTCTACAGCATGCACCACGCGGTCACAGCCTACCGGCGCCTCCTCGCTACCGGTTCCACGCATCCGCACGCACTCAACTACCGTCCGAGGCTCAGTCGGACCTGGTTCGCTCACCCACTTGTCACGCTCTGTAGCGAACACCCAACGCTTTCCATGGCCCCCGCGACGTCCTCAGCCGCGCCGCGGACGCACTGACGGGTCCGTCACCGGTCCTCGGTTCCAGAATGTAAGCTAAAGAAAAATCAGTAATCTACGATCTGCGCCTATAGTCGGCGGAGCTGATAGCGATGGCGGCATTTCGCCGGTGTAGATGAGTGAACGGACAGCCGCACTGCTTCCCAGCCTGCACGACTCCCATGGCCTTGTATCTCGATCGCCAGAAGCAGTCTGGAGAGCGGAGTGTAAATTGTTTGTCTCGGTTCGGACGCAAAAGCCAATATCAAAACGTAAATACGTGTGTTGCGAGGCCGCATACAGTGAATGGGGAGCGAGACGCTGAAGCGAGGCAGCCGATACGACAGCAGAGCCGAACAGAAGGCGAAACGAGCGCTGGTGATGCATGGCGTGCGGCAACATAAATCCGAGTGGCCGGAATCGAACCAGCGACCAATTGATTTCCGAGTATACTGAAACACAGTATAGAACACTACAGTCAATCGCTCTACCAACTGAGCTACACTCGGTCCTAATTCAACAACCACACCAAAACTCCTCACCTCGCTGCGTAGCTCCTACGCAGACAACCACAACTTCTACAGCATGCACCACGCGGTCACAGCCTACCGGCGCCTCCTCGCTACCGGTTCCACGCATCCGCACGCACTCAACTACCGTCCGAGGCTCAGTCGGACCTGGTTCGCTCACCCACTTGTCACGCTCTGTAGCGAACACCCAACGCTTTCCATGGCCCCCGCGACGTCCTCAGCCGCGCCGCGGACGCACTGACGGGTCCGTCACCGGTCCTCGGTTCCAGAATGTAAGCTAAAGAAAAATCAGTAATCTACGATCTGCGCCTATAGTCGGTGGAGCTGATAGCGATGGCGGCATTTCGCCGGTGTAGATGAGTGAACGGACAGCCGCACTGCTTCCCAGCCTGCACGACTCCCATGGCCTTGTATCTCGATCGCCAGAAGCAGTCTGGAGAGCGGAGTGTAAATTGTTTGTCTCGGTTCGGACGCAAAAGCCAATATCAAAACGTAAATACGTGTGTTGCGAGGCCGCATACAGTGAATGGGGAGCGAGACGCTGAAGCGAGGCAGCCGATACGACAGCAGAGCCGAACAGAAGGCGAAACGAGCGCTGGCGATGCATGGCGTGCGGCAACATAAATCCGAGTGGCCGGAATCGAACCAGCGACCAATTGATTTCCGAGTATACTGAAACACAGTATAGAACACTACAGTCAATCGCTCTACCAACTGAGCTACACTCGGTCCTAATTCAACAACCACACCAAAACTCCTCACCTCGCTGCGTAGCTCCTACGCAGACAACCACAACTTCTACAGCATGCACCACGCGGTCACAGCCTACCGGCGCCTCCTCGCTACCGGTTCCACGCATCCGCACGCACTCAACTACCGTCCGAGGCTCAGTCGGACCTGGTTCGCTCACCCACTTGTCACGCTCTGTAGCGAACACCCAACGCTTTCCATGGCCCCCGCGACGTCCTCAGCCGCGCCGCGGACGCACTGACGGGTCCGCCACCGGTCCTCGGTTCCAGAATGTAAGCTAAAGAAAAATCAGTAATCTACGATCTGCGCCTATAGTCGGCGGAGCTGATAGCGATGGCGGCATTTCGCCGGTGTAGATGAGTGAACGGACAGCCGCACTGCTTCCCAGCCTGCACGACTCCCATGGCCTTGTATCTCGATCGCCAGAAGCAGTCTGGAGAGCGGAGTGTAAATTGTTTGTCTCGGTTCGGACGCAAAAGCCAATATCAAAACGTAAATACGTGTGTTGCGAGGCCGCATACAGTGAATGGGGAGCGAGACGCTGAAGCGAGGCAGCCGATACGACAGCAGAGCCGAACAGAAGGCGAAACGAGCGCTGGTGATGCATGGCGTGCGGCAACATAAATCCGAGTGGCCGGAATCGAACCAGCGACCAATTGATTTCCGAGTATACTGAAACACAGTATAGAACACTACAGTCAATCGCTCTACCAACTGAGCTACACTCGGTCCTAATTCAACAACCACACCAAAACTCCTCACCTCGCTGCGTAGCTCCTACGCAGACAACCACAACTTCTACAGCATGCACCACGCGGTCACAGCCTACCGGCGCCTCCTCGCTACCGGTTCCACGCATCCGCACGCACTCAACTACCGTCCGAGGCTCAGTCGGACCTGGTTCGCTCACCCACTTGTCACGCTCTGTAGCGAACACCCAACGCTTTCCATGGCCCCCGCGACGTCCTCAGCCGCGCCGCGGACGCACTGACGGGTCCGTCACCGGTCCTCGGTTCCAGAATGTAAGCTAAAGAAAAATCAGTAATCTACGATCTGCGCCTATAGTCGGCGGAGCTGATAGCGATGGCGGCATTTCGCCGGTGTAGATGAGTGAACGGACAGCCGCACTGCTTCCCAGCCTGCACGACTCCCATGGCCTTGTATCTCGATCGCCAGAAGCAGTCTGGAGAGCGGAGTGTAAATTGTTTGTCTCGGTTCGGACGCAAAAGCCAATATCAAAACGTAAATACGTGTGTTGCGAGGCCGCATACAGTGAATGGGGAGTGAGACGCTGAAGCGAGGCAGCCGATACGACAGCAGAGCCGAACAGAAGGCGAAACGAGCGCTGGTGATGCATGGCGTGCGGCAACATAAATCCGAGTGGCCGGAATCGAACCAGCGACCAATTGATTTCCGAGTATACTGAAACACAGTATAGAACACTACAGTCAATCGCTCTACCAACTGAGCTACACTCGGTCCTAATTCAACAACCACACCAAAACTCCTCACCTCGCTGCGTAGCTCCTACGCAGACAACCACAACTTCTACAGCATGCACCACGCGGTCACAGCCTACCGGCGCCTCCTCGCTACCGGTTCCACGCATCCGCACGCACTCAACTACCGTCCGAGGCTCAGTCGGACCTGGTTCGCTCACCCACTTGTCACGCTCTGTAGCGAACACCCAACGCTTTCCATGGCCCCCGCGACGTCCTCAGCCGCGCCGCGGACGCACTGACGGGTCCGTCACCGGTCCTCGGTTCCAGAATGTAAGCTAAAGAAAAATCAGTAATCTACGATCTGCGCCTATAGTCGGCGGAGCTGATAGCGATGGCGGCATTTCGCCGGTGTAGATGAGTGAACGGACAGCCGCACTGCTTCCCAGCCTGCACGACTCCCATGGCCTTGTATCTCGATCGCCAGAAGCAGTCTGGAGAGCGGAGTGTAAATTGTTTGTCTCGGTTCGGACGCAAAAGCCAATATCAAAACGTAAATACGTGTGTTGCGAGGCCGCATACAGTGAGTGGGGAGCGAGACGCTGAAGCGAGGCAGCCGATACGACAGCAGAGCCGAACAGAAGGCGAAACGAGCGCTGGTGATGCATGGCGTGCGGCAACATAAATCCGAGTGGCCGGAATCGAACCAGCGACCAATTGATTTCCGAGTATACTGAAACACAGTATAGAACACTACAGTCAATCGCTCTACCAACTGAGCTACACTCGGTCCTAATTCAACAACCACACCAAAACTCCTCACCTCGCTGCGTAGCTCCTACGCAGACAACCACAACTTCTACAGCATGCACCACGCGGTCACAGCCTACCGGCGCCTCCTCGCTACCGGTTCCACGCATCCGCACGCACTCAACTACCGTCCGAGGCTCAGTCGGACCTGGTTCGCTCACCCACTTGTCACGCTCTGTAGCGAACACCCAACGCTTTCCATGGCCCCCGCGACGTCCTCAGCCGCGCCGCGGACGCACTGACGGGTCCGTCACCGGTCCTCGGTTCCAGAATGTAAGCTAAAGAAAAATCAGTAATCTACGATCTGCGCCTATAGTCGGCGGAGCTGATAGCGATGGCGGCATTTCGCCGGTGTAGATGAGTGAACGGACAGCCGCACTGCTTCCCAGCCTGCACGACTCCCATGGCCTTGTATCTCGATCGCCAGAAGCAGTCTGGAGAGCGGAGTGTAAATTGTTTGTCTCGGTTCGGACGCAAAAGCCAATATCAAAACGTAAATACGTGTGTTGCGAGGCCGCATACAGTGAGTGGGGAGCGAGACGCTGAAGCGAGGCAGCCGATACGACAGCAGAGCCGAACAGAAGGCGAAACGAGCGCTGGTGATGCATGGCGTGCGGCAACATAAATCCGAGTGGCCGGAATCGAACCAGCGACCAATTGATTTCCGAGTATACTGAAACACAGTATAGAACACTACAGTCAATCGCTCTACCAACTGAGCTACACTCGGTCCTAATTCAACAACCACACCAAAACTCCTCACCTCGCTGCGTAGCTCCTACGCAGACAACCACAACTTCTACAGCATGCACCACGCGGTCACAGCCTACCGGCGCCTCCTCGCTACCGGTTCCACGCATCCGCACGCACTCAACTACCGTCCAAGGCTCAGTCGGACCTGGTTCGCTCACCCACTTGTCACGCTCTGTAGCGAACACCCAACGCTTTCCATGGCCCCCGCGACGTCCTCAGCCGCGCCGCGGACGCACTGACGGGTCCGCCACCGGTCCTCGGTTCCAGAATGTAAGCTAAAGAAAAATCAGTAATCTACGATCTGCGCCTATAGTCGGCGGAGCTGATAGCGATGACGGCATTTCGCCGGTGTAGATGAGTGAACGGACAGCCGCACTGCTTCCCAGCCTGCACGACTCCCATGGCCTTGTATCTCGATCGCCAGAAGCAGTCTGGAGAGCGGAGTGTAAATTGTTTGTCTCGGTTCGGACGCAAAAGCCAATATCAAAACGTAAATACGTGTGTTGCGAGGCCGCATACAGTGAATGGGGAGCGAGACGCTGAAGCGAGGCAGCCGATACGACAGCAGAGCCGAACAGAAGGCGAAACGAGCGCTGGTGATGCATGGCGTGCGGCAACATAAATCCGAGTGGCCGGAATCGAACCAGCGACCAATTGATTTCCGAGTATACTGAAACACAGTATAGAACACTACAGTCAATCGCTCTACCAACTGAGCTACACTCGGTCCTAATTCAACAACCACACCAAAACTCCTCACCTCGCTGCGTAGCTCCTACGCAGACAACCACAACTTCTACAGCATGCACCACGCGGTCACAGCCTACCGGCGCCTCCTCGCTACCGGTTCCACGCATCCGCACGCACTCAACTACCGTCCAAGGCTCAGTCGGACCTGGTTCGCTCACCCACTTGTCACGCTCTGTAGCGAACACCCAACGCTTTCCATGGCCCCCGCGACGTCCTCAGCCGCGCCGCGGACGCACTGACGGGTCCGCCACCGGTCCTCGGTTCCAGAATGTAAGCTAAAGAAAAATCAGTAATCTACGATCTGCGCCTATAGTCGGCGGAGCTGATAGCGATGGCGGCATTTCGCCGGTGTAGATGAGTGAACGGACAGCCGCACTGCTTTCCAGCCTGCACGACTCCCATGGCCTTGTATCTCGATCGCCAGAAGCAGTCTGGAGAGCGGAGTGTAAATTGTTTGTCTCGGTTCGGACGCAAAAGCCAATATCAAAACGTAAATACGTGTGTTGCGAGGCCGCATACAGTGAATGGGGAGCGAGACGCTGAAGCGAGGCAGCCGATACGACAGCAGAGCCGAACAGAAGGCGAAACGAGCGCTGGCGATGCATGGCGTGCGGCAACATAAATCCGAGTGGCCGGAATCGAACCAGCGACCAATTGATTTCCGAGTATACTGAAACACAGTATAGAACACTACAGTCAATCGCTCTACCAACTGAGCTACACTCGGTCCTAATTCAACAACCACACCAAAACTCCTCACCTCGCTGCGTAGCTCCTACGCAGACAACCACAACTTCTACAGCATGCACCACGCGGTCACAGCCTACCGGCGCCTCCTCGCTACCGGTTCCACGCATCCGCACGCACTCAACTACCGTCCGAGGCTCAGTCGGACCTGGTTCGCTCACCCACTTGTCACGCTCTGTAGCGAACACCCAACGCTTTCCATGGCCCCCGCGACGTCCTCAGCCGCGCCGCGGACGCACTGACAGGTCCGTCACCGGTCCTCGGTTCCAGAATGTAAGCTAAAGAAAAATCAGTAATCTACGATCTGCGCCTATAGTCGGCGGAGCTGATAGCGATGACGGCATTTCGCCGGTGTAGATGAGTGAACGGACAGCCGCACTGCTTCCCAGCCTGCACGACTCCCATGGCCTTGTATCTCGATCGCCAGAAGCAGTCTGGAGAGCGGAGTGTAAATTGTTTGTCTCGGTTCGGACGCAAAAGCCAATATCAAAACGTAAATACGTGTGTTGCGAGGCCGCATACAGTGAATGGGGAGCGAGACGCTGAAGCGAGGCAGCCGATACGACAGCAGAGCCGAACAGAAGGCGAAACGAGCGCTGGTGATGCATGGCGTGCGGCAACATAAATCCGAGTGGCCGGAATCGAACCAGCGACCAATTGATTTCCGAGTATACTGAAACACAGTATAGAACACTACAGTCAATCGCTCTACCAACTGAGCTACACTCGGTCCTAATTCAACAACCACACCAAAACTCCTCACCTCGCTGCGTAGCTCCTACGCAGACAACCACAACTTCTACAGCATGCACCACGCGGTCACAGCCTACCGGCGCCTCCTCGCTACCGGTTCCACGCATCCGCACGCACTCAACTACCGTCCGAGGCTCAGTCGGACCTGGTTCGCTCACCCACTTGTCACGCTCTGTAGCGAACACCCAACGCTTTCCATGGCCCCCGCGACGTCCTCAGCCGCGCCGCGGACGCACTGACGGGTCCGTCACCGGTCCTCGGTTCCAGAATGTAAGCTAAAGAAAAATCAGTAATCTACGATCTGCGCCTATAGTCGGCGGAGCTGATAGCGATGGCGGCATTTCGCCGGTGTAGATGAGTGAACGGACAGCCGCACTGCTTCCCAGCCTGCACGACTCCCATGGCCTTGTATCTCGATCGCCAGAAGCAGTCTGGAGAGCGGAGTGTAAATTGTTTGTCTCGGTTCGGACGCAAAAGCCAATATCAAAACGTAAATACGTGTGTTGCGAGGCCGCATACAGTGAATGGGGAGCGAGACGCTGAAGCGAGGCAGCCGATACGACAGCAGAGCCGAACAGAAGGCGAAACGAGCGCTGGTGATGCATGGCGTGCGGCAACATAAATCCGAGTGGCCGGAATCGAACCAGCGACCAATTGATTTCCGAGTATACTGAAACACAGTATAGAACACTACAGTCAATCGCTCTACCAACTGAGCTACACTCGGTCCTAATTCAACAACCACACCAAAACTCCTCACCTCGCTGCGTAGCTCCTACGCAGACAACCACAACTTCTACAGCATGCACCACGCGGTCACAGCCTACCGGCGCCTCCTCGCTACCGGTTCCACGCATCCGCACGCACTCAACTACCGTCCGAGGCTCAGTCGGACCTGGTTCGCTCACCCACTTGTCACGCTCTGTAGCGAACACCCAACGCTTTCCATGGCCCCCGCGACGTCCTCAGCCGCGCCGCGGACGCACTGACGGGTCCGCCACCGGTCCTCGGTTCCAGAATGTAAGCTAAAGAAAAATCAGTAATCTACGATCTGCGCCTATAGTCGGCGGAGCTGATAGCGATGGCGGCATTTCGCCGGTGTAGATGAGTGAACGGACAGCCGCACTGCTTCCCAGCCTGCACGACTCCCATGGCCTTGTATCTCGATCGCCAGAAGCAGTCTGGAGAGCGGAGTGTAAATTGTTTGTCTCGGTTCGGACGCAAAAGCCAATATCAAAACGTAAATACGTGTGTTGCGAGGCCGCATACAGTGAGTGGGGAGCGAGACGCTGAAGCGAGGCAGCCGATACGACAGCAGAGCCGAACAGAAGGCGAAACGAGCGCTGGTGATGCATGGCGTGCGGCAACATAAATCCGAGTGGCCGGAATCGAACCAGCGACCAATTGATTTCCGAGTATACTGAAACACAGTATAGAACACTACAGTCAATCGCTCTACCAACTGAGCTACACTCGGTCCTAATTCAACAACCACACCAAAACTCCTCACCTCGCTGCGTAGCTCCTACGCAGACAACCACAACTTCTACAGCATGCACCACGCGGTCACAGCCTACCGGCGCCTCCTCGCTACCGGTTCCACGCATCCGCACGCACTCAACTACCGTCCGAGGCTCAGTCGGACCTGGTTCGCTCACCCACTTGTCACGCTCTGTAGCGAACACCCAACGCTTTCCATGGCCCCCGCGACGTCCTCAGCCGCGCCGCGGACGCACTGACGGGTCCGCCACCGGTCCTCGGTTCCAGAATGTAAGCTAAAGAAAAATCAGTAATCTACGATCTGCGCCTATAGTCGGCGGAGCTGATAGCGATGGCGGCATTTCGCCGGTGTAGATGAGTGAACGGACAGCCGCACTGCTTCCCAGCCTGCACGACTCCCATGGCCTTGTATCTCGATCGCCAGAAGCAGTCTGGAGAGCGGAGTGTAAATTGTTTGTCTCGGTTCGGACGCAAAAGCCAATATCAAAACGTAAATACGTGTGTTGCGAGGCCGCATACAGTGAGTGGGGAGCGAGACGCTGAAGCGAGGCAGCCGATACGACAGCAGAGCCGAACAGAAGGCGAAACGAGCGCTGGTGATGCATGGCGTGCGGCAACATAAATCCGAGTGGCCGGAATCGAACCAGCGACCAATTGATTTCCGAGTATACTGAAACACAGTATAGAACACTACAGTCAATCGCTCTACCAACTGAGCTACACTCGGTCCTAATTCAACAACCACACCAAAACTCCTCACCTCGCTGCGTAGCTCCTACGCAGACAACCACAACTTCTACAGCATGCACCACGCGGTCACAGCCTACCGGCGCCTCCTCGCTACCGGTTCCACGCATCCGCACGCACTCAACTACCGTCCAAGGCTCAGTCGGACCTGGTTCGCTCACCCACTTGTCACGCTCTGTAGCGAACACCCAACGCTTTCCATGGCCCCCGCGACGTCCTCAGCCGCGCCGCGGACGCACTGACGGGTCCGCCACCGGTCCTCGGTTCCAGAATGTAAGCTAAAGAAAAATCAGTAATCTACGATCTGCGCCTATAGTCGGCGGCTGATAGCGATGGCGGCATTTCGCCGGTGTAGATGAGTGAACGGACAGCCGCACTGCTTCCCAGCCTGCACGACTCCCATGGCCTTGTATCTCGATCGCCAGAAGCAGTCTGGAGAGCGGAGTGTAAATTGTTTGTCTCGGTTCGGACGCAAAAGCCAATATCAAAACGTAAATACGTGTGTTGCGAGGCCGCATACAGTGAATGGGAGCGAGACGCTGAAGCGAGGCAGCCGATACGACAGCAGAGCCGACCAGAAGGCGAAACGAGCGCTGGTGATGCATGGCGTGCGGCAACATAAATCCGAGTGGCCGGAATCGAACCAGCGACCAATTGATTTCCGAGTATACTGAAACACAGTATAGAACACTACAGTCAATCGCTCTACCAACTGAGCTACACTCGGTCCTAATTCAACAACCACACCAAAACTCCTCACCTCGCTGCGTAGCTCCTACGCAGACAACCACAACTTCTACAGCATGCACCACGCGGTCACAGCCTACCGGCGCCTCCTCGCTACCGGTTCCACGCATCCGCACGCACTCAACTACCGTCCAAGGCTCAGTCGGACCTGGTTCGCTCACCCACTTGTCACGCTCTGTAGCGAACACCCAACGCTTTCCATGGCCCCCGCGACGTCCTCAGCCGCGCCGCGGACGCACTGACGGGTCCGCCACCGGTCCTCGGTTCCAGAATGTAAGCTAAAGAAAAATCAGTAATCTACGATCTGCGCCTATAGTCGGCGGCTGATAGCGATGGCGGCATTTCGCCGGTGTAGATGAGTGAACGGACAGCCGCACTGCTTCCCAGCCTGCACGACTCCCATGGCCTTGTATCTCGATCGCCAGAAGCAGTCTGGAGAGCGGAGTGTAAATTGTTTGTCTCGGTTCGGACGCAAAAGCCAATATCAAAACGTAAATACGTGTGTTGCGAGGCCGCATACAGTGAATGGGAGCGAGACGCTGAAGCGAGGCAGCCGATACGACAGCAGAGCCGACCAGAAGGCGAAACGAGCGCTGGTGATGCATGGCGTGCGGCAACATAAATCCGAGTGGCCGGAATCGAACCAGCGACCAATTGATTTCCGAGTATACTGAAACACAGTATAGAACACTACAGTCAATCGCTCTACCAACTGAGCTACACTCGGTCCTAATTCAACAACCACACCAAAACTCCTCACCTCGCTGCGTAGCTCCTACGCAGACAACCACAACTTCTACAGCATGCACCACGCGGTCACAGCCTACCGGCGCCTCCTCGCTACCGGTTCCACGCATCCGCACGCACTCAACTACCGTCCAAGGCTCAGTCGGACCTGGTTCGCTCACCCACTTGTCACGCTCTGTAGCGAACACCCAACGCTTTCCATGGCCCCCGCGACGTCCTCAGCCGCGCCGCGGACGCACTGACGGGTCCGCCACCGGTCCTCGGTTCCAGAATGTAAGCTAAAGAAAAATCAGTAATCTACGATCTGCGCCTATAGTCGGCGGCTGATAGCGATGGCGGCATTTCGCCGGTGTAGATGAGTGAACGGACAGCCGCACTGCTTCCCAGCCTGCACGACTCCCATGGCCTTGTATCTCGATCGCCAGAAGCAGTCTGGAGAGCGGAGTGTAAATTGTTTGTCTCGGTTCGGACGCAAAAGCCAATATCAAAACGTAAATACGTGTGTTGCGAGGCCGCATACAGTGAATGGGAGCGAGACGCTGAAGCGAGGCAGCCGATACGACAGCAGAGCCGACCAGAAGGCGAAACGAGCGCTGGTGATGCATGGCGTGCGGCAACATAAATCCGAGTGGCCGGAATCGAACCAGCGACCAATTGATTTCCGAGTATACTGAAACACAGTATAGAACACTACAGTCAATCGCTCTACCAACTGAGCTACACTCGGTCCTAATTCAACAACCACACCAAAACTCCTCACCTCGCTGCGTAGCTCCTACGCAGACAACCACAACTTCTACAGCATGCACCACGCGGTCACAGCCTACCGGCGCCTCCTCGCTACCGGTTCCACGCATCCGCACGCACTCAACTACCGTCCGAGGCTCAGTCGGACCTGGTTCGCTCACCCACTTGTCACGCTCTGTAGCGAACACCCAACGCTTTCCATGGCCCCCGCGACGGCATCAGCCGCGCCGCGGACGCACTGACGGGTCCGTCACCGGTCCTCGGTTCCAGAATGTAAGCTAAAGAAAAATCAGTAATCTACGATCTGCGCCTATAGTCGGCGGAGCTGATAGCGATGGCGGCATTTCGCCGGTGTAGATGAGTGAACGGACAGCCGCACTGCTTCCCAGCCTGCACGACTCCCATGGCCTTGTATCTCGATCGCCAGAAGCAGTCTGGAGAGCGGAGTGTAAATTGTTTGTCTCGGTTCGGACGCAAAAGCCAATATCAAAACGTAAATACGTGTGTTGCGAGGCCGCATACAGTGAATGGGGAGCGAGACGCTGAAGCGAGGCAGCCGATACGACAGCAGAGCCGAACAGAAGGCGAAACGAGCGCTGGTGATGCATGGCGTGCGGCAACATAAATCCGAGTGGCCGGAATCGAACCAGCGACCAATTGATTTCCGAGTATACTGAAACACAGTATAGAACACTACAGTCAATCGCTCTACCAACTGAGCTACACTCGGTCCTAATTCAACAACCACACCAAAACTCCTCACCTCGCTGCGTAGCTCCTACGCAGACAACCACAACTTCTACAGCATGCACCACGCGGTCACAGCCTACCGGCGCCTCCTCGCTACCGGTTCCACGCATCCGCACGCACTCAACTACCGTCCGAGGCTCAGTCGGACCTGGTTCGCTCACCCACTTGTCACGCTCTGTAGCGAACACCCAACGCTTTCCATGGCCCCCGCGACGTCCTCAGCCGCGCCGCGGACGCACTGACGGGTCCGTCACCGGTCCTCGGTTCCAGAATGTAAGCTAAAGAAAAATCAGTAATCTACGATCTGCGCCTATAGTCGGCGGAGCTGATAGCGATGGCGGCATTTCGCCGGTGTAGATGAGTGAACGGACAGCCGCACTGCTTCCCAGCCTGCACGACTCCCATGGCCTTGTATCTCGATCGCCAGAAGCAGTCTGGAGAGCGGAGTGTAAATTGTTTGTCTCGGTTCGGACGCAAAAGCCAATATCAAAACGTAAATACGTGTGTTGCGAGGCCGCATACAGTGAATGGGGAGCGAGACGCTGAAGCGAGGCAGCCGATACGACAGCAGAGCCGAACAGAAGGCGAAACGAGCGCTGGTGATGCATGGCGTGCGGCAACATAAATCCGAGTGGCCGGAATCGAACCAGCGACCAATTGATTTCCGAGTATACTGAAACACAGTATAGAACACTACAGTCAATCGCTCTACCAACTGAGCTACACTCGGTCCTAATTCAACAACCACACCAAAACTCCTCACCTCGCTGCGTAGCTCCTACGCAGACAACCACAACTTCTACAGCATGCACCACGCGGTCACAGCCTACCGGCGCCTCCTCGCTACCGGTTCCACGCATCCGCACGCACTCAACTACCGTCCGAGGCTCAGTCGGACCTGGTTCGCTCACCCACTTGTCACGCTCTGTAGCGAACACCCAACGCTTTCCATGGCCCCCGCGACGTCCTCAGCCGCGCCGCGGACGCACTGACGGGTCCGTCACCGGTCCTCGGTTCCAGAATGTAAGCTAAAGAAAAATCAGTAATCTACGATCTGCGCCTATAGTCGGCGGAGCTGATAGCGATGGCGGCATTTCGCCGGTGTAGATGAGTGAACGGACAGCCGCACTGCTTCCCAGCCTGCACGACTCCCATGGCCTTGTATCTCGATCGCCAGAAGCAGTCTGGAGAGCGGAGTGTAAATTGTTTGTCTCGGTTCGGACGCAAAAGCCAATATCAAAACGTAAATACGTGTGTTGCGAGGCCGCATACAGTGAATGGGGAGCGAGACGCTGAAGCGAGGCAGCCGATACGACAGCAGAGCCGAACAGAAGGCGAAACGAGCGCTGGTGATGCATGGCGTGCGGCAACATAAATCCGAGTGGCCGGAATCGAACCAGCGACCAATTGATTTCCGAGTATACTGAAACACAGTATAGAACACTACAGTCAATCGCTCTACCAACTGAGCTACACTCGGTCCTAATTCAACAACCACACCAAAACTCCTCACCTCGCTGCGTAGCTCCTACGCAGACAACCACAACTTCTACAGCATGCACCACGCGGTCACAGCCTACCGGCGCCTCCTCGCTACCGGTTCCACGCATCCGCACGCACTCAACTACCGTCCGAGGCTCAGTCGGACCTGGTTCGCTCACCCACTTGTCACGCTCTGTAGCGAACACCCAACGCTTTCCATGGCCCCCGCGACGTCCTCAGCCGCGCCGCGGACGCACTGACGGGTCCGTCACCGGTCCTCGGTTCCAGAATGTAAGCTAAAGAAAAATCAGTAATCTACGATCTGCGCCTATAGTCGGCGGAGCTGATAGCGATGGCGGCATTTCGCCGGTGTAGATGAGTGAACGGACAGCCGCACTGCTTCCCAGCCTGCACGACTCCCATGGCCTTGTATCTCGATCGCCAGAAGCAGTCTGGAGAGCGGAGTGTAAATTGTTTGTCTCGGTTCGGACGCAAAAGCCAATATCAAAACGTAAATACGTGTGTTGCGAGGCCGCATACAGTGAATGGGGAGCGAGACGCTGAAGCGAGGCAGCCGATACGACAGCAGAGCCGAACAGAAGGCGAAACGAGCGCTGGTGATGCATGGCGTGCGGCAACATAAATCCGAGTGGCCGGAATCGAACCAGCAACCAATTGATTTCCGAGTATACTGAAACACAGTATAGAACACTACAGTCAATCGCTCTACCAACTGAGCTACACTCGGTCCTAATTCAACAACCACACCAAAACTCCTCACCTCGCTGCGTAGCTCCTACGCAGACAACCACAACTTCTACAGCATGCACCACGCGGTCACAGCCTACCGGCGCCTCCTCGCTACCGGTTCCACGCATCCGCACGCACTCAACTACCGTCCGAGGCTCAGTCGGACCTGGTTCGCTCACCCACTTGTCACGCTCTGTAGCGAACACCCAACGCTTTCCATGGCCCCCGCGACGTCCTCAGCCGCGCCGCGGACGCACTGACGGGTCCGTCACCGGTCCTCGGTTCCAGAATGTAAGCTAAAGAAAAATCAGTAATCTACGATCTGCGCCTATAGTCGGCGGAGCTGATAGCGATGGCGGCATTTCGCCGGTGTAGATGAGTGAACGGACAGCCGCACTGCTTCCCAGCCTGCACGACTCCCATGGCCTTGTATCTCGATCGCCAGAAGCAGTCTGGAGAGCGGAGTGTAAATTGTTTGTCTCGGTTCGGACGCAAAAGCCAATATCAAAACGTAAATACGTGTGTTGCGAGGCCGCATACAGTGAATGGGGAGCGAGACGCTGAAGCGAGGCAGCCGATACGACAGCAGAGCCGAACAGAAGGCGAAACGAGCGCTGGTGATGCATGGCGTGCGGCAACATAAATCCGAGTGGCCGGAATCGAACCAGCGACCAATTGATTTCCGAGTATACTGAAACACAGTATAGAACACTACAGTCAATCGCTCTACCAACTGAGCTACACTCGGTCCTAATTCAACAACCACACCAAAACTCCTCACCTCGCTGCGTAGCTCCTACGCAGACAACCACAACTTCTACAGCATGCACCACGCGGTCACAGCCTACCGGCGCCTCCTCGCTACCGGTTCCACGCATCCGCACGCACTCAACTACCGTCCGAGGCTCAGTCGGACCTGGTTCGCTCACCCACTTGTCACGCTCTGTAGCGAACACCCAACGCTTTCCATGGCCCCCGCGACGTCCTCAGCCGCGCCGCGGACGCACTGACGGGTCCGTCACCGGTCCTCGGTTCCAGAATGTAAGCTAAAGAAAAATCAGTAATCTACGATCTGCGCCTATAGTCGGCGGAGCTGATAGCGATGACGGCATTTCGCCGGTGTAGATGAGTGAACGGACAGCCGCACTGCTTCCCAGCCTGCACGACTCCCATGGCCTTGTATCTCGATCGCCAGAAGCAGTCTGGAGAGCGGAGTGTAAATTGTTTGTCTCGGTTCGGACGCAAAAGCCAATATCAAAACGTAAATACGTGTGTTGCGAGGCCGCATACAGTGAATGGGGAGCGAGACGCTGAAGCGAGGCAGCCGATACGACAGCAGAGCCGAACAGAAGGCGAAACGAGCGCTGGTGATGCATGGCGTGCGGCAACATAAATCCGAGTGGCCGGAATCGAACCAGCGACCAATTGATTTCCGAGTATACTGAAACACAGTATAGAACACTACAGTCAATCGCTCTACCAACTGAGCTACACTCGGTCCTAATTCAACAACCACACCAAAACTCCTCACCTCGCTGCGTAGCTCCTACGCAGACAACCACAACTTCTACAGCATGCACCACGCGGTCACAGCCTACCGGCGCCTCCTCGCTACCGGTTCCACGCATCCGCACGCACTCAACTACCGTCCGAGGCTCAGTCGGACCTGGTTCGCTCACCCACTTGTCACGCTCTGTAGCGAACACCCAACGCTTTCCATGGCCCCCGCGACGTCCTCAGCCGCGCCGCGGACGCACTGACGGGTCCGCCACCGGTCCTCGGTTCCAGAATGTAAGCTAAAGAAAAATCAGTAATCTACGATCTGCGCCTATAGTCGGCGGAGCTGATAGCGATGGCGGCATTTCGCCGGTGTAGATGAGTGAACGGACAGCCGCACTGCTTTCCAGCCTGCACGACTCCCATGGCCTTGTATCTCGATCGCCAGAAGCAGTCTGGAGAGCGGAGTGTAAATTGTTTGTCTCGGTTCGGACGCAAAAGCCAATATCAAAACGTAAATACGTGTGTTGCGAGGCCGCATACAGTGAATGGGGAGCGAGACGCTGAAGCGAGGCAGCCGATACGACAGCAGAGCCGAACAGAAGGCGAAACGAGCGCTGGCGATGCATGGCGTGCGGCAACATAAATCCGAGTGGCCGGAATCGAACCAGCGACCAATTGATTTCCGAGTATACTGAAACACAGTATAGAACACTACAGTCAATCGCTCTACCAACTGAGCTACACTCGGTCCTAATTCAACAACCACACCAAAACTCCTCACCTCGCTGCGTAGCTCCTACGCAGACAACCACAACTTCTACAGCATGCACCACGCGGTCACAGCCTACCGGCGCCTCCTCGCTACCGGTTCCACGCATCCGCACGCACTCAACTACCGTCCGAGGCTCAGTCGGACCTGGTTCGCTCACCCACTTGTCACGCTCTGTAGCGAACACCCAACGCTTTCCATGGCCCCCGCGACGTCCTCAGCCGCGCCGCGGACGCACTGACGGGTCCGCCACCGGTCCTCGGTTCCAGAATGTAAGCTAAAGAAAAATCAGTAATCTACGATCTGCGCCTATAGTCGGCGGAGCTGATAGCGATGGCGGCATTTCGCCGGTGTAGATGAGTGAACGGACAGCCGCACTGCTTCCCAGCCTGCACGACTCCCATGGCCTTGTATCTCGATCGCCAGAAGCAGTCTGGAGAGCGGAGTGTAAATTGTTTGTCTCGGTTCGGACGCAAAAGCCAATATCAAAACGTAAATACGTGTGTTGCGAGGCCGCATACAGTGAATGGGGAGCGAGACGCTGAAGCGAGGCAGCCGATACGACAGCAGAGCCGAACAGAAGGCGAAACGAGCGCTGGCGATGCATGGCGTGCGGCAACATAAATCCGAGTGGCCGGAATCGAACCAGCGACCAATTGATTTCCGAGTATACTGAAACACAGTATAGAACACTACAGTCAATCGCTCTACCAACTGAGCTACACTCGGTCCTAATTCAACAACCACACCAAAACTCCTCACCTCGCTGCGTAGCTCCTACGCAGACAACCACAACTTCTACAGCATGCACCACGCGGTCACAGCCTACCGGCGCCTCCTCGCTACCGGTTCCACGCATCCGCACGCACTCAACTACCGTCCGAGGCTCAGTCGGACCTGGTTCGCTCACCCACTTGTCACGCTCTGTAGCGAACACCCAACGCTTTCCATGGCCCCCGCGACGTCCTCAGCCGCGCCGCGGACGCACTGACGGGTCCGCCACCGGTCCTCGGTTCCAGAATGTAAGCTAAAGAAAAATCAGTAATCTACGATCTGCGCCTATAGTCGGCGGAGCTGATAGCGATGGCGGCATTTCGCCGGTGTAGATGAGTGAACGGACAGCCGCACTGCTTCCCAGCCTGCACGACTCCCATGGCCTTGTATCTCGATCGCCAGAAGCAGTCTGGAGAGCGGAGTGTAAATTGTTTGTCTCGGTTCGGACGCAAAAGCCAATATCAAAACGTAAATACGTGTGTTGCGAGGCCGCATACAGTGAATGGGGAGCGAGACGCTGAAGCGAGGCAGCCGATACGACAGCAGAGCCGAACAGAAGGCGAAACGAGCGCTGGTGATGCATGGCGTGCGGCAACATAAATCCGAGTGGCCGGAATCGAACCAGCGACCAATTGATTTCCGAGTATACTGAAACACAGTATAGAACACTACAGTCAATCGCTCTACCAACTGAGCTACACTCGGTCCTAATTCAACAACCACACCAAAACTCCTCACCTCGCTGCGTAGCTCCTACGCAGACAACCACAACTTCTACAGCATGCACCACGCGGTCACAGCCTACCGGCGCCTCCTCGCTACCGGTTCCACGCATCCGCACGCACTCAACTACCGTCCGAGGCTCAGTCGGACCTGGTTCGCTCACCCACTTGTCACGCTCTGTAGCGAACACCCAACGCTTTCCATGGCCCCCGCGACGTCCTCAGCCGCGCCGCGGACGCACTGACGGGTCCGTCACCGGTCCTCGGTTCCAGAATGTAAGCTAAAGAAAAATCAGTAATCTACGATCTGCGCCTATAGTCGGCGGAGCTGATAGCGATGGCGGCATTTCGCCGGTGTAGATGAGTGAACGGACAGCCGCACTGCTTCCCAGCCTGCACGACTCCCATGGCCTTGTATCTCGATCGCCAGAAGCAGTCTGGAGAGCGGAGTGTAAATTGTTTGTCTCGGTTCGGACGCAAAAGCCAATATCAAAACGTAAATACGTGTGTTGCGAGGCCGCATACAGTGAATGGGGAGTGAGACGCTGAAGCGAGGCAGCCGATACGACAGCAGAGCCGAACAGAAGGCGAAACGAGCGCTGGTGATGCATGGCGTGCGGCAACATAAATCCGAGTGGCCGGAATCGAACCAGCGACCAATTGATTTCCGAGTATACTGAAACACAGTATAGAACACTACAGTCAATCGCTCTACCAACTGAGCTACACTCGGTCCTAATTCAACAACCACACCAAAACTCCTCACCTCGCTGCGTAGCTCCTACGCAGACAACCACAACTTCTACAGCATGCACCACGCGGTCACAGCCTACCGGCGCCTCCTCGCTACCGGTTCCACGCATCCGCACGCACTCAACTACCGTCCGAGGCTCAGTCGGACCTGGTTCGCTCACCCACTTGTCACGCTCTGTAGCGAACACCCAACGCTTTCCATGGCCCCCGCGACGTCCTCAGCCGCGCCGCGGACGCACTGACGGGTCCGTCACCGGTCCTCGGTTCCAGAATGTAAGCTAAAGAAAAATCAGTAATCTACGATCTGCGCCTATAGTCGGCGGAGCTGATAGCGATGGCGGCATTTCGCCGGTGTAGATGAGTGAACGGACAGCCGCACTGCTTCCCAGCCTGCACGACTCCCATGGCCTTGTATCTCGATCGCCAGAAGCAGTCTGGAGAGCGGAGTGTAAATTGTTTGTCTCGGTTCGGACGCAAAAGCCAATATCAAAACGTAAATACGTGTGTTGCGAGGCCGCATACAGTGAGTGGGGAGCGAGACGCTGAAGCGAGGCAGCCGATACGACAGCAGAGCCGAACAGAAGGCGAAACGAGCGCTGGTGATGCATGGCGTGCGGCAACATAAATCCGAGTGGCCGGAATCGAACCAGCGACCAATTGATTTCCGAGTATACTGAAACACAGTATAGAACACTACAGTCAATCGCTCTACCAACTGAGCTACACTCGGTCCTAATTCAACAACCACACCAAAACTCCTCACCTCGCTGCGTAGCTCCTACGCAGACAACCACAACTTCTACAGCATGCACCACGCGGTCACAGCCTACCGGCGCCTCCTCGCTACCGGTTCCACGCATCCGCACGCACTCAACTACCGTCCAAGGCTCAGTCGGACCTGGTTCGCTCACCCACTTGTCACGCTCTGTAGCGAACACCCAACGCTTTCCATGGCCCCCGCGACGTCCTCAGCCGCGCCGCGGACGCACTGACGGGTCCGCCACCGGTCCTCGGTTCCAGAATGTAAGCTAAAGAAAAATCAGTAATCTACGATCTGCGCCTATAGTCGGCGGAGCTGATAGCGATGACGGCATTTCGCCGGTGTAGATGAGTGAACGGACAGCCGCACTGCTTCCCAGCCTGCACGACTCCCATGGCCTTGTATCTCGATCGCCAGAAGCAGTCTGGAGAGCGGAGTGTAAATTGTTTGTCTCGGTTCGGACGCAAAAGCCAATATCAAAACGTAAATACGTGTGTTGCGAGGCCGCATACAGTGAATGGGGAGCGAGACGCTGAAGCGAGGCAGCCGATACGACAGCAGAGCCGAACAGAAGGCGAAACGAGCGCTGGTGATGCATGGCGTGCGGCAACATAAATCCGAGTGGCCGGAATCGAACCAGCGACCAATTGATTTCCGAGTATACTGAAACACAGTATAGAACACTACAGTCAATCGCTCTACCAACTGAGCTACACTCGGTCCTAATTCAACAACCACACCAAAACTCCTCACCTCGCTGCGTAGCTCCTACGCAGACAACCACAACTTCTACAGCATGCACCACGCGGTCACAGCCTACCGGCGCCTCCTCGCTACCGGTTCCACGCATCCGCACGCACTCAACTACCGTCCGAGGCTCAGTCGGACCTGGTTCGCTCACCCACTTGTCACGCTCTGTAGCGAACACCCAACGCTTTCCATGGCCCCCGCGACGTCCTCAGCCGCGCCGCGGACGCACTGACGGGTCCGCCACCGGTCCTCGGTTCCAGAATGTAAGCTAAAGAAAAATCAGTAATCTACGATCTGCGCCTATAGTCGGCGGAGCTGATAGCGATGGCGGCATTTCGCCGGTGTAGATGAGTGAACGGACAGCCGCACTGCTTTCCAGCCTGCACGACTCCCATGGCCTTGTATCTCGATCGCCAGAAGCAGTCTGGAGAGCGGAGTGTAAATTGTTTGTCTCGGTTCGGACGCAAAAGCCAATATCAAAACGTAAATACGTGTGTTGCGAGGCCGCATACAGTGAATGGGGAGCGAGACGCTGAAGCGAGGCAGCCGATACGACAGCAGAGCCGAACAGAAGGCGAAACGAGCGCTGGCGATGCATGGCGTGCGGCAACATAAATCCGAGTGGCCGGAATCGAACCAGCGACCAATTGATTTCCGAGTATACTGAAACACAGTATAGAACACTACAGTCAATCGCTCTACCAACTGAGCTACACTCGGTCCTAATTCAACAACCACACCAAAACTCCTCACCTCGCTGCGTAGCTCCTACGCAGACAACCACAACTTCTACAGCATGCACCACGCGGTCACAGCCTACCGGCGCCTCCTCGCTACCGGTTCCACGCATCCGCACGCACTCAACTACCGTCCGAGGCTCAGTCGGACCTGGTTCGCTCACCCACTTGTCACGCTCTGTAGCGAACACCCAACGCTTTCCATGGCCCCCGCGACGTCCTCAGCCGCGCCGCGGACGCACTGACAGGTCCGTCACCGGTCCTCGGTTCCAGAATGTAAGCTAAAGAAAAATCAGTAATCTACGATCTGCGCCTATAGTCGGCGGAGCTGATAGCGATGACGGCATTTCGCCGGTGTAGATGAGTGAACGGACAGCCGCACTGCTTCCCAGCCTGCACGACTCCCATGGCCTTGTATCTCGATCGCCAGAAGCAGTCTGGAGAGCGGAGTGTAAATTGTTTGTCTCGGTTCGGACGCAAAAGCCAATATCAAAACGTAAATACGTGTGTTGCGAGGCCGCATACAGTGAATGGGGAGCGAGACGCTGAAGCGAGGCAGCCGATACGACAGCAGAGCCGAACAGAAGGCGAAACGAGCGCTGGTGATGCATGGCGTGCGGCAACATAAATCCGAGTGGCCGGAATCGAACCAGCGACCAATTGATTTCCGAGTATACTGAAACACAGTATAGAACACTACAGTCAATCGCTCTACCAACTGAGCTACACTCGGTCCTAATTCAACAACCACACCAAAACTCCTCACCTCGCTGCGTAGCTCCTACGCAGACAACCACAACTTCTACAGCATGCACCACGCGGTCACAGCCTACCGGCGCCTCCTCGCTACCGGTTCCACGCATCCGCACGCACTCAACTACCGTCCGAGGCTCAGTCGGACCTGGTTCGCTCACCCACTTGTCACGCTCTGTAGCGAACACCCAACGCTTTCCATGGCCCCCGCGACGTCCTCAGCCGCGCCGCGGACGCACTGACGGGTCCGTCACCGGTCCTCGGTTCCAGAATGTAAGCTAAAGAAAAATCAGTAATCTACGATCTGCGCCTATAGTCGGCGGAGCTGATAGCGATGGCGGCATTTCGCCGGTGTAGATGAGTGAACGGACAGCCGCACTGCTTCCCAGCCTGCACGACTCCCATGGCCTTGTATCTCGATCGCCAGAAGCAGTCTGGAGAGCGGAGTGTAAATTGTTTGTCTCGGTTCGGACGCAAAAGCCAATATCAAAACGTAAATACGTGTGTTGCGAGGCCGCATACAGTGAATGGGGAGCGAGACGCTGAAGCGAGGCAGCCGATACGACAGCAGAGCCGAACAGAAGGCGAAACGAGCGCTGGTGATGCATGGCGTGCGGCAACATAAATCCGAGTGGCCGGAATCGAACCAGCGACCAATTGATTTCCGAGTATACTGAAACACAGTATAGAACACTACAGTCAATCGCTCTACCAACTGAGCTACACTCGGTCCTAATTCAACAACCACACCAAAACTCCTCACCTCGCTGCGTAGCTCCTACGCAGACAACCACAACTTCTACAGCATGCACCACGCGGTCACAGCCTACCGGCGCCTCCTCGCTACCGGTTCCACGCATCCGCACGCACTCAACTACCGTCCGAGGCTCAGTCGGACCTGGTTCGCTCACCCACTTGTCACGCTCTGTAGCGAACACCCAACGCTTTCCATGGCCCCCGCGACGTCCTCAGCCGCGCCGCGGACGCACTGACGGGTCCGTCACCGGTCCTCGGTTCCAGAATGTAAGCTAAAGAAAAATCAGTAATCTACGATCTGCGCCTATAGTCGGCGGAGCTGATAGCGATGGCGGCATTTCGCCGGTGTAGATGAGTGAACGGACAGCCGCACTGCTTCCCAGCCTGCACGACTCCCATGGCCTTGTATCTCGATCGCCAGAAGCAGTCTGGAGAGCGGAGTGTAAATTGTTTGTCTCGGTTCGGACGCAAAAGCCAATATCAAAACGTAAATACGTGTGTTGCGAGGCCGCATACAGTGAGTGGGGAGCGAGACGCTGAAGCGAGGCAGCCGATACGACAGCAGAGCCGAACAGAAGGCGAAACGAGCGCTGGTGATGCATGGCGTGCGGCAACATAAATCCGAGTGGCCGGAATCGAACCAGCGACCAATTGATTTCCGAGTATACTGAAACACAGTATAGAACACTACAGTCAATCGCTCTACCAACTGAGCTACACTCGGTCCTAATTCAACAACCACACCAAAACTCCTCACCTCGCTGCGTAGCTCCTACGCAGACAACCACAACTTCTACAGCATGCACCACGCGGTCACAGCCTACCGGCGCCTCCTCGCTACCGGTTCCACGCATCCGCACGCACTCAACTACCGTCCAAGGCTCAGTCGGACCTGGTTCGCTCACCCACTTGTCACGCTCTGTAGCGAACACCCAACGCTTTCCATGGCCCCCGCGACGTCCTCAGCCGCGCCGCGGACGCACTGACGGGTCCGCCACCGGTCCTCGGTTCCAGAATGTAAGCTAAAGAAAAATCAGTAATCTACGATCTGCGCCTATAGTCGGCGGCTGATAGCGATGGCGGCATTTCGCCGGTGTAGATGAGTGAACGGACAGCCGCACTGCTTCCCAGCCTGCACGACTCCCATGGCCTTGTATCTCGATCGCCAGAAGCAGTCTGGAGAGCGGAGTGTAAATTGTTTGTCTCGGTTCGGACGCAAAAGCCAATATCAAAACGTAAATACGTGTGTTGCGAGGCCGCATACAGTGAATGGGAGCGAGACGCTGAAGCGAGGCAGCCGATACGACAGCAGAGCCGACCAGAAGGCGAAACGAGCGCTGGTGATGCATGGCGTGCGGCAACATAAATCCGAGTGGCCGGAATCGAACCAGCGACCAATTGATTTCCGAGTATACTGAAACACAGTATAGAACACTACAGTCAATCGCTCTACCAACTGAGCTACACTCGGTCCTAATTCAACAACCACACCAAAACTCCTCACCTCGCTGCGTAGCTCCTACGCAGACAACCACAACTTCTACAGCATGCACCACGCGGTCACAGCCTACCGGCGCCTCCTCGCTACCGGTTCCACGCATCCGCACGCACTCAACTACCGTCCGAGGCTCAGTCGGACCTGGTTCGCTCACCCACTTGTCACGCTCTGTAGCGAACACCCAACGCTTTCCATGGCCCCCGCGACGGCATCAGCCGCGCCGCAGAAGTTTGGTGTGGAAAAATGCAAGGATACGCTTATGCCGGCTGACAGCAACTCGAGACTGGTCAAGGTATCGGACGATGATGTGTGCGTCTCAAAGCGTCCGTATCACGAACTAGTGGGTGCACTGATGTACGTGGCAACTTGCACACGTTCAGATATTTCACACGCAATGGGTGAAGTGGCCAAATTTTGCGAGCGCCACAACAAAAGCCACTGGGTGGCAGCGAAGCGCATTTTGTAGTATCTGAAGACGACCCAAGAGCTCAGAGTTGTGTTTAATGGTTCGGTCAAGGGGAGAGCTTGTGGGTTTTGCGGAAGCAAACTGGGCTGGCGACCTCGACACGCGACGCTCGACTACTGGCTACGTATTTTTTTGAACGGCAGCGCGATATCGTGGAAGTCCAAGCGCCAACCCACTGTGGCTACATCAAGTACTGAAGCAGAGTATATGAGCCTCTACAGTGCGACTCAAGAAGCTGTGTGGCTGCGACTACTGCTCAAGGACATGGGCTTCAAGGACCAAGGTGCTACGAAAATATATCAAGATAATCAAGGGTGCATCGCACTGGCCAAGAACCCAGTGTATCACACACGCAGGAAGCACATCGACATCAAGTTCCACTTTCTGCGTGAGAAGATTGAGTGCGCGGTTATCACTTTGGAGTACAAGCCAACCGATGAGATGGTTGCTGATGGCATGACAAAGGCGCTAGCGCGTGACAAGCATCGCAAGTTCGTCGTAGGACTCTGCATGGAAGAATGAGGAAGCAGCAGCACGCACATCAAGGGAGAGTGTTGGCAGGTGATGTTGCGTGTGTTGAAGTGCCGGTTTGCATATGTGTGTGGGTTTGCGTGAGTTATGTGGATTTTGGTATGGATATGCATTCATGATTACTATTTTGGTATGGATATGCATTCATGATTACTAGACTAAATGCTTTCTATAGCTCAGCTGGTTTAGTCTCTCTATGCGAGCCAGCAGTTAGCGGGTTCGAGTCCCGCTTTGACCACAATTTTTGCATCTTCCCACTATACATATGGGATACCTGATGGGATTAGAAAACTCACCAAAGACAGTAGAAGAAATGAGCTAGGAAGGTAGAGAACAATAACGACATCAATCCCACTCACTTTTGGTTTTGCAACCTCGCCAAGAAGCCTTCTTCATCAGCTCGCTCCGCGCGCTCTTCCTCTCCTACTTTTACCTTGTGAGATGCGAGCGGAAGATTTTGACCCGTTTCCTCGCCCTAACACGCTCAATCTCAGGTAGCACCAACCTCGGCGAGCGCAAATAAATCGAAACGGAAGCATGTCGCCAAGGTGTTGACGAGACGATCAACAAGATAGTCCGCAAGCTTAGCGGACCACTATTCAAGTACACTGATGCGAGCTGGGTTCCTACAACGTCTGAAGCAGCCGAGCGATTCTTTTCGACCGTTAAAAGCACTGTCGGATACTTACCGAAAAGCATGAGCCACGAGGCACTCGAAATACGTTTTTAAAGCTGAACTGGGATCTAGTGGACCTTGGAGATGTGTCGAAGGTCATCGAGCAATCCAAAGACAAGGAAGACCCGTAGGTTAGGACCAGGGGCCGAAAAAAATAACTGCAATACAATAAATAACTGATTGCTTTGATTGAATTTTTTATAATTTGGTTTCGCCTCGTTCAATACAATACCAAATTGCCCCAATTATTGGCAATACATATGACAACAGGTGCGAATGACTGGCCACTGGAGCCCCACCAGCAGATCATAACTCGATGATTCCACAGGGCAGCTACGATGAATTCACTGGTGGAGTTCTCCACATCACATCCACACCAACAAAACCTTGACTGGCAAGAAATGCTCTCAGAGCTGCCTCTCGCTGCAATTCCGCACAGCGCTCGATCCCGTAAAACCACCATCATCTAACTCCCATCAGCTACAAATGGTCTCCAACAAGCATATTTCTGCCTTCGCTTCGCTCGGTCAAGGCCAGTTCCGCTGTAGCCTGTGCGGCAACAGGGTAGCGGGATCCGGCTACTCCAACGTGACGGCACACCTGACAGGAAAGAACGGCGGCTACGAAGATCAGTTCGCGTCACCTGAGCAACTCAAGTCGTCTTTAAGCTTTTGGTTTGTAGCCGAGGAAACAAGCCGTTTGTACCAGTGGATCGGTGGATCATTGAGAGGAACATGCCTGTGCACGAAGTCGAGGATGTGTTCACTTGGACTATGAATAAGCTACGACCCGTCACTGCGAGGGGTGTGACGAAGTGCATGACAGGCATTGCTATCGAGGTCGGTAAGCTGCTCGAAAGGAGCTGGAAACCCTCTTCGGCCAAACATTCGACGGCTGGTCAGATGCTGGCGTGCATTACGCCGCACTCTTGCTGTATACGAGCTGGATGGAACGCTGTCCGTACCGCTGTTAGGCCTATCTCCGCTCGCAGATAGAACGCAGACTGCCGATGCTCACGTCCGGCTGTTCGAGAGCATCCTCGATGTCTACGAAAAGACGAGGGACATTGTGAGGTTCTGGTTGGCGACAACTGTAGCACCAACCTATGCATTGCGAACAAGATGGGCGTGCCTCCGGTGGGTGCACCAGCCACCTGTTTAACGCTGTCAACAAGTTCCTGGTGCCATATGAGGATTTGCTGGACGACGTGCACGCTCTTATGGTGAGCTGCGCAACGATAACAACTTCGCGGAGTTGGAAAACACACAGAGTTCCATCCGGTCAAGTGGAATGTCCCTCACCGGTACATCCGGATTTGCGCCGAGATCAAGAAGGTCGACGCAGTTGAAGAAATGATCTCAACGGGTGCCAAGCACAGAAAGTTGGTCGCTTTGTTCGACCATCTGAAGAAGTTTAACAGCATCTGCAAGCGACGGCAGTGTGATGACACAGATATGGCAGAAGTGTGTCTCATTTTCGATGGTCTTATCGCGGAGTATCCTGTCATGGCAGAACATCTAAAGTCGACGGCTAACGTTTTGATCGTTCATGCACCCGCTTCAAATCCGGTATCGTCAAGGTGGTCGCTGGAACAGCGCTCACATCGGCGGAGACAGCTGTGTTGAAGCGGTTTGAAGTGGCCCAGCCAATTGGCAAGAAACGAACCGACTGTGAAGAGGACTACGCTTCGTTGCTGCTTCAATGCAAGGGGAAGAAACGCAAGTACCCATCGTGTTCTTCCTGCTACTCGCCGCTCGTGAGCAAGGCCCAACCAACGTCAAAAACTGTGGAGAGAATGTTCTCGAAGTGTAAGCTCGTATTGACCCTGGAGCGGCGCTCTATGCGTCCGCCAAATTTCGAGCAGCTTTCGTTTCTTCGGGTCAACCGCAGCATATGGGACGCGACGACCGTAGTTCGTGTAAGCAGCGAAACTTGCAGCTAGCTTCGTGAATAGTAATACATTACCTCACGCTTACGTCTACATCCCTGTTATTTTTTTGTGACTTTGTTATTACAGTATATCGTCAGATCTTTCTGGGAACTCTAAAATGAATCGTAACATTGTTGTTCCACACTTCAGCTGTACAATTCAGGTATTTCGATACTTGGAACTTAATATTGGAGGAGGAGAAGCATTTCAGATCCGGTTGGTAGCTGCCGTAGTGTGTATCACCCTCTGAAACGATAGAAGAGACGCCTGTGGCCCGAAGGTAAGGCCACAAGCTCAAGGATTCATCCTATGTCTTACAATCCGCCGCCGGCGTGCTCGGCCATTACTGGCTTCAGTCTCCACCACTTTCACGCCCATACGCCAAGTTACCGGCTCCATTTGCCGATCGCTTAGCGGGCGTTGCCTTATGTCTGCTGTACCCGAAGGTGGTGTGGATTTTTGAACCCAGGCGGGGCCCCACGTTAGCGGACAGGCGGGTGAAGAACGCGACACGCTACAGACGCTTACGCGTGTTATGGCATGCATGACATCACTGGACTACTCTTTGGATCGAGGTCTAGAACGGCGCCATACTCCCGAGCCGCGCGTACTACCAGGCCTACAAGCCCATGAGACGACGACTGGGAGGCTTTGCCCCTCTAGACCACGACCCTCATCTCTCCTACTGAAGTGCCTGGTCAAGCAGTCTTAAGAACTACCGGGTCTAACCGTGCTTCCAGGCCTACAGCCCATGCATGAGACGGCGCCCAGTAGCCCCCAAGACCACCAGTCCAGTCACAAGACCAGATATCCCAACCTTCGCGGCCAAACCCCAACCATCGTCCGAAAGGTCTAGTCGGCCCGGGGATTGAACCCTGGTCGCTTCCGTCCGACACTGGATGCTTAACCAGCTGAGCTATCTGAGCTCACTAGAAGTAGGTGGCTCACCACCACCTGGTTCATCGGGTTATACTTGGTTTTTGTATAGACCCCATCGGAAAGGTCCTGTAAATGTCCAACTCGGCCCAGAGACGTCTCGGGACGTCCACCAGTTTCCTCCTGGACACTAAAATGGGTCTTTCAGGGTACCCACTTTCGAGAAAATGGACCTTTTTGGACACCAATTGAATACTTCGTACTCAATTTGTGGGTCCACATGACCCAAATCGATCCCAAATAACAAGTAGGGTAGCTAAGTGGGTTGCTTACTAGCCTTAAAGTGTAATGTACTTTTGTTAACCCTCTGAAACGATTAGGCTAGAGTATCAACTTAGCTCGATTTGGCGTCGGTTTGGCATCGGCAAAATAATTTAGACGGCCCGGTCGGATAAATATATATTAATAAAAATGATTTAGACACCCCGGAAAGATTGTTAGCCAATAAACTCGCTGCGACTTACGTAGAGTCGGAGCACTTCAACATAGGTTCAACCGGTTGATGCCTTAGCAGCATACTTCACAATTCGCAATGCCGAAGAAGAACAAGCGTCAACAGCAACTGGAACTGCTGGCCGAATTGAAGCGGTCCTGTGACCGCTGTCATGAACCCCCAGCCACCGCCCCACCGGCACGTTGCGCCTGGACAGAGCTGAAAGCGCATGCTCAGGCAACACTCTGGTGCTGCCCACGTCTCGAACTCCCCAGCCACGATAATCGTCGGAAGACGACTCGTCAGACTACGGTGACAGGACAGACACGTTCACCGTAGAATAAATACACGCTAAGAAAACGGATTGTTCTGGTAATGGGATACTGCTTTGTTATTTGGATTGACATTACATGGTAACCTGCAGTCGACTTGCCTCAGCAGCTTATCAACAAATTTGAGCACGAACAACTCGGTGTCGTCTGGCGCGTGGATCTCTGCGCGTGGATCCCGATCGGGGTCCAAACTGGCACCGGAGGGCAAGACAGACGTGGAACGCGCTTAAGCGTCAATACAACAGAATTGCGGCAATTTTTATTATTGTTTGTCCAGGAATTGCAGTTTTCATTACTATGGCGGGTTGCCCCCCCAATAAAATATCATACGGTATTTCTGGACCCCTGACTCATCGCAATAGCTGGGCCTAGATTGATAAGATTGCAATAATTAATCTTCGAGAGCCATTGCCTGAAACAATCTATATTTCCACAGCTCTGCCTGGTACCTGCAGAACTACCGATTGTTAAGTATTGGCCTCGTTTCCTTGCTTGAAGTGGTGAGAGTCAATACATGTAGCAACTAAACAGCTATTTTTTATGAGAGTGCTTACTGCACTCAGCTGAGCGTCGTTCAATCGCGATCAGATTTGCAGCTGTTGTGAGGGTAACGGTTGTCGCTATCTGACCAGCGTATACGAGTATAAAAAAAATAACGAGTATACCTGTTTCGAAAGGGGAATCAATACGAAAAAAGGGGGGAAATCAACGGATGGAGATCGTCGGGACGCGCGGAATGCGCGCCCTCCTGTCATCGATGGGGTAGCGCAGGCATTGAAGAGATGGACCTCCAGTACGCAGTGTCCACCGACGAAGAATGGATCGAGTCTGCGGGGGAGTGCGACTCTGCTGAAGACTCGTCCACTGCAGTCAGCACTACGCCCAAGAATACAAGGTTAGCTCCAGCGGTCTACCCCTACAGTGTGGTTCATCCTTCAGGTGACAGCAATTCCTCTACGGTGGAGCCCCCGTCAGACATCACGTAGTTCGGTTCTTGGGAAGATCTAGATCTGTATCTACGAGAGTACACAAAGGCCACACATCAGGTAAGCATTGTTAAAATACTGACTACATTGTTGCAAAACTCATGTCACCGTTGCTATATTTGTGTTATCAAGAGATTTCGCGTGCGTACGAACAACAAGGTGGCGCAGAGGAACAACAGGATCCGCGCAAGTAAATCCAAGCAACCTTTCGTGCCGGATGAGTGGGTGTATTTATGGGAAGGTCTAAGTGTATACCGCGCAGGGAAGTACAAGTCGCGCGGACAGGGAAAGAGGAAACGACAGCATTCGAGGGCTTTTGAATGCGACGCTCAGGTACGCTCTATTCTAAGTGGGTAGCAGATGGGATTCAGATGGGTGTCAGTGGGTATCATATGGGTTTCCGTTGGTCATCGTGCCGATATGAGTTGGGGATTGGATTAATTTCTTATTAATATGTTGCTGTCCATCTTTTTCGCTGTTTAGATTAACGCGTGTGTCCAAGTTGTAGATACAACGCCTCATACCTTCAAGTTACGCATCACTACGTTTCGCTTGGAGCACATCCATCCGCTCAGCAAACATACTTTCGATCATTACGCGACAATAGGGTTGCCTTGGAGCCTCAGGTCGCCGATACTTTGACTCATCTGGCGAAGGCGGGGGCAAGAAGAAGCGGATTCTGCAGTTTATTCACGAGAACTCCAGCTGTACCCCCAATCGCTCAAGACCTTCATAATCTTGTATACAGACAGAAGGAACAAGGACACGCCGCTTTAATAAGTGCGCAACGTTTGAAGCTGTGGATGAAAGAGTTTTCTCAGAAGCCAGGAAATGTTGAAGGTATCTTCGTGGACACTGTCAACACAAGGTACCAATTTCATTTTATCCTTTCCAATGAAGCTCCTAACTACATTTCGCTAACTCGTAGAATATTGCAACCTGAATCACTCTTCAGACAAATCATATGCGCGAAATATATTTGATAGGTGTCCTGAGGTTGTCATGATTGACGCGATCCACGGAGCTGATTCTTCGAATTACAAGGTTTTCTCGATTATGTCGCACGACGCGTTCGGCAAGGGCAGTTCTTGCAATATGCACTTGTACAGAACGAGCGGAACACTACGCTATTAACATCTCTCCAAGAGTTCAAGAAGAATAATCCGGCTTGGACTCGGATTAAATGTGTACTGATTGACAAGGATTTTGGGAAGATCACAGTGTCAAAGACGGCTTTTCCGAACGCACGGCTGTTGTTGTTGCCAGTTCCACGTTCTGAAATATCTCCGTGAACAGCTTGCGTCAAAAGATTATGCTTCTACATCGTGGTAAAAAGGATCAATTGGATAGAATAGTGAATTTGTTAGTCTACAGGAGGACTGAGCGAGATTCCGGAAGCTCTGTGGCTACATGCGCCACATAAGCTGGTAGGCTCCGGGATGGGGTCCCAAACCAGAGCTAACCGTTTGGGCGCTGTTACCGATGGATTGGACACCGGTAGTGGTGAACTGGGAACGCATTTTGCCAGAGTGGTGGACATACGTGGAGAGTTGGGATCAGACACTAAAAACGGAGGTGTAGTTCCGATCACCCGTTTGAAGCCTATTTTGCGAAGAATTGGGTCAGTTATCGAGATATGTGGTGTGCATTCGAACGCCAAAATGTTTGCACGCTCAGGAATAACACCAACAACTGACTAGAGGCATCGTGGAAGCAGTTGAAAGAACTGGTGAATCCAACGATGCAGATGAACGAATGCATTGTGGCTGTTATGTGCTATCAAACCCAGGAAGAGAAGAAGTCTGGACATGCTATGCTGTCCACAAACTTTTTGTCGTCCAAAATCCGAAGTACGACAATGAAATGAGTTTTCTGAGCACATTGGTGAGCGCACACGCATGTGAACTCGTTCATGAACAATACTCCTTTGTGGTCAGTCGAGCGAATTACAATTTTCATGAGTCTGTTCGCGGCGTTTACCTGATTCAGTTCGATTCTGATGAGGAGCACGCAAGTACAATCCATCCAGTGAGTATTCAGTGATGAAGTCTACTTGGTCTTGCTCCTGCCTGTTCATGGCAGCACGTCAGCTACCGTGACGCCACGTCTTCTACATTCGTAAGGCACTACAATCATTAATGTCATCCCTACTCGGCTTATCAATCCACGTTGGTTGCTGTCATCACTTCGTTCAGATTCGGATCTCCCACAATTGACTGGTGGCCGTCTGCATGTTGAACGAGTGCTGAAAGAAACGACGGCAAGCTGGGATTCGAACCGGAAGTTTCGTGAAGCGAGCTTGGTGGCGACGTCGATTAGCGAGCATTTGAGCGGTTTGGGAGTGGAGTATAAAGTTGCTCTGAAAGCTCTTCGGGAGGTAGCAGGTCTTTTCAAGCATGGTGAATATGATACAATTACCAGGAGCAGCAACACAGAGACACACTTATACAGCAAGTGGGGATGAGGGTGATGGTTTAGTCGGTGAGGAGTTGGTAAAAACGTCGATGAGCTACGTTCATGCCGCAACGAGTCTTCCGCAGATACCTCCATCTTTCGAACTAAGTTGTGCACTGGAACGAATGAGCTGGGCACTGGAACTGATGAGCTGGGCAGTGCAACGGATGAGCTGGGCATTGGAACGAACGAGTTGGGCACTGGAACGAACGAGTTGGGCACTGGAACGAACGAGTTAGGCACAGGAACGAACGAGTTGGGCACAGGAACGAACGAGTTGGGCACTGGAACGATCGACTTGGGTTCTGTAGCAGATGGGTTGGCCACGGAACGAACGAGTCAGGCACTGGGACGGATGATGCTGTAGAATTAGGGGTGAATGAAGTTAGTTTGGCAACAACACACATCAATGAAGACCAACCTACAACACTACCTTTGGCGGACCTAAGTCAGGACTTCGAAATCTCTAGTCCTCTCAAGTCGAGAAAACTACCGAAACAGAACCCAAATCAGTGAAAGCCAAGCGAAAACAAAACATTGTTATGATCGAAGAAGATCTGCAAATACACCATAGTCAATAGAACCTATTGACTGTTTACGGGATTTTAGAAGGTTTTCCTACCTACAAGTCATCACACGAGAAGATCTTCAGTTCAGCCAGTTTGTTTTCGGTCCGAATCCTAAACCCTCCATTGTACATGAATTGTCAGAATTACCTCGAACGAAACCGCTGATGAGAACTGAAGAGATATTTCCGGTGGATCTAATCAACACGTGCACGGCTAAGGTCACCGCGTATCAAGCGAAACATCCCGGTGTTTCAGAGATGCAATTGAGCCTGGTAATTGTTGGCGTTGGGGTCTTCGCGAACTCCACAATAGCATTAATGAGAAGCTGGCATGATGCAAGATCAGCTGCAAAGACGGTTAAAAGGACACTGGACTGGATTACCCATGTAGATTACTCGTGCTACAGAAACTCAAGTTTCTATGTCGAAGCAGATGGAGACATACCTGAAATGGTGGAAAATATGCCGATGCTGTCGTACAAAAAACAGAGTTGGTGGACCTAGTGGCAAAATCGACAATTAGCGCCAAATCATTGAAGAAAATCCTCACAAATTGTTTGGCGAAGATCCAAACATCCGAGTGATCGATCCTTCACATGTTAGGAAAAGAATGGAGAAATTACGACGGAAACGAAGCGTTTCCGCATGCTCTAGGGGGGGGGGGGGAAAAGGTGGCAAAGGTGCTGTGCCCGATCAACCTTAATAACAAGCATTGGTGTGCAGTGTTGATGGACCTGGAAAAGGGCAGGGTTTACTGCTACGATTCCATGGCGTCGTCTTACCTAACGAAAGTTCCTGCCGTGGGGCAATGGCTAATACCAATGGTACTAGAAGCAGTGTGTCTCCGCTTTCGCTTGGCAACCCACGACCCCGGTTTAGGAATCCAAACAGACAGTTACAATTGCGGTGTTTACGTCTTGCTGGCTTTCGAGATGTTTTGTGGATCTGATCCCCTTGGACACCTGAGTAAGAAGGTATTGCAGTGCATGCGTTATCGATACCTGCGCATGTATGAAAGAGTAAGTAAGTCGTAACAGGATTTAAGCGATTAATATATCACTTCATTTTGCAATTTCTTTCTCTTGTTATCATGAGTTGATTATTTGTACGCTGGTAAGTCTGGGCCGTAGTCTATGAGCTGGACACGGGCATTTAGCTATCCGGCTAGACGAGTCAGATGTATAGTATACAGTTCTGGCTTTCTTGGGCTGGTTGCTCGAGTGGGCACGATACGGTTGTCAGATAGGTGGTCTCAATTGGTTGTAATTGGGTCCCGGACGGTCGTGGCTGGGTACAATTGCCTCCATATTTTCGAGCTGGGTGCAGCAAGGAGTGCCATTTTTTATTGGGACTTGTTGCTGTACCCGACTGGGATCAATTGTCGAGGCATTTGATCCCGATTGCACCCGACGAACGCCCGACTGGGACCGACTAGATGGTCCGGTTCGTGTAACCAATGATGTGTGAGCGCAGGTATATTATCGTGCTTCGTATACCCGGATAGCAGTTATACATCGTGTTGTGTCGGGGAGTGTCGGCGAGCAGGTTGACTTAAGTGTCAGTTTGTTGGTCTTGAGTGAGCCACTACAAGAAGTTTAAGGTGTACTGGCGTTTTACCAGGACATACTTAGGTATCTATAGCGCAACATCTGTAATGACTTGTAGTTGAGGAGCCATTGAGACTCTGCTCCTGTGAACATCTCAAAGGCGAGAATAACAAACACCCCGTAATTTTTTTTTGTAGTTGTCCACCTGGACTCCCATCTCAGTCACGGAGGGAAACACTCGAAAAAACCCGACCTTCATCAACTACAGGCAGCAGCTCAACGAGTTTCAGTGCTAGTAATCTGTCCGTCATTGCGTAGCTAGACTTCATGGGATCGTAGTAGGCAATCTCTAGCGCGACAAATCGAGAAATAATGCCACCAGTGGTTACCTTTGCAGTTGAAGGGGATCAAGATCTTCTTGTCAGTGACATTGTGAAAAGCGGGTTGTACATTCGCTAATCCGACGCCTTGATACTGTCTGTGATAAACCCAAATAATATCGGGTCTAATGTCAAAATTGACGGATTGTCCGCGTACAATTTTCCCCGTCACCACTCTCATAATGGTATCGCTCAAGCAGCCTTTCGCAGCAAAAAGTAGTATCTCGGTCTCGTCGGAGAGAGGCTTGATAGCTCTAATTCGATCTGCCAGATTGCTGTCTTCAGAAACACAAAAGTCCGCTGGAACGTCCATCGCCCAGTCTACCGTTTCGGCCCAGCTGATTGCCTTATCGATAAGTTGAAGTGCATATATCACTTTAAACCATTGCTTCATGACCGAAGTAACGGAACTAGAAATATACCGACCCCGGGTATCTCCAATACAACGTCCTTGTCACTCAGACCGTTTGTCTTTTTCTGGAGTGCAGAAACCTTGGTCCCACATCTCCGCAGCAATTCACGGGATAAAATACGAACCAAAATATTGGCCTTGAGGACGGTTTTTCCTCGGGTTAGGTTGGCAAAGACGTGAGCTGTCGGAGCCTTTGGCCTCTTCGCAAATACATACAACTTATGGTCTCGCAAGAAGAGTGTAGAACCGTACGTAGGTTGTCCTCTAAGCGCATCATGGACGCTTATTAAGCTCAGCTGTCTCTTGTACATATCTGAATCATCTGCTGTCATTTCAATTGAAAGGTTCCGTTTTGCTCTTGCGCGCTCTTGGCTTCTGGCGAGGCCTCCCTTTCGATCGAATGGGACTGACGATTTCGAAATCAACAATTTGCCCGTCCTCGCTTTCATTCACTTGATTAACAGCCTCGAAACGTATTCCAACAATTGTCTGTGATTGGGTCGGCTGTATAACCAACTGCGCATTGGATCGAATCGGTTGCACAACTGACTTACCAAACTGCACAACCGACTGGCCTGCCTGCACATTAGACTGGACCGACCGCACCGACTGTATAACCGACTGAACAATCGACTGCACTGACTGGACAACCAGTCGTTGCTAAGTGTTACTTCTTCATTTCGCACCATTTGACGCCTTCATCTCGGTTACGGCAGCCATATCAGTGGCAGTTGTATTGGGGGGCACTTCTGGTGGAGGGAGGTGTAGATGGCGACGTAAGGTATGAAACATGATCCGGCGGACGAACACGTGTCTTCGTCTGCGTAGGAGGCAACTGCGTACTTCGTGAAGCTATCACCTGATCAAGATCTTCCAACGCTCTTCGTTTAAAGATCACTACCATCTTTCTCAGTGCATCCATTGCTTGTCGATACTCGGGCATTCCAAGTTCACTCATAGACTCGCATATTGATAAAACCACTTCCTTTGCCTCGCGATACTTCGGATTCACATCCCACAGCCCCTCTGGCAATGACCGAACCCACACTAAATGATTGGCCAGTGATGTGTGGGAGAACGCATGGTGCGCGCTAACGAAGATAGCAGCCATCGATCATTCAGGAACTGTGTCGGAATGACATTCTCAAACCTAAACGCTTTACGCAGATAGAGCACATGTCGACACGGTAGAAGATGGGTCATCATAAGGGGACAAGGGCACTTCCACTTAAGGCGGCTCACGGAGTACTCAGCCGAGGGCTCATCCTGATCTCCATCATCTTCGGATTCGTTCTTGATATAGAAAACTTGTGGAAGTGTTTCGTAATAACTGTAATACGCTCGGTTGAGTGCAAAGTCATCCTGCTCTTTAATAAGTTTGCACGTGTGCTCACTCACGAGGTTGGCAACGTGACTCATTTCTCGGTCATAGTTAGAATGTTGCACTACTGAGAACTTGAATGAACGTGGCACGAAATCCTCTTCCGTTTGGCTCTGATAGCACATCATGGAAGCAATGCACTCGTCAACCTTCATGGATGGGGAGACAATTCCTTTTAATTGCTTCCAGGATGATTCGAGCCGATTGTTGCTGTCGTTTCCAAGCGTAATCACACTCTGGCGCTTGTAGGCACACCACAAATCTTTGCAACTGTCCCAGTTCTTTGCGAAGTAAGTCTCGAATGCATGCTGCACAGGTGGAGACGAGACCTCTGGTGATACAGGAGATTCAGTTACAGTAGGAACGTTTGCCGAGTCGGGCATTTGCCCGCCTAGGCCCGCCACAGCCACTGACGATACTCCTGGCGAGTCGGGCTTTTGCCCGACTGGATCCGACCCCAGCGCAATTAGGCTACTCATGTAGCGTTGGTGCTTCCTGTATGATCTCTCCGTCTTGGCGTACACGAGTAGATAGACAGCTGCCCGGAGTTGCTCCTTCTGCCAGGAGTTAAAGCCATAGTCTGCATTTGCAATCTGCTCGTGCAGGTATTTGAGCACATCAAACGGACAGAGTAAAACATTGACATTAGGAAGTGCCGTCTTTTTAGCGCACTTCTCTCCGTGAAATCCTTATCCACAGAATACTTTGAAGCCTTGTCCAGGCAGGATTGCGCCGCTTGAACGTTTTAATAGCAGCCATCAACGTCTCATACCGCTCATTCTGAAGAACAGCATGTTGGACATACTGACCCCGATCAAAGAATATTTTGTACTTGGAAGAGTTGGTGCCGTGCGTGGCGTCTATGAGAAAGACTTCAGGAAATTGTTCAAACATTACTTGCATCATCTTCGTCTGCAAGGTAATGCATGTTGCAGTTTTCTAACAACAGAGTAGTTAGCTACCACCCCTAAGACATACGTGAGCGTTAATGCATACCTTGCCGTTAACTACATCAACAAAGATGCGACCAATGTTCCAGGCTCCTCAGAAAACTCTGTTACCCACTTGTACAATCTTTCTGCGGTCGTACTTGAGCCCTGCTCACGCTCCTTCAACCGTGTGACTAGGTTGTGGACGTCATCTACGGTAGTTTTGCAGTCAGAGTGGTCGAGAATGTACTTCAGAATCTTTTTCTTCTCAACGTCGACATTCTGAAGTATATCAACAGTACCCACCAGACCATCCGGCAATGCCAAACGCGATGATGCATACTGCTGGTATGTTGGTTTGCCTAACGGATGATTGTGCACCAAGTTAAACTTAGTAATGCATGCAGCAAAATGTGTCTTCTCATCGATAACAACTGCTCGAACCACACATTGAACTGCATATACAGCAAAACGTTAGCCAAATGAGAACCTTGTTCCTTAGCAAGGCGCGGTGGTACCCGACTAATCGACTAATCGACTACCCGACTGGTAACCGACTGGCACCGAACGAAACCGATTGAGACCGACTGGTACACGTCTGAGCCCTTGCGTATTTTAACCCACCTGCGCTTTACAGCCCATCGACTTCGTCTCCTGGCGAAGTCGTTTACCTTGCCCGCGTGCTTTGTAGGCACCCGCACGCACGTTTTCGCGTAAAATGCCCATTCGAGTGGAATTTGGGTGCTATAGACTCGGATCGAGTGATGGCTGCGTTTCGAGCCTCTATACTTTTGTTTGAGCGAACTCGGAATACCTACAAAACGCAATACATATTGCCAAAGGCTAATATTGGAGTCACACAAGCCGAACTGACCTGATACGTGCGTGCCTGATACAAGTTAAGATAGCCATGGAATGCTTGCCAAGACGCAAATTGCTTCTTCTCGAAGTCTGGCCCAACGTTCACTTGGTCGCCGGCTGAATCTTCGTCGTTCCCAGCGAAGAAGGTGTCCTCGCTGCTACTGACAGCTTGCCTCTTCCTCATCCGCGCTTCAGCTGTCTCACTACGGCCCAAACTTCAGCACTACCCCCTCCCGACGCCTTTTTGAGAAATGATTGGTGGTAGTAGTGTAGTATACGAGTATACGTGTACGGATGCAAGATTGGTAGAGAAAGGTTACAGTGGGATGCATGACAAAACCGCTGCGAAAAGAGAGATGCTCCAGTCGGTTGCAGCAATCACTCTCATTTTTATTAGTTTTTTTTTTTTTTTACAATTTCGATTAAATGTGCAGAAGATCGCGAAGGGACGCGTATCCTGCCTTTCGCAAGATACTTATGATCGCAATCATTCGCTAATTCGCTGTCGATCCCTATGAAGTCGCCTACATCGCTGTCACTGCTGCTCCTAGGACTCAGCGCTGCCTTGTCCACCGCCCAAGAGCAGACCGCAGCCGCAGCCATTTCCACAGCATCAGTCGCTGCCCCCGAACCGAAGGAGTCCACGTGGGGCCGTATCTACTTGCGCGACGGACTGGCTCCCGTTCAGTACTTCCGCGACGACTTCGGCGGGCCCATGGCACCTCACGAGGTCTCATTCTACTTTCCTAGGCGCGACGAGGACCGCTACGGCTGCGAGCCGCTGCCTGAGCTAGAGCTGCTTGAAGTTGAGACTGCCAACCGCTCAGCGGTGCTGGTCGTGGACCGAGGTGAGTGCACGTTCGAGCGCAAGATACGACTGGCCGACCAGATGGGCGCCGCTGCTCTCGTGGTCGTGAGCCTTACGGATGACGTCAGTGCCCCCGTGGCGGCGCTGAAGAACGACGATGACGACATCTCCATCGCGTCCGTCATGATACGGCGCACTGCTGGCGACATGCTACGCAGTGTGGCCAAGCACATGACCATTTACGGCCGTCTCATCCCGATGAGCTGCGAGCACAAACCGTACACGTGCATGCCGCGATATGAGGTCGAGGAAGACTACATGGAAGCGTCTCGTGCTCGCAGCGGCTCGGTCCTGGCTGTCATCGTTGACAAGGAGGAAGACGATGGGACCCGCTTAGGCAGCTTCCTAGCAGCGACTTATGGGAGCGTGTTGCCCACAAAGATGTCCTTCCCTCTAGCAGCTCCACTTGATGGAAACCGAGCGTGTTCGGACGCCTCGGAGGATCGCACAACTCAGTCGGAGTTTTCGGGGAAGGCGGTGTTGATCCCGGCAGGACAGGCAGGAAAGTGCTCTGAGTTTGAAAAAGTGTCGAACGCACAGCGTCGTGGCGCGAGTGTGGTGGTGCTCATGCAACAGCACAATGCAACATTGATGAGACACCCGAGCGTCGAGGTGAGCTGGCACGCGTACAACATCACGATTCCAGTACTTGTCGTCTCCAGCTCCACGGGTGCCAGTCTAACAAGCCTCAAAGATGTACATGATCACGCTGTAAGTCTGCGCTTTACAGTAAGCAATGACATTGCAGATGCGTGGGAGCTGCTGGCAAAACACTCGCTGCGCTCAGCCTGGCCGAAGCGGCTGACGCGGTGCGGAAAGCCGCTCGCTGGGCTTCTCACGCAGATTCGTGGGCTTGGTGGAGACCACGAGATGGAGGAGGCACTCAAGAATGTGTTTCTCGATGTTGTTGGCGGGAGTTTGCAAGACTGGGAGAAGATTGCTCACCCTGACGAAAGTGGAGAAGAAGCGCAGGAAGCACCGGAGGATAGTACCCAAGAAAAGCTTATCCCGAATATGGAGAAAGCACGAGCCCGCGACGAGCTCTAGAAGAAAGAGACCAGCTAGTTAGCTGGTCTCCTTCCCACGCAGACACGATTTCATTCACATGGTCTTATGCAGCATTTTTAGTAGCTTAATCATCTAATTACCAGCTAGAGACCATAATGAACTGGACGACGAACTCTTCCCAGATGGGATTCCTACAGTCCAATCCAGTAGGATCGTCCGTTGGGATTATGAATGGGAACGTGGCACTTACCATCGCCCGAAGACGCAGACCACTCGTACCAAATACGGTTGTTCGACTCGAGTCTCCAGAAGTTCACCACGACCTCCTCGCCCTTCTGGAAGCGTAGAGGCTGGCGCAATGGGAAGTAAATTGGGAACCAACTGAACATGCCATCCGAGTGCGTATCGGGCTCAATGCTCAGAGTCACATCACCGAATAACACGGCGTCGAAATATCCCGCCAGTCCGTGGACGACAGCACTCTCCGCTGCGGTAAAGCGAAGCTCTGCTTGCCTTCTGTTGTCGATCCGCGAGTTAAACTTCGGATGAGCAAACCGGAAGCATTTTTGCGTAGGGGCCAACGCATAGAAGTTGTGTAGTCGCACGACGTAGGGCGTCTCGAAGCTCTTGAGCGAGTCATGCACCTTCACCTCGTTCCAAAGCTTTGAAGACATTACAGGCGCCACGTATGACGTGTACTCGCGCGGGATACTGATACCGTTTTCTACAACATAATACCGACATACAATTAGTGACTTGTATCAAACAGGACACTCCCCGAAACAGACACCTACCATGCAAAAAGTCTTGCGCGCCGTCCAGACATTCTGGAGACAGCTCGTTGTCACCAAAGGATCCCAGAAGCTCGCTCACCATGATGTCAGCGCGCTCCTCGGTGCGCCAGCTGCGCATGTCGGAGGCAATGATCGTGACATTGTCCCATTTCTCCGAGATCTTGAGATTGCGCAGCGTGATGACTGCGTTCGGGTTTTTCTCCACAGCGAACAGACGTGTCTTGCGATTTGCGGAAGTAGCGGCACGAAGAGCGCAGCGCACGAGAGGTCCACGACCGGCGCCAACTACCATCACAACGGACTCCTTGTCTTCCGGAGTCTGCTCCAGTGCCTGGGTGATAGCCTTTTCGTACTGATTATACTTGAAAGCATCCTGCTCGAACGTTTCGTACGTCTGGGACTCCAAGTTATCCATCAAAGGCTGCAGTGGGGCCTGGAGGTAGTCTAGATACGGTGCCTCGAACTGGGCCTTGCGGTCCTGGCTTGGGCGCTTGCTATACAGGAAGTGTAGATACTGCACATACGGCAGGATCTTTCCGCGATGGCGGGGGCGGCCGCTCAGGTAGAACTGGATGTTATGCTGGAAAAGCTGAGCCATGAGCTTCTGGTGACGTTGCGACAGCGCCGGGTAGCCCTTGCGGTTCGTTAGGAAGGTATCTGTCGATATGATCGCCGCCTACGTTTGCAACAGATTGGTTAGGTCAGTTACGCGCCCACAAGCAGCAGTCTAAACCACCCACCAGCAGCAATTTAAACCACCCACCTTAACAGGTTCGCCTAGCCAGCGCTGAATCTCCTCGGCGCTAGGCAGGTCTGCAGTAATTTCCAGCGCCACGTGGAGTTTCGGGTGGTACTCACATCGAGCACGCAGCGAGTCCCAAGTCTCCCACGGATCTACCAGCAATTTGTCGTCCTCTTCGTCTGTTTCCATCATGACAGCAGCACGAGGTCCCGCCACTGGATCTACCTCCATCGGCGCCTTAGCGTTCGGTTGCTGTCTCGCCACCAACGGGATGCGTACCCAAAACTGGAGATATTGTGCCTGAGTGAGCGATTGATTGAGCACCCGCGCATAGTTGGCGGAGGTATGAGTATGACGAGGCGTCGGCAGCATCACGGCCGGCACGGACAGGTGCGAGGCCCAGGCTACTTCCTGCTTAAAAACCTTCTCCGCACTCAAACGTGCATCTAATGTGGCGGCGTCCAGGTCAATCCACTTAGAGATGTTACCCACCACCGATGCCGTCCAGCCGCGCGAGTCCATAACCAGGTCGGAGCGAGCCTGCGGACCGTCGCGCGTGTCCGAGAGCTCGTAATCGTCACGTTTGAAGCTGACAGTGGAAAATATAGCAATAGTATATAAGGATACATACCAAATGCATTACGTGAGGCCTGGGCACTGGTCGTACCGAGGGTGGAAAAGCGGCGCCACGACACCATTCATTTTGTCCTCGTAGACCTACAGAGAGTTACGAAGCAATGCACTGTTCAGGACAACCGATTGACCGGTAGATGCAGAAGAAGTTGATAATCGAGACGAACCTTGTCGAGCGTCGCCGGCAGGTCGTGGACGAAAGACGTCTCGAGCCCCACGAAAATGCGGCTCATCGTGATAGATGAAGAGCTTTTCTTTGGTTGGGTGCTGCGTGATGGCTCCGTTGTGTGTACCACGTTAAATGTATGTTTTCACACACGACCCAATTTCTGATACTCGGTATCATTTGGAAGTTTCATTTGCTGAGATCATGCGGCGCATCTTGTGGCTCGCGACGCTGCTGCTGCTCTCGGCGTTGGGCGTCTGCGCGGAGGAGCAGTCTCCCGCGTTCATTCCGACCGACGATACCGAAGATTCGTTGCTGAGGTCCGGGACAGACGACGCCCGCCAGCAATTTGAAGAGTTCGTGGAGAATGCGACGCTGTCCGCTGCCTTCTCGGGCTGCGGCCTATGTCAGCAAACCGGCCAGTGCGACCACGCGTTCCGTGGCCAGCCGGGCCAGTTCTGTATTGGCATGGCATCGGGCGCGCCGTGTTGCTGTCCGAGGGACGCGCAGTGTGCCGCCAGTCCGTACGAGTGCCGCTGCCGCCGTGTGGTTCCCAACTACCATAACGGTGGAGATGATTACCACCCGAGCTCTCACTCGGGCGGAGTGTCGGGTACCTTCATCTTCTTCGCACTGCTGCTGCTCTGCTGCGTGTGCTGCTGCTACCTGCCGGCCCGTCGTGCGCACCAGGAAAGAGAGGAGCAGTTCGTGTACGCCCAGCCCGCCGCTACCAGCCAGTACGGCACGTACACGGGCCAGCAACAGCAAGCTCCTTACGCTTATGCGTCGGCACCAGTGGCGTATGAATCATCTCCATACCACGAGAGTGGGGGCGGTGGCAACACGATGGCTGCAGGTGCACTCGGAGCACTGGGGGGACTGGGTGTTGGAGCCGCGTTGGGCTCCATGTTCGGTGGCCACAACAGCAACAACAACAACAATACCGGCGACGGATACAGCGGCGTTTCCGACAATGCGTACACGTTCAGCGGAGATACTGGCGGCAACGATTTCGGTGGAGATGGCGGTGACGACGGCACCTTCACGGGCGACTCTTGATGGAAATACGTAGTGAAGATAGGATGATGTAGATCGAAAGACTAGGCAACAGTGATGCAACGGCACTGCCTCGATAGTTTCAGATTGAGAGCATGGTCAGTGTTCATATCTTGCCCAGCACTACAAAATCTGACGATTACAAAGAGTTCTGCATGTAGCAGCATCAGGTGCGTTGCGCATTAAAAAATCAAGCCGCATAGCTAATTCAGGATGGTCGGCGAATGAATTGACTGATACAGTACGGTACATGAAGTGGCTGGCACAATTCCTTTGTCAAAAATATCCCCCAAAGTTATACCTTTGAAATAAAGATCCTCTCGATAGTGATACGATTAAATTAGCAAAAATACATTACAATTTAATGTATTTTTGTCAACGTTTTGCTTTAAACTGACATGAGCGAAGGTATTGTTTTACCCCCTGATGTTTTGGTACAGTATGAAAATAGCATTTTTTTCTGACCATGAATGTATGCCTGCCGGTGTTTGACACGGCATAATTTTCACGAAACAATAGTAGCATTTTCTCTAATCTACGTTTGCCACACCCTCTAATATACTTCCAATTATAAATCTGACTCGAATTTCAACCAATGATAACGTCTCGTACGCCTTTTTTTCTTATCCAATGATGAGGGGCAGTTATATATGCGTTCGTAGAGAGATGGTACTATCTCTAGACGTTCGTTACCTTACAGTTGCGACCGATAGCCGACAAAACGAGATGATGGGCTACAAGGTACACCGCGAGTCAAGAAAAATCAATCCGATAAATCCTATTTATGATTGAGACTGGTTTAATTGTCGTCACTTTCGCTACTTTCGTCGCTATCCGAGCTATCGTCAACCTCAATTTTGCTACAATCGTCTCGCATATCAATGGGTAGATTTCATCTTGCCCTGTCGATACAGCCTTGAATTGTCTTCGTCGATATCTTCTCGAAAGCTGAATCTAATCGTGATCTTACGTGTTGAAATGTGGTTTCAGCATTGTACTCGGCGTCCAACGTCTCCTGTAATGTTCGCCAAAACATATTCTATTGGCTGCAAATTGGAGTAATGCGGAGGAGTAAATACAACTTCATGCCCCTTGTCCTTTGCCAAAGTTACAATTTCTGGCTCGATATATAGAGCGATATGACGCGACAATTTCTCCCACATGATTCCTTTAGTGTTCGATTCTGTGTGTGAGACGTTGTGAGTCTTTGCAAGCCGCCAGCGTAATGGACCTCCGACTTCCTTTTTTGGCGTTTTAGCAGAATTTTTTTGCGTTATCCCTTACGATGCGACAGTGATGTTTAATTGCGGGATTCCAGGCATGCAAGCAAGGTTCTCATCCAATTGTAGAAGTAGTCCTGAATGAACATCCCATGATAGTCTTTTGTTTGCTTACCCCCCTCAAAAATGTCAATCGTTTAAAGCAACAACTGGGCCGTATCTGCTTCAGAATGATCCACATCAGGAAGGCTACGGTTCTTATCGATGATGGCAGCAATACAGAATCGCCGCCCTTTGTGCTTTGCTTTTGTTATGTTTGGATCTGCCGTGCCATAAATTGAATCGTTGTGACTCGAATAGTTGTAGTGAATGTAGGTCTCATCAAGATAATTGTTCAAACTTGATCAGCTTCTTCACTGGCCATGAGCTGTACATAGTTGTCGCGTTTTGCTTCTTTTGCTGAATCAGATGATGCATGACATCTTTGGCTACGGTTCTTTCTCGGATGGCACATCGCTGACGAATAAATTCACGTATAGATTGCTCCAAATCAACTGTCTACTGGATACGGGAGCTCTTGCTTGCGCGGTTCGCAGGTGGCAGTGCTACCATTAGAGACTTTAGATCAACAAAATCATTCCAAACTTGGCGATCTGTATTTATCGATCATGACAAAAGCCGACTAACTTCCACTGCTATAGGCTAATTCTGACGTAACTTTGCAGCCCCATACTTCAAATTCACTGTCATATTAGGACGTCAGCGCGCTCGAGAGAGAGAGGTAACGAATGCTTGGGCTTGTGTGATGGTGTCACGTTCCTTCCGGGGACTCGGTTCGGGATCGCTTTGATGGCGGCATCTTGGCACTGACGCGGGCCTGCTCCTGAGCGCTTTTCCCAAGTCATAATTAGCTGGGCGAAACCCCGATTTGGTAGACAACTCGATATTAATGCATATCGGTATTGAGAGGGTAATGTTTCACACACGCAAATTACTCTAATATAATTAGACAAAATATCTGAGGGGATGGATGACGATTAAAATATATTTCGTTTTCAAGCACACGGTTGAATCTGTCCTTGCGGCGCCCGGTAAATTTCTGCGCGCACCATTTACAACCGCTCAAAAATTTCGACTGTTATCGGACAAAACCTTAAAAAGTTATGGAGACTCTCTCGATATTGTCGACGTCTGTGAGCTAAACTGACAAGGTTGTCCCTTTAGTTTTGCGCGCGTAAACTGACGAAACTGACACTAAACTATTCAATACTTTGTTTCATATCTTTCTGAAGTGCGATGTACGGTTGTGAAATTCCCTCTCCTGCCCGCAGCTCACGCAAACATTTTCCAAGATGGAGGTGGGAGAAGTGGTTGTACACGCTATCGACGATGAAGATGTCATTGCTACACCACCGCATGCGCACATGCAACATAATCGCTCTCGGCGCCCACCTACAGGAGCCGCTGCAGGAACCGTCAACACTGAACTCACAGTAGCAACAAGGGTCATCGACGCTGCGTTCGCAGCTGGAGCAGCAGCTTTCAACGCCTCAGGGATCACCATTGCGGTATTCGCAACAGCAACAGATTTTTTCCACGTCAGAAGGGGACCAATGCCTACTAACATAATGTTTGGTATTGGTGTATAGTCAGGTAAGTGCGAAACAGCTGGTGGTATCTGAATGGCTTAGCGTCAGTTTGAGTCTAAATGGCAACATGTTTTCGGTCAGTTGTCAGTTAAAGCAAAACTTTGTCAGGTCTATAATAAAGCACGTTGTGCGCAATCCGAGTACAGTAAACTGCCGGTCGTGCTCTTCAAGAGAGACTTGAAGAAATAAGGCGTCTACGGTAAAACATAACTACAACAAAAAAATATTGTTGGTATGAAGTTATGAAGGTAATACTTTATTGTGACTTCTTTCCGACATTTCCTTGTCACACAGTACCGTATTCCGTTTGTGCTTACCAACATGTATTTGAAGCTATCACTAAGTGACATTTAGTAAAGGCACGTGTTGCTGTGCCGATCTCGCCTCGTCACATTTTTGGTTTACACTGTAGTTTTGTATTGAAGGTCTCCCGCCTCCCTTTGCCGTAGCCCTTGCGAGGACCGATGGCATCGTGGTCTTGGGTTTTGCTTCGCAAAGGCAGTCGCTGTCTCTCCTGCGAGGAAAATACTCTCAGCTAGGCCCGTTACTGTGCTCGGCTCGCTGGAAGCTCGGCGCTGGGCCCGTCTCCACGAATACCGCGCGGGTTTGCTATAGCTACGCGCACTCGCAACCGCTCTCCTCTGTTGGTCGTTTTATGTGACTTTCATCCTCTCTTATTCAGATGGGCACAGGAATCATCTCTTTAGTAAATGTGTCTTTAGCAGTAAATTTTACATTAGGTAATTGCCTATCGTCAGTTTCTTCGTTGTCATCACTACAATCTAAGGCGACAGGAGACGAGAGATCACCTACACCGGAATCTAACACGTTGAGCTCCGTCAAAAAAGGAAACAACATAATCGTCCAGTGCATTGACCCCGTTCCCCTCCTCTTGTGCAGCATCTGACGGCAAAATCGGAGAGCAAGTGGGCTTTCCAGAAGCATATCTGAATCGTTGTAATCATTAGGCCGTTCCAACCCGCGTGAATCCGGTTGCACACTTGAGATCTTGTCGGGGACTTCATCTTGAATGCTTTGCCATCGCGACGTGGGCCCGATTCTGCTCACGCAGCATATCCGGGCGGTGCATATGTTACTTTTGAATGGCTTGTTCCGAGTGATGTCAGCAGGTTGACACATCGCCGTACAGATGGCGGAACTTTGATAACATGAACATCAACTCCTGTTGCATAATCTTGAACTTCAGCCGTCCAATGCCCGAAGAAATCATCAACCAGCAGCAGTATGGGATGTATGGCTGCGGTCGGGAACTAAAGCAGCTTTTTCGGAGCTCTAGCTGAATCGGACCATCGTAGGATTTGCGACAGATGCATACCAGTCACCTCTTTATCCGCCCTTGCATCTCCGGCTGGGCGAGTTGTGTTTGAGCTTCTTGTCGTAGTAGTCGACGAAGTAGCCGAACCACTTGAGCGTGTTGTACGTGATGCGGTAGGGCTTTTTATAGGGGTATCTTCGCTACTGTTGCGGTCAAAACTTCTGCGCTGCAAGTCGTCGAGTCTGGCGACCGGCGATAAAACTGCACCGCCCTCTTGCTGGGAATTGTGGTCATTCTCACATGGTGTTGGTGACAACGGAACAGCCGACAAACTCTGGGCCAAATTAAAGCTCATAGGCAGAGACGAAGAGAAAACCTCAGTAGAATCCGCCGAAAACAAATCTCCATTATTCGGCTCATTTTGATCGTTTGGGTCTTCTGTTGAAGCCACACTAGCTTCCATTGCAGCACTATCCATCACGGAATGAGGCCGCACGTTCTGGCGTTCACCGAAAAGGATATCCAGCCGGAAGAAATACGGGCATGCCGCTTCAGTTGCTACCTCTAAAGTTTTGTCCTCGTGTATTCCCTCTGTGTCAAGCCGAAGCCGGTCTGTGTAATGATGTGGGGCGGAGGAGAAGGAGAAGGAGTTGTCGAGTAGGAAGGAAATTTGGAAGTGATTCATTTTGGGCAGTCCTTAGTTCGCTAGCGCTATATCTAAGCCGCCATGGAGGCTCTTGTGTGTCCTTTGTGCCACGCTGGATATTCCCCGCACGGTGACCAACCATTCCTCTACATCACATGCAAACCTACACGTCACACTCTATTGACTATCTGATTGGCTGGAGACTCTGGGACATTCTCTGGTTTCGTCATCATGATAATGATTGCGTGTACCATGAGTGTAGTTCACATACGTGATCCTTGGAAGATGTCGTGGTGTCGCGCGGCGCCTCCTTACGTGCAATTTATGCAAAATATGCAAAATAAAATGTGTTATCGATGGGACTCGACCCGTGACCTTTTTGATTTGGACGATAGAAACTTTACGTCTGCACCAGACTGTGCGTATATCGATTGTGTCGGGACCAAAGGTTTTACCCATACGTAACCGATGTAAAATGTGTCGTAATTGCAAACCACATCCTTACAGTCTGCGAGTCTACGCGCGCCTTAGATTTCTTGTACACCTTAAAGTAGGAAATCCATCTACTTTGACACGTAGTCAGCCATAAGTCCAAACCCAGCAATCTTCGTTGCGCCCCACCAAAGGACTTAGAACGTCCGTCAGTCGATTTGCCAACAATGATATTGAACTGGGGGGGACTTCTAGCCATTCTACCATAAACTGCTTTTGCAGCAGGGTTGTGTGCCAGCACCAGCATTTCCAGCACCGCTAGAACCGCCGAAACTACCAGCACCATCAGCGACGCAAGCAGCTCGCCTACGCACCATCTTGTCAACTGTCAAAACCCCACGTCAAGCCGCTCCTTCCAGGCCACCCATAGAGGTAGCGTAATTACTCGTTTGTAAATCGTTCCGTAAGAAACAAGAAAAATCAGCCGGCAAAAAAATACTCCGAACGATGCGTCTCGAGAGGCTTATCTTTGCGCGAGCAAATCCTGTTTTTTTGCAAATGATTTTCCTCATTAATGGGTGCTTTGAAATCCCTAATGCTGTTTTACTTCCGTCATATCTTTCTGTCCAAATCTCTAGTTTGATCGTTTTCGGTCTCTTCCGAGCGAGCAAATTTTGAGATAAAAATAACTGCATGTAGCCATGTTGTAAATGTTCTGCATAAAGTATGGACCAAAATTCGCTAGGTTCGCGTAACTTTGCTTGACGCTTGGCGGTACGCGATCCTCGCTCTGCAGGTCACGCGCCGGCCAGCACGAGCACGTTGACAAAGCTCCCAGCTGCTGGTGCTGCGCTGACGGTACCGCCGTCTCACCATGCGACGGCAGAGAGTCGCGACAGGTTTCTTTCGGACTGCGGCCATGCAAGTGTCCGCGGCTGCAACGACGGACACGGTCCCAGATGGCAGCTATTACTCAGACCTACTGAACGTTGTGTATGATGTGTGCGCGTGTGTGCTGGCGCTGCTGTTCGGCGCGGCGCTGATGAAGTTGCTGCGCGACTACACGCGGAGAAAAAGCTACATTGAGATCCAGCAGGACGACCGCGGCATGTACTCGAACGTGCTCATGGGCACCTCCGACTCGTGGGAGAACGTGCGTGTTTCGGACACAACGAAGGCGGACGACGCTTCCATTTAGCTGACGCGGATCGGTGTAAAGACGGCTAGCAACGTAGCTATAATCGCACATGGATAACTTAACGCAGCACTGTCTTACTAGTATTGCCTCGCGCTTGATGAGGTGAAGCTCAACGCTTGATTCACTTTTCCAGAAGCGCGAGCACCTCGTCGGCTGTTCAACGGTCATCATAGATATCACATTCACATGCAGTTAGCAAGCTCGGTTTTGGGGTGAGACGAGAGGGGAGAACGTACGAGTGCGGCTGACAGTATTCGGGGCGTAATTCCACTCGGACGTCGGGTTGCGGTCGAAGTCGAAGGAAGGGTTGGGCGCTGCAGTCGGTGGAGCTGGTACACTAGCGAGTGTACTGCGACTGTACGGGTGTCCGACTCGGCCTGGCGCTCCGGGTCTAGCCAGTCGCGGCGGGCCACGACTGAGCGGCGTGCGGAAACTCGATTTAGAGATGCGAGATCTGCCTCCCAGTCCAGCAGGAGGCCCCGGATGGACTCCAAGTCCATTAACAGCAGATTGTTGGGTGGAACTAGCAGATTCGAAGCTGCTAACGCTTACTCCACTTGGGCTTGCTGTCTGTATCGCGGTGGAGCCGACCGGCGTCTCGTTGACGATCTCAACTAAGAACCTATGGCAACACCGCCACGCTAGGTGCATGAGTATCTGAGTGCATGAGAGAAAGATAATATGCGACCTACTTGGACGTCTCGAAGTATTCTTCGTCCTTGCGGTCCCAATCGCACGGAGCCAGCTTGGCCTCGTCGACGGTTTTTCCTGCCTTCCCGTCGTCATCGGCGTACACGACAAGTCTCCGCGAGGAAAACAGCGCCACGAATCCGTCCTGCCAGATCTTGCGCTTCTGTGTCTTGTGCTTTGTGTACATGCACTCATACGTCACCTCCGGACGGGAGCCCAGCAAGTCGCACAGCTTGGTCATGATTTTCTGTCAAGCCGACAGATGTAGCTAATTTAATCCTTTAGACAGTAATATCCTAAAATGTAATACACCTCGAAACGTTATTTTTTTGATCGTCATATTGATGTCGCGAACCTCCACATATACCAATGGCGGCGAATCTTGAACACTCAAGCTAGCCAGGAATGGATCGTGGCAAAGTGCGCGGCTAGAAGTAGTGTTGGGAGATCTCGTGCTTGAACTCCTCGCTGGCCGCCTCACAACTTGATAGGCGGCCACAACGCTCGAGCTACTTTTCGCAAGTCGATACAGCATACTCAAGCCAAATGAGTCAGATCTTGCTTAAAAAACTGGCCCCATTGCTGTTTGGGCGACGGAATCTTAGTAACGTGACAACAGTAGCGACACCAGCGGTGACGACGATGTCAGCTTCATTTCTGCAGCCCGATAGACCATGGTGAGAACGCTAACTCCACTTCCCAAGCCCGACTGACCATAGGCAAGAACGCCACCCCGTCGCCGCCAGCCTCGGCCCGCATCGCCCACTGGCATCACATCTCCAACGCCTCACTACTTGTAAACGCGGCTTCAACTCAGCGGCTGGGAGAGACGCGCTTCACTCTGTTAAAAGACTCAAGCAACTCGGTTATATATTTTCTGTTTCACTTTTTTCTCCCGAGAAGTCGCGTCAAAACAGACCCCTCGGACGGTTGCTTGCCGAACTCAGCTCGCTTCCACGCTTGCGGTCGTTCGCCACTTTCAACGCACATACTACTACACGGGGACATGCGAGCCTGTCCCGCGCTTACTTGGTTACAAGTACTTTCTTGAGCGATTCGACGCGCACGGGACCCGCCCGTGAACGCACCGGGAACCGGTCCTGAAACATGATCTCGCACTTGTTGTTGGTCTTGATGTCCTTGCACAGCGTCTCCCATACCTTGTTCTTCTTCATCTGAATGGGCGTAACGGGCTCCTGCACCTCCTCGCCGCTGGCGTAAACGCGCTCACCGATCTCGGCCTCCGGACTCGGATCCAGCAGCTCGGCCTTGCCCTTGTCATTACTCACCAGAAGGATGGCTCCCGTGGAGCGCATGCGCACGACTTTGACCATCTTGAGATTGCACAGCACCACGACCTTGCGGTCGACCAGCTCCTCCTCAGCGAAGTACGGCTGATGCTCCATGACCATTTCAAGCTCCTCGCCCTTGCCAATATCCACCTTCTCAATGTAGTGGCGCTCCGAGTTCGGGTGCGCCTTCACCTCGACGATCTTGCCCACCCGCAAGTCCAGCTGAGAGAAGACGATCGGGGAACTGTACACGTCGGACTTGACCATGGTGGTTGGAGTAGTGGAAACTGTGAGCTGGAAACGGGACCTTGAACCAAAGGCTGAAGAACCACTTGCGCGCTGGAAGACAACTTGAGAAATGGGCAGAGCTTTTGGGCATTCCCAAGCTGGATCCAGCTGGGCGAGAAGCCCAAGACATGCAGCGGGAGCCAACTTCAAGCACGCTCTTCTATTCGTGGGTGGAGTTTCCGCCAATCGTAGCGCGCGGTTCATGGAAAGGGCTTATCGCGTCTCGCGATTGGGCAGAATATGCCGCGGGTGCACACGCGTGTCTTGCAACCGACCCCTTCGTGGCGCTGCCGTGCTGGGTGACGCGCAACCAGTATCAATTGCTATAGACCAAACCGTTCGAGCATGAAGGAAGTTAGCAAGTTGGCAGCCAGCAGGCCCGAGTCTCGGGCCGAGACTGGTCGACCCAAGCATCCCGATTGCTCCGAGGCCTTTGATGCTCAGCATCGCCACGCGCGCCGCTTCACTCGGGGGATGGGCGCGTTTATGTTGAAGTCATAGAATGGACCCTTCCAAATCTAATACAGCTTGAAGTTCCAGGTTGCTCGGGAGCGCTGCATACAGAGCGCAAGACGCCTCGTCGAGACAAAGCGCCTCTGACATGCACGCGACGGCTGCTTGGCGCGATGACGTGGGCATGCGCACCAAGCAGCACTGGGATGGGGCGGTGGGACACCGGAAGCGCTGTATAAGCACGTGTTGTTACGGCGCTGTCAAGGCTCCAAGCGCCGGCCAAGGCGCCGGCTGGGTGTCAGACCAGCGGGGCTGTTGTACACGCATTCTGTCAGCGCCAGCGATTTAACGCTTCGCAGTGACAAACTTCAGAAATGAACTCGCGTTTGTCACCAAACTCAAATGGAGTGGCAGATGCAGCCGTGTAATGGAAAGCGGAGGTAGCAAGTAATCTCTACTGCCTTTGAAAGCAAATACGCTTCGGCGTAGCCCACTAACAAACATTACGACCGACAACGACGATTCGATCAAAATGACGACCGTTTTGGCGAATGAATGCAAGAGGTCTCGACACTGCGTGTTTTTGTTCAGCCTCTTTTCTGCAGAAAGTCTGAGAATATTAAGTTTTAGATGGTCTCACTTCAAGAAGTCAATCGTACATGTATGCTTATTCCAAAGCCAACGAAGAGGAGCTTAAGAGATTCGACACCGAACAAATACTCCATCACCCTTTAACCCAAACCGACTAATTTACATTGCTTTTACTGCTTACCTCCGCTTTCCATTTTGATCGAATCGTCGTTGTCGGTCGTAATGTTTGTTAGTGGGCTACGCCGAAGCGTATTTGCTTTCAAAGGCAGTAGAGATTACTTGCTACCTCCGCTTTCCATTACACGGCTGCATCTGCCACTCCATTTGAGTTTGGTGACAAACGCGAGTTCATTTCTGAAGTTTGTCACTGCGAAGCGTTAAATCGCTGGCGCTGACAGAATGCGTGTACAACAGCCCCGCTGGTCTGACACCCAGCCGGCGCCTTGGCCGGCGCTTGGAGCCTTGACAGCGCCGTAACAACACGTGCTTATACAGCGCTTCCGGTGTCCCACCGCCCCATCCCAGTGCTGCTTGGTGCGCATGCCCACGTCATCGCGCCAAGCAGCCGTCGCGTGCATGTCAGAGGCGCTTTGTCTCGACGAGGCGTCTTGCGCTCTGTATGCAGCGCTCCCGAGCAACCTGGAACTTCAAGCTGTATTAGATTTGGAAGGGTCCATTCTATGACTTCAACATAAACGCGCCCATCCCCCGAGTGAAGCGGCGCGCGTGGCGATGCTGAGCATCAAAGGCCTCGGAGCAATCGGGATGCTTGGGTCGACCAGTCTCGGCCCGAGACTCGGGCCTGCTGGCTGCCAACTTGCTAACTTCCTTCATGCTCGAACGGTTTGGTCTATAGCAATTGATACTGGTTGCGCGTCACCCAGCACGGCAGCGCCACGAAGGGGTCGGTTGCAAGACACGCGTGTGCACCCGCGGCATATTCTGCCCAATCGCGAGACGCGATAAGCCCTTTCCATGAACCGCGCGCTACGATTGGCGGAAACTCCACCCACGAATAGAAGAGCGTGCTTGAAGTTGGCTCCCGCTGCATGTCTTGGGCTTCTCGCCCAGCTGGATCCAGCTTGGGAATGCCCAAAAGCTCTGCCCATTTCTCAAGTTGTCTTCCAGCGCGCAAGTGGTTCTTCAGCCTTTGGTTCAAGGTCCCGTTTCCAGCTCACAGTTTCCACTACTCCAACCACCATGGTCAAGTCCGACGTGTACAGTTCCCCGATCGTCTTCTCTCAGCTGGACTTGCGGGTGGGCAAGATCGTCGAGGTGAAGGCGCACCCGAACTCGGAGCGCCACTACATTGAGAAGGTGGATATTGGCAAGGGCGAGGAGCTTGAAATGGTCATGGAGCATCAGCCGTACTTCGCTGAGGAGGAGCTGGTCGACCGCAAGGTCGTGGTGCTGTGCAATCTCAAGATGGTCAAAGTCGTGCGCATGCGCTCCACGGGAGCCATCCTTCTGGTGAGTAATGACAAGGGCAAGGCCGAGCTGCTGGATCCGAGTCCGGAGGCCGAGATCGGTGAGCGCGTTTACGCCAGCGGCGAGGAGGTGCAGGAGCCCGTTACGCCCATTCAGATGAAGAAGAACAAGGTATGGGAGACGCTGTGCAAGGACATCAAGACCAACAACAAGTGCGAGATCATGTTTCAGGACCGGTTCCCGGTGCGTTCACGGGCGGGTCCCGTGCGCGTCGAATCGCTCAAGAAAGTACTTGTAACCAAGTAAGCGCGGGACAGGCTCGCATGTCCCCGTGTAGTAGTATGTGCGTTGAAAGTGGCGAACGACCGCAAGCGTGGAAGCGAGCTGAGTTCGGCAAGCAACCGTCCGAGGGGTCTGTTTTGACGCGACTTCTCGGGAGAAAAAAGTGAAACAGAAAATATATAACCGAGTTGCTTGAGTCTTTTAACAGAGTGAAGCGCGTCTCTCCCAGCCGCTGAGTTGAAGCCGCGTTTACAAGTAGTGAGGCGTTGGAGATGTGATGCCAGTGGGCGATGCGGGCCGAGGCTGGCGGCGGCGGGGTGGCGTTCTTGCCTATGGTCAGTCGGGCTTGGGAAGTGGAGTTAGCGTTCTCACCATGGTCTATCGGGCTGCAGAAATGAAGCTGACATCGTCGTCACCGCTGGTGTCGCTACTGTTGTCACGTTACTAAGATTCCGTCGCCCAAACAGCAATGGGGCCAGTTTTTTAAGCAAGATCTGACTCATTTGGCTTGAGTATGCTGTATCGACTTGCGAAAAGTAGCTCGAGCGTTGTGGCCGCCTATCAAGTTGTGAGGCGGCCAGCGAGGAGTTCAAGCACGAGATCTCCCAACACTACTTCTAGCCGCGCACTTTGCCACGATCCATTCCTGGCTAGCTTGAGTATTCACGATCGCCACCAATGCTATAGTCAATGATGGAGTCGCCACCACACTATGTAATTTGCGGATGCACTCCACGGACGCCATACCAGACGCATTTTTGATGCTTTACTTGCTGCAGTAACGCTGAACCAGATCTGGTAGCTTCACCAGCATGCTGGTCGTCCCCTTGGGAATTTTCGCTGGAGAGTAGCGTGCTGATCATATCCGCCGGATCGTCCAATTTCACCTTCATGTAGAATCTCTACAGTCCTCTACTAGAGAGGCTCGCCAGTTCCGCGGAACCTCCCCGTTCCACATTCGGCGCACAAGAGGATCCTTCGACTCAGCCACGTGCAGTCTGGCGTCTTCGTCAGGAAGAGATGCAGCTCGTTTGCATCACACTTGATCGTGTTGGGTTTCTCCGCCTTGATCGCGTTCTTCAATCCCCCCACCGTCTGACCCGCGTCGATGTCGACTGGAACACACACCTGAGGTGTTGGTTTTGCGGCAGCAAAACTAGTTTCGATTATCCGTTAAACACAACTTATTCCAGTATATATTGCGGCAAAACCAACGGGTTTGACAGCAGTCTTTCAAAGGCTTGGCAGGAAGCAGCACATAGGGTTTGGACGGACGGAGAACGAGGTTCATTCGTGTAACGTAAACTTAAACTAAAATGAAAAAGAGGGCTCGATGTCTTCGGAATCTTAGTAATCAAAGAGTTGTCTACTGTGTAGCGTGAGGTTCCTTCGTCAAAGTTTTCATCTTCGCTGTCGTTGATTCCTCCATCAGTGCAGCTCGCGATACTATCGCTGCCGTTCATAGTTGTGCAGTCCGTAACGCCTTGACCATTTTCTCTCGGCTCACTTGGCGTTGAAAGATTGATGCCGCTTCAGTCACTCCATCAATTCTCATCCGATTAGAGTAGATAAAGAGGAGCTTTCGCACAATCTCCGGTTTGAGCCGATTTCGAAGATTCGAATTGTGCGTACTCCAACTTCTCTCGGCCGCCGCCGAATATGTTAGAATAGTAAAAACCTTCCTGGCAATCTATCATTTTGTATACAGAAATGACTTCCTTGAGATCTCCAATTACCAAAATATGCCATTATCAGGAGCCCTCGATTCCGCAGATAAAACCGTAATTTTCCCTGCAAAAACAGTAGATATAACTATTTAACCGGATGAATCAAGTGTCAGCTAATTCATAACTAAGAAAATATGCTACAGCTGTTGCCAACAGCTATAACAAATTTTCAGGGGGTCCAACCACTAAATTGCATATGCAGCATGAAAGCGTTTCCCGAGGAAGCTTGTTATTATTTCAAGATGACACCAACATCACAGGTTCGCGTTCGAGTGTCTCCATATCCAAGCGTCGTCGACGCCCGTGCCCAATGCACGTCTATTTGTCTGCGACCTATAACATCTATCGCCTGGTCGTGCAGCCGATAGTGAAGCCAAACGTAGACGAACGCGATATCTCTGGCAATAATCCGCCCGACTAACGACCATGCTGGCGCTACAGCGGAAGTTTCTCATCGTGATATGTCTTCTTCAAATTCCACTTGAGCTTTGTGGAGAAAATGGAAACTGACATTGATCTCTCGTCTTCTCGGAGGCGCGACAAGCTGCCTCCATATGCACACTAACCCCTTGTGTACAAACTAGAACTACTTTGCAGCCTAGGTACACAATGATGCACCTCTGGGTAAGGGTACAACCCAGATCACTTCCCACGTCGACGACGGCCGCGACCACCATGGCAAATTTCTGGTGCTTCAATTTGGTCCTCAGGTGCCAAAGTCGTCCACATACGACGTGACAATGAATTTTGCGGGGAGGACACAACGAATTGACGAACGAGCGTAGGAACATCTTCGTAGATCACGGAAGCAGGTTCCCACGAGGCTTGTTTAGGGTTAAGGCCAATCAGTTGTACGAAGATATCTCGCACTGCTGCGAGACTTAGCCATGTCGGCACTCCAGCAATTACCCACAAGATGGCCTTGTTCGCCACAGAGAGCATGTGCTATCAAGTCTTCAGTAACGCCCCGCTTCCGAGTGACGATAGAATTTAAGTCGCGAAGCATGACGAACAATAATGCTGTCAGGCGCGTACAGGTCTTGCACCTCATAATTGTAGTCATTGAGGGAGCGTACCACGCGCTCCGGACCACGTCACAGGAGCGCAAGCTTTTTACCGCCTTTGAATGCGGAGGCTGCTAAAACAAAACCGCCAATTGCGAAGTTTGCCATTCTCATTCCAGGTTTATTGGCCCTGCGGTCCCGTGCTTGGGCATTTTTGTGCAACGATGTCGCCGAGCTTTGCTGTTGAATAATGTCCAAGGCTGAACGAACATCGCGCAAGCGTTTCTGCTGCTGCTCTTCAACATACGAAATTGTACAATTCTCAGCAAAAGTTGGCGGAAACATTGCATTCAGCTGCGGCGATCCTGTCAACCCAGTGAACGCTGTAATTGGTGCGATTCCTCCGAGTCGGTTCGACGGCATGCCGTTCAAGCCTGCTTGCACGAGAGGGAACAGAGTCGGCCACTCCTTAGTGTGCATCTTGAGTCCACTGGCAATAGCTTTCAGGTTGCGCAGCAGCAGACGGTTGACTACTTCGACTGAGCCGTTGGCCCATGGCGAATACGCCGTAACGAAATGGTGGTGCGCTCCAAGGATGTGGCGCAACCCATCAATCACTACGCTGGTGAAATGAGGCCCTTGGTCTGAAACCCAAGTACGTACAACTCCAAATCTTTTGAAACAGTCGCTCAAGCCCTGGTCCGTTGTTTCAGACGTAGCTCGTTCAAATTCGATAAGCTCGACATATTCGCTCATATTGTCCTTGAGGACCAGCGCGTAGCAGGTTGAATGTTCACTTCGAGGCAGCGAGAGAAAATCGGAATGCAGAACTTCATTAGGTTTGGTGGCTCGTAAAGTTTCACCGTATGGACAAGGTACTTTCATCCCTTGTGTATTGAGGCAATGTAAGCAACCATCAACAATCGATATCCATGGAGAGAGTATCCCACACGAACATTTCACTCAGAATGGATGCAGGTGCATCCACGCCGCGATGACCACTAGCTCCAGCATCCAGCATGAGCTATCACGCACAAACACTGTTTCAAATTTGTTGCATCAGTATGGATCCAAACATGTTTATGCTTGTCCACAAATGCACCCAAGCCGGCATTCCAGCAAATGTTTCTGAGCACTTGCCGGATAAGAGCAGCTTTCAGAAAGCCAACAATTTTCTCGTAAGAAGGCCAGTCGAAATCGGCATTTTGCAGCGGGGAAGCTTGATCAACGAAAGCCAACTGGCTCATGCGAGCCGACGTGAAGGGTTTGGAGGGCGCGCCCCACCTTAATAATTTTTATATATTTTATTAATGTAAATTTAAATCACCCCACGCGTTGTCTTCGCCTCGGATGCGCTCAATCTCATACTGAAAACAGGTAAGCGGCATCGCCCAGCGTTCCAGCTTATCTGCTTGAGAGCGCTGCACGTTACTGTCGATAGCGTATGGATTGAAGATATACACCAAGTTTTTATCGTCGGTATACAGACGAAAACCTCTGGGTCGGCGAAGCAAATATTCCAGTCTTCTGCACGACTCCACCAAAGCGAACATTTCCTTCTCAATAGTTGGCCAACGATGCAATGATCCACAAAAGTGTCCGCTGAGAAATACTAAGGGATGATGACGTTGTTCAGCTAGCGTCTTGCTGGCATCCTCAGGTGGCAGCTGAATCAAAACGGAACCCCCGTTGTCGAGATTGGTATCCGCTACCAAGACGAGGTCCCAATCCTCTTTGGGATGAGCGAGGGGTACCATTCCCAGCCGTTTGCTTTTCACCTGAGCAAAACATCTTCCCTATTTCCCTAACTTGGCAAGGTTTCCATAAGGAAACCTTGCCAAGTTTTCGTTTGGTGCATGCGCCACTGGGTTTCATTGCCTTCTCCAGAATGTCATATAATGGAGCTGTGACAAGACAAAATTCAGGAATCCTTGCTCTTATCTAATTTATAGGCAAGACCAATTGCTGTAAATCCGCATCCGCTGAGGGCGACGTCATCTCAACGAGGCCTCGTGCTGGATCGGGATTTGTGGGTTATTCCGGCGGCAGATAGAGCTTTGTGGAGAAAATGGAAACTGACATTGGTCTCTCGTCTTCTCGGAGGCGCGACAAGCTGCCTCCACATGCACATTAACTCCTTGGCTACAAACTAGAACTACTTTGCAACCTAGGTACACAATGATGCACCTCTGGGTAAGGGTACAACTCAGATCACTTTGGGAGGTTGTAGATTGCTAACAGGGCCGGTGGGGGTAAAGTTACGATGGTAAGACGGACATATGGCATATGTGGGCAAATGAGGTGACTCAGAATCTTGACCGCTCTAAAAGGGACGGATTAATTAGTACGCCACCTCCCTCGCGCATCTCGAGGCTCTTGAGAGCTTCCTCGCTTGCACTTTTTGTTTTTTAGCAATTATTGTCTGTATCATAATCATAGTTTGCAATTTGCCGGCTACCCCGCAAGTGCACATAGACAGGCCCATACCTGCTACTACGCTTTCAAGTTTCGGTCCCTCCAGTCCCATGTTGTCGTTTCTCCACCTCAGCCTAACTGTCGTGCTGTCGCCTCACCTGACTACCGGACCTCAAGACCCCGCGCCGCGACACCACCACCACGCTAAGCTGTCGTGCTGCCGCCGCCGAAAAACTAAGTCGTCGCGACTCCCAATCGAGCCGCTCCCTTGAAGCTGTTGCTGAGTTTGCGCCTGTGGCCCTAGGAGGTCAGAGGAGTGCGGCCTAGCCCTAACGTAAAGGGGGGAACGTGACAGCTGCGAGAGAGCAGCTGGAAGAAGAAACGCCCGAACTGGTCCGTCAGCCTTCACAGCCCATCATCATGGCGGCTCCCCGTCGTGACCAGACCTGGCATGCTGAGTGGCGAAACAAGGCCCCACAGGTCGTGTTCTCGTTGCCCACCGATGACGCGCTCGCGTCAGCGGAAAAGGCCATGTTGGATCCTGAGCGCAACGCTGATGACAAGAAAGCAGCTGCTCTATGTGGAGTTCCCCAGCTCGTCTCGAGTGAGTTGACCTACTCCATGTGGATTCCTGCGCGAGACCTGACCGCCACGTTCTCTGATACGGAGATCATGACCTCGCTCGGATCGGATACGCAACCGGCCATCTGGTCGGTCAACGTCAGCCATCTGCGCGATTTCAAGACCATCCGGAACGGTGGCATCAGCTTTGTATGCACTGATCAAGCTATCGCATCCAAGTTGGGTGGCCAGATGCTGTCGATCTGCGACCGAAACTATCGGGTTCAACCGTACTCCAAGTACTCCAGCTCGTACTATGTCGACTTGCAGCGCCTGCCTGCCCAGGTCGATGACAGCGAGATCTACGACTGGTTCGCCGCACATGGGACACCATCGGTGTTCATCTGCCCTAGTCGTACGATCCGCGGTCTGAAGTCACGCCGCCGCCGAGTGTACTTCAACCACATGTCCCCGCCCGAGTCGCTGATGCTTACGCCAACGACGCCGTTGTGAGAAATCAAGTTCGGTGACCATGGATACGCGGTGGTCAATCACCGCGTCCGTGCGTTCAACCACGGCACGCCGCCCTTCCTGAAGGCGATGCACGAGAAACGCAAGGCTCACCCATTATCATCTAAGTCGGTCGACCATGCGGCACATCAGGCTTCTTCGAAGCCTGCTGTTGCCACGAGCGTCGAAGCCAATGGCACGCCTATGGAAACGTCGGACGCCGAGTACGAGCCATCCGAGCCTAATGGCTCAGAAGTGAGTGACTCGGAAGCAGTTCGGGCAGCGCTATGGAAGGTGTTGAAGGAGAAACAGTTGAAGACGGGATCACAGTCCAGCCCAATTCTATCTGGCCGTCGGACGAAGAACCTCCAAATTTTCCCACTGGCTCGATTAAGCGAACGGACCGGGAGCCGGCGCGTATCTTGCGCGCCAAGCAACTTGTCTTCGGCAAGATGTCCACTTTCACGGCCAAGACAAGGGAACTACCCCCGTCCCAGACTGGCTATCCAGTACTGGCATCCACCAACCAGTATGAGTGGCTGAGTGAGGGAGATGGTGGCAATGTCCCACCTGATCAGGATATGACTCTATGGAAGAGTACTCAGATCCCGCCCTCCCCGTTGCCTCGTATATCAAGCTGTCCAAGCCTGCCGAAAAGATACTCAACAGCGCTGCGATCAAGTACCCTGCAAAGACGATCACCTTCAATGACCTCTGCGACGTCATCGAATCGTATCTGACGGAGTTCTCGAACACGTCAGATGCCGATAACAGCTTGTACGGGATCCAAGCCCAACCTAGGTCCATCGCTTTTTATTGGACACCTCGGCTCCCGGTAACTACCAGCATCTTCGCAGCAAGACGTTTGGCCACGCAGTGCTCCGAATGATCTCCAAGAAGCTCGACCCCTCGTCGAAGGACTACTCCCTCAAGAACAAGTTGGCCGAGCTCTTCCCGGACGCCGACAACCTAAACCCAGAAGTCGTGCTGCAGAGCCTTTGCTCTACCCCAAACGAGTTCTGGCTCCAAACGCGACTGGTCGAGTTTGATCTTGCATTGCAAGTGATTGCTTCAAGCATCTATATGGATCCGGTCAAGGTCTGCGCTCTAATCCAACAAGAAGCTACTACGCTTCTCCATCCGATGTGGCACCTCTGGGACGATCGCACCCTAGGGGTACTGGTAACCTCGCCGTTGGCAACTCGACTCATTGATGGCCCGTTGCCGGACGACCTACGCCAATGCATCGCTGATCTCCAGCAAGCGGCTTTGGCAGTAGACAACTCGGGTAGCCCACTTCAACACGGTGATGTCAAGCCAACTGGACCAAGCCAACCACACCGACCGGAATCGGTCGCGGGGACGAACCGAGCTGCTGGACTGGATGCAAGCTATCAACGTTGTGGATGCATGGCGCCTGGAACATCCGACGCTCGTCGAGTTCACCAGCCCCAACTCCAGCTCAAGGTTAGACTACGTGATGCTAAGCTCCCAGCTCTTCCACTCGGCCATGCAGGACATTCTGCACGACTTTCGCAATCGCTCCAATATGGGTGACCACTGCTGCATCGACTTTCGACTCGGATCTGCTGTCTTTCGGCCGGCTAAAAGACCCCCCTGGCGCTGCCAAGAATGGGTCGTCCAGCTTCCTGAAGCGCAGCAGTATCTCCAGGGATCGCTGATCAAGTTGGCAGACATGCTCCATGCACCAACAGACTCCCACTACAACCCGGGCTGCCTACTCGACGAGCACTAGCGTCGCGACAACATCTTCCTGCACGAGTTATTCGAATCCCGGAAGAATGCTCGCCAGCGCGAACTTGAGGAACTGCACCTGAAATCAATGATCTGCAGCACCGCCAAGCGACGGAGCCTACCGATGATCAACGCCGGCGGCTGACTAAAAAGAGGGCAGTACTGGAGGTCAAGATGAAGATGAAAAAGTTCTACGCATCGAAGTAGAAGTTTGCCTCCGACCTCCATGATTCTAGCGAGGTACCAAGTACTTCTTCCGACCGCCTCAGATCCTGCACAACACTCCGATTCCTGTCAATTCGCCGGAGGAGTTGGAAGTCATGTGCCAGGAATTCAACCAGTTTTGGTCCGGGATCTATTGTTCACCTTCAAAGGAGTTCCATCATGACAAGCCGAAATGGGATCGCATCAAGCTGGCCCATATCCTTGAACACACGACCAAGCATCTGACGCCGAAGCGAGCTGCCTATCTTGACAGTCCACTCACAGCAAATGACTTCTACTGGGCTATCAAGCATACGTCGTCGGGAAGGCACAGGACCCGATGGGTTACCCCTGGCCTACTACCTAACTGATGTGCGGCTTTGGAGCTGTATCCTGGAGATTGTCTACGCGGCTCAACTGGAGAAAGGCAGGATGTCCAAGTTCCAGCGTCGCGGCCAAGTCTGCTTGCTATACAAGAAAGGAGATCGTAAAGAGCCTGGGAACTACAGACCCACTACCCTCCTCAACGTCGATACGATGCCAAGCTGGGCCCCAAGATACTGGCATACCGTCTGGGAACTGTCTTAGATAGTCTCCTATTCTCTGACCAGTATGGCTTCGTGCCTGGGCGCGATATTCTTCATGCTCACCTGCGGCTTGAAGCACTCATGAAAGTGTATGAAGACGATGACGCGGTGGTTGGTGCTATCTTGCTTGACTTTGCCAAGGCCTTCAACAGCGTGGTGTGGGATGCCTTTGACATGATCCTCGAGCACTTCCGCTTCGGCGAAGTGTTTCGTCGCTGGGTACGTGTGATGTTTCCTGGGACTTAGGTGGCGCTACTATTCAACGGTAGCCCACTTTCGCCCTTTGAATTAGGGAGAGGCGTGCGGCAAGGAGACCCTCTCTCCCTGGGTCTGTTCGTGCTTTACGCTGAACCTTTGCTGAACTTGATTCGCGCCAAGATGAAGGATGCTGGACTTCGGTGTGGAGACTCTTCGGTGGTCCATACAGTTATCAGCTTTGCTGATGACTGCACTGGACTACTGAGGGACCTGCGGGATACTCAGCGTCTACTAGACTAGGTGGATCTCTTCTGTGAGGCATCGGGCATGGAGCTGAACAAGGACAAGACCGTGGTGCTGCCGTTCCACCCCTGGAACAGTGAAACTGACAGCATCCGTGAGGCACTACAGCAATTGGGACTAAAGGTTGTTGGGAACAACGACTCGGCCAAACTGCTTGGTATATACTACGGTCCCAAGCTCACAGACGCGGCACGGCTACAGCACATATTGGCGGACATGCAGGCAAGGTGTTCACTGTGGAACTACCGGGCACGCACTCTGCGAGGACAAGTGGTCATCCTACAACAGATCATCTTGCCTGTTCTCTGGTACACGGCCAGTGTCTGCTACATACCTGAAACTGGTTTCCAAGACCAAGTCCAGGACATGATAGTACGGTTCATGACCCAGTCTTCTACTTCGAACATCGTGCCCCGAGCTTGGTGGACGTTGCCCATGCACATGGGAGGCCTCGGTTTAACGCCTGTGAAAACGATGATCGAGGGACTCCAACTACACATGCTTTGCAAGCTGCTCATGGCCGTACGCCAGTCACTGGATGATGTACCCTTATGGGCCGCCCCAGTCATTGCGCTGTTTGACTCCGTGATGAAACCTTGGGGACGCGACTTTGACATCCTGTACGCGCCGGCCTGGAACAGCCCTCATCATGTGGTGTCTCGACGGCTAAGACGATGGAGACCGCTTGGTTTGTATTGGCACCATGTTCTCTTCCTTTGAAACACCAAACTGCGCCCCAAGATCACTCGCAACATGACCAAGCTTGGCAAGTTGACAATGCCGCTGCTGGACAATGTGGATATCACGACTGCAACCAAGACGCCCAAGACCCTGCGAGCCGCAAACCTGGGAATTGTCCAAGACCTTATTCGCTTAAAGGTTTATCGGATATCTGACTTGTTTGAGCTTAGTGGATACCCGCCTCAAGCCGCCAAGCTATCCCAAGTCATCCGTGAGCATGGCCATCCTGGGCGTGCTAACAGCGTGAGCTTCTGCGGGTCTTTCTTAACTAAGATTGACACGCTGTTACGACCGTTGGCCAACATGCCCATTGGACCCCGCCCCAAGCCACACTACGGCTGCGCACTCCATACTTGGAGCTTCAGTGGCTATGAAGTCGCTGATCTCACGGTGTCGTTAATACGGAAGCTCCTGGTTCAGTACAAGGTACCCGGCCTGCCAACGACTGCACTTGGCCTTGAACAAGTGGCTCCCGCAAATGTATGGGGCAGGGACCTAAAGATGAACAAGCACGTACTACCAGTGAACGCGGACTTGCTGTACAGACTTCATCACAACGCACTTTGGGTGGGCTTTAGGCTGCAGTACATGCAAGGCGCTATGACTCGCTGCCATCATGGGTGTGGAGTCATTGAAACCGTCTCCCATCTCGTTTGGTATTGTGACTTGCGGCAGCCGTATGGGCGGAATGGCTTGAGGTGTTCCAGCAGTGGTTTGAGTCTCCCATTGAGTGGGCGACTGTGGTCTACTTTGCGGACATCATGCCTACGCCCCGAGCCAAAAAGGACTTCGATTACAGCCTCTTTGCGGTCTTCCACATAGTGAGAGTTGTGGTACTTCGCTGCCTATGGACGCACCGCAATGACATTTGCTTCCACGAGTATGAACCAAGTCTCATCGGCGTCAAGGCTCGGGTGCACGCCCTGATTGACCTTCATGTTGTTGCCTTATGGCAGGCAACTCAGGCGCAAGCAATAGACAGTCCTCGCAGGTGAGTAGGCAACTACACACCTTATTGCGAGGACTGACTGTGTCGGCACCCTTCGACGCCAATGGCCAAGCGACACGCGGCGGAAGCCCATCGGTGGGACTCCTTACTCGCGGACATGTTGAACCACGACAGGGAAGAGATGTCCGGAGCGTTGGCGCCCTTCTCGACTGCAGATCCAAGCGATCGCGGGGTGGAAACCCGTCAGCGGGGCTCCTTTCCCACGGCCATGTTGAACCGTAACCGGGAAGAGACGCCTGTGGCCCGAAGGTAAGGCCACAAGCTCAAGGCTTCATCCTGATGTCTTACAATCCGCCGCCGGCGTGCTCGGCCATTACTGGCTTCAGTCTCCACCACTTTCACGCCCATACGCCAAGTTCCCGGCTCCATTTGCCGATCGCTTAGCGGGCGTTGCTTATGTCTGCTGTACCCGAATGCGGTGTGGATTGTTGAACCCAGGCGGGGCCCCATGTTGGCGGACAGGCGGGTGAAGAACGCGACACACTACAGACGCTTACGCGTGTTATGGCATGCATGACATCACTGGACTACTCTTTGGATCGAGGTCTAGAACGGCGCCATACTCCCGAGCCGCGCGTACTACCAGGCCTACAAGCCCATGAGACGACGACTGGGAGGTTTGCCCCTCTAGACCACGACCCGCATCTCTCCTACTGAAGTGCCCGGTCAAGCAGTCTTAAGAACTACCGGGTCTAACCGTGCTTCCAGGCCTACAGCCCATGCATGAGACGGCGCCCAGTAGCCTCCAAGACCACCAGTCCAGTCACAAGACCAGATATCCCAACCTTCGCGGCCAAACCCCAACCATCGTCCGAAAGGTCTGGTCGGCCCGGGGATTGAACCCTGGCCGCTTCCGTCCGACACTGGATGCTTAACCAGCTGAGCTATCTGAGCTCACTAGAAGTAGGTGGCTCACCACCACCTCGTTCATCGGGTTATACTTGGTTTTTGTATAGACCCCATCGGAAAGGTCCTGCAAATGTCCAACTCGGCCCAGAGACGTCTCGAGACGTCCACCAGTTTCCTCCTGGATACTAAAATGGGTCTTTCAGGGGACCCACTTTCGAGAAAATGGACCTTTCTGGACACCAATTGGGTACGAAGTATCCACATGACCCAAATCGATCCAAATAGCAAGTAGGGTAGCTAAGTAGGTTGCTTACTGAACTAACTGGCCTGGCGTCAATCTGCTTCGACCTCGACAATATACTCTTTCTCTCTCTTCTACAGTACAAACATTTGGGATTCTTTCTGCTTATTCGTCGTAAATGATGAACGTCGAGTTGCTGATGTCTCTACGACGCGAGGGCTGGCCCAGCTCGCCGCGTCGGATCTCATCCGGGTTATTCCTGGAGTGTAGGATGCAACTCAGACAGACCTTGACGCGGATCGACTCCGAGTCTACGAGCACGGGCATCTTGCGACAGCAGCGCCCGCAACTCGATTCGCCGCAGAGACGGCAGCTGTGGCGCTTCCGGAGGAAGGAGAAGGCGTGCTGACAAACGTTGCAGTTCCGTTGCTGCGTGTCCTTATCTCCGCTCGTGAAAGAGCGATGCTTGCGGTTCATCTCCCGGTTGCTTTGGGGCAGAAGGTGGTTTCCGATGCTCGTCTTCTCGGCATGAGCACGCAGATTAGCGAGCCGCACTCCTGCCTGCTCTAGCCAATGCGAGCGCTTGCTGGATGAACACCTGCTCTTTGGGTCGAGATGCGACGCGAACGTCATCTCCACGACACCTGGTGTAGCTGTCTCTACCACCGTATACACCTCGCAGCGGATCGATGCACGCACATACTTGGACGATGGTCGCAGCTCCGGCACGCGAATGGACTCGAGGATGCGGTAGCCGATCAGCTTGCCATTGGCTGTGGTGCTTACGTCCGTGTAGTCCAAGTAGACGAGGTCCAGAGGCGTCGTGCCGAATGGATTCTTCATAGCCTGGTACTTGAGTCCGCAGTGAAAATAGCGCGAGTTTGTGGGTTGTGCACATGACGCCAGCACCTTGGCCTCGATAACCTGGTCGGCACCCAGAATGATCTTCTGTCCGGCCGCGAACGCTTCTGTGCTCTCCCCTGCGGCCAAAACGGACATGACGTTCTTCACCGACGAGTTCACATGCGTCACAGCGCGCACTTCGCACCGTGACCGCTTGGATTTGAACAACTGCACACCATTCTTCACCTTGGTAGCCTCCCAATTGGTGCCGATAGCGTCGCACTCTTCAGCTGGACAAATATTGCTAGGCTCACGGATATCGTCGGTTGGGTCGTCGGATGCAAAGGCCAGCGCGATACTATGTCTTTGCTTGATGTAGCTGAAGCAGCCGGCCTTCTGTGCGGCGCTGAGTAACGAGGTATCCTCCGAGGCCACTCGCATGCCCAAGGTATCGCGATCTTCGGCAGAAACTGCCGACCTGCATCGAACTTTGTCCATAGAGTGGGGACCATTGGAAAGGTAGCTGTCCTGCACAATATCGCCGTCCTCTTCGTCGCCGCTGCCGCTGTCATCGAGCACGTGCTCGCCCTTCTGATTGCCCAACACACCGCCGAAAAGGGGCGTGGCTCCTAGTCGCTGCTGCAGACCTGTCCAGAGTTCCTGTCGTTTACCCACATGCTTACGGATGTCGGAGCTCCTCGCCACGCTCTCGCTGGTTCTATATGACGAACGATGCATCACCTCGCTGGCCATTGCCGTCTGTTGTGTGTAAGGTCTGTCGTAGAATGTCTCGGTTCAAAGCTTCCTGTGTCCCTTGGGCGTGCGTCGCGTTGTCACTAGTCGTGAACAAACCTCAACGCAGGTTTCCGACTCCTTACCGACTGACTATACCAAAATGAAAGACGAAGAGCGTTCGTTCACACGAGCAGCGTTTTTCACTTATGAAAGGCTGCAGAACTACGACGGACGCGGCATGTCGCTGACGATCATATGGCTCTTAAGCGTTTCGCGTCGTGACTGGCTGCTGGCTTGAAGGCAGCTCAAGGATCGGGCTCCGTCAGCACGCTAGCACCATCTGCGATGAACGGCGAGGTTTCGATTCCCCTTCTCCTTCTGGTGTTCCTCAATACCGCCTTCTGCTATGCTACCAGACAGCTGGTAAACGCCAACTTCTTGGCTCGAAGCTCTTCTTTCTCGCGGCACAACGACAGCCCATAGACTGGTAGCTCAACTCGCCCCGCCGAAACTCAAAGGATGCACAACCAGTTGCGGCTGAGTGAAAAGAAAGTCATACATATCACTCGAGGGGATAGATAGACCATGCGCCGTCTTCAATTGGTGACTCGTTCCGTCGCTCGCCGAAGAATCCACTCGGCAATGCGTCCGAGCGCTAGCTGATTGCCGTACATGTACTATGGCACGATCCCCACTTTCAATCCTGAAGCTAAAGTACGTGGTGGATGATTGTGTCCATTTGCCTAGTATTTTTTGTCAGGCAAAGCTACATTTCATGATCCTGTCTGCAGCAGCATGAGCTCAGCTCAGAGCTGGGCGAAACAGGCGTGTCGCGCCGCGATGCTATAATAGTGTAGAGCGTTCGCGCGCGCCGCACCGAAGCGGTAGTTTAATAATCGTGTGTGCATTACGAAGCCGATACAAACGTTCATTTCGCCGCCATCGACCTGCAGTCCGATGATGACAAATAATCGGCCATCTCGATCCATGCGGTGACAACCCACATGACTGGCACGTGCATTACGCGAAGTTGGCTGCACGTGTATTGCAACAACAACATGATCTCGTGTGCTCGGGCACAGCGAGACGGCCCGCATTGCCTCTGCAGACGCGTCCCGGCCACAATAGCACAGAACTTTATGGCTACGACAGCGCACTTCAATTTCCTGAGTACCTGCGCTACTGTACTGAACTACAAGCAGATCCCCGTGACCCACAAAATCTCGGAACCTGACGCCATCGCGCGTACGTTATAAAGCGAATTTGTTTGAGAGGGTTTCCTACAAGAGAACGTAACAGTGCTTATGTGTCTACAGTGAACGCTATGGCTCCAAAAGACGGTGAGTCCAAGGCTGTGACTCTCCCCAAGGAGCTCGAAGCTCTCGAAGAGACAATGGAGCAGCTCTACAAGTGTATCGACGGTGCCAGTTCCTTCCTGTGCAATACAGCATCAGAAGATACCATTTGAGTGGTAAGGGATTCGACGCAAAAAGGCTCATACGTACTAGCGGACAATTTCGGACAATTTCTGTGAAGATGCTGCCATTTTTTGGTTTTGTGGTTGGTTACCACGTCTCAGTTTACCGGGAAGAAAAGCATACCAAGTATCTTTCCAAAGGTGAACAATACGGGCCGCAAATTTGGTGGATGGCGATGATGATCCCTCGGGCTCGTCTCCAACTCTTTCCGTTTTCACGGGTTCAAATGGTGCAGACAGTTGTGACTGCAGGTACTGAAGTTAATTAACACTGCGCCACAAAAGGCTCAAGGCCGACCGAAGAAAGGCAAGAAACGGCGAGTGCGTGGATTTCATCGTTATCAATAAATTCACCAACGTACAGCACGCTACAGCCACAGGCATCGTGCTATCCGCTTAACGGACCCCGCACCAACCCGACGACAATGCGGCACCGCTTACTCGTCATCCTCGTCGTCCTCGTCGTCCTCATCCTCGCCCTCATCCTCGAAGGAGTTGAGCGGCACGGAAAACAGACGCATGATAGGCTTGTTCGGGTCCTTCATGACCACATACTTGCCCTCGGGCTGCTCCAGCAGCAGCTCTGACAGCATCTTGATAATGCCCCACGTGTTGTTCTGGTTGAGTGCGATCTGCGTCGCGAACGTGCTCGGGTTGTACGACTGCATGCCCAGCACCACGTGCGAGTACGGGTCCTTGAAATTGGAGCGCGATACGAAGCCCAGCTTCATCTCGTCCACGCCGCCCAGCAGCGCCTGTGCCGTCCACTTGGCCAGCTTGCACGAATTGTTCTTAAGCTCGTTCGCCAAGATGGCACCACGCTGTAAGAAAATAAAATATAGCACAAGTTAGTTACGGTAGTTTATAGCATAATAATCTTCATGAAACATGCAGATACAAGAAGGATATCGAAGCGGCGGTGGTTCAGTCTCTCCTCAAATGAAGCTATCCTCACGAGGAGTATAGGAATAGCGTATATATAAAGTTGTGGGCATTCATCGAGCACCGCACCGCACATCATACACACACATACACTCCATGTCATACAGCTAGGTCTGTGGCAGGCAAACTCTCCTCGCTTTCATGCTTCCTCATCAACAATGTAGGATTAGCGATTCTGAAAATATTGTCATTCATTGAGTTTGCCAGCCATTTTCCCTGCAACGTATACGGAGTTAGGTCCCAAATTAGCAGTAAAGTACTCTCATCCTTTTCACTTTTCCTCATCAATAGTGTAGGATTAGCGATTCTGAAAATATTGTCAATCATTGAGTACAAACCGCTCAAACAAACATGCAAAATATACATAAGTCCTCCTCATGCAGTACAGTTCTGTAGCAGACTTTCATCGCATCCATTCTCCTCAACAACAGTGTAGGAATAGCGTATATAGAATATGAACAATCATCAAGTCTGCCACACAGAGCCACCCACAAGCACGTCCACATCCACACGAACATACAAAAATGCACACACACAATTGGCCACAAGGCCAGAATTGCATCATCACGCACCTGAGAGTCGATTTTCTTGCGCCATTCAATGGAGCCCGGGAACTTGGGGTCGTACTCGTTGAGCGCGAACGTCGACACGTACTGCTGCTTGCCCTTCTTACGGGACACGCTCTGCACCTCGCAACGGGCCACCAGATTGAGGCCACCGCCCAGGTCGAACTTACGGTAACGATAGGCATTGCTAGCGGGCTTGGCGTCATCGCTGGCGAACGGGTTAGCGTCATCGAACTTCTTGTAGAAAGCTCCATTGCCGCTCTTGAGCACTTGCTGTGACAGGTTCTGATTAATCATGGTGGCCTCGAGGCTCAGACGGTCCGGATGGTTCATGTGCTCCGGGTCGTCCTGTTTGGGCGGGTCCGAGGCGTTCTCATTAACTGAGAGCAGATCGAAGTTGGACGCATCGCGCTTGTCGAAGAACACCATGTTGTTCACCCGCTGCACCACGATATCCCACGGAAACACGGAGCGCGTGCAGACCATGAGGTGTGACAGGATGGCGTCCGTGGCGAACACGGTGGCCTCTCCCTGCTGTGCGAGTTCTTCGATGACCGGGTCGTCCGTTGTGGTGACGTAGTAGAAGTCACGGTCGTCGTAGCGGTGTACACGCGTGCTGGTGCGGCTGGTGAGGCGGTCGAAGACGGCGTCGTACTCGCGCAGCTCGCCACACCACTTGAGGTCCTCGCTCTTGGGGATGTTGGCCTGCAGTTTGGTAAGCTGCTGCATCTCGAACTGGTCGATGAGGTTCCAGCTGGCCTGAACCGTGACGGAGGCCGCACGCTCGACTTGCGCCTCGTCGCGACGGCGGAAGGTGAAAGCGCGGCGTGCGTTGCTCAGACGGTCCCAGCGCTTGTTCTGCTTCTGCATGCCCTTCATGCGTAGCTGCGCAGAGGACGTGGTGGGGGCATTCGGGTCCGGCTTGTCGTTGAAGCTGCCGCGACCTCCGAAGCGTCCACCGCGTCCTCCGAAGCGCCCGCCACGTCCACCGAAGCGCTGCTGGTTCCACGTGGGTCGTAGGCGGTCCTCCGTCTTAGGACGCGTGCCCTTCGACGTGTCCACCAGCTGGAAGGTGGCGTCCTCCTTCGAGTCGTGCTTGTACTGGAACTCCGCGTTCACGCCCGACGGGTCGCGCGCGTAGCGGGAACCGCGCGGCGCATAGTTCGACACAAAGTCGGCGGCCTTGCCCAGCTTGTCGCCCTTGTTAAATGGTGCGTAGGGGATGTTGAGGAACTGCTCCGGCAGTGCCGTGGGCCCCCAGCCGTTTGCGTTCACGTCCACACGTGGGGTATCATACGAAGCCATGGCGAGATATGTGAATGATACACGCAAGGGGGTCAATAATGACAGAGGGGAGAGCTCGTCGGCACCAGTCAAAGTAAAGGAGGCTACTGCCACGTGACTGTTGTGTCATTTGTATTCTTTAGTCTACCGGTAAAGCCACTTTATGTTAAGTAATTTACATAAGTTGTTCGGAACAAAAAGCAATGTCTGACTTAAGTACGATTGGTGTTCCTACTCGATGGCTTCGACTGCTTCCGGAGTCAAGGGCTTCACCAGCGGCTTGTTGCGATAATCGACGTCTCGCAGATACCCCTCAACTCTAGCGGCGATTTTGCCGTGTGCCCACTGCAGTTGCGGCGTGTCACGCTTGCTCGGGTAGTACATATCGGCACAGTGTGCGGTGCCTTCGATAAATACAGCCTCAGCCGAGTATGAATGTAACTTCGTCGAGTTCTGCACTGCCAACGCGTGCCATGGGTCGATGGTGCCGCTTGGGAACGTCACACCTTCCACTTCGATACCGAGCGAGCCGTAGTCGAGTTTTGCACCAGCGACGTCCGGGGCCACGTCCATTTGATACACACGCTTGCAGATCTCTGTGCCGACGTTGGCTTCGGTGACAGCACGAAGCGCATGGAACGGAGACCGCACGCTCGTCGTTGTCTGGAAGTAGCCGAACTCGTTGCACGTCTGATACACCCACTGGCGAGCGCTGCTCTTGCCGTCAAACTGGTCTCGACTCAGCACCTCGACAGTCCCATTTGGTGCCCCTTGAAACTTGGAGTCAAGGCAGTCGCCAACGCGAGTCTTGTTAATGAACGATGCCAGCTTGTCCAGCGCATCGCCCGGTTCAGTAAAGTGTTTACAGACTTCATCCAGCGTCATGACACCCTCGTGGATAGCATTGTACTGCGCGATATCCTGGAACGCCCCCATCACGGAAGACTCGAAAACAGAGTCGTCGAATTCGTTGGTCATCGGGTAGCAAGGTTTGAATAACTCCTCAACTTTATCGCGACCTTGTTTCCCACTGTCCAGGAGCTGTCCGAGCTGCGTCACAGCCTGCTCTACTTCATGGTAGCATTCTCCACCTCCAAAGTACCTCAATCCATCACCAACGACCTCCATGTACTCATAGAAATCCGTTTTCGCATGCACCGGGGCCGAACTCGCCACAGTTCCAGCAAACAGCGCCGGGTATTTCAGCTTCACCCACGCCGCCAGATTCCCCGGGTAGCTCCCGCCAAACGCTACCCACTTCTCGTCCGTCAGGCCGTACTTGTCCGTCACGAATGAATGGAAATGTGCCATGTCCGCCAATGCCTGTTCACTCGAAAGGTACGCCAGATTGGGTAAACTCATGTCATCTGTCGGGTACGACTTGCCATAGAACCGGTGTTCCAGTGCCAGCAGTAGCGCACGATGCTGCTCGGCCAGGTAGTGGACGAAGGTGCGGTTCGTAATTGCCTTGGGACCAAGAGGTCCTTCCCCTCCGATGTAGAGGAAGATAGGGAACCCGTGGCCGCCCCAGAACTGCTCATTTACCTGATATCTTTGCTTCCACGTCGTGCGCTTGGACACGGGGGTAAAGTGGTCCAAGATGGCGTTAGTGAAGTAGCTTTCCTGGACGGGGAACGGCACTGCGTCGTCCTCGGACTGATGCACGTCGAACTGCACAAAGTATTCGTGGCCGCGGAAGTCCTGTAGACGCTGCAGATTGTGCGCTCGGACGCCCGAAGACTCGGTACGAACGGGCGACAGACAGACGATCGCAATGAAGCAGAGGGCCAACAAGCCACGCAGCAACGTCATGGCTGCTCTGGGATACTGCCGAATGTGGGGGTTAATGCTTGGCAGGAGGAGAGGACGCGGATCAGATCCGAGAATGACACAATCGATCTTGATGATTTGCAATCGGATCTGAGAGGGATGTAGCTGCTTCAACTTTGCGTTGGCTACATCCTTTCAGCAGTAATAGGAGATTCCTACTGAGAGTCGTATCCTCTTCTATTCTAGATGTGCTTATGTCATAAGACGGTGGATGTATGAATTCTCACATTACACCCAAAACGACCTCAAATTGGAGATAAGACGAAAAGAAGCGCAGTTTATTTGCCCCCTAACTCTTCCCAAAAGTCCACGAAACATGCCTGATCGACAGAGACCATTCGGCTCGTCTCGAACAGCATCAGACATGGTACGATCCCCTGCTACGTCTCGCACCCCATCGCGTCTGCCACGTCGACAGCGATCGTCGGAAGTGTTGAAGAAATACGCCTCCACGCGGAAGTTCGGGCGTCGGCATGAGCTGCAGCGAGAAGACGAGCATTTTCGAAACACTTCAATCGTCGTCTACTCGAAACGAAACCCAGACGAAGAAGACACGGTCATGGCGGCTCAGGTAAGGAAGGATACCACGTACTTCGTCTAGACTTGAGTGAGTGATTATGCTTTGAGCGCAGTGGCGGATCATGGAGGCGCTGTCACAAGAGAAAGCGATTTTTAAACGGCTGGCGGCATTCATCAGTCGTACGCTCGGAACTGCCACTTGTCAAGACCCAACAGTGATCTTAAACCACGTTCTGCTAGGCAATCGTGAAAATGCAGAAGACAGTCGACTGCTGAACCTCCTGGGCATCACCCATATTTGCAACTGCGCGATGCAAGTCGGCAACAGCTTTGAGGGCGAGTTCATTTACCTCAAGCTGAATTTGCACGACTCACATGACGAAGAACTCATCCCTCACTTCCAGACTGTCACTAAATTCATCAAACGTGTCGAGAGATTGCGAGGACGCGTACTCATCCACTGCATTTCGGGTGAGGACGTCGCATTGAGGCTTGCACTCATGCTATATCTAATTACTCAATGACAAATTGTGTGTGTTTGTACCCATGTGCAGGTGCATCTCGGTCGCCCGCCCTTCTAATAGCATATTTAATGATCGACAAGAAGATTCCATTACTACAAGCGTACAATATGGTGAAACGTAAGCGTCAGATCGTGCAACCTAATCAAACTTTCCGACTGCAGCTTGCCAAATACGAGCTCATGCTGTTCGGTGCCTCTTCCGTCGCTACAACTACTGACAAGGACTGGAACTTTTACGCGTGGAACGAGGTTAAAAACGAAAGGGGACTTCGCCGGAAATGAATTGATGAGTTTAGATCATTTTTTCTATGTGGATGTCAGCTCAAATCCGTACAAAAAATTTGTTCGGGTGCCCAGTAAACACCAACTGTAGACGAGCACAGGCGAACTAAACAGCGGACCTAAATCGCCATGAGTCTCGGTATTGTTTGCATTGATGGGAGGTTGTTTACCAGACGAATTGTCAGTATGGTAAATAATAGATCCTGTGTTTTCGTCACAAAAGTACAAATAACCGGTAGTGGTGGTCACACAGCAGACCAAGTCACAATTTTCTTCGGATACGGCACGCCGATTACGCGACCAGAGATTTGACAACTCGGCAGTAAGTCGAACAACCGTCGGGGATGCAAATACGGCGCCGTTCAGGCTGGTGGCCCATGCAAGTTCTCCGGTATGGCAATTAACCTTTCTCAGCTTGCCATCGTGAGAGCCAAATACGACGAATCCCGAGCGGTAGACGCAAGGTGAGCTGAAAATCGGCTTCTCGGTTGTGAAGTGCCAGCGAACGACTCCAGAGGACATTGTCACTCCATAAAGCTGTCCGTCCGCGCAGCCCACAATCAACGTCTTAGACGTATTATCAGCATTTAATCCTGCAAACACTGGTGCAGGAAGTTGCAGTCTCCACTGTTCCTTAATGCTGCAGAACTTGTCCAATGCAGACGAAGCTGACGTTAAAGCCACAAGGTTCCCGTTTGTGGAAGCTGCAAAAAGCTGCTCCGACCAAGCGCAATAGAGGGGAGTCGAAAAGATGCTGCCGTGCGCGTCGACTATCCACCGCTGTTGACTCGTCACGGCATCCAAGCCGTACAATTTGTGGTCGTATGCACCGCACACCACCAGTTTTTGCTGATCCATCACGACAACTGAAGCTTTGATAGTTCCCCCAGCTTTAAATTTCCACAGTGTTTCACCAGACTGCAAGTCCAGAGCAAAGAGAGACCCAGCATACGTCCCCACATACACCATTTCGTGCTTGATACTGAGAGCTGCAGACGCTTCAATGCGATTATCAAGAGTGACCCGCCAAATTTCTCGTCCAGCCGCCTCCACATCAACACAAATTAGCTGGTACGAATGAGAACCAACAATCGCCCAGGTAGAAGACACTGCGCCTTCATGATTACGACGCTGTACGACGAGGGGAGACGCATCGATGCACTTGCCTAAATCAACTCGCCATCCATTTCTCAACTCCCACGACAAGCTCAAAGACGACGTCGGAACAGTCTGGTTTGCTGACGAGATGTAGCACGTAGGCAGATAAATTCCTTTAACCTCCATAGATGTTTGATTATAGCGAGAGAAAAAGGTTAATTCGTCTTGCTGGCTTCTTCTCTGACGTCCAATGTTCGCGTTGTCGGTCGACTCAGTTGAAAGTACATGGTTAATCGTCTTCCTGCGTTTAACCTCATCACGCTTCGGCTCTTCATCGTTGCGAGTTCGAGATTGTTGCAAACATTTCCCACGCTCTGAGTCCACGATCAACAGCACTTGGTCAAGTGTCATATCTAGCTGTAGCAACATATTGGTGGTAAAAAACAATATCGTTCCGTATAAAAACGTCGAGTGAACTTACCAAAATATGAGCAGACAGAGAAAGCGTACCAAATGTTTGGCGGAATTCGTGTACAAAAAGTGTCGCTAATAGCGAGTTTCCACCCAGCTCAGCGAAAGTTCGAGCTCGAACTGCTTCAAATCCACCATCTGACAAGGAGATACCGAGAGTCTCGGTCACTAATTTGACAAGGAGCATCTCCGTCGTGTCTTTATCTTTGTTGCTGGTCTTCAAGCTCGTCAACAGTTCGGGGTTAATATCTTCAGCTTCAACAAATAACCTCAGTGCTCGACGATCAACTTTTCCGTGAGCAAGCCGCGTCACTGCAGTAGACGGAACCACTAATAGTTCATGTGGAATGTGTGTTGTTCCGTAATGCTCTGCTATCCAAGCGTGCAACGCTCTCATCGAAGGATATCGAGCAGCAATACTATTCCGCGCATTGCTGCTAATAAGACACGCTACAATTCTCTGCTGAACGAGTGCATACTTGCTCACGTTCTTCGTAGTCATAAACGCGATCACTTGATAGTCGTCATCATGTTGTGGGTCTATCACAGTCTCTTTTAGTGCAGCTACCACGGCACGCTCCACTGCCTCTAAGTACACACGTTGTCCATGAATCTTTACGGCATTGTCCTTACGTCCACAAAAGTACAGATGTCCTTGATTCACCAAGCAAATATCCCCTGTGCAAACCCATCGTCTTGGTTGGACGACTGGTAGCTGTTTGCTATCGTTTTGACAGCCGTGAGATTCCTCTAAGTGCACAAAAACGTCGTCATGACCGACATATCCGAACGCTAATAGTGGCCCAGAGACGTACAGGATGCCTCTCGTGTCTGTAGATCGTTTAAACTCAGTGGTTCTATCTGACCACAGAAGTATTGATGACTCATCGATGGAGACCGGAACATTCTTGCCGAGATCATCGGATACGAGCAAGAGAGTCGTCTCAGTACCAATCACCCCTCGTCTATCGAGACTTGCGATAGGGACGCCATATTGTTGCCATTGAGCTATCTGAGCAGCAAGCAACGGTGCTTTTAACTCCATACACGTAACGTCTCCACTCATCTCGGTACTACCTTTAAAGCAGAGCAGCTAGTTAGTAAAAGCCCGTGTAGTAGCGCATATTTTTTATAAAAACTCTCACCGTAGAGATTGAGTATCGCCACGTCTGGCAAATTAGCCGTGAATTGTTGCAACACATGAAGCTGCAATGACTCTCCACTGCTCAGCACATAACGAAGCCCAGACAAAGCCGACTGTCGATCCTTTGCTGTCGTTTGCAGTAGCAACATCTCCAGTACACTCGGCACTGCAGTGAAACGAGTCACTTTCTCGTCCCGGACAAGCTCGAGAAACCGCGTACTGTCGTCAAGCACGACGCTTTTCAACTGGAAAGGCGTCAATCTGCTGCTTCCTGTGTCGTGTCGAGGAGATTGCAAGTGGACGAGCGGCACGTGTGCCAAGAACGCACCAAGGATTTCCCAGACCGAGTCCACAAACGACAACTTCGTGGCTCGCACAACTCGCTCACTCGTCCTACCAGACGTCGATCTCGCAAATGGATACGTTTTCCACATCCATTCCAATCGAGTCCACGCACCTTCTCGCGTCCCGAACACGCCTCTAGGTCGTCCTGTCGTCCCAGAAGTGAACAGCACATATAGTGGCGCTACAAAGTCCTTCTCTTCCACCTCCTTATTCCCATTTAACCTTCGATGAATACACTCCCGCTGCTCCTTCTCCTCTTCAGCGTGAAGATGATTCCTCCCAAACGCCGCCACTTGCACTGGTTGAAACGGATTCGACGTCAAGTCAATCGTCTTGACATCAACTTCTCCTGTCTCCGCGATCAACCGCGTTAAAGGACTCCCCACAGTCGTCACAAGCCGTCGAGCGCCTGCACTTCGCAGCAACGAAAGCTGTCGAACCAGAGGGAGCTCCATATCAATAGGCACATACATCCAGCGTCTCTGCTCCGCTACCAGTAGCATCAACGCCGTCTCTTCAAGAGAGAACGGGGTCAAGTTGATCCCCACCGCTGTCCACTCGTCGTTCTGCACATTTAACGCCCTTCTCAGCTCCTGTAGCCAGTGATACACTTGCGCATAAGAGGCTTCCGCTCTCCGCGTCCCTCTCTCCGTATTAAAGCTCTGCACGAGCGCCACCTCCTCGTTCTCTCCATGCTGCGTCCAGAACTCTTTAAGGCATTGACACACCGCTATCGCCATTGGCTCGATGCGTGCAGCTTGAATCTCCAAAGACCATACAAACGTTAAGTATGCACACGTCACATAGTCGCGTATTTTAAAACAGACATCCGAATTTAGCAGCCTCACATCAGTCTCAGAATCCGCCATCGATGGACGACGAGCAGCTTCCATTGGTGCACCGTGACGGCGCCGTTGCCCGTGACTCGCTGCAGCAGCAGCTGTCGAGCTACCATGAGCGCCAGCGCGCAAGGCAGACGCGCCGCCACCGCTCCAAGACTGTGGGGCGCGCCACTGTGGGCTTCCTGGCCGCGAGTCTGCTCACGCTGCTACTCGTGGCGCTCTCGTGGCCCGCACAGCGCGACGAGCGCGCGCTGGAGTTGCGGACGCTGCTTGACACGTACCAGAACGCGAACTTCTCGGGAGTCGTGAGGCTGAGCTACAATGGCCAGAAGAAACTGCAACAGGCCATGGGGATGGCCAACGTGGCCTTCAGACAGCCCATGGAGGAGCACAGTATCTTCCCCATGGGTGCGCACGTGCAGCTGCTCACGGCGATTGCAATGTATCAGCTACAGGAGAAGGGCGTCGTGGAGCTAGAGAAGCCCGTGGAGCAGTACTGGACTGTGAACGACTGGAAGGAGTTCGGGCTTGAGAGGAATGAGACGACGTGGTGTCCCAAGATCGGGAGCGAAGCCGAGAACTGCGAGCTAGTGACGTTCCAGCACTTGCTATATATGGGGTCGGGGATTCAGGGTAGAAACGAGAGGGAAGACAAGATGTTACAGACGATGGGGTCCTTAGGGCAGCAAGTTGGACAGTTTATTGACGAGCCGCTGGTCTTTAAGCCCGGCACGAGCTACAAGTACGCAGAGGAGAACTATGTATTGCTGGCGTATATGGTGGAGAAGCTGAGTGGCCTGGCATTTGGAGAATACTTGGAAAAACATGTCTTTAAAGTGCTGGGGCTCAAGCTGACGATATACGATCCGTATGCAGGCGCGTTGGGTGTTCGTCATGGACTGGTAGACCAATATGTACAATTCTACGCACCTCATCAGCCAAATACAAGTGAAAGTGAAGGTGAGGACAGCTCGAGTGGACCGGTTGTGCCGGAGAAGCAGCTGCACCACATGAACACAGGATCATGTGCGATTTACCAGACACTCGGCAGTCTCCACGGTCTGCTATCCACTGGGAAGGACATGCACAAGATCTACACAGATTTATTCCACGAGCGTGGCCTTCACTCCAAGTTGCTCAAGGCCAAGTCTATCGCAGAGATTGTACACACTCGAAACCCTTCGTTCCCTGCTTTCGGCCAGGGTATTGGTGTCGACTTTGAGGTGGAGCAACCGGGAAAAGCTGCTAAGAACACCGACTGGCCTACAAAGATTGCCTTTTGCGGCAGTACCGCGTGCTCGACGGCTTGTATGGCAATGCAAATGCCTGCTGCCAACATGTCGATCGTCGCCAGCGCCTTCACGAACGACGTGCGTCTATATTTCACCGGCCTCGATGCGTTCCACGCGTACAAACCGCGTGACTTTATTAAGAAACGCGACGCTGTCGGTGAAAAGGAATTATTCGAGAAAAACGACGGTCAAGTCAACACGTTGGCGTGGAGTTTGCTGCAGGTTTTCCTCCGATTCTACACAGCCCCCGACAATTAAAACCAGATTAAATGGTAATATATGTCAGTTTATACTTTTTTTTATTATTTCTACACCCGAAGATCTTTTCGTTATGTTATATACTGCAAAATTGTGCAGTCCTGCTACAGTAGATCACGTCAAACTGAGGAGTTCCCGCATTGTTTTTTCATCCTCTCTAGTCACGAATCGTCCTTTTACCCGCAGACGAGTGTCTGCAAAGCTCTTGCGGATGTCGTACTTGACTTCTTTCGCCCACACGCGCTGCTGTCGTTTAGTGAGGAACCTCTGGACGCGTTCTTTGCGAGAACTGGGCGAGTAGCTCCCGATCCACCCTTTTTTTCGTGAACAATTAGCTTCAGGTAGTGATCGTTTACCTAAGCAGATTTCAGGTTCAAAGGATTCACCCTCAATCTGCTCCACCTCCGCTTTGTACACGTCACATTCAGGTTTTCCAAAAGAAATTTCGTCCACTGTAACGAGTTTAAATACAAACCCAAAGTTTTTTTCACTCATTAAAGCACGGTGAAGACCACCGGACAAGAAGAGATCGCCATTTCGGTTCAATTGACGGAGATAAACCTTCATTCGCAGGCCCCACATTTGTGTAGGCCAGGGGAATTCAGAAGGCACTTTGAATCTGGCTGGAACCTGGCAATAGCCAAATTCTCCAGCGAATTTCGTGTTCTCGGGCATTTCACGCATTCTCCATTGTGCCTCCTTGCTTTTCCAAGTGAATCGAGACGACCACGACATAATCTTGCCAAGTCTCAAGCCGTACAGCTCCTCGGGCCAAGGCTGTTTGGGAGGTATAACAAAGTCCTCGGGTAGAATCTCGTGAGGATATTGAGTCGCGTACATTTGCAGCAAGGGGGCGACGTGTTCCTGCCACGGTGCGTCTGCCAGTTTGTATCGAAAACCAAACGCTTCGAGTCGATCGGCATTGAGCCCCACCTCAGCGAAGTAGAGCCCACGCTTCTCTATCGCTGTGGTAATGCTCCCCAAGTGTAGTTCAAAGGTTTGTTTTGGCCACGGAGTTTTAGACGGAACAACGTAATCCTCTGGAACCGAACAGTGTCCGAATACCATAGCGAATGTACGTAGCGCAGGGAAAATAGTCATCTTCCACCGTTCATTCGTGTCGCTAGCAACAGCACAAGCGTCGTTTGAATTAACGAGAGCGATATGCCCGCCATAGTGCTGGCCAACCTGAACACACGTAAGGATACGTCGAAGTTGTGTCCCCCAAGTCTTGTAGGGCCATGGAGGGCGACAAGGCACCACAAACTGATCGCGCAGAATCTTGTTCCCGTTCTCATAGTGGTAAACGTCGTTGGCTAGAAGCACGAGATCTCTCCAGTCATGTTCGATCGTCTCGAGGCGGTTCAAGTTCCACTGCACAAGAACCCCAAGATTGACTCCCCAGACGTTTTCAGGCCAAGATTCCATTGCTGGTATTGTGAATCCATACCCAACTCCTGATAAAATTGTATCCTGAGGGTACAAGTTCCCGAATGTAGCGATAAGTGGAGCAACTTTCTCCTCCCATGCGACGACGGAAAGCGTGAGTGAAAAGCCCAGATTATTTAAACGATTCGCACATCGACCGACGTCAGCAAAATAAATGCCCGTCGTCTTCATCCTGTAGACCAACTGTCCTAACTGTAATCCCCACACAGATTTCGGCCACGAAGGTTCTTCCGGAACAACGAAACGAGGTTTGACGTTGCAGTTTCCGAATCTCTTTGAACACGTCTTTAAAGCTGTGAAAATCGACTCCCAAGCTTCGTCTCGACTTCGATGATGAAAGTGCTTTAGTGTGGCAGTTGAGTTCCTGGCTAGAGCAATATGACCGTCGTAAAATTCACCACTTTGAAGACGATGTAAGATACGCGTGAGGTCCATTGCCCAGGTCTTTTGAGGCCACGGAGAGTGAGATGGTATCACAAACTTGTCCCGGATCGAGCTGCCTCCATGTTCCTTTTGGTAGACTTCGATAGCCGTTAAGACTTGCACTCTCCACTCGTTTTCGATAACAGTCATGAGCTGAGTATTCCATCGAATGATCTTCCCTAGCTTGAGACCCCACATCGTCTTGTGCCATGGTGCTTCAGACGGAATGACGAAGTTGTCAGACACGACAGTGCACGGATAAATCCTTGAAAAAATCTTTAACAAAGGAGCGCCATATTGCCTCCATGGAGTCTCCGACAATTTAAACGAAAACCCCAGAATATCTAAACGATCAGCGTCCCGTCCGATTTGCTCAAAGTTCGTGCCATTCTTCAGATAGTCTGCGATTTCAGCTCCGAGCCGCAGCCCCCACGTCTGTTGTGGCCATGAATTTTCAGAAGGAACCGTGAAATGGCTTCCAAGTCGACAATCTCCAAATACTTTCACGAACGCCACCAAAGCAGGGAAAATCCGGATTTTCCACTGTCGACTCGGATTCTCTGCAACATTTGACCACATCGTTTCGGGCGCTTCCCTGCGCTGTTTCCACTCACTCTCCACTATAGCCATGCGGATCGGATTCTGTGCGCCAATCTTGCCCAGCTTGAGCCCCCACATCTTTCTTGGCCACGGTTGTGTGTGTGGAATAACGAAATTCTGTGGAAGATGCAATTTATTCGGGAAAATCGTCGAGAAAATCGTCAAAAGCGGAACAACCTGGCGCGTCCACGTCATGTCGGAGAGACAAACGTCGAAGCCCAGACCGTCCAGAATGTCAGAGTCTCGCACAATCTGTACGAAATACTGCTCTCTTTTGTGCGAATCGGTCAAAAAGGCCCCGAGTTCGAGACCCCACGTCTGCTTCGGCCACGGGCTTCTCGACGGAACTAGGAACTCGGACGTCATCGGTTTGTGCCCCAAAGATTCATCCGCCAACGTGGCCAAGGCTGGTAAGATTCTCCCGTGCCATTCGACATCGCTGGGGTCCCATAGGAACCCCAGCATGTCCAACATTTCGCTATCTCTTGTCGACTGTTCGTCGTAACTTCGTCCAGCTCGAATGCTCTTGACAATCGCTCCAAGATTCAGTCCCCAGACATTTTTCGGCCAGGAGCCCCACTCGGGCACGACAAAATTGCTCGTAACGTTGCAATGACCGTGCTCCTGATGGAAAATCTGCAAGGCTGGTACCACTTGCTGCTCCCAGATCCAATCCGTCACACTCGTCGCTGTCCATGTGAACCCCAATTTTTGCAGTTCTAATTGAGAGGTTGCCACTTGGACACTGTAAAGTCGCTTGATGTCCTGGCTGCGAGTGATAATTTGACCCAATTGCAGCCCCCAAGTGGCTTGCGGCCACACTGGACTAGAAAACGGCACTGTGAACTCGTCAGGTACATTTGTGTGCCCAAACAGCGAGTGGAAAGTGCGCAAGGCCGGCATGAAGACCCCGGTCCATTTCTCCTGCCGAAGGCCCCCCACGTCCACTACCAAACCGTCTAAAACATGGCCGAACAAAGCTTCCGGGTGCCGTGTCGTTTCCTCCATGATGCAATGCCACACTGTCCACCCATTGAACTAGCAAACCCTATTGCGCACTGCGCAGATGACTGGTTCTGGGCAGAGCAACTTTTCTGTCCATTCGTCTCGTTCTCGAGAAGCTCTTCAGTCGGACTATCGAGGACGGTATGGTGCCTATAGGTAGTTTGTAAAGTATACCGTCGAGGCCATTTACCATACACGTACTGCCACATTTGTTCCTGATCAACAAAATGCATTACACTTTAAGGCTAGTAAGCAACCTACTTAGCTATCCTACTTGGTTATTTGGGATCGATTTGGGTCATGTGGACCCCAAAATGCCACATTTGTTCCTGCGTACCGGATGCAACTACTGAAATAGCGCCATCGGGCCCTGCAGGATATTCGCCGGAGATAATTTGCTCAACCCGAAAATAAGGTCCTGCATCTGAAAAATGGTTCCTGCATATGACCAGCAGCAGCAAGCTAAATCATACGGTGTAATATAATGTTCTAAAGGTTACGTTCCAGTTCACTTGTCCACTTCAATACTCTGCCTGTTTCAAATTACTTGCCCTCCAAATATACTGAAATTAACTATGGGCGGATGATGTGACACTACCTATCGCCCGTATAACCGAGACAGTGTAAACAGAGCAGGGTATGCTCAAAGGAAGTCTTCCCTCCCTGCGAAGCTTAGCTTCCGCCATATGCACGACCTTGTAGTTGTTCTCCCCTCGCTCTCGAACGCAGGACTCCATTTCTCACTGTAGCGAGAGCAAAATGTTGTTCAGGGTCCCGTCCGGCAACTCCAAGTACGTAACGGGCGTACCCAAGTACCCTAAATGGTTAAGCCAACATCACTATGACGTCACGGTAATGACGTCACGGATAGGTACCACATATATGGTACAAAGACCTCAGAGCCTCCCAATAGGGTAACATCTAGGGTACTTTATAGGTGACTAATAGTTAGTATGTAGACGCTTAAAAAAAGGTCACCTATAAATATATTCAGTCTTAATTCTACCTAATTTGGTAACAGCCCCTCAGACCAGGGACTTGTGAACTGCCGTTCACTGAGAGTTTGTATACTCTCCGGAAGCTCCGCATCCTGTGCGCAAGGTGTTTTAAGCCCCGTCTCACAGTATGCATCGGTCGCAACGTCCGCTAGCTCTGTTAAGGTGCGCGGTGAGCGCAGTTGTTGCCCGGCTTGGATAGCGTTAAACGCTCCGAGGTCCAAGCCATTCATGTCAGGGTTGTTTGGTGGCAGAAACGTTAGCGTTACATTAAGGCCAAACACATTAACTGCGGCGCCAAACGCTGGGTCCTTAGGGGCGATATGGGGGAAGCATTATCTTGCTGAATCGTGATGTTCGCCCCTATTCCTCCCCCCGGGCATTTAGACTGAATCGCCGGCAGTAATTTGTCGATGAGCATCTCACGGTAGTTCTCTTTCGTAGCTGTAACGGCCTTCAATATAGGCGTTCCTGCAGGCCGGTTCGACTGACCCTCTGCGCTAGCGTTTGCTCCACAAACGGCCATGCCCCCAATTTCCCGTCCAAAATACAGACGCTAGCCTCATTGTATCGAGGGCAGGCCACCGTCGCGAGCACCATCACTTCTTGATGTGGCGCTTGCTTACGAGCCGGTTCGGGCCCGTCGTGCAGCATTATAAAACGTCGCTTCAGAACCGTTTAGGTAGAAGTACTTCGCACCCACGTGGATCACGTCCGCTGCACGAATCGTCGTCCGTCGCTGAAGGTAACATGGCGGAGCCTCCGAAGGGTGGACGACAGGTCCCGAGTCAGTCGACGGGAGCGATGTTTCATCGACGGCGCTTCGTATATGCCGCGTAGGTCTAAGTGCACCGCCACAGGTGCGCAATCGTCCTCTGATGGACGTCGAAGATACCCGTCACCTTCTTCATGGACCAGTGTGCTGGCTTACTCGTATGCTCGCGTGCTAGAACCGCACTCAACGCCTCCTGGCGCTCCTTCGGTGTAAGCTCTCTCTTTTTGCGCTGATTGGCCGTCATGCTAGCGCTTGTGGGAAGGTTTTCCGCGGTCAAATTGGTTATGAGAGAAAATGGGAGACATATTGGTTGACCTCCCGCTTTCCAGGTGCCAAAAGAACTTTCGTGGCCATCCAGGCGGCAATACGGATCCCCCAATGGAGCCCTGCACGCATTCAAACGGCGCCACCACCAGCTCTCTTTTTTAGGCCAATCAGTGACGTTTCCGTGCAATAATAATTATTCAAGCGGACTGAACTATATTAAGCAAATGTGTTTGCTTTATGCGTGGCGACGCCAGCGTCATTATCCATTGTGAGCCAAACTGTTTCCCGTTGCCCCCGATGGGGCGCTGTCGAAGTCGGGCTCTAGGTGGGCGAGGCCGGCAGCCGAGCTCCTATTGACGCGAGGTTGAACCCAATGGCGAGAAGCTGGAAGTCAATAAATTTCTTAAAGCCAATGGCATACCCGCTACGCTAACAAAGTATTATGGGCACCTGACTCAACAGAAACAAGATAATCAACAAACGAAAACGAATATACGAGTGGATTTAGCAACGGGGGTACATTGAATCGGTTTGTGATACATCTACTGACGTCGCTGTTAAGGTTGTCCGTCCTGTGGGAACAGCCACGACCGTCTCAGCTGCTGGTGAGGAATCTTTAGTGTAGCGTGTGTTCCTGTTTCGCGTCAAAATGCGTGATATTTGTCAATACATTATCCAAATAGGTTTATCGATTTTTCAGTAGTATGTATTATTACAGTTTTGCAAAGATGCAAACAACGTTTTCTGTCAAATACGATCTGCAGGTTTATAAATGATTAATGCAATCGGAAGCTGAAGAGGAGGCAGTGGCTCCTGAAAATGAGGATGTCGAAGAATATAAGCGCCTTGACGCAGTAGTCGACACAATCAGCGAGTCAGAGGATATCATTGACAGGTACATAATCGATACAGATCCTGAGTAAAAAATACATGCGTATACTTTCAGAATTTGTATATGCTGCATAATTAGATTTATCCGAAATAATGGAGCTTTTCTTGTTGTATGAAAATTGAGCTGTCCGCCTCAACAAATGTTATACAGTACTTAAGTAGTATGCCGTATACTCTCCAAAACATTAGAACAGAATTATGCTGCCTTCCAGTCACCTGAATTGGAATGTACTATTGAGCCATTATTGACCGCTGATGCGGGTTAAGCTCGCTGCATTAGCATTAGTCTCCTTTCTTAAGCTCCAGTTTTTTCTTAGGCACTAGCATGTACTTCAACGGCTACAAGTATATCGTGAACACGAAACATGGGTCCACGAGACATTACCAGTGCTCAATGCATCGCTCTACTTCCTGCAGAGGCAAGATCAATGTCAAGGTCCTCGATGAAAGTGGAACTGAAGTGCGTGAGATGGCGAGCACATATGCAAGGATGAGACCGTCGCGTCGCTTCGTGGCTGCATCGAAGAGATGAAGAAATTGCTAGAGGTCGAGACCAATAGCCCGCTAACCATCATCCCCGGGTGGCCTTGGGACCGCGTGCCGCGTCAGCTCATCGCCAAGTACTCAGGCCAAAGCGTGAAGCCCATTAAGTAAGACAAGACCATCAACTTCATCAACTACGTCTGCAAGCAAGCTGCTGGCGGCGACGTGTATCGTCAAATCGAGACGTTTCTGACGGTCGCAATGTCCGAGACGGACGATCGCTCGTTCATGCAGTTCAACCGGTTCTACGACAATGGCGGCAAGAGACAGCGCATAATCGGCATGGGCCATCCGGATCTGATCCGACTGCTAAGGTACCCTGGCGCGTGTTTTTTTTATCGACGCGACCTACAGCATTACATAAAAACAATTTCTGCAGACGCTGATCGTCATTGCACGACCCCACGTACGGCATGTACATCACAAGTGTTGCTGGCCCGGTTGGAGGTCAAGGATGGGTGGACGTACTGGCATGCATTGCACTGGGTATGCGTACTGGGAAAGATGCGTACGGCGCCGGGCAGCGTCACGTGCGAGTTCGATGCAACCCCCGTCAAAGGTGTACGCTATTAATTTCCAACTACGCCTGTAATTGGCTGTTTATTCCATTGGAAACAAGCGATTCGCCGAACAATTAACGGCCTTCGAAGTTTAGCCAATCAGATCGCAAAATGTTATTTCTCCTGGCATCCTGGACGCCCTGACGGTTATTGCGATTGACGAGACCAAGTTCAAGGGAACCCCGTACGTAATGTCCCTGGCCTACAAGAAGGGAATCGCCCTCCTGTGGACGCCGTTTGAACGTACTTCACGCGAACCTGGATGGTCATGTATCTGTTATCGCTGTGGAACGGCCACGCCTACGCCGCCAAGGAGATACAAACCCGGACCAACAACCCCTAGAGACCTATAACCGCCGGGTAAATCAAGCTATCGGTTCGCATCCGATGCTGATTTCTTCATCGAGAAAGCAAAGGAAGAAGCGGGTCGTTTTCTGCAGATAATGGACGATACCTAGCTGAATCGCCGCCCGGCACCCCCTCACGCCGAACCTGTCGCGCCGGCGATTCCGGCAGCGTATACACAGCATTAGAATACCAAAGCGCTGCAAATTCAAGGCAGGTAATAAGTACGATCAGTTTTGTCGAGGAAATACACTGCGATTTTTCCTTATGGAAATATGTTGTCCTAATATATCCTGCAGCAAGTCTTACAAAACCATCGAGCTCAACGACCTTTAATGTGTCCTGCAAGAAGTCCTTAATCATGCGAACTGGCCCTGCAGATGGTCCTGCACTTGCAGGACATTATGTTTGATGCAGGACGGATTTTCTGACTACATTGATTCGTTCCATTCGCCAGACGCTCCTACTTAATTCCCGGTAGATACTGAGCGTTGTACTCAGGGCTGACGATTAGTGTGTGTGGTGTAGTGAACGCCGGACGAAATGGTTCACACATCGCACTTAAGCAGCGACCACGGTACTGCACGCTGAGTACGAAGTCAGCTAGCAACTCGGCTACTCGACTGGATGAATTCAGCCGGTCGCTGAGTTTGGGTGGTTACATTGAGATCTTTGCGAAGGGTCGGTCGAGCTCTGAGCGCACTTCATTTCACTTGATATTTGTATAGGAACATAGTTAACAATATGAGGAGCCCCTTGGGGGCTCCCGGAAGATAAATAATAACAGAGTAACTCTTTCTAAGCCCAAGACAAGTGTACACTATCTGGTAAGTCCCGCACGGGCTGGCTTGTTGTTACCGCTGACACCCGAGAGGCATAGCTTGTAGGTGTTGACTGGCAGCGCCAAGAGAACTAGGTCGGCCCGGGGAAGGGCGTGTCTCGCCAAGCGCGAAGGAACAAGTCGTGTCGAACTCGGCGGGCCGGTACGCCGTACAGCTCGGGTGCCGTAACACTTCTAGCCGAGAAGCCTTTGCTCTCGGCGACCTGTCGAAGCGCTAACGTGCCGTCGTCCGCTCTTTAGCGGAAGACACAGGATATCTAAGCCAGAGGCAGTCAGATTAGCTGACCTCTGTGTATTGACTGGCTTGGGGCACTTGGTCTCGGCGGAAGCGAGACACCACTGTCCCGGAAGGGTCGAACCGCTAGGGGCAACCCGGCGCAGGCCAACAGGGGCCGACTAGCTCGGCTATTGTTGTGAATCTTGCATAAGTAACCACATCTGACGATTTTGTGTTTGCTGCAATACCACAGTTGCAAAACAGGCAAATCTATTTGAGCTGTTTAACCGTTGTAGACGGGAGTATTAATCTGACAAAATCGGCGGCATTGCAGTTTTGAAAAACATGTGGTCACATTCGTAATAAATGAATTTGTGATGGCCCTGATTGCAAACTGTTTTTTTTTCGCGCAGGTTCCAAAGCAGACTTCAACATTCAATACGCATTCCGCACATGATGCACGCTTGTGGTGAGCTCGGGCTGCGCGTACGAAAGGCAACCACGAGAAGTTAATATGTTGCTATCGATGCAGATACAATCGGAAGAGGGGAGGGGCGAGATCTGTTGTGTGGGATAATTTTGCAGGGGAGAAGAATGTGGAGTGCAAAATGCAAACGTGTTTAAACGCGAGGTGGAAAAGCTGGATCGCCATATACTTCAGCATTGCCCCCACTTGTCGTCAAGGAAGAGAAGTGAGTACATCGACGCAGCTGCCCAACTTAACTTTCGCAAGTGCAGTCGAGTCAGCATCGAATCTAGATGGTGACTATGAACCAAGAGGAGTTGAAAACGTTTATCCGAACTACATATACATCTGTGGATTGTCGTTACGCACTGTGGAAACGCAAGGATCCCAGACGTTCGCACGGAAGGGCCATCATGGCAGGGGTTCGGATCATCGGCCATTTCAATGGTACATGTAACGACGGAAAAATCCGTCGACAAATGTGCCGAAGTTTTCATACAAGGTTAAGTTAATGGTAGAAAAGGGACGGCGGGTTTTTCCGTCGTGCATTGTATCACTAATCCTGATACCATCATAACCCACAGACGAGGCCAGTATCGGATGATCTTGATCCAGTCCTGGGACCATTTGATACAGATACATTGAAACACAAGCTGGAGATATTTCTGCTTATAATATGCTTATACGTGTATTAGATGTGTCCTGACTTCTGTCGTTGCCGACGACTACGTTTCTTTCAGTAGCGTCATATACTCGCGCCAATTTGACTTCATCAAGCACGTCATTTCCGCCCGACTATCGTCCAAGTGAGTGCGCAACTCGTTCACTACAAAGTCACTCACGCCGAAAATCGCTCTTGAGCTGCTGTTGACAACGGTTTCCCGGATACATTTTTGCTGAGACCGCAAGTGAAGGGTAGTTTGTTCTCCAGGGTCGAAGCCACACAAGGACATGAACTCCGCGATACAGGCGAAGCGCTTTGTATTTTCCACCCTTCGCTGCCCATGACCACTCGACAGACAAGTTCGTCCATTGATCCACGCGTTCCTTGCTTATACAACAAGGTCATAGTAAGTGACCTGAACCTCGTAGCTTTGCGAAGGCTCGATATCGAGTATGCGAGTTGATAGGCTGTTCGCTGCGGAACGTTCTGTACCCAATTTTGGAGTGATTCTACGCCGCAGTCTATATTCGATTCTGTGACTATCTCCCGCGCCTTTATTCTCTTGTAAATGACATCATGCTCCAACATATGTTCGCGTTCAGCGCGTTTAAGTACTGCAGGATCGCTTACAGTGGTTGTTGCTTTTGAACTAAAAGTACTTTGCGAAAGTATAGACATTTGTACACACTGCGACGGTAAGTCATACTGCATATCCAATGCGTGTTTTGGCATCGATTTCAATATTAACAGCGGGAAGATGGTACAGGCCTTTGAGCTGCTTAAGCTTCGCCAGTCGTAGTGGCGAGTTGAGAAACGTCGCTAAGTCTCGCAACTTTTGAATGATTCGGATACCGTCCCTACATTCACCTCGTGGTGTCGCAACATCCCATCCGTCATTTTCTGTGTTTTCTTTCAGTCCAAGTAGACACAAACTCAGCAAGTGCATTAGGCAGTCCACTTGGTTGGTATTGCTGAAGTGGTCGGACACGTTTCGGGCATCCGGGTTGTGCCGCTCACTATGAAACGCGATAAATGATCAATATCAATGCCATATCGCGATTGAACACGAGAAGTGATCAGACCAGCAACGGCAGCTGCATGGTCATGTGGGCTTGGCGTTGCTAATAGTGAAAAGAACCTAACAATACGCCAATTAGAATCAATAAAGATGATTGTGATTCCACATTCGTCATAAGTCGCGCAGCACAGCAAGAAATGGCTGCTTGAGCGACGATTCAAAGTCGCGCTGTAACGTCCGTGTTACACGCTCAACGGAGCAGCCGAAATCCCCCTCTGTGTAAGTGTAGAAAGTCTCGCGAGCAGGTAGCGCTAGACGGTGTCGATTTGATAAACGTCGGAGGATATGGTGAAATTCATCATGTTTGAGAACCGTGCATGGTAGCCCTGACGATAACAACACCACCTCGCTGATAATATGTTCACTTCATTTGGACTGATAGTCATGAGCTCGTGTAATGTGCTCTGGTTCTTTGTTTTAGCGCAGTATCTTGTGGGGCTGTGACTCTAGCAGTCTGAACTTCAATCCTTCTCGGTATGTCGCATTTCCGTTCTTTTGGAGACTTCAATACAAAACGGAGAGTCCGTATGGAGTCGCAGCAAAGTCCTTTTGCGCGTTCGAAAAATTGTTCTGCCGCATAAGACATGTGTTCCAGGCTGTCGATGACGTAACGGAATTTACACATTTGCCAGCACATATAAGGCAAATGTGCGTGAAGGGATAACCAGGTTTCAGAGGGTCAGGGAACCCTTTAACCAGCTTATGGACAAAGCTTAAAACCAATGTGAACACGTTTTGGCTGACGAGCTCCACCACAGCAGGAATACCATGGCTATCAAGCGATACCTCTTCATCAGACTCGTCCCTTGAACACGGGATAGGGTCTTCGACGCACCGGATGGAGCGACCTCCGATGTGATGGCTGTGTTAGGCTCTTATCGGGAAGTGATGTTCAACCAAACAATCGACACGCACACCATTTTATCTTGAGACCGTAGAATATGTAACCTCTAAGCCCAAAATGCGAAAGCACTCTGTGTAGAGTATCAGCTACCGGAATCACCTGGGTATCATTTGACCCCTTCTACATCGCTGATACTGATCCTTCGGCTCAGTTGGATTGGTCCAGATCCGCTACCCTACTTAGTGATGCTGGATCATGATATTGACGCGTATCTGCACCTAATCTCAACCCCTGATCCTGGGCTTAAGATGACATCACACCGGTGGTCTGTCGGCGCCTGCTCGACGAAGCGCTTGGTGATGAGATGAATTCTTGTGCAAGATTTGCGAGACGTTGCGTTCGTCGTGTTAGTAAATCACGTACATCCGTGAGTAATTGCAAGAAATTGACTTTCGCGCTGTTCGGGCGATATATGAGGCCCAAGGGTGGAAACTTGTCGCGACGGAGGATAATTTACAAAGTGGAGATGATATTGAAAGTATAATTCTTGACGTGATGAACGAGGTAAAGACAACTGTTGGTAAAGTCGCATTCGTCACGGGCGTAATTACGGACAATGCAAAAGTCATGCAGCTGTATAGGAGATTCTGGAGACGGAGAGAGGCTCATATGCGCCGGCTATGGAGCACAAACGATGGATCTACTACTGCAATGCTTAGATAAATTGCAACCAGTAAACATTTTGATGGAGGAGTGGCAACATTGATCCTTGGTTCCAAACTTCTGTGTGAAAGATTTGAATGGAACTAAAAGCAGTTGTTCAGCGCCAATTGGGCAAATACTTTTTTAACCAGACCCCCACGTTCCTGTTGTAACACGACGGTATTCGGTGACAGCTGCATCGTCGGCGTCATCGAAAGATGCGCTTACGCTTGTGTAGCAGGACAGCGACTATGTTGCCCAATACAAGCCCAAAACACAAGGCCAAGCGCAAGGGTAACCGAGCTGCTGGCAAAAAAAGCGAGGAGATGACTAACCGGAGTCGCTGACAGATAGCGAAATTTCGGGCGCATTCTAAAGGACTATTAGTTTTGGGTGCGCAGAAGTCAAGTATGAATACATTGGCTCTTACTATAAAAATGCCTTTTGGAGACGGAGAGGTCTAGCTATTTTGACTCAGACTGTATTACTATTTTAGCCTTTTTTAGTACAGTATGTTGAGGGGTTCATAATGGTTTTAACTCCATATTTCTAATTGCAAATTGACAGTAATTTGGCAGCTGTTATCCTTTTCATTTTGAATACTACCGAACAGAATAATAAAACAAACGAACCCATCAAAATATCTGACGGGTACGATTTTTTTAGGTACGATATTACTCTGTGAAAGAATACAAATATTTGGAAGATTACTGGTGTTGTGTACCAGTATAGGACAATTCATGAACCGATTGGGCACCGGTACCAGTATCTCCGAGATCGACTAATAAAACTGTTTGTCGTAGTCTTAACAAGATATTCCCCTTCGCCGATATATATATAGTTTCTTATTTTTAACACGGTATACCGGTGCGGAAAGTGTGGTAGTTTCGAAAAAAAGAACGCCGCAACCTCAAATCCAACTACGAGACTCATATGGTCATTGCTTAAGCCTATGATCAATCGCTACGAAGTGTAGTGCCGACATATGTTCATGATCCAGGTCGTTGAAAAACTTATCTCCTGTAGAATGAGCCGTTTTGAGGTCAGAGTGTCACTTCGGAGCGAATGCCACTATGTGAGCTAGTCTATGCGCTTTTGTTTCATTACATCTTCTTATTTGCGGGTTTCGTTTGCCACAAACCCCACACTGTAAGCTATATTATGACGTGTTACAGATTTGGACGGAAAGATACGACAGACGCAAAACAATGACACATTGGATTTTTGTTGGACGCGCCAATACAACAATTTTAGCCAATGAGGTCGCAAGGTTGCGTGGCTCTAAAGTTCACTCAAAGTTAGACGTGAAATGGAGGACGCCGCGGAGGAAAGCGCTACTGCGCGCTTTCGGCAATGGAGTGTGGGTGATGATGGGACGCAGAGCGGTGATTCAGACGATGTCGTTGATGAGGTCGATGGTAGCGACAACCGCGTGAAAGTTCGAGACCGTCGAAATGCATATCCCAACGCCCTGAAGATGATGGTGCTGGACAATTTTAGCGCCGGTCTAAGCATCACTGAAGCTGCAAGAATTCACGGCATCAAGTCGCGGACTGCTGTGCACGGTTAGACAAAGCAAGAAGCCAATAGAGGAGCCCGTAACAACAAAAAGAAGTCTAAATGCAGCGTTGGTGGTCAAGGGAGGGTAAACCTTTTTCCGATTGTGATGAAATAGTGCAACGGATTAAACAGATGCGTCGAGACGACTTCCTGTTGAAGACGTCGCACGTGTTAGTGTTCATGAAGGAGGCGTACTGTGAATTCACGGCGGCGTACGTCACCGAAACAAGGAAGATAGCCTAGGCCGCATGATACGGCGGATAAATCACAAGCATTGGTTCTCTTTTCGCCACCCCACGTAATCAATTCTGTCGACGCAGGACCTCGCGACAGAGCAGCGCAAGTTTTCCTGTGGCGTCGGGGCCCAAGTGAACGCCTCGTACGCTAGGTCTTGCATATTCAATGCTGATGAGACGGCGGCCCTCTACGACGACACCCCCACTAGCATCATCAGCGAGAGAGAGACCAAAAAAGGCGTGAAGATCAAGGGCCGTACGCGCTCGGAGCGAGCGAGCGTTTTGTTGATAGTGTCCACCTCGGGTCAGAAGCTGCGACCCATCATCATTTTCAAGGGGCAGCCTGGAGGCTTGGTGGAGAAGAAGGTGTAGAATATCTCGAGCAAGGTGGTGACGACGGTGCAAACAAATGCGTGGATGGATGCTCGAGTATGGAGAGAAGTCTTTGCGGAGGAGGCATGGGGTGGCTTTGTAAGTGACGTGCAGCCTGGCCCGCTTGCTCTCTACGTCGATAATCACAAGTGCCACATGAGCACAGAATCGCAGGAAGCGTTGGCAGCATGGGGCACGGAGGTGGTGGTGCTGCCGAAGAACACCACTTCTGTCCTCCAACCACTGGACGTTGGAGTCATGGAACCATTCAAGCAGATGCTCCGCGCGATCACGCTTTCCTACTAGCTCAGCGCTGTGGGAGCCTCAAGCAGCACCTATCACTACGCGAGCGATTGCTGAAGCTACAGAAGCTGTCGGCCCCGGAGAAGCGCAAACGGCTTGTGGACCGCGTCGTCAAAGCGTGGGATGCAGTTAGTGAGAGCAGCGCTAAGAGGGCTTGGCAAAAAGCAGATATGTATAGACTCACCAGATAGGGAGGGGGACGTCAGCAGGTGCACCTACTGCCTTGGAACCCGGCACCAAACTCACCCTTTCAGGCGATTAGCTTTGCAGTTGTGGGAATTGAACCCTCGTCACTTGAATATAAACTGAGGTCGCAAACCGGTTGAGCCCCAGAGCGATGTTTTGTTGGTACCAAAGTTGTTTTTCCTATGCGTTCTAAAATTTAGTCTTCGAGTTCTGATTGATTAAATATCAAGGTTGGCTACAAATGTCACGCTTTTGCGTCCACACCTTTCACTATACAATAGAAAAACCTAGAGCGCCACATCTTTCCGTCCAAATATGTAAAGTGAGGTCAATTTCGATTACCGCTTATTCGTCAAAACAAAGTCAGTTAGTAACCAATCACGATGATAAGCCATAACCATCGTCTTGCACTTAGATTTTGTTTTTGTCCACAGACCATATATTCCCTTGCTATGTGTGTGTTCTGTATCTTGAAGATAATTACGCCTGAAGCAACATACGGTACCAAATATCAAACGTTAGTAATGCGAATAATTGAACAAAGTGATTACTTCTCTGTCCCACCAAATTATGGACAGTTTGATTTTTTTTGTGTACTACACGAAATAGTTATAAGAATCCTATTGGCTAATATTGTTAGGGGTTCGTCGACCGTAAAACGGTTGGCAGCTACCACTAATTCGCTGCAGGCCTCACAACGCAAAAGGAACAAGATGGCGAGGACACTTGGCGCCAAGGCCATCACGCCGGCAAGCGCGTCGCGGTGGTGGTCTTCCTATCCAAGCTCAGAAAGGAAGGCCGCCTCCGCTACGGCACAGTCGCGCGTGCCGAGAAGGCGTTTGGGCTCAGTCGCGCCGCCATCGAGGCCATGTGGGGCCTGTGTGACGACGCGACCGCTCTCGTGCAGCCGGGTCGGTCGTACCCGCCCAGGAAGACCCGGCTGAGCTCCGAGGAGATGGAGGCTGGAACAACTAAATGGCGAGCCAACCACCACGTTCGACTGATTGCAACATACTGGATTTGGGAATTTTAATGCGATTCAATCCATACAGTATCGGCAGCCTACGAACCAGATCGATGGGCTGATTGCAGCAGTAGAGACTGCATTTAATAGCATAAATATAAATATCAAACCATAGAAAAATATAATAATCTTGTGGTTTGGCGTATTTCGCCAATAACAACCGATAAATCCCCACCTGAACAGACGCCTAATAGAGACTATTCGGCACGTTTCTGACTGTGGTGCTATTGAGAGATGGGTCAATACATCAGGGAGATGGCGCCGTAAAAGATTGGTTGAATACCGCTAAATTTCTTGAGCATTACGAAATAAAACCCTTTTTCCTCTTGCAAAGCGCGGATTCCGTCAATGTTATTTACTTGCATGACGCCGTTATGAATAACTAAGAAACGGAGCAATGACCGCGCTATGACAAGGTATCCAACGTGGGAGCCCCAGTCTTTTACGTGTTAGTGTAGCTATAACTAGACCAAATTACATGAATGTCTATAATTTGGTGGGACAGAGAAGTATGTCAGAGCTGAGACGTGTTGTATCCAGCAAAGAGTTAAGTGTGGAAATGGCAATCATTTCTAAGTGATTATGATGAACCTCACCTTCGCAACAAGGTTTTAATCAGGGATGCCATCTTAAACACACCGCGTCGTTCCGGCTATATGTGCAGTAATCTTGTCGGCCCGACGGAATGACTACCCGCTAGCCAATCCCATTTAAATACCGATCGGCTTCAGATTTGACGTTGCCGTTGTTTTCGACGAATCCGGTCTAGTGCATTACCCCTGGACACGTGCATTTGTGCGACCTCGATGTTCGTTGTGACAGGCTGCGGTAACTAAGGTGCTCACTCGTGCGCGAGAGAGAAATAAATTATCCAGATGCATATCATACGCTAGTCGCCGGCGCTGGACCACCCCGTCCTGCGGCTACGTGGCCTCACACCAGCACGTCTTGGTTTGAAGGGCTGCAGTTTATACTCGAGTGTCCAAGATTCTTGCTACAGAGAATTTCTCATCCGGAACAAGTATCATGTATGCATGTTGTCGCTTTATTTACACCTAGTACAATGTCTGTTCAGTGATCGAATGGTTGTAACAAACTTATGTTGTGCCGAACGTTTCCAAAACTAAGACAATGAATCTTTTTCTAGCCATAATCGGGCACATACAGCAAAATATTTTTTCCGCAGCAAAACCCAATAGCTCCATGGTGTGCTAGATGCGTCCCCATGAACTCGAGTGCTACATTTTATTATAGTTGCATTTCCTCTTTTGCTGGCACTACCACTACCTACTCCTCGAGGCTTCACAAGTGATATGCAGCTTCGCTACGCCATTATATTGGCTTAGTAACCACTCAGGCCTCTGCCGTGTCCAATGCGTCGTCGAAAAGCGGTCCGAATGGGTGGTACCCCTGCACAGAGTGCACCTTCCCGGACGAAGGTAACTCTACTGGTCGAGACACACAGTATGCTGTGTACAGTGCACAATTATGCTACCCTGGAATTTGCGAGACTCCGGAGGGCGTGAACCCAAATATCGACATCTTTGTTAAGCGTTTACCAGCTTCAGAGAAAACCCTGACACTGCCTCCAACGTGTGGATTCTTCAGGGTGGTCCTGGTTCCTCGTCCACCACCCGTAAGTATTGTTGGTCTTCGTCTGCATTAGCTGCAGCCATTTGCTAACGCGTTTTCATTTTATCTTGGTTTTGAATTCTTCCTGGTTACTGGCGTACCGTAGTGGAGACCTCGATGGCGACTCTACACGCACAGCAGAAAGGGGCAGTAAGTGTCTACACGATGGATCACCGCGGCACGGGACGAAGCACCTTGCTTGATTATGTCGCAGCGCAGGTAACAACCACAAGATCCCCTTGGGGCAGCGAAATTGACCCGTCGGAAGTGCCCGCATGTGCCCGAAGATTTGCAAATCGAATTTGGTGACATGGCGTCTTTCTCCGTGACGACGGCAGCTACCGATGTTGAAACTCTCATCCCTACGTACACGAACGGTGGTGGAGCCATTGTATATGGTGTGAGTTATGGCACAATTCTAGTGGAAAGGCTCATGCACCTCGCTCTCCCACACTGACTGGATATGTGCTAGACGGCATCGTTACAACCCTGCCGCACCGGCTGACAAGTGTTTCTACGCGACTAATTGGGACATTAACTCTCGTGAGGTGGGGGATGCTTTCCTGGCACTTTGTGCCAACAACAGCAGCTACGCGGACTGTTTTCAGTCCAGCGGTCTCAATAACACCCTTCAAAGTGTTATTGAACAATCTGACAAGGATCCAAACTCGACCTGTGCTGCGCTGGTTAACAGCGCAGGAGAAGGCACCAATAACTCTCCATCGGTTGTTTTACGATCCGCTCTGGGTAGCGCTTTGATAGATTCGTTTGCACGGACATTGATCCCAGCAGTGGTTTATCGTCTCGAACAATGCGCTCCGAAGGACAAGGATGTTTTGACCCAATTCCTTACGACTGTCAGGGAAAATGCTAAAGCCAAAACCCAAGACAGTGCGTTCGAATCGACACTGCTCTATAGCCTCATTGTGTATTCTGAGATGATGGAGTCCCCATTGCAGCCCATATCCGAGTTGAAAGCCCGATTCACGGACGCAAAAAATGAGCAATGGAGGAGGGTATTTCGCAGTGGGACCACAATACTGTGCTTCTCGAAAGAAAAGTCGGCTTCATGTGACGAGTTCAACGTTAGTACTTATGCCGCCAATGGATCGTATACCAACGTGATCAAAAATACTGGAGCAAAACGGCTACGATTCCAAGCCAAGCGAGTGTTCTACTGCTGAGTAACAAATTGGACCCTCAGACCCCTAACAAATACGCCGACTCCTTGCTGGATATACTTGATGGTGGGAAGAAGGAGTTGATTGCCTTCGAGTATGCTACCCATGGCACCGTGATGACGACATAGATGGTTGCAGGCGACCCCTGGAGTGAAACCTGCGGGATGAAGGTGCTGGCATCGTACGTGCGCAATGACGGGGATCTCGAGCGCTTGGATAAAGAGTGTGTGAACGAAATGCCAGCGTTTAACCTGAACACGCTGGAGGATTATCTGAACAGCTTTTCGGTACCGACAACGCCTACGACGGCGTGTACAATTCGAGTTTAGTTTACTCTTCGTAGGCAGAAGGTCGCCTACATTGCCAACTACAAATAACTTTTTAAAGGGAAATAGATATCAGGGTAGAACTTGTTGACTTCAACAAGACCACGACAGTCTCAGTTGCATGCAGAACAATCAAATGATAGATATGTCAGCTTCTTATCGCATTATATGTTATTTGCTTCTCTCTTCCTTACTTGGCAGCTGAAAATGTTAAATTGAGAAAAATTCTGCAACAACAAATACGTTCATTTCAGGCACACTACTCTTAAATCCTTTTCGTGTTATAATAGCGGACTTGCCTCATAGCCAAAGACCACAGGTGTTTTCGGATAACGTCGCCTTTACATGGTCATCCCGGTTGCGTGTTTTGCAGTGGCAAACATGGCTATTCCAACTCTGTCAACGCATCGCAAGTCTCAATCTTATATATGACAGATCGCGTCTGATGTGCATATCTTTTGAAGATACATTCTGGGCGTATTTATTTCAAAATGATCTGAATATCAATTATTTCAGGAAATGGTTCATGAGTTTTCTATTTTCGGTATCGATTATTTTCGGACATGAAGAGTCAGAATGTAGCGACCGCTCTATTGTTTGTTTCCTCTCCTAGCATGAGCAAAGGCTCTGCCTGCCTGTATGGCTTGCCAAAGATCCTCTTGTAAGCCAAGCGGCGCTGCTCGGAATGACCCTCGACGAATGCACGTAGCTGGGTCAGTTTATGGTTAGAAGTTGCAGCACCAGAATTAAGAGCGATAATAATCTTGAGGCAACCAACGGTTTGAAGTCTCGCCTATTCCATAAGCGCAAATCAAGGCCATCATCACCACCGCCCGAGCTATTTGTGGACATTATCGTTATCGTTCTTTCCGAAGTAATGGACGACATGAGTTTGGTAGTCCAGTGGCACAGCATCGTCTCACCACTAGAATCGGCGGGGTGGCACAAACATAGTCATTACTTATCCAGGACTCGATCTTTGCTGAATTGGAGGCGTGAAACGGTGATCTCGTGGTAAGCCGCTATTATTTTTATTTTTGTTTAGAAAAAGCTCGCACCGTCATTGCGATCTTCGGCTGTGTGGACATCATCGAGCATGCAATTATCTGCGGAACTGTGGTATCCTGTAAGATCTTAATGCAGTAGTACATCGTTGGATTATGCTTTTTTGCCTTTTTCTGTGCAATGTTTGCGCTGATTTCCTATAAAACCTCGTTTCTAATGGAGGTTATTTAGGTGGTATATACCTGATGATGCTCGAAAATATATGTTGTACAGTACCTCTTCGTGCCTTTCTCTTCGTGTCTTTCACCAGTGAGCGAGCCACGATGCGTGCATGTGGCAGCGCGCTAGCGGTAGTCACGAGCTCCATGGCCGTTCCCTCAGCACCAGCTGCGTCTACAGGAAATGAGACGCCTGGTTCTTCTGACGAAACGCTGTCAACGCGCTCAGAGCTCGAGGCGGGACCTGCCACCGTCAAAAAGAGGACGCGGCGGCCAGCGAAGAATCGCGAGCCGAAGCCCAAGAAACCCAAGATCCGCACGTACATCCGTCGGAGAGTGGGTGATGCTGCGTCATCCTTACAGTCATTGGATAAATTACTGATTTATGTGTGTATGTGTCTGATGCAGACGGAGATCGAGGAGCGGACGGACGAGATGAATAGGCTGAAGAAGCAGATGGAGTACTACGAGTGCCGGAACGAGATTCTCAAGCATCGTGAAGCGCTTGTCGAGAAGAAGATGGTGAACAAGACGATGCGCAACGCGCTTCACGCACAGAGACTGTCGTTCGCCAGCACCATGTCCATGATCATGCAGTTTTTCGTGCGTTCCAGAAACCTTTTTCTTAGGTTGTGCTCAGGTTCTAATTTGCTTTTGTGTCGTTTACAGCGCAACTCGTCGACGGAACCATTCGACTTGCCCGCACGACTGAGTAAAGATCCGTTTGAGCGACAGGCCGCTCTGCTGAGAATGAAGCATGATCGACTACAAGTAGGCCACCAGTTCATGCTGCAACGACAGCATTATCTATCGACGGCGGAATTCTGTGACCAAAAGAAGTTCGAGGCGGTGAATGGCGACCTAGTGTCGATGCGATTCGAGATTATGCCCTTGCCAGGAGCTCACAGCGTCAAGAAGATTATCGACGTGCTCCAGTTTTTTGTGTACAATATTGAGATCAGCATTTCTGAAGCCGTGGGCGACATTACCATTCGCGAAAATGACGATGCCAAGCCAGGAAGCCCCGTAGCCCAGCATCGGCTCGTTGCCACTGTAGCTGATATGGTTCAGACGGATACAAACATCGTGGCATTCGCCGAGTACCGACCAGCTGGACCTCCAGGAAGTGGGGAGCAAGAACTTGGACTCATGATCTGCGACACCGTGGACGAAGACGAGTTGTATCCGTATCAACCAGACACTCGAGTACGGCAGGATATGACGCAGATCACTCAAGTCGCTTGGCATCAACAAGAGATTGGGGAACCGATCATTGTCATGACTCGATGGTGGTGCTTGAGGATCCGGAAATCTGAGATTGACTTGCCACCGTTTGTCGTGGAGCGAATCCGCACGGGCGTTGACAAAGTTAGTATAGCCATGTTTGCCACTGCGAAACGCGCAACCGGAATGACCAGATAAAGACCGATCTTTTTATCGTACACATCTATTTGGTATTTGGCTACGCTAACAACCACAAAATAAAATGTGACTCGGTAACTCTTTTGGCTATGATAAAACATGTAATTGGCGCGCTGAGTTTCTTCCTCCTTACAACACTGGAAGCAAGTCCACTCTCCCCACTCCCTATTCCTTGTTCCCTCCAGTAACGATACTTATGGATCTCCCTTTCAAATGCAGGCAAATCGAACAGCGAATAAGCGATAGGCAGCCCCAAGTCTTAGAAGCCTAAATTCGGACCTATCTTCGACGTCGAGTCCATTTATTAAATCGACGGAGAAGAACAAAATTCGTTTATTGGCTGCGTACATAAGAGATCGAGGAGCTAACGAGACGAGATGGAACGTCTGAGAGTTGAATGGCTCATTTTAAGCGCAGGAACGAGTTCTTGGGGAGTGTGAGGCGTAGGACGAGCACGACGTTACCCTGCTACTACCGACTTCTGCGATCGAAAGAGGTTCGAGAAGACCGAATGACGTATCGCTGCGCTTCGTATTACTGACGAGCTGTATTTACAACCTGCGAGATGACCGTCTCCGAAGCCATAGGCGACATATCAGTATGTGAGAATGACGATGCGATACCAGGCAGTCCCGTAGCGTAGCATCGCCTAATGGCTAACACAAACGATCTGAGTATCGGCCAGCAGGACCGCTGGAAAGTTCGTCCAACACGTTTCGAGATATGGAGCAATGCTGTTGGAATCCCAAGTCTTAGTCGAATGAAAACTTCAGTGCTTTCGGTGTAGATGCTACCTAACCTTTCGAGTCGAGGCACTCTTAAGCTCATCCAAGATATTCATGGGCTTTTTCGACACAGTGTCAGAACTGGCGTCTCCACCACCAGCTTTTCGCTTTAATTCATCCAGAAAATTAATAGTTTTCCTTGCTCCTGTGCTGGTATTGGCTTGTTCACTCTCGCTGGACGCTACAACAGCCTCTGCGTTCGATGACTTGAGTTGAAGACGATTCTGTAGCTCGCCAAGAAAGTTAATTTGACCTCCTCCGAATGGTGACGGTAGACGAGGTCCCGTTATCAAACTCTGAACTTTTGGCGACGTGCCAGTCTCCTCTGCCTTTCGGGCTTCCAGTAGTTTCAAAAGTGCCTTGGATTTAGGCTGTACAACCACTCGAGTCTTTGCCACCGTCGTGTCCTCCTCCTTTACGCATTTGTTACGTGTTGATGGCAACGATCGTGGCGTTCTTACGACCTGTTCGTCTTGTTTCCCGGTGTTTTCTTCGGTCTCCTCTGCTTCGGAAGCTGCTGTTTTTCGAGAGATAGTCAACGAACTGCCCTCGTTACCACGCAATGCGCGCTTGGGACTACAGAAATCCTTTTCGAGAAACTGGAGCACTCCGACAGCCACTTGAAGAGACTTGACCCGCTGAAATCCGCGTGAGAGAGGTGGTGCTGTCTGTGAAAGTATCTCGGACGTCACGCTCGGTCCTGTTGCTACAATCGACGGCTTGTCTTCTCGTTGCATTAAGCCTGTAGCCTCCGTCTGTGCTTCATCCAAAGAAGCTTCTCCTGAAACGACCACGTTGGTAGAGAATTCTACTGGTTTGGGGCCTATACTCACCTCTTCAATGACCGCAACTTCGTTCATATCGTGACTGCGTTGCGCGATGGCAGTATCCAGCTCCTGTTTTCGAGCCTCAGCTTCTTCCTCAACCGATAACTTCTTGAACGCTGCACGCTCACGGGGTTGAACATCAATCTCCGCTGGAAATGGGCCACGAATACGCGGTGCATTGCGAGTTTCCGGATCCAGCGCTCGAATCTGCGCGACTTCAGCTTGATACTGCTCGAACGACGGCGTCATGGCAGCCCATGCGCGTTCACCATGCGTCAACTCGCCTTTAAGAGCATCCTTCTCTTTACACAGCACTAAATGCTGTTGCTTGGCCTCTCCACGTAGAGCAATCAGTGTCGTCTTCCCAAATGAACACTGTAAATCCTCGTTACGTGCATCCTCAGCCAGTGCCACATATTCAGCTTTAGCCTGTGGAATGAGCTCCTCGTCCAGTTTCTTCAAGCGCACACGTTTAGCCTCGAGTCTAGCGCGTTGACGCTCGAATTTGTCCAGTCGCGCCTCCATTTCAGCGTCTGTCGGATAGCAGAAGATCGGATTTAGCTGCTGTCGAGCTGTCAGTTCAGGTAGTGGAACCTCTCGACGTGTGCGTTTGACAGGGTCCCACCCAGCTTTAATCGTTTCGTGTTGCTGTTGAGCAGCGAGTTGACGCACATGATCAAGGAACGCCGTCCGCCAGGCATTTTTCCGACCGTCTTTATCAAAGGTAAAAGTATCTGGAAGAACACGTGCGAGTGCTCGAAGCTCTTGAATATCGTATGAGGCGAAATCCATGAAGAAAGGTGCGCTCTCATTAGCGAGAAAGTTTGCGCGAGCGATGTCGTCTTCGTGCATGACCAGCCAATGCAACAAACGGTTCGTCTTCAGATATGTAGCGAGGTCGTACGTGTATAATACGCCTGAACCTGCGCCTTGTGTTCCTTGTTGAGCTCGAGCAATTAACGTCTCAACCGAGAGCTCGGCAATGTCACTGGGGATAAATGTGCGCATCAATGCGATACATTCGTCGTTCTTGTCGCGCTGCGTTGTCTGCCACGCCGCCTCTCGTTCCCGCATCTCATGGAGAAACTCTTTGGCTTGTTCCCGACGTGTTTTCCACATTTCGACGTCGCGCATAGTACGCTCCAGCTCCGTCTCAGTGCGTTTCAAGTCGTGAGCACGACAAGCTGTCACTGTTGCAGCAAGTTGAGCCGCTTGAGAGCACAGAGAAGAGAAGCGTTCACTGCCTTGAGCACATTCCGGGATGGTTTGAAGAGTGGCGAGCAACGAACGCTTCGCCTCAGCCGCTTGGTCGGAAAGTATGAGCGAATGTGACAGGGTTTCAGCAGCGAAAGAGGCACTAAAGCGATCGGTCTCGGACCCAAGCCACTCGAGCAACATTTGAAGCGCTCCTTGCTCCGTCTTAAGTTGCTGCTGCACGCTTAAGATCGTTTCCTTGATACTCTCTAGTCGGCTTATACTTGTTAGCTCCAGCTCGGCAGTTGATGTCATAGCTCCAGTGTCTTGCGTAGCGCGTTGAAGCTCTGCCTCGACACGAGCTGCCAGGAGGTCCTTCTTAGTTTGCACCAGTTCGGCCTGATACGTCGCGGCCGTCGCCTTCAAGTCTGCGACTTGCTGCGCCTGCTTCTCCAGTGCTCGCAGCTTGACAGCCAACGCCACGTTCGCTTTGTCTTCAGTAGCGCAACGCGCGGGCTGCGAGAGTTCCTGCATTTCAAAGCTTAACCGGTCATATCGCTCCTCGCAGGCTGCAAGATGGCGGTCTGCTGCAAGAAAGGCATTTCCCTTTGCGCTCTCAACTTTCCAGTGCAGATCTTCGTCCGAAATCCCCAGCGAGGCCTTGAGTACATTGACCTGTTCTTGGAGTTTTTCCAGTTTATTGTCGCGTCGACTAATTGAAGTTCGAGGACTGCAACTTGAGCCTGGAGATGCCAGACAAGGCCCTGCGTCTGGCCCCCGGACAGGAGATGAAGCAGGTCCAATAGGTGCTACACTAGGTCGTCGACGTGCTCCAGGCCCGCCTGGTGACAGGATGGGAGACGATGTCCGACGAGACACTTGAACGAGGACAGGGTCTGGACGCTCTTGTTGCTGGATAATTGTTGACCAGATTTTCGTCTTTTGCAGCATAGGCGCAGGTGAATGAGGGTATACCAGACTTGCTCTTGTGCTCTTGAGTTGAAACCCGTAATGTTGTTGTTGATTCTGTTGACTAGGTACTAACTGCGAGACCCCACAACGACTTACTGAAGCGTTGATTATACTCCCCCTTGGAGCTGTTGCTGCTGATCCAGCAGAGGCAGGTCGGTCTTGTTTGGTTCTGTAGTCTCTCGCGGGTAATGGTTTTTTGGTAGTAATTGGCTTACGTCGTGGAGCTACAGCCGCTCGACTCTCAATCGTAGAATGCAGCGAATACGTCTTCACGGCCTGCTTTATAGTGGCAGTCGGCGAACGTCCTCCCGGGGGCACATACACAGCACTGCTGCTACGTCGCGGACTTCCTGCTGCTATATATTTCGACTCTGTTCCTTGTATTGAAGCTCTCTTTGTCTCAGCACCAGTCGCTCTAGAGAGTTGTAGAACGCCAGGCTTTACGGGGCGTCTCGATGAAGCACTAATCTCGAGCTTGATGGCCACTCGAGACGACGTCGTATTCGCAGTAGTGCTACCCATCGTCGCTCTCTTTGCAGGAGCTTTCTGCAGTCCGAACTTGCTGTACAGTAGTTTCTTGTGCTCTAGTAGCTCTTGGCCTTCCGCGTACAGACGCAAGCACGCAGCAGCCGCGATGTTGCACGTGGAGGCAGGACGGTGGGTACAAGACGTTGCAGAAGCCACAGAGCCAGACGGTGAAGCTTGTAGGTTCTGCTGGTGAACGCAGGGCCCTCTGCGCTGCATACTCTAGTCAGCTAAGCCCGTAAATGCCTAAGCTGCATCATATGCTATTCTTACGCACTTCAACATCACCTCACATATCACTTATATCAGTGCAAAAGTTTAAAATAATCTCTAGCAGTACTATATCATGGCTACATACTGAGTTCACCCATTAGCAGCGCTCACTTCGAAATGCTACCGTTCCGCCTTGTGTGCGCGCCCTGCGGCGTCGCTGGCGCCGGACCCTCGTGCTCCAAGTGCAACGGAGAGCTCTCGGCCCCCTCCGCTTTCGACTGCGCCAAGCTGGGGCTTCTTCCGGAGCTGCAGAAGCTCGTGCAGGTGTCCGAGCAAGTGTAAACCCCAGTATTTTGTGTTGCACCTCATGTTTTATCGCTTTAATGATTGTAGGACCCGGATTTCGACGTAACCGTAATTGACGAAACGTCGAATGCGACGTTACTGCATCATGCTGCTATTAGTGGCAAAATGGGCGTGTTGGAGTGAGTTTAACATATTTGTCGTGTGCCATAAATCATGGCTACATTGTTTCGTCAACCGTTATTAACTAAGTTTCGGGCTGTACATTCTGATGATAGATTTTTACTCGGACATGAAGAGTTAAGAGCCAAAGTGCAGGTGGATGCTCTAGGAGGGGAGATGCAGACGACGCCGCTCTTCTGGGCAGCTTACCATAACCAGATCTACGCTGTGGAGCTGCTGCTACGTCATGGAGCAGATCCAGACTTCACAGATGGCATGGGCTTTACGCCATTTTTAGTGGCAATTCAACGCTGCTTCCCCATTACGGCGGCGTATTTGGTGGCAAAAGGCTCGAACGTGAACCAACGAATGAAAGGTTGAAGGAGGAGGAATATTGAGCTTTTTCGAGAGAATCGAAGATACTGACTTTGTTTTTGGTGTCATAATACCATTTTAACGAGCAGATGGAAGCCAGAAGACGGCGTTGATGCTGCTCTGCCAGCCTCAACAGTTCCACCTGGACTCGTTCCGGATGGTATTAAGTCTACAGGCAACGATTAACGCACAGGATGCCGATGGGAACACTGGTACTGTAGAGTTTCAGCACATTTTGCTGCGAGGTAAATTTTATTGTTTTAACCATTTAAACCTCTATATGCGATATAGCTCTTCATCATGCAGCCATGAACAACATTGCCATGGCTGTACGAATGCTGCTCGACGCGAGAGCTGACACGACTATTGTAAACAGGGAGGGGCAAACAGCATTGGCTATTGCACTTGTTCGCCTTCGTCCTGACTCGACGGTGCGCCATCTTCTGAAGGAAGACGAGCAACTTCAGCTCTTGGCTCGTAGTACGTCAATTCCGGTATGTTTTGGTGCATACATACAGAGGTTATGTAGTTAGTTCGTCGCTCTACAACTCATCGAACTCATTTTTGCTGCTTTTCTGTTAGAAACAAACTCTCGAGGACAATGTGTACAAGCTCGCGTTTTTCGTGCCATGGATAGTATTTCCTCTCGCGTGCTACGTGATCGCGACTGTGAATGGAGCGCTCTACATCATATTGTCGCTTTCCATTCTCCTGGTTGTTGCAATGCTGCTGCTTAAATTGCTCCAACGTGGTTCGTACGGTGACAAGCGCAAGGCAGCATCGCTCATGTTTGGGATTAATGTCGCGTCGATCGGCTACCTTGTTGGTAGTTTTCCTCGCTTCAGTGGTTACTGCAGCACAACATTCTGCATAATTGCAGCAGTCTCGTTTGCTATGATCGGAGTCACGCTATACAAAACAGCTACGTCCGACCCTGGTGAGGTGTTCACATCATATGACGAGAAGCTGCATGTAAGTTGACTCTACTACGCTATTATGCAGAGATACAGACCTAAACTGATCCTCCTCTCTGTCTTGTGATTGCTAGAACGTCCGTTGGCTGGTCGAATCCAAGTTACCCAGCGCGACCAAGCTCTGTCTCACATGTTTGCACAAGAGGCCGCTGCGTGGAAAGCACTGCGCCGAGTTGAACTCGTGTATCGCAAAGTTCGATCATTACTGTCCCTTCGTGGTGAATGCCATTGGCGCACGCAACCATGCCGCGTTCCTGGGGTTCCTCTTTTCAACCGTCTTGTCCATTGGACTGGAGCTCATCGCATGCTGGCGTTTTGCGCGTGCTCAACCCCGGCTTGTGGCGGACTTTATCATTCATTGGCAGTGGTGGAAGTGGAACACGTCCTTGTGGACTATACTCATGCGCTTAATGGGTAGTGATACTGCAACTGTTGCTGGTTCTCCTGGGCTGTTGGACTGGATTTCGAGTGTCGCTCATTTCCAACCGGTGTTGTTTTGCGTCATGTTGCTGGACGTCGTGCAGATTACGTGGATTGTGTACATGTTTTTCTTCCACATTTATCTCGTGTGTGCCGCCCTCACGACGAACGAGGTCGTGAAAAACGAGAACCTCAGTCGCGCTTATTCTCGCGGTGTTATCAACAACGTGGTAGACTTCTTGGGTCTACCGGGCCAGCGACCGGTGGATTGGCGTCGCATTTATAATCTGGACGAGTTCAAGAACCAAGTGGAGCCATACGCAGCGTCTTCAGGCCAGATGCGTAAGGATTTGTGAGTGTACAGTACCTCACATGTAGAAATGGACGGATAGTTAACACGAGATGCAGCAGGGATCTGGTAACAATCCGATGGCACTTTCCACAGCAAAAAAAGCGTGAGTGATTTACAGAATGCGCTCGAGACAGCGCAGACGTGCGCTACGTGAGCGGGAGTTCAGTACAATCTCCTCATCTTTTGCCTTGGTAGCTTTTCGACGTATAAGACGAAAGTGCTTGTTCTGGAGTGGATCAATGTCTTCTATCTGTTCTTCATCTTCCTCGTCATTCTCTTCATCTTCTTCATCGTCATCCACTGCGATTCTGCCTTTCTTGTCCTATATGATGCAAAATTAACACACAAAATGTCAGCAAAACTAATTTACACTCCTAACAACTAGGACATACCAGTTCACGGAAAAAGTCCTTAATCGGCCGATCTTCCAGCGAATGGAACGCAATGGTCACTGCCATACAGCAAAGTCACTATTAGTTTTCCCCTCCTTCTTATAAACAACATCATGTATATACCAAGTCGTCCATTGGGCGCCAAGTGGTTGACGAGCTGTTTTACGCCATTGCGAACATGGTTGAGCTCGTCGTTCACGTAAATTCGCAGTGCTTGAAAGCAACGCGTAGCAGGGTGCGTACTCCCCATCTTAGCACGTTTGCCCTTCTTCTTGTTCTTGTTCTTATCTGTCGACTTCCACATGTTGGCAATGCGTTCGATGCACTCGCGCAGATCTCTCGTCGTCTCAAACACTTTGCTTCGCTCCTCTCGTTCCCTCACAATAGCCTTTGCGAACTCCTTCGCCAGTCGCTCCTCTCCATAGTCTCTGAAGATCTTCGTCAGCTGCACTTCGGACAACGTATTCACTGCATCCGCCGCCGTCGGGAGCGACGTGTCTCGCTGGTTGAATCTCATGTCGAGAGGCCCGTCATTCATCACGCTAAAGCCGCGTCTCGCAGCGTCAAAATGGAAGCTGTTAGCCCCCAAATCGACCAGGATTCCGTCGACTTCGTCTGGGAACCCCGCGGTCACCAAATGTGTCGCCAAGTCAGCGTACGAACCGATCTGGAAGCTCACGCGGCCATGAAACTCCGCCAAGTTGGTTTGGGCGATGCTCAACACTTCGGGATCTCGGTCCACACAGAGCAGGTTGGCATCCGGGAAGTGCTGCAAAATGGCCCTCGAGTGTCCTCCGAAGCCAGCGGTGCCATCCACAAAGTGACGAGGCTTCGAAGCGTCCGAAACTTTGCGCGAGAAGGCCGCGATGGTCTCCTGCAACAAGACAGGGACGTGCACGGGTGCCTGGGGGCCATCGTCGGCGCTTTGATTGGTATTAGAAGATGAGGAACACCCTGTTGATGACACACAGCGCGACAGGAAGGGAGAAAAGGCCCTGGGTGCACGCAGAGCAATGGAATGATGCACGCGGAGCAGCATCATGATCGCCAGCCACAAATTTGATCTCCGCTATCACTTTCGACAGGGAATAGATGGCTACGGAGCTTTTAGGTGATCGTAACAAAGTGTACCTTATTCAAAACGTCATCTTATTCATAGTCAATGCCTCCCTAGCAATTCTTACGATTAACTTATAAAGCGCCTAGGCCATTGACTTTGCGGCTGGCGGTGCCATCCACTTGGCGTAGATACTGCAGGAGCCTCGGGCTCCTTCCATGAGCTCCAGCGCCTCCTCGCGCGTCAAATTGCGCGGCAGCTCGTCTTGACGCCATAGGAACGCGTGTGGTTTCCGACGTGCGTTCACCTCACGAGTGAGATCTTCGAGAGCGCGCACGTCAATACAGAGACGCACGATACGCGACTTGCGATCTTGTGAACGCTCAAAGCGCACCACGCCGCTCTCCACCAAGAAATCGAGCGACTGTTTGATGCTCTCACTGCACAGAGCTTCGGCGTGGGCCAATTGCTGGCGCAGGAACAGCTCCTTCGCCAGAACCTGCACACTTCGCACAACGTCGCGCTCTGTGTGCTCGCTATCATCCCCCTCCATCAGGCTCCAGAGTCCCTGTGTCGTGAGCCACAATGAGTCCATGAAGGACCAGTTAAGCGACAAAACAAAGCTTGTCAGCTTCGAGCTGTTCCACTGGTTCACATTCACAGCCACTGTGTCTGTGGTTTCGTCCACGTGATACTCAGCAGCTTGAGCTAAGAACTGGTCAACACGAGCATCAATGTCAATAGACTCGTGACGGCAAATATGACGCAAGAAGTGCCAGATCTTCTGTGCTTGTTGCTTGACTGCCCAGACGTCCACCTTGTGTCGAGTTAAGTAGCCCTCCTCGCATTTAGATCGCTGGCGTAGTGCAGCATCCAGTGCGCCAATCACAGCCATCTCCGGCAGGAAAATGTGGAGCAAGTGGTTGCGGTAGAAGCCTAACTCGAGTGCTCGTACTGGATAGTGCAAGTAGGGAGCCACCACACTGTTAGACTCAGTCTTCACGTCCAGGATTGACATCGCGTGTGCAGCGATCTCATCGTTCTCCACATGGGCCACAGTCGCACCGCGTTTCTCCAGCTCCTGTACAAGCCACAGCGTGCGAGTCTCCAGCATTTCCTTCGTTATATATGTGCGCTTCCACATGAGCAATGCAGACACAATGGCAGTCGAGGTAATGGTACCCGACGTTTGCATCCGCTGAGCCACAAGCTCTGAGGAAGCCTGAAGCGACGACGTTTCCGTCAGAGGCACAGGCTCACCAAAACGCACGTACGAGTGACCAAGTCTCAAGAAAAACAGGTCCCACACTGAACGGAACAGCACGGCCAGACTTTCCTTCTCCTTGGGCTTACCAAGTAGTTGATTCGCGTACCCATCGACTTCATAGACCTTGTCATAATCCAGAGAGATCGGAACGACCAATACCGTCTTCTTCACGCTCTCGTCCTTGTTAACTTCGTCGTCATCAGAAGCAGAGCGTGACGCCCCCTTCACATAATTAAGAAACATAGACATGAAACCCAAACGGGGTTTGCACACACGCCCATGGCGCGATCGACCGCCCTCAATAAACACCTCGACGGGGTTCCCATCATGCAGTAGCTCGTGCACATACTGCTCCAGCACCTCCTTGTACAGATTATCGCTCCGGAACGATCGACGGATGAAGAAGCTGCCGTTAGCGCGCAAGAATGAGCCCACCAGAGGCAGATCCAAGTTGTTGCCCGCAGCAATGCGAGGCAGCGGGATGCCATACGCGAAACACAGGTAGCTGATAATCAAATAGTCCAAGTGGCTCTTGTGGGTGGGCGCAAACACGACGCTTATGTCACCTTCAGAAGCTTCCAGGACACGACGCACGTGGTGGAGAGACTCCAAGTCCACGTGAAGCCCGTGGAAGAGCAGTCGCCACGTTTTGGTCAAGAGCCAACCGAGACATCGCACAGCCGGCATCAACATGTCGGACTTTAAGCTCTCAAAGATTCCTGTCACCCGCTTAAGCTCCGCTGGTGTGAGCTCAGTGTTGCTGTGCGTTGAAGCCATCGCTTCCTTGACCCTGGCAATGAGATTTCGGTGGTGTGTGTCCACAGACGAGGGAGGTCGACCCAGCAGATTCACACCAACCCCTGCGCGGCAGATAAAGATCAAGTCCAGTACAGCCAATCTCACGTCCGCAAGCTGCAGAGCCAGACTTGGCTGTGGTTTAGTGGAGCTCTGCGTCGACAATGAGCTCGTTGTATCGGCGCAGCGCTGCTCAATGGACGACAGCAGCCACGACGGCTCCATCACGTTGACGAATCCATGTTGACGTCCACTTTCACTGTCCTCACAGTCCTCACTCAAGTGCGTCTTGTTCCCGTGAACCTGGGGCTCCTCCAGCCTCTCTACTTGAGGATGTTTCAGCGTCTGCTGCTGCTCTTCAGCCTCTTCCTCGTTGGAGCCACTGGAGCCGAGCCCCATCACCGTCTTCTCCACGCCTGTCATCTCCTGTTTCTCTTGAGTCAACACCCAGTCCTGATCCATCGCATTGCCTGTCCACTTGTCCATCACCATCTGCTCGGGTTTCAAACGCAGGGGCGCGCTCTTCCCTTGTTCATTGCCCATTTCCTTCTTCTCTCCCTTCCTTCTGGCCTGAATGGCCACGGCCAGCGCAATACTAGAGGTCGTGACTGTGGCCTTGGTCGCATGCTCCTGTTGCCGCTGGCTTGCATCTGCCTTCTTCAGCAGTGCACGCACCTTATCCTGGTATTTCTGATAGCGTAGCTGCAGCCGCAGCGCGGCCCCGTTGGGCACGAGCAGCGGCCGCAGATGCGCCGGCAGTTTCGGCCCGCTAAAGCCTAGCGGCGCGCCTGACGGAGTACTGCGCCACTCGTCCAACCGCGAGTGATGCGGCATGTGCTTCTTCCCCATGGGCTTGAGCATCGTGCAGCAGACACGGAGGGCGGAGAAGCGGGCGCTCTGTGCTCTGCTGCCTGCGAGCTGGAATGTTGACGAGTGATGGCAAAAGGTGCCATTGGTGTGGCACAAAGCTGAGGTGATGACGCCGCTTGGTGGGTGATGCTTCACTATACTGATGGTGTAAATTGTTTACTTGGTTACTAACGACTGTTAAATTCTTAAAATGGATACTGTTTATAGCGATGACGTGCTGTCATTTATCATGTTTTTCTCCTGATAATAGTTGTATTTAGCAGGATTATCAGCTATTAAGGGACCCTCGAGCATTTTGGTTGCCCAGTTGGAGCGAGGGGACATGCCTGCGAGTTGTCTGTCCAGCGGTATTCATTTGCCTTGCTTCGCATCGCAGTCCAGCAAGCAAACGCCTAAATCATGTAGCTCGTAGCTGGTTCTGGTAGCAGGTTTGTATAACTATACTAGAACCACGAACGAGTCACCGCAGCAAATGCTTTGTCGCGAAAAAATAATAATCTGGCAAACCTTGGATAGCCGCCATATGATTGCACAGATAAACACGCTGATGAAAACTGCTGCAAACGCTGGCTCAGTGAAGTTTGCAAGAGAGTTGTAACCATAGAGGCCAGTAAATGTTGTGAAGATTATTAATCGCAACAACTGCTTTCCCAGCCTTCGTTGAAGTGAAACCTTAATCATAATAAGGATATTTAGGAGAAACCCCGTCTTTCCGCCTCGTTTATGTCCCCATCTAGGATTTAAAGCTGAGTCCATCCCTTATGCAACTATAATGGACGCTGTCGTTTCCGGGGCCAATTTTAGTGGCGCCGGTACTTGACACTAGTGCCATTTCCTGGTTGCCCACCGCGCGCACCGGTCGGTCCTGCCTCATGCTGCGTCTACTGTGGCTGCTCGCGGCCTTTGCGTCTTCGCTGTCGCTGGCTGCAGCCACATGCTCGACCTGTGACGTGCCCCCAGTTTCATCCTTAAGCTTCTGCTCGCCCCTTGTTCCCTACTCGGCCTGCCGCTCCGGAGGCTCATGGAAGGACATGGTAAGCAAATATTAGAGGTTTCTATTTTATATCTATTTTCTTATTTTACTCACACTATTGATTAATACAGGATGCTACTGCCGAGAAGCTGTATACGAAGCTGGTTAATGCCACAACTATAGACAGCAGCTGCGAGGCGACGTTGAAGCGGACTCAGTGCATGGCAGTTTTCAACGTGTGCGAGATGGGGACACCCGAGACCTTGTGTCTCGACAGCTGCACGGAGGCCATCGAGGCGGACTGCTTCGCCTCGCTATCAACGCTGACGCTGCTGGCCATGGAAGTCGCTGTGTGTGGAGACGAGAACAGCCCCATAAAGGGCGTCAGTGACGAGGGCAAGTGCTTTGACACGGACTATGACGGACCAGAGAAGGCCGTTTGGGTCATTGGCTTCACCATTGCAGTGGTTTTTTCATTCCTGGCAAGTGTCGGCATTAACCTCCAAAAGAAGGCGCTCAAGCAGAACGAACTCATGCCGGAGCCGAAGCCCGCATATCGATTACCGCTCTGGACACTGGGCTTTATTCTCTGTGTGGTGGGGTCTGTGCTGGACTTTGTGGCCTTTGGGCTCGCTCCGCAGAGCCTGTTGGCCCCGTTGGCAGCACTTACGCTCGTGTGGAACATGATGCTCGCCCCATGTTTCAACAAGGAGAAACTCAGCAAGAAGGACGTCGTCTCGACGTTGATTATCTTCGTAGGAGCTACGATCGCTGTCGTCTTTGCGTCGCACACGTCGCCGTCATACAACCTGGATATGCTTATGCAGCTTTACCGAGACCCACTCACTATCGTCTACTTCTGCGTCGTGTTCCTGACGGTCCTTGCTCACTTTGCAGCGATCACGATCGTTGACACGTTTTTCCTAATGAGCAAACGGCATCGAATCATTCAAGTTGGCACGCCACCGATGTGGTCGACGATTCGTCTCGTGGGTTATGCTGGCCTCGCGGGCACGTTAGGGGGACAGTCAGTTTTGTTTGCCAAGTCGTCGGCCGAGTTGCTCAAGGGCGTGTTCAACGGCGACGCCAGTTGCTTCGTGCACTACCAAACGTACCTCATTGTGCTGGCGCTGATCGTTTGTCTCTGCCTGCAGATCAAGTACCTGAATGGCGGACTTGTGGACTATGACGCGCTTTCGATGGTTCCAGTCTACCAAGCCTACTGGGTCATTAGTGGTGTGCTCGGTGGTGTGATTTACTTCCAGGAAATTCGCACGTTCTCCGTCTTGCAGGCTATCATGTTCGTACTAGGAATCGGTGTCAGTATTTTCGGCGTTGTTCTCCTTTCACGTCGGAAGCACGCACCGTCGACGACGTCCAACAGGGGCAAGGTAGAACGAGGCTTCAGCTTTACGTCATCGTCGGATTCGAAGTTGGAGCCTCCCAAGAGCTCGGAGTCACGGTTAACACGCGTTCCGGAAGGCGTCTCGACTGATGACATCGCTGTGGAGGAAGGGGCAACGATAAGGACCGACACTATGAGTACCAGCCGAGAATTGTTCTCGTCTATTTTTGAAGCGCTGAATGAAGAAAGCACAACGGAAGAATCAGACGATGATGACAGTAACCACGACCGACGTAGTGAAAGTGAACCTTCCGAGCATGTTAATCGTCAGGCGATCGACAATTACCTCGATATGTCGACGACTGTGGGTCTATCGGAGATTCTAGGCAGTCTCGGCTTTCCACGCTCACAAGACAGAGGGCTACTTAGTCGACGCATGTCGAGTCGGTGAGTACTTGTCGATAGTTTGATGTTTTATACGCCTCTGTTGACGTTTTATTCCTGTTATGCATGATAAAAGTCCCTCCCGACGACGTCCCCGACGCAGTGTTGACGACATTGAGGTAGGATTACCGGCAGCCACGCGCGAAGCCAATCCACGCAAACCGATGCCCAAGCGCCGTTCGATCACATTCTCAAGCTTTAGGTCGTCTTCAATCAAGGACAAGGACAACAACAAGAAAGACGAGGACTCATTTTCGAAGCATTTGGTTTAAATCATCCTACAAGTCTCACAAGTTTTTTTTCCTTCTTCTCCAAGCTAATATACTCTTAAGTACTCTAGTTCTATTCGTCCAGCACTCCATCATAGCATATGATTATTTGGCGCATCTGGCGTCATGGATCCGCTAGCAACTGATGCATCTCGATGCTTATGGACTCGAGCGGGAGTCGTCAGAGCAACGGGCCCTCGACGTAGTATATCACGGTCACTAGTACCTGTGTCTCCATTGCGCTGAAGAGCTTGCACATCTTGTTTCAGTTCATTGACAGCTCGTAACAGAGCTTCGTTTTGCAGCGCCAACTGCAATACCATTCCTTCTAGCAGCTTTGTGCTGTCACTCGATCGGTCTCGAGAATTGGTACCACGAGCTGAGTTGGAACGTGCATTATCTTGAGCGTGTAAATTCTCCCACCGCCGTCGTCCTGAGACCGACGCAGTGTCTCTACAATACTCATCTTCACTTCCGTCTTGCTCGCGAGACAGCTCGGGGCTAGGCATGTCAGCAGGTAGCACTGTACTCTGCATTTCTGGTCCCTTCCTTCGTCTACCCGCAGTCTTCCACTTACGTGGTACGAGACTGATGAGTTTTGCAGTCACGGCTCGACCGTAAACAGCAGCTTCATGCCCTAGATTGAGGTGCATTGGAGCAGCTTCAAGACTTTCTTCATCGTCTCCAGTAAAAAACATTGTCCTTGACGAATGTTCGTGTAGCTGCCGATCCATGTCGATTTCCCGCTTCGCTTTCAAGTAGCCGTCGTATAACACAATGAGGAACAAGTTGGCCGCAACGAATACATTCAGCAAGAGAAAGCAGGCTAGCAGCAGCGTGCGCAACGTTGAGGTGCCAGCAGCGTCGTGTCCAACCTCTCCAAAAGCTCTTGGTGCAAATCCCAAGAGCGTCGAGGCTCCTGTTGTACCAGTTGCAGCGCCTGTTCCAGTCTGAAGTAGAATCGCCAGTAACGAGCGGAGCGCTTCTGGTAAGCTTTGGAAATGCGGTGTCTGTGCGCCTAGCACTAGAAGACACGCACTGGCGTATCCCATGACGACTAGCGCAACCATGAAGACCAGTACAAACAACTGCGGAATTGCACACACCACAACACGCACTAACAAGTCGACATGTACAGATACTCGTAGCATCAGCAGCAGTTCGATCCACGCTAGACAAACACTGGCGCTCAGTGTGAGTTGAGCTGCACGGAACGTCTCGACGTACGGTCTGAGAGCCACGAAGTTGGCCGAGTTCAAAGGCAGCTCTGAAGGTCGTGCCAGCAATGCAATCAAGCGTAGTAACCACGTACAGACGTAGCAAAGTAGACCAAATAGTCTGACACCAGAACCGTGACGACAGTGAAGAAGACTGGGCCTTCTTTTGCGTCGATGAGTCTTGAAGTTTGACTTCTGCCAGACTGCTTGGTACTGCCATTGACGTGAACGAGAACGTGCGAGTGCGAGAACTTCATCGAGGAAAAAGTAGGCGTAAAACAACATTACAATCATGTGGCACACTGAGACTACCCAATGCTCAGCATCTACCAAAAAACTATCGACGAGAGGGGCGACACCAGCGCTAAGAGAAGCAATTGCTCCACCCGAGGCAGGTAGCTCCACTAGAAATCGCAGAGCTGCAACTTGACGTATCATGGCATTGTAGAACCCCAGATCCAGCATCACAGCACGTGTTTGTCCATCGATATACCCGCTGGTAGCGAGTGTGGCTAAAATGCTCGAAGCTTGAACGTGGTTCGAGCGGGGAAGCACCACAGAGTATGCAGGTGCGGGTAGTGATGACTGCGCACTGGAGACGGACATGGTTGAGAAAAAAGCCGACCGCTCGGTATTTGTGGCAGTGTCATTGAGTCCTTCGAACATGTAGAAACCATTGTTATTTGATACTTGAATGGGGTCATTTGCTTCGATATTCAAAGTAAAATCGCCATGACTCGAGCCGTAACAGTCATACATACTGTTGTCTCGTGCCGAGGAGACAAAAGGCGTCACTCGAGAGGAACAATTGAAGCTCTTCACACGAAGTTGTCCGATACGAATGCCACCGACGATGTGATTATTCGTGAATGAGGCTGAAGATGCGAGTGCTGGATGATCCATATAAGTGATGGAAACGAATGGACCTTTCATCCACTCTACAAAATCTTGAGCAGTTGTGATATCGGAAAAAGTCTTGGAAGCTCCTGATACCGACGTGATGAATGGAGCCTCGAGGTATTGTGCTACACAGCACAATAAACACCCAGAGAATCACAAAAAACGGCTTGTGTTAGACCTCGCAGTATATTTAATAGTTTTCGTATGACACTTACATGTAATAGCACGTGTGAAGCGATAAAGACGATCATGAGTGTAGCCATGAAGAATACTGAATGAAAAAACGCCCAGGAAAATCATCTGGAGTGCAATAGCATGCACTTTTGACCGTGTATGCATCGTACGCCGCCGCCGAACTAGGTCGAGCACGTGTCGGCGACATAGTTTTTGGAATCGAGCTACGCGTTGACCACCAGCACTATGCCGTCGCCACCTACAAAGCAATTTCTCGTACAAGTTAGTTCAATTTCGTAACATTTCGTAAAAAGTTGTTTAAGACATAGAGACACCTTACCATTTTTGCAGAGCGACGGCAGCTGCAATAGTCGAAATCTCCGTGAGTTCGTCCAAAGTTCGCACCAAACCAGGGCCAGATCGTGCTCTCCGATGGGTGGGAGTTGAGACCGCCAAGCTGCCTGGTTGTAGCCGGCGATACCACGGATCGGACGATTGTGTTATAATTTATATCGTCACGCTCGTCACCATGAACCAACTCACCGCTATTTATCGTCTCCGTTGCGTCAGCTCGATCGCGATGACGCTGAGACGACATCGCACTACCTCTCCGCCGTCGGGAGGCGTCGCCATCTCCCATTCCATACACACGAAGGTACTACACCGTCGCAACACTCAGATCGGGATCGCTTCGGAAGGGTCTGTTGCGTAACTGAATAATACAAACCTAGTCAGCAAGTGTACTGAAATACTACAAGCAGGATGATGTATTACCCTTTCCAAGACATCGATGTCCTAGTTGAGTCTAGCAAACGCTTTACAGACAACCCTCCCATATTTGCTCCTCCCACTGGTCACAGTTCGTGATAAATGATGAAAAATGCCAAATTGGGAGACCCCGATTTGTATAACAGCAAGTTCCGATAGTTAAGTAACGTATCAATCTTGCACTACCAAAAGAGATATCAATCTCAGCGACTCTACGTGGAATTCGAATAGCTGCGTTGACAGGAAACGTCGAATGGCTAGGTGATTTCCAGTCTTCGTTCCGACCACATCCAGGCCACTCAGGAGACTTTGTGCTGCCAGTGCGAGCTCCTTTTCTGTCGGTACGGGCAAAATGGGGACCTCTTATTGTCACTCTCGCCACAGCCGCTCATAGTTCAACGCACATCTCTATGACGTTGTCGTCGGAGTACTCGTAGTGCACAATGTTCTCGTCTTGTGGACACAGGATGTCGTCTATAGAGACTTCCGTAGACAGCCGCAGCCTACCCAAGCCCTGTTGGATGTCTGCTATGGCATCTCGCTCCTCCATCTGAATACCACGGGGGTATGCTCGTGCAATTGTACTGTGGTCAGCGGAAAAGTCACAGTGTCGCCAACAATTCACGACAGCCTCTGTCATCACTTCGTGCCATGCCTGGGTTACCCAACGCATAGCGGTCAGTTGGTCAACTTTAAACCAGTCTTGTTGTCCCTTGTCAGCTAACTTCACAGCGTTTACAACATGTAGACGACGGTACCGGGCTTTAAAACAGCGAATAATACCCGCATCCAATGGCTGTAGTCTTGATGTAGTGTTCGGAGGTAAAAACACCAGCTTCACATTTGATTGGTGAACCACGCAATGTGAAGGGGCATTGTCGACCAGAAGGACGATCTTACGATCATTGCGCATCATCATCTCGTTTATCTTGGACGTCCAGTCGCGAAATAGGACGCCTATCATCCATGCAGATCCATTGCTGTAGTAATACTGAAAGCCCAATTGAGCTGCAGATCTCTTGCGGAACACACGAGGACGTCTCGCCTTACCAATAATAATGGGGTCAAGCTTTTCTGTTCCACTCATATTAACGGCCAGCCTAACCGTAATACATGTATTGTCCTGTTTACTCGCCCGAATTCGTCGGTTAGCCAGGCCAAGGTCTTTTGAGGCTGACGCCGATAAACAGGCCCGTCTCATCGAAGTTAAAAACATCAACCGGGTCGTACCGGCTGATAACATCTAGCAAGGCTGGCATACTCTGCATCGCTCCTTCTACATCCATCGAAGCAGCCGCACCGTGTAGCGTGATCCCCTTGAAGCCATGTCGGGATTTATAGGCAGCAAGCCATCCGTTCGAAAATCGAGGTTTGTGCGCCAGTAGTTGCGGGGGATGCTTGCTGAAGCGCACTGAAAAGCATGCGGGCTTTTTCTTGAATGATGCAGTCGGTGATGGCGACGCTGTTTGTTTGCTGGGCAAGGACCCAAAGCCGAAGTGCATTGTCGAGGGCCGGGTATCTCACCGTGTGTCAAGTCTTTCGGGCGTCTGGTACGGATGGATCGTCGAGACGTCTTGGATGCCTGATGATGTGTGATATGGTCGCTTGAGCTGGGGCCTTGGATAGACTGAATTTCAGCCGACACTATTCCGCAAGCTCGCTTTGGGTCATCTTTGGCTCTCGGATGCTCTTGTCGACCAGCATTCTCTTCTCTTCCTGCGTCATATTCCCTTGGCGGAGAGTCTTAGTCTTGCTCGGCATGGTCAGTTGGTACTGTAGCGGGGGTGGTTGCAGGAAGCAGGGAATCGTAAATGCGAGCGCTGTTAAGTGTTGGTTTTTTCTATCGCCACGAACCATACACCAAGTTCCCGGCTCCATTTTGCCGATCGCTTAGCGGGCGTTGCCTTATGTCTGCTGTACCCGAATACGGTGTGGAGTTTTGAACCCAGGCGGGGCCCCACGTTGGCGGACAGGCGGGTGAAGAACGCGACACGCTACAGACGCTTACGCGTGTTATGGCATGCACGACATCACTGGACTACCCTTTGGATCGAGGTCTAGAACGGCGCCACACTCCCGAGCCGCGCGTACTACCAGGCCTACAAGCCCATGAGACGACGACTGGGAGGCTTTGCCCCTCTAGACCACGACCCGCATCTCTCCTACTGAAGTGCCCGGTCAAGCAGTCTTAAGAACTACCGGGTCTAACCGTGCTTCCAGGCCTACAGCCCATGAGACGGCGCCCAGTAGCCTCCAAGACCACCAGTCCAGTCACAAGACTGGTATCCCAACCTTCGCGGCCAAACCCCAACCATCGTCCGAAAGGTCTGGTCGGCCCGGGGATTGAACCCTGGCCGCTTCCGTCCGACACTGGATGCTTAACCAGCTGAGCTATCTGAGCTCACTAGAAGTAGGTGGCTCACCACCACCTCGTTCATCGGGTTATACTTGGTTTTTGTATAGACCCCATCGTAAAGGTCCTGCAAATGTCCAACTCGGCCCAGAGACGTCTCGGGACGTCCGCCAGTTTCCTCCTGGACACTAAAATGGGTCTTTCAGGGTACCCACTTTCGAGAAAATGGACCCTTTTGGACACCAATTGGATACTTCGTACCCAACTTTTGGGTCCACATGACCCAAATCGATCCCAAATAGCAAGTAGGGTAGCTAAGTAGGTTTCTTTCTAGCCTTAAAGTGTAATGTTTTTTTGTTAATCTCTATCGCCACGAATGAATGGCACGCATCGTGCAACCTTTACCAAACCACCTTTTTAACAAATGATAGTATCTCAACATGATATCTGATGTCGTCGCGCTCCCTTTACAATTGCTTTGGGAGGGTTGTCTGTACGTCAAATACCAAGAAACAATACCAAAAACATGCAATTAATGTCCGTGTAGGAATACATAAGAGAGCCATTGGTCAAGCTACGTGAGCAAGCAGCTCCTTGAATATCATCTATTTGCCTAGAGCACAAGAAGTAGCACGTCGGTCTTCCTATCCGCAGTATTCTCTCTAATCTGCGGGGGACAAGAACGACGCGATGGTGCCAAAGAACATGAGAATGATGGAGACTCCGGCCAGTCCAGCATTGAGCGCAATCTCGCCTTTCGACAAGCGGTGAGAGAAGAGTTTGAGGTAGCAGATGCACGGCAGAAACACCGAGACCAACATCGCGAAGAAAGCACCGAGGAACGACGTCACGCGAGCAAAATGCGGCACGAACAGTGCGCAACATAATGCACACATGCCCAGCGTCGTACGGATGAAGGCTCGGTAGAATACCAACGTCTTACTCGGTTTATTGCGTGCAGCAGCGCGCTTCTGGCTCGGCGAGAGCAGGAACTCTTCCAGCGCCAAAGCAATAGGGTGAAGCGTAATCGCGATCTTGCTCATGGGATTCAGTGCGATCGTCCACACTACCATCTTCGTGAGCACACCCGGGTATGTCGCGATCAGGTTGAGCGTGATCTCCTTCTGGGTCGCAATACCGTACATGAGGTAGCCAGCCAGCTCAATCGCGCCATACACAAGTCCCACAATGAAGTATGAGAGGTTGAGCACGTGCGGGTAGTCTTGTTTGTTGGCCATGGAGCTGCAAATGGATGGGAAGACCGAGTGTCCACCAAACGCCACCATCGTCAGTCCAATCGCGAGCGGGACACGGTCCAAGTCGCCGATCATCTGCACAGGTTGCGGGTGCAGCAAACTGCCCGTCGTGTATGCGGGTACGTCCGTGTCAGTGGCAAAACCCACGTAAAAGATCGCGTAGAGGCAAAAGAACGACGACAAGATGCCTAAAATGCTGAAATATGACAGCATCGACATGTGCGTCGTCCACATGGACGGCATAATGAGCAAAAACGCCATTATCGTCAACTGCATCTCGGTAAATGACGGGATTAACGCCGCCAACGTGTCCCCAACTGCAATGAATTAGCACAAAAACTCCCCGTCAGTCCTAAAAAACAATAGTCGTCAGCTTTGAACATGTACATGACCACGTACTCAGCACGTAGAACATGGCACAAGCTGTAAACAGCTCAGCGAAGAAGGTGACGCCAATGACTACGCGTCCTCGGGTGCCGAAGGCCGCCTCACCGATGTCAGGATACGTCGTCATACCTTCCTGGTAGTCCAGACATTTGCCCAATAGCTTGGCCGTGTGGTTGGTCACGAATGTGAAGAAGAGGAAGAGCGGTACGCCGATGAGCCAGCCGCTGGAGCGTAGCGAGAAGGGGCTGGAGAGCACTCCTACACCCAGCAGGACGTTAATGGCGTTAAAGACCGCATCCTTGAAACTGCTCGAGCCCTGAGGCGTCGCGGCACCGACGCTGCTGGCTGGCGACCAAATCACCTCTCTCTGTTGCGCTTGCTGCTGTAGAAGCCTCTGTCTCTCAGTGTACGGGCTGCTGTTGAAGGAACTGGGGTGGCGAGGCGTCAGGGACATCGCCACAGGCGACGCCATTCTAAATCATGGTTTTAGCGAGGTTAACCAGCACGTTAAGCTAAGATAACCTTATAATAACCCGTCCGGAGCGACATATTAGCAAGTTTTGACGGTGCGTACCGAGCATCGAGTCCTTCTTCGAACGTAGCGGGCCATGCCGGAGCAGCCTCTTGGCCGAGAAGACGCGCGCGAGCTACGGACGGTGAGTAGGAAGGTAGCAGAGACTGGCATTCCCCAGTGGCTGCGGACCCCATGACCGAACGAACTCGACGAGCTCTTTTGGGTCTTTAGGTGTTGATTGGAGAATGGTGAGCGGGTCAAGTACGTGGCCAGTCAGAGCCGGTCTCAGCACTGCAGGGTTCCAAAAATAGATCCGAGGGGGATGGGGCGCTGCGATTGGGTGGCTAGGCGTGAACTGAAGAAGGCGAGCTGCACCATCTAAACCTTGAGTTGAGACGCCCACCTGGCCAGGGCTTGCCCCCAGCTTCACTTCGTGATTGCGGTAACTGTATGAGGAGGTTTCCTGCCGATCTTCAAAACTGGAGGCGCCCGACCGCTTTTTGGCGCTGATGAAGTTCTTGCGTGGCGAATCTTTACGAAATTGGAAAGAGCTCGTGATGCGCGGCGACGTGGGGCTCGGAGCTTCTTTGGTCACACTCGGTGCTATTGTCCAGCCGTGTGTGCAGATTTATCAACGTCGTCTTCGCGTTGCTATTACGTACACTTCTGGATGCGTGTTGGACAGCGAATGCGCTTCAAGATCTTGCACTTTATTGTTTGAATTATTCGTATGGCATCGGAGAGCTGGTAGATAAGGTCGACGCGCGAAGCATTCTTGAGTGGGCAGGTATGATATGAGCGAGTTGGTCTTCGCTGTTGTCCACCCATAGTTTAAGTTTCTCCTGGAAGGCGAAACGACGAAATATCACTTCGTGGGGCAGCGCCGACGCACGAGATGCTTGAGCATGTCCAGCACCGCTTATTTATTTGTACGATAGCTTCGTAGAAAGGTGGAATCAGCTCGAGTTGACATGACAGCAGGAGCTGCTGTTAAGCATTTAATTTCGATGCTCCAGCCTCTTCTACTTTAACCTTTCGCTCTAAGAGCCCAAATGCTCAGCTATTAGGTAGCTCTGCTAGTTACTATGAGGACTGGAACTTGGAGCAGGAGCCGTACAAGACAGCAAGGACAGGGACGAAGTGAAGAGCAGTGCGTTTCGATCTACAAGGTCCGCACCTGTAACACCGCTCGAGTCTCCACTTAGAATGTGGCGCAACGCAACCAGCTTCGTGGACTAATTCGGTTCAGCCTATACGACCCCCCCCCCCCCCTCCCCATCCGCAAAAATGAGCTTGACAATCGACAGAAGCCCTGCAGGCATCCATGCGCTATGACGTAATGAACAAGCGACGTTGGATGCGACAGTATGGATATACGGGTGCTTTTAGCATCAATGGGTGCGTACAAACCACCTATCATATATGCGGCAATTATGCTCGTCATACATGCGGCATACGTCTCGTGCTCGGTTGGAAATAAATTAACAGGTGGTAAACCACACCTTTTTTTCTAGCATCCGAAATCCTCCTACCGGTACTATTAGTCCTCTTTTTTTTTCTAGTCCTCGTTTTTAAACACAATATTAGCTCCAGTATTGACAAAATTACTGTGAAACCGCTGTTTCAAATTCAGAGCGTAGTTTTTTTGCTAAAAATGTTGTGTCGTTTTGGCAAATCCGATGCCCTGAAATATGATATCAGGGATCTGATTTGTACAGATGGTCCGATTTGCAAATATAATGAGGTCGTATTTAAAGCGGACAATGAGGTGCCACGGTCTGAATAGGCAAACAATGGTCCGTTTTGCCGCTTCAATCGCGCAAACACGAGTGGATAATAGTTGCACCACCCACTGAGCTCACATGTAGCTTTTATTCTTGCAAACGCATGACCTATCACGAAGACTTCCGCTGGCGGGCGGTATCTCTCCTTCACGTGCACGACGTCCCGTTTCGCACGTATCCGAGCTATTTGGTCCTAGCTACGGACAATACGCCGCTGGTACAGACTCTTCCTTCGTGATGGTATCGTCAACGACAACGTAGAGCACAAGAGGCGTCAACACTGCCAAGATGAGGTGCTGCAAGCTGTAAAGTATTACGTTCAAGCCATCCTACTTTCTACATTGAAACATTGCGTGATGACAAAGTGTCTCTTTTTTCAGAACCACCCAACGTTTCTAAAGGACTCGCCTTTTTTTAGTACCCGAGCTTATTTTTCTTAGTGAGGAATTCTGAATACCTGATAGGGATGTATTCGGGGAGGGGTTATATTTTCTGATCGGTTATTTTTCTATCAAGTTAGATCCTCTAGAGCATCGTCCAGAGCAGAAAGGTTACATGCCCATCCTCTTCGTCGACGTTCGCCTCCTCCAACCACTTTTCACGAGATTGGTGCCGTACACGTTATGCTTTGCAATAAACCGCTCATACGACTCTTTTGTAGAACCCGCTGCGCATTAGCGTAGCCTCCTCCGTGGCTCGCCAAGCCTGAAGTTCCCACTCGCAAGCGATGTCGCCGTTTGGCATCCTCATGTTTCCGAAGCGCGTGTAAACCACTAGGTCCGACTCTCTCCAAACTTTATTATCCATGCCGAAAATATCTTTGACACGCTTGTAGATGCCAATGTCTCCCGCCTGCAACTACGGCGTTAGGCCTCCGGGCGCAACACACATCGCTATCTCTCTCGTGGAACACTTCGCGGTAACGGCCTTCGATATTATGAGCCCACATACTATCCCAGAGCAAGCATCTGCCTTCGCCGGGTGCAAGAGGGAATGCCATGTCGATCCACTTCATTAAAAGCTCGCTATCCGCCGAGGCGATGGGGATTGGCGAACCACATATAGTGGACCAGGGCGTCTCTCAAAATTGGTGAACCTTTTCTTTCCAGATCAAAATGGAGGTAAATTCCTACCGGTAGCAGTGATCGCAAGAACCACCGTGATTCGCATGGAGGCGAAGCGAGTAGAGCGAACTACGACATGCCGAACACCGACGAAGTCCAATGTCGTCGCTCGGGCGTCTTCAAAACACGCAGCTGTCTCGTCCATGAGAACAGTCGTTGTTTCTAAGAAAACTGGATACAATCGCTCAAGATGATTGTAGGTTGCAATTTTCTTAGAAACAACATGTAGCAAATAGCACGATCAACGAGCACGTCACCGTTGAGAACCGTGGGGTTAGTGCGACGACGTAGCAAAATCTCACGGTGACGCATAAAAATTGAGACCCAGTGATCAGACGCCACAAAAGGCGGTGGTGCTTCTCTCTCGCTGCTTCCCCACCGTAAATCGTAAGCGACATACTGGTCAGCCAGCTTCGGTGTCGCCGTCTCTTTTTTTTTCTTGCGCTTGGCCACAACCCCCTCGCAGAGCAGCTCCTCCAGTGTCTCCGAAAGCGGTTTGCGTCCACCGCTGCCACTCGAGCCTGGGGAGGGGCTATGTTTCGGATCTTATCACGAATTCGCCACCAACGGTGCTCTGTACCGCCGTCAATACCAGCCTGCCGGCCGAAAATGCGCAACAGCACGCGTTGGCATGCCTTCCCCCACGGTTTAAATCCACTGGATCACCTCCTTCTTGCACCCGATGCTGACTGATTGCCACTGCCGACTCGTTTTTGAGGATGAGGCAGTACAGCGGCACTCACAGCAGAACTGGTGGAATGAATGGTCAGCAGCTTAAGCACTGGTGCTGGAGAGGTTTGTATGGGTCGTTATATTCGGGAGAGGATTTTATTTTTCAGAGGGTACTATTCGGAGGAAGATTTGTTAACGGGCGAGTGCGTTGCGTCTACAATATGTCGCGTGTTGAATTTCGACCTGAATTTGAGCCGGAAAGTGATGTCTAAACCGGCGCGAAAAGCCGTGCCAGATGAGATCGAAATATTTCGCGCAAAGTTGCGTCCCATCTATTCGTTTGCTGAGCAGCTCGTTTTCCTCGACGGGACGGCAAAGGACGTGCGTCACGCCTACCATAGGTATAGTTGGTCGAGACGAAACACCAATGCCGTCGTGAAGTTGCCGTTCCGCAGAGGAACGCGGATGTCTGTCGTGGCAGTGCTGGATGTGAACGATTTTTTGGCTGGGATTGGAGGAGGGCACATTTAGAGAGGGCGGTTCCATATTCCTCAAGTGCGTTGTACGGCAACTGAACCCGGGGCCTTTGCCTCGGTCAATTGTGATGATGGATAACGCCAAATTAATATGTTTCCCGAATTGGAGGAAGCAGTGCATGCCTGCTGTAACGGGGCTACATGATGAGTGCCAGGTCACTCTTCGAGCAGGCGTACCCAAGTACGCTAAGTGATGTAGCTAAACATCACTATGACGTCGACGGTGATGACGTCATGGATAGGTACCACAGATATGGTACAAAGACCTCAGAGCCACTCAATAGGATAACATCTAGGGACCCTTATAGGTGATTAATAGTTAGTATGTAGACGCTAATAGGTGGCACCTATATATATATTCAGTCTTAATTCTACCTAGTTTTGGTAACAGCCCCCCCCCCCAGACCAGGGACTTGTGAACTGCCGTTCACTGAGCGCTTGCATACTCTCCGGAAGTCACACTTCCTGTGTGCAAGGTGTTGTGTGCCCCGTCACACTTGGAGCAATTGTAGTCAATCCACTCCTACGCGGGTTACTACCTGAAACCTCTGGGTCTAAGCAACGTGGACCGGAATAAGTTTCCTCATCTGAACGACTCACAGTTCGAGTCCGTTCGTAAGATGAATGGCATCTTTAGAATGGATGCTTTGCGCAGCTTGGCGTCGTCAACGCAAGCTGAGTTCGATGAGCGGGGACTCATCGAACATGTTCGGAGCAACCTGCAAGTTCCGGCCGCAGAGCCGAAACCGGTCTACCCCAAGCCCTTAAGGCTGAAGGTAAACCCTTATGAAGGGAAGGAAGGTGAAAACCTTCACTTCTGGGTGCGAGAAGTAGAGCTCGCAATGGATGGGACTCTCATGTCTTCGGAGCACCTCCGAGTGGCTTTCGCCCTCTCCAACCTTAGCGGGCGTGCTAAGAGTTGGGCGTACGCGGGAAGCGACAACGCCTAGATGCTTCGCATCCTGGTTCAGCTGTGTGAACAGCTTAGAGTCGCGTTCCTCCCGGCAAACCATGAGTACAGCCAGCGGTCATTTCCTGTCGTGTAAGCAGGGAAGGCGTGAGCTGCACGAGTACATCCAGGAGATGCGGGAGCTCACCGCATCCCTCGTGGGAACCCACTCCATGAACACGTCAAGGTGACGGTGTTCACGGACGGCCTAAGAGTAGGCCCGACCCGCACCCAGCTATTTCGGGTGCAGGCCAATACTCTGGAAGAGGCGATCCACGTCGCTCTTTAAGAGGAGTACAGTTACCGCCAGACACACACGCCGGCGGCGGTGTGGCCAGAGGCAGCGACACCAAGTCGCGGGGCCCCAATCGGGCCAGTTCCCATTGAACTTGGGCTCGCCTAGCAGCATGATATTCGCTGCTATAGCTGTGGTAAGCTAGGGCACATTGGTACGTGCCTGTAGCGCGGGGGGACAACGGAAGCATTTCTCCCTCCAAAGCCCATCGCGCTGAAGGGTCGTTGACAAAGGCCGCGACACCACGGACAGGGGAACGCATGACACCAGTAGGGGCGGGGCGCCCTACTGGGGAAGATCTAAGTCTTCATGAGCGGTGCGCGGGTGGCGCGCACCATGGAGGCTTAGTCCCTGAGGGTCTTTGCACTCTCGAATTGAAGAAGGGCAGCGTTGGGCTGCTAGTAGTACACATAGGTGTACGGGGGTATACTCATCCCTTTCGAGTCTTAAAGACTCCGGGGCGTCGAAGAATTTCGCATACCACCAGACTGTTGGCGGAGAACAGCAACAAGTAGGCCGATGCTTTACGAGAAAGCAAAGGCAACGGGACACTGTCGGTACAACTGGCCGACGGAACGGTGATTACCGTTCCCAAGAACCATGTAGATCTAGCTATGAAGTTCGAGGACTTCGACAGCATGGAGCAATTTACTGTCCTAGAGATGGACAAGTATGACTTGATCCTGGGCATGCCCTGGCTCGAGAAACATGGCCACAGATCGATTGGCGAAACAAAGCCATCAGGGCCAGCTGGACCGCAGTTATTGGCAAAGCATTGGTGAGTCATGTTCCCACCTCTGCCAGGAACTGGGGCGTCCGAAAAAGGCGCCGGGATGCAGGAGCATCCAGTGAAAGTTTTGGAGCCGCCGACGTATTGAGCGACTCCCTAGAAGCGGCGGCGCAGAAGCCGCACCTGGTCGAGTGCGGCAGTCCGTACAGGATAGCCCTCGACCCCCGCCGGAATCTAGACCGGCGCCAAAGGCTTCAAAAGTAGCGGTGCGGGTGGCACCGACCAGGTGGGTAATTTAGGTCCACACCAAGTCACCCAGAATGAAACTAGCGAGGAAGACGCGCGGGGCGCTCCCTGTGTGGGTAACTTTGTTCCACACCGAGTCACCTAGACAGAAACTGGCGAGGAAGGCGCAGAATGCGCTTCCTGTGTGGATAACCTTGTTCCACAGCAGGTCGCCCAGACCATAACTGAAAAAGAAGTGGCGGAATGCACTTCTTGTGTGAGTAACCATGTTCCACACGAAGTCCTAGAGGCTTTGAACGTCGTTAATGAGACGTCCACAGACGTGGGTAACGAAGTACCACGTCGTGGTCGCCGTCGACGACATAATCGACACCCAAGTCGAGTCTGAAGTCATTTCAGACTGGAGTCGCTTCAAGCGACTCGGAACCCAGGGCCCGGGTTCTTCCGACGCGACCAGTCGAAGGCTGTTATCACATCCTCGACGGCGAGACCGGCCATCGGGTCAAAGCAGGAGGTATCCAGCTAGAGCCGCTGCCAGAGGTGTCAGAGATCCTGAACCTCGAAGAGTTGACGCCGACAGTTTCCCTGGCCGACCTGAAGGCTGGGGAAATCGCGGAGGTGGTACTCTTGAAGCAAGAGTCCACTCCTGAGGAATTTAATTCATCTTCGGTTATGAACGAGGGCGTCCTGGAGGCATTCTCCTCCCAGCGTGCCTCGCGCTTGGGTTCTGAGACTCTCAAGACCCCGAAGGATCCAGTGTATCCTATGATGAAGGAGTTCGAGGACGTGGTGTCCAAGGATTCACCGTCTCAACTCCTACCGGATCGTGAGATCAGGCACGAGATTGATCTCATGCCGGGCACAAAGTACTGTATCACCAGACAATGGCCACTGCCTCGAGAGCAGTGCAAGGTCATTGCCTTTTCGCCTCAAAGGTCAAGGCAGGCATGGTTCGAAAATCGAAATCCCCGCTCTCGACGCTAACCTTCTGCGTTCGGAAGCCGAACGGGAAGTGGCGTCTGGTTCATGCTTTTAATAAGCTGACATGTGAACAGCGCAACGGTGCCGGCCCAGACACCCATCCCGCGAAAGGATATTAAACAACATGGCCGGTGCGAGTTATACAGCGCCCTGGATCTGGTGGACGGATACTATCAGATCCTGATGCGCGAGAGCGATATCTTGCTCACCGCAGTGATCACCCCGAGCGGTCTGGTGATGCCACAGGACCTGTCTAATGCCACGGCGATGTTCAATCCCCTGGTCAGCAGTTGTTTAGACCACTGCGTGCGTACGCACAGTCATACTTCGACGCCATCTTCTTCCATAGCCGTGCCGAGGGAGGCAAGACGGCTGTGGAGGTGCATTTTGAGCACCTTCGTCGAGTATTCGAGGTCATGAGAGCGAACAAGCTCTATGCCAACATCGACAAGTGCGTCTTCGCGGGACAAGAGATTAAAATTCTCGGTTGCTTCATTAGCAACGTCGGCGTTCAAGCCGACCTGGATAAGGTCAAGGCCATTTCGGCTTGCCAACGCCAAGGTCCCAGAAGGACCTGAGGAAGTGGCTGGGCTTAGCCAACTACCTCCATAAGTCGAGCGAGGGTACGCGGGTCTGGCTAGACCCTTGTCGGATCTTCTGAAGAAGGATACCGACTGGCACTGGGGGCGTGAGCACCAGGAAGCCTTTGACAATATCAAGACAAGCCTACAGGAGGCGCCTGTCCTGACACTGCTGGACGAGACGAAGCCGTTCAGAGTCGTCTGCGATGCATCCGATTATGCAATCAGGTGTGATTGCTGCAGCACGATGCAGCAGGACGTGAACGAGTGATCTCGTTTCAGGCCAGGCAGCTCAAGGCTGCCGAACGGAACTACCCCATTCATGACAAGGAGCTACTTGCCATGAAGTACGCCCTTGTCAAGTTCGGAGTGCACCTCCTGGGATCCCAGCCCTTTGTGATTTACACAGATCACGCATCTTTACGGACGGCGACGAATTCGCTCCATCTGTCCCAAAGAATGGAGGGGTGGCTGTCCTTCCTCGCGGAATATAAATTCCGAGCCGAGTACAAGCCTGGCAAGCTCAACGTGCTTGACGATGCGTTGTCACGCAGGCCGGACTATGAGCTGGCAAACGTAAGTCGCGCCACGACCGATCTATATGATCAAATACGCATGCCGTATCGGGGCGACGAAGCCCTGGCACCTTTGGTGCGTTTCCTGGCCGCTGGCAAGGAAGACAAGGCCGAGTGGCTCACGCCACATCAAAGAGCCCGGCTCCATCGATACGAGTTGGCCGATGGCCTGCTCTACTATCGAGTGGAGCCCCATGAACCCCCTCGGGTAGTCGTTCCAAGCGACGAGGATCTCAAGTTTGACATCCTACAGGAGGCGCACGATGCGCCGTCCAGCGGTAACTTGGGCCGCGAGAAGACCTTCCAATTGGTCTCTCAGTACCTTTGGTGGGCCCACATGTACAAGTGGGTCGCACAGTACGTGAAGACATGTGAAACATATCAGCGGGTGAAACCCGCCGGGCATGCCTCGGCTCCCTTGCAGAGCTTGTCCGTTCCAGCGGACTTCTGAAAGTCGATGAGTCTGGATTTCATCTTCGGACTTCCAGCCACGGCCACGGAAACACCGGCATCTTGGTGTCCTTGTGCCGTCTGAACAAGATGGTGCGTCTTGCTCCGGTCAAGACACAGTGTCCGGGGAACAGGCTGCGAAGCTGTTCCTGGATGGAGTTTTCCGTCATCATGGTCTGCCGGAGACAATTGTCTCGGATCGTGACCCGCGGTTTACCGCTTCATTCTGGCGAACGCTGTTCCAACTACTTGGAACAAGGCTGCACATGTTCACTGCCGATCATCCTCGGACGGATGGGCAGACGGAGCGTATCAACCGAGTGCTTGAGGACACTCTACGCAGTGTCTGTGCTGAAGCTCCTCGCACTTAATCAGAACGCCTGCCAGTATTTGAGTTTGCACTCAACAATGCGGTTCACGCATCGACCGGGTATACCCCGTTCTATCTGAATGGCTTACGCCATCCACACGTGCCGCTCACGTTGCGAGGTAGCACCCCGTCTTCAGTTCTAAGTGGGGGAGAGGCTCGGGAAGCGCTTCCTTCCAGTTCTCGGACATGAGACCGGTTTCCTCGCGGAAACAAGTGAAGTATTTATAGACACCAGGCTGAACGTAATCAGCCGTGTCTGTGATGCCATGGCAGCGGCACAGGACAAACAAAAGCAGTACTCTGACAAGAATGGAAGAGGATACTTAAACGTGTTTAATGTTGGGGATTTAGTCCTACTAGACACTAGGAACTTGCCACTCGCCACGGTAAGTCCCGTTGGGAGCAACAAGCTGAAGCACCGCTTCATTGGACCCTTCGCGGACCTAGCCAGGCATGGTGTGTCATATACCATTAAGCTGCTTAAGTCGATGACGACCCACCCGACGTTCTACGTGGGCCGTCTGAAGCGGTACCATGATCCGCAGGGCTCACAGGCCCCAGCTCTACAAAGCGAGGCTGCGACCCTTCTCTCGGAGCGCGCCCAGAGCCAGAAGCCCAGGTCCCTTGCGGGGCCGCGGAAGTGGCTCCATACGAAAGAACCCCGGCTACATACGCCGAGTATGAGCCATAGTGATATGGCTGGGAGTACGCAGGAGGCGCTCACGCCTGGGACACAGACTGCAGGAGTTCCCGAACGAGAGACAACTCCCATTGGACTCGGTCCGGGGACGCCCAAAAGGCATCCAGACGTTGGAAAAGCTCGTCCACGTCATTCGTACGACGGTCGACCCAACCTTCATGGGTCGACAAGGCATCGGCCAGACGATTCATGTCGTCACGAATCGATCCAAGGACTCCAGCGCCCCTGGCCTGGGCGGCAGCAGCCCCGCCTTCACCAAGTCCAAGCGCAATCTCAAGCGCAAGGACTCGACGACGAAGAACGGTGTCTTTAACGACCCGAGGTTGGAGCCGAAGGCGGCACACCAGGTCCTGAGCTGGACCGGAGGGGCGGCGCCTCGTACTCGTTCGAGGACAACACCGCCTCTCCTCGACCGTAATGGGGAGACACACTACCACGTGGAGCGTGTGCTCCAGGAGCGGCGCGTTCACGGAAAGCACCAGCTCCGCGTGAAATGGAGGACGTACTCGGAAGCTGAGTGCTCCTGGAAGCCGTACGAACGGCTCCAGGCTGACTGCACGAAGGCTGTCGCGATCTGGGAACAGAAATCGGCGACGGCTTCGTAAGTAGTCCGGGCTTTCTTACCCGAACGGGCTGTGGTCGTAGAGCCAAAACATACCCGCGCTCATCATGAGCGCTAGAAGCGGAATACTTCTGCAGTTCTCGAGAGAGCTGCCGTTTGCCTACCACATGGGCAAACTCAATACGCAGATCTCGGAGGTCAAGGATGGCCTCCAGGGTGAGATCCTGCCGGAGAACCTCGAGCTGTCGAGCAGCGCGTAGCTGCCCACTTCGAAAAGACGGCCTCGGCCTCTTGGAAAGGGTCACGGTGTGGGGGCATCACGGCTGGATAGCCCACACAGGTCGCAGTCCCGACCGGAGCTCTGGCTTCTTTCGCCGGCTCGTGAACTCCTTGAGCGGGATGTTATGCGGTGCCAGGATCACGCACCGAGCGATGCCCATGTGTTGGAACAGGGGATGCTTGGCCACCAGGTGGCGCTCATACGCCCCGAGAAGAGCGCCCGCCAAGAAGCACGCGAGGCGGCTGGAACTGATCCATGTAGGCGTCGGCGTCGTGGGACTCCTCAGGCGGGAAGTACCCGGGAGCGTAAGGTGGTCCCCCAAGAACAGGTGAAGAGTACTTCACAGGCGACCGAGTCGCCGGGACCCGCACTCCCTTATGACGAGCATCCTGGTACTCCGACTGCTGCCAGTCGATATCGTTGGAGATCTCTCGGCCGATTTGGTCCTCTTTCTCCTCGTCGGAAGAAGAACTGAAGAGGCCCTTGTTCGTGAGCGTGAGGGTTCCATATCCTTCACGGATCGGAGAACTGGAAGCAGCTCACCGCTTACGGCTGGCTTCCGAGGCTGCTGCAGCCTTAGCAGCCTTGACGCGGGCAGTTGCCTCTGCGGGCGTCAACTTCTTGAGAATGAGGTTTCGCTTCGTCCTCCTTGGGTGAACCTGGGCTCCCCTGGCGCTCGGGCATCTTCGGCGCGTCGCCATCGTCGCCATGATGGCTAGACAGCGGGGTACAGGACCCAAGCGGGTCCGACTGACTCGGGTCGCCGTCCGACTTCTTGACGAGCGAGATTTCGTTATCGCCCCAGGATATGAAAGACTTGTCCGAGTCGTCCTCATAGTCCACGAGGAGCTCCGGTCCTCCTCAGGCGGTTCAGGTGTTTTAGGGGTCACCTTGGATGCCACCTTGGTGGATCCTTTAGCGGTCGAGCCTTTGCCAGACAATTTGGAGCTCTTAGCCTGCTGCTTGGAAGCAACAGGCTTGACAGGCGCTTTCGCACTGCTGCCAAACCGAGTCTTGGTCATGCTTGAGGCTGACATGGAAGCCGATAAGAAGAAGAGCACGCGAAAGTGCTCGGACTCAAAAGGAAATGAACCGGCTGCGGAAACTAACCGCAGCGAAGTCGATGTAATTCGACTTGGAGAGTGAAAGGCAGCGATTTCCTTTCACTCGCCCTGGATGGTCGGTAAAACGAACCTAAGTGGAGGAGGATGTAACGGTTACATAAAGAGTGCCAGGTCACTCTTCAGAGCAGGGGTACCCAAATACACTAAATGATATAGCTAAACATCACTATGAAGTCGACGGTAATGACGTCATGGATAGGTACCACAGATATGGTACAAAGACCTCAGAGCCACTCAATAGGATAACATCTAGGAAAATTTATAGGTGACTAATAGTTAGTATGTAGACGCATTAATAGGGGTCACCTATAAATATATTCAGTCTTAATTCTACCTAATTTGGTCACAGTCCCACAGGCCAGTATACTCTTCGGAAGTCACACTTCCTTTGCACAAGGTGTTGTGTGCCCCGTCACACCTGCGGTGCTCGGCAGCTTTTTCTCCCACTATATTATCCGCAGCTCAACCCGATTAGCCCTTGCTTCGGTCTACTGAAACGGCGGATTCAGAAGCGCGCGGGGGGTTTCCCCCTGCACCCGGAAATGGTGCTGGGTGCCAATGGACTCGTCGTGGGGATAATGGTTGCCACGGCACATTCCAGCACTGCGGATATATCGCCGATTCATCAAGAGATGAAACGTTCGATGTCTTAACTCCGCCGCTTTCTGGACTCCTGTCATCATCTTGCATGTGGTCTCTGCCCTGCTGCTCGGGGTTGCTCCGCGCAGGAACGTGAACGATTGGAACATGGCAGCAGCAAACACGTTATGGTCGGGAAGACCAACTGCAGGCCGCAAGGTTGATAAATCCACTAGCACAGGAGTCCAAGCGCCGTTAAACAAACCTAAAAGTATTTTAAAGAGAATTGACGATATATTCCATTGTAGTTGGTTAGCTAATCGTGGTTACGGTATCGCGTACAAGCACAGTAGATGGTAGTGCCCATGGTGATCGACTTGACGGACGACTAAAGGAACGAGGACGGTCACAGCGGACGGTGACAAGATGAGGACAAGAAGGAATACCGGCGACGACGGAAAGGCAGTGGACTGGTGACAAGAGCGAGGGGTGGTATCTAGCTACTTAAAGTTGCTCATTGACGACCGTAAAAGCTCGCGGGAGGATTGACACGGTGTAAAGGACTTCGGCGAAGTATACGAGGATGATGGACGACGACAGGAAGAGATTGCGAGGCCACGGGGCCGTGAGCTGGTGGCTCGTTAAGGGTAATAAGTAGCAAGGGGTTCTCTCGGTAGCTAGGCTAGAGGGTCGCGGGGAGGCTTCGGTAGGTGAGGACAACGAGCATGCGGTCTGGCTGCTCGACCCTCAGTCAAGATTTAGTGCAGGACGAGCGTTAAGTTAAGACTAAACAGAAAGTTTGGCACCGGACAAGGTTGTCGTACCTGGGAACGAAGCCCAGACGGTGTAAAGCGTAAGAGGTAAGCTGAACGGCCAGGCAAACACGCGGACGGCCGGATAATAGGGCGAGGGGACCACAGTTAGCGACCGTGAGGGCTGTGGTGCTTACGGGTAGTGCCTTGACCGAGGGGCTCGTCACGCGAATATACCGCAAAGCCCTGTGGCTCTTGCTGGGCGACGTGTGCGGGTCCGTTGCATGTTTCATGCAGGTGATAGCAGGGAACAGCTGCGACTGCCCGGTCGTAGTGCCTCATGTTTCGTCCCCAAAATTCCTATCCCAAGATACCTTCAGGGTTGAGGGCCGGATCTAGCTGGTGGAAGTTCCAGCTCCGCACCTGACAGCTACCATTACACGTTAGCCTAGTGTCGCGGGGACTCTACTGTTGAATCAATTGTAAAGCTTTTGGTCACGAAGATGACGATAGCTACACCATTTTCGTTGTTCTTTTTCTATCTCCTCTGTTTATACATTTCTAGATGCTTTTTCCTTGATAACGAAAATTTCCCAAGCGATTTCCCAGCTAGCGTTGTGACATCCAATAAAATACTGACTGGTGTCGTCGTCTTCTTTTTCGTGAAAGTCATCTTCGTTGTTGGTTCATGCCGCTAAGAGCAACTTAATTTGGCTTCACATGGTGGTCATATAGGGGCAACTTGGCAAGAAGAAGCCAAATTAAGCTGCTCCTAGCGGCATGAACCAACAACAAAGATGACTTTCATGAGAACGAAGATGACGACACCAGTCAGCACCTCGCTGCGTGTCACAACGCGACAGTTCCGAACACCCCCAGTTTCGCAGCCCATTCTACAACAGAAGCAACCAGCAGCGGCAACAGCACATTGAGGCACTGGCACGGGCGCGACAGGAACAGCGACAACAAGGATAGCATCGAGAGCGGCAAGCACTGAAGGAAGTCAACCCACAGCAGCTACACGTGATGGCGTCGCGGCAGCAGTTCTAACCGACCGAGTTCCTGCGCTCGGGGCCGTGCTACAACAACTATTAGCGACAGTCACTCATCTAGACGCACATGTAGCCACCATCGAGACAGCCAGTCGGGATGCCGGACAACCTGTAGCGGTAGCAAACAGAGGAGACGTACAAGAACCAGTTGCAGCAGCACTAGGTGTCGGTGGAGGCGATCCAAGGTGACAATGGTGGAGATCGGGTGCCAGTGACGGCAATCCAGACGACAGTGACGGTAGCGAATACGGGAACAGCTCCAACGGTAGCGACGAAAGTGACGAAAGTACCGACCCAGAACAGCGAGACGCGTGCAGCACCGCAACACAAGGGTCTAGAATTACCGACCTGCACGCCGTCGTCCAAGGTTTCGGTATCCACGTGGATTAAGCGTGTGGACTTGGCGTTGGAAGGTGCACGAAGTTTAGGACGAGGCAGATGGACTGACCAGGAGCTCTACTATATCCTGGGCAACAAACTACTAAGAGAGTGCGTCAAAGTGGTGGGTCATGAAGAATAGGAAGGTCACATGAACGACGTTGAAGAAGGCGTTGCTGGAACGCTAAGGTGAACGAGTAGACATGTCAGCAGCAGAGTGGCGTGGGAACCAGCGACGAAAGATACCAGGAAAAACGTACGCTGATTTCGCCGCTGGCCTGAGAGATGCCACGGCTCGGAACCCCGTAGAAGAACGAGTATTGTTGGGACAGTTTTACAGGTGCCTGAACACTACAGTGAAGAAACTTGTGCGACAGAGGAACCCGACGACGCTAGAAGAGGCGGTCGATGCGGCTATGAAGATCGACGACACCAACTCGAATGTGGCGTAAGCATGCAGAATATTGGCCAGCCATGGGCAACAGCACCCAATCCATGTCTAATCCCGATGGCCCGGCATAATTGGACAGACATTGGCCATTTCAGGCATTGGCGGTACGGGACTTCCGCTCGAATCGTTTACAGCAACAAGTATACACAGACAGTAGCAGACGTTGGAGACATGAGTCAGTTAGCACTTTTCACGAATCCACAAGGTGTGTTCAACAACTACTCCGGTACCTGGGACGTACCTCGAGGTCGATCATGGAACGGTAAGTTCTGGGCGGAGACGGCCAAGCGAGAGAAGAACACGAAGATTACGAAAACCGAGCGGATGGCGAAACGTCGGCACATGGCCATCAACCCCGGCAGTCGCGGAACAAGACCGTCGAGTGGAGAGGACGAGTCTGACGAGCCAGCCGTCCCACCACAAAGAAATGTCAGGAAACATAAGCGTCGGTGAAGAAGGCAGCGGCGGCGGAACGCCCAAGTCCGGGACCAAATACGCAGAGTAAGTGGAACGCCAGAGGTCAGTACGGACGGCAGTTCGACAACAGGTGCTACGCCTGCGGTAAAGAAGGCCATTTCGCGGACAAGTGTACTGATCCCGTCGGAAGGCAAGAAACGACGCCTACTTGAAGCAGAGAGCAGCAATCAATACGACGGAAAACGGGAATCGGGTGTAGTGAGAGGTCCGGTAAGCAAGCCAGATCTCCAGCCGTTGGCAACGGACGGAAAAGTATCGAGAGCGCCTTCCGCGCAGCGAAACGGGAGTGATACAGGTGTACGAGTATCGCCAGTCGATACATCAGCCACAACAGTCAGACGGGTGGCGAATCAGAGATTGGAAGAAGCGATGGCAGCGAGAGAGGAAGACCGAGCGGCGCGGTATGTACCGACGGGTGCGGCCGGCGATGGCAATCACGAAGTGTGTGCACAGTGACAGCACGTACAGTGGACAAGATGAACAGCCGAGATTCCAGGATGGGAAGGCGGACGCCAAGGACAAAGAGACGTACCGACAACTGAGGAAGCCGGGGCGATAGCATTAGTCGTGACCATATCCTGCGGGCAGATGTTGTGCAGCGACGGCAAGCTCCACGGCGAAACCCCAGAAGAGGGAACAGTGGCGGAAGTCCGGACGGCGAAGAAGGCGAGGAATCAACCGGCGAAGAACCGAAGACTCGGGCGACTCTCGATCTCGTCCCTTCGATTCTACGTCGGTCTTCTGTTCGTCGTGGCGCTTGGTCAACAACAAACCTCGCCCCTTCGTCCAAGCTGTCGACTTCTGCTGCTTGTTTCATTTTTCATCTTCTCTTCTGGGCTCTTCTCGTCTCCATGGCTAACTCGGTTCTGGCTGTCGACTTCTCCCGTCTGCTGTCACATTTAGTATTCAACCAGAGGCGGCCCTTCGCCTTAGATGTCGTCCCGGCGCGATCTTTTGCCAACAGTCGTGCTTGCACATCGTCAGCCTTTCCTGTGACTTTACGCCGTTCATCTGTCTCCCGCTTCGTTCGTCAGGCTGATGCTCACCTGCTGCCGTTGCCTGTCAGGCACTCGGTCGTTCACTTCGCGTGCGACAGGTCTGTCAGTCACGTCGTCTTCCTGCTGTTCGCCGGCTAACCCGTTACACGGCTTCCTCAAGCTAACGGTCTTCCGTGACCCTTCCGTCGTCAATGAGTAGCTCGTACTCTGCAATCGACATCCACCGTCGATCAATGTCTGTGCCTCCCTCGGACTGTAGTTCATACTCAATGACATATTGTCCCGCTCTGTTCCTTCGTCTACGCCTTCGTAGCCCTATCATTCGCGTACCCGTGTTTCGTAATGCTTCATCAAACTGCCACTGTGCCTCATTGCCATTTTCTAGTGCCTGCCGGCGCTGCTGTGTTGATCCGTGTCGGCGTTGGTCGTGTAACCGCCGATCGCGTCGTGACGTCGTTGTCTGGCGTTGCTAAATCTTCATCTCGGTGCTCGATCAACAAATCAGCGGCTGCCTGGGCCCCCAAGATGTCTGCCATAGAATGATAAGTGGCGAGGAACGACACGTGAGCTATAAATGTCACAAGTTCTCCCGTCTTATCCTCTCGTCGCACCAAAAGGTTCTCATAACCAATGGGTTGGATGATTCCCATCGACCCCCGTCCAGCCATGTACGAATTTTAAATATTTATAATTCGAGGCCGCGTGGCGGCCGGTACAATCATGCTCGATCGCGTGCCCTTCACTCAACCGTTTTTGTCATGCTCGCCTATTATAATATTTTGCCTGCCGGGCTTGCTCCTTGATGCGAGCCTACTCAGCACACTCACTGCTAATGTTCAACTGCTTCAATAACTTGTCGTGGTATGCGTGGAGCTCGCATCACTCGTACCGTTGCTGTCTCTTGCTCCGCTTGCTGTGTACGCTGCGCTTCCTGGACCCTGAACAGCTCTCGTTGTCGGTCCAACACCATTGCTTGTGCGGCTGGGTTGTCCTGGGAACCTCAAACGTAGTGCTGTCGGGTCACCTGGCCTGCATGATTTCGAGGTGATGCACTGTGATAGGTCCAAACGATACAGCATTCTCTGCCTCGTGGGCCATGCGCTGAATGCGTGCTCGCTTTATTCGTGCAGCTGTAGCACGGTGGAACTGGGCTGGGCTTGTGGGCGCTTCTTGTGTACAGGAACGCCTGAAATCGGAACGCATTGATCGCCCAAACGGTCCTCGGGTTTCATCATCCGCCAGCGATGTCGGAGTGTTGGGTGAAAGTTGTAAGCAGCCAGCCGTACGCACTTGCATTGACCATCTTTCTTGGCCCGCTTCAAGTAAATATCGCTATCACTGTGAAGCTCAATGCGCTTCGTGGCTGCCTCAGAACTTGCTGCAACCTCCGTAAACTTCGCAAGCATTTCTCGAGAAATACAGCATATCTTTTCAAGGTCGAACGTAATGCCCTTGCGCCATCCTCCTCGCGAGTGTCCAAGCGTTGCTCGTAACAACATATGCCTTGTAGCAATATAAGCAACTGACAAGCACAATAAAGCACCAGCAATAGCACAACCCACGTAGCGCACAGAGATACGCCTAAGAGCGCAAACTGTTGAAAAATCGTCGTAATGCCTCGAGTGTTTTCGCATTTAGCCTAGGTAAGCACAGTAGCATCACGGCACAGCACAATCACAACACAAAGCACAGTTAGCGTCAGATAGCACAGCGACCCGGGAGATAATGATATACTTAGTCCGTGCTAGTCCATCATTGCGAAGCTAGAGGGCGATAGAAGGAGGCGCTCAGAAGGGGGAGGGCGGGCGAGGGCATCAGCATCTGCAGAACGTGCTTGCATCTCTATCGCGTACGACAGCAATACAACTAGTAATAAGTACCATGCAGCTAAAAACAAGGAGCACGCAAAAGAGTCTTACCCTGTCACCGAAGCAGGTAGTCGTCGAGCCATGAGGCGGCTCGCTCAGCACACAAATCCGGCTTGTGGCGTCTTACAATGTTGCCATCTGCTCTGCTTATGTGTGAGGCCAAGCAGTTGGCGTGACCCAGCTTGGGGATGGGAGTCCGTTTTAGTTGCGACAGTTGGGAGAGGGGGCAAAAATCCTTCTGCAGGTTCTCAAAAGATAGGCACCCACAATCCTTTGCCAGCGACGACCTCAATAAAAGCGGGTCCGATATAAGTCTCCAAATCGGAGGGCATAATGGCTGCAAACCACAATAGCTTCACGTATCAATAGACACACTACGATGTAAGGTCGCTAACTCCATTTAAATCCATTTAGTAACCGTTTTCGTACGGTGTCGATTGTTCCATGGAATTGCATTTTTAGCAAAAATAAATCTTAAAACATGCTCGTTACTATGGTATCATTAAAACTAAATATCGTAAAGGTTTTCTACACGGCCTCAAAATCAGCTAAGCTTTAATTTGAGACCCTGTACGCCCCAAAAGCTTTTATATTGACGAAGGTGGTGGCGTCGCTGCTTAAGTTTGAGAGCGGTCATTTCTTTTGACATGATTGGATAGTACATGTTGCAAATATTTAAATCCGGAGAAAGTAGGACAGAAAAATCATGTTGTTAAACTCACCTAGTCCTACGAATATGTCGTCAACAGATCCTAAGCAGATCGAATGTATGCAAAGGAAACAAACGTAGCTGGAGAAGAATACTACACAGCTCGGTGGACTGACCTGGCAGCCCGCACGCAACTTACTCCAACACATGTTAGCTAATAACATCCGAGAACTTGCGATTGATTGGCTAGCCGACTATCGACAGAACATCCGCCTAGGAGTAGCTACCAACATACGAGCGGACGGAAGAACAACGAAGTGAACAGCAATACAATCTGAATTTTGGGAAATTTCATTATTGCTTGCTCTTAGATTGGAATGTTATTGCGGCAAAGGAGCTTCTAATCCAATAGAGAACTGGATTTTCGGACCTCTGCTCTAATACACCCAAAATCAGGTCGTTGTTGACCGAACTAATTGCTTATATGCGTGCACTGTTAGTTGCACAAGGTGTTCTTGTTGGAGCTACCTCTGCTCTCTCTTCTTCTGCCAATTAAGAAGTGCCGCAACATTCAATCCATCATCACTACCACCCGAAACGCCAGACTCGTCTTTAGGCCGTTCACGATCTTCCATTGGTTGCACCACACCCTCTGTCTCGACAAACCAATTTCCGAATCCGCACCATCCCCATCTAAAACGGAGTTCGTACCACTGACCGATGCGGCAACAGGAGAACATGATCCATCAACGTCCACATCCAACCCCACAGCAGTCTCGTCTTCCACAGAGTTAGGTGAATCCATAGTTAGACTCCTATTAAACGAACACCAACATATGTCAATATACAACATTCCCAGACAAGACCATGTAATATACATCATGTGCGAATCCGTACCTGGCTACACGAGCTCATCTTCGACCCGTTGTGCCTTGGCGCGATGCATCAGTATACTCGCTGTTGCACTAACACACACCATACAACACCATGAGTATCAATACATGTCGTATATCTCATGTGGAGAGCTACCCCCCATGTCATAGGTTTAGGGAACAGTCCCAAGCCTACCCCAAAAACTGTAAGACCAAAACAATGTGCAAATACATCTATTTTTAGTCATAGACAGATTCATCTATGATGTTGTTAATGTCGAAGTCCTGGTCTTCGCCTACGGTGGGGCCTTCGAATAGAGATAGATTCTCCAAATTCGCAATTAGGTTTGCCGATGCAATGCAGTTGGAGCTTTTCAACAGCCCACTGGCACGAAACCTGCTAGAAATTGCGTCCGTAAAGATCTGGTTCCACGACTGCATCACTCAGCCACAAATTATTGTGAGATCAGGCTACTTCAGCTTGAACACCTTGCCTGGTGCTCGTGGCGCTCTAATTTGTGCCTGCATGTCTACGTGCCAGCACTGTTGAAGCCTGATCTTGAGCGGAAAATTCCACGCGACGCAGGCTGTACGACATGTGTAGCGTGGGGTGGAACGTTTAGAAGCACAACGCTGATTAACGTAAATACGCGGTGACCTTCTCTGTCCAATGCCGACTGAAATCGTCCCACAAGAGCAAGATCGGCTCTTCTGGGACGCGGCTAGCAAAATGATACTTCAGAAATGCAATGGATAACGTTTCATTCCACCAGCCTAAGATAATACAGCAATATGTATTCAGATATAGTTAACTTTAACTGACAATATAATAGCTCAGCAAACATACCTTTATAATTACCGTAAACTTCGAGCCCGATGGATTGCCGAATACGGCGCACCCCTGCCAGTTTCGGTAGCCAAAACCATAGCGTCGTAGATTGTTTTCTTCTTAAATCACTGGGTCCTTTGATGGCTTCACTTTAAACACGACAAACGGCGCACAGCGATTGCCGTCGCTGTCACCCAGCAGCATCACAGTTGCGCGCTCCTTGGGCGCCCCGATGTATTTCACCCACACGGTTCTTTTTGCCACGTTTGTGTTATTTGGCTACGTACTCGAAGAACACCGCTGCATGTAATAAAACCCAGAGCCAAATAGATGTGTTACTTGCGCGTTAATTTCAATAAAATGCAGTTAAATGACATACATACGTAATACATGTACCTGTTTGATCGGCGTTATATACGCGCTTTATTCCGAGATTGCGAATGCTTCCACCGGCGCGGCAAAGTCGGCAGCGATCATATTGATGTTGGCGAGGCTGAACTGGCTCTGTCGCGTAGGACAACGCAGACTGAACTTGAAGCGACGCTTAAAGACCACCACCCACTTGTCGGACGCCTGTCCCTTCAGCCACTTCTAGCGCCTTCTCAGTCAGCATCATCTTGGAGACGGGAATGACGTCACCGCGGAGTTCTCGTACCCATTCTGCTATCTCGAACTCGCTATCCCGCGATAAGATCGTCCCCACGCCCGCGCAGCGCAACTTCTTATGGTCACCCTTACCTTCTTCTAGAACGGCATTCAAGATGGCACAACTGCGTGCCCAGCGGTAGATGGTCGAGCGTTTGGAGTTGTAGGCAGAGGAGGCAAGGTTAGGGTAAAAGTGCGATATTGCGTCTCGCATCTGCGCACCTTCGCTAGATAGTCTATTAGAGCAACCGTCTCATGAACAGACTCTGCGGTGACCTTAAACTGCTGGACATTTCGGCCAGCGCCACCGCGGCTCGATCTTCCCTTCGGGCGCGGCTGCGCCATTGAAACTGGTGGCTCACCATTTGTGTAAGAATTACCGGTATACTGGTAAAATGTGTGTGTGGCTCTCTACATGCGATTTCTCCGAGTCTAAAGAATGTATCGTGATTGATTGATAATAAGGTGTGGCTCTTAACCAGCTGAGTTCTTTAACATGCGAAATGCGGTATACATCATCGACTCAGTCACATACCTTCTTTTCCCTTCCAGCGGCGAGCGACGAACCACGGCATCTCCAGCTGCGGAAGACGTACTCTTGCCACCAGCGTTGTCGTCTTCGGCATCCGCTACATGTGGGCTCGTCTTCTTCTGCTGCTTCCCCTTCGACTGTGTCTTCGAGCTTGATGACGTCTTCTGCTTCCGCGCCGTATACTCACGTGCATTGTAAAATACGACAAGTGCTTTCTTGCGAGCCTCAGCATCACTGAGTTTTTCCGTTCCAATTGTTGCGCGTTCTCTTTCCTTCTCCGCGCTCCGGCGGGTAGCTGCAGCTTCAGCTCGAGCCATTGCCTTGGCTTCCTTGGATTTGTTCCCGCCCTTTGCCTTCTCCGCAACTCTCCTCTTCGTCATCGGTCTTTCACTCGCTGCCTTCGCTTTCCCCCTTCCTCCCCTACCTACCGATTCACTCTTTGCCGCTGCCGCCTCCTCAGCTGGACGATCAGCCATTTTCTTCTTCGCTGCAGCGAGGTAGGAAGCGTCCTTGCCCCTTGGAAACGACCGATATGCTTGTTTCTTTGCCAGCACCGCCTTCTGCGTAGCTCCGCTTTAGTGCACGGCCCCACACTCACCCCTTCATCTCCGAAGTCTACGCCAGTCGCTCGGTACCCGCTCACGTACGCCTTGTGTTCCGTAATAATACGCAGCCTATATCTTCTGCGCTTCGGTCAGATATTCGCGCGAGGAACTGGTCATGATCGCGGCGAGTCTCCCGGACCATCTCTCTCTTTCTTGGCTTTTTCTGGACTAAGAGAGCTGGCAGCCATCAATCACTTGTCGCAAAAAATCGCGCAAGCTCTTGAAACATCTCTGCGTCTTTTTGTGTAATTGTTAGAACTTTCTTTGCAGTTGTTCGGCCTAGCCACGTGCATTTCAACGTTTTTAACATGTTACATATACAACCTGTTAAGAAAGAGCCAGTAACTCGCATGCTGTCATATACAACGCGTGAGTGCGGGAGTGGGTTAACATAACATGCCATTTACCATAACGTTTGAGCTGTTAGTATTGGGCACCGTGTCTTAAATTATGGATGGAATGCTAGCAACTAGCATACCCCCTCGTCGCCCGGTTTTCGCCAATGTTCAATGACACATTGCTCAGAATAATCCGCACCAGCCATTCGGAAAGATTTTGCGAAGATCGCTGTAAGTAGCGCACCAAATACCTCATCTTGGTTGTAGCACCCTCGAGCATTTATTCCTCGAAATTCTCGCGATGGTCCACTTGTCCTGGTGCATGCCAAACCCACATCCGCCCCCCACCGTACACTGAATCCCCTGCACAAGCTGCAGCAACAACGCTTGCTGTCAATCTGCTGAACTGGTACATCGATCGTATCTGGGAAACAGTCAAAGAAAAATGAGATCAGAATAAGCGAGCAGAGGAAAATGCATCGGTCCACATTCTCATTGTACTGAACCACTTCTGGCTATATTTCGTATCTTTACGTCCGGAAGTGGGACGTTCGAGGTTCCAGCTGAGCCATCGCGAGCCGATGCCATTGCATATCGGACCTGGAAGCACTTGGAGCTAGCGCTCAAGATGAACAGGTCTGCTAATCCGCGGTCCTTCCCTCGACCGGCGAAATCCACACGATTAAATCATCCTTGAGGAAGCGGTGGCGATAGCTACGAATATCACACCCCAAAGCTGGTGCTCAATTGCTGTTCATTTCCTTGATCTGCAATTGTAGAGCCGCTGTCGACGCGTGTACATCTGCATCACACCTGTGGACAGATTCAAATCTCGTTAAGACAACACATTCCATACCCCGACACTAACATAACGCACAGCTTTTCTCAGCGCGGACCACACAAGCGACAACAGCGATTCGATCAGGTGTGCCGTCTATTTCCCCCACGCCCCTGTAACTCAACGGGAGAGCAGGACTCTATGGCTCCAGACCGCTGGCTCGACCCCAGCCGGGGGCAACTTATTTGATTTTTGTGTGCCGCTTCGTTGCGTGAGGCACACCTGAGCAATTATCCGGAATAAGTTTAGAACTTTAATGGGCGCCTATTTTTATCATGGGTGTCAAGACGTATTGTAGCGTCCGGGTATTTGCCTTTTCCCCTGCATAGTCGTTGTTCTCTGCCCCATCTTACCTTTACGTCAGTCTTAGTCACGGTGGTTGCTTCTGCTGTGCCGCGATGATTGAACGAAGTGAATCCTAAATACTTTTGTTACAGTTACGAAGAGTGCCCAGCGCAACTGGTTTTACCAACCTCATGCTAAATATGATGCGCCATCCCACGTGCTGCGAGTGCATCTTAGCGACGTGTCAAATCCCTTTGGACTGGACCATCATGCCTCCAAGAACCGATGCGAGCTGCGTGTTATTGACGGATACAAAACGACTAATGTCTGCGTGGTTTGCATCTCTCTAGCGAGCCTTCAGATGCCCACCCCACCTGCAGCATTTCGGAACCGACACGACCGACCTAAGTCGTGCATTTGTAGCATACCCACCACCCTACAACTCGTTCAAGTACCTAGCAATGTGTGCCCGAGACGTGTTTCTGGTACTAGTGGCCTCTAGTAATTCGTTCAAGTGTATCAGGATCACGTCGAACGTGCGTCGACTACTTCACCAGCGCCGCTATAACGAACGGCAGGGGAGGGGGTAAGAACATGCCGGAACAGCTCGTTGTGCAGTATAATGAGTTGTCCCTTAGGCATACGACCCTGCAGATCGCAAATTGACGGCGTTACCACCGGTAAATCAACTGCCTCACATCTACCTAATTTTTGACGACGCTCTGACCCTTTTTGGTGTTGCCCAACGTAGTCAAAGGCTGTCGTCAATGATTTCAGTAGGCATGCATCACGAGTTGATACCCACTGTGTCGCGAGCTTTGGGAACGCATCAGACACCCTGTACGACAGAAGTCTTGATGCGCGCTATGAGGAGAAAGAGATCGTAATGCAGTTATAGAGAGTTGTTGCTTACGGGCGAAGCAGGTGTCGATCGCCCCGCCGAACGTCCGCCACATCATGTTCGGGAGCGCGGGGTCGTGGAAGACTTGAGAACTGTCGCCACCTTTGTGTGCAGGATTAGATGCTCGACGCCAACACACCGATCATTGACAGTACTGTGGAGAAGCGTCTAATAAAAATCTCAGACCCTGTGACAACGAGCCGGTCTGCGAGATAGGTGGAGGAGATCAGCCAGAGGACAACGAACAGGGGGCGGAAAGCGAGTTTGACGGCGACCCAGGTTGGATGGATATCACGTAAAGGACGCAGGTCAGGCGAAGGACGAAACTTACTGGCGATTGGCAGGTCGGGACCGATCTACTCTTTATATGACCACATTCACCCCCACTCGATACTCGATCACGGCCGATCTTAGACCAGATCCGGACAAGGGATGAAGATCAAGACCGATCGGCGAGATGCGGATCGGGCCAGATTTAGTCCCGATCGGCTCAGATCGGATCGGCGCCAGACATCAAGACTGGAGTCAAGGGTCGTGGATCAAGACCGATCGGTGACATGCAGATCGCGGCCGGCCTGGATCGACCTGATCAATACTCAGCGGACCGTACTCGATCCAGATCAGCCCTCGATCAGATCGGTACACCCTTTCTGGTAGATCGGGCGGATCGATGTCGGGATCTGACAGATCGGGCCGATCCGGCGCCCGCAGGTCGGGCTACGCCCCGTCATCCGGGATCGGGCAGACCGGATCGGCCTTGCAGTCAGGATTGAGCAGATCGGGTCGATCGTTATTCGCCGATCGGGATGTTCCGACATCCTCGATCTGTCAGATCGGCATACATGTTTTGACATATGTGATCTGGCAGATTGGCATACCTGTTCTGATATCCGCGATCTGGCAGATCGAGATACGATCAGCAATCATCTTCGGGGATGGGCAAGTGTGAGGACGGTACGTGTTGAGTGGTTGAAGAAGGGCAATATTCAGGAGGTTCAGGTGGTACAAGATAGGGTTCAGGATGGGAGGATAGGACAAGAAAAGGATAAACGAAATCAGAATCGAATTTGCAGTGGATGACTTAGGCGCTTTTAAGAACCGCAAGAAGGGATCTACATTGGCCCTCTAAGGTATCAAATAAATCCAAGCTAGCAGATCAAGCGTCACTGTGAGAGGATCGGATCGTATATTGGCCGGCCCTCTCCCACGTTAGCAAACTTCTGCTCAAGCGCATACCCCAATCAATCGGCATTCAATGCTTGGCCGACGATCGTCTCGACTATCAACTCGCAAGATCCCTCTAAGGAAGCGGCAAGCAACTCAAGGAAAGGAAAGGAACAACGCCACGGCAACCTAGGTCTCGGATCAAGTCCAGGCCGCCGATTAAAGATCGAATACCTCAGATCGAACCAATAACTGCAGCAGAGCGAAGACTTCCGCGCTGCTCCACGTCCCCGCGTCCCGCCAGGACGTTCAAGACTTTACATCGCTGCATCCTTGGACTCCCAAGAGAGCAGATCCAGCCCACCGACGTGTACACAAGGTGAGACCAAGCTTAGCTGATCTCGGACCATTGGGGAACCCCCTCCGTTAGTCGGTGTCAGGGCGCAGTTGGTTAGCGGATCGGGTCTTAATCGTATTTTGACCGATCCCGCTACATTACAGTACCGCCTGGAACAACATTTATTTGTACGCTCGTCCATAGGTTGCGTTCTTCAATGTTGCTCGCCACTTTGTCTCGGATCTTAGCGACGCCCGCTAAGAGTCCGACAACGAACTGGGTTACCGTTCTCTAACCATATTGAGTATCTGAGAAAAGAGCCTAACACCGTCGATTTAGTCAGTAAGCCACCATCTGAACCTTTTCTTGCATCTTTTTTTTGTTTACATGAATATGGAGTACGCTGTTAGTATTGCATACAAATTCTGAGTAGGCAAGCTATACGTCGTAGCTCACTTAGATGGATTGTTGGAAAAATGAAAGTGATCGTTTTAGGCTTTGTAATAGCATTATTCGTAGAACGTTCCTGGGTCATCTCAATTAAATCGCTATCATGGGATATCTCTTTTAGTCATTTCACATTAAGACGGAGTCCCTTTCGCCGACGAGACAGAACGAAGACGACGGATATGTAGCGTTTTCAGATACCGTTTCTTGTTTAATACGTCGTGGCGTTGCTGTCTAGTATCAACCTCGTAAGGTCCGGCAAATGTCGGCTCGAGCTTTGCTCGACGAGGATCATTATTTCCCACCATTACCAAATCCTCGGGGATAAACTACGAGTAGTCACTTGCTTTTTTCCCCGGTGCCAGACAACGTCATGATCAATTCCAGGTGAAGCTCCGCAGATCTGCCGCGATTTCATTCAGCTGGCAGAGCACCTGATTGCGACGTACAACATCAAGTTCAGCAATATCCTCAACATGGACCAAGTTCCTCAGTACTTCGAGACGGAGCCGAAGTCAACGATCACGGCGCGTGGTTCTTAGCAAAGATGGATCAAGTTATCGGCATTTCTCCGCAACCTTCACGACCACTGACGGCGAGAGGAATGTGCTGACTCCACACCTGATATTTCCCAAGATTAAACAAACTGTCGTGTCCGCCTTGGGTCATGGTGGATGTCAACCCGGGAAACTCGACATTTTCCTTGATCAAGCTCGCCAGGTAGTGTGCAACAGTGTATAGACGCACGAGCCGGTATCGACGCTTGCGGCTGTCATATGAGACTTGCTGACTCCGAGCGACTGAAGCGTACAACATTTTTGTACTGGTCGTACAGCCGACATGACCAACAGACTACAAGCCCTCGGCATCGCAATCAACCGAAGATACCAGGGATGCTACAGATATCCGTTTGATCACTATCTTGGCGAAGCACTGGACGACCCTTTGCTGCAAACGAAGGCTGGTAACCCAAGTGTACCTAGTTACGCTACGGCGGCACAATAGACGTTGGACTCTGTTGCAATGAAGGATGCAGCCAGCATCAATCAAACGTTTGCGCTGTTCGGACTGGTCCCCAATATAGACTTCAACCTTGAAGCGCTTCACACACCGCTGCGAGACCTGCTCGCTACAGACATCGATATGGATAGCAATACAGTCATTTTAATGATGATAATGACAGGGAGCCCTTAATCATTGCAGCACCATCGTGGTACCTGCCGGACAACCGCACATCCAGCTTATTTTGTTGCCTTCTACACGGCATTGAGACACCATTGGGCGAGAACGCGGAGGGGGGGGGGGGTACTGATGGACAACCTGGAGACATTGCGTGACTTGGATGATCTCTTCGACGGTAAATACCCTGCGCAAGAACGAAGAAGCCTAGAAATTGGAATGTTTGCCGTTCGTTTCAAGCATAATTCGTGAACTGCACGCGATCGGGTTTGAACCCAGACCGTTGAAAGGAGGATGGACGCGTCAGCAAGTTATTTTCTCACTTTACAATGTTGTTCGATATATAACACATAGGCGGTATAAAGGAATAGAACGCACATATAGCGTTGTACGCGCATAAAACACGTACTGTAGGCCCAATAAACGGGATAAGACGGTAGGCTTTCCGTTCGTATAGAAGTTGTGATAGGCCTATAAAATAATTCATGATATTTGATTTGTGTTTTTGAGAATATATTACGGCATCCTCGCATGCATTATGATAAGTATTTTTTTGTTTACCTGTCATAATACCACGACCAAATGCCTCTGTGGGTAGCGCTTCTTCGTCGCACACATCTATCGTATTTGGTCGCGCTGATACGTCGATAATCAATGTCTGGCCTGCTCAGCACACACACATCAACTCGCCGCCGTTCACAGAATAAGCCCAGGAGGACGAGGCGGCGGCTGGTCCTCGGCGTCCGCGTCGCTCTGACCAGTGCGCGTCAGACAGAACGTAGGTGAGTAATAGCTCGGTTCTCCGCGAGGTTTAGCTGCTGTGTTGTACCGCTACTGCTAACTTAAGCCTTCGGGTTCTGCATTTGATCTAAGGTGCCGTATTTTGAAAGATGATGTGCGTGGCAGGATGGTGCTCACCGTGCGCGTCGGACACAATCGAGGTGGGTGTAATAGCTCGGTGCTCCGCGAGGTTCGCTACAATGATTTACCGCTAATGCTATCCAATTGTGCATCTTACTAAAAAAATAAAAGCGCCGTGGCTGCTCCTCGGTTCCTAGTCGTAAGGGACCGTGCCTGCTTGGGGTCGTCTAGGTGAGCTTGTTAGTGCGCTATGCTGAGGGTCTATTTGATCTAACGCTTAATTGCTGCTGTGTTGACGCAGGTAGACAATCAGCTAGATACAAGAACACACAATGTATTGACCAATTTATCTGAACTATCATTGAAAATCTCTAGCATTCATGTTGCTCCCCCAGATAATGTCTGGCGAATGAATACGTGTGCTCCTAACGGACAAAGCTTGTATCGAAATCGCTGCAACTGAGGCGAGAAGCGTGCTTACCTCAACCGTCATGCCAGCTTCGTTCTGTGTAGCAGGGCGAGTGTCCTTGAGCAAGTCAACATGTTTGAACTCGCCAACGATGGTAGCACACTGAGCCTCCTCCAGGCATCAGCTAGCCATGTAGCTATCTCAGATTGTGACGGCGCTTTAAGCTCAAATCCCGCTTTTTTCTTCTTCGATGTACAGCGCCGTCGCCAAACAGGCTGACCAGCTTCTCTATTGGCGTCCGAAGATGCAGCGCCTAAATCACGGTAAGTCGACCAGTGTACGCTTAGCTTTTTGACCGCTGCTGCTCACCACTTCTGCTTCGCTCTGCTCCTCGTCTGGTAGCCTCGTCGCTAGAATTTGTACATCCCCGCCAGCATACATCGACTGTTCGCATGCTTGCTCTGTGCTACACTTTGTTTCATGGAAAGCACCCTATCTCCCAACGACCGCAACTCCCACGCCATCGGCACCTTGGTCTGGAGAAGCTGGCACCTGACCTCCTGTTGCAGCCGGCAGCTCGTCATCCGCAGTTGGCATGCAGCTGTTACCAGACTTTGAACCTGACTCCGGTTTGATTCTTCTTCCCGCCGCGCTGCATCTACTTGCAGGCTGCTGCGCAATGTCATCTCGATGATACTTGGCTACTTTGAACTTGCATCTGACGTCCCGCGCTCGCCGAAGTCGTTCATTCAGAGACCAATTCCAGGCAACGTGTGCTGGTTGGTGTAGCATGTTTTGGAACACTACGAGGGAAGCTGGCGCTTCCTGGCAAACCAAAGCTTTGTTGATGGTTTGGAGGTACAACTTAAAGTGATCTCTTCCTCTAGCTGTGTCGGCGACTTCTGCAGAAGGTCTTCTGCCAAAGCGTCTTCTACCAAAGCGCCTTCTGCCAACGACCTCTCTGTCTGTTGCGAATTGGTTTCTTTATTTTCTGCCCTATCCTAGTGCCAGCTTGGCGACGTCTGTTCGTGGACGTCGCTCGGTAAATGGGCTGGGCTTGATTCTTCGACCCCCCCCCCCACTACACCGCCCTTCCAAGCCTTGCCCAATCAGTCGGGCCCTGCTCAAAGCCATTCAAGTCTTTTTGAGCTGTCACTCAGGTCTGTTTGAGTGGGTGTCGAAATTAGTTTGTCGAAATGTCAAAATATCGTATGTGTTGAAATGATGTCGAAAACAAAATCTGTGACTTTGTGTCGTCATCTCGGTATCAACAGTTGAAGCACGTCGGTCACTCCGTCGCCGACTGCTTCTGGGTCAGTGCCAATACATGTTGCTTGAATCGAGAATCTCCCCGTCGCTCTGTTAACTTTTTAACAGCACCGGTATGTCTTTTGCCAAAGACTTGGTTGATTCCGGGGAGTCCTCAATAGGCTTCAAGCCCTTCCAGCTCACTAGAACGTCATAGTCTTTCTACTCTGCATTCCATGTACAGTCAAGCAGCCCTTTGACCGCTAACACTTGACCTTGGGGGGGCTACATGCTCACGAATCGCTTCTGAGATCTGCAGCGAGCTGTCAGCATGGAACTTCAACGTAGAGGCGTGGACATCTGTCTCCTCGCCGGTCGCGAGGTGCCACAGTACGAAAGAGTGTTTGTCAGCTTCGGATGACTTGGTACGGCCCAATCCAGGTCGCTAGTAATTTGTCTTGGTGTTTATGGTCCACCCTTGACCTCAATACGTAATCGCCCATGTCGAAGTTGGCTTGCTTTGCATGTTGGTGGCGCCGTTTATTGCGTTCGGTCTGTTGTGCGCGTGCAGTGATCATCGGTTTGTGCACAGATCGGACGCTGGTCTTTATTGCTGCAAGCCAAGGCTCGATGTCGCCTGATTGTTCTGGTAGGGATAATATTTTTTCGCTGTTTCAGATTTACGCAAAAACCCAAAGGTAATGGTAGTGGAAGTCCACAAAACAACTCGACCGGGGCCTTGTTACCCAAAGAGGAAACGGGCGTGTGGTTCAAGTTCCCTTGCAGAATTGGTACGAAATACGTCCAATCATGTGTGTCAATTTCGTACTCTAAACATAGAGTCCGCAGAACCTGGATGATATCTCGGTTGGCACGCTCAATGCTGCCATTAATCCAGGGGCTGTATGTCACAGTAAATTCTTGCTTTAACTTGAGGCGTCTCATGAGTATGGTTCCCTGCCCAACGGGACACCATGTCACTCACATTCGATGTGACTTCAATGTGCTGGATCTCATACTCATATTCTATCAGGTTAGTTGCCCACCTCAACAATTTACCGCGAATATGTTTATTTACTCCCGCCCCAGGTGCAAAAACGTAAATCAAGTTTCTGTGGTCGAAGTAAAGCTAGAAACCTTTAGGTCGTAGGAGCAAGTAGCTCAACTTGTCACAAGCGCATACAATCGGATACGCTTTTTTCTATAATGCTCCACTGGCACTGCGATCCAGTAAATGTTCCGCTCAGGCATAGAAGCAACTCGTGCTGTTGCTCGTGAACAGGTGCGTCAGCTCTCCATTTGAGTACCTGGCTTACCACTAAACGCCAACCAACGTCGCTCGCGTCTGTCATCACGCACATGGTCGCGTCCTCTCGTGGAAATGCAGGCTGTAAGTTATTTGCTAGCGATTCCTTCAATGCGTCGTACGCCGTCCGCTGTTCGTCAGTCAGGTTGATAGCGATTCCAGCTGCTATCCTCTTCGTTCGCTTGCTTGCATGGGTCAATGCATTATCTAGAGCGTCCTGCAGGGACGGGTTATCCTAGCGTAGTCGAGTAGGCTGTCTCTCATCCAGTTTGTCGAGCACAAAAACTGTTGGAGCTCTCCTGCCGTGGTAGGGTACGGGAGGTTCTGGAGTGTCCGAAGTCGCTCTGGATCATGTCGAACGCCAGAACCCGAAATAATTTTCCCGCACCAGCGCACTTCAGGCTTGAACAAACACGACTTCTCCACGCTGAGTTTGAAGCCAAAGAAATCAAACAGTTCAAACAGTCCTTCCATCTTGGCCAAGTAGGTCTCCACATCATTAGCGAAAAGCAACAAGTCATCTATCCACACGAGCAGGTGCTTATGCATGAGTTCTTCCAAACATTTCTGTATTATAGCTTGGAAGAGCAATACTGCGTCGGTACAACCCTGAGGGACTAGGTTCGGCGTGTAGACTTAGTTGTGGGTCATATGACAACATCTCTTGGCACTCTTCTGCCAAAGCAAGCTGCCAGTAGACTTTAATGAAGTCGAACATACCGAAGAAAACGGCACCCTTTACATCTTCGAGATCGGTCTGTACATCATCCCCACAGTTGCTTCGACCAGTGCGTTCATAGGTTTGTAGTCTGTCGTCTGTCGGAATTCTCCTTGTCCTTTTGCGTACTGGAAGAGCAGGGCATGCCCATCGACTCTCTTGATTTTCGTACACCCAGCCTAACACCACCAGTTGCCTGTTAAAATCATCCAAGAAGCGACGAACTTCTGGAGGATACTTGCGAGCCTTGCATCTGTATGACTTTGCTCCCTTCTTGATCCGTACCCGCATTGGTGGCACTCGAGTAGGCGGATCCGCGCCCAAACGCACTCTCTATAAGTCGAATTTTTAATGCAATACGGATCAACTCATCCTTCAGCTCGCACGGAAAGCCGTCCTAGATTGCCTTCTCTACCAGTGCTAACACATTTGCTCGCACTTCGTCGTCCTGGATCGCACCAACCCCAACGGTTGGTTCGTCCACATCATCAAATTCATCCCCATCCGTGTCGGTCGCGAACGATGCAGCCAATAAATTTAGTTGCCGCTCAACGTCAATTCCCAAGGTAAACAACACGTCATTACCCAGTAGGACTCGCCAAGTCTCCAGGAATAATAAGACACTCAACTGGTTTAGCAACGTGCACAAAGCCTGCAATTATTCGTAACCTCAGATTCAATTTCACCGTCCAGTCCATATAAAGTGTAATACCGTCGGCCGTCGTTCACTCTGTAGGCTCCCGTGACCTATGATGCACGATTCGGGACTTCACTTCTTTCAGTCGATCAAAAACTGTTTCATCCAAGCAGCAACGATGTGCACCACTATCCGCACAAAGCGGGGCTTCCAGCTTGTCCTCCAGTACGACAACCTGGCCCTGCTTCGGGAAACACTGTCGAATCCGTTTCAATCTGGCGGCGCTTCTCTTTGTTGGGGTCGCCGGCTTGGTTGCATGTTTTTCGATCATTGAGGAGTTTGTCGCGCTCGGTTGTTGTCGCTGTGGGCACTTGGGCAGATAAGGTGCTCCGCCACAATGAAAACAACCTTCTTTTGGAGCCCCTTTGAAAGCTGCACGACCTTGTTGACCTCTATTTTCTGGTGTTGGCCTGCATCAGTCGCTTGTTTCACTTTCTTCACAGATCGGCACTTCTGTTGCTCAGGGCGACGCTTTTTCTGCTGGGATCCATGCTTTTGTTGATTGTAATGCTGCTTACGGCGTGCGAAATTCTGATCCGTCAAAGCTCGTTCCTCGATCGCCTCTTCCTTGGCTTTCTGACGGACGAGCTCGTACAGCTTTTGAATGTCGTTCTTTGCTTCACGAACTTGGAAGTCCAATTGGTTTTGGACCTTTTTCTTCAGTACATTTTGAAGCGAGTTGATAATGAGCTTGCACTTTTCTTTCCTTCTCCTTTCCGACTCGAAGAAGGTCGAGAACTCGTACTTCTTGATCAAGGAGTTGCACATGTGGAAGTACTCTATTAGCCTCGCGTCGATGTCCCTGTTCGCTAAGCTCATGCACAGTTCCTCGCGAAATATTTCCTTCACATTTGGGCAGCTCTTGGTTCGGATGCGACCTCGTGGATTTTCTCCAGCAGGAACTCATCCGTCACGCTGCTTTGCTCCACTCCCCAGCTGATCTCGCACATTGTCGCCAACAAGTTCGAGTCGAAAACGCTTTTCACACTCTTCATTACTGCTCTGACGTCTTCTTTCCCGTCCTTGCAGCGGTCCTTGGTGTACGCCTCGTACTCCTTACTCAGCTTCAACCACCCCACTAACGCTTCGCGTGCCATGGAGGACACCTTGGGCGGGATCACGATGGCAAAAATGGGGTGAGGTACGCGCGCAGTCTGCTGGCTCGTCGTGATTTCCGTCACTCCATCTCACCGTGTACCCGGTTCGCTCCAGTCACTCCGCGTGTCACGAGGGGGCTATCCTGGCCTTGATCCCCGGTCGTTGGTGAGGTTGTCATACTTCGTCTCCATTCCGTCGATGTTGCTTAACCTGCAACTAAAGATATCTTTGTAGTAGGTTTCGGAACACTACGAGGGAAGCTGGCGCTTCCTGGCAAACCAAAGCTTTGTTGATGGTTTGGAGGTACAACTTAAAGTGATCTTTTCCTCTAGCTGTGTCGGCGACTTCTGCAGAACGTCTTCTGCCAAAGCATCTTCTACTAAAGCGCCTTCTGCCAACGACCTCTCTGTCTGTTGCGAATTGGTTTCTTTATTTTCTGCCCTATTCTAGTGCCAGCTTGGCGACGTCTGTTCGTGGACGTCGCCCGGTGAATGGGCTGCGCTTGCTTTTTCGAACCCCCCCCCCTACAGTTGACATACATAGGTGTGTGGTTGCACCTTTACGAGGACGACCTTTATCAACGCTGCGTACTGAATGACTTTCTCGGTACCACGCCCTGAGAAGTCTCCCCACAGTAGTAGAATTGGCTCGTTGCAGTTGACCCGCTCACCAAAGTGAAACCTCAAAAATTCAAGGGATCCCACCAGCCTTTCGCGTCACCGAAAATTCGTCACCCGACGCTTTTGAAGAGGGACAATCGTTTCCACAGAGCTCAACCAAATCCATTGAGGAACTATGTGTTCGCGACACGTTCGTCTGGTCTCGCGGATTGACGTGTCTTGAATACCAAGAAATGGGGCAAATTGTTTCCGTCAGCGTCAGGGTCGGCTAGCATGCTCGCTCCTTATTTTCGCGGGCACATTTTACCCAAACTGTCCTAGCGTTGCGCTTATCGATTGTCTTCTGCGGCAAATACTCGAACTACTCGAAATATTTCGATCGATTGTCTTCCGTGGCGAATACTCGAAATACTTGAAATATTTGCCACAGAAGACAATCGATAAGGACAACGCTAGGACAGATCGCTAAGCAAACTTAGATGTTGAGGCACTACACATGCAGACATACCTGCTTGATCTGCATTATATACCTGATGAATGACTTGTTTTTGACCATTATATATCTTACTGTTGCTGTAAATCTTTTGTAACCTGTGCAGCGTCGTCTGGTATCGTTCGGCCTTGCCTCGTTCGAGCTCGAATCGAAAGCCGATGCCCGCGGAAGAACCTTCGAGCCCAGGAAGTCGAGGCTCGAAATGATTCAGGGGTCATCCCTCCCTCTTTAACAACTTCTATCGCTTTTTGAGTTGACATTCCTGACGAGACAGGAATACCTTCCCGTCTGGAGGAACTAAATTCACAAAACTATTTGCACTTCTGTCTCCGCAGAGAGCACAGCACCTTGCCCTCGCTTACGGCGCTTGAACTTGTCGTTACCACATATACTTACAATAGATGTGCGCTCTCCTAGCCATTTTTGAATGATTTTCTTCTTTTTTTTTTTCTTTTCGAGTCGCACGATTGCTCACCAAACATAGTATCTACAACTTCATTAACCCCTCTGTTACCGGAAATTAGGGCATCGGACGCCTTAGATTTCGTCGTAACTTACGACGCAAATACAACTTGGTTTTTGTAAGGAGGCGTCTTATCCATGATCGGATACATGGGGCTCGGTGTATAAGGTTTGAGGGTTTTCAGTTGTCAACGTCGTAACACTTACAATGTATGATTCCAATTGGAGAGCGCCATCCCAACCTTACGACGTTCAGTAAGAAACAGAGTTACGAGATGGCGAGCCGAAGATATAAAAAACGCAGCATAGACCGGTCAACGAGGAGGAGTTGCCAGGTAATTTCCCGAAACGCATTTTCGTCTTCACACGTATCAAACTTTCTCTTCCTCAGCTTCTCCGTCATGTAGGAGATCGCGTCGTGTCTTCTTGCGCAGTCCGACCTTTCCAGGGCGGCGCAACAACACAATTCGTTTGCCAAAACAATCTGGAATTGTCTCAGCGCACTCGAAATCATCGTGCCAAATCTGGGAACAGGTTTTTAGAGATGCCCTTGTACTTGCGGCGTGCTTTCGGGCAGAGGAAGAGCTTTGCCTCGCCATTTGAACAGTCCTCACAAAAGAATGTCGTCTGGAATGACTTCTCACACTGTCCACGAAGAAGTGCACACAGTTTACATGAGCGTTTGCGCCGCTTTTGCACGCCGGACACCGTAATCCTGTCGTCAAACTGCGCATGGGTGTCTGTGGAGTGGCGCTGACGCTTTGCTCCGGACCGTACAGCAGCTAACCGGGTGACCGATGACTACATGTCACAGTCTTCAGGCTTGAGTTGGAGTAGCTGCTTATGTAGAAGGCACATCCACTCGCCGCGCGACGTTGCACGTATTCTATTGAGTCGGCTTGCTTCCTTGTGAGTGATGTATGCATTCACTACAGCAATGTCCACGAAGCCTAGGAAAAATGACTTATAATACTTCCGAAATCGAAAGGAAGTTTGAATAGAGTAGGATGCAAACGGAGTTGATCGACGCCGCCCATCCAGCGCTGGTAATTCGTCACCAACTTTGGGCATCTGAACGTTATGGGGCCCACTTGCTTCAGGTTTCGCTGTATACGGTCTTCCGCTATTGATACACTAAAGCCAGCTAATGGACCGGTTTGCGGCAACACCAGTGGCACGCAGCCATGGTGGGAGACGCCTCGTATCGGGAGAACGTGAATGTTCCTCGCTCAATTGAATGTGGACGAGTCTTCCGCTTCTCAAAATCTCGAGCATCGAACCCGATACGTTTCGTCGTGATAGTTCAGATCGACACAGCTAGAAGCACCAGTCTGAGCGCTAGTGATGAGTAAAACCGATATATGACATCCAGCCGAAAGCCATGTGAACGTTCCCCAAGAATAGCCTTCATGCTGCGGACGACAGCAGCGGCACCCATGTTGTTGTCAACTGTCTGACCTGGCGCGTTGTCTCGCTCCCGTGCTCCAACATAGATTTCGAAGCTAAACAGCAAGTTCCAACTTTAGCAAGCTAGCAAATCACCAAATGTATAAGTTACGAATTTATCGAGAAGGCGGGAAACAACTACGCACCGGTGGTAATACGCAGTCTTTGAATCGCACACCATGAACATGTTCGTTCCGTACCGATGAGGCTTGTCGGGTATGGAGATGTGCGTTGTATTCCTACGTGAAGTAGACGGTAAGACACCTTCATCGAATGAAAACACAGCTGGGAGGGTCCAAGCCGAAAGGCATCGTTCCAGCACCGCGTCGATCACCTGCCGCAGCTTCCACATCTTGTCCCGCACACGAAGGGCCTCATTGTCTGTGAAATGCAAGTCACGTAAAAGGATAGTACAACGATCCCGTACCATAAACACTCCGAAGATACCTGTCGACTAACCCCCTCGTCGGACATCGCCTAATGCCGCGAGAATTGACGTGTTTTGCGGACAAAATATACGTGCTACGAGCAGTCCGATTACTTGTGAATCTCAGAGGTTTCATAAGGTGTTCAGCTCGCAGACGTCCGCGTATCTTCTGCAGCGTTTCTGGGCTTTCGTCCGCCTTACGCGCAATGATTTGACCGCACGCGAGCAGCCCGAGATTCAATTTGCTGTCTTCTGCATCGATTGGTCTCTTCTGCAATGCCAACCGACAGCGACTTTGGCAAGAAGTATAAAACCAAAGCCATTGGTGAGCCAGTGCTAGCTCTGAGTTAGCGGATATGGGCTGCCACATCTTAGGAAAGATTGGTATAGGTGGCCGGGTTATCCTCAAACACTGTAGACGGTTCCCTCCGTTTTTGTCGCTCGCAGAGCTTCCTTGTCAGTATCATCAATTGTGAGCGAACCTCCGAGTGATTCAATGAAGCCCTCATCCACGAGAGCCACTTCGCCGTCGGATAGAGAATCGTCGTAAAAAAAACTACCGACGCTCGGCGTCGTCTGTGTCCTGCTCAGCCTCAGCCTCACTTCCACTGGAGCTTATAGTCTCGCAATCGTCTGAGTCCTCCTCGTCCTTTAAAATAACCACATCGCCGACTCGACTCGAAAGCTGGGAGAAATGTGAACTCGTATCAGCCTCTTGACCCTTGCCTTCATCTTCCGATGGATTTACATCCGCTTCAGACGCTACGTTAAATAGCATTCGCTGGAATAGCTCAACGATAACCTCCTCAGCAGAGCCATCCATGGGCAATGAAGCGCGCAGTGGCGAATCAAGCACCCGAGCATCAGCGCCCCGATGTGAAGCACTGCCTTCATCTTCAGCGCCAACAACTGGTATACAAGGATCGAAAAGTGCTTCTAGCGTTGGCGTTGAGAGCGCCAACGAACCGTCAATTTGTGATGGCGAAACCGCATGGATCGCATCACCGTCGCAAGCGACAAACCGGAGCGTCTGCCGCTCCCCGAGCTCTAATATCCGTCGTCGCACGCGACGCCTGAGTGTCCGCCACGCCCCGAGCCCGAGTATCCGCCACACGCCACGCCTGAGTTGCTACCGTGCTCGACTTTTGCATCGTCATTTCGACCCCCGCTGCCCTCATTTAGGTGAATTAGGCCAGCCATTATGGCGAATATAACCACAGCGTTTTCTCCTGCAAACAAACTGAGAATATGTTCATAGCAGAGCTTTGGGAATAGGTTACGTACCTTGAACACATTTGTCCCCTCAATGAGCACATCACCACCAGCGTTTGGCGCGAATTAAGTCAAGTCAGTCGCAAGCCTGATTGGCTTCTTCGACTTCCAGCCAGCCGCTCGCAGTTGGCGCCAGAGATGCCTGAAGTCCACAGCGCGAAGCTGAGTAGATTGCTTCGTGCGTGCACTCGACCCAACCCTCGCCATGTAGATCACCTACCAGTTTGCCGTCAAATTTCTGAATGAGCCGGATTCTCCCCTCACAGCGACCACTCATCATTGATGACGGCTTCCCGGTAGCCCCATCCCTGCCTCTTTTTTTTTGAAAGTCTGCATTTGGCCTCTCCCAATTTATACTTGTTACAGTCCAGAATAAATTTGATCAAAGTATGCAATCGTTTTTTAGTCATTTTCTGTTGGAACGGGGGCATTTTCTAAAAGGTGCGCACGATCCGTGCCATCTTGCTAAAACATGCTCTCACTTTCAAAAGGTGTGGGTTCAACCTGTTAAATAGCGTAGACCACTGTGGCATGCTAAGGCTTGATTCAACGCAGCAGCAAGTGCGCAGCAGCGATGGCCTACGTCGCCGCCCCTCGGTTTGTCGCCCCACCGGTCGAAGGTCAATCCTTTCCAGACGGCAACGCTGCTCTTTATGCCATTCAGGACTATGCGCTTTCCCTTAAGAAACAAGTCCGCGTCGTGAAGGGAGGCGAGAGACGCAAACACATAGCCTGCTCATCGACAGCATGCACAATCTTCGTGCAGATGTACCAAAACAATTCAATCACCTCCTGGCGCATCCCGTCCATGAACCTGGGTCATATCAACTGCACATCCGTAGCAAAACCTACGGACCGTCAGCTTGCGGGTCTTCCTGCCTTCGAAGTGCCGGCCTAGCCAACCCTGCATCATCCGGCAAAGCTTTGTCAGATCAAGTCCAGCAACAACATGGACTCGTCGTGTCCAACATGAGCACAGTGTACCGTGCGAAGGATATGGTAATCCGGGCAACTGCCCTGGATCGGGTCAACGCATACAAGAAAATTCCACAGTTACTTGCAGATTTTGAGAAACTCAATCCTGACTCAATCACAGAAACCCAAACCGACGGTGACGGCCGATTTCTAAGAGGAGTTGTCATAAGCAAGCCTCTCGTTGCCTCAATGCCTTACAACCAAAAAAAAAGCCAACCGATTTTAGGAATCGACTGTGCCCACTTTACCAACAGTAACTACGGCGGTTTTTGAATGGTACTAATTGCCCGTGATGGCAGTTTCAAGAACCTTACATTGGCAATCGCCTTGGCGAAAAACTCCGGGGACATCGTTAACTATGAGTGGTTTCTCAACTGTCTGCTGAAAGCCGAGCTCTCGTTGGCAAATTATCCTCTGTTTTGTGACCGCAGCAAGGCCCTGGTTTCAGTCGGCAAAAAGTATGGTCTCGAGCTCCGGTACGTAAAATGTTTTGGGATTATGCTTTATTATTTTATTTGCTAACAAAATGTGCAAACTACAGCCACTGCACAGTACACATAGAATGAAACACTCTAGACCAGCGCAAATCGTGCATAGCACCCCATAAAAAATATCTGTTGCAGCTTCAGGGTGCCAAATATGAGGAAGAGTACGAAAACGTGCTCACAATGATTAGCAAAATGGTGGGGAAGAATGTGGAAACGTATTTGCGCAAGATACCTCCACACTGAGTTCTGTACACCGTGATCGGCAAAAAACCGTTGTACGGATGTCGTACAACGAACTTCGTTGAAAGTTCCTCGACGAGTTCAACTCGGCCACTTTGATTAAGGGCATCAGGGCGTGCGCCCCGTACTCGTATTTCGACCGAATCATGGCCACAATGATGGAGGCAGCCTATGTAAGGTCAGAACTGGCCTCGAAGCGGACAAAGGAAGGTCGTCTAGTTATTGTGGGGGCTCAAGCACTCTATGACGAGCGTTACGACAAAATGGGCAACTATTACGTTGCTAATTTACAAGATCAAGTTACCTTTGGGCCATCGAATCGACAAGCTACCCATATTTCGATACCGTGTAGAACTGAAAAAGAACACCTGCTCGTGTATTTCCATGGACCAGCACGGGATCCCCTGCAGACACATGATCACCACGTTGGTGAAGCGGAAGAAACTTGATTCTGTTTTTAGTCGATTTGCACAATGTTATCTCGTCACCAACTATGGCAAAGCCTTTGCCCACGCGAAGGTCGAGATGCCATTGCTGGGAAATGTTGAGGATGAGGAGCTGCAGACCGCTCAGTGCTCTAGTGGGCGCGGAAGGAAGCAGAAGAAGCGCATGCCAAGTCGTGGCGAGAACTCTACGAAACTAGTTCGCTACTGCAAACTGCCTGGTCATAACATACGGACGTGTCAGAACCCCTCGAGCGAATAGTTGCATCTATGTAGAAGAAAATAATACTTGTACGGCGAGAAGAAGGGCCTCATAGCAGCAGTATGACACAGATAGCATGCATAAATCCTGTTTCCAACGTCGTAAGTTACGACATTGGAAACAGAGGGGTTAAGACACGCAAAAATATTAAACAGTTCTATCGCACGCAACTTATCTGTATACGAATACGAAACTCGCGCGTACAACTTACGATTCCTTCTTGGCCTCCTTGTCTAGGCCAACCCATTTGCGGGCAAACGATGAAATCGTTGGCGTCAAATATTCGCCCTTAAGTTGCTCTACCACTTTTATCCAGTTTTTTAACCAATAAGTTGCGCTACAGGCAACTTAACGACTTCCAACCATAGTTAGACTTTCCATTTTTGGAGAATATTTTTTCATGGAAACTTATGACAAAATGGCCCTTATGACAGGTAAATGCCGGTATGTTTTGGGTCACGAGCTTGTTTGAACATTATTGACATGGCCATGCGGCCTCTGCTACTAACTGATGTATGTATGCACTCACAACACTAGCAAGAACGACGTTTTTTTTTTAGATTAACGGTTCTCCATTTTTCTTCGTCCATCAAGTCACCATCCCATCTACCAGTCAACTCTGCGTGTCTCGAGAAAAATGGTGGAGTCAAACCAAGTGCAACCGGGTAGCATGTGCACCCGAGACGTATCACGTCACAAAGTGTTTGTCTCTACATTGCTGACTGATAATTGAAGGTGGGTGCCAATCGAAACTCGTCCTTGTCTTGATGGCATCAAGTTAACGCGCAGGTTACATGACATGTAGTACATACATGTAGATGAAGACTAATAGCCAATACCATAAGTAGCGTTTTGTAGTTGCGGCGTAGCTTGTAGTACTGTACAAGCCTTGTACACAGTGAAGTAACGTGGAACGTTTAGCAAGCATACAGCTGCAATCCGGGGAGATCCAGATAGGCAGACTTAGAATACTGTACCTCATCAGTCATCGTGTCAAGCCATCATCCGCATTAGTTGCTCAGTGACTAAAAGTCCTTCCGAGGGTGCAAACGCTTTAATCTCTGGCGTTGTTTGACAAAAGCCAACGAGGAGGTTAAAACTTGACGAGCCCCACGACGACAACAGAAGCGGGCAGCCTAAATTGAACAACTTGATCCCCCATCTGCAGATACATCCGGACCGCATTGCTGCATTGACCTCGATCACGCCCATCTACGTGTGCATTCACTCGGCAAGCGCTCATCCCCCGTGTCACGCCTGTCGACGAATGGATGCGGCACCACTCCATTAATCTCATTAATCCTAGTGTATCAGGCAAGCATAGGTATACATGTAGTACTGTACCCTCCCCTCCCTCTCGCAGCGAGAGTCGCGCAAGACTTGCCAGCATGTGCAGCAACGGCGTCTCGTCCAGTCGTTCAAATGGAGCCGCAATCTCGGGCTTTTGAATGGCGGTAACCGTTGAAATCGAGCGAGGCTGTTGCGCCAACGTTTCTACATGTAAATGCAATGCTCACGCGTCTTGTCAAATGGGCCCACGCGTTCTGCTGGTCCAATCCACGTCGGCCTATTCATCGCGTCACCTCCAGGACGTGCGTGGCCCGGTCGGAGTTAATCAAGGCGTGCATGGCCCGCGCGATTAAAAAAAATGCGTGGCTTGCAGCCGCTTTGTCGCCTGATCAGCGCGGCCTCGTCAACATTAATAACGCATGTAATCCGCTCGACATGTGGTTTAATGAGCTTTAAGCTCAAATTGAACAGGCTGCTGTCAAGACCCTGACGTGGGTTTCAAGTTTCGAGCCTGTGTTGCCTAAACCCCATCGACTTTGTCCAATGTGTCACGATCGAGATCTACTCGCGTGCAGGTTCTTCGTCTCAGTCGCACGCAAAACAGACAAGGAGGATGCGTTTTCCTATAAGGTGGTTCGGCTTTGAAGACTGCAACGCGTCAAGGACAGTGCAAAGACACTCGTTCCCATCCCTCCCGGTCTTTCCTACTGTTGACGTCGAAGGGGTCAAGTCTCTCTCAGGTAAGACTGTCCTAGACTCACACCTCACTTCCCAATTTCATTCACGATGCCAACGTCGAAGATAAAGTCGCCGGCCCTCGAATCGCCCAGCACCGCCTACGCGAGCATCTGGGATGAGCGTCCGCGCAAATACAAGAGTGTGCTATTTCAAGTATGCGTTTTCATCCTCATGATGGAGCTATCCGAGCGTCTGAGTTACTACGGCATTAACCAAGGACTCAAGAACTTCATGCAGAAGATCGGCTGGAGCCTTGTGTCTGCCAGTGCACTCAAGAGTACGTGGACGTCCATCTGCTACATCACGCCGCTGTTTGGTGCCTATCTGGCCGACGAGAAGTGGGGTCGCTTCCGCACGATCCTCACCTTCGGGGTCTGGTACTGCATCGGCGACTTCCTCGTAGCCCTCGCCGCCCATCCGGACATCATGACCGAGGAGGCTATCGTGAACCCGATCTTTGTGGTTGGCCTGTTCGTGGGCATTGGCGTCGGTACGGGTGCCATCAAGTCAAACGTCATCACGTTCGGCGCAGACCAGTTCGACCCTAACGACCCCAGCGAGGTGCAACAGAAGGAGACGTACTTCTCGTACTTTTACTTCTGCATCAACTTTGGTGCCGCCTTCTCGTACGGATACCTGTCCGTCCTGTGCGTGGAAGGCTCAGCTCAGATCCCGGCTGAGTACGGCTACTTCGCCACTTACATGATTTGCGCAGGAGTGATGGTCGTCGCCATCTTCTTCTTTATTGTTGGCTCTCCGCGCTATGTGCACATGCCGCCCAAGGACCGCTCCATTTCGACGCTGCTACGCCTGCTCAAGCAGAGCGCGCGTACGTCGCGCGAAGGTGCCGTCGTGGTCACTGGCGCCTTCCTACTCTTGTTCTCGCTAGTCGTCAACATTGCCTCGGCTTTCAGCGCTGACGTCGGACGCGTGGGCGAGGTTCTCTCGTACGTCGCTGCTGCCATGGTACTGGCTGGTGTCGTGTGCTGGGTGTACGCTGCCCATGACCAGTCCTTCTTGGATAGGATGAAGGAAAGCCAGAGTGGAGAGTTTAACGACGTCCAGGTCGACGGCTACAAGAAGCTCGTGAGTGTGCTGCCTTTTGCTGCCTTTACCATCATCTGGCAATGTGCGTACGACCAGACCGACGCCAACTTCCAGTCCATTACGCAGCAATGCGACCTGCGTCTGGACCGCAGCGACCCGGACAGCTCCCAGATTCCTGGTGCCATGCTTGGCGTATTCGACCCAATCTTCATCGTCATTTGCATCCCCCTCCTTGACTCGGTCGTGTACCCACTGTACGAGAAGCGCTTCGGCAAGCCGCCTAGCCACTTCGGCCGTGTGTGCGCGGGTCTCATCGTGGCTGCTATCGGCATCTTCTGGTCCGGTATCTTCGAGATCATCCGTCGCAATGCCGGTGCCCTGCAAGATGTCAATAATAATCCAATCCTCGATGGCGGCAGCAAGCAGCCGATGAACGACATCTCGTGGGCTGCCGCTATCCCCAACTACGTCTTCATTGCCCTGGCTGAGTGCCTCATTAACGTGACAGCGTTCGACGTGTTCTACTCAGTGGTGCCCCTGGGCCTCAAAAGTACGTCGCAGAGTGTGAATCTCTTCATGACGTCCGTTGGCAGCGTCATGACGTCGGTTTTCACGGTCATGTTCTCGCCATACCTGCCTTCGGATGACCTGAATGATGGCAACCTCGAGTACATGTTCTTCACAGTTGGTGCCGTCAGCGTCGTCAATTTCTTCGCCTTCTACTTCACCATGAAGATGATGAACTTCGGTATGTCGACCAGCGCCGCTGCCGACGACGAGTTCGGTCTTCAGGGCAAGGAATCCGTCGCCTCCCGCCACAGTATTGCTGCGTCCAAGTAAGCAGAGTTTCGGTGTCTCGCACAGTAGTTTAACCCCAAATATTAACCTTGGTTCATCAATACCATGGTTATTCATATAATACTTGTATTTTACATGTTTAAACATATATAATAGATTTATCTTCATTATAGTCTGGTATCCTTGCTACATTTAGCTTTTTAAATGATTTCTAAATGATTTGCAGCCAATCGTTTCGCACTCTTCGAGATGTCTCGCGGCCCGAACATCCTCGTGACTGGCACGCCCGGCACGGGCAAGACGTCCATGTGCCAGCAGCTCGCGGTGCGTTTCTGTTTGAACCACATATACTCTCATAATCTCCTGCGTCTCGCGCATCTATTCAGGTCTTTCTCACCCTCAAACACTGCGTACAACCTTTAAAATCCCCCTAGGAGCGTTCGCAACTGCTCACACACCTGAACGTCGGCGACTTAGTGCGTTTTATTTCAGCTTCTACTAGGAATCCGAAGCCCTTTTGAGGCTTCTCAAGTAGAATAAAGACCCTAGATGCTGACTGCAATGTGGCGTTGCTATAGGTCAAGGAGCGCGGCCTGCACCACGGTCGCGACGAGGAGTTCGACTGCTTCGTGCTCGACGAAGATAAGGTATGCGACGAGATGGAGGACATGATGGCCGAGGGTGGCAAGGTGGTGGACTTCCACACGTGCGACTTCTTTCCAGAACGCTGGTTCGACCTGGTAGTGGTGTTGCGTGTGGACAACACGACGCTCTTCGACCGCCTGCAGAAGCGCGGATATACGGTGAAGAAAGTGGCTGAGAACGTCGAGTGCGAGATTATGGAGGTCGTGCTGCAGGAGGCGCGAGAGAGCTACGCGCCCGAGATCGTGCAGGAGCTGCCGAGCCGCACAGTGGAAGACATGGAGACCAACATCGAGCGTGTGCTCACCTGGGTGCAGCACTGGATGACGAAGCACGCGGACGACTGAACGATGCAACGCGGAAGATAGAGGGACAGAGGAGAGATAGAAGATTGCTTGGAGGGTGAGGAGGAGGGCAAGCGAACAGCACGCTTTGTAAATGTATAGAGGGGTCTTTACGGTCCTATGCGGTGCTCATATTGCCTAGAGAATCAAATGTTGTGGGTCTACGAGAAGCCACCACAACGGATTGAGTCTTTGAAAGCACCGCGGCCTCGAGCTAACTCCGATGCAGGCGCGATAGGCGAAAGCGGAGCAGCAGGATTGCCGTCCTTACTGTTGCCATATACTACAGAAGGAGAGAGAGTACGAGGCGCGAATAGTTGGCAGCTCTTGAACTGATCGATCAACTCGCGCTGGGACGTGCTCTCCAGGATCAGAAGCTCGATAGCTCGGCGCGGTGTCTTCTTTTTCTGTATCAATGCAACCACATGTGAGTGGAACTAGAAAAGCTACGTTGGGCTCTCACAGTCTAGCGGACAGACCTTTGCAGGAACTTTAATCGGCGACACAGGCAGTGACCAAGGCGGTTCAAGACTGGACACTCCCGCCACTCGCTGGTTCATGGCAACAAACAAGAGTTAGATATGATCAAGCACACGCGACGGTATATTCGCGCTACACACCCGTTCTTGTGGATTGAGATCTAACGCACGAGTAACAACTGCATCACTGTCGAGACGGCCATAGTCCTCTAGCATTTGGTGCGTGATGTGCGTCACTTTGTCTGTGAGCTGACCCTTCTTTTCTCGTAGGAGTCGTCGCTCGTCGACCGACGCTGCCGAGCGTCTTTTAGCTGGATCTACCGGGCCAAGCTCCTTGCTGTGACGTGCGAGCTGAAGACGTAGCGATTCTTTATAGAACGCAGCATTTGTAGGGTCTTCTACGTATCCTGGTGCGGGGCATTTCCACCAGCTTTCAAGCTGGTCGGCCTTAGGGATATCGCAGAGACGTTCAATCTCTAGTGGCTCAAACTTGAGACTCTCCAGTCGTTGATCATATTGCCTTCGAGCGAACAGTACTGACTTGGTGGGTGCCCCGCTGCACGTCGCGCGAGGATGCCAATGTTGCGGAGGAAGATCAAGTTCTTGCTGCCTCGGACTACGAACAAACGCCCCGCTGCGACGATAAGAGTCCCGGAAGATGGTTTCTGAGCGCGCAAACTTCTTGTCACACGAGAACGGTGGCTCAATAGCGACAGCTAATGCTCGACGGTTCTGCTTCCGCGCATCCAGTAGTTCACTACGCTTGGTGAAGTTTGGCTACAATTCCCACACCACCAGATGCCAACTAAGTCAGAAACTCTGCATCTCGTGGACAAAAAAGCACCGCAGCTACGCACGGTTCGAAGCCAATCGGGTGGGATCTTGACATCTAGCGTAGCCATATTGTAACGCTATGTGAGGCACGATCGGTTGATTTGTGCACGATATCGTTTGAGGAGCTCGACGAGGCTGAAACGTGAGCGTTTGACACTGTGGTCATCTGCACAGATCAGTCGCAGTCTCCACTTCTGAGCCGTCATACTGGTATTTAGTGTTGGCGACTTGCATGCCCAGTCCGCGAGGAAACAGAACCAGAAAACCATCAAACATAAAAATAGTTGATTCAGGAACATGAGAGACCTCCAGGTGTGATGCCATGACGGATTGAAGGAAAGGTACTCGACCAGACAGGAGTATATTGATATCTGATTCATTACTAGATAGACAGGTCGGGACCTGTATCTCAATACCATTGACAATAAATTCCTCAGTCTAAATTTACCAACAACGTACAATCACATAGCACATCGACAAGGATATTTACAAAAATTGGACCAGCGTGACTGAAATTACCAGCTGAGCTCCTCCACAAACCACTGAGCCGAACCCAAGCAACTGTACTCTAGGACTCATACGCCTTCAGATTATCAAGAATACGGTAAACGCTCTCACTTCAGGTATCGTGGTCCGACCATATCCTCTGTATTGTTGCATATATTTAAAGACTTCGAGGCACGTAGAAAATAATTTATTCTACATCTGCGTCTGGCCCATAACTGGAGGCGTTCTTTTCCCTCTCGTCGGCGCCGTTGAACGAAAAAATGATTGTGATACTGCAATTATGGTATTCTATATTATAATTAGTATTATTGGTCCTCATACAAACAATTATAATAATAATTTGACACAATGATTGCAATACAATGACAATCTAGACGGTCTGACCAGTTCTGCGTTCACTTCAGCTCGGCGGGTTAACCCGTATTTTCGGCCTTTTGTAGCGGTCCGGCAGTGTAGCTCAATATATATCTGTGGTGAGTGGTCCAGCGAGCTCTACGCGGAGCTCGCATAGAGCCGGTCCTAGTAGCTACCGTCCACCTCTCACTGTCCTACTCACGCCAATGGCAGCTAATAAGGAACTCTGCGGTTACTTTTGAGCGTCAAGGTGAGGCGCTTCATCGGTACACGCTCTACGGTGCGAATCGAAAGCACACTGCCCGGAACGGGCTACTTCAACCTCGTCTCGCATCTGTCAAGCCGCCACGACGACTTCCGCGCACAGTACGAGGCGCGCCGTCGCGGCGGCGAGCACCCCCTCGAAGGCTTCGGGTTCGTTTCCGAGTAAACCGACCATCGCTACCATTGACTCCGGTAGCTCGTCGAGCGGGGTATGCCGCTAAGCGAAGTCGACGACGAGCGCACGAGAGCAATGCCCAAGTGGCAGCCAACCAATTCGAAGGCGGTCGAGGTAGACATGATAACGGTGGCAGAAAAGATGGACGCCTTAATCTTCGACGAGATGGGCGTCGTGCTTGGTGTGATGTACGACGCATAGACCCACGGCACTATTCACCTCGTCGGGGTCTACGGGATCTACATGTTCGAAGGCCGGCATAGTCGAACTAAGCCAGGATGCCAATGCACACATCGTCCTTTTCCAGAATGTTCTGGTGGTTTCAAACAAGACCACCTACGTGATCGTGTTCTTGATTGCGGATAACTGCAGTACCAACCACAGTGTCTTGGCGTCCGCTGGTCGGTTGTGCATTCCACCGAATAAACATAGCAGTTAAGAAGTTCTTAACTGGACACGAACCACTTTTACAAGCGGTTAATAACCTGATGATACAGCTGCGCCAGCCAAACAACGCGGCTGAACTCTTCAAACTCACTATCCTTCGTGCGAAAAAACGCAATGCAACACGCTGGTCATCCATGTACGCGATGCTGCAGCGCTATGTAAAGTTGCGGCGGTAGATTCGGCTGGTGGTAGCCTTCGAAAACCTCGTGCCATCCGCTAGCGAGCACAAGCAGTTGGGGGGGGGCTTTAAAGCATTTAGAAAAGTTTGAGAGTGTGTGCAAGCGTTGGCCGTGGGAGGCGATGAGCATTAGCGATATACGTCTTCTTTTAAATCGGTTGTGGCTGACTTTCCTGGTACGGGTGCGCACCTAAACCAAGATGCCTGAATCGTGCACTCGCCTGCCTTTAAGAGCGGGCTCGTCAAGATCTATGGCGGTGCGAAGCTGTTGCCGGCTGAAGCATCGGCGCTGAAAGGGTTTGAGTGCCCGTAACCTGATGGCCAACCGAGCGGGGCTGGGCGCAAGCGTAAGGAACACGAGAACAGCTACGCTGCACAGATTATTCAGCAAGGGACCCCTAAAAGACGCCATGGAGAGCAACCCAAGTATTCCTCCTTGATGGCATTGGTCCCGCCTACGTCGAGTGCCTGCGAACGTCCTTTTTTCAGAGTGCGAGATGATTCTCACACCGCAACGCAGCAGTCTGCAACCGGCGCACTTCGAAGTTTTGCTTTCTTGCGTGCGAACAAGGACATGTGGGACGTCACCAGTCTGACTTAGGTAAGCCGACCAGTTTGTTGGTGCAAGAGCTTAATGAAGACGCCAGTACGGCACCGTACTTATTATTGTTTGCTACTGCTTATTATTAAGACGCCGATGCGGAGGTACTCCAGTGTCGTACTGTATTTTCCGAGTGTCACGCTACTTATTGTTGTATTTTACAGAAATACGTATATATGATATTTTCGGGTTCCCTGCCAGATGCCTCCAGATTGCTTGCCCCACTGCGTCCCTTGCAATTGGTTGACAGCATACACGTCCATCTTGAGCCTTTCTGCGCGTTTTATCTTGTCGTACACCGAGAGGAGTTGCTTCCGCTGAATGGAGTGGTTCGTGATGTGGGTACATCGGCGAGTTACAAGGCCATCAACCTCAGTGGCGACGACAGACGAGCTTAGGGAGCAGCTTTTCACCGTTCATTGTCAACTTCGAGTCGTGGCGATGAAATCGTTCACGGTTGAAGAGTAGCTGTCTGTTGTCCAAGAAGTGGAGGCTTCGAGCGTCCGGTTGCCAAGAAGTGTAAGCTCCACAGGAAGACATCGATGACGTGCAGCAGTCGATCTAGGAGTCAACATCCAGCTCTTGAACATTTTTAACATGAATGAGACTGCTGTGTCCCTTGACCACAATCGCAACACGACCATCGAATTCCGTGGGGCCAAGGACGTCGACCTGGAGTCGTTGGCGTCGACAATAAACCGTGTTACCGCTGTCCTTGTTGCTTCTGGTTCGGGGCGTAACATGAAGCTCTCTATGATGACGAAGGGGTAAGATTCAATACACCCCATAACTTAATAGTGTCCCACCCGTAATGGTGCATTAAAATACTGTGGTCCACAAACGACCCATGTTTTATAGATTTTGATGATTTAACATTTTTAATAGTCTAATAGGACAATACAACTAGTAGTATTAAGCTAGACTAAATTGCTAATAGGTGAAAGCGATAAACAAAAAGCAATATAGTCAATCAATTTATTGCGGACTTTATTAAGTGACCATTGTTAGTCCGCGAGCATTCTCAAAAGCATCTCAACACCAGTTTCAACGAAGCAGCTTTAGATTGCAAATGGATAACGCGGAGGGAGTGCTCTACTCGAAATGCGCCGTATCTTGCTTTACTCTACTAGCGTGAATGCATAAAGTGGCAACTTCTCGTTAGGGATCAGGTGCGGGAGCGCCAGGCGACTTATTATTCGCCGTGACAGTAAATTCTACTAGGAGATGACGGTCTTGAGATGAGCACGTCAAATGTTTGGTATTTTACCAACAAGTAAGAAGATTGCCACCATCCAGGCGGTGTTCAACCAGTGCCGTACGAAGTCCGGCGTCTCAAGTCCTGCTCGTCCCATAAGACACAAAGATATTCTTCGTGTCTCTCTCTCCATTCATGGTCGTGCACTTTAAGACTGATAGGTCCGACATGGAAGAGGTTTCTCTTGTAAGCAGCAATTGGTTGGAAAAGCGGATCCACTTTATCGCGAGTAACGAATTGCGACAAGAACTCCGGATTTTAGCGGTACATGTACTGTATTTCGGCAAAACCGGTCGTTTAATTACAAGCGTACTCCCATACGAGTCTTGGAACATGCTCTTCAACAAGGGCTTATTTCACGGCCCTTAATCATTAACTTATCAGTAGTCAGTGTATCTTCACCAATTGTTGCTGTTCTGCAAGAGCTACCTGAAGCTGGTAAAGCGCTTGAGCTGCTGTCGGGCGAGCTGCCGGATCAATTGCAACGCATGCCATGCCCAGTTTCACTATCGTTGGAGGACATGTCTCCGAAAATTCCACGTGAAGCTTTCCTTGCATAACCAGCTGAAGAATTGCTAGGTCAGACGCCTGCCGATTCTTCCCATTACTTGCATAGGGCAGGGTGTTCGAGTCCAGCTCGGACAGGACCACACCAAACGAAAACATGTCGGTCTTCTCATCGTATTTCTCGCCTGTCATCATTTCGGGTGCCATCCACAGAGACGTGCCGATTCCGGCTGTCATTGTTCGGTCAACGCGCTCACGAGATGCTCCAAAATCTGTCAGCTTTGCATCAAGATCTTCCGTTAGCAGGATGTTTTTAGACTTAAGGTCTCGATGGATTAACGGAGGCTCTAGCGAGTGCATGTACGTGAGTGCATGAGCGACGTGAAGAGCGATCTTCGCCTTGGTACAGTCAAAGCCGACAGGACGACGCTCCGTCTGGTATCGATTTAATAGTGCTCGCAAGTCACCGCCTTCCATAAACTGCGATACGACGCACAAATCCGTGAGAGAATCCCAAGCCACGCCGATAAACTCGACAATGCGTGGGTGATCTAACGATGCCATGAGCTTCACCTCCGCCAGGAACTCATTCACACTCTGAATCCTCTTTCGTGTCTCCGGCAGCAGCATCTTCACCGCCACATGTTGCCCATTGAACGTCCCCACATACACTTCGCCGTATCCTCCTCGACTGATTCTCTTTTGTAGCAGCACTTTCTCCCTCGGGATACGTGCCGCCACGATCGCTTCATCATTCCACAGACCTTCATTGGAGTTGAAGTCTGAGCTAGTACCTTGCTGCGTCGACGTTGTCTTGCCTTGAGAATCTTGTGCCAGCAATTCCTCCCCATAAGAGTCTTTGCTTCTTCTCCCTGCCACTCCAGAGCCAGCACGAGACTGTCGTCGTTTCCTTTTCCACCAAGTAACAGCTGTAATGAGCATCACCACTACAACGCAACCGGCCACAATAGCGGCTATCACTCCCCCTCCAACAGAAGAAGAACTGGATCCATCATTAGAGGCTGATGCCGCAGGCTCGGAGGTCGCTGAAGCACCTTCACTGCTGCTCGTACTTGACCCCACATTGACAATCGTAAAGTCCGATCCCGTCGTACTACCATTCCCATTCTTACTATTAAACGTCTCGGACGCGGAAGTGTAGAACACGAGTCCATAGTCACGCGAGTACCCCACGAAACACGTCCACTCTACATCAGTACTAGCAACAGAATAACCGTTCTCTGCTTCAGTACATGCTGCGTCGCTGAATAACTGCAGCTCCACGGATAGGTCGGTGTCCACCGAGGCGATAACACTCCCGTAGGTTGTCATGTTTGGTAGGGCCCTACACTTTCCATCCGCATAAAACGCCTGACCGTTGGAGAAGGTATCGCATGTGTTGGCTGGCGTGTATTGCTCCAGCAGCACATAAGGCGCGTCAGCATCGGCGAAGAGTGCAGCGGTCTCGGTCCGGTCGTTGCCGTAGCAGTCCACGCGACTGGAATTAGCGGCGTCATCACCGGACAACGCGGTACAGTCCGAGAACTGGCAGCTCTCCACGTCCTCCTCGTAGATAAACTGAGGCGTCCCGGAGCACGCGTTGTCGGCGAAGTAATTCGTGAACGTGACTGTCCGCGCTTGAGCGGAAGCGAACAGCAACGACGACGCTAATAATGCAGGGCTGGAGAGCGTCATGCTTGTGCTGGACGCTCGCAAATAGGGAAATGGCTGACTGACTAGGTTCAGTTTGTGTCTCAATGCCGATGGGGGTGAATGGGTACACTCACTTCGTTTTTTATGGGCGACGATAATGTGACCAGATTTTTTAATGACTGTATGAAGGAGGGCACGACACCGGCCACTTTTGTAGAGGCTTTCATTTGCAGCATTTGCAAGGGGGGAGACACAGGCAACCCGTTAAATTACAAGGCAATTGCCCTGTTAAATACGGACTATAAGATATTACGAGGATACTGACATGGAGGGTAAGGAGGCACATCAAGAGACTAGTTTAGTTAGTACACGCTACGCAATTTGGTTTCATACCCGGCAGGACAATTCATGCAGCTAGACTTATCCGAGGCGGCCAAAATCATCTGCAAGAAGGAAGGAAACGATCTGAGTGAAGTTCAGGTTTTGCTCCTGGATTTCGCGAAGGCCTATGATTCCCTGGATAGGGATTTCCGGCTTTTGGTAGTGAGATGAAAAGGTTTCCCGCCAATTTTCTGCAGAATGGTGGAAGGAATTCACCACAAAACCGAGGTGCGATTCATGGCGAACGGAGTCTTATCAAGGTCGGTAGGGGTGAACAGAGGAATCCGACAAGGATGTCCTTTAGCGCCCCTGCTTTTATACTGGCGGTGGGCCTACTGTACGACGAGATAGAGGTGGTGGCGAAGGTTAAGGGCGTAATACTGGATCCGGAATTACCGGACGGAAAGTTGAAGGTGGCGGGATATGCGGTTGGTACGGCTATCTACATAGCACATCGAAACATGCCGAAAGAGGCCATAAAAGCGGTGGCTCGGTTTCAGCAGTATCAGGGCTTCTATTAACGTGAGTAAATCATCAGCGATAAGATTGGGAGCAGAGATGAAAGAGAACAAGGAGGGAGACAGGATACAGCAACAGGAGGGCCACGATGAGGGCATAAATGAAGAGGTTGAAGAAACGGAGTCGGTGCGGTATTTAGGTCACATTGCAGGACCGGTAGACACCACAGAGAAAATGTGGGACAAGGCCTTCAGCGCGATAAGAGTACGGCTGCATTAGCGGAGGTCAAGACCAATAAAGTGGTACAAAGAGCTGCGATCATAATCCCAAGGGAAAATGTCAACACATGTATGAGGTGAAAACATTTCGCCAAAAGCGGTTAACTTGCGTCAGAAAGTGTAGTCCAGTTCTTCTCAGTATCGACAGTACGTGTGTACGGGGTAAAGTGCGTCTCCGTGTGTGTGTTTCGCAGAATACAAAGTCACTTAGTGTACGCGCAGCAAATCGATGGAGGTCAGTAGCTATGCGGCGGGTCATGCATGACCCGAACCCGTCAAAACCCATTGTTCGAGGGCATTCCACCCACAAGCGCACTCTATTTTCGTGTACTTTGAAGGCTCAGTTCGAGATATTCCGGCTGAGGGACAACAATGAACGGCGACGCGGACGATATCGAAGAGTGCTGTATTTCCATGGACTTCAAGGCGCTTCGCGTGGGCATGGTGTTTGATTCTGCATCGAATGCATTACATGTTGTCCAAGACTACGCATTTGCTTAAGGACGAGCTGTGAAGGTCAAGCAGACAAGTGGAATGCACCGCTTCATTGGATGCACTTCGGACGACTGCAAGTTTGGTATTCGTGTCTACCGGAAGCGTCGAGCGGACAAATCTTACGGTCCTTGGTACATATTTTCGATTGAAGAGGAACACGTAAATTGTGTCTCCAATGTCAACCCTACCAGACGCCAGATTGCTGAACTTCCAACATTTTCGAGTGCTGTTCGTGCTGATTGCACGATATCGGCAGGGTCTCTGACGGACCAGATCCAAACACGATGTGGAATATCGCTGGCTAAGAAACGGCAAACGCTTTACCGAGCTCGACAGCACGTTAATGATGTGGGGGATGAAGAACTCGCTCAAGCTTATTAAAAGATTCCTGAGTATCTTGCCCGCTTCGTAGAGCTAAACCCGGGTTCGGTGGCATTAACGGAACGAAATTCTGAAGGTCGCTTCAAGCGCGCAATTGTGATTGTGAAGGTGATTGCTGCTGTGGCCGTGGCCCGTCAGTCTGTCGGTGGGGTTGACTGCAGCCATTTTAAGTGCCTATCTTACAGCGGAATGCAGATGCATTTAGTCGGACGCGATGGCAACCTACGAAACCTAACGATTGCGTTTGGGTTAGTGGAGGCTGAAGACATCGAGAACTTCCACTGGGTTTTCTCGAAACTGCTGGAACATGGATACGACCTCGCCGGAGTTCCTATGTTTTGTGATCGCAGTGGTGCTCTCATATCGGTCGCTCAAGATTTGGGTCTGAACCTGAAGTAGTGCACGTTGCACATTATGTGGAATGTGTTGGCACGATTCCGGAACTTCACGCACGGTCACAAACGTTTGATGTGGGCTTTACAGAGTGCTGAAACCGAAGATCTCAACACTAGCCGTCTGAACTGGATTGGTATGGAGCTTGGAGAAGAGGTCAAAACACATTTCAGTGAGATCCCGCCCATTCGCTGGAGTGTCTACGCTAATATTGGCATAGTTTCTCTCTACGGATGGCGAACGTCCAACTTTGTCGAGAGCGTCTTCGGCACACAGCTCGTGGAAGGTATGAGGCATTTACAACCGTACGGTTTTATTCGAGCCATGTGCAACAGCTTTGTTGACGAGTGTTTCAAGCGATCGGTCAATGCCGTCCAGTGGACTGAACGTGATTTGGTTCTCGCACCCGCTGCGATAAAGCTTCGTTAGAAGCAAAGTGCTACATTCGGCCAGTATTCAGTTCTACATGCGTCCGCAGAAGTCAGCTTTGTGTACGCGACGGCAGCTTCGGTAAGGGTTCGTCGCCGAGTGAACACGTGTGAAGGCACCTGTACATGTCCGCATTTTGACCAGATGGGAATGCCATGTCGCCACCTCATTGCAGCGCTTGAGAGCATCGTCAAGCTCTCGAATATATTCTCGTACTTCATGCCTTGTTATAAGGTATCTGAATACGCTTCAGCATTTCTGGGTCAAGCCGTATTCATCCCTCTCGACCATGAACTCACACGCGACTCAACATGGCTTCCAGCACGTTACGTGAAACAGGCTGGTCGCCGGAAGACGAATCGCATCCGGAGTGTCGGCGAAGAAATAGCAGGATCTCTACACCGATGCTCGCAATGTCACCAGTGCGGACACAACAAACGTACATGCACCAGTGAGCAAACGAATAATATGAAATCCATACTACACCCCTCAGCGGTTTGAACACGTCCATCTCGATTGTTTCTGAGTTGTCATTGTATTTTACTCCCTCATCTGCAATATTGCCTTTAGATTGCTTTTCATTGTGTTTGAGGTCGCCAATACAGTAACCAATCTGATGAATATACGCGATTTTTCACTCCCTCGTCTACAATGTTGACTTCCGCCCCAGAAGCGTTTGAGTTCAAGATCGTCAATATACCCGCTAATCTTGTGCAGGATCGCGATTTTTATTGAGAGCGTATTATGCATCCTAGGCGTGTCGTTCTACTTGTCCCGGCAATTGTCAGCTCCACAAACACAAGTAAACCAGATCTCGTCTCCGTAGTCCACCGCAATTTCCATGCCAGCCGGGATGTATGCAATGGCAACAGCAGTAACCGCGATAAAGCGTCGGTTTTGCACTTCGAAGAACCTGCAATTGGCGGCGCAAAAATGATTCAGAAATCTAGCAATCGACCACGCGGGCCTCAATCCAGAGCTTCTCTTTGCGAGATGAACGAATCGCTAGCGCAACGGTATAATCACTGATTCGCTGCTCGTCCTTGCTGTAGTCGTGTGTCGTCAATACACCAGCGTACTCAGCTACAATCGTACCTTCTGGAGTGTGCTTAGTTGAAAACACTGAATATCCTTTAACTCCTTCGCCAATTGAAAGCCGCCAACCCTTTGAAGCCTGTTGCCACAACACCTGCCGTTCAGGCAGTTATTCTTTGCGCAGAAGATGCAACTCAGCGCATTTTGGCATAGCTTGGGATCGCACACAAACTCGCAGCCGCACCAATCCAGGAGCCTAGGTCCGGACCGGCAATCTTGGCGGGGTTCTCTGTGTGCCGAATTGCAACTACTCCGAGAGGCCAAGATGCAGCGTCAGTCGCAACGAAGACGCGGGAATTAGCTGACGGGACCTCCTTATCCCCCACATTGATCTGCTGTTTCATGGACTCGTCGCTCGAGTCGTAGTTGCCTTCACTGCTTTTAGGCTGAGTACCCCTGAGATCGCCCTGGTCGTGAAGGTAATCGCTTTACAATTGGGACTTTCATTACCGCTTCGGTACCCGCCGGCACGATCGTCGTCGTTATCCGTCACGTTTGCAACCCCACCGAAAAGTGCATACTTCTGCTCTAACCTTCGCCGGCATGCTCACACTCGCCTTCTTTATTGTCGACACTTGCCTCATCCCTATCTGAAGCTAAGTCATCTTCGCTGGAATCAGTTAGGCTTACCACCTCTGGTAATGTATGACACGTCTGGCTTCCAAGAAGTCTGATTCCCCACCAGCCGAATCTTCGCTATCGCTAGAATCAATCAAGCTGATCACCTCACGTGCAGCTGCAGGCCAGGCATTGTCATTGATGGAGGTGTGCTCGGAATTGCCCTGATCAGCCTGATCACTGCCTGCTTCGTGTGCATCGGTCTCAACTTGAAATGAGCCGTGTGTATGCTTGTCTGGCTGCGCTGAGACGAGATCGACGAGGTCCACGACGTAGAGCATGTCGTCCGACTCCTTCAGCAACTCAATCGCTGTTTTGCCAACTCGTATAGTGTTCGGCCCCACGTACTGCTTTCCCATCGACAGCGAGCCAAAATCCTGGTATGGAATGGTCTTCATCACAGCAGTGCGATATGACCTATCAGAGTCTCGAACAGGAGCGCGACGGTTCATGTACCGCTTAAGGCGAGACTTCGGGTGATGGTAGCCCACCTTCGTGCTTCGGGCAAAGCGTAAACGGCGCTTTTGCTCCGCGTACAGCTGAAACGCCTGCTTGGCTGACACTCGGGTCATCGGAAACTCTTCCTCAGTCGCAGCAGTGTTCACGGCACTACCAGTCTAATTTGGGCTTCACAGCCGTCCCCGACACACATCGGCTAACACCAGGTTTCTCCTGAAGCACCGGCTATCTCCAAAACCAGCGCCAGTATGTGTGTGCGGTACAAACGTAGGCTGTCGGCAGCTTCACTGCAGCTATTGCACCGCTTGTGACCATCTTTTCCTCACCTCATACACGTGTTGACATTTTCCCTAATCCCAAAGATGGTATACGTCACAAGACATTCGTGGCCCACACAGAAGCCGGTGAAAAGGGCAGATTGGAGCATCCGACATGTTGTTATGGAACGCGATCTTTGCGGAGCCGATGAAAGTGCCTCAAGGCTGGATCAAGGCGGCGCTGGCCGAGCAAACGATGACAAATGGAGGCATAGGGATGCCAAACATCACTGCCGAGCTGGTGGCCATGAATGCATCGATGGTAGGAGACTCGGGCTTGACACAGGATCGGATAGCGCAAAAAGCGTCGGTGATATACTGAAGTCCATAAGGGGAGATATGCCAACGCACCTAGTGCACAGAGTAGACGTATTCAAAGCAGAGATTAAGGCCACGACCTGGAAGACTGGGTGGGCATGTACTGAAATGTGTATTAGAGGAGACGAAGTCGATGCCAGGACACGGAAATCAGAGGCAAAAGCGATACGGGAACAAATGACACCGAGAAACGGCCTGATAATACGATGGACTCGCGCTGGGATGGCAATGACATGTACCAGGGGGTTTCAGATATTTTGCCTTTCAGCGTCATCTTTGGTGTCATCGTTTGCAAACGATGAGCGAGCCGTTCGAGTATCGCAACAGCGACCAGCTCAGCTGGTACGCTAGCTTTGTTTCTGTTTCCAGTTGCGTCTCTCGGTTACGTTGGATCAGGCTTTACCATCTAATCGTACCCCAGCGCCTGGCATTTAATCATCTCGCGCTGCTCCTCAGCATTCTTGGTCGGAGGAGGAGCTACAATGCAGCAAGAATCGTCGCTATCTTCGTCATCACTTTCACCTTCAGCAGCAGAAAAGTCTTCACGATCTTTGGATCATCCACTTCTAGCGTGATATTGTGGAGAAGGACGCACAGGAGTATGTCGTTGTTCACTTTTTCAAAGTCTTCTTTATTCGTGATCTGGGTGCGTACACCAAAAAGAGAAGACCAACGGTTCTTCAGCGATCCAATGCATCTCTCATTTACCTTGTGCTCGACAGAATGGTGTTATAGCACGCGTTTTCGGGTTGAGCGGCTCGTGGCTTCTTGTACGGCGTAACGAAGTGCTCCGAGAGAGCATATCACTGTCACCAATCAAATATTCACCGTCCGAGAAGTACTGCTCGGGATGTTTAACAACCGACGAGCGAGAGAAGACCATAGCATCGCCACACGAGCCTGGCCATCCTGCGTAAGCGTGCGGAATGCGTTGATCTTCATCACAGAAAATCTGAACGTTCAGCCCATAACGTTTCTTGCGCGTGAAGAAAAGATGCCCATCGATATGGGGCTTCTGAGAGAAGTTTACGTAGGCCCCGTCCACAACCCCAACGACGCCACCAAGGCCATATCGCTCACGTTGAAAAGCTGATGAAGCCACCCACTTCGTCGCCGACGGCCACGCAACAAACCGCGAATAGTGCCGAAGCAAAATGATTTGAGAACGCGATGAACAAACTCGGATACCGTATCCAGCTCTCAGTCCATACGAGCGAGCAATTCTCTCACAGGAATTTCCATTTCCAAACGTTCCACACCACTCCAGCGTCACGGCTAGTTGGATCGCTGTATCGGTTTGCGGGTTCTCACTGTCGTTGTAGAAAATAGAGTCTCTCACAATCAGGACGAGTACGTAGTCGAACGTCACTTCATCTACACGAACCGATTGTCGGAATTCTTTTGGGGTTTGGTCGAAAAGATTGTATCTGTGCACAGTAGATCTGGTCTCCTTTCTATGTGGCTCCATGTACCTCGTCTGCGTTAGACCAGTATAATGATCAGCTAGCTCCGAGACTTTTTCACTCGCTTCTTCATCAGACATCACCCACGCTTCGTTCCTCCACGCAGTTCTTCGTTGTCTCCTTCGTCCCAGCTATCGCTATCACTGCCGTCGAGCTCTTCGAGCAGAATAGCTTGAAACGGCGCGCTTGATATGGCGCTGACGACTTTACTTTTCTCGGTGGGCAGGCATCTCCTCGCACGAGCTCTACAGCTCACATTTACAAGTTGTTGCGGGCAGGCAGCAGGTTAGCAGTTCAAACGAGAACGACGTCGCTGTTCTAATCTTCGTACCTTGCAGCGCACGCAGACAATGAATGAAGTGGAACTTTAGTGTAGGAGGGCGTCTTGCAGCAGCGATATCGCTGTCCCCCCGAGAAGACCTGGCCACGGAGAGCCTGAGCGACGAAATTTCGGGATGAGGTCGGACTGCCTTTGAGTACATCAGAGCATTGGGTTAGCTGGTAAATAATGTCCTGGGGAGCATCAGCTGCTCTACCTTTTGCTTCTCAGCGTTCTGACGGGATAGATCCGACGCCAGAGGGCTCTCTGCAGCGTCGTTCAGCAGCGCTGCTGCTGTCAGCACGTGGCGCCGTGCGCTATGCGCTATGCCGCTCGACGCGGGAGCAATTTTGAGGTTTCAGAGATGGATACGCTTTTATCGTCTCATTTTTTTAGCCTATTTTTTGCGGTGATTTTTCGCGAGGAATGAGATGTCTGAAACCCCCTACTGATACGCTTTCGGAGGAACTTTACCGTGCAAAACGTCTGCGAAAAGAGCGACATGGGGAATTTCTGCCGGAAGCGGCGGGGACAATTCAACTAAATAGAGTGTGGCTATGGAACGACGCAGGCAAGGAGACCAAATGGGCAGACTACCGGGCCGCCATACCACACGCCAGAAACAAGCGCCTTGTGAGGTGGTTTCCATGAAGGTGGCTGATAGTGGTGGCATAGTGTTCACGTATAGTGGGATGGATTTGACAGGTCTTAGGAAAGAAGCAAGGCAGTTCCGAGAGGCCTGCCTAAACGTGGTCGCAAATTACACTGAATTGATAAGAGGGAGGCGGCAGGATGCAACCCTGAGAGTCCGCCATCAACTTGAGGACCCACACGACGTTTTCACTATAAAGGGTCCATGATATAGGCACACACAGCATGCATGGGCGTCAAGACAGAGGGTGGTTCTATCAAACGGAGGTGAACGGGTGGAGAAGCCGTGGCAAGGACACTGGGGGTAAGCAGGAGACGACGTGGGTGGTGCCCCACCCATGGCTAACCAGAACAAGGGCATTATGGGCGGGACACCGTAGAGGGAGGCAATCGAGGAAGCAGTACAAGAAGATGATCAGAAGCGCAGGTAAAGCAGCGGCGCAAACAATTAAACATGGTAATACAGCCTGTATTATACAGGACAAATGGAGGCAGTGTCAGCCACAGCTGGCAGATGTAGTAGATAACTTGGATTGGGGAAGGATTCACAAGATGGAAGGCGTCACAGCCTACCAAGCACAAAACATCTACAAACTCAAGGTCAACAGACTGCGACTATGGACAGGGAACGATCGGGGTCATCGCTGTATGGTGAGCAGATGCGGAAATAGCAAGGACCGGGGAACAGGCCATTTGGGTGGACATGCCCTGACGCGCAGAAGCATAAGATGGCACTGCTTACAAAGTGGGGGCGCCAATTGCAAGCGCAACGATCTGGATGAAATACCTACTCACATTCAAGCTGAGTGAGGTACCCAATTGTTATGTGCCTGGGCACTGGAGCAAATATCGAGCGCTGGGAACTGCTACATTCGGTAGCAAGTGAGCTATGGGCGATTGGATGCGCCGTAGTTCTGACATACTTGCGGAGGTGGAATGTGGATCGCCTGCATCCGGATTGCAAGGCGGCAAGGACGATATGGGAACAGCTGGAGCACTGCAAAAATCAAGTGACAGACGCTTTACCAGATATCGGATTGGGCTATACCCACTGACAGTATCCAGTAAGCCCAAGCAGGAGCAATCATTCAGCACTGGAAACGGGGGGGGGAGAGAAACGGATTTCCGTACAGATGAGAGGAGGTGACTCGAGTGGGTTTCTTTGACGGAGGATCGAGGGGAATCCTGGCTCAGGCGGCAGCGGAAGTTGTATAATCGAAATAGGACGAGGGGGTCAGCCAAACAAGGTGGTATGTGCAGCAGATACTGCGCTCGGGCGCAAGAACACCACCAACAATGTGGCTGAACTCATCGGGCTGCAACGATTACTAGCGAGAGCGGTGGAGAAGGACTGGAGACAACTGCATGTGGTTGGCGATAGTGCCCTGATCTAGGTATGATAGAGAAGAGAAGGGCCCCGAAGGAAAAACGGCTACTCCATTGGTATCAGGTGGCGAGGCGTCTGGCAGACGCGTGTGAAGTACACCTGGAGTCACCATTACAGACAGCACAACAAAGCGGCGGACTGGTTGGCAAACCAGGCTATGGATCGAAAAGCCAGCATGATGTGGAGACAGACCAGCAGAGGATTCGTGAAGGGATACTGCGGCACATGAAGGGAGATATACAAAGCTGGAAGGAAAGCTGCAGACAGATAGGAGGTGCTGTACCCATCCAGATGGGAAGAAGGCAAATGGGGGACGGAGTAGCAAGGAAAAAAGTGAGGGGTGGAGGCCGAGGTAGACGGGAGGCCTGGCAAAGCTTGGTCGGATGCTTACGCCGAGCAGGAATGGTTATTAGAGTTCAACCTCCAATGAGTAACACAATATACCTTACCACATAAAAATAAGATAATACCGTTTTGACCAAACTATGGTTCAGGCAATTTGTCTACATTTTACTAATAGCTTCTCTTTTTGCAGGCACGATAGATCGAAGTACAAATAGTTCAGCTTCATGGCACACGACACATTCGCAAAAGGACAAATTATTATTTATATTCCTTCATTTTTTCGAAGACAGCAAAGAACTTTCGTGCGGTTACTTAATCAGTGAAGCAAAACAACGAAAATACGGATAGAGAGGCAGTCATGATTGTACGTACTTTGGTTTGGATCTATCTATAATGAATCTCTGTCGAACGATATACTAGATTTGTACGCTCTAGGCCGACAAGGCTTTTACTGCAATCCATGACGTTGGGTGCCATGATCTCGTGGAGAAAGTTAGATGCCGTCGTGTACCGTCTTGCTGGCGAGGCAACGTAGTACACAAATACTGCGATGTCAAATCGTAAGTCGTTGAGAAGGCGAGAAGAGTCCGTGCACTTCGTGTCGGCACCCATTTTTTCTTTCAATCTCACAGTTTTATGCTCCTATCGTGCCCATAAACCGTCGACCAATTGTGCTGCACTGAGGTTTTGCTTTCAGCCCACCAAACAGTTCCGAGCTAAGTGACACCGTAATCAGCCATGTCAAGCAGCGTAACGTGGTAACCAGTAGGTGGTACCGTTGGGAATGGACTGTGTCATACCCCCCTGCCGACGTTAAGGACACGACGGTCTTGTCAGTCTCAGCTGACCTTATGGTTAAACCGGTTTTTCATGCAGCCGCAAAGGTGCATCATGCTTTTCATCCGACCTCAACAGCATTATTGTACGGGGCTGGGGAAGTCGCACCTTTTGAATTACTTGGCAGTGGCATTCTCAATTACTTTGTTGATGTGTGCGCCGTATATGCGAAGCGGTGACGTCATGCCCATGCGCAGTGATGACACGATGCGTGCGGGCACATGCAGCGATGACGCAATGCATGCGAGCTCACGCAATGGCGTTGTGCTGAAAAGGGGGGGGGGGCAGTTGAGAACACGTGGATGGATCGGATTGGTCGATATTCCGATTTACTCCTGGGACACAAGGTAAGTAGAAGCAGGTTAGCAAGAGTAAGGAGACAATAGAACTCACTTCGGCATTTGCCCTCAAACCAACAAGAGCATCTCAACAGGTTAACAGCCGCAAGACGCTCAAGACCAAGCTTCAGTACCGCCATGACCACCACGTCCGCCAAGAAAGCTGAAGTCATCCTGGGAAGCGACAACTACTTCCACTGGGAGTTCGCCATGCGGATGACGCTGGCGAGGAAGGGGCTGTTGGCGCACGTGCAGTTGGTGAAGGACCCGTCGGAGATGACGGAGGCGTGGCTGCTCAATGACATGAAGGCGCTCGGGCTCATCGCCCAAGGTGTGGCGGTGGAGCACCACACGAAGATCCGCTCGGCGACGTCGGCCATCATGGCCTGGAACACGTTGCGCGACTTCTACAACCGGACGACCATGCACAACCGGGTGACGATGACCCGTCGCCTCCACGAGTTCAAGATGGAGGGCGGCGTGACCATGGCCAAGCACCTGGACGACTTCGACGAGCTCATCGTGGGTCTGCAGACGCTCGGAGAACCGCTGGACGAGGCTCGTCAGCTGGTCATCCTGCTGAGCAGTCTGCCCACGGAGTACGAGTTGATCTGCTCGATCGTGGAGAACGTGAAAGACTTCACGTTGATCGAGGTGAAGGAGAAGCTACTCAAGGAGTACGAGCGCCTCGACAAGAAGGAAGGCACTGAGCGCGCGCTAAAGGCTACTGCGAACGGCAGTAAGTTCAAAGGCGCGAAAACCTTCAGGGGCGGCAAGGGCAGCAAGGCCTTCGGTTCAAGGAAGAACGGCGGTTTCAAGGGCAAGTGCTTCAACTGCGGCCAGATGGGCCACATGAAGCGGGACTGCCCGGACCCGAACGCGGGCAACAACGACGACGACGCGGTCTTCGCCGTTGGGAAGAGTCGGTCGGCTGGGTGGCTGATCGACAGCGGTGCGACGGCGCACATGACGCCTCACCGCAACGACTTGTTTGAGTACAAGGACCTCGACTCGGACGTCGAGGTGACCATCGCGGACGGCAAGAAGATCCGGGTGGTGGGAACGGGGTCGGTGCGCCTGACGGGCATCGACGGCACGCGCATTAAGATGGTTGATGTGATGTACATCCCCGGGCTGGACCGGCAGCTGCTGTCTGTCAGCAGGCTGGCGGAGCGCGGCATGAGCGTGGAGTTTCAGAAGAAGTCGTGTACGATCTGGAACAAGTCCAAGGCGATCGCGTTGGGCAAGAAGGTCGGCAAGGCCTACGTGCTCGACTGCGAGAAGGACATGGCGCACTACGTGGAGTACGCCGGAGTCGACAGTGAGTGGGAGTTGTGGCATGCGCGCATGGGCCACTTGAACAAGGACGCGCTGGCGAAGACGCAGAGCGCCACCACTGGCATGCCCACGTTGGACCGCAAGTCCATGACGCTGTGCGGGGGCTGCATGAAGGGCAAACAGACGGTCGCGTACTTCCCGTCTCGATCGCTGTCGAAGACGACGAAGGTGTTGCAGTTGGTGCACACGGACGTCATGGGGCCCATGAAGACGAAGTCTAAGGGCGGGGCCCGGTACGTGCTCACGTTTGTGGATGACTACTCCAAGTACGTGGTGGCGTACTTCATCACCAAGAAGAGTGAGGTGCCCGTCAAGTTCAAGACGTTCATGAACTTGTACGAGAACCAGTGGGGAGAGCGCATCAAGTGCCTGCGCTCGGACAACGGCACGGAGTTCGTCAACAAGGAGATGGACAGGTTGTGCGCGTTGAACGGGATCGTTCACCAGAAGACCGTGCCTTACAGCCCGCAGCAGAACGGCGTGGCGGAGCGCATGAACCGCACGATCATGGAGAAGGCCCGCAGCATGTTGTATTACAAGGCTATCTCAACGATGTGGTGGGCCGAGGCGGTCAGTACGTCGGTGTACCTGATTAACCGGTCCACGACCATTACGCACTCGAGCAGGACGCCGTACGAGTTGGCGTTCAGGGGCAAGCCGCGACTGGACCACTTGCGCGTGTTCGGCTCGGTCGGGTACGCTCACGTCGACAAGGTAAAGCGCACCAAGTTGGAGCCGAAGAGCTTCAAGTGCATGTTCTTGGGGTACGCCGAGAACTCGAAGGGCTACCGCGTGTACGACTTGGAGTCGAACAAGGTGAAGGTGACAAGGTCGATGAAGCTCGACGAGCGCGAGGTAGACGGCATCTACGACTCGGCGCCGACGGAGAGCACGACGGTCATCCATTCGACGGAGGACGTCGATGACGTCGTGCAGCACGAGCAAGAGCGCCAACCCGCTACTGAAGAGCCGATGGGATCGGTGGAGGAGAGCCATGAGGAAGACACGGAGATGCCCGAGGCTGAGTCGGACGAGTTGACGAGGCATGAGCTGGCAAGATACCGAAGGACGCCAGGGGCAGCCTTCAGTGACAATCTTGTATTCCACCCGGAACCCGAACGAGTCCGACGCCCTCGTGACTCAGTCCTTGCTCTTCAAGACGTTGCAGACGAGTACAAGGTGAACGACGAGGACGACCCGGACAATGACGACCACTTCTGGCCGCCGTCGCCTAAGCGACCTCGAGTCGACGAGGACGGACTGCTCGCCGAAGCGGTACTGGCTTACGCTGCCAGTGTGGGAGACGCTGACGACGCGCCTACCACGTACCAGCAGGCCATGAAGAGCAACGAGGCGTCGGAGTGGATCAAGGCCATGAACTCCGAGTTGAAGGCGCACGCGGACAATGGCTCGTGGACGCTGGTTCGACGGACGTCTGGCGCCCGGCCGATTGGGTGTCGATGGGTGTTCGCTAAGAAGCGGAACGAGCACGGCCGAGTTGTGCGGTACAAGGCCCGGTTGGTGGCGAAGGGCTTCAAGCAGAAGTTCGGCGTGGACTTCTTCGAGACGTACTCGCCCGTCGCCAACATGAACTCGATCAGGGTTGTGCTGTCGGTGGTGGTGGCGAAGGCCTACGTCACAGAGCAGCTGGACGTGGACACAGCGTTCCTGAACAGTGATCTGAAGGAGCAAGTGTTCATGGAGGTGCCGTACGGCATCACGAACGCGGAGAACATGATGTGCAAGCTGGACAAGGCGATCTACGGCCTCAAGCAGGCCGCGAGCGCGTGGCATCAGACGATCCACGCCGTGTTTATGAAGATCGGCTTCCGCAGCTGCGGGGCAGACCAGTGCGTCTACGTGAAGGGCTCCAAGGACAACTACGTGTACGTCTGCTTGTACGTGGACGATATGATCATCGCCGCCAAGACCAATAAAGAGATTGACGAGGTCAAGATGGCGTTGAAGAGCGCGTTTAAGATGAAGGAGCTCGGCGAGGTCAAGTTCATCCTCGGTATGGAGGTGGACCATGACCATACGGCCGGCACGTTGATGATCAGGCAGACCCGCTACATCGACGACGTCGTGAACCGGTTCAACCAGCAAGACGCGAAAGCGGTGGTGAACCCGTGCGAGTCCGGCATGAAGTTGACGAAGATGCAATCGCCGACCACGAACGCTGAGCGCGAGGACATGAGGTCCAAGCCGTACAGGTCTTTGATCGGATGCTTGTTGTACATCACGACCTGCACGCGGCCGGACGTGGCATATATCGTCACGCAGCTGTCGCGGTTCTTGGAGAACCCTGGGCAGCAGCACTGGAAGGCAGCCATTCGTGTGCTCCGCTACCTGAAGACGACGAAGGACTTCGGGGTCATCTACAGCGGCAACGACGGCAAGGTCGTGTTGGAGGCATACACGGACGCGGACTGGGGCAGCAATCTGGACGACCGCCGCTCGGTATCCGGGATCATGATCATGATTGGCGGTGCGCCGGTCGTTTTCAAGTCCAAGTACCAGCGCACGGTGGCGCTGAGCTCGGCGGAGGCGGAGTACATGGCGTTAAGCCTGTGCACGCAGGAGGTGCTATGGACCCGTGCGATGCTCAAGGACCTGGGTCATGAGCAAGTGGGAGCGACGCAAGTCTGGGAGGACAACCAAGGTGCCATTGCACTGGCAAGCAACGCCGGCTACAATGCGCGGACCAAGCACGTCGACATCAGGCACCACTTCATCCGCGAGAACGTGGCCCGGGACATCATCACGGTGGACTACGTTGGGACGGAAGGTCAGCTGGCGGACATGCTCACGAAGGCGGTCGGGACGAAGAGACTGCAGTTCTTGCTCGCAGGGAGCGGCGTCCGAACCAAGACCGCTCAGCATGCGGCGAGTGGGAGTGTTGATGTGTGCGCCGTATATGCGAAGCGGTGACGTCATGCCCATGCGCAGTGATGACACGATGCGTGCGGGCACATGCAGCGATGACGCAATGCATGCGAGCTCACGCAATGGCGTTGTGCTGAAAGGGGGGCAGTTGAGAACACGTGGATGGATCGGATTGGTCGATATTCCGATTTACTCCTGGGACACAAGGTAAGTAGAAGCAGGTTAGCAAGAGTAAGGAGACAATAGAACTCACTTCGGCATTTGCCCTCAAACCAACAAGAGCATCTCAACATACTTTCATCCGCCTCTATTGATAACGCGCATGGGTTGATACGGCAGCGCTCTCGGCGGCGTATCTTTTTCTTCAACGCTTCAGCCGCGGTATGCTGTACTCAGTTGTGAGGTTGGTAATCTGCTCCCCTGCACGTTGCCGCAACCAAACTTGCTTTGGTGTAACTCTCTGATCGATGCCTGCTGAACTACTTCACCATACCGACGAACAAAATTCGTTATCACTCTCGGCTGATGCCATGAATCACTCGGCTGAAGCCATGTATCAGGCTGCTGCAAATAACTACCTAAGTGTGTATGTTGTAGCTTCACCACAACCGGTCGGAAGGCTGTACAACCCGTGCGATAGGTCTGGTCCCACCTTGAGGACTGTTATCTGTGGAAAATACTGTTCTACGGAAAAGTCTCGATTATACAATCGGACATATTTTAATAGAACATGAAAGCGAACATATTTCATACGTTCCGGATCCCGTCATCATGAGAAAGATGACACCTTCATCTTTGCCGAACCCGCTCTCTCTGATACCGGTACTGATAGTTTGCGGAGGGTACCTAAGAATGCAGAATGAGGACGTGTACTGGCATCCTAGCTCGACATTTCAGGTGGTGTTCGAAACATCACTGATCTACTCCGTCGGTTATAGCATCGACGGCTACAAATCTGCTAATAGTAACATTAGACCTGAGAAATAACGTGTGCACACCGTTGTCTGAAATCCCTCCCATTCAAGAAAAGTGAACCGAAACTAATTTGTACTTTTATGGCACCATATGTTTTATTATGATGGTCGGCACCTCTCCTTGTTTACTACATGCAGCATCACTCCTTGACATGAACAACAACGGACTACCCTTCGTTTGCATTTTTTCAATTGTGTCTATAGCATACACTGCTCCTTCCTAATCTATCATCTCAGCAATGAATTTCTACTCGATCGACCCGCCAAACAGCCAAACTCTCAGTGACACGGTCATAGGCAACGTCATGCACCGGACTATGATACCCCCAAGCAGATTCATTGCTGGATCCGATGGATCTACATTGGAGAATGCTGATACAGAAGGTCGTTCGACTCCACGTTGGCCAAGAAATCACCCATACAAATATTCAACTCCCAAGAGACCTGTACACACAAGCTCCTTTGATCGGCCTAAATACGATACCAAAGTACGCGCTACTATAGCGCCTTTGTCATCGGTGGTGCGGACTCGGTCGTACCCGGATCGTAACCGTCGGTCATGTCTTGCGGCAGATCTGAAGACAGCACAAGAGATCATCGCAAGCATTCAAGCAAATGACCCCGACACAGCAAAGTTTCAAAAGCTCGTCGTCGTAGAAGCTTTGGAAAAAAGATACGCCACCGAGAACACTGCCGTATCAACCAGGCGCGTTATCGACAGAGGCAGAAGAAGATTGAGACCGAAATTGAGGCTGCCATTGCCATGTTGAGGTCGGAAATTGAGGACCTCGAGACGAAGTGCACGGACTCCTCTCGCCTCCCAACAACCCCAACGACTTGGACTTTGGCATCGGAGTATTTTCGTCAGTTTAACTACTACGTTTCCTCGCCAGAAAGACGGTACACGACGGCATCCAAGTTTCTCCACGACGTCATGGAACCCGACGTCGTGGACGTCTCACTGTTCGGTGTTGATGCGCAGCTCGAGAGCTGGAGTTTGTACGCTCGTTGCTTTGATGATATTCACGTGGAGCTGAAGGGTCTGACGACGCCAACTCCAGACACTATGGTTGCTGGTACAATCACTAGCGTGACCATCACGAACAATACCATATGCTACGCGTTCCCACACTTGAACAGCGATGGAGTCGGTGGCAGCAAAGGTGGCGTGTGGTCGCCTCTTGCTTCAAAGTTATTGGGCAAGACACTCGTCATGCGGGGTTCGGTGCTTTTTGGCTGGAACAACTCGACTGTCAAGGTTGTGACAGTGCACTCGCAGGCGGACATGATAACCCCCATGTTGCATCTACTAGGGAGCTTAGAAGATGTGTCTTGCGTACTCTGCAAGGCCAGGATGACACCCGACTGCAAAGTTGTTGAGCCGCCAGTCAGTAGGTAGAGCTGTCCATTTTCCATCCGAATGGTGTTGACACCGCTCAAATTACGCCTTCCTGAACGTGATAGCCTCTTGTTAGTCATTACTGGCATCAGAAAAGAGTAGGTTCTTAGGTCGTGTGCGAAAATTGTGCCGAAATCCAGTGAAAAACGTCGTTTATTCTTTTGCAACCACATTTTATATTTAAGTCGCAGCACCTTCCCTTGCTTTTGTCGTTGAACGCTAGTTACAATAACCATTTTACTACGAAAGGGTTAATCACCATATGTTACTTACTTGCGGCGTCTAGTAGGGTTTTATATCCTATGCACAACTGCTACTTGCCCATTTCGAGCCGTGCCATCACTTAGGGTGTGCATTCTTCGGAAAAATCTGCGTGTAACCACTCGATCACCTTCCCCACTGGCGGCCTATCCAAGCCTTCAGTGTGCATCCTTCTAAGCGTCGACCTTCCAGCCACTTCACAAGCTTTTTTTTCTTTTTCCCCTTGGGCGCTGCCGCAACCAAACTTGCTTTTGTGCAGCTTTTCCCATCGTGCCTGCTAATCCACTTCGCCAGGGCCAGATTTATCGCACGGGTTGTACATCCTTCCGACCGGTTGGAGGGAAGCTGCAACATCACACTCAGGTGTTTATTCGCAGCAGCCGAATAGCCGAGTAATCCATGACATCAGTCGAGAATGATAATGAAATTTGTTCGTCGTTACCTTTTCGCATTGCGACTGTGACTTTAACTACTGTTATCTGTGAAAATGCTTGTTCTACAGGAAAGTCTCCATTATACAATCGGAGATATTTTAGTACAACTGGAAGTGTACAGATTTCCAAGGCTCGTGGTCGTCATCACGAGAAAGATGACCACTTTCATCTTTGCCGGGTGATATGGGTACTGATAGTTTGCGGTGGGTACCTTAAAAATGTAGAATAAGAACATGATGGCATCCTAGCTCGACACTTCAGGTTGTGTGAAACGTCACTGATCTACTCCGTCTGTTGTAGCGGTCAGGCATCGACGGGTACAAAGAAAACTCTGCCAATAGTAGCACTAGACATGAGAAATATCGTGTGTATGTACTTCACCGTTGTCTGTAATCCCACCCACTTAAGAATGTAAATATAAAGAGCTAAACTGGAAGAATAGTAAGTGATGTGTACCATATGTGGTATTCTGTAGTCAGCACCTCTCATGTTTAGCACATACAGCATCCCTCCAACTAAAAACACGAACCAAACTTTATTTGTTGAAGTAGTACGTTCATGACACCATATGTTTTATTATGATGGTCAGCACCTCTCCTTGTTTACTACAAACAGCATCATTCCTTGGCAATGCTTGGCAATGAACAACAATGGACTACCCTTCGTTTGTTACTTTCCAATTGTATCTATAGCATACACAGCTCCTTCCTAATCTATCATCTCAGCAATGAATTTCTACTCGATCGACCCGCCAAACAGCCAAACTCTCAGTGACACGGTCATAGGCAACGTCATGCACCGGACTATGATACCCCCAAGCAGATTCATTGCTGGATCCGATGGATCTACATTGGAGAATGCTGATACAGAAGGTCGTTCGACTCCACGTTGGCCAAGAAATCACCCATACAAATATTCAACTCCCAAGAGACCTGTACACACAAGCTCCTTTGATCGGCCTAAATACGATACCAAAGTACGCGCTACTATAGCGCCTTTGTCATCGGTGGTGCGGACTCGGTCGTACCCGGATCGTAACCGTCGGTCATGTCTTGCGGCAGATCTGAAGACAGCACAAGAGATCATCGCAAGCATTCAAGCAAATGACCCCGACACAGCAAAGTTTCAAAAGCTCGTCGTCGTAGAAGCTTTGGAAAAAAAGATACGCCACCGAGAACACTGCCGTATCAACCAGGCGCGTTATCGACAGAGGCAGAAGAAGATTGAGACCGAAATTGAGGCTGCCATTGCCATGTTGAGGTCGGAAATTGAGGACCTCGAGACGAAGTGCACGGACTCCTCTCGCCTCCCAACAACCCCAACGACTTGGACTTTGGCATCGGAGTATTTTCGTCAGTTTAACTACTACGTTTCCTCGCCAGAAAGACGGTACACGACGGCATCCAAGTTTCTCCACGACGTCATGGAACCCGACGTCGTGGACGTCTCACTGTTCGGTGTTGATGCGCAGCTCGAGAGCTGGAGTTTGTACGCTCGTTGCTTTGATGATATTCACGTGGAGCTGAAGGGTCTGACGACGCCAACTCCAGACACTATGGTTGCTGGTACAATCACTAGCGTGACCATCACGAACAATACCATATGCTACGCGTTCCCACACTTGAACAGCGATGGAGTCGGTGGCAGCAAAGGTGGCGTGTGGTCGCCTCTTGCTTCAAAGTTATTGGGCAAGACACTCGTCATGCGGGGTTCGGTGCTTTTTGGCTGGAACAACTCGACTGTCAAGGTTGTGACAGTGCACTCGCAGGCGGACATGATAACCCCCATGTTGCATCTACTAGGGAGCTTAGAAGATGTGTCTTGCGTACTCTGCAAGGCCAGAGTGACACCCGACTGCAAAGTTATTAGAGATGCTAAATAGTAGATAGCACTCTATCCGAATGGAGTTTCACATGCGTATAAGCCAACCAAATATAAAATATATTCGGCTTAGGTCATAAAAATTAATTCCTCTCACGGCGAGCATTTCACCGCGCTACTTTAGCCTTGAATATAGGAGACTACTATATTTCAGGACGCGAATTTTGGTCCACCGCGTGTCCAGCGAATCCCAGCCGACTAGACACAGTTTTAGCTGAAAAATGGGAAGACACCGTGACGATTTGACAGTTTAAAAAGGCTGGAGACTCGCTGTTTGAAAATCGCTTGGATAGATATGCAGACGACTTCCGCGTGCTTCACCGCACAAAACTCGCAACGTTGCCCACATTGATAAGTCACTTCAGCGGCGATGCAGTGGCAAAGAGCGGCGTAGTACTGATATCTTGCCCAATGATTGTAATCCGAACTGCAGCGAGATTGGCTATTGTATAAAGAATCCCAGAACGGCTTCTTCGTTGTGATGAACCCTGACAAGACAATGGACCCACTTTTCGACATTTCGCACAAATACGGACTTTTTTTCAATAAAATGAATCGCAGGACGAACTGGAACCCGATCGCAACATCTATGGCGGTGATAAAGCACTTTCTGACATGCTCATAGCGGCAGTCAAAGAACCAAGTACCAAAGCGATGGATGTGCGCCTGCAGAGCTTGTAGGTCCCCCAGGCTGTCGAAAGAGAAGAAACCAGAAGAGGTTTTCTCTCTGCTAGTTTTGCGGATGTTAGCACTACCGGAAAGGTCGTAATGATAGAGTACTCTAAATGCACTGGCAATGTGCAAGCATGCTTTTTAGAGGTTTAAAACCCAACAAGCCGACTGACAGTGGCCTTATTAAAATAAAGATTTATATGTTTTCCGGTGCTCTATCATTACAGTATGTTTTTCAAGAAATACGTAGCGAGCACAACGAATATATATCTTTTCCCCCCTCGTAAGCGAACGTAAAATGGCACCGTTCGAGTATTATCCGCAATACGGGCCTTGCACTTTTTAGGTGTACATAAGTTGAGCCTAACTTCGACATTTTCACCGCCTCCCAATGCATTGTCTTGTCAAGTACTTCTAAGGCAAATGGTCAGTTAATAGTTTTAGTACCCTCGGGCAGAGACCGATATACGAGAGGTCTATATATTGGTCGGATGAGCGATGGGGACGCATATAATGTTGTGCATTGTTTCATATTCAGTGCTGCAGCTGAATTGTGTGTATCAGCATCGGTAGGACCAGCTAACTAACGTGCAACGGGACAGACTGGACACTATTGGCAGTGAGACAATATAAACACGACTCCACTATACGTTATGAATAAATGCGTATCAAAAATGTCGCCATCAGCTACTCGTCTCTTAATCCAAGACGATGATAAAAAGTCTCTTTTATCCAATATTTGTCAGAGATCACGGGAAATCGAGACCCAACTGAAGGACACCAACCTCACAGCCTTCTATTCTTCAGCTTGCATATATAATGCATATTTTCCCTCTTTCTCCGCCTGCATCTTGCCGAAGTCCTCTTTGATGAAGACCAGCGCCTGTGCCACATCGTCTACCACTTGATAGGCCGGGTGCTCTTCGTGGTTTTCCGGTCCGTTGTGCATGCCCGTAAGCGTAAGCACCGACTTCCACCTTCCACCGGCCTCGTTGGCGCCACGAATGTCCGTCTTGGGGTTGTCTCCCACCATGTAAATACGCTCCACGTCTCCATGCTGTACATCAATAAGCGTCTCGGCAAACTCGAATGACGAGCGCTGCGGCTTGCCGAACAACGTCTTCTCCAGCTTATGTCCCGTCGTGCGGGTGAATAAATCCTCAAGCACAGCATGAAAAGCCCCAGCACCGTATCGCGGCAAGTGGAACTCGCCCACATACTGGAAGTCCGAGCACGCTGAGTAGAGCGGGATGTGTTGGCGGTCGCCATTGCCGTCTCCCTCCACCGTGCGTTGGCCCAACAGTCCATCGGGCGAGCACAGCACGTCCATGACAATCTGCAACTCCCGCCCCCAGTAAATAGGGTCAATGAGCACGAACACGGCAGCGAACGGCTGCGAGTCGAAACGTCCGTCGTGCTCCAGCGGGTCCTTCACTTTGACGTCTGGGTACATGGTGGGGAAGTGGCGATGCAACTGGTCGACGGTGAGCACGTGCTTGAAGCCGTAATTGGCCATGACCGTGCGAAGCTCGGCGCCGTCCTTGCCCACAGCCAGAACGAGGTCGTCCTTGTGCTTGTCCGCCAACTCGCGCATGGGCGTATGACTCATACACATGTGCTCGGCGGGGACAGATACGCCACCGCCCAGGATCTGCTCGATCTGCCGCGCCTTTTTGTTTTCCGGGTAGCCGCCGCCGTTGGTCATTATGGCGAACGGAGTGTTAGACGCCTGCAGCTCCAGCAGCACCTCGCGCGCGCCGGGGATCGGCGTCTTGCCGCGTAGCAGCACACCGTCCACGTCGAAGACAACGCCAAAGGTGGAAGCGAAGCGGTACCCAGCCTTGGAATTGCTGCGGCTGGTGCGCTTGGCGAGTGCTAAGGCTCTGCGTAGAGCATTCATGGCGTGCGGCGGAGGAATGATGTTCCGGATAATGTTCCGGTACATTATTGGGTAGTTTGTCCAATAAATACGCCGTACCAATATTTTTTTCTCTTTGCGCCATTTTAGCTCTGTGGTCGACCGTACTGTACACTGGGCAATAAACCGTCGTACCAATATTTGTTTTCTTTGAGCCATTTTAGCTCTGTGACTGGGTATCAACGTAATGTGATATTGATTTGTTTATTTTGTTTATACAAAAAAAACAAATCTGTATAATGTTTTATAGTGTGTTTAAATACATAAAGCAGCATAATGCTACGTTTTATTTAATTTTATACAAATAAACAAATTTCGTTATATGGTTGTGCGAATTGCGCAATCATGTACCCAAATCTCTGTTGAAGCAGCGCCAAATGCGTTCGTATGTACATAGGAATCCTTGATACATGTACCGACTTCCTCCGCTTATAGTGGACAGGTCAGGTACCGGTACAAGACACAAGGTACCACACTCCAAAGGTGACGCTCCGGTAACCGGAAATTACCGAAACAGCGTAGGTGTACTTAGAAAGTGTGTACAGTAATACAAAGCACATCTTCTATTACAGTCACACAGTCAAATAACTGTTGGCAATTGGTCATGCTGTCGCGCACCTCCACTGCCGGGACAGGAGCCACGAGCTGTTTAAGAAGAGAAAAAAGGCGAGTACGGTCGTGTTCAGGACGGAACGGTGTGTCGGAAGTAGGCTCTATAGTCAATGAAAGTAAAACACTGATTTCTTGATAGTTCTGTTAGCAGGGAAGTTTACGACTGAAAGACAAACTTGGTCGGCGGCAGCTAGCCGGCCTCTCCTTGTAAGTATGACACACTTCCTCCTTTCCTCACCTAGTTCTCTTTCGAGATGACACCCGTCCTCGACGGTGGCACCTATTCAACTCAGAACGCCACACGGGTTCACGGGCCACTCTTGCCACTGACCACAGCGTCGCCTCGCCGCCTCACCGTTCTCGCCTTGATGTTCTTCGAGCGTATCACCTCCCCCTCACCGAAGGAGGAGATGTTCCCAATCTAGAGTCATCGTCGACCCCATTCTTCTTGGGAGCGGTACCTACTCACTGGTACTCTAGACACGGTACTCCACACCTTAAACGGGCACTTCAACAAGTCCTGTTGTAGCATCATGTGGGCACTCGAGACCCACCCTTGGGTGCCTGGCACGGGCCCCGTATAACTCTGCGATGACTCCAGCGACGGCGCTGTGTTTTCGTATTCATCTAGACAGGTATGTAATCTAACTGCGTGTGCAATCTGTAGCGTGTCTGTAGACTAACTTCGACGGGTGAATTTCAGCTAACAGTTCTAATGAAGTTATGGGTGACAATATACGTTCGTGTTACTGACAAATTATCACTCCTCATTTCCTATGTCATCATCCGAATCGACTTCGCCAACATGTGCATCAATAGCGCAATATTTGGCAAGGTTTCGATCAAATCTGCTGCTGCGATGTCAGCTTCGTTGAGTAGAGCATTTCAATTCGCCGAGATTCGTAGGCACCAGGGCATAGGTCGGGCAACAGTATCTTAATAACCTTTCGAACGTCCTTCGACTCTTCTAGCGCACTGCAGCGTTGGGCTTATCCTTTGCTGTAAAAGAAGCGCGGCGCTTTCCGGCGGAGGTACGAGGAGGGGGCGATTGCATCGGTTGGGCAATGAATGGTGATCGTCTCGGTTTAATGCCGGTATACAACTAGTTTAAACGATGTGATATGTATACAACGTCGCTTATATACAATCGCGACAGTGGTATATGAACATCATCGGTCTCTCCAAAGAGAATTTATCAAATTGTGTTTTCATTCCTTGGTTGGTGCAATCGACAGATCTTGCAATTCGTTATAATCCAGAGTAATTTCAGCGAATGAAAACACAATTTGATAAAAAGAATTGGAGAGACCGATGGTGTTCATTTACCCTGTCGCGGACTGTATGAGCTAAACATACAGCAATATGATTGGTCGCTCATATATAATTTTGTCCACTATAAGCCGAGGAAGTCGGTATTCCCATCGAAAGATTGCTTGCCCATTTTGATTTGTCTCTGACACGCATCAATTTCATTACCCTTATATTAAAGCTTTGATCTCATCTGGTAAATTTGGCAACAAGCTAAAAATGCCGTCAACCCATCCACCACACGAGAGTATTGAACACGCATTGGCTGCAGATGCCCCTACTCCGCAGAGAACCCGTTGCTCAATCAAGCTCAGCTTTTGGACTGAGCCTATACGATATTTCGGTCGCTCAACTGCCGTCTCAGCCTCTAATCTGGCCTTAAGGCTCTATCACTAGCTCAGTTGCGACACCAAGCATTTTCGACCGCAATAATCACCATCACCCAACTATCATCCAAACTTGGCCATAAAATTACGATCAGGTTCAGGCTGGACTCTGGAAGCTGGACACTGAAGCTCTCGTTTGCATGGAGATGCGAGAGGATTCGCTTGCAATCGTTGTGCCGCATATACTCGGCGGAGCGGTAGAATTAATACATACTTAAAATATTTCTTATAGTCTCGATTCTCTTTTACATTTACGGAATTCATTTCCTGTGTTAGGCTGCCGGCACTGCAAACTACTAGCAGTTATCCGGATATTAATTAGTACATTCCTATGCACAACTCGGATCTCGGACTGTGCGCCACAGGAATACAAACAGCTAAATCAAAGCGTTTGCGCAAACGCCATCTGTCTATCCTGGTCATTCGCCCTTAACCTATTTTCACTGTCGAAAGGCTAAACCATACAATCGAACCTTTGTATAGTTATCCCCACCCTCCGTCATGTCATTCCGTTCGCCAGCCCTTCCTCTGTCGCACCCCCGGAACGCCAAAATCACTGCGTAGCCAGGTAGCTCACTTCCACATTCGCTTCCTGTAGCACACACTGATACAATGGCGTCCACCCCCGCTGTCTCGACGACCCCCGCGCACCGGCCGCTCACGTTACCGGAGAAAATTCTGACGCACTGGGCTGTGGGCCTGACGAAGCCTGAGGTGTCACCCGGCCAGATGCTGTGCGTCAAGGCGCAGTGGACGCTGGCATGCGAGATCACATGGAAGTCCATGGACAAAACATACCAAGACATGGGCCGCCCGCGTATCTGGCGCAATGACCGCTTCTGGCTGGCCGTGGACCACACCGTGGACCCGCGCGTAAACCACCAACCGCGTCAGCAGATGATGATCAAGGCCTCCGAGGATTTTGCCAAGGAGGCGCAGCTTACCAACTTCCAGCCCCCTAACACCACCATCCTACACACCGAGTTCTACCGCCAGCGCGCGCAGCCCGGCCAGATTGTGGTAGGAGCCGACTCGCACTCATGCAGTACCGGCGGCCTGGGTGCCTTCGCCATTGGCCTTGGCGCTGCTGACGTCGTTATGCCCCTTGTGACGGGCGAGACGTGGATCAAGGTGCCCGAGACGGTGCTCATCGAGTTCGTGGGCACCCCGCCAATGGGAATGGGCGGCAAGGACGTCATGCTGTACACGCTGGGCCAACTCAAGTGTAACACTGTGGCTATCGGCAGGTGCGTGGAATGGGGTGGCAACATCTCAGCACTCTCGTGCGATGCCCGGTTCGCCATCAGTAACATGACGGCCGAGTTTGGTGGCATCGCTGGTGTCTTCCCTGCGGACGAGCGCACGGCCGCATACATCTCCAAGCGCCCAGACCACAACCAAGACGCGCTTTACTTCCGTGCCGACAAGGATGCCCAGTATGCCGAGAAGTTCCAGATCGACCTGAACAACCTTGAGCCCCAGGTAGCTCTTTTCCCATCGCCCGACAACGTTAAGCCCGTGTCAGAGGTCGTGGGCACGAAGCTTGATGGATGTTTTATTGGTGCTTGCACCACCGCTGAAGAGGACCTGGTTCTTGGTGCTCTGATCCTTGAAGCTTGTCTTAAACAAGGTATGAAGCCTGTGGCTCACGGCCAGCGTCGTGTGACTCCTGGCAGCCAGATCATTGTGGACAACCTCAAGAAGCACGGCCTCATTGACGTGTACGAGAAGGCTGGCTTCGTGGTTGGTGCTCCGGGCTGCAGTTTCTGTCTCGGTATCGCTGCTGACGTTGCTGGTGAGAACGAGGTGTGGCTTAGTTCGCAAAACCGTAACTACCGCAACCGTATGGGCAAGGGTTCCATTGCCAACCTTGCTTCAGCCATCACGGTCGCTGCTTCCAGTTTCACAATGGAAATCACTGACCCGACTCCGTTCCTGAAGCTGATTGACGTGGAGAAGTTCAATTCGGCTGTGCCCAAACAGCCCGCTGTGCCCATTACGATCGCTGAACCTGCTCCAGAGCTCCCGTCTGCATCGGCTGAAGAATCCGGCAAAGAGGACGCCGAGGCTGCTGCCTCGCTTGAGACCTTCTCAGGGTCCATCAAGGGACGGGTCCAAGTGTTCGGTGACAATATCGACACGGACGCCATTCTGCCCGGTGAGTTCCTGTGTGAGAACGACATGGAGACGTTGGGTAAGGTCGCCTTTCTTCACACGAACCCGGACTTCCGTGACAAGGTCAAGCAGGGCCAGGACGTTGTGGTTGCCGGCCATGGCTTTGGCTGCGGTTCGTCACGTGAGCAGGCCGTGACGGCCATGAAGGGCGCTGGTGTGAAGGCTCTGATTGCTCGCTCGTTCGGATACATTTTCTCGCGTAACTACCAGAACTTCAGTCTGCTGGGCATCCAGCTCGACGACGACCGCTTTTACGAGTTGGCCAAAGAGAATGCGGACATTACGGTTAACATGACTGGACGCACGATCGAGGTGGGCGGCGAGACCTTCCGCTTCAACATGTCACTGTTTGAAGAGCGTCTGCTAGCTGGTGGTGGCATCATGCCGTTGTATAAGAAGTTCGGCAATCGTCTCTTTCGAGTGGCAGTGCAGGACCCTGCGGCTGATAAAGGCAGCTGTGGCAGCGGCGGCGGCTGCTCCAGCAAGGAGGAGGCCCCGGTGTCAGCAGTAGCGGGCGCGTCCAAGGATCTTTCGTGGTAGAGCGTCATTAATTTAACGCAGTATGTGAGAGCGCGATAGTAGCCCCCAGGACATCAAAATAATGTAACTTCATGCCTACACTGAAATGTCTGTCCGGGTTGAGCTTGCAAGGTTAGATTACGAGCATCGAACGGCATGGTGCGAACCCGAAAATATTTTTTATTCGTATTTTTTATTCGACAATAGTATTAATTGGTTTGCTTAAATCAAGACAAATAAATATATAATATTGATGACAAACAAATGAATTATCAGTAACAGTCTTAATTCAAGACTCTTGAAGTAGAAGCAAGCAACCAGTTAGGCGTGAACTTGCTATTCGAGCGCTGCGGAGCTAGGATCGCATAAGACATCGAGGCTCGGAGTAGGGAGACCGTAGGAAATCATATAATGAGCTAGGCTATCAGTATTTGGCTCGGCCAGCCCTGCCAAAGCGTATAAATATTGTGGGTAAACACATGAAATTTTTTAATACGTAAATTGGACAAAAATCCTCGGATAAGTGAAGATACATGGACTACAACAACAGTGAAGGATTAAATGCATGCACTCTGGTATAGTAGTCACTAAGGAGGAGGTCTATTGTTATTTGGAAAGCACGGACCAGAAGGCATCCTGCGAAAGCTGCACATTTGACACTGTCCTCATGCGACGTTTACCCTGTTTTTGCTTGGCTAGCAGCTTCTTCTTGCGTGTGCTGTCGCCACCGCCTACAGTCTTGCCGGACTTGATGAGTACGTCCTTGCGGTAGGGCGCAATCCGCTCTTTGGCGAAAACTTTGCCACCCAGCGCCGCCTGAATGGAGATTTCATACTGCTGCCGGTCGATCACGCGTTTGAGCTTTAGACACAGCGCGCGACCGTCAAGGGTGGCTTTGCTTCGGTGACAAACAAAGGAGAGCGCGTCGAGCACTTTTCCGTTGATCAGCAGGTCCACTTTTACGATATCTGACTTCTGTGGCTCGATCTCACGGTAGTTGAGCGTTGCTGAAAGAACAAGCGTGCATACCGAGTCAGAAATAAGACAACGACAGCTCTTAACGAAGAAGCGACTTACCGTATCCGGAAGAAATGGTCTTCAGCTCGTTGTAGAAGTTCGTGACAACCTCTTGCCACGGAACACTGATAGTTACGATGATGCGCTCATCTTCGAGATATACAAGGTTCGTCTGAACACCTCGCTTTTCCTTGGCAAGCGCCAGCACGGGACCCAAATACAGCGCCGGTGTGATAATCGACGCTTCCACCATCGGCTCGAGGATCTCATGGTATTTAGTCGACTCAGGGAAGGCACCAGGGGTCTCCACAATAAGCTGATTACCCTTCGGGTCAATCACAGTATACGGCACCATCGGCGCCGTCACCAAAACCTGCATGCCCTGCTCGTCTGAAAGGCGTTGGTGGAACACCTCCATATGTAGCAGTCCCAAAAAACCACAACGGAAGCCCATACCCAATGCACCACTTGTCTCCTGCTGAGCTGTCACACTAGCGTCGTTCAACGTGAGCTTCTCGATTGCCACACGCAATTCGTCGAAACTGGACTCGTCCGTTGGATACATACTCGCAAACACCATGCTGCGAGCCTCTTGGAAACCCGGGAGCGCCTTCAGATCAGCAGAAGCGGCTCCTTCGCGGAAAAACGTGTCACCTACCTTGGCCTCTGTAGTCGTCTTCATACCTGCAATGATGTAGCCAACCTGACCAGCGTACAGTCCATTGGTTTTAAATCGACCAGGCAGCAGCAAACCCGTTTCCTGAACTTCATGCTTCGTCTTCTGGTGGGCACTGTAAATCTTGTCACCCGGAAAGATTGCTCCATCCACGACCTTCACTAAGCAAACCGTCCCGCGATAGTCATCATAGTACGAGTCGACAAGTAAACACCTGAGCGGTGCAGTGGGGTCACACTCCACCGGAGGAGGCAATCTTGCCACCACCGCCGGCAGCACATCCTTAATCCCTTCTCCACTTTTTGCCGACGTCAATAACACGTCATCCGGATCCACATCCAGCAGCGACGACAAGCTCAGAATACTGTCGTCCACTTCCGCATGTGGCACGTCAATCTTGGTCAACACGGGCACTACATGAAGATTCCTCTCCTTTGCAGCATAATACGTCGCTAGTGTCTGGGCCTGAATGCCCTGTGAGCAGTCCACCAACAGCAGGACGCCTTCACAGGCCGACAGGGACCTGTTCACCTCGTAGCTGAAGTCCACGTGACCTGGCGTGTCCACCAGGTTGAGCATGAACGTTTTCCCAGTCTTGGTATCTCTATGCACCATCGACGCCGTCTGTGCCTTGACCGTGATCCCCCGCTCCCTCTCCACCTTTAAATTGTCGAGGAACTGGGCGCTTTCGCGCTCCTGGCGCGAGATATTGCCACTTGTCTCCAGCAACCTGTCCGCCAGGGTCTAAAAAGCGATATTAATTCCGCGACGTCACCATGTTTACATACTCCAGCATAATAGGCTTAAATGTGACGTTTTAGTGCTTTGAACGCACCGACTTGCCGTGGTCGATGTGCGCCACGATGCTAAAGTTGCGGATGCGCTTGGGCGTGAACTCCTCCAGCCGCTCCGACATGAAGAGCCCCACCGTCCTGGGTGTGAGCGCCTCATCCTCCTCGAAATCCTTCGCGGCCGTAGCGACACCGCGCACGCGCAGCGGGGCCGCCGACAGCACTCGCAGCAGCGTCCGACGACGAAGCGCCAACATTCCTGACTACGTACCTGTTGAACCGGGTGTGTGGCTGCAAACTGCAACATTGTCGCAACATAATCAAATTTTCAGTTGCTGCTAACGCAACTTAAATGATTACGGCACCTTACCCGTTAAACAGAGAAACGATGATGGGGCAATTCCGACGCTCCGGACCTCAATTTGAGACCGTCGACGAAGCACTGGGAGACACTCGGAACACGACGCATTAGCGATGGATGTCGAGCTCGATGACTTTTTCAACGACTTCGGCTGTGCTGACGATATGCTGCTGGACGATGAGGTGCTGGATTTGCCAGATTTGGAGCTGTTGCTGCCTTCGGATGCCTTCAGCGACGAATTGCTGGATTCCTTGCTGCCGGACGCTGGGAACGGGGAGAAGAGCTGTGCTGCAATGGAATTAGAAGAGGGGCAAAGCGTTCTTACAGTGTCGATGGGTGGCCCGTGGAGCTTGACGCGTGAGGAGCAAGAGACGGAGCTGGCTGCGAGAGAAGTTAAGCTTTTAGAAGCGCAAAGAGATTTCCTACAGTTCAAAGCCGAGGCAGCTGCGAATGGTTTGCAGTGTGGTGAGAAGGAGGGTGAACGCGAGGTGGAGAAGGAGCAAGACAGGCTCGAAGAGACGACCAGGCAGCAGAACATTCTAGTTGATGTCGTGAACCGGCACAAACAGAGCATGGAGGACCTCCACCAACTAATGATCCAGGCCTCGCCGTTAATGCACTACGTGCGTGTCCGTGAGTAGTCACGTTTGTGAAGATGGCAAGTGTATTGATGGTATTGTGTGTCTGTCGTGTTGGATGCAGCGCATAACGCTAATGACACCGATGGAGTCGTATATTCGACTGGGCAAGGACCCTGTCGAACGCCGCACCAAGCTGCTGGAGATGCGGGACGAAAAACTGGACGCTGTGAAGCGGTTTGTTGCGGCACAGACTCGTGGGATCGACCCGAGCCGCGAGTTCTTTTACGTGGATACCTTTGAGCGCTTCGGCAAGTTTTACACCGTGGACTTTAGCGTCTCGATGGTGAACGGTACCACCGTGGAAGAGGTGGCCGAGGTGATCCAGGACCAGTTCGTCGTGCCCCGCGATGGCGTTTCGCGCTTGCTGGGCTGCGTCACCAATCGAACTTACTATGACGGCATGGTGGATACTTTTCTCCACGCGCGAACCGTGGAGCGGGTGGACTTGCCTGAGCGCTCCTGCGTCGGACGCAGCTTTGTGGTGCAGGAGTCCAACGCTGTCTTTTACTTGAAGAGGTTCGCCGCTAGCGAGCTCGATGACTGCGACGGCGGACAACCAGGCGAGCAAGGCGACCTGACAGTCATGATGAGCGATTTCGTGGACGTGGATGAGTTGCACCCGTATCATGGTAGCCGAGTGCGGAAGGACATTTCTGTAGGCATTACGCTACGGCGCCACGTCGGGCCTGGCGGCGCGGAAGGTGTCGTCATGCGGCGTTTTTCCTTCGTCAAGCATCATCTGGGCCGCCGCACCACCAGACCCGAAGTGGTGAATACTATCTCGACGCGAGTACTACTTTGGGGGCAAGCCGTACGCCTCTGCATCGTCGAACGCCGGCGACAGAAGCGAGACGCCCCCAAGCGCATCTGGAACACCCACACGTTCCCGCGACGGACGCGGCGGATACCAAGTGTGACGCCGGCGTCGCCACAATCCAGAACGGCTTGTGCCGGTGCTGGTTAGTAATTGACACTCATCGCCACGTTGGTGGTACATGTACAACATGTAGGCCTACACGTTGCGCATTTTCGTTTCGGTGAGCATCTTAGCCCTCCATGTCGTACCAGTTTAACAAGATGCACTACGTCAAACCCCACTCGTTGGCAGAGTGGCGTGATACTGTACCATGCCATTCTTACTCAAAAATCATTCGATTAATAGTACATGTAGTAGTACGTGCTCTTCTATTATATGTATAATACTGTAGTAATTGCACTCATACAGTAGACGCAAATCATGGTAAATTGCACGTTCTGCCATGGTAGCACGGTCAGTCCAAGTTGGACTCCAACAGCGCGACCGCAATCCCAGCATTTACAATAGGTGCATGGAATACGAGGTCCTTTTGGCAAGGAGATACGGAGGAAGGGAAACCGCAGGACACGTGCCCTCTATCTCGAGATAGGTGCCATCCATGGTAGTAACACTTAAGACTTTGCCCCGCACGTCTGCATCACAGCCGAAATCGAAGCACAGGAGTTGAGCTAAGATTCGAAGAGGGCACGCGGCCAGTTGACCTCCATCTTGGGACCTCGCGCCGCTTGAGCCCAAGATGGGGGGATCAAGTTGCGTCCACGCTGAGGGAGCCGGAGCAGCTTGACCAACGAGCGGTGCGATAGGGAATTGGACCGCAGTGTGGTGAGTGGTGGTGCGTCGGCCAAATCCCCGAAGGTCGATTTGTATCCGTTCCGGATACATAATGGAGTGATCTGGGTGAAGCCACTCGGGAAGCAGACTATTATGTCGCGTTTCCACGGAGCCATACGTTGCTGCATGACTCACCGGTGAATGGCGCCGGTTCCATTGGCGGGACGTCAGCGGTTGCCTGTCATACAAGTGACACAGCAGGTCCCACTTTTTGACTCGAGGACTGTTTTCTGTTTTGCCAAGGTCCACTTCAAATCGAGGGTATCCTTTCGCGTGAGTAAGTAAGGGGCAGGCTACCGCGACGAGCTCCGATTGCAGGCGAGCGATGGCTTCCCATCAACCCCAGTGAAGCTCGCGCCTTAGCAACGGGCCAGCGTAGTTAGGTAGGTATCCGTCCCATCAACACGAGAATTTCCACAGCCGTGACACCCGTAGAACCGAGGGCGCTTAGGTAATGTACATCTCAACAACGACATTGAGCCGCTACATGGCGGTGACTAACGTTTCGTCGATGCACAAGAATTTTTAGTGCTGCGAAGAAAAAATTTTCGGCGGAAGGGTCTCGTCTTCGCTTGAATATCGACTTGCACCGCAATATGGACTCAGCTCCGCTTTGCAACATCGGACTGAAGGTATCAAAGGGAGGCTGGTCTTCTGATAAGTCGGGCGAGATCGGGAAGCTTCAAGGTGAGCAGCGCGGGCTTTCGCTACGTCTCACCACTGGAAAAGCATTTGCTTTCAAGGAACGAAGTGTCAAGGCCTTCAAGCTAACCCGTTGACGTTGCAGTGATCCCGCTCCGACGTCTTCAGCATCGTGATCAGTTTTCCTTTCGCGTCTGCCTCTCGGGTGTATCCTTGTCAAAACAAGATACATCGGGTGGGGCACGGAATTCGGTGAGGATTCGCTTTCATTGGTGCAGAGACTGCCGTCGTCGGCCAAGAAACGCGCTAGCAGCCCGTCGCGTCACACTTCGGACAACCGCCAGACTAGCAAGCCCCGACCGGATCTCCACCACGCAGCCTCGTGTCGCAGGCAGCTATTCATACACTACCGAAGACTGGCGGCCAGTCATCGTTGGCGGTGCGATACCGAAGCGTCCACATCATGCAGGACTGCGCTGGCTGGCTGGCAGACAGCGGCAAGTGATCCAGGCCTATCCATTGCATCGGCGCATGCTACCGTGGCCATGATATAGCTCAGAGCTATACATTTAGACAGTAATAGCATGGCATGGCCAGGTACAACGGTCGTCATCAGCATCGCCCCCGAGCCAGCAATAAAGCTTTCGACGATCGTCCTACTATGATTGTTTCCAAAACATTGTTCGGCGCGGCGAGCAGTTACAGCGGATACCCGAGCGCCCCATTGAGACTAGCGTGATCACACTACATGTACTGTATAATAATAGAGCTTCTCCAGTCCACTGTCCTGACAGCTGTGGGCTTGATATAAACCTGCCTGTCAGACGTGATAGAAGCAGTTGTGTATCCGCTCGCTATACAATCTTGTACCCATTTCAACTTGCATAAACACATACCCCGCTTACCGCGATCGCGCATTTTTCGTGCCGCTGTGCCTACATGAAGCACGCACGACTGCAGTCTGCAATCGCCTCCTCTGTCGAGCGAGCATTACCCAAGGGCGTTGGATCTTGCCTCATCTTATCGTCGGCCAGGCGCAGTTGTGTCATCTTCGATGCAGATTGCGACTTCGATGAGCACGCGCCGCGAAATACCATCTCGTCAACATGTCTGCTATAAATATCCTTGATCTCCAGTCGAGCGAGTCGCCATGCGGCAACTTGTCTTCCGTAACCCATACGGATTGAAAGCCATGATGTTACAGTACCGCTGCAGCTGGGTATGTAGTGGTCGCAGCGGGGATGTCTGCCTGGCCGGCTGTAATGCGACTGCAAGTCACACTTGTTGCCGGGCTCCCTCCCACTCGGCCTGTCCACGCCTTTGACCTGCTGGCATACGGCAATTGCAAGGCCAGGAGGAGAGACGCGCGAGCGACGGGGCCCGTGGATCCCTCCCTGTCTGCACTGCTCAGCTCGACTGCTAGAGGCGTGTCAGTCAGTCGGTCACGGCGGGCAGAGACCGTCGAGGCCATCAAGCGAGCCCCCCCCCTTTCCTTCGTCATTTCAGAATTCGACGCCTCGAGCACAAGTTCTTAAGGACGAACTACGCACTCTGACGCGCATTAAAGTCTTGAAAACAATGGTTGCCATCTCCATCTCGACGCAGTCGGCCCAGGATGCCGTGGGCCTCAGTAGCGCCCCCGTTTCGGGCGTCAACAAATGCAGATACAAGACCGGCAAGTGCACCAACGTGCGTTCCAGCAAGCGCAATGGCCAGCCGCATCAGCTGTGTCTGTACCATCGCGACAAGGCCAACAAGATCCAGCGCAAGTTTGACCGCCAGAAACGCCAGGTCGCGCGCTCGAAAAAGGCCCGCGACTCGCACGGCAGCCTCAGCGGCCTCGCTTCCCCGTCCTCCATCTCGATGCTGGACATGGCCGCGCTCGCGGGACTCGCTCCCATGGCCGAGCCTGCCGTCTCCCCCGCCGGATCCACCTACTCGACGTCCTCTTCGATGTCGTTCTCGTCCAATGGCTCGGACGACGTCCACATGTACACGCCCGACTTGCTCGACTGCGGTCTGAACGAGAGCGTCTGGACCGACCTCCCTGTCGCTGCCGCATCCTACCTCGGCGAGTACTCGGACATGCCTGTGCCTAGCAGCTGCCACCAAAGTTACTTGTCTTCGGACGAGATCGATTTCCTATGCTCAGCCATTCTGGAGTAAAAAGAACTGGAGGACGAGCGCCTCCCTCAGTTTATATATGAGGGGGAGGCGTTGTCTTCTTCGACGCTCAGACGAACCCGGTTGGCAAGTGCTGCTGGCGGCTTCACCCCTCGAGCGTAGCACATTAGTTTAGAGCATTATGTGGCAGTAGCGTAACGTAGACTTAAGAATGAGTGTGTTTAAAGCCAAGTGGCAAAATGGAGATTCTATCGATCAAAAAGTGGGATTTTCTCCCGCTTCAACTTGGCACATTGATCAAGTGATGGAAAATCCTTGTTTGAAATGGTTAGAGATGGCAACGGATGCAGACGCTTCCCAATTTGGAAGCAAAGTGGACTTAGAGTACATTGCGATGGCGTGTAAAAGTACGGAAACGTCGCTGGAGGTTTCAAGGCAATTGGAGGTAAAGCAGGCAAAAAGTGGTGCAAGGACGCTCACTCGCCTGTGTCTGTGTGCCTGTGTATTCACGTGCAATTGCTCGTGCTCTTGCCACCGCTCTGCTGCCCGTAGAGCTCCGGGTATCCACACAGCCGAGACGGTGACGCCAATGAGCCACGGCACCTGCCGTCTTTATCCCCCATCGAACCACCACATATTGCACCACCAGGAACAGACTACAGGGACATTGACGCACTATCGTCCGGACAGGAAGAAACAGGTTCATCGCCACTCAGTCCGGCCCAGGCCCACATCGGAACGGTAGAGCACCGGGATGCGGGCCACTCCATCGCCACCACCAGGAACAGGCGAGGCAATGGCCGAAGCCACCGCGGCGGCATTAATCCTGAGTGCCAACCAGTTCAAGCTGCTGTACCTCATCAGTCTCTACGCCGTGGCGTCCAACTCAACCCGACAAAATGAACGTTGGATTCGACACGTACCATTGTTGGTTCTTATGTTTGAAGGCATTTTGAGCGATGCCTTTGATTTTGACTACGCTCCGGCATCCATGCGATTATCCTTCAAGGGCAAGACGCTGCGACGTTGGATTAACTTTTCACGAGAAGGCAAAGCAGCGATTGATGATCTCTGGGCGCTGCGCCTTATCAACGGACTCAAACTTTCGAGTGACGATTTTCAGCCCATTACCGCTTATCAGGTATCGGTAAAAGGACAGTTGGCATTGCGTTTGCTGCCCCGGTACTTCCAGGACACAGTCGATGCCTTCTTGTACCCACCAGCTCCACTTGAGCGGCGGCTTCTTGTAGTACGATATGATGGACAGCATTTCATTCTGCGCTCGGGAGGCTACAGCAAGCCAAGCAGCATCACAGAGAGCGATGATGTGTCCTATGTGTCCAGTCCATTCCTACCGCGCTGTCTTCGGTCCCGATCGGGAGGGTATTATAAGGTTCAGGAACGAAGCAATGCTGACAGAGCTCGAGAATGCGCTTTGGGGGCTACTAGCATCACCAAAAAAACATCCGAGGCTGTGACGTTAGGAGACGTGTATGCGCTCATTGGTGAGTGGGTACCATTTGGTACCAACCAAATTGTGGCCTTAAATGAACGTATGGGAGTACTGGACCGATGTCAGGGTGGGATCCTCACGAGTTGTGTCGATAATAATCCAACTGACGCGCAATTTCGAGTCCCAGTTGGACAGACACAAGTTCGGGTCTTGGATTATGACTTTGTGCGCTTCACAAACTTCGAAGCCGAAAGCCATTTCCCAGAGACGCCGGGAATTGTACAAATTGAGAACTTTGGTATGCATCTCAATAGCGACGGCTCGCTCATTTATGGCATTAAAGTGGAGGCTATCATGGATCGTTTGGGTGACGACGTCGCCATTGACCACCTCTCACGCTTACTAGTGGATGTCCATCAGGACTCGTCCATGCTGGTTAACGACCTTCTTTCGCGCTATCAATTGAGTCTACTGGAAATGCTTTACCTTGGAGACTCTTTCCAACGTAACAAATATAATTGCATCCTTAGCAAACAGATCCAGCCCAAGTTGCCGGCTCAGGCCTATGTCAGTGACCCACGCTACGCAAACGAGCTGGCTCAGGTACTTGGGGATATCCACGCTAGCCATGATCTGACTCCAGACGACGTGCTAGTTGTTGGAAAAGCCGGCTGTCTATTCTCCGGTCCCAATGTCTTTCGATACGAACACGTCTTCACATCTTACGTTGGTTTAGTGTGTCGAGATATCTTTATCAAGAACTTTTTCGCACGAACTTTTGTACTGGACGCAACGCTGAAAGAAATCCGCCAGCTCATTCATAAAGTGCATCGTGAGCCGGCAACGGTATTGCAAGTCCGTGAAAAGCTCTCGGCAGTATCTAAAGACACTATCCTGTTAGCAGAGACGCTCGAATATCTCTTAGATTCTCTCGAGAATGTCGATCTCTCGCCCTCTGGTCACTACTGTGACGAGTTCGACGACAGTGGAGACGAATCTGGGGATGGAGTGAGAAGACGAACCTTTCTGGGATCACCAGAATCGGAAGTAGACGCACGATTATTTCAGGTCTTAGCACTTCCTCAGCTTAAGGCACAGACAATCATGCGGTGTCACGACTCGATCAAGTTGATGGAAAATACAATGCTCCAGTTGGAACAACTCCAGATGATCGCCGAGTCTACTGCGACGAATCAACTTGAGGTGGCCTGCTCTCGTGTGAACTTGAACACGCGCGCATTAATGACAGCGATGGCACAGCAATCGAGAATGTCCGTGACGCTCAATGCCTTGCAATACTTTGTTGGTGGCATTTTCATGTTCGACGTGATCGATCGGCTCACCGGAGGCACGTGGAATGGGCACATCCCAGAATGGGCAATGACATCTCTCGTAAACCCAGTTCTCCACCATCCTTTTCTTTGGTGGTCGATTAATCTGCTGTTTTTTGCAGCCTTCGCCACTGCTCTAAAGTTGGTCTCAGATTGGCTTGTACGGTGTTCTCTTGGCTGGTGCGAAGCGTCCTACGAAGTCAATCGACGGATTTCTCTCGTTAAGCTTGACACGTATCTGGGATCTCGAGGAGTGCTGAGTAGTGTAGCTCTACGAAAGGTGGCCACGGGCGGGGCGAGGAAGGCCAGTCGGTTCCGATTACTAAAGTGGCAGGAGACAGATGCTGTGCTGTGGGGAGGCGTTTTTCCAGAGATTGAACTCTCTTTCGACGACATACATGGGGTTCTCCTGTTTGTATCTCTGCGCTTCGATGGGAAACGCTCCCCGCGGATACTCGAAGACGAATGTTACCACAAATTTCTGGAGATTTTCACTCGGGCTGAGATTTTCCTCGAAGACCCGCTGCCATGAAGAGCAATGGATGAACACTAAGATAAACCAACACAAAAGCAACACCGATCGAGTCACTAAGGCGGAGCTATTTAGAGTGGTGATCACAGCGACAATGACGTGTTGTCACGCCGAGCTATCATCAGCTCTACTTCCGCAATTTTACCTAGCATGGCCGCACTGAAGTCGACCAAGTAGTCGAAAAGACACAAGATGCTCCATATCGCCGTTGTTAGGTTGTCGGGAGAAAGAAGGTAGGGCGAGAAATACGATAGAAGCTACCAGACTATTTAAACTGTGCCGCTAGGGTTTATTAGCCTAAGCACAGCCGTAATGCACAAGAGTTGGCAAGGAATCCTCCGGTTTAACGTATCCCTTCGTCGTTCTCTGAGTAAAACACTACGAGTCAATGCATAGGGATACTGATAAGAAAATGAAACGAGTAAGCATGGTAAACAACGCTGTGATCTCGGCACAAATTGCAGTGTTGAGCACACGCGACCTCGACAGGCAGTCATACAATCATGCCACAACATCCCGCTCTGTTGTTACAGTACCCAATTATTGGATCACCGTCGCCGAGTCTAAAATAATCACGGCGGACACCGAAGACCCAGGCGTACTTCGTTGAAATCATTTCCGTTGACGGAAGCGCGCTCCGTGAAGTCTGTCGTTGACGTTTCCAGTAGTAGGTGATGTCACTAGGCGACGCAAAGTCGTGCCATTCGAGGCAAACACGTCACGTTTAAGGCTTACCATCCGGCTGGCGATAGAGCAAGCTGGGTCTCTTGGTTTGTAAGCCTTAAAGTTATCTGGCGAAGACGAGTAGTTTCCGCCGTAATTCCGTAACTGGCTGAAGGCACTGTGCTTCTTGCGAAAAACGCGCCAACAAGATGGTGGACAGGCTGCGCCAACCTGAGCCACTTGTTGCATGGCGCTGGCTGTCATCGACAGCCTTTTTCGTGTTGCAGCGGTAAAAATATGGGTCGGTGTTGCGCGAAATCGGCGCTACAGCATTCGCGTAGCCAAGCAGACAGAATCGCTAACACAACTTTAACAGCTTTTATCTCTCTATCCTTTAAAATAATTACGAAGTGGAAATTGCTGACGGTCATGCATCCAAAACTTACGAAACGTTATCTGTTTAGAAACAAATACCTTGGTTCCTGGCACGACAGTAAGAAGAACATTGCAAGACCCTGATGATGATGCATCCATCCCGAAAGCACTCATCACTCGCCTAGAGTATACATACCGATGAGTTCGGTCGTCCATCATCATTTTAGTCCAATCAGAAATCAGGGGCGCGTTTGTCGCGAACCAGAGCTCTCACTCGAAAACTCGCTCCGTAACCGAGAAATCAAATATGAGCAATACATGTAGGCAGCGCTCCAAGTACGACATGGAAACTCTGCTGGGCGCGGACACGTGCGCTTTACAGCAACCAGCAAGCCAGCATCTACCGACGCTCGCTTTCGTGCTACAGCAGACAAATGGTTGTGTGTCAATACCTCCATCAGTGCCAACGTTGTCAACACAGACCGTGAAGCAGGAGCCTGGACTCTCAGTAAAAGCGCCGGAAAAGGAGGCAGTAGACTGCAAGAAAACTACGAAACGCCGGGCATCCGAGTACGAGGGGGAGAAAGACGCGAGGACGATCAGGTCGCTATCGACTAAGAAGTGTCGGGGCAAGTTGCGCAAGCCCACGTACCTCATCAGAAAGGTAGGTGCGATATGGGGGAGATGCTAATGGATTGGGTATTAACACGGTGTGTCTTTTTGTGGTAGGAGGAAAAGTACGAGTTGCTGGAACATATCAAGAAGCTCGAGAATCAGGTGTCGTTCCTGCAGAACCGCACCAGCATCTTGTCGTGGCAGGAGAAGGACCGTCAGCAGATCGAGACGGAGATCGAAAATAACGTTCTGCGCGACTTGGTGAAGCAGCACCAGCTGCGGGTTCTGTCGGCTCAGTCAGCGCTGTCGGAACTCGCCCACTCGGTGAACAACCGCTGCCCACTCGAGACGTACATCCACCTCGATCGTGATTGGGCGAAGCGCACAGAGACACTCTCGAGCCTCCGCTCCCAGCAGTGCCGAGATGCAGCGGAGCTTGTGGAGAAGCGGACTCAGTTCATGACCGAGGCGCGTGGGTATACGGAGAGCGACCAGTTTATAGATGAAGCGGGCGACTTTTGCTCTATTCGGTTCGACATCACCCCGCTGGAGGGGTTGAAAACAGTCAAGGAGGCGTTCGAGTTCCTAAAGTTCCACATCAAACACATGGATACCAAGCCGATGAACTCCAAATACTCGTGTACGAGCGAACTGGGTACCGACAAGAACATTCTGCACCGCCGTCTTATCATCTCCGAGGTCGAAAATGTGGCGACAGAGACCAATTTCGTCTTGTTTTCGGAACAGCGGGCAGGCACGAGCCGCCAAGACGTGTGTGGAGGAAATGCAGACAAGTCGTGCGACCAAGGGATCATGGTGATGAACTTTGTGGACAAGGACGACCTGTATCCGTACCGTCCGCAGAACTGCGTTCGTCTGGACATCAACAGCGTATTGGCGCTCAAGTCCTACCGCAAGCTTGTCAAGACGCCTGAAGGGGGCGAGATGGAGGTGGCCGCGGTGGTGCTCACTCGCTGGATGTCCCAGAAGCTACGCCGCACCGAGCTGCCAGTGTCAAAGCATGTGATGCAGACGATGCGAGAGCGGATCGACGAACCTGGCAACGCTATCCTCCGGGCCGTGAAGGACGCCCGCACGCCCGTGCGGCTCGAGCTTAAGGATATTAAGGTGCTGAGCGTGTAGCAGACACTTACTATGAATTACTAGAGGCAGTCCATCCCTGTTGCAATTGGCAGTTGGTAGCCATTCAGGCTGACTGTCAGCACCGCTGCTTCGTAGCCGCGAGCGAACACGAAGCAGCAGGGATTGTGGCCTACCGCGCACGCAAAAACACGATACTCGTCGCGATTGGCATCATCATGGCATTGAAGTTTGATTTTCGTTGCTGCATGACTGGCAAAAGAGACCTCCTTGGTGATGTATACAGCTAAGGATGGGCCATTTTTGAATCCATTATCAGGTTTGACAGATCACTATCGCTGTAAATGTTTTTGACGTTTTGTATTTATATAGACGGGAACTGAGTCGTAGGCAGGTTTAATCAACAAGAACAGTATTTACACCTAATTCGCACCACTACCGCAGAAGACCCGTTATCGGAGGGTGGCCGTTTCGCTGGTTGAACCGTGTCCGCACTTCACTTCAAGCTGTGCTGACCGTAATCCGTGCCTTAACATGACGCGCACACAACCCGTCATCACGTATCTCCTCGTGTATCACATATCTTGAAAAATCGATTCCAGTAACAATCAACCTGCAAAAGATTGTTTTGCATAAAAACACTGTTTTTGATGATGCCACGATTTGACGCTCCGCTTGGCACGGCGATGCAACTAATGGACCATGTCAATGCGAGTCTACGCGCGGTACTTCGCTCTTTATGCAGCAGCCGAATCAGACTCCGCTCGACTTTTCGAAGTGCTCGACGACGAACAGGCCACCACAGATTCCTTAAACTTGGGAGGCCATGGACGCGCCTGTACCACCACAGACGTACGACCGCTCGACGTCGCCGCCGCTGCCGTCCGCTCGCTCGCTCTTCCATCGATCACTGGACGTCTCGGTCGACTGCCAGCAGCCTCTGCCGCGCCTGCATCCGCTGCCGCCACGGTCCCCCACATTCAGAGACGGCAGCGACAAGACTCTGCTGGTGTTCGTGCATCCGAACGGAGCCACCGCCGCCGGTCTGCAGCCTATTCGGGCTATGTCTCCCCGTTCAGTCGCAGTGGCTGGAGCCGAAACACAGGAGGTGGAACCGCTAGGGAAGACCAGTCCCAGAGCTTTAAGCGGCAAGAGACGCACGCGCGACTGTGACGAACACAGGACCAGCTCGGACGACGGGACGGAGGGCGAGACCTCACGCGGCCGGAAGCGCTGCAATTCGACGTGTAAGGGCAGAAAGCCCACGTACCTCGTTCGGAAGGTAACGTCGATGTTTCTTCGCCCACCTTGGGACGCAGAAAGAGTTGACAGGTTATTTGTGCTGGTGTAGGAGGAGAAGGACGAGTTGACAAAGCAGATTGACAAGCTCGAGTCTCAGCTGGAATACCTCAGACACACAGCATCCTTAAGACCCGAGTGCTTTGAACGAGCTGTGGTGAGACGAACAGACCACAAATTGTTCGAGCAAGAGATGCACAACCATCTACTGCGCGAAGCTGTGCGCAACCAGCATTTTCAGCTCTTTAGCGCTCAGTCAGCACTGTCCGAGCTCACGGTGAGTACATGTAGATGGTGTGTGAAAAGACTGATACGATGCTGACAATCTTGTGAACCAAACCAGTACTCGATACAACAAAACCAATGCCCTATCAACAGCTTTATCCATCTAGGCTGCGATATTCCACAGCGCCGGTCCGTCTTGGAAGGGATGAAGGCACAAAAACTACGGGATGCCAAGCAGCTTATGGCCAAACGCATGCAATTCTTGCGAGATCCAGCTGAGCAACGTCGGGAGACAACTCAATTCCCTACAGATACGGGGGCTTTATGTTCGGTGGTGTTTGACGTGACCCCACTTGATTCGGGCGTAGAACTGGAGGATGTTGAGCACGCTTACCGAGCTGCTGCTGCATACGTTAAGCGTATGGGGACGATGATGCCTCCGTACACTGGCGATGATGCTGGTGTTGTGCATGGTCGCCTTCAAGTGGACACGTCGCCTGAAATGCCCACCGAATCAAGTTTTGTGGTCTTTTCGGAGTTGCAAGTGCCAAAAATCATATCATCGCAACCCGAGTCCAGCGAAGAGAGACATTTTGAACCTCTCGGTATGTTGGTCTTTGACTCGGTAGATGAGGATGAGTTGCATCCTTTCCGGCCGGATGATTTCTTAAGAGAGGACATGAACGCAGTGATCACGATTTCCAGGGGTTCTCGACGCGCTCATAACGGACTTCATGGCTGTGACAAACGCTTGTCATGCCTTGTGTTGACACGCTGGGTGTTGCTGACGTTGCGTCCGGATCAGAAAGGTGTCGCCCCAGCAAGTGCAATGGATTTCTTGCTTCAAACATGTATCAACATGGGCAACGAGATGCTCAACGCAATTCAAGAAGCTTCGTCAGTGTCAAAACCTGTCGATTCTCGCGGTGGCAACAAGCCCTGGAGTATTGCGTGTGCTTCTGTGGCACGACACAGCTGACCGACACGACACAGTAGTTAAGGTTAGTACTTCCTAGTAGTATGTCAGAAAATTGTCTAGATCTGCGTCAATGAATGTGTCTTGTTGTTGAGTCATCAATCTTACACACCACACTGTAGTTCATTTTTCATTGCGCTAACGTGGTTAGTATCTCCTGTTAAACGGTGGGAGAGCACCAAAAGCAGGCAGCGGGGGCAACATGGCCGCCGCTACTGGGGGTGCCGCAGTCGGCGGTAAATCTCCAGATGGCACAGTCGGTTCCCGCGGAACCAAAGCGTAACGCACGTTATTCAGCATTGCCTCGCCCACCTGCTCGATACCGTTCCGAAGACGTTGCGTTGCCTCAAATGGCAATTGAATCGACGACTTGTGGATACGCAGCAGCGACCAACGCGTGAGAATAACTACCCGCTCCATTTCAACTGGCCCAATATGCTTCGGAGGTCTGACCTTCGGCCTCATGCACGTCGATACGAGCATCAATACCGTCACATCCTGTCGAATCCGACGACCAGGCATGTACGGGTACAGTTCATCTTCGTTCACAAAGTCGCATGCAAGCACACCGAGTTCGTCTCCATGTCCCAACGCCCCCAAATCCTCCGATTCATGGGGCAAATCAACCCCGATAGCTGCCGGACCATTTTGTTCATGATACTCCGAAAACATGGCATTGTTCGTCTCCATCTCTGCCAGATTTGCCAGATTTGTCACTAGTCTTTGCTGCGAAACTGACGGATCCCAGTGGTCGTCATTTTCCCTGATTGTAATATCTCCCAAAAGCTCCGACAAACTGATCTCCAAATTGTACGAAAAGTTCAACAGCACGTCAAAAACCGTGCGTGCTGATTGAACACCTCCGAACGGGGTCACATCGAACCCCATATAGCAAAAATCGCCCTGTGCGTTCTCAAATTTTTGGCTGTCGGAAAAGGTAGTCGACGGGTCCATGAATCTCCGTCGTGCCACCAAGAACTGTAACGCGTCATGCAATTTCCTCTTCTTCATAGATAACAGAGTAGCGTGGCGCTCCACGGGGTCTTTCCCCAACTGGATAAACGTCTCGAACGGACTGTGCGCTTGGACTCGCATGTACTGCGCAATCATGGACTGGGTGTTGGCAAACGCCAGTCGTTGCGCGTGAATAAGGTTTCGAATCCCCCTGTTTTCCTCTTCTTGGCGTCGCATTTTCTCCCTGTCCTCCAAAATGTCGTTTTGCCGCTTGTATTTTTGCATTTCTGCTTCGAGTTTTTTGTACTCTTTGCCAAGTACGGCGAGCTCCTCTTTCCGCATGTAGTAGGTTCGTTTCCGAGGTTTCTTCGGTTTGAGTTCTTTAATGTTCTTTTTGCCTCTGACAATTGTTGCCATTTTTGGCTTAACCGCCACGGGTTTTTCGTCTTCCATTTCGCTTTTGCAGGCAGGTGAAGACGTGAGAGAAGACGACACGCCCGAGGGATTGTCTGGCTTCACGTCGTACTTCCAAAGAGGCACGGTGCGCGGAGGAGCCACTGACTGCATCAAGGACAGCAGCGCGTGCGCGGACGCCGGCGAACTGGGCGCAGAAGCCTCGTGATCGGCGGAAAGCGAGGTCGACGCACGCAGCATGTCTCGCGGACTTTTGGCAAATAGGGCAATGTTTTCCTTTTATTAAATAGTACTACTCAGTTGGGTAGTTTTCATTTAAATGGCAGACGTGATTTTGTGCCGTTCCAAATTGCATGCAAAAGTGGTTTTATAGCGAATAAAATAATAGAGGTCGGTTTTTTTAAACGATGATGACGATTTATCGTTTTGGATTACGAAATTGAGGAGTGATTGACAGATTTGTTACAGATAATGCGACCGCATGCGCGCAAGTCAATGCTATTTGGATCAGATCAGTGATGACTTGGCCCCGAGTCGCGGGCGTAAACTCCATGGATTTTCGCGTCCAACGTACGATTAAACGTGATGTTAAATGAACAGGGCTCGCGTCAACAGAAAGGTGCGCGGCCATAGCAACGCCTGAAGCTGAGTTATGTTGCTATAACAACGGACTGGCGGCGACTTCAGCGCAACTTGCGGCTCAAACCCTGCTCCCAGCGCCAGATAATTACTTGAAAATTACCGTTACTATTCGCCCCAATTGTATGTCCATGCGCTCTACAGTTATATAACAAACTTTGGTATTTCGTACTGCTCACGCGTACACATATATACCTATTCTCGGAGTTAGGCGGCTGTTGACTGAGTGGTGAACATGGATTGGCCCACTTGCTCCATGCCGTCTCGGATGTGGTCGGCGATGTCTTCATCCAGAGGAAATGGAGGCTTCCGAAGGCGCAAACACGTCCACCGCATCGCTACCACTACGTCCTCCACCGGCTGATAGTTGACAGTGTTGCTGGAAGAGCCGACACACGCAGGCGACAAAGTTGGCTGGCGGCGAGGATATTTCGCGACCATCACGTGGAACGTAATATCTTGACGCACACGTTCGGACACGTGATACGGATACAACTCGTCCTCTTCGATATAGTTGCACACGGCGATACCCACTTCGTCGCCAACAGCTCTGTCCGTGAGAGGCCCTGAGCCGTCACCCCAATACTGCATAAAAGTGGCACTATTCGTATCCACCTGTACGTTGGGAGTGATCGACGTCACTAATCGATGCTGCGCCACGGAGCTGTCCCAGTCCTCGTCGTTATTTTCTCGAATTGTAATGTCGCCAATGAGGTCTGAAATGTTGATTTCCAGATTGTATGAAAACTTGAGGACGCTGTCAAATGCCTGTCTAACGGTTTGAGCCTTCGGCAACGGCTTTATATCAAATCGCGCTAAGCAGACGTCTCCATTATCCGATTGGAGCCGTTGCAGGTCGGTGAAGTCCGTATCCATAGCCATGTATCTTGATCGCTCGGCTAAAAAGTAGACTGCCTCCTGCAGACGTTGCTGCTTCATGGAAAGCAGGGTGTTGTATCGCGCGCGCAGGTCTGTGCCAAGTCGAATGACCGGTTCATAGCGACTATGATCCCCAGCTCTCTGTGGGTATCAGCCAGGGTAATAGGCACAATTGCTTCAGTGCCACTTCGCTCCAAAATCGTTAAATCTAAAACAGCCACTTACTAGAAACTCCGAGATGATTGACTGCGTGTTGGCGAAAATGATCCTTTGTCCGCGAATACAGTCCCGTAACTCCTGGTTCTGCCTTAATCGAATCGTGACGTCATCATCTTCGTATTGAGATTCACCATGACGTCTCAGATACTGCAGCTGGATGTTCATCGCAGCAGCTTCTTCTCCAACATCTCCTTCTCTTCCTATGAACAAAGTACCCAATAGTTATTAGCATATCACCGTCTAACTAACTACTGTATTAATTGTCAGTCATATATCTTTCGTCGATAATACATACGAGAACGCAGCGCCGGATTCAGTTCATTGTGTCGCTTCCCGCCTTTCGGTTCCAAGGGTGTAACAGCCTCGGAAATAGCCGCGAGGTGAAGCGGCGGAGGTGTCCACAGCAAGTTGTTAATGCTGGCACTGCGGGGCTGAGGCGTCTCGCCGTTCGGAGCGGCAAATGATGAGGAGGACTGCATGGTGCACAAGCAATATGGACTGTATCCGAAGAGGGAGCGTGTCAGCGCGAGTAGGCAAAGTGGCCATAAACAAAAATGGGAATAGCGATGAACTTCAGAACGGTATTCAGATTAACCTGGCACAAATGATACCTAGGATACCCCGATATCTTGCTATATCTGATACCAATTTGATCCACCGCTTTGGTAGTTAGCAAAATGTATGGAGCAAAGTTGACACCTGTGGAATACTAGAGAGTTTTTGCAAGCTTTGCCATTCCCAGAGATCCACTGAGGTGTGGTTATGGGAGCTCAAAGCTATGTTTCGTGTTTTCTAATTTCCTGAATCAACTTATCAAACAGCATGATATGTTTAATAGCAGGAACAAGCAGAATGCCTTGCGTCCACTCACTCAGAAAGATGACAGCGGACGAGATTCTCCTGCTCTGCCTCCTGGATGACGCCGGATGCAGCGACACCACGACCCTCGCAGTTGCAGCCCTCTATCGCCCGCTCGTTGAGCGCCCGGTCGTACCCGATATCCGTTTCTGTCTTACTGCTACGGCAGGTGTGGATGCCGAGTTCGACTTTCGCTTTGACGTGGCGGGTATCTTGCTGCTGACCTCGTTGTTCGAGTTGCCCGGTAAACCAACGAAGCACCGTGTCTGCGTGCACAAGATGGAAGCTCTTTGTATTCTACTGCACCGCCTCAGCTCCCCAAGCGCCCAACGGACATGCGCAAGACGTTTGGGAGATCAGAGGGAGCGCTCAGCCGTATTGTACTGCACATGGGTAAGTAAATATTGCTGCATGCCTCGGAATACAGACTATTTCGCTAACACTCGCTAGTTGATCTGCTTTTTGATAGATATGAAGAATCAATCTCCTCTCAAAGAACGTGCTCCAAACTCGTATTACTGTGTACGCTGATGCGATTAGCCGGAAAGGCGACCCCATGACCAACGTAGTTGGCTTCATTGATGGTACGAAGAACGCAATTTGTCGGCCGCCCCATCGCCCAGGATGCACCGAAAATCTGCAGCGCCAAGATTATTCGGGACACAAGCGTGTCCACTGCCTGAAATACCAGTGCATTATAACGCCAGATGGGCTAGCGCTTCTTTTTTGGGACCCCATCGAAGGGCGGCGCCACGATCTTACCTTGTTGCGCGAGAGCAAGCTGCTGGACTCCTTCGAGCAGCACCAAGATATCTTTGACGGGTACGCTGTCTACGGTGACCCTGCCTACGGTATATCCCGTTATATTGCATCGGGTTTTCATGGTGCAAGTGCATCAACGAGGGAGAAGGCATTCAACAGTGCAATGAGCTCTGTTCGTGAGAGTGTCGAGTGGTCGTTTGGTCGACGGAAGGGTCTTTGGGCGTTCATCGACTTCAAGAAATCGAACAAGATCAGACTCAGTCCTGTGGGGAAGTACGTCATGATTTCAATGCTAATGACTAACTGTCATTGTTGCTACTATCGAGGCAATCAAGTTAGCTCGTTCTTTAAGTGGCACCCCCCACGTTGCAAGTTTATTGCAGCGGGGCTGCGTAGCGTAGTACGTCAGAGGAAGACGTATGACTCCCCGAGTCTTAGCTGTGGTTATCCTAACCCCTAAGGCCTCCGCAGAGGCTTAGATTTCTCTAGCTATACCAGTAGAGACTCAAAGAGTCAGTATTCCTAAACCTAGGGCAGTACTCGCTTTGATGCTAAAACTGAACTGTTATTTGTTTGCTTATCTGCGGCAATGCCGCCTGTGGAGTAAATGTATGACTCTAACTATCTACCACAGTTAACCTAGTCAAATGCATATCGGGTGGCCCTGTGGCCACGTACTGAAATCCCGTTAATGTAAGTGGTACTAAGTACCACTTACTGCAAGGTGACACGTAGCACGGCTACACTCGTGTTACTTTCGTGTAACCCCGTTACATTTATTTAGCTGTATCGTATACAACGCATGCAATATACACTACCTTTGCCTCTCTACTTATTGAGCATTTGCATTTACCAAGCGCTGAGTGAACACGTCCAACAATTTCACCATACGCTCGCTTTCATCAGCACGGAGACGTGCTTGCTCTGCTCGGTCTTCCGCACGTTCTTCTTTGCGAGCTGCTGTGCTATGTCGCGCTCCTTCATCATGGCCGTAGTAAGTTGTGCAAGTCGCACGTGCTTTTTCGGAGGGGAGCCATTCTTTTCTGCAAATAAGGACGGATCAAGTCGCTCCACGGCTACCCGACGAGCAACGCGACACTTCGTCGTCTTGTTTGGGCCTCCTCTCCTCGTATTTCTTCTTACCCTCCTGCACACGTTTAGCGTCATTAGCGGCTCTACAATCTCGTCGAGCAGCTGGTCCTTCTCCGTGACCTCCTCCGATACGTCCGACAGCAGAGCGGCCTCCTTGGTCGTCTCGCGATGAGTGAGAACGAGCTGGTTCATGCGTGACTGAGCGTCCTTGCCGCTGAGTTTACTACGCGCAAACGCTGGTGAAGCTACGAGCGTTTCAGCAAGAGTATCCCAGCGCTGCGTGACCTTGCCCCGTGGCTTGGCAAAAGGGCTGTCAAGAAACACTTGGATAGCAGGGCGACATCGTCTTCTCCACTAGTTCTACCGTCGCGGTGGGGCTGGCGACCTGGTTGAGGCCGTGGGGGGCTTTAAAGCAGCATCCATCGCAGGCATGTAGGTGGGTGGCAGGTAGCCAATCTGGGAATTGGAAGTCACCCCCCACAGATTCCCGATTTCTGTGGGTGGACGAGCAAGTCTCCCAGAGATCTGTCCTTTTTGCGTTTACTGTATTGTGGGAATGGCTATGGTAGCCGCTGCGAAAACTATCTACTGTATCGGATTCTCGTTTCAGCCGATCTGATAGTACCTAGCGAGTCTGGAAGAGCTCGTTATCGATGTCTGAGTAGTTCTTGCTTCTTGCTCGACACGCAGTTGATCCCGCATTCGGAAATGTATTTTCGGAGGTCCTTAACAGTTTTTCGTCAAGATCCGGATACTCGGAGAGCATGAAATGACACTCTGGATTGCATCAACTTTCTATTGTGTGGTCTGTTCTGGTAAAGCACAATCGACGCTGTTCTGATCTTCATCGTCAGATGAGACGTCCCCCGCCATATCAATGAAAGCGAAGTCGGCCTCATCACTAAGTAGCTCATCGTCCGTTAGCGTGCCCATCTCGATATCTTGCTCAGCTGGATTGCAAAAGAAGTCGTCAATATTCATCGGATCTCGAATTCGAAGGCGGTTCAAACAGTCCACGATCGTAGTCGTTGCATACGGACGACTTCAAGAATAAATAAAAAAAGTTGTGAAACCAACGTTGCATCGCTGTTGCGTAACGACCGACTTCAGCAATAAATAAAACCTTGAGCCACCGCACGGATATCGTCGCTCGCCTTGTTCTCGGTTTAATTATGATCTACGTGCAAACCCGATTTACTGCTATACCTGATAGGAGTGGTGTCCACGGGTGCTATCAGGTGTGCCGGGTTAATCTGTACACTACTTTCCGATTCAATTTGTGAGGTATACCGGAGGTGTGTTGTAGATACCGACCCTTTTTATGTTATAATGAGTTTTATGAGCATCGAATCGGAGCCTGCAATTTGTACAGAACAACAGATAGCGTGCTTGTTTTGTTATGACTAGCCATGCTACCACGCTACGCGCCGGTTGTAAAAGTTTAGTTTGTGCCCGTTTCGCTTGCTCAACTGCTCGACCAACTACTGAGAAAAGCTACATAAGATTCGCTCCGGTAGTGAACGCCTCAGCTCCGCTACTCGCAGTATTAGATACTAAGTGAAATAACTACTTACGCCTTCGGCTTCGGAAAGTTGGGAGGCCCTCCGGCCACGCTAGATACGAAGAGGTTTAATAACGGCGCCGTCTTCGCTTCGCTCGGCAGCATTTGTGCCAAGCGCGGCGCCGCCTTCGCTCCGACGGGCAGCCGTTTTGCCCAATGAAATGGCTTTAAAAAGCTTGACGGAAATAAAAGGTACTTTTGACAGTCTACTAGATAGACAGACAGACAGACAGGCAGAGGGGTTGCTCCCATTAATGTTTAGGACTAGCCGATCGCCGCCCGCTTTGCGGGCGATGTGTATTTGCTGGGTCCAAGCCCGTCCGCTGGCTGTTCCAGCTCGCTTCTCTACTCCTATCTCGTCCCACTACGTTCCGATCACTGCACTACTCTTATCGCGTAGGGAGGCCGCCTTCGCTTCGCTCGGCAGCCAAAACGCAGTTTATATCCAATCAGAGGCCACCTCGCTGCGCTCGGTTGCAAAACGAAATTACATGGATTTTGGCCAATGAGAAGAGGTCTCAAGTAAGACGCAAGCCTATTTTGCAATTTCAGGAATAGTTCTCCGAGTCGGAAAGATCGTGGGCTTCGATTATATGGATGGTACCGGTACTAAACACCAAGCCACGCCATGCCGAAAGGGAGGTGCAGGCAGCCAGGCAGGAAGTGTGACAGACAAACGCACGGACAGACGGGAAACTACAATTGATGTATAACACTGGCCGAGCGCCGCCCACTTTGCGGGCGGTATGAAAGGTAGGATGATGCCTGTTTCGCGCCCTCAAGAGCTCGATCCACTACTGAGAAAGCTTCCTACGCTTTGCTCCGGTAGTGAATGCATCCGCTCCGGTCGCAGAAGCTCGCGGCACTGCTCGCCGTATAAGGATACTAAGTGAGCTACCTACGTCTTCGACTTCGGTAGGATGGGCGGCCCTCCCGGCCCCGCTAACGAAAGGTTTAATGGCGGCGCTGCCTTCGCTTCGCTCGACAACAAAGTAACACTTGCGCTCTTTTGGCCACACTTGCACCTGAAAACAGAAAACGAGTCGCAACCAAATCGACATGTGGACCAAGCAGCTTGAATGGCTTGAGGAGGCATGCAAAACAGCTAAGAGTGGTACAAATCTGTCTTCTTTCACCGCGATGTGGCTGCTGAAGGAGAGTCGCAAGCACCCCAAGGAAATGATGGTGATGAAGACATTGTCGCGTTGCTGGAGAAGAGCAGACCTAGATGTCGACGTGATCGACTCTGGCAATGAATTTGACTTGTAGTGCTGTGAATACAACGCGATTAGCACGGCGGTGTGCTAATTACGTTAGGCTCCAAATTGTTGAACATGACCCGCTGCCGCAGAATCCCCTTTCCCCCGGAAGGTGCATGCCCATTATAACTAAAAAGGTCGGTAAACGCGTATCAAGCAGTTTAAGACTGTAGCATAGTTTTTATTGAGGAAGAGGGTTATTCGAATCGGTATACTGTATCAATTGTAACCCGGTGATACGTGAGTCGGGTAATTTATGCGACGCGTGCACCGGTAAGCTGGGTGACATGAATGACGTTTATTGTGGGTCGATGCACCAGTATACCGGCAGGACGCTGGAAGTACAGATGGCTGAAACTCGTTCCTTTAAGGATTTATTCATATTGGGTATCAAAGCAAACCTAAAAACACATTTCGTTCTGTTAGTTTTCGTCAAACGCCCTCTTGAATTCTAATTTGTACATCCAGTGGCTTCAGTGGAAGGTGTAGATGCTGAAAGCAGTGGTTGTTCTGGACGAAGACGATCTGAGCACCCGCGACGCGCAACCTATCGGCATCGACGGGGCGGAAGAAACAAGGGCTGTTGTTCCCTTGTCTGGCCAATAGCTACTAGCGCAGCCCAGCCGTTTTGATTGGGCAATTAACAAAAGTACATCTCCAAACTCAGTAGCGACCAACCAGCTCCGAGAAGCACTGGTGCTATAGCTTAAAAGCGTCTTTGTACGTGTGTCAACCAAGTTATGGCTCATGCATAGTTTTTTCGCTCCGACAGCTATGAGAAGCACGGGTGCTAAAGTACTCGGCGTCAAGTTGTGTCTGCATCGGCATGTTATGGTTGGATAGCTTCAAAGGTCTGACTTAGCTTGCCTTTGTGTCCGTGAGACTGTTCAATCCAGCGGTTGTAGTTTAGTTTCTGAGCAATATGTCATTAAGATGTTACTTGCATTCAGTGTGTTCGCGATAGATGTAGGTTAGTCCGGTACCGTTTTGGTCCGGAATATCCGGTCGGGAGCAGCGACAGAAATAATAATATGGTCATTCAAAACATAAGTGGGGACGTATCGTGTTGACAGTTGCTGAGCCTCCAGCCGACCCCCCCCCCCCCCCCTCGTGGTGAGCACGGAGAAATCAGGCAGTGCGTCACCGGCCACGGAACATCCTCTAGAAAGTCAAGGACAGGACCACAGATTAGCAGCCTAGCGTTGGTAAGTGCCCCAAGGTGGTGGTCGTCGCGGCAATGTCTTCATGATTTTTTTCTGCGTGTGGGGGATTTGAGGCGGTAATATGCGCGTGTGTGTATGCCGTGGGCGTCAGCTCCAGAATGATGTATTGCCCTGATAGACGAGTTCAGCGTGAGATTTGTGTCTGAAGACGGGCCCGAGGCTCAACACTGCGCGGCAGTACTTCCGGCAGGTGAAGATGTGGTGGTACGATATGCCACCAACAGTGGCGCCGTTGACAGCCATCTGCTCGAGATGGCGATAACAATTGGGGAATTACTGCATGAAATAGGAGGCGGGAAGTTCATCCCCCATGCACGAAAGTGTTGTTGAAGCAGATATTTTGTAGCAGACTACCAAGATACGCGCAACTGAGTCTCACGTGGTGCGGTCATACCTCCGAGCGCACGTATTCCGCAAGCAGCGTATGTCCTTCATCGGCAGCGGTGACTTCTTCGTGTAAACATGTACTGTGTGTCGGACTGCTTCTCCACAAAGCCTGGAGACTCGCTGGTTAAGCCATACCCGCACCCTCAGTCAAGCACCCAAGAATCAGTAGTTAGGCAATGCTCACTATCTAACCAAAACGGATTCAGTCTACGCACCTTGTCCTCAAACTCTTTAATCATGCCGGAGAACTGCTCGATCGTTTCGGCAATCTTCTGATTGTTGACTGTGTTGACCAACGAATCCACCGGATCGTCTTCGTCGGACAGGGAGATGTCTTTTGCCGGTGTAGCGGGGGCTGACCTTGCTAGGTGGCGTGCTTGCGTAACCGGCAGGACTCGCCGGTGTCTCTTACACCGCCGCCTCCTTGGCCGGCAGATACACCTTCAGCGGTATCTCGCGAAGGGCCGGAGCTTTGCCATTTCCATTGCCTCTCATCATGAATGTCGACTCGTGCGGGTCTTTGGACACTATATCCCTCGGGCGTGACCAAATGACACGGCGGAATACGCGCGCAGCGCTATCGTGGCGCATTAGTCAACGATTGACGGGGCAATATTGGTTATGTGCACGGCCGCACAGTGGCCCTCCAAGATGCCCAGATTGTGGTGCACAGCCAAGGCTGAGCGGTCGCTTTCTCTTGTTAGAATAGATTTCTTCCGCGTTGCTGCACCACCACCGGCTTTCACGTGGTCGACCGGCATCCAACGGTCCAAGCCTATAGTAACTGCCGTGCGTTTTGCTGCCGAAGATTGCACATAACTTGGCTCCCACTCGATTCGGCGCAATCTCCGCCTGGGTCGGGTTAATTGCCTGACTTCACGGTGGTTTGGCAGTACGCCCAGGATTCTGAGCATCATATAAGTTCGACGAAATAACCCCCCTTTTGTGCAGCGCATCACCGCTGTTACGGTTGGCCTCATCTTTTAACGCCTCGAGGCGTGCAAAGAGCTGGCTCATGCTCTTGAAGTCGTTGTTGACCGCAGTCTCGAAGGGTTTAACCAGGTCAACCGCGCCCGCCACGATATTGAGACCGAAGCGCTTCTCTATGTCCTGGAAGATGCCATACATGGGTTCGTGCACTATCTTGGAGTTTGTATTCCGGCGGCATGGTCAAACCCAGCACATATTCGATGTAGACTCTCGCTGAGCCACGAAGGCCAGCTGCAAACCATAACCATCCTTCTCTCTGTCACCAACAAGGAGAAGGATGGCTACACAAAATGTCGCACGAATATTCGATTGGCTCGTCTACCGATGAAAGTCGCTCCAGCGATTCATCATAACGGACGTTGGGCCATATGTTGACTTGCAGCTCTTTGACGATGCGCTGGCCGCTTTTCGCTTGCAGGTGGAAAATGATACGGTCCTTCCAACCCCGAAAGCCCCCTTCGCTCCCTCTGTACTTCAGCGAAGCGGCGTTTCCCTTAACAGGCTTGGCACTCATACTTGATAAATTGAGTGTTTTAGTTGAACTCACAACAATATATTATTCTATTATCCTCTATTATAATTACCTAGGCTTTATCTCGTGCTCGGGGTCTGAGGAAAAAAGAGGAAGTGATTTCGTCCTCGGACTTGAGCCCTCGGCGCCTCACTTCTCTGCCTCTTAGTCATCAGCGTACTTGGTTGGTGGCAGGGAACTTCTGGCTGTTATACTCCAGATGCTGGAGTTCTGTGATTTGAACTCCCTTAGTACTTGCTATCATCCTAAAGCGGTGTTTGGGCCAAAGGACCAGGAGTCCTTCTTTCTTGAGGAAAAGGTGAATGGCACAGACAGGATAAGAAGGAGAAAACACACACACACACACACACAGATCCGGAGGACCTGTGTGTGTCCGGAGGGAGGAAATCCAGAGATTTGCATTTACCTCCCCACCAGTGCACAGGGCTGCCGTATGCGACATAAATCAATAGACCAATCGTACTCCGAAACATGTAACTGGCTCTTGGTGGTCGTGCGCGCGCGGCCATCGCGCTCTCATCCTTCTAAGACGCTGTCCAAGACTGAAGGCTGGAGCGCCGCGCCGCCGCCGACCGAAGCCCAGCGTGGCCACCTGATCCAGGGCCGCCGAAGCCGTCATTGCTCACACTAGAGCACCGGGAGGGCTGAAGTACTGCATTAGTGCCTGGACGAACGGTCCGAAGCGTTAGCGTGGGCTGTTGTATTCGCTTTAGTGAATAAAATGGCTTTGCACACAAAATAACGTTGCCGACTTTTGGAACCGAGGCTTTGCCTTGTACAATTTGGGGCTGGATGATAATGAATGCCGCGACGCGTTGGAAGAAGTGCAATCGTTGCAGTACGAACCCATATTTGGAGAGGTGTACGACGAGATGCGGGATCGGTTTGGAGAGCAAGCGAACATCACGACACTAACGCCTACACTGACAGCTATCCATCAAAACGTTGTCTACCTCGTGTCTATCAATATAAGATTGGATTGTCGACGAAACGAGTTGGGATGCACTTCGGTCGCATCCAGGCGGGCACGATTAAGCGGTGCATCGAGATTACCCGACATTTGAAACTGCACAAGCTCTTCTAACGCAGGAGTTAGTCCAAGTATCTGTGATCGTGGCGTTGATGGATGACACGTACCTGCATGTGTACCCTGGGTCATTTAGAGATCAAGAGGAGCGAACGAGACGGCACACAGCGAGGTTGGATGTTGGTCACTTGATAATTTTCAGAGATGACCTCGCACACGCAGGCGCAGGTTTTCGACGCTTTACTGGGCGTCTACACTGCTACGTTCGCGTGAATGGTGTTTCACAAGAGCCTGACTCGACGGAGGCAGTGGTGTTCAAGTCCTATCGCTACTCTCGCTGTATGCCGTTGACTTACTCACGTGCAGAGCTATCGGAACATCGCCAGTCATGCGTACCGCGCGGAGGCCCGTACAGTTGTCAGTTTTGCGGGCAAATGTATGCCATTCGCAACTCGCTGAACCAGCATGTGCGCCGGCGCCACCGTGAGCGACAAAAGCTAGAGGGGTCGAGCGAAGCCAACGCTAGTGGTAGTGACAGTGCTGAGGCGAGTGGGAGTAGTGATGATGCATAGGTAGTGAGTAATAAAATATATCGTCATGGCTATGATGGAACGTTTCTCACGATATTATAAATATTGGTGGCAACATGAAAAGCGATGACAGAGCAATGAAAACCTTGGCGCAGCGACATTCAGAAAGTGCGGTGGGAACAAGAAGTGCAGTGACAATGGGAAATGTTGTGACAGCACGAGGAGCAGTGACAACAGCGGAGAAGGGACACCTAGAAGACCGGTAATACCAGGAAGATCGGTGACAAGAGCGGAACAGTAACACCGTGAAGACCGATGACACCGAGACGACCGATGTGATCAAGAAGAGCGGTGACACCGAGACGACCAGTGACACCGAGAAGACCGGTGACACCAGGAAGAGCGGTTACATCAAGAAGAGCGGTGACAACAACAGAGTATTGACAACTGGAAGAGCAGCGACACCGAGAAGTGGGGCGCCAGGTTGGTGACAGAAAATAGCAATTATGAAACCTGGTGCTCAATACGTAATACATGTATGAAATCTCTTAGGTGTCAGGACTTAGGATGAACTGAACGCTCAAGGATCTCGAAGCCAGTAGTGGACGACCTTCAGATGCTTCTGAAAACGGCAAGGGCCCATAGCGCTGCTTGTTGATACCTGGTGCTGCTGCTTCTGCTTCTTCACTTTTCGAATCTGACGGTTGAAAAGTTTAGCGGTAACATCTTCTACACCAGGTTTCCCAATTTGTTTTGACTTCTGCCCAACTATAACGTGACAGCATGTCTTGTGCTTGCTGTAAAATTTACAACCGCATACACACTTCTCGACGTCCACTATCCATCCTCCCTCGGGCATGGAGGATATGTGAGCGTACCACAGCGACCACGTCACCACACTATTGTATAGTTGCGCCACGCGAGTCCGTTGCTCTCTTACCAGCAAAACGGGACTCAAAATGAGTCCACCGTCTTCTACTTCAGTCGTAGCAAAAACGGGCCACCCAACACAGAGCACAACGCTTCGAGTTCCTCTGACTCGACTGCTTCGTCCTTTCGAAGTTGCTTGACGAGACAGAGGCTTGGATTGTCCGTTGCGTGAACGATGACGCGCCCCGTTCCGATCATTGACGAGGCTGCTCTTGCCATGAACGGAGCTGGCTGCTGGATATGGTTTTCTGGTACCGGTGTCTTTCGTTGCGTCTTGAACGACAATCCGGCTGACGCCAAGTAGACGCTGCATATGATAGCGCTGTCTTCCAGTGAATTTCTTCAGCAGTGCGTTGAAAGTCTCACATGGGTTGTTTGTTGTCGCATACCCGCTTGGCATGTGAAATATCTGCCACCTCCAATATCTGCTATCGATCCACTGGTTTGTAAAATAGGCAACAAACGATTCCGATTGAGGGATCGTCTTCCACTTAGTCAGCACGTCATCTTTTTCCGAGTAGTACACGTTCATTTTGGCAACGTAGTGAATTCGCATTATTCCATCTGTCACCGCCTTCCGGAGGGCCGGTGACAATGCCAAGTACGTTTCGGACATTGTAGAGCACGTGAAAAACACACATCAGGTATGTAGCCGACATGAATTCTACAACCTGTTGGAAGCCGTTCAGTTGTACGTCCTCGGCGTCTCCCATGACTAGTTTGTGACCTGGGGGCGTCGGATATCCTCGCGTTGGCGTGACGATGTCGGAAATGTGCTTTATGTTGCTAACTTCTTCATTTCTTCTGATATCACACTCTTGTGGGGGCCTTTGCACTGGACGGCTTCATCACGAATATGGTCTACGGTGTTGTGAAAGATCCGCGACCGATTGGAATCGTTGCATCTGAAATAGCTTTTCCATTTCACCATACATGAGCCATAGGTTTTACACGTTTTGCTCGTGCACTTCAATCGCCTTTCCACCATTAGATGATCGACCCCATGGCAAACGCGGCACTGCCGGTATGGATCCGTATGAATGGCTTGAGAGCAACAAAACTCTCCCTCGACAAATTCTGCAACAGCTTCCAGAGACTCCAACGTACACAGCTCCTCCCAATTGTGCTTAGCCGGTGGCATTTCGCCCTCAACTTTCCCCTGTCACCGCTCCACGGACTGCTCTCCTCTGGCTGCGTCACCGGGCTCGCACTGTCACCGCTTCTTATGCCTCTTGTCTTCTTTTCACAAATAAGGTTGAGTGGTTGAGATAGGCTGTTCAAGGTTCGTGTGAACTACTTCAACCTAGTTACCGCATCTGTGCTTTTCTCGCTTCAATCTGTGGATTTACTCCTCCTGACAGATTTTTCTGTGTTCCTCACTTTTGATATGTGTGATTGTATGGTTCATCTGTAAAGTTCATCAGTCCTGTCTGTACGATTCTACCGTTATCTTCTCTCTTGTCTTCAGCGGGCAGACTGGCGCCACTGCATGCTGACCTTTCAGTCATGCCGATATGCCACTTCAGAGCACCATAAACTGCACAGCCCACAGGGTGTCAGCGTACACAGTAATTAAACAGTCCACTACCGTGGGCGGCGTATCCTTTTCGTCGTTTTTAGCGCCAGCTGTTTGATCAGCCCTCCTAGCGACCATCACACCTCATATCGTTGGGGAAAAATCACCCCTTCCACTTTCGAAATCAGCTACACCCAGCAACCCCTGCCGCTAAATCATTGCGTTGCTCGATGCCGCCCCGTCGCGCCAGTATGTCCTACGAGAGTGAGACCACCAAGACCCCGCCCCGCCCATCCATGTACCCGTGAGAGCGAGAAAATCTCGCGAGTGTTGCTTCAAAAACAAAATTACACTGGCAGCGAAACCGAACCCGAGAGCCCGGCACACGAGCGGACGAGAAAAGGAAGAAGCGTCTGCCACATAGGCACACTTTCCAAGGCAGAGGGCGTCAACATGCAAGGGCGCAATCGAAATTCTCGTGGACGACTGTGCCGTGCACCCAGTCATTCGGCACGCAGTACCTCGGACAAAGATGCTAGTAACTTTAAGGATTCCGACTCAAGTGAAACAAGCGGAAGTGCAATTACGAGTGGAAGGACGGAGGTGATATCGTCGTTCACGACGAGATAATAAATGTGACAAAGGTTGACCGGAAGGTATTCGCGAGCTGGAGCCATATTTGAAGATTTACAGCCGTAGGTTTGTGATGCATTATTGAAACTGACGCACAGACCCAGACTGTACTCGGGTTCTAGGTTGCCATGTAGATTTATACGGCATGAAGGTGCTAACATTTTTTGGTTGGTTATAGATCTACTCCAGTCGAACCAATACACCGGTACGCACACGGAACCACATAATTGTGCAAAACCGATCTGCCTACACGGCGATCCGGGAAGAAATTAAGTTCTACAACAAGATCTACGTCTGTACGCATTATGGAACTACCTTGGGGGGGGGGGGGGGTAGGAGCCACGGTTCACGACCAAACCAGAGCTGCAGGAATATTGGCTGCCAAGCTCAGATGCGTTGAACCATTCATGATGTCTCTATTACGACTCGAACCTTTTAAATGTGCTCAAATGTAGGTCAACGCATGCGTCCGACTGGTGGGCGACTGGGAAGTGTTCATCGCAAATCAGAAGGCAGGCCATAATCACGAGGTTAGTCCCATGTCTATCAGACCTACCATGCAGCCCGGGCGGTGTCAGACGATGAGGGCCTATAAGCAGTCGAAACTTTCCATCGAGCTGGAGCCAACAGAAATCGCATTATCAAGTATACTGTGGAGTACACAGAGGTAGAGCCTACAGTGAAGGTTGTACACAACCTTATTACCAAGCTCCGTCAAGAAAGCTATGATTCCAAACCAAGGAGGAGCGAATCCGGGCAATTATGGATGACTTCGCTTCGCAGAAGGGTAAGCTGGCAAGGGTCTACGCAAACGAAGAGGTACGGTGCAATGGTGATGAACTAAATGCATTGGCACCAACCGTATTGAGTTTTGTATTTATACGAGCAGAAATCCGTTGAATGTATCTCCCTTCAGTCGGCTCATTTGCGATCTATGTTCGCACATTTCCCGATGTGCTGCTAATCGATGCACTGCACGACACCAACGCGTCGAACTATAAGCTATTCACCTTCTTTGATCGACGATGCCATGGACAAAGGACAGTACGTGCAGGTTTGGTACAAGTGCTGTATCACACTGGCAAACAGCCTATATTGTGTCACGTGTTGAAAGCGGTTTCGCGTCTAACGTTGTATGCACTGTTTTGGATTGTAATGTGTGATGAAGCATTATTTACTAGAGAATGAGCACAAAGAAACTCAGCGTATTGCGTGCAAACACTTTAAGGAAGGCTGTCCCAGTTTTACTTGACCCAGTCGTTATGACTGACAAAGACTTTGCGAAAGTCGCTGTTACAGGAAGAGTTCCCAGAGTTTCAGATCTTGCTTTGCCACTTCAATGTGGTAAAATATTTACACGATGAGGTGGCGAAGGAGAAGTACAATTTGGACGCATGAACAAAAGAAAAAGATGAAACGATTGGTGTAGTTATGTGTGGGTGTGCCAACTGAGGTGGCATATAACAACGTCATTGCAGTAATGAACATGGTCTTGCGGTCAGAGGAGGAGAAGCAGCTCTGGTTCGAGTATTTCGACGCTAATTGGACAAATCGCAAGGGGGGGTGGAGCTCAACGTACCACACCTGGAGAACCAGACGAATTACAAGTTCGTACAACAGGTTCGTACAACGTAAAATGATTTAATGTGATATATTGCTAACCCCAATAAAATTTGTCCTTAAAATGAGTTCAGTGTCGTGTCACTCCTGGTTGGAGCATTTTTTGTCTTTAAGTCACACATTTACGGACAAAAAGGAATGAAGGTCAGTTGAAGAAACGTCCCGCCCGCACCCGCGCTCGTGGCTCCTTCGCGAGGTAAATCGCACCCCGCCTACAGGAAACACCCGTAGACGCGATGCCGGACATCGAATCATCGGAAGACGACGTGTGCTGGTCCGACTCCGACACAGACGAAGATTAAACAAGCCCAGGGTCCTGGAAGCACGTCTGTAGCGATGAACTCCGTGCTGAAGTGGACGATGTGGACATACTTCTGTTAATGAAGGCGCGAGAAGAAGCGGGCGACGTCGTCCGGCGGCTATGGCAGCGGATGTTTGGCACTACGCAACATCACCCATCAAGCGTTAGCGTATTACGACTGCTGCTCACGTGATTGGACTCGTCGGTGTTTTCAAAGCTTCAGCGATTTGTGAATGCTAATTTGGACGAGAGCGCGGCTGTCACTGCCGATGACCTCCTTAAGTTTCTGTGGAGCTGTGGCTAAGCTTTTATGGAGTGACGCCGATGTTCTTTTACGATTCAAATAATCTGGAGCAGTATCCACCTGCAAGAAGCACCATGCCATATGCAAGATATAGCTCCATTCTGTCAGTTTTGGGCGCATCGAGAGGTCATCAACAACGTGGAAGTTGCGCGAGTGGACTACTCCATTCAGCTCTGACCGCGACACAACACGCACAGCCGAGCTCATTCGACGTCTTTGTGCAGACATTGGATTGTTGCTGGAACTACAATTGCATCCTTGGACGATGATCTCATAAGGCTACGCTCTTCACGTATCGACGATGTTGGGCTAGCTCATGTTCGCAATCCAAAAACAGGGTACCTTAAACACATAAAGACTCTGCAATGCTATGACTTACTCATGGTGAACGTGTGTAAGTAGGTATGGACCTGTACACATGGCGTAGTTTCACTGGTCACAGGCCTATTTCTTGGAGGACATATTGCAGCACGAGGAGAGTCGACAGTCGATATTGCCCGCATCCTTCAACGTTCATTATGTGGGGCTTCCACGGAAAGTCAAACCCGTTTACCGGGGATTGTGCATGCTTTAGACAGAGCTATCAGTCGAATGCGGTTAACCAATGGATCACAGACGTCAGTGGCAGCACCATTGGGACGCACAAACGCACAGGGAGGTTCCCGTTTACGTTTGAAAAAAAACAAGTCACCATCAGCGATTGGTATCTGAAAAGGGTGAGAGGGTGGTATACTGGGCTAGCAAACGGCTTCCTATAGGCACAGAACGTTACCTGTACATGCTCATGCACTGGCGTATCGCTCAGGTCTCGGCAAAGTTGCTTTGGGCTTTACAACAATTCAAGATGCTGGACCGGGGTGCTGGACCTATGTCACGCGTCCTATTCCGCAATCTAATTCACACTCCGATGGATTGTTTGTTGCCTTTGAGGCAAATGTGCAGTTGCTGACGATAGCCCAGCGAACGCCGGATTGGTTTTTGTTGCGCAAGTTTCGGATCACCGGTCAGTTGCGGCAAACATATTTAAAGCCATTCCGGGCTGTGGAGATTCCGTTGCTCATGATGCCACTACGGAGAACCCCGTGGCTTATCCAGACGTTCAAACCGTTATCCTTCTACTTTCTTTTCGACAGCCCCGACAACTTGCTCGTGCAACTCACGAATCCAACAACGAAAGAGCCAGATCTGTCGAGCAATCGTTTTCAAAAGAAGAGCTCACGCAAAAAAACGTGTGAAGAACTTAAGCTCCTCTGTCATGATGCAATGCTGCCCGTGTCAGGAAGAAACGTGAACTGATCGACCGACTACTTGATGCTTGTATTGAAGCCGTATCGGATCATGCTACAGCAAACGAAAATTCCGGAGTCACTGTCGATAAAGCATTATTGGCAGCCAGGTTCATGGCATCATTTTCTACGCTGGATACGAAGATTGGTTCTGCCAATGAGGATAACATTGCCGCACACATTACACCGTTTCTTGGCAAGTACACAGGCTACCACATTGAACAGCTTAAATAGTACGGGTTGATATGCAGGTGAGTGAAGTCTATCTTTTAGTGAGTGTAATTCGGCAACTGACAACTGACTGACACGGTTTTTCCAGGAAGGATATTCCCCCCGACCATATCGCTTCCGTTCTAAGCGTTGGACGTGAACGCTTCAATGCGGTGATGGAGTATAAAACTCACACGACAGCGCGCACAGAGCAGAAAGAACGAACACTTGCAACTTCATTTGGTGCTTTTACGACAATTGAAATGGTGACTATGGGCGTTGGTGGCCGATTAAGTACTGTGATTCCTGAGCCAGCTCATCGTCTCCTGATGCTGCACAGCATTGTATGCGGCGGAGTGCGAGACGGATTTCTCGTCTATACGTCTGCTACGTCCATCATTCGTGTCCTCCATAATTGTCGTGGGCCCTGGCATTTCGTGGCCGTATCGAGCTGCTTTGAAAGCAATTCAAAAGAAAACATGAGGTGGATTTACAATGATGACAGTGTAATCCCTCGCTTTGATCCTAAACGGCTTGGGCATTGCGTTGATCAAGCGACACTGAACAGACCTTGATGCTTTGGAAGGCGCTTGTGAAGCAAATTACCGATAGGGGCCAACCGCTCCCCTCCCGCAAAACATATCATGCCGACCTTGATCGCGCTTTGGAATCGAATCAAGGGTGGCATTGATGCGTATTCGCGCTATTTGAAAAATGTGAAATCGAAGCACTCCCGACTGTCTCCGATGGCAACAATGTGGCTTCGCATGCTGAGTCACTCGTCTACAACGCCTACAGTAATTGTGTTACTGCAGGTGAGCATGACACTTGTTCGAATTTATTTCCAGCTAACTTGTTTCATTTAGTCCCATTCGTTTTTGATGAATAAATCACTTTGTACTTCCTACAGAGCCTACCGGACGCATCGACAGCACCTCCCAAGTTTTGCTGCATTCTGTCGCGACACTGCCGTTGCTCTCTCACAGAGACCTAGAACCCCTATCCCACTCAGCACCCTCAGTGAAAGCAACGTTTCATCAGGCAGCATTGAAATGGGGCTTTCATTTGTCTACAAGAAGCGCCGTCACTTTGAAACAGAAAAAGAGTGGATCGACTTGCGACTTTCGAAGCAAACTACACATCATTTGGTACGCGTCCTTTGCTCACTAGTATCTGGTTCGATACTGACTGTGTTTTGATGGTGCATTGCAGTTGAGCTGTATTCTCTGCTATCGGCGCAACCACGGCATTGAAAACCACGTCCACAGTCGCCAAGGATACAAGACGAGCTTTGAGTGCATCGTCTGCAAGGTAGCTTTGTGCCGAACCAAACGGTGGGTGAAGACCAATCCTGCTTCGATAAGTTCATACCGAGAGGAAGCTGCCAGATCCGTACAAGCACCCTCAAGTACAGAACTCAACGAAAATTGAGCGCCTCCACCATCGCGAAAGCGATCCAAGTCACTTGATCCTCCTAACCAGCGTGCCCCAAACGTTCGGCTATCCAGTAAGAAGCGCCGGCGCTCGTTGCGACTGAGTGTCCTCGCATCTCGCCCGCTGCAGCTTGTCCTTAATTTCAGGACAAACCTGCAAGGAGTCACGCAACGGCATGCGATATTTGCTCAAGCGACGTGAAGGTGTTACATTGGCCGTAAGCATCGACCGCTTAGTTTCTAGCAAAAAGACATAGCCCTCTTTCATTTCTACTTTCTCTTCTCGTGTGTCCTTGAGGACACTTCGTGCGAAGCTCCTAGAAATTGATCCTTTTTTTGTCCTTAAAAATATCTTATTGGGGCTAACTGGTCTCATACTCAATTGATTCTTGATTGGAATCAAGCTTATTCGGCGGAATACGCATTGGGCTACCGTTTTCACACGCCCGTCAGACGTAATGTGGCTCCCTGTGTTTGACCCTGCATGATACAAGTTGAAGATGTATGGCAGCAACTGAAGACTGCAGTAGACAAAATAAAATAAATCTCGGTGTTGACAGGCTGCTTTTCATTGCCGTGATCAGCTATGATTTAAACCATTGGTGTGCTATAGCAGTGGATTTCAATCACAATGAAGTTAGTGTCTACGACCCCAGTAAACAAATGATAAGATACCACTGCTCGTGTACACACTCAATATTGCTGTTGTCATTTCGGATGAGCTCACCGTTGCACGTACACATGACAAAAGAGCGACCGTCACGCACGATTCGCCGCACGCCGCAGCCGATAGTGCCAAAAGCTGGGCCAAATTGACGACCACGGTTTGAGTGAAACATTTGTCCGTCGTCGCCATGGTATCCGTACGAGCGGAAATCCCAACCTGGCTGTCGGTCCATAAGTCCCCCAGCTCGATACCTACAACTGTGGTATACGTTCTCTTGTTTGCCGAGTATTGCATCCATGAAGAGGAATCCAGTGGCGTTGAAGGTAGTGATAGGCCTGCAAGGTTGTTCTTTCGCTACAGGTCCATTACCCAACTCCTAACGTCAATGTAAGAAGTTATTTTATCGTCATTTCGGTTTGAGGAATAAGTTCAATATACACTGTTCGGTCAACACTACAACAAAGTCTATCAATATGCGCTGTCAACTCGAAGGAATTCGATCAGCAAATGATGGCTCGGAAATATATATCGCGGGGTCTGCATTTTTGGCTCGGAAACATATAGAAACCACCCCTACGTTTTCTTCACGTACACGTTAATAATCTGTCAAATTAGTTTGTTCTCGAAACAAATTAGACAGGGACAAGGAGAGATAGGGCGGTGGATCAGAGAACGACCCACCAGCAGCTGATACGTCTACAGTTTAAATTTTCCTGCACAGATCTCGACTGCTAGACAAGCACCATGCCGACAACAAATGCTGCCACCAAGCGATGCAGCAGCGCTCGTGCACGTGGTCTTCGAGGAAATGCCATAAATACTGGTAGGAATGGGGGGCAACACTGCATGTGCGAGACCAGCACTTTACCGAGACAGGGCATGGACCTGTCTGTGGCACAGTAAGCAGATAGAGAGTGCAGACAGTCTCGTCCGCTTGCTGATCGTGTCGTGGCCCAAGAAATAAGACTACCCGGTAGTGTTTCCGGTAGTAACTTTGAAAGAAATCCCCCCTCTCTCACAGACCATATTTGGAAGGCCGCACCGGAGCCCCTGGAGCCCCTGCTCGCCAAGACGCCCATGCTGGACCAGGCGCCTGCGACCATCGTGCTGTCAGATGCCGGAGGAGCACTGCTGGATTAGGATCTCGTGCTGGACCAGGATCTCATGAAGCCGGTGAAGCCCCTGGTGGACAAGACGCCCCAGGAGCCGGCGACCCCCCCCCCGTACTGGACCGGATGCCAGAGGAGCCCTACTGGCTAGGAGCCCGTGCTGGGCCAGGGGTCCATGAAGCCCGTGGAGACCGTGCTGGAGCAAGACCCCATGAATCCTCTACGCCCGTGCTGGACCAGGAGATCGAGAAGCACGCGCTGGACTCTCCAGGGCGTCGGTCGCGTGTGCAGAGCGCCAGCCGCTGCTGTCGGGCGCCGCCGCCACAAGTGTTCGCGTATCTTGCCGAGCGCGCGTCGCTTCCCTGCGGTCTGCGGCCTGCTGTTGCAGTGGGTTTCTTCATGCGTGCCGCTGTCCATCCACCCCCAAGCGCAGACGCAGCCGCCGTACGCGCCCTTCCACCACCACCAGCGCCGAGGCCAAGCCGCCGCCAAGCGCGGCCTGCAGCAACCCGACGTCTAGGAGCTACCGTCCCGCGCGCGCACCGAGCTGGTTGCCAAGGCGTTGCAGCGCGCCTGGTTCGCCATGCGTTTTTGGCTTTGGCCTTCCTCAAGGCACACGAGCTGCTGTTCGCGGGGTTGGGCGTGCTGCACGCCGTGGTGCCGCTGTGCGAGTTACTGGGTCCCTACACGTTCTTCCGGGGCGTGCTTCTGCTGCTGAAGGAACAAGACCAGGAGGATTAAGACGAGAGTGAGACGAGACGTTAGTTGTTATCTCTAATATCACCTTAGTGACTGGTGTTCATTCCATATGTATCGCTAGGCCATTGACTCTCGGGCGTCCTGCCGGCTGCGTTCTTGCTTGCACCCGCTTGCGCTTGTCGGTTCCTCGGTAGAACAGCGTCTCCCTGCTAGTGGCATCGATACTACCAACGGCACCGAGGGCAAAGAGTAGATGGACACATGAACCGTGCTTCATGTTGAAGCGGCAAGGGCAATACCGAGCTGGGCTCCACCGTCCACCCACAAGGTGGCATGTCCATGCGTTCCATCCTGGCTGTCTCGAAGTTGAGCTGCGCGGTGATGGGGAGGTTTTCGCGTGACCGGCCCTCCAGGACATCAAACACGCGAGTGGCAGGAAGTGCCATGACACGGATGGAGTTGGTCGTTCTCTGCGACGGCACGTCGGCAAGGAGCGATGCTATGCTTCGGCGCTGGAACACCTTCTCGTACAGAAGTCCATCGCGAGTCAGAGCCCGAGCACGTTTGGCGAGACGGTCCGAGAAAGTGGTCGTCGTTGCAAACGGCTTCGCCCGCACGATCTCACCACCACAGAGGAGCATTAACTGGTCAACCAGTGCGCCCACTTTCAGCCGCCGACGCATAGTGACGTCGCGCTTGATCGCTGCATTGAACGTCTCGCACGGGTTATTCGTGGTGGCATATCCACTGGCCGTGTGGAGCATTGCCACCGCCATACTCTCTCGATCAGCCATACTTTCTCGAAGTACGCCACAAACCCAATGAGCTGCGCCCAGTTGCCCCACTCTGCCTTCACCTCTGTAAGCTTCTCGTTGAACTCGCGCTTGCTGCTCGTAAATGCTGCTCGTGTAGATGGCATAATACCATTGCAGCAACGTTTGCCTGCAAGGAGCGCGTCTTTTCGTACACTTTGTTTCGCAACATGAAAATGCACATCAGAAAACGAAACGTGCTGTTGATGCCGAAAGCGTTTTGTAGCGCGTTCCACCGCGCTAAATCGGCATCTCCCATGGCATACTACACGCACAGGTCCTTGCCAGTCACCAGATGATACAGACGGCACAAACTTGAGAGCACCTCTGTGTACTGCTCCTGCGTCTCCTGTGAGACAACAAAAAAAGCAACAATGTGGAATTGGCGGGCTCTATCGGACACGCCGACCAATACTGGGTATCCAACCTGCGAGTGCTTGTAGGTAGCATAGATGCAGGATAAAAGACGCTGGATCGCGGTCGGCATTTCGCAGCAGTTTCTTCGTGGTCATGACGACGACGAACGGATCTTGATCGGTACCGTTACCGACAATGGGCCTCCCTTCGGCGTCATTGCACCACGAAAATGTGAGCGCGGCCAACTCCTCTTCCTGACCGGTGCCAGTATCTCGAATTTTGAGGCGGACAGCCTTAAGCAGGTCGCTGCCCCCCACCGTGCCGACCACGTAGTTGTGGACGAAGCGCTGCACCGTTGCCAGTGGCAGCGTGGAAGCTTCGTCCAGGTTGAACCGGCGCCTGAGCCCATGCCACACTCGCAGCGAGCGAAGGCACTGTGCGGCCCAGTCGTGAGCCACGTCCTTCATCGCTGAAGTCAGCTTTGGCTTCGCCGATGAGTGAAGTGGCGAAAGATGGGCATGCAGCTCGTCGACATTTGCCACATTTAGCATGCTGCATGTCCTTACGCGCCCTCGCCAAGGGCAAGCTGCACCAGGCGTTCGCGATTTGCATGCATCACAGCTACAGCGTAGGAGCTGCGTGCGCATCGAGTGGGGCGCTGCAACCGTGCAAATGCAGCATTGGCCCAGGTCGCTCTTGTTAATTGTGAAGCTCTTGAACGTCTCCAGCAGCATATCATTGTCCGCGCTGGGGAGCGCGATAGCGAGGTGACCCAGGGAAGGTAGCGAGGCATGGCGTCGGCGGGTAAGCGGTTGGTAGCTTGGTTGGATGAAAGGAGGAATGGTTGGGCAAAGTGCGCTTCGATCAGATCTCTTGTTTCTATTGGGTAACAGTTGATAAATGAAGCCTATGGATTGACCAATATTGGGCTTAGTGCGGGGATTTTCTTTGCCGTGCCGGCGAGCGATTGGTGGTATTGAGGAGGCGCATTGCGTGGTGGCCGGGATAGCACAGTGCTCGACGGATTTTAAAAGTGCTGGTAGTACAGCTTGAGTGCTGGTCGCATAGAGTTTGGTGTCAAGAGTAGGTTCTCGTAGACTTCAAGCGCATGCTGGCGTGGTCGCTGTTTAGACGTACTCCTGGCCGCATCGAGAGTAGGATGAGGCCCTTTCAGAAACAATACTTGCATTCTGACTAGACTCTATAAAAGGAAACTTGAAGAGGGAACGTAGGGTGGTGTCTGTATAGCGCGGGAACATGTAAAATTCAGCGGCACTTGACGCCGCATTGGGGCCAGTAGCGGCATGCATTCTTCATAATTGCATCTGCCTTACGCACAAAGCGATCTTGTTTCCACACAGATCGTTCCGTTTCTGGTATGCCGCCTGGCCACCATGTGGCGGTGTAGTCGAACGGACAGCACCATTTATGGACCGATAGAGTGTGGAACGGTGTACAGACTATATTCTCACATCCGACACCAGCTGTTTCGCCTTATATATGCTGTGTATTATCTTACTCAGAAATAACCGATCTATAGATGGATGGAGTCTACCTTTAGCATTAGCCACATTATTTCGTCGTCTGAATCGCCATCAGTAGCCCACATTCTTCACCCGATTCGTAATCCCCGACACCACGGAGAGGGACAGCGAGTCCAGTCTTCTGCCAATAGTGGTTAACGGTCGCCGCCGACATAGTCTCCCACAAACTGGCTATATTGCATTGCTTGGAGTTAGTCGATCTTGAAGACGGAGCACCCAACAACGCCTTCGTCCGCATCAAACCTCTTAATTATCATGTCAATCTGCAGCGAACGAAACCTGGCCTTGAAAGACGCAATGATGCCCGCGTCAAGAGTTTGTAGGTATCGGTGTTTGGCGGCAGCTTCGGGACGTTCACTTTCGTCAATGCAGCACCCCGCAACGCGTGGGAAGACACATTGTCTGCTGGGAGGAAGATGGTCCGTCCCGCCGCTCGCATGTCCTTGTCGAGGTTGAGCAGCCACTTTTGGTATACTGTTGAGGTCATCCACGCCTTGGTCGGTTTTTATACAGGTAACCATGTTCTTCTCCTGTCTTTTCGCCGAGCATCTCGGCTTGACCGCGCGCCCGATGAACAGCAGCGAATCCGCGCCGTCAGCATTTGTAGTAAGGGCTAGCGTTATCCGTGTCTTGTCTTTCTTCACACCAGATGTCTCCGCCCTTCACATACTGCGTGCTGACCCCGCTTTGTAGTTAAGCCCCGTCTCATACATATTGTACGTGTACTTGGGGTCGTACATGTCCGTCAGTTCTTGAAGTGCACGCCGGCCATCTTGCACCGTATCGAGCTCAGCAGAGCCGGCCTCCCCGTGTTTAGCTCGAATCGCAATTCGTGTCTGTTCAAGAAGGACGAAAACAAACCTACTGATAAACGCACGCCTAGCACTGTGCCACCAACTTTGAATCGTAGCTTCTATGCCTTTCTAATGATCGCATTTCGGTTTAAACTCAATCCCCCCCCCCTCCGCCCTTTTCACCCAATCACCCAGTTTTGTTTCTAAAACAGGGGTCTTTACCTTTTGCGGCTTTCCCCGCTTACCTTTGCCGTACTCGTCCTTCATAATGGCGCTGCGTTTTTGAGAATGTCGGCGATGGCATTGTGTGCTGGGGTCTTATGCAGCCTAAACGTTCGCTGTGCCCACTCTGCCAATTGGGTCGGCCTTAGCTCAGGGGCGTCTGAGCTCTCGTGAATAAGTTCGCGCTTGTCTTGTATGGTCATCGACTTGCCCATGGTTCGTGTCAAGATTGTAGAAAGTTTCAAAACTGGCGCGCTCGAAAATTTCCCTTTTGATACGATATCTGCTTGGCGTCCATAATTATCAGTTAGAGTGTTTATCAGGTTGTCAGAAGTGGTAATACTCTCTGTATGACTGTGCACGCCGTCCGTAACCTCGCTCTGAGACTGCGTACAGTAAAAGCTCTCACTTCCGATAGGGTGGTCTGACCATATCCCAGGAATTGCAATCATGTTATGCAGATAGGCTCAACTGCGAAGCACGTATGATAATATCATCTACCTACGTCTACCCCGCAGCTGGAGGTGTTATTGCTTCTCTCATCGACACCGTTAAAGAGGATCACGGGATGGCGGAAGCAGTTTTCTATCGCCGCCTTGTCTCGCAGATCCTTGCTCCACTTCATTGCCTGCCGCTGGTCGACAGCATACACGTCCTTCCTGGTTGTTTCAGCGCACTTGATTTTATTGTACGCCTAGAGGAGCTGCTTTCGTAGATAGGCGCGCTTGAAACACGCGATAATGCCGGCGTCCATGGGCTGTAGAAAGGATGAAGTGTTAGGTGATAAAATCTACGCACACGTTAGTACAGGCAAGATCACAAGGCGTATGCGAGGACGCGTTATCTAATAGTAACAGGATATGCCTCCCAGCGGCCCGCATATCGCGATCGAGATTGAGTAGCCACTCGCGGAAAATAACGCCCGCCAACCACGCCTTTTGATTTGACCTGTACTGAAAGCCCATTTGGTCCGCCGAACGCTTTTCGAAGCAGTAAGGCTGCTTTGTACGCCCGTAATAGAGTGGTGGTACTACGTCCGAACCGTCTGCATTTTCCGTGAGCGCGAGTGTGGTCCTTCTTCTTCACGCCGAGTGTTCCCTTGGTACAAGTGGAGAGGGCGGGTCCCATTGCATAGCAAAAGCCCGCTCCATCCATATTGTAGGTATCTTGAGGAGAGTTGACTCGGTGAGACCTTGAAGCCTCTGACGACCAAGATGGACGGCAACTAGATCAGCCGACGCGGCTTGTACCGGTCGCTGGCGATAGTGCAACACATGGTGCTGCTCAAATTATGTGTGCCATCCATCCGAGGACGCGAGATCCATGCATCACTGTTGCGAGCTGCCACTGCCGAGGGGTCGGATAGCCTTGGCTGTAGCGGAAGGAGTGTGTGTGTGTGTGTGTGTGGGGGGGGGGGCTGTAGAAGTATAGGCCAAGTGTAAGTGTAACAGAAAATAAAGTCAAAGCTTGTTTCTGCTCTTAGTTTCGACAGGGGAAATTCACAAGAAAAGAGGGAGTCGGCAGTTTACCTGTAGGAGCGACACCTCTCCCTGATTCGCACTGGGGCACGTTGGAGTGTCCCCTCCCCCCTTCCCACGATGACATCCTTCCCAGATTCGCCTTGAAGAATGCCCTCGAGCACGGTTGTCACCCGTCCGCAACGTCGCCTCTCCGCGAGCGCTGCGCAGTCTGAGTTAACGGTACACGCCATCCCTCCCTGCGACGTGCGAGCCGAAGATGACCGACGACCTCAGGTCATCAACACAATACGACCATCTTTTCTCCCGCCCCCACTGTGGGATCGTCAAACGGTTTGGCTGGTCCCATGCCGGTGACCAGATCACAGCGTTCCGTCCGTGGCGCAGCTGGTATGCATCCCGAATACCACGTATCGGGACAATCACAAAGCTCTCTTTGGAGGTCCCGCGCCTTCCGTCTGATTAGCCCGAGAGATACACACACATTTTTGGCCTCGAGTAGCTGTATGCAAGCCCAAAGGCGATTCTCCAACATTGACGTCACCTCCAGGGACTTATAGCGCTTGCTACCGCCTCATGATGGCCGAGGCCTTGTCCACGATGTCAGAGACGGTAGTTTGTACTGGCCCTCGCCTGAGCTTGTAGGTTTTCTTGGCCCATGCTGCGAGCTCGCGCTGATTCATCGTCGGATAGTCGGCTGGCTTTCTGATGAGATCTCGCTTCTGCTGAAGCGTCATCCGGCCTCCATCGGGCATTGCGTTTCTTAATCCGTTGTGAGGAGTCGTTCACCGCATTAACCGGTATGCGCCGTGGGTGCAGCTGGGTTTGATTGAGTGGTGTACGTTGATTCTTACCCCAATACACCGCCCAACTTAAACCGAGTCTACCTGTCTATAGCGATTGTAGCATACGGGGAGGATATACTTTTTTATTAGTACCGGAACAGACCGCGGTTATTGTACGCAGACTCTACCAAAAGCCCAGCCGGTCGATCGCAGTACGATTTTTCACAGGTCACCTTTGTAGGCGTACAGTATTGGCTGGGCACGCTGGCTTGTAGGCACCAAACGTGCTACGTGTTACTAGTACAACTTTCGTTGGACACCAAACGCTACCCTTCTAAGGCAGAGCATATTGCGCTGTAGGCTGCATGTGTCAACGTTAGTAACTGAACCTCAACCTCCCACAAGTTAAGGTACGGTTACCTCAGACCTCCAACTGCTTAACCTCCCGCATACAACCATCCATATAAACCAAACGTTGTCCGTTGATTGGCGCCTCGTGACTTCCTGTAAGGCGTTGTCATGACGGAGCCGAAGGGGTTGGGTGTGTGCGAGGAGAAGGACTTCCTCCAGGTATTGAAAAGTGAGAGGCGCATGGTGGAAGGCGACGCTCCGGAGTATTAGACGGGTTAAGCGAGACACCGATTCGGTAAGGATGGACGACAGTGAATGCTGCGTTTTTGCTTTCAATTATGTGATGTACCTTTCTCCAAAACGCCCTCCTTTTAGGGTCCTACGTAAGAGGAGAGGTCTCACGAAAGACTTCGTAACTGACTAAGTGCCTATGAATAAAACTTACCCATACTCTCATCTGACACATAGGACATTCCATCCCTGATCTGCTGGTAGCTCTTCGGAGGTCCGAATGGCCGATGTATTGTGGCCACTATCCTGCATTTATTCCGTTTAGCGGTAGAATAATATGCAGCTTAGTGCCTACAGGTTCGTTCGACGTCTTTTGTGCCGAAGTCGGAGTAGCCGGAGTACCCGGCGTCGATGGAGTACCTGACAACGCTTGACATGCCTCGACACGTACTCGAATAACCCTGTTATGCTTGACTGGAATCGTTTATCCATTCCGTATACTACATATTCCAGCACGTCACTCTCACTCCCCGGACTTCACGACGCGTACGCATGCAGAGAAAGATTGGCCCAGTAGTGTTGCAGTCGCTTAAGTAGAACGTCGTTGTGGACGCTCGCTGCGTGTCGGTTCGGACAACAGAGCAGACCTTGCATGTCCGCTGTCGCTGTTTCGTTTGCAATGCTTTATTTCGCCATTCGTCACTTTGGCGCGGTCTGGGCGTGGATGTTTGAGTGCTGCCGGTCGAAAGGGGCTGCTGGTACACTGGTTGGGAAGGTTGGTGCTGCGCGCCAAAAGTGTTGGCTTCGTACATATCTGCCGGCTGCAACTGGCACAACTGGAGATGTAATCGTTTCATATATTTCATGTGTGTAAGTGGCCGAGACTCGTTGCTCTTGTGATACGTGAACGATGTACCCATTCACTATGACCAGGTCAATCAAACCCAGCACCAACGACTTGTAGTACTTGCGAAAACGGAGGGCGCGCTGGAGTGAGTATCGTTGGAGGCGCAACTGGTCATGGACATCCACGCCTCCCATGAAGGCGTGATGGTCCTTCACCACTCTGGGGCTCGGTACTTCCACTTGGTTTAGCCCGTCCTGCCTCACGACGCTATAAATCTCGAGACTTCCACCAGTACAGAGAAAATGTACGTGGTAAGAATCCCACCAGCATATCGCTTTCATGTTAAGCACCAACTCGGATGTTGAGACCTTGAACGAACCACGTACAGTAGAAGCGGGTCGAGTTTTCTTCTTCTCTATGACTTGTTTGCAATAGCCGAGCCGGTTGGTAATAAAACTTAAATAATGAACCTGCTAACGTATACATAAAAAACAAATATGAAGCTTTAATTTTACGTTCTCTTGAAATATATCCGCAATAAGTATATTGGGATTTTAACCCAAATAATACAGCATCATGATTCGTATCAACCAAAAAAAGGTTACCGAATGCAGTACCTGGTGACGGAACTGCACAACATGAAGAGCGTCGTACCCCCTTTGTGGGGCTTGTTTTAATGTACACCCACATCTTGTTGAAAATCGATCGACTAGGCAGAACCGCTTCGTCAAAGGCTAAGTGTGCGGGCGCAATGTACCCATGTGCAAACATTCACTGTAGCATTTCGACAACTTGCGGAATTCCAAGCACTATCGGTCAGTGCGAGAGGGTCGTTGTTCGGGTGAAGTGGAAATTCCGCGATATCTTCATGAATCTATCGCGACGCAGTACAGATCCAACCGCGTGAAATGCCACCCTCATCCGTCGTTTTCCAGTGTTTGGATAGGTTTTCACGGTTAAAAGCAATAATCCTTGCCTCCAACAGACCCACGAAGTTGCAAAGTTCGTGTGGTTGAATTGACTTCATCCTTCCAACTCGTGCTGATGTCACGTCTTATCTTTTTCTCGTCAACACACCGAGGAAGCATCTACCGGTGATAGTCGTTTGAATACACGGCAATATGCTGCTGCAGTACCACTGGCATGAAGTAAAATAGTAGCGCAACGGGGGAGTCACCTCGTCGTAGCACCTCTGTTATAGGCCCCGAGTATCCATGGCGCAAACCTGGGTAGCTCCTTGCATTATCCACAGGCTCGTAAGGCGTCATGAGATATTCGAGAATGTCTGGTTCGATGACGTCGTCCCATCCCGTGGTCGACATGTTGCGAAAAACAGCGTTTTTCAAGTTTCCGGCCAGTACTTCATCTTCTCCGCCGAAGCTGTCCAAAAAGCTTTCCGCGAAGAGAACCTCGGCAGCAATTTCGGTTTCAGTTTCATCACGATCGTCACGAGCATCTTCAGGTACGCAAAATGAGCCATCCTCATCTTCCGAACCGTACTCTCCCGTCTCCACGTATCCCTCTCTGCTTCATCGCCCGAATCCATTGTGACGAACAAAGCTGAGCTTTCGCTGTCATCTGCCTTGTTCAATTCATCATCGTTGTCGGCTAACAGCTCACTCCCCAGTGTGTTTCCATGGTCTTCACCATCGTCCGCTACAGAATATAAAACGAAACAGTTAATTTGCATTTCGACAGAGTCGCTTCGTACACCAGTCGAATTCACGGATCATCGTCAAGCACGAACGAAGAGCTTGAACATGCATCGTCGCTATCATTGACGTCGTCTGCTTGAACATGAGCTAAAGTCGCAATTAGTTATGGGGAACTGAGTGGTGGGGTTCGAGCTGGTGTCCTTGCCCTGGTTCCGGCGGTTGCATCAGTGCGTGTCGCGTAGGTCGTTTTGATGGCCTCATTCTATTTCCGCGACGGAACAGTACGATGTGGCGTTGTAATTGTGGTATTGCAACACGGGGCATGATCACCAGCAGGTGCATCAGCTCTAGATACCGTGACGATAGGTGCGCGGTTATCAGCTCATGTGCAGCTTCACATGCCTCTGCTACATCTATATCGGCAGTATAGGTATCGCGAACAACTTGGGCAGCAGCAGCAAGCTGAGCATCGCCCGGTGCAAGCTCCGTGGGCGTTGCGAGAGGCATTGGAGCAGCTCCACGTGCTTGGCTCCGAAGCAGTGCAAAAGGCATAACACTAACTTTTAGATCAGCCACCATATCTGGGGGCATTCAAACGAAACTTACCGTTTGCGTAGTACTCAAGTACTGCCTCTTCGCTCAGGATGTAGTCCATGCCGTTCGTGCCGTTGCGGTTTCCATTCGGTCGAATGTACCGGTACCGCTCGTCCAGACAACGTGCCGGTGGTACTTTGCGCGTCCAGCCTTGACCCTTGAGTTCTTTCCAAACGGACTTGAATGAAAGGTCCCTCCCCGTCACCTCGCTATCGCGCAAGATTTTGCCTATCCGCTGCACCATTGTGTTCTCCTCTCGACTTGTGTCCCTCGCCCGCAAATCCTAGGGGCCGACTGAGAGCCACTCGTTTGGTGCCTGTTACATCCGCAAAGTGATATAAATCAGGTGGTAATAGATTTTACTTGTCGAAAGCTATATTTAAATTTAGACAAACGCTGATCCGAATCCCGTAAGAAAAAGAAAGGCGCAAACAGAGACAAGATGTTCTTATGTCCTAACGTTTGTATACTTCGTGGCGAGTGAAAAATAGACACCATATAAACTCCAAGTCTATTTTTGCTTATGTTGCATACGTGCATCATAAGCAAAATGGTAATGCTGCATTATGCAGCATCCGGTTTGGAGGGGATAAAAGGTGGTTCTTAATCTAAATCGGTTGCTTCCCAAACAGCATTCGACGAAAAAAAGGCAAATGCACTTAATTTTGCATCAGTGGCTCGAGAAATCGTACTAACCCTAAACGCGTTTGCGAAGGACCAACCAGATTGGCCATAAGTCGGGAAAGGCACAATATTTTGTGTCTTACTACAGATTAGCCCAGACTTCGATCAAGGCGCTCTTCAATATCGAGGGCGTTGTTGGTATGCGCATGTGCTCACCGGGAGGATATTGAGAGATATTTAGCGAGAAGCAAACATTTGTGTATATCCATTGACAGGAGGGATAAAATTGCAATGACCGATAGCTAAGAAGGTTAAAAGTTAGTTTGGAAGTTGTGAAGTTACCGCAAAAGGTTGAGGTTAAGGAGGTAGAGATAAGATTAAAGCAGCTGAGGTTGGCTGCAGCCTGCAACGGCCACCACAGAAACGGAGACCTTTCGACAGCGACGAGCACTGGAACGTGGATATGGGATTTCGGTAAACCCACCGACGACCAGCGAGATAACACAACAAGCGAATTGCCAACGTGTTTCGATACCATAATGATGACGGTTGGCATCTTGTATTACGCGCGTCTCTAGCTTGTAGAGAATGGAGCTCGTTCCAGTCGATCACGTCACTGTTTAAAAGGTCTACCCCATCTTCAGGGATAGAGGAGATTGGCTTCTCAACCTGTGGCCGGTATCTGCCATCGTAGAGTAGGTTTGTGTCCATCTGGATAATGCTGGTGATAGTAGTCACGAACCAGCGCTGCCGCGGCGGGTAATAGACTACTAAGCCTTGTCAGCGATATTCGCTTCACGTGGCGCGCTTGCGGTCTCAAAACGCTTTAAGCAGATGCCTTTTGCTCGCAGAAATCCAATTCAAACGTGATGTTAATGTGTTCCAGCAGTTCCATGAAGAGGTGCTGTCTCCATCACTGTAACAACGTGCTTGAAACACTGAAAAATCGGATGTCGGCACTGAGGGCTAGGCCTCTCCTACATTGGTCACAGCACTGCCAGAATAGTACTCAACACCGTAAATCAAGCTTTAAAGCACTGGAAGTTTATGAGGTATGTTTTGCGGTTTTGCCAAAGGGGTACGAAACACGGCGATTAGCATCTATGAATAACATTGACGTCGTTTTGTATGCTCGCATGAGTCGCGACTTGCAGATCGCGTAGTACGGATAGTGTGCGAAATTACCTACTCTGGCTCCCCGTGAGGCACCATCTCGTTCCTATATGGATATGTGGCACGATCGAGAAGGGAGCTGCTTGTCTGCGCCAAAGCATGCGTCGTTCCGGGCGGTGTTGCAAAAGCCTTCAAGCATGGGAACGAGTCATGAATCATAGGTTCAGCAGGACATCGTACCTGAAACGGAACATCAGTATGATACTAAGGGGTACATGTGCATCGGTTTGTTCGCTTGGCTCGGATACCTCATCAGGTAAAACGGTTGCTGTTAGTGCTAAGATCGACGTACGCCTCCTGAAGCTGCGACCCGATACCCCATCGTAGCATGTCATTTCATTCTGAACTTGGCGATCCAAACGACGAACCTGTCGCGTCAGTTTGCGTCTCGATCGTGCGTCGCGCGACTTAAATCGGCGCACTTGACTGTATCCTGGACACGGAAGTTCCGACAGCTTAGTAACATCAATAATGTGAGCACAAATATTGTACTTGCTGTGGAAACGACACTGGCAAGTCCTTGAAGATGCGTCTACAATCCATCCATCCTCCGGCATTCCTTCCCAGTGTGTGCGTAAGGTATACGAGGACTTGATAGGCTGCGTTACGTCGTCAGCGTGGAATTCGGACTTCTTGTTCTTTCTTGCGTTATTCCTGCGGCTCTGGCCTGTAGCTGCCCGGACATGCGCATCTACATTGGTACTCAGTCCGCTGGATCGATCGGAGTACAGGCAGTGCTTTCAGACAGTTGAAGAGGAGCGAAGTGCTTGACGGCCACTAACCGTCGATGTAGGTCTCCTACAGGTAGAAGTGCAGTTGCTTGCAGCTGACCCTGCTGTTTGATTTTGTTGTAGTGAGCTTTAAGACGTTTTGATGCTTCAGTTATACTTGCGAACTTGGATTTATTGGATACAAAAACAATGCGCGATTGATCAAGAAACTTAACCATGACGATTGGCGTAGCGTGCGAGGAGTCCTCAAGTTTTAAGGTACGGTGGTACTGCTCCACGGGGTTATTCGTCGTAGCATAGCCCGGTGGGGTGTGAAATGCCTGCCAATCTGAGAATCGAGGATTTTTAATTCACTGACGGATCAAACCCGTGGCCACTTTTCGGAAGGGGGTGCACGGATGCCCGATGCTTACCCATTCCGCGATTACCAGCAATGTCTTCTCTTCGCATCGAATTCATTTTGAGATCTGCAGAAATGAAGTTCGTTAAGGCACCGAAATATGACTTCTCTCTTATGTTCTGGCAACTTATGTGATTTTTTCCATACGTTTTGGCAGACGTGGAATCAGCACATGAGGACCTTGGTCGTCGGTAATTCGGTCGCACACACGCTTTATATTGGGCTTTATCAGCATTAGCCATAACAAACTGTGAGAAAAGTCGACAGCAAAAAGTTGCTTGGTAACTCGTTTAGTGTACGCGAGACATCAACTAACGTCCTGTGCACGCCGCTGGGAGGCACAGTAGTAGACCACTGGAAAGAAATGACCGCAGCTATCCGATATACCCAGGATGAACACGTTATATTTCTGACGAACCATGTTGTGCGTGCTGTCAACGTGAAGTATGGTGACGCACCGCGGATCTTGCTGAACATTTATGTACGCCTCCAACAGTGATTAGCAGGTGAGGCCAATACGGAAGGGTGAATCATCAGACGCATCCCCAATATCAGGGACAAGACCATTTGCGGTTCTTCTGGAATCGCAAAACACAAGTAAATTTTCTCCGTGTAGAGCCACATTGGGCACGAGATCAAACATGGATTCTTTACAAATATCAATGACCGGATCCATTGAATCGTCTCCATTGTTGCGGCGTCACCTCTGCATGTAACCTTGCACCTGACTCTCCAAAGGAGCCTGACCCGATATACGTGCACAAATGTGTGTATACACCACGTGCGGCGCTACACCATATTTGCGACTAATCGCCTCGTGTACCATTGCCTTCACTTCTTGGGTCAGACCTCTTGTTGCTTGCGGAGAATTTTCCAAATCGTTCACCATTGTATGCTCACCTTCCTGGGAGACAGTAATGTAGTCACTCGCTTGGCACTCGTTAATCTTGTACCGGCACGCGCATCTAAGACGACTTTGACTACATCGAACTGAGGCGCATGTAGTCAGAATCGTCCTCATTTTGTGTTGTGTATTGGAGAGCTCGTACTGTCCGACCAATTCGGCTTCATTGTGCAGTTGTAGGGGTCGTTCTTAGAAACGATGTAGTTCGGTAACATTTGCTTAACGGCTTCGTACGATCGGTCACTGTTATCCATTGATCTCCATACGTGCCTCCATTGAGGCCGAGGTCGAGAATTGGTACCAGTCGAATATTGCTCGCCGTCTCTCTGTAAATGAGGACGACATCAATCGAAAACAATTATAATAGACCCCATAAAAGAACATTTCATACCTGAGATACATCAGTAGAATCAGAGCCGGAAGAGCTAGAACCGATGCCAGATTCGGATTGACTGCCTGTTCCGGAGCTGTCGGAGGTGGAGGGTAGCATCGCGAACATTAACCCCAATTAGAAAATGTCCCAGCGCTCAATAACGTCCGGCAAGAGGAGACAGAACGTTGCTTGGCGGTGAAATGCGAAGTGCCATTCATGGAAGTTGTAGAGCACATACAAATTAGCAATAGATTTATCTATCATTGTGTAAGGGGTGGATGATGGATCTTAGAACAAGGTTACCACTTATATTTGGCTTAACCGTTTTTAGTAAAGCTTTCTTGTTAGTATTGAGTACCATCTTATTCAGTGTTTCAAATGACCCTACCCTTCAGTGTCAGAGTCAATTTTTGCAGTCGATAAAGTGTTTTTAAGTTTTAACATCAGGCACTCTTCCATGAACTCGCACGATAATCGCTGACTCATTCCCAGAACCGTTGCTCTCGTTCCACGTGGTCCTATGTTTAGCCTCGTCGCCGTATCCGGATATCAACAAGCCCCATATTCTTCTCGCATAGCAGTCAACGAAATAAAGACAGACAAAATCGCGAGCCTTCGCCTCAACCGGATAATCCAGCATACGAAATCGTTCGCAAAATTGACGTTACGTCTGCGAACCCGACGCTGCGTCCAGACTTCGCGAACCCTGTTGGTGTTCGCAGCACCTCTCTAAAGCAGGGTGCCTGGTCAGTCTGCCAGATCCTTATACCGTCCCATCAAGCTGTTTTCGTTCTCCTCCAGCCAAGTCATTTCCTCCTATCAACACGCCCATAAAACGCTGTAAAGTGCTTGTCGCGGCCAGAGCAGAATACGTTGGACATATGTCTTGCGGTTGTAGTAGATGGGGGATCTTCTTGCCCGTTAGTTTGCTAATATTATGGCATTTGCGGCCGGTCGTCGCTGGATGACGGCTGCTGAGGTCGCATTCGGTTCGACGGCACAGGCTCCGGAGAGTAATGCCTCAGCTATCACCTTCTTTTGGAGCACCGGTGGTATCGGATGGCGAGAAGAAGCAACCGTGTTTTGCGAGATGGACTTGCTTCAACATGTGTCATTTGGCATTTCACATGGATATTTGTGGCAGATGATTGGTGGATACAGAATTCGATCAGATGTCATTCAGACGTAATAGAATCATCTGAGAGTCCCAGCTTAATAAATACCCATTTCAGTTCCGACAGTGTCGGAGCTGAAATGTCAGCGACACCTCTCACGCTTGCTACTGCTAGCTCATCTTATCCCGGTACACACGATCGACGACCAAGAGCACCGCGATCTTTCATTAAACTAAACAAACTTGACGAACCTCTGTGTGTCTGATCGATGCCATCTATATCATCCATCTTCTCAGCACCCATTTCAGATCACGGGATGCCATTTTGGGACGTCACGTTGCTATTATAGTTTACGAACCTGAACGCGAGGCCCAATTGTAACCAAACCCACGCGCTTCATCCTCGTTTTGACTTAGTTCCACTATGGCACTCTCTGCCCTCCCCTATCCTCGCCGATTGGGATGCAACTTGCGCCAGCACACACTTCTGAAATCGCGTTCCACCAGCTCAATCACTCAACGATCAGGTCTCAAACGTTGGTTGGCAATGGCACCGGACACTCTCGTTCACCAAATGCCATCCCTGTCGATGCGTGGAAAAACGTACCTCCCGCGTGTGCAACTCGTTCTGCCAGCCCGCGAGCTCGAAGCCAAGTACATGGCGACCAAGGCCCTGGAACTGGCCCCGCCGCAAGAAGAAGACATTTTTCTCAGCGGACTGAACAAACTGCAACGCAAATCAGCGCCGTCTGCCACGGTTCGTGAAAAACCTTTGTAAAAAGTGACAAAGCACTTATTTAAGATTTATTAATTCATTTATATTTTTCTGCTACCACCAGCACGAACTGCGGCAATTGCGTGCCGATGCCGCGGCGATGGAGGCCCAATTAGCCAAACTCTGTGTCAAGTGGCAAGAAAACTTGCCAGACGCTGCCGTCCGAGAAACAGCCTGCATGGCTGCCAAAGCCAAGTGGATCTCAGCCCAAGCGGAGCAGGTCAACCGTACCCTCAAAGACCAAGTGCTGCAACAGCAACTGTACCTGGCATCGTTGCAACATTTCACGACCCAATCGCCGTTCTTGGCCCCGTCGAGGAGCAAAGAGCTCTACGAGGGTATGCACGGATACTCGGAACTGCCCGAGTCGATGTCTGAGGCCCAACGCATCAGCCACCTGCAGTCCCAATGTGACGTGGGCGTTCGGCTGATTCCGGCGCTCATGAGTCGATTCGCTCGCCAGCATTTGCCCAGCGCGACGGTCAGCAATCCGTTCTCACACACCAGTGTCATGGCCGATGGAAACTTCACGTACGTGTCCAACATTTTGCTATGTCGGATCCCGCACCGGTCTCTCGAGGTGGCAGTGGAGGCAGCAATGCACTATTTCCAGACCCTGTCGACGGAACTGAAGGTGCACTTGGGAGTGCTGTGCGACCTCGAAATGTTGCAGGACCTGGGCGATGGCCGAGCTTACTCGCAGATGCGGTATCGCAATGGCCCTGATTTTGCCTCCACTAGCAACACGACGCTATCGGCGCGTATCACGCCGGAGTCGGCCGTGGTGGTTGCAGATTTCATTGACCAGGACGCTCGCTACCCCATTGATCGGACGTCCGACGGACGCGTCGGGCTAGACTCGTGTCTCTCGTACGTATCCGCTCATGTAGCTGAGTCGTTGAAGTCATGGCTTTGTCTCAAGACGTTTTTTATCTTTGAGATCTGACATATTTTATAATTTTGTGCAGGCTGCTAATGACACCGGAGAGGGATCACGGGACCGGCCAGGAGCACGTGCTAGTGCAGCGACTGACCGTAAACCGATATATTCTCCCACCCACGTCGCCGAGGTTGCACAACGAGATTCGGTCCACGCTTCCCTGGTTCAATGGAGACTTGTTCATGGAAGTTATCTGTCGTCAGCTCGAGCAAGGTGATCGTGATCCCGCAAGGGCGCTCCCTTCCTGCTAGATGGGGGCTGGCAATGGGTGGACGTAGACAAGATTGATGTTAATTTTTTTTAAGTAAGCGTGCGTGTGGTAAGCAATGCATCGTTTTGTATTAATAGCATTGGCCGAGTCCATCGTATCCGGATAGTTCTTGGTAATCTGAGTTTGGCGTTCATAAAATCTTATCAATATTTCTGACTTTTGCTCAGAAAACAAGAACAAAAGTCAGAAATTTAGATGGAAATGGACCACATATGAGCGGAACGGAAATCGTTGCCGCTGCAGGAACGATGCGCCGTTCCACGACAAACTGCAATTTGAGTTTCTGTGTGGCCTTGGTCGCCGCTATTAATACGGTGATTGTTGTGTCGCGCGTGTCACTTTCTTATGCTGTCAATCCTGTATCGCGTTACGCCACTGGTGTATCAAGATCGTGACCGTGAGCTGCAGCGTACTTTTCTATCGCTTATTAATATGAGGAGTTTCATAGTATTCTGGTCAGTTTAAGACGAAACCTGCCATTTGTCTTGGAACGTGTTCTTACCCGTCCGATTTGTCAAGCACCTGAAAAAACGAGAACTCGAGAAACAACCAACACGTCGTTAAATTATTTGTCTACATGCTGCCCCATTAAAGTGCCTTGGGTCTGATCTCCCAACGCGCATTCTTTTTCTATCTGACTAAGCCATAAAGAGGACGAGGTTACGCCTCTCTCGGGTTACTCGTCTCGACTGCGGTGGAAATCGGTGCCACCTCCTCCTGCATCATGGAGCTGGTCTTCCGCTTTTTAGCGCTCCTATCCGACTGGGTAACCTCTGCTCCCTCTTGCCTTTCTTTCTTTGTCCACTCCACCACCGCCTTTGCTCCAGACTCCGACCGAGCGCTATCACCTCCGGCTACCAATGAGTGCTCGTCGTTGCTGATGTTTCTATACGCGTCACTAAGCATTGCCATGTGAAAATCGCCGTTGAAATAGGACAGCAATTTGTTGAGTTCACGATGGAGCACAGGCGAGTTGGGCGGCAGGTTGTATCGATGCACGCGAAGTCGTCGCATCAAGACGACCGGTTCCTGTGTTTCAGGGTCTTTCACTCGCGCAACGGTGAGTACCACGCACATATCGATACGAAGTTGCGACTTCGGCGTTGACGGCACCAACGGCACACCGTCGCTGCCGATTTGCTCTCCTTGTGCTTTTCGTGCTGTGTCAGTGCCTTCTTCATCGTCCACGTCTACGAAGTCCGTCACGATCACGGCCAAATCGTCGTTCACGAGCTTGCCAGTCCACGCCCGGTTCGTGTGCGCTCCCCGCATCTCACCGTCTTGACGCTCTACGCGCGCGTAGTAGGTTCCTGCCCCCATCTCGACCTCGTGCTGCAAAATCGTAGGAAAACAAGAAACAAGCAGTGAGGACACCGACGGTTACGATGATCCACAGATAACGCCATACAGGAGGCACGTCTGAAGGAAACAGTACCGTCGGTACCTTGACTTCAAGCAGCACGCCAAGACGGCGTTCGAGCTCGATCGAGGTATTCTTGAGATTCTCGACCAGCGTCTTGAAGATCCGCGGGATACTTGCATTGGCCGGCACCTTGCACACGAACACGTTAGAGACGAGCGTGCCGCAGACGCCGCCCTCCTTGTCCTTGTAGCTTCCGCTCGGAGCACTCAGTGGCGAGGAGATAGTCGTGGCTGCCGTGCTGGTTCGCGAGAATGGCAACACCGGCGACGTAAGCGGTACAAACTCATGCGTGAATTTCTCCACAAGCTGCGGTGCAAGCCGCACACCCAGCTCGAAGCGCGCCTGAAGCTGCTGCTTGCGGCTCACTGAGTCAGACCCCACGAGGTGCAAATGACCGTGCATGCGGTCAAACAACTCTTGGCAAAGAGCAGAACGGGACCACAGTGGCGCCTCCGTGAGCTTTTGCTGCAGCGCTGAGAAGTAGAGCTGCTGTTGAAGCAGCTCGTCCTTAAGTCGGAGGTTGAGCTGCTCGACACGGCCGGTTACTGCCTTCTGCTTGGCCGCCGTGCAGGCCGCCAGCAGCACGTCGCGCTCAGGCAGCGCCGCTCTCCACTTGGAACACAACGCTGTAAACTGCTCGCCCAGGTGCTTGGCTTCGCTGCGTAGCTCCTTCACTTCATGCTGAAGAAAACACGGAAATCAGTACCAAATGCGACCAGAAGCACTTAAGGGGACGGAGAAGGACGTACGGCGGCGGGGACGGCGGACTTTCGCGTCGGCGTGCCGGACCCGTTGCGGCCTCTAGACCCGGTTTTCCCAGAGCTGTTGGTGATGGCCATGAAAGCCTCCTGCTCTGTGCGTCCGTGCCGACTTGTCATGCTTGGAGCGTGGTGTGTGAGTGTCACGTCACAGACAAAGATGACTGCTTTCGAGGGCGTTGAACACGGCGGACACCAGTCGTCTGTAGTTGTCCTCCTTGCGACTAATTCGGCTCGTTGGCCGTTAAAACTTATAATTCACTTGGCCCGACCGGCTGGAAAGTGGATGATGATGATGATGCGAAGGCCTGTTGGAGGCCATATCAGCACGCAGCACGTTTCGTCTTGTTGTCAGTAGCCACTCGATTTCATCAGGTAGGCTCCGCGGCGGGATGTAGAGGCTGCGTATTGTTTTCAAAGAAGAAGCCGATGGGAAGCACGCGGCGCGTCGTTTTTGATGTGTGGAGGGCTTTGGTACGCGGAAGATCGGCACAGGCGCGATGCCCCAAGGTTTCTGTCCAGCTTGCTCACTTTCCCGAGCTGCACTGGCAGTGCAACAACACAAATGACCCTCTATATTAATAAATGTCTAATAGATGTAAGGATTAGACCACGCAGCAGTTAACTTTTAAGTCTGTCCGCAATGCGCGGACGTCCCGTGTACTGTTGTCGACAGCGATGGGGAGTTGCGCCGCCAGGTTGCAGCGTGGTCATTGCGGTCATTACTGGCAGCCATGTTGATAGCCCACGTAATCAATATGCGGCTCCTTTCTGCTTGCACCTTGTCGCCTGGTCTCCAGCCGGTGTACACTATTCAAGTGACAAAAACACACGTTGTCCGCACGTGGCAAGCCGTGATGCGGCGTGCAGCACGATCCGGATCTCTGCGTGCTTGCCTGCTTATTCTGCAGAAACACCGCGCCAGCGTACATGTACTGTATCACGAGCAGCAGATTGCGACGCCGTGTCACTCACGAACATCATCAGCGACCCATCCATCACCTTGCTTGACGTTGGGAGTTCACGAATGCCATGGATTTCAGACCAATTTCTCTCTTGCAAACGGCATACAAAATTTCTGCGAAAGTGCTCGCGACAAGAGTGCAACGGGTCATGGGAATCACAATTGGAGACTCACAGTAGGGTTTTGTCCACGGCAGACAGATTCTAAAGACGTGATGATGATGTTGGCTATGTTAGCGAGAAGGAACCTGAATTGCCAGCAGCGCTCAGCTGATTGATTCTGCTGCTGGATTTCAGAAAGGCTTATGATACGGTTCGAGACAATTTTTATTCCTGGCATCGGTAAAGTTTGGTTTTTGGCAGGAGTTTGTTGCACTCATACAAAAACTACATGATGGAACGGCAGCGCGCTTTCTCGTGAATGGAGAGTTGTCCGATCCGCAGAGGTGATCTCAGGAATTAGACAGGGGTGTCCACTGGCGCCTCTGCTGTTCCTGCTAGCGGCGGAAATACTAGATCTAGTAAAAAGACAAGATTCGAATATAACAGGCATCACGGTGCCGGGAGGGGCAGGCCACAGGCACACATTCTCTGCATTTGTCGATGATTCGACAGTGTTCCTACAAGAAGCACGACAAATTCGGAGGGTAATAGCATAGTAAAGCAGTTCGGCAAGCGCTCAGGCCTGCATGTACAACCCACGAAAAGGTGCAAACTTTTTCTCAATACGCAGTGAACGAAGCGGACGAGCAAGGCATTCCGGTGTTGAAGCATGGGGAAACCGTAATTTACTTGGGCTACGCTATGGGAACTGGGGAACTAATGGAGGTGAACTGGGCGACTCGAATCCGCAATGTGCAACAGAGACTCGCGACGGTAACGCAAATTGCCGCCAATAGAGTATTCATAATCAATGTGATAATGCTGCCGTCGGTATTGTATACGGCGGCAACTTTTGAAATGCCACCATGGGCCGCTAAGCAAATTCCCAATCTGCAAAAGCAGTTTCTGCGGAGGCAGTCCACCAGCACGAATGCAAGCGGACGCAAGATCAACCCTGGACTGCTTTTCACGCCGAAACAGGCCGGAGTATAGGCTTGGCGTCAGTGTCAATATCGTGTAAGACCCAGCGTGTGAAGCATACAATACAATGGCTAATTCAAAAGCGGGATGGATACTATGACGCCTGGAGATCATGGGCATTTTTGAGGAGCAATGACGACGTTGAATGCGGGTGTATCCCCCCGACAGGAAACTAGGCGAGGCGCGGGACTGGCGTGGAATGTACCAGGCAACTCGCTGCAACTCTTGATAGGGGCTTGGTTACAACCGGGCACCGTAACCACGGAAAGCCAGAAGGAACAGATCCAAAACGAACTCGAAGAGCTGGCGAGTGAAGCAATCAGCTGGACTCAGATGGAGAACGGATCGTGGAACTCTCGAGACAACTACCGGATAGAGAGCAAAGCAGGAGTCCGGAGGAGGCCCTAAGTTGTCCAACTTATCAGTGGGCTGACAATCCCTAGATCGTTGATCAAACAGGCAACATGTCAACGCGAAGAAATACGACAAAATCCGAACCTGCGCTATTGCGCAGGTTCGGCTATTGCGCAGGTTCGGATTTTGTCGTATTTCTTCGCAGTAAGATGGGGAATAGCAGTTCTAAGCGGATCCCCCCGATGGCAATTGGAGAAGTGTCGCAGACCGAAAACGAGATACGGATGCGGCACCCTACTAAACTAAACTACGACTACAAATGGGAAAGCCAGGGAGACGGAACAATTCACGGGATGATGTGCTACACACAAGGGGCTCACAAGGACGTGATTGAGCTCCAACAACAACAGATTGGAATTCACTGGAAGACAGCAATCACGATGGTCGAAGATAGGAGAATAGCGGCAGACATTCACAAGCTACAGAGATATGAAGACGAAGGCAGCATCGTGTTTTACGCGCATCCGTACTTACACCGGTTTCCATGGGTAATACCAGACGCCATAGCGAACAAACATGTAATTGCGGCAATTAAGAAACAGCCCTTCTAGCGATATCGAGGCGAGAACAACAAGTGGTACGGAACGATACAACAGATGGCGGAGAAAGCGAGTGGAAGTGCATGGCAAGCAGCAGCGCTCCAACAAACATCATAAAGTTTGTGGGCACACCACAATGAACTCACTGAATACCAGGTTTGGGTGGCGCACCGCGTTGCGGTGCGCCAACTGAATCTGTTTCATGAAGGCTGAATACTATACAACAGATGCAGGAATCGGCAATGCTGCCAAGGCAAGAAGGCAACCATGAATCACATATTCTGGGAGTGCCCATGAGCACAAGCATGCTGGCATCAAATCATCTGCCATTGAAGCGAGGAGAGATGGCAACAGGGCAATCTTCACGAGGTTCATACGCGCCAGCCGAAGTGCGCCGAGCATATCCAGAGCAATCAAGGATAGAATTCAAGCGGGAGACCTGGATGATGAGGACAGTACACGGTGGAGTGGAAGCGTATGTGGCGCATCCTGAGCAGCGGATGCATTACTAGCCTCTGGATACCGAGAAAAAGAGTAGTGTTCAAGGCGGAGGAAGTGACAATAAAAGGGAGCGTGGATGAATACTGGGCGGTAGGGATGCGGCAGCTCAAAGCAATTGCGCAGGCGGCCGGAAAGGATAATCAGAGGAACACGACTGCGCGAATGCCAAAATGCATTGGAAGAGCAGCCACGACAGCAGTCACCATCAGTGACAGGCCCCGTGCAATCACCGGAGCGCACAGTGGAACCGGCATTGCTAACCAGGTTTAGGACACCAGACATCTAGTCGCCCATAACAGGCCAAATGGAATAGTCTGCCTCTCTCTTATCACCTTGCTTGACGTCCCGACGAATGGCAAGCGATTGATGTGTGCCCTTTGGATCTTTTGCGTCAATGCACAGCGAAGTTGTGCAAGGCGTGCTTTTTTGCTGCAAACTTGCTGCCTGCCTACAGGCCACGCTTCATCGAAATGGCATCGTCATTGGTCGACTAAGCTCGTGTTTCTTGTGTGGCACGTGCAGGTAGCTTCGTGCGTCGAGAGAAGCGAGGCCCGCCTCACAAACAGGCAGTGAGTTTGGAGTCCAGACTGGACTATCGATGAAGCCACAAATCACGAGCGGATCATAGACGCGCAAAATCGATGGACGCAAAAATTACACTGCATTTCCTACTTTAGTACACGTGCAATACTATAAAAAAACTTACACACCACAGTTACTACCTCCGTCTATTTAACTCTGCTGCTGCCGTTCCTGGATGTAGCTGCACACAGTAGCCGTGATCAGGTCGCCGTTCAGAATGGGGCGAATGATCTCCAAGTCGTCCTTGATGGCCGGGTCATCCGGTAGCATATTGTAGTGATACACGACCACCCACCGTAGCGTCACCGACATGGTCCTGCCTGTCACGGAGTCCTTCCGGGGTGTAATAGTCAACCCGCAGATGCCGTACTGCGACGGAGCATTTCTATTAACCGGGTGCAGCGGGTCTCCCGTAATGGCATCAATGTGCACCATTCCGTGTGAGGGCGTCAGTTCCGAGCAGACCACGTTGTTCACGACCGCTGGTAGCCCAGCCCCGTTAAACGTCGAGCGACGGTACACCACGGGCGAGTCCACGCTGTTGAGTCGCACGCGTTTGGCGTTCACATTGAAGTGGCGCTTCATGGACTTGGGAATCCCGTCAAAATAGGCCAGTACCGCCGCGTACACTTCCTCGAGTGACGTGTGCGGAATGTCGGAGACGAACACGCTTGAGATCAGCGTGCAATCCGTCAATCCTGTAATATCGATCTGTGACAGCGGCATGACCGGCTTGGCGCTGTTCTCAGCCAAGACTCTATCAATGGCTATCTGCGCGAATCTATTGACGATGGACGGCAGCGTTGCGAGTGAACGTTCATTGTGAGCCAAAAGCAGCTTCTCTCTCACGTCGTCGTCGCGCCCGAGCTGCGTGTCGAAGTGGAGTGCCTCGAACATTGTCTGTCCACTAGAGTGTAGCGGCGCACGCAGCACCGCCGACTGTAGGGTGGCGAACAGCAATTGCTGCTGCAGAAGCATCTGCTGCAGCTCGTTGTGCGCCGTCTCGGTCTGGACGGCTCCATGCTTCTCTCTGGCAGAGTGCTGGGCGATGGCCAACGTGCGCTGGTCCGGGAGCTGCGCGGACCATTTGTTGTGGAGCACGCGGAGCTCCTCCTCCATTTCAGCCACCTGAGACCGTAGCAGTCGGATCTCGTGGGTGGCATTGAGCGGTGCCCCGTTGGCGGCACGAGGCCGCGGAGGATCCGGACTCGCACCAGTAAGAGCGCAGATGAGCTCTTCATTGCCGTCGCGACTGGGCGAAAGACGGCGTCGCTTCTTGGTGTTGCTGCGTCTTGTAGCGACGATGGTCTCCGGGCTGCTGGGCGCCGTGGAGTAGGTTATGTCTGGCAGTGGGGGCATGAGGGCCACGTTGGTGGACTGTGCGCTCATGGAAGCTGTAGGAAGACGATATGCGTCTGGTCGCCGAGCTGGAAAATTGCGAACTAAAAAAGCAACTTGATTGTTGTCGGCTGCCGAGGAAAGAGAGTTGCAGAGGGTGGCTACACACAGACGGGATCTGCGATAAGTGATATAGCGATGTCGGAATCTCCAGCTGTCGTGTGAATCAGGGACGCGGGTGTTGTGGTACCTCGTCGCAGCTATCGGAATTTTAGCATACGCTTTACCACCTTTTCGTAACACATTGTCATCGTCCAAGCTATTGAAACAATTAGTTATTCTGTGATCGTTATAGCTGAAATACCAGTGAAATGTGATGGTACCTTGAGAATAAATTTAAGCAGGTAGAAACACCAGAAAGTACATCGATTACTGGGCTAATTAGGCCGTCGCGTAACCTGCCAAATATAAGAACGTGGCTTTTACCATGATCGCAATCAGTTGGTGCAACTTGCGATGTCGCGTGCACGAAAACACTTGGGCTGAGTATGCTTCTGTAAAAGTGGGAGTATTCACAGCGAAAGCCGGAGCTGCCGACCATGGGAGCTAATATTACTGATACGATCGATCATCATCGTAATTGGCAAGTACATGGTGACAGTGGCGCACCGGGCTGGAACCCGGCGGCAAGTGGACAACCCACGACTGCACTACATGTACGTGTGCTCCACAATGACAGCGTCATTAGTCGCCTTCATAAGCGATGGTCGAAGCTGCTGCTGCTTCGTCGCCTACAGTTTTTGTGCAGCACTGGATTGCTACCGCGTGATTGCGGTGTGTCTGTTGTGGTGGGGGGTAGGTGCCGCAAGTCGTGCGGCACGAGATCACGCTTTGCTGTCCATATCGCGCTTGTGTTTCGCGTTCATGATTACATCATGAATTAAGCGGGTTTCCCGAGAAGCGGTCAATTAACATGTGAATAATCGTCCGTATCCGGGACTTTCCAGACTGTGCACTGCAAGCGCCTTTCGAGCGCATCGCGTGAGCTATGCATCGTGCGCTCTTTTTCAGCGTTGCGACGTCAGAGCTTTAGCCAGGCGCCGCCTGTGAGATCTGCAGCCGTGCGGCGAATATTTACGCGAACAACGCCTGTGTGGCGGCTTCGCATGCGCTCAAGTGACTCCATCGGGGAAGGTCACGTGCGCTTTTAGTCATTCAAGGGACTCCATTCACGTTGAACTATAAAATGCAATGTGGACACTCCATTGGCGAATTATAGTGGTCGGAATCTGAAGAGCTCTCTCTGCTTGTCATCACATCCGCTCGGATAACCTTGACCACCACGCTTGACGTGATGCGACAAGCTTACACGCAGCTAGAGAACATGTCGGCGAGTTTCAAAAGCTCTGTAAGCCATGATGCAACTTTCCAGCAGCTCTATCAACAGTTGATGTGTCTATTGGTCGCTTTAACAGGTGAATTGCCATAACGGTTCGTATTCTTATACAGGTTGTTGGCACAGCCGGTAGAGTAACATGTTTTACAGCGATAATGCTCAGTTCAACAACGGACGATACAGAGGCATGTGTTTCTACAGTAGCCATGTGCTTCTAGCAGCGCCAGGTTGTCTCCCATCTGCTTCTGTTCAATTTAAGTCGGATGGTCGCAGAGCTATCAACGCGCTGGTGCCACCAGTGGTGGCCCAACGTTCGAAGCACCCGTTGGCAATGAAAAAATATGTTTTATGCTAACTAACAGTTGTACCGAACCCTACATGATACGTGGTCGAAAACCAAGTTCATGCTACAGTGCACTTGCATGCACATGCTTGAGGGGTACTCCCTGGCTGTTGGCTGCTGTGTCAATGAACGTTGGTTATATTTGTAAGCAAGTGCAATATCGATAGACTTTTTCCTGGGTGTATATGGGTCGGGTCGAGTGTGTTGGTCGGCCTTTTCGGATGGGTGACGTACTTCGGACTGGACGCCTGAATCGTGAGCTCCTCGTGTGCACCGCCAGTTCCGCTTCGCTCATGGTGGGCAAGGCGTCGGTAAATAGATAGCACCTCCTTGCTAGGGCAACTACGATGGTCCACGCGCTAACGATTACAGACCTCCGCTTCGCTTCGGCGGCAAATGGTCTCTCCTAGGCCTCTATTATCGCAGGGGTCATCCATCCCGGGTTCATATTGAAAGCCCCGACCTAAAATACCGATCCGATCCGTATACGGAACAAACACTAGATAAAGAAATCATAATGGAGCAACATTTATTTAGTCTTCCACTCACCAGGCAGGTTTTAGTATTAAACAACGACTTTCACAACCTTTCGATTTAACGTAATATATGATTACTAGTAGTGGAAAATGTAAAAGGAAAAACACTATGGATCATCTGCCGTAATAATCCTGAAAACATTTAAATTTGATGTACATCAAATATTCACGTCGGTGCTAGAAGAAGCAACAACCTGAACTGAACTATCGACTCTACAGCAGCCTCTATAAACAGGTAATATATGCTCTACAGCTCGGAAAACACCCCTTGACAAGCAATTATATAGTAAAAAAAAGTTTGCTGGTTGTGGAGCTATGAATGGAAGAAGGTTCGGACATCTTTCGTGAAGCTAAAACGCTTCGGACAGCTCAGTCCCATCGTCGTCACGTACTGGACGTCGATACGGAGCTGATAGCTGCGATGCACGACGTGTGACGCGCGTGGGCGACGATCGTGCAACATGGGCTGCTAGACGTTCATCGGAACGCGTGCGGTATGCCCGCTGACTGCGAGTGCGCTTCGACTTGTTTCATCGTCCTTTGACTGATAGCGAGCTAGAACAGAGCGTAGTGTGTGCTATCGTCCTTGCGAAGCGGTATGAAGCTGAAATGGTATTTTCTAAGTGCGAAACAAGTGCGTATATCATATCGTTGCGCACTTCCAACCACTTATGGGTCACGTACATGGCCTTCCACAACATGCACGCCCGTCCGAAATAGTTCTCGACCAACACCCGATCGAAAGAGACGAGGCGGTTGCGGGCCACGTCGTGGTTATTCAGCTCGAATCCACGAGACTTCCGTTTTCGGTTGAATCGTTCAAATGATTCTTTCAGCGTGGTATCATTTGTCAGCGACTACACCCACAGCAAAGAATGTTGGGCGGCTCCTTCTCAGTTGTCTTCGATCTCGAGCTCTTCGATGCCCTTCTGAAGCATCTCCATGTGAACTGCCCTTCTAGGAACATGGTCAAATCCGACTTCGAGCCATGCTTATGGGACGAGAGGTCAGCAGCCGCGCGGGGATATTCGACAGAACACTCGGGTTTGTACCCATACAACTTGTATTTACGACTAAAGTAAGTCTTCTGCTCTGCAAATCGACCGCTCGGGCGATAAGCAGGCTGGGGCTTTACGTCGGTAGCGTACAAGCCGTACAATAGGTTCGAAAGGTTCTTGTGTTTTCGCGTTGCTCGGTCGTAGTCACTCACCTTACAACTTCCCGTAGCGAATAGCATCAACCACATCCAGAAGCTTGTAGATCATATTCTCCAGCGTGTTTGGCTTCAGACCGAAATCGACGGCATGCTTGTCCCAGGTGGCGAAGTGTTACGATCACCAGCGCCATAAACATCGCGTCCTTCGCGGAAATCTTGCCTTTTCGGCCTCGGCCCGGACTCCACACGCCGTACAAATCGTCCTCCACGACGAACCGAATTCAGCCTGCGTGAAGTCCATCATGGTTTAGGACCCTATTTCTACCTTGTAGGTAGATTATGTCCTTAATTGGGAAACCCATTGAGATTGTGGGATTGTAAAATTGATTATGTTAGTCTTGATCAGGCCCATCAATTATTGCAATCGTCAGTTTCAATCTGGCGCGCCAGCGGCGTACGCCGTTCGACGAGCTGCCGCGGCACACGCTTATTGCTCTCTGCACTTCAACCTGGCTACTGTGTGAAACTGACACTGTGGCGGCAGGAAATTGCACACTATAGGTGAGTCGTGAGTCGGTGCCTTTCGAGCAAGGGTCATGTGAGTGTTCACGACTTCACTTTCAAACTGAAGCAGCCATGATGGGCCATGTCAGCCCAAACATGACCACGACCACAGCCACGAGTTCGCAGACACCTGACGCATGCACCACTGCGGACGTCATCACCATGTCTAACAAGGAGATCGCGAATGCTTTGTCTGCCCCGCGGGATGCTTGTGCCCCCACACAGATGCGCGGTTCGTTTGGGAAGCGTAAGCACAAGGATGGCGACACAGACGACGGAGAAGAGGAAATTATGTACGAGCCGCAACACGACTTTCTCGCGCTCCTCCGTGTCCAGGTGAGTACTTTTGTACCAATTGCCAGCACTAGACAACGCGTTCTTTTAGCTTAACGACAATTTCAAAAGCTTGTTGATAGAGAGTTGAGCTGCACTTGATTTCTAGCAGGGAAGATGGAGCGGTGGATGTATCGTTCTATCTACAGCTTGATTTGCACAGGCGTATCCTTTTGATTGCATCCAGCTGCAAAAAAATGAAAGAAATGCTGCCAATGTTCTTCTAGCGCTACATTACTGTATCCTCGAGCAATTCTACGCATTCACGTTTAGCACTCAATATGCAGCGTTTTATGTGCACCATCGCTGTGCTGTTGCTCATCGTGTGAGTGCTACAGTATGCTCCGTCGTTTAGCTAAAAAGGAAAGAGTCGATGTCAGTCGCCTCTCTTAGGAGAAATGGCCACGATTTCGCTGAAGCTGGGTCCATCCCAGCTGCAAGGCGTTGCTGTACTTCGCTAATGACTGGCTACGGTGGGAGCCAGCTTTAACTGGCTCCCATAACATGGGAGGTTTAATACAGTGCGCGCGAAATGCTAGAAATACAGTTTTTTCCACCGAATTTTTGTCATATCAGGTAGATAGATTTCCGATTTCTACGCATCACAAGCAGCGCGTTACGGTCGGTTTGCGGTGTTGTTCTCTTGCATCTGCGATCTCGAGGCCAACCAACCGCATTTAACCCTTTTCACGGTTGGTGCTCCAGCGCGAAAAAGATAGACGACGTGAGCGTCGATGGATTTTGAACTAATACAGATGCCTCCTACAGGGGGTTCGTATTCACTGCCACCCCAATTTGTATGCGCTGCCACCCCATAGTAAACTCGAGTGAACGCGAGTACCTAAAGCGACCGTTCAGGATGGATACGTGCACCTGTGTAAGCGCAGACAGGGCAGCTCGCGCCGCAAGTGCTCGATCTTTTATCGTTTAGCTCGTAGATCTTCATACGCTCGCTAAGCAGGGGGTCAATAATGAGAGGGCTAAGTACGTCGTAGATGCCGTTCGAGATACTTCTCGCAGGAGAGTATGTGGAGTACTACTTGCCATAGTTTGTTGCGGGCGATGCGCGGGTTTTCCGTATTGCCCGAGGGCTGGAAGTCCTCGATAAGGACAAGGAGTGGCCACTTCGACTCGACAGCGAGGAGCTACTACATGCAACTGAAATGATCAAGCGCTTGGCGACACGAGAGAGCTATCTACTCGAACACCCTCGCGGCTATTGGAAAAAGGTCCGGTCTTGCTACCTCGTCGGAAGCAGTGATGTAGGTGTCACCAGGGCAGACATTCTCAACGCCAGCATAGCTCGAGCACAGCCCGAGGCGTTTGACCACGTGCGCCGGCAGGAAGCGCTTTTGGCTAGAACCAAATCCAGGCCCCGACCTCATCGGCCCGAGACTACAGCTACGATCTCCGAAGCAGCAAGCGCCCTGCTGGCGACTGTACCAAACTGTCGACTCCCTCAATTCCAACAAAACGTGCGAAGACGCAGCGGCATATTGGGCTATAAGGCTCTAGGCATAAGCAGACACGAGTTTTCTAGGAGGTTACGAACATAATTCAATCGTTTGCACTCTTCCTCACTCGTACAATTGCCACATTGACGGCAACAACGATGGTGGTGCTTGCTGCAGCAGCCGTAGAGATACTTCGGACGAAAGAGACTGTTGTAGAGATTATCTGGAAGCTGCTGCAGGCTTAGCTCAAATCCTGATGGTAAGCGCCGAGTGCCGTTCACGCCACAACCACGTTCCGCTTTCTTTCCTGACGTCGCTGCGATCGGCGCTACCTTATTGGCAACGGCTCCAATACTCGTGGGGGGAGTGGTTGCGGTTCATGCGTCCTATCGACCCACCACTGTGCGTTGAAATCTGCTAGCGTTAGAGGTTGGACGAGCAGGGCAGCTCGATGCAGTGTATGAGCGCACGGTAATCCAGTCGAGTTCGAAAACGATCCAATGCACGGGCGCACAAGCAATTCTATAATACAGAATTGCTTGTGCGAGCCCTCAAGCCTCGCAGGTAGTTGCACTCCGGCATCCGCTTTTGCGGCGCGATACTGCAGCACACTCAGTGACCACCACAGGGTCAATTTGCCGTGAATTCACAAAAAATCACCGTATGAACACCCGAGCCACGATTTTAACGTCGCGTGGTAGCTCTCCGCTCGAGAAGTATCCCTCACACCAAAATGCAGCACTTGGTTTGTCCAGCACCTTACAATTTTCCGCCTCCACAAATCTAACCATAGATCATCCACGTACGCTGCCTCTAGCGGAGATAGCAAATGAAGTTCCCATCTTCGCAGCTCGTACTTATATTCCGACGCAGCATATACTACACGCAAGAACGCTCGCAATAATCTCGATGCGCTGCTGAATCTCTGTACTGAGGAGCCCTCGGTCAAGATTATAGCGGATCCGTCTCGCGTGGAAAGCTGCCTATCCGAGCGTGGCTCTCAACGTCTTTGATAATATGTCATAGGCAAAGAAGAGAAGGGACGGACGGAAAAATTTGCTCCAGTGCGTGAAGCAATGACAAGTCTCGATCAGAGAAAAAAAACTCGCGGGTACTGAACTCCTTTCTCCAGCATCAACGTCTGCAACTGCTACATTGCCCATACGTAGTCTGCTATCTTCTCGCCGCGTAAGAAAATTGAGCTATGTGAATTCTCGAATTCATGCCCGTCACCCCCACTACATTCAGCAACGGCATACCAAACCGGTTCGTCCGATAGGTGTGGTCCATCAAGACGATGTAGGGGTTCTCGCGGTATATGTCCACTTCATCGTGGAAGCCGAAAAACAAGTGCGAGAGACGATTTTTTCATCGGTTTTGTGGCGGACGAAGTAAGGCACGTCCTTCAACTTGGATAGTAAGAATTCACTGCGTCTGCTTGCATCACTCGCTTCACATATCGACGCCGCTCGTTGCTCACATCGTTCGATGTGATGATCGTTGCCGGCGACCCGATCTACACACGCGCCAGCGTCTGAGCAGTACGGGTACCGGTCTCAGCATCGGTAACAATGGAGCAACGATCCTCGTCTGTTAGAGAAGCTTGTCGGAATATGGGGTAAACAACAGGACCCCCAGATGGAGAATGATTCTGTTCAATGGCTGTGCCGCGATGCTCAATTTGCCAGCGCTCTGCGACCCATTTTCACCACGCACGCGAACTAGATGTAGCCGCATCGGACAACCAGAGCGTCGTGAAGTCGTGTTAGGCCGATTTCTGGAACCTGGGCCCGCATACTTCGCCTTTTGCCGTGGCGGTCGCACGCAAGAACTACGCGCTGAGGATCCTTCTGCGCTGTCTTGTCGTACTTGACGCTGCAGCTGACTAGTGCGTAGCCATACTTGGCTGCGATGCCGTTTGCCGCTGCATGAGCAGCTTTCGCTGAAACAAAGGACGATTCCGGGTGGCATGGCAGTGTCCATACACGCTGCCTTGAGATCGGAGTACGCGCTTGCTCGCCGACCAGCGCTTGCTCGCCGACCAGCGCTTGCTCTTGTGCACCGGCGTGCTCACCGGGGTCAGATACCTACACTTGAAAGCCCCACTGCTCATTGAAGGGCGGCTCCCCTTCTGGCACGGCATCGTCCAACCGCACTTGCTCGCTATACATCTCGAGCGCTTGCTCACCGAACTGCTCTTGATCGCTGACCTGCTCCAGTGCGCCGACGTTTACTTGACCGCTGACCTGCTGCTGCGCGCTGATTCGAGGCTCGACCTGAACTTGCTCGTCGCCCCGAACATCAGAGCCGAGAGGGTCTGGATCGGGCTGCTCGTAGGCCGAGATGACGGGCATTGCGTGCAAGAAGTGAAAGTGTTAACTTCAGCGCTTGGTTTGCATGGATCTTTCATGTGAATGGTCGCGAAGGTGAACGTCATGATCATCATGGAAAGGTCGCGCAGGGTGGCAGCGGATACAAATGGAGTGGCAGTGAATACGGGCTCCCCTCCTAGATAAATTACACACCCTGACAAAGTTTGACGTACATTAAGAGAAACTGAAGCCGAAGATGAATACGTCATCTACTAGAAAGGATGATCTAAGCTATTGTGCGAAGAGGTAGTAGCTCATGCTGAGATGTGGAAGTCAAGGCTCGCGAAAAGCTAGCTAACTGTGTTTTGTCCTTAAACTTAGGACAAAAAAATTGTTCTTGGTCCTTTTTTCAGGGACAAACTGGGCAGGCTCCGTTAGCATTCTCGAGAATGCGTAGCGAGCGTCAGCGCTCGCGTAGCATCAGACTGGTGCTAAAGAACGAATGATTGGGGTACCCCGCGACGAATGGATTCTTTTGCGAGACGGTGGTGTGGCGCGATTGTCGTTTTGGCGAGTCGGACACAGCTGCGTCTAAACTTCAAATGATCCGGAAGAGCTTTTCGCTGTAAACTGGTCGAAGCAAGATTGCGTCCCATTCCATCGTGGACCATGACAGAGTGAAATGAGCAGATGTTGCATCTAAAGCGGGTTTGAAGCCTTTGCGACTATGTTCAGCGTTCTCAGTATCGCGATTTAGCGAGCAGCACAACACGCAGCACTCTGGACCTCACCTTCGGTTTGAACCAAGTCACACACGAAATCAGTTCCTAATAGATCATGCGTAACATTAGCATTTGTAGCTCGCACCAAATCATGCTGAATTCGTTTGTCTAACCGCAGACTACAGAGGTCAGCATCAGAGGTAAAATGAACTTTCTTCTTGTACCGAATTTCACGACGGCTCGGATTACGTTGGCACCATCTTCATTTCCGTTTCTTGAGGGACCGCTTGAGCTGGATAGTGCATCGATTGGTGATGTTACACTCCGATATTTGGCAGCATCGTGGCAAAATGTCTTAAAAGCGGATTATTTTGCTTTGCAGTTCTGGTACTCCGTGTACGATGTGCACAGATCAGTGTTGCTCAAGAATCCGTTGGTCTGTCCTGGAACACATAGCCAATATCCAGTAACACAACCGCTACCGAGGAGGCTTCGACTATTTACCCGGAACAGTTGAATCGACTGGAATGAATTGTAAATCAGCGTCATGATAATTCGTGACATGATCGCGGCTGTGGGTGGCCGTGAAGAGTGACATGACTTCACATTGTTCTTAGATATCGGCACTAAACGTTAATTCCCCCTTTCACTCGATCCCAGACCGATATTAGCGACGGCATGATATGTTGAGGAGGTAGTAGCGGCCTGCTTCGTTGATCGACATACGATTCAGAGCTCGCCACAGCGCCAAGTTCTGGTACAGCGTGTGCGAGTCGGCCCACTGACTACGGTCATTCAACGTGAAGTCAGGTATCATGACGGAGTCATCATAAACCCAGTTTATATATGCCTCACTAATCACTTTGGGTGCAGTACGATATGTATTTGCAACAGGGTATCCAACGAACACGTGAACAACCCGAATAATACGCGAAGTGCGTGCATTTTGCATGCTGTTTTTAATTCATCAAGGGACATGCCTTCTAAATCGTTGCTCGCAATGGCAGCTGGTTGATCGACACATCTTTGGTCAGAATGGAGCGATAGTGTCATAGCTATGAATTTGACGGCTGGGTCCGTCACCGGATCTTGAGTAATGTCTGGTTTTGGTTTAGCTTTAGTTATTAGATGGAAAACCCGGCTAGTCACAGACCCAGTGACGCGAAACTTTCGGAGCAGGAGCCAATCTGGAGTATGCCGAGCCTCGGTTAGACCACGTACACCAGTCTCGAACGCAGAGAAGGTGGTCTCAATATCACGGTATGTATATCCTTTCGAATGCAGACGTAGGACCAGGCACCCGGTCCAAAACATTCGCTTCGTCGTGTAGCACAGAGTAACACGACCCAATCCAGATCGATAGCCAAGTGCATACGCTTGAGTCGACGAAGAATTTGACCGCCCACCTCCAGTTCTCTCCGCAGCTGCCCAGTACGCATCCTTTTTGCCCTTTTCCTCAATCGCTTTCTGAGAACCGTTTGCAGGCTTGGTATATGCTAACGGAAATTTAGCTGTTCGCTTGTACGTCCCAACAATGTTTCCACCGACGTTGCGAATCTGGTGGTTGATTACATCCGACTCGTAGCCTCTGCGAGAGCATGTAAAATACCTGGTAGACGAATTTGACTCTCTATGGAGGCCCCGCACAGAGATCGTTGAAGGATCTTAACTATTTCATGGGTTTGTTTCTCCACGAGTCGCTACATGTCCTCTGAGGAAAAATGCATTTGTAAGCGGAACGATTCCGTGCTCAGGGCCATAACTAACATTTATAGCAGGTCTATTAGTAAGACCTCAATAACAAATGCTCAGAAATCGTACCCCTTTTTACAATTCCTGATGTGTGCCAAGCCTTTGTCATCAACTTTCGTCGAATGCAAACGCATTATGTCGTCATTGAGTAAAGCGATGTCTCGTGCTCACCAAAGCTGAATTTGTCCAGATAGACGGCGAACAAGATCGTCCGTTTGAGCCAAATCTCGATCGTGTGTCAACGGTGGCCTCACTGCTCATCCGTGGCGTTGTTGGCGCTGTCTGGCTGCCTATTTCCCTTCAAAATTGTTTTGTAGCTGGATTCAGGCATCGTCGTCCACGTCGGGGGATACTCGTCACTGTTTATAATGTCGTCGAAGCAAGATGTGTCGTTTAGTAGAAACATCAACGCTCAACTTCGATGAACCTCAAGATCCCATCTTTTGTCACAAAAGCAGATTGCTGGAAGCTCACGTTCACGAAAGTCTTCACCGCAGAGATAATTGTGTCATCCAGCCACACGCCCAACACATCGCCGACGGCAATTGCTCTCGAATTTGCTCCAGATTGCCCATCCTTTCGTCTTCGCAGACGTTGCAACACAGTATCCGTTTCAACCCGCGATTTACGTATCAAGAAGGCTTCAGCATCACCACTCTAAGCTCTAGTGGTCATCATCAACACACTCCCCACGCTGTATCGGAGCTTCCTGTGACGATAGCCAGGCCTCTGGGTGGTCTATCGGTGTCTGACATCAACAATGGAGACTTCCCGCCGCAGAGCTGCGCGCGCGGAAGTTGAAGTGGACTTTCCCTTGCAGCCCGCGCCATAAATACGATATTTGTTGTCCTTGTGTTTTTCGGTTAAGGACAAAAACCCAAAACAGCTGTCGTACTTAATCGGCGTTTGATCCTTTTGTAGGACTGATTTGATTGGGGTTAAAGAACGCATGGATACCCAGTCTCCGGCTTGTTTGAGGTCTACAGGGCACCGCATAGTACGCAGTGTACTTCCTCAATCCTGAAGAAAGGTTTCTATATCGATATCCCTTGAACTGTCCGATGATGGCATGATCCACCTGCGAGGTTTCCTACTTCAACTTCGTCAGCCGTCATGACCAACAGCCAAGGTTGTCTGTTACTCCACTCAAATCTATCCCAGAGTGAGCACTCGCTGCCATCATAAGCATGCGGCATGCTCTGTAAAAGTATAATAAAAAGGTCCAAATAAAAAAGGGCCGGCTAGCTGCACCATCCAAAGGTGGGAGGCCACGCGAAGATCTGCGTCTTTCATCTTCACAAGCGCCACAACCGTCATGCCCCCATCCATGAAGGGAGTGTGAACACGCCCAAAATGCTACAGTCCAGACTGTAACCGTGTTTGCGAGATAATGCAGTTCCAATGCCACTGCTGGGATTGCTCTTGTTGTTGTTTAGTGGCCTCTTTTTTTTTTACTGACCCACAGAAGCATTATGTGTAGTGATTGAGACGTGCCTGTATACCAGCTGTCTGTGGGTTTCGCTGGGTTTGTTGCCTTGAGAAATAAGGAACATACGTTGTGACAAATAACCGCCTGCGATTATTGTGAACGTCACATGGTATGTCTTTTTTTTGTAAATCAACCGCCTTATAGCCGATTTAGGCTCTATATATACGACGTAGCCATTTTATTATACATAAACAGAATGTCAGTCCGGTTTGTTGTATCCCAACCCCTGTTCATATTTCACATGTTGCCGTCGAATTAGGGTCAAATCGCTTCGAATACCCATTTAACACTGGGCATTCGAGGTCATCGCTATATATATAAACGATATCGATGTCGCTATTATTATTAAACAACGGATAACTATACGTATTAAGATTGAAAAGCTTAACTTGAACTCGTATGAATCTCTCCAGTCTGTTAGGAATGCAAATGTTTTCATTTGGGGCGCAGTCTCTGAACTGTTTGCTCATTCGAGACTCGATCCGCGCAAGGCTATTTAAATAGCGAAGCTATAAAAGCTCGTTGTCCTATTTGCAGAATGGACACCTTACACCCAGAACTCAGATTTAATTTTCTCCAACCTTGTTTTAGTATGTTTTCTACCCATCCAAAACGGCCTAACCGAGCTGGATATATTCGTCGGTTTTCACAATATGTAACTCACACTATTAGTTTAAACTAACTTTTTATTGAACGTCTTACGTCTCCGTTTACCCTAGCCCTCAGAAGGTAAGATTTCATGGCAGTATTCGGCTCTGCTTCGCAAAGGCAGTCACTGCCTTCCGGCCAGGAGAAGATTCTAAGTTTAAACCTCTACAGTGGTCAGCTCGCTGCTGTGACCGCCTCCACAAATACCGCACGGGCTTCCTTCCTGTGGTTACGCCGCTCTCCTTCGTTGTTTTGTGACTTTCACCCCCTCTTTTTTCAGCTGAGTGCATTACTCACTCTCATATAAACCACTAATTTCATGGTACATGTAGTTATTTCCGAATATGCGTAACAAAGAGCGCACCGTTTGTAACGGCAAAATACCGAGTGTATACAACAACACTGATCCCTTCGCTAATCATAGCGTCGGGAATCAACTCTTATTCGTATTTAAGGGTATTATATCAAGGGTGTACGAAGAGCTGGTAGAACCGCCTATTTGGTATATGTAGCCATTTGTGCAGCCTCGCAAAATCAACCGCAGCTCTTCGTTCGGCATTCACTGCCGGTCTACTCAGTTTATTGTGTTCGTGTGATATTAGCACTCGCTCATTTTCCAAACAGCTCAGCTCCGTAAAGCATGGTTCCCGAGACCAAGCTCCGCACGACGCTCACCGACGCTCAGCGTTTGCAGACTTGCCAGCAGATTTGCAAGTAGTACGCTGTTGAATCAGGATGGCCCTTGTTTGCGAGGAAGAGGAAGGAGAGGTTGCTAAGGACTGGCAGGGAGAATGCAAAAGTGCTGGTCTTCCCGACCAAACTGCTCTCAGCCAGATGCTTGGCTGAGCGAGCCCCTTTATTAAATGCTTCTAATCAGATAGGGCTACTGACAGTCCTACCGTACTATCTGATACACTCACCCCCCCCCCCAAAAAAAAAAAAAAGAATAACAGCCGTTTCTGTTTTGGAGAGATAGTACCTTTCGTCTTCAACGTCTTCAGCATCTTGCCGCGCGGGCGTTGCGCTCTTGTGGTGGCTTGGAGAAACGGACTGTAGTCATCTCCTTGTTGCGCCCACAAAATAACGGACCTGATCAAGCGCAAGTCTTGCCCTTCAGTCAATCCAAGTCGCTGCCCGCACGCCGCGGTTCCGAACGCCGTCGCTGTCACTCCTCCTTCGTTGCTGTGTCCGCTTGCGCTGCTCCGGCACCCGACGAGGCCCTGTGATGGCTCGGACACGCCAGATGCGCCGCGATCTCGTGGTCGCCGATCGTCCCGCTCTTCCCCGACTGGCTCTCGTGACCTTCCAGGAGAGCTTTTACGCGGAGCGCGATGCTCGTCTAAAGCTGATCCCTGACCGCGGAGTGGTGTGGACCACTCTACACACTTTCCTCCGGCGCTTGAACAGCGCCGCTTGTGCTGCCGGTGGCCAACAGCTCTGCATGGACACGGTCGCAGTCAACCAGCGCCAAAACCTGTCAGTGGTCCCGAGGCGGTCTTGGTGCTTTAACACTTGTTGCTGGCGCCCCGAGTTTACCTTGGCGCTGGGCACACGCCGTACCCCACGCGCAAGTCCCACGCATTTGTCCTCGAGGTCGCCACAGCTGGTCGCTTTGTGTCGGACGCTGAAGCGACGCGCATAGCGCACGTCGAGTTCGCGTTTGCGTGGCTGGGCGGGCTGCAATTTGTGCGACGCCTGATGGCCCGCGAGTGAATGTAGTTCCAGAGGTCGAACTACGATTCTTCATAAAAGTCCAATACAGCTCTTTGATTCTTGAAATTTGTCTTAGGGATGATCTTGCATACAGAAGCCCAAACTAACCAAATTTGGGATCCGGGTTTGTCGAGCTCGAGATTAACGATCCTTGGTCCCAGGCATTGTGTACTGCTCTCACGGTACCTTGTCTGGTTATCCCACCGTTGTCTGGAGCTGTCGCCATTTCCGCTAAGCAACATTACCGTCCTGTGCTTCTGTCCGTCTTCGTTTTCTTGATCGCTTGGGGCCCTTGGCTTCGAATGCTTGGATTAGGCTTGTAACTTGATGCAGGTTCTCGAGCGGTTCCCATGTCGCTTTCGCCTCACCGACCCACCGAATGAGGTACTGTACGGCTCCCTTGCGCTATTGCTTTTTTGTAATCGTCGACAGCCTCCACGATCTGCCGATCCTTCAAACATGTAGAATAACTTCTTGGGGTCGCAAAAGTCTTGATGGTGACTCGTACGGCTTGAGCGATCCAGTGTTAAACACGGGATGCAGCTGGAGTCCGGGTGGTAAATTGAGTTCGTAGGCATGCTGGTGAATCTTGAGCACCACCGAGTAAAGTCTAATTCACTTGGGACCAAGTTTGCTCGGGTTCGAGAATCCAGTGTGCGCAGTGTCAAGTTCTTGGTACTAAGGTACACCTGGTCACCGACCTCGAACGCTTGTTCCTGTCGATCACGGTCGTACACGTCTGCCAAACGGGCTTGAGCCTTTTCCGGCGCTTCTTGGCACTGACGTAGTACTGTCTCTTGCTGTTCGGTGAACTGAGTCCCTCGGTGTCACCCACCACACAGTTCTCGTCGAAATGACTCAGTGACGGCAGTGATTGGGTTGTGCGAAATGTAGCCGAGGTCAGCCTCGCATGGAAGATTTTGATGCTTGAGCTCACCGCTGAATTGATGGTAAACTCCGCGTTGGCGAGGTGAACGTCCCAGACATCTTGGCGCGGTGACAGGAAGCATCGAAGATATTCTTCGAGTGCCCGGTTTGTACATTCTGTCTGACCATCGCCCTGAGCTCGGTATGCAACCGTCATCTTAAACTTGGTGCCGACATTCTTGACCCCAACATCCCGAAATGAACCTCGTGTCACGGTCGGAAACGAGAGCTTGGGGCTTTCCATGGAGTCTCCAAATATTCTCGATGAAAAGTGTGGCCACCGCTGGGGCCGACACCGTCTTCGTTGTAGCGATGAAATGAGAGCGCTTGGTCAGCCGAAATCACGGCAACCCAGATCGAGTTGTGCCCACGCTTGGTATCTGGTAGGTCTGTGATGAAGTCCATCGAGATAGAGCGCCATTGCTCATCTGGAATTTGCAGTGGCTCCATGAGTCTTGGTGGCTTCGATAGGCGAGGCTTGTTTCGTCGGCAGTCCTCGCAGTCTGTGATGTACTTCTTGATCGTACGCACCATTCGCGACCAGTACCAGTCAGCTCGAAGCTTTAGGTATGTGCGATCAGTTCCTGGATGTCCGCCGTAATAATCGCGGACCTCAGCAATGCCGCATTGTTTCAGCGCTACAATGTTCGGGACGACGATCCGCGGTTTGTCATAAGTCGAGCCTTGATACCATACAAGTGACTTCTCCTCAAAATAAGGATTGTACTACCTTTCCGATACCCCGCGTTTGCTTGACGGTTGATCTCGCTTCGTGATCGCGACCGAATCTCCCGGATGATCTTGTCCTTCGCTTATCCAGCACTGACAGCTTTGATCAATTCATTTGTGGGATTAATCTCTGCAAGACGTAGTTGGTAGCTTGTCTCGTTGCAACTGGGTACTAACAAATCGTGGAACCCCTTGGTGTCCGGCTTGAGATCGGGTCGTCGACTGAGAGCGTCTGCGATACCATTCTCGGCCGGTGGTAGATACGCGAAAACCGGTTGATACTCCGCAAGAATATCATACCAGCGCGCAAGTCATCAGTTGGCCATTTTCTGCTGGAAGATTCCCTCGAAAGACTTGTGGTCCGTCTCGATCATCTTTGACCTGTCTAGGCAGTAGATTCGGAACGCAGCGAAAGCATTGACAATGGCGAGTAGCTCTTGCTGTTTGGTCGGGTACTTCAACTCTGCTGGCTTCATCTTCCGACTCGTGAATGCAATGGGACGCTGACGCCGCCGATAACTTGAAAGAGCACACCTCCCATAGCAAACTGGCTGGCATCCGTTCGTAAGTGCATCCGCTGAGTGAAGTCCGGTAAATGCAACACAGGTGTATCCGACAGTCGCTTGAGCTCCTTGAAGTTCTTGTGCTGCAGAGTGTTAAACGCGATATTTGAGCTCCTCTGAGTCTTCTTTTTCAGTAGTGTACACAGTGTTGCAGTCGACTCCGCGTACCACTCGCAGAAACCTGGAACATACCCCGCTAACCCAAGGGTAACTGTGAAGTTGCTCTTGTGTCGGAGATACTGACCAATCTCGAATCGTCTGCACCTTGTTCGGATCGACGCGAAGTTCGTTCCTTCCGACGAAATCTCGCAGACATGGGATCTCATCGGCACTGTATACAGACTTGGCCAACGTCACGTAGAGCTTGTTCTTCTTCAAAATCTCTATCTCGTCGCGAAGGGCTCGCAGGTGCTCATCAATATTCTTCGACTACGTGAAAACGTAGATATGACCATAGAACGAGCGTGTGTGTGGTAGATCCTTGAACAAGAATGAAGTCAACCGATGCATTGTCGCAGGTGCGTTGCTGACACCCATCAGTAACACCAAATACTCGTATAGTCCACTAGGTTGCTTGGAATGGTGTATACTTGACATGGTCCATCTTCATCCGCGCTGATAGTACGCCGACATCAAGTCCATACAGGAGAAGTAGTAGGCGCCAGTCATACTGTCGAAAACATCCTCCTTGCGAGTCATCGGTACACTCTGGCGAACGGTGGTGCTGTTCAGGTACCGGTAGTCATGAACGATGCGCTACCCGACCGGCTTCCGCACACAAAATGTTGGCTCTGCATGTGGACTGATACTGGGTCGGATCAATGTTTTGCTGACCATGTCGCGAACCCACTTGTCGATCTCCTCCTCTGCTCGTGTGAGAGACGCCACTGTTGTCGGTACATCGCGACGTTAAGATCCTTCACATCGACACGGTGTTCGATGCCGCCTCCACTGCAAATCCATCCGGTAGCTCGGGCTTGAACACATTGTCCTTATACCCGACAAGAATCGGGTATGTCGGATTCTCCTTGAACGATTCCCAGTCCGTACTCAAGAAACTCGAAGCCTTCTCCGAACAAACCCCGTTGCCTGGTTCGTCGTTCCGTCTAAGATCTCGTTCAATCTGTTTGATCGTGTCGTTCGAGAGCACTATCGTACAATCGTACTCGGGGGCGTCCTTCGCAGGCAATCGTAGACATTTCTTCAGCTTCTTCCGTGTAATGTATTTGGTCTCGACTCCGTCAGAATTGACCACTCCAAGAGTAATCATCGCCTCTGGGCGTTTTTCATCTCTCTCCGTGAGTGAATCTTCACGTCCTCACTTGGTCTTTCAATGTCTTTCAATGTCATCCACTTTGCACTCCAGCTGCGTTTCTGACACGCCTGTTCGACAGGGATCGCGGCTTATCGCGGAAGGGTTTTCACTGTCCACAGCATTAAGAAGCCCAGAGCCATTAACCTGACTGCACTTCCCGCAGGGGGTTGAAGTTTCCATCGTTAAGTTTCCATCTGAGGCGTTTTTCTTGAAGCATCGACGTTTCCAGTCGATCTTAGTTGTACATCTACGAAAACGGCATCCCGAGAACGCAGTCGAATCATCAGGAATGTCGAATACAACAGTGACACACTGGTAGCTTGGTGCACCTTCTAGTTGGATGTTGATTTTTTCCCCACCAACTCCTGGATGGCCTCACCAATCTGGTTGTCTCCAAGTTTCACCTTGATCGTTCTTTCCACGTACACGCGTATCTCAAATTGTTTTCATTGACAAACTCGTGTAACACGTACACCGTTGTAGCACCGCAGTCCAGTAAGAACTTGGCACCAATTTTGTTCCCACACTGCTCTATGTAACCATCCACAGCGAACAATGGCGCACGACCGTAGACGAGAGGGTCTTCACCTTTATTAAATGGTATCCCTTCTAATCAGATATGGCTACTGACAGTCCTACCGTACTATCGGATACAGCTGTGCACCCCTACCGGTACCAAAAGAAGTTATCCGCATATGACGTTGTCGCTGCCTCAGTATCCCGAGAAAGGGCCCAGGTCGTGAGACGCAGCGAACATTTATGAGAGGAACTAGGCAGGAAGCAAGGGTCCGCAACAGGTGTCGCTGCTGAACTCTTTAGACGTCCTGCACAAAAATGAATTTCCCTTAGTTAAGCACCCCGAGACTAGAAGTTTAAAGATATTTCATATTGAAGTTTTGGCGATTAGTATTCCATATTACGCTCTAGAAAGGGTGAGAGGAAACAACTACTTAGTTTTGTAAGCTACTGGTCACCGGGAATCGTACTTCATTCCTGATAAGGCTTTATTTCAATTATAGGGATTCATGTTGAGGGATCATCTTACATGTAGAAGACGCCAGATAATTAGAAATAATATAAACTCGCGAGTATTTGCCGTCCACTTTATAAACGGTCCACTGTATAATGTGTACTGTAAACCTGCGATACTGCCCTGTGGGGCACTACAGTAAGAAATATAATTAACATGGGCCACGGTATTTGCGCACTCACGGTGTATTTGCGCCCGCAGTAATTGCACCATTATTATAGAATAAACTGACAATGAGTGGACCACATACATATTGGGAAGTCCTGCCACCACAGACATCACAGAGGGCGCACAGGGCGGCGGCGTGTCGGCGGATCTCCAGAAGTGTACACACATGGCCACGACTTCCCGAGGATCTCAATAGAAGCGAAGCGGGATCAGCTCGGTGGTGCAGCCAACAGATAGCCGCCATAATGTCAAGATGATGTGGTACGGACCCGAAGGGCGGCCGGCAGGCTGCCCGTCTCTTATCAGCGGGTCGTGAGCTGCTCAAGTCAAAATTGGCTTAACAAGGTATGCATGAGTCATTACATAGGGCATACTAACTCTACAATTATGCTACTATGATGTTTGTGTTGGACAGCACAAGGAAGGAAATAAATCGAATTAAATACACTCACAATATCCTCTTACATTCGAAGATTGAGCTACAGTTGTATCTCTTCAATAACGTCGACAGAATCCTCGTCGTCAGAATCTTCTGCGTCGAGTTGTTCAGCAGCTTCATCTACATGCGGATTTGGTTTACCATTAAACTCGTCGCGAAGCTTGTCAATGATAACTTGCAGGTGTTCTGATAGCCGGATTTGCCGCTAAGACCAAGAAATAAACCACACAGAATCATGGCTTTTCGTGGATAAAGGATCCCATCTTTGTCTCTTTTTGTGCTGATAGCTCGAACGCAACGAGCAGCAAGCTCAAGAAAAAAATGTTTCCCGGGGTTCAGCAATTTTCCAGATGCCCTTCCGGGTCTAGACCTATCGGAAAATCTTTCATAAGTGTGTTGAGTTACCGGCAAGAATTCAGCTCTCATCTTTTTCACTTCGAGAATGTCGGCGCACTCTTCAAACTTGTGACTACTTGCGTTGTCCATGTATACAACTTTGATTTGATCGCGGGGGTGACAACGGTTACAGAGGTTGTTTTTGTAGCCATACTCGAAACAAACGCTGGTCCATCCAGCCTTTTGGCCCATGCGGTAATGTTGAGATGCTCTTGTTGGTTTGAGGGCAAATGCCGAAGTGAGTTCTATTGTCTCCTTACTCTTGCTAACCTGCTTCTACTTTCCTTGTGTCCCAGGAGTAAATCGGAATATCGACCAATCCGATCCATCCACGTGTTCTCAACTGCCCCCCCCCCCTTTTCAGCACAACGCCATTGCGTGAGCTCGCATGCATTGCGTCATCGCTGCATGTGCCCGCACGCATCGTGTCATCACTGCGCATGGGCATGACGTCACCGCTTCGCATATACGGCGCACACATCAACACTCCCACTCGCCGCATGCTGAGCGGTCTTGGTTCGGACGCCGCTCCCTGCGAGCAAGAACTGCAGTCTCTTCGTCCCGACCGCCTTCGTGAGCATGTCCGCCAGCTGACCTTCCGTCCCAACGTAGTCCACCGTGATGATGTCCCGGGCCACGTTCTCGCGGATGAAGTGGTGCCTGATGTCGACGTGCTTGGTCCGCGCATTGTAGCCGGCGTTGCTTGCCAGTGCAATGGCACCTTGGTTGTCCTCCCAGACTTGCGTCGCTCCCACTTGCTCATGACCCAGGTCCTTGAGCATCGCACGGGTCCATAGCACCTCCTGCGTGCACAGGCTTAACGCCATGTACTCCGCCTCCGCCGAGCTCAGCGCCACCGTGCGCTGGTACTTGGACTTGAAAACGACCGGCGCGCCGCCAATCATGATCATGATCCCGGATACCGAGCGGCGGTCGTCCAGATTGCTGCCCCAGTCCGCGTCCGTGTATGCCTCCAACACGACCTTGCCGTCGTTGCCGCTGTAGATGACCCCGAAGTCCTTCGTCGTCTTCAGGTAGCGGAGCACACGAATGGCTGCCTTCCAGTGCTGCTGCCCAGGGTTCTCCAAGAACCGCGACAGCTGCGTGACGATATATGCCACGTCCGGCCGCGTGCAGGTCGTGATGTACAACAAGCATCCGATCAAAGACCTGTACGGCTTGGACCTCATGTCCTCGCGCTCAGCGTTCGTGGTCGGCGATTGCATCTTCGTCAACTTCATGCCGGACTCGCACGGGTTCACCACCGCTTTCGCGTCTTGCTGGTTGAACCGGTTCACGACGTCGTCGATGTAGCGGGTCTGCCTGATCATCAACGTGCCGGCCGTGTGGTCATGGTCCACCTCCATACCGAGGATGAACTTGACCTCGCCGAGCTCCTTCATCTTAAACGCGCTCTTCAACGCCATCTTGACCTCGTCAATCTCTTTGTTGGTCTTGGCGGCGATGATCATGTCGTCCACGTACAAGCAGACGTACACGTAGTTGTCCTTGGAGCCCTTCACGTAGACGCACTGGTCTGCCCCGCAACTGCGGAAGCCGATCTTCATAAACACGGCGTGGAACGTCTGATGCCACGCGCTCGCGGCCTGCTTGAGGCCGTAGATCGCCTTGTCCAGCTTGCACATCATGTTCTCCGCGTTCGTGATGCCGTACGGCACCTCCATGAACACTTGCTCCTTCAGATCACTGTTCAGGAACGCTGTGTCCGCGTCCAGCTGCTCTGTGACGTAGGCCTTCGCCACCACCACCGACAGCACAACCCTGATCGAGTTCATGTTGGCGACGGGCGAGTACGTCTCGAAGAAGTCCACGCCGAACTTCTGCTTGAAGCCCTTCGCCACCAACCGGGCCTTGTACCGCACAACTCGGCCGTGCTCGTTCCGCTTCTTAGCGAACACCCATCGACACCCAATCGGCCGGGCGCCAGACGTCCGTCGAACCAGCGTCCACGAGCCATTGTCCGCGTGCGCCTTCAACTCGGAGTTCATGGCCTTGATCCACTCCGACGCCTCGTTGCTCTTCATGGCCTGCTGGTACGTGGTAGGCGCGTCGTCAGCGTCTCCCACACTGGCAGCGTAAGCCAGTACCGCTTCGGCGAGCAGTCCGTCCTCGTCGACTCGAGGTCGCTTAGGCGACGGCGGCCAGAAGTGGTCGTCATTGTCCGGGTCGTCCTCGTCGTTCACCTTGTACTCGTCTGCAACGTCTTGAAGAGCAAGGACTGAGTCACGAGGGCGTCGGACTCGTTCGGGTTCCGGGTGGAATACAAGATTGTCACTGAAGGCTGCCCCTGGCGTCCTTCGGTATCTTGCCAGCTCATGCCTCGTCAACTCGTCCGACTCAGCCTCGGGCATCTCCGTGTCTTCCTCATGGCTCTCCTCCACCGATCCCATCGGCTCTTCAGTAGCGGGTTGGCGCTCTTGCTCGTGCTGCACGACGTCATCGACGTCCTCCGTCGAATGGATGACCGTCGTGCTCTCCGTCGGCGCCGAGTCGTAGATGCCGTCTACCTCGCGCTCGTCGAGCTTCATCGACCTTGTCACCTTCACCTTGTTCGACTCCAAGTCGTACACGCGGTAGCCCTTCGAGTTCTCGGCGTACCCCAAGAACATGCACTTGAAGCTCTTCGGCTCCAACTTGGTGCGCTTTACCTTGTCGACGTGAGCGTACCCGACCGAGCCGAACACGCGCAAGTGGTCCAGTCGCGGCTTGCCCCTGAACGCCAACTCGTACGGCGTCCTGCTCGAGTGCGTAATGGTCGTGGACCGGTTAATCAGGTACACCGACGTACTGACCGCCTCGGCCCACCACATCGTTGAGATAGCCTTGTAATACAACATGCTGCGGGCCTTCTCCATGATCGTGCGGTTCATGCGCTCCGCCACGCCGTTCTGCTGCGGGCTGTAAGGCACGGTCTTCTGGTGAACGATCCCGTTCAACGCGCACAACCTGTCCATCTCCTTGTTGACGAACTCCGTGCCGTTGTCCGAGCGCAGGCACTTGATGCGCTCTCCCCACTGGTTCTCGTACAAGTTCATGAACGTCTTGAACTTGACGGGCACCTCACTCTTCTTGGTGATGAAGTACGCCACCACGTACTTGGAGTAGTCATCCACAAACGTGAGCACGTACCGGGCCCCGCCCTTAGACTTCGTCTTCATGGGCCCCATGACGTCCGTGTGCACCAACTGCAACACCTTCGTCGTCTTCGACAGCGATCGAGACGGGAAGTGCGCGACCGTCTGTTTGCCCTTCATGCAGCCCCCGCACAGCGTCATGGACTTGCGGTCCAACGTGGGCATGCCAGTGGTGGCGTTCTGCGTCTTTGCCAGCGCGTCCTTGTTCAAGTGGCCCATGCGCGCATGCCACAACTCCCACTCACTGTCGACTCCGGCGTACTCCACGTAGTGCGCCATGTCCTTCTCGCAGTCGAGCACGTAGGCCTTGCCGACCTTCTTGCCCAACGCGATCGCCTTGGACTTGTTCCAGATCGTACACGACTTCTTCTGAAACTCCACGCTCATGCCGCGCTCCGCCAGCCTGCTGACAGACGGCAGCTGCCGGTCCAGCCCGGGGATGTACATCACATCAACCATCTTAATGCGCGTGCCGTCGATGCCCGTCAGGCGCACCGACCCCGTTCCCACCACCCGGATCTTCTTGCCGTCCGCGATGGTCACCTCGACGTCCGAGTCGAGGTCCTTGTACTCAAACAAGTCGTTGCGGTGAGGCGTCATGTGCGCCGTCGCACCGCTGTCGATCAGCCACCCAGCCGACCGACTCTTCCCAACGGCGAAGACCGCGTCGTCGTCGTTGTTGCCCGCGTTCGGGTCCGGGCAGTCCCGCTTCATGTGGCCCATCTGGCCGCAGTTGAAGCACTTGCCCTTGAAACCGCCGTTCTTCCTTGAACCGAAGGCCTTGCTGCCCTTGCCGCCCCTGAAGGTTTTCGCGCCTTTGAACTTACTGCCGTTCGCAGTAGCCTTTAGCGCGCGCTCAGTGCCTTCCTTCTTGTCGAGGCGCTCGTACCCCTTGAGTAGCTTCTCCTTCACCTCGATCAACGTGAAGTCTTTCACGTTCTCCACGATCGAGCAGATCAACTCGTACTCCGTGGGCAGACTGCTCAGTAGGATGACCAGCTGACGAGCCTCGTCCAGCGGTTCTCCGAGCGTCTGCAGACCCACGATGAGCTCGTCGAAGTCGTCCAGGTGCTTGGCCATGGTCACGCCGCCCTCCATCTTGAACTCGTGGAGGCGACGGGTCATCGTCACCCGGTTGTGCATGGTCGTCCGGTTGTAGAAGTCGCGCAACGTGTTCCAGGCCATGATGGCCGACGTCGCCGAGCAGATCTTCGTGTGGTGCTCCACCGCCACACCTTGGGCGATGAGCCCGAGCGCCTTCATGTCATTGAGCAGCCACGCCTCCGTCATCTCCGACGGGTCCTTCACCAACTGCACGTGCGCCAACAGCCCCTTCCTCGCCAGCGTCATCCGCATGGCGAACTCCCAGTGGAAGTAGTTGTCGCTTCCCAGGATGACTTCAGCTTTCTTGGCGGACGTGGTGGTCATGGCGGTACTGAAGCTTGATCTTGAGCGTCTTGCGGCTGTTAACCTGTTGAAATGCTCTTGTTGGTTTGAGGGCAAATGCCGAAGTGAGTTCTATTGTCTCCTTACTCTTGCTAACCTGCTTCTACTTACCTTGTGTCCCAGGAGTAAATCGGAATATCGACCAATCCGATCCATCGACGTGTTCTCAACTGCCCCCCCCCCCTTTTTCAGCACAACGCCATTGCGTGAGCTCGCATGCATTGCGTCATCGCTGCATGTGCCCGCACGCATCGTGTCATCACTGCGCATGGGCATGACGTCACCGCTTCGCATATACGGCGCACACATCAACAGGTAAGTTGCACACGGTACATCGTCTGGGACCTTTTGAATAGGATAGCTGCATTTTTGGTCCTGAAAGATAAGCGTCGGCGGTTCAATGCGTGCACTTTGCCCTCCACGAACTTTTAGGACAAACGTCATAACTTCTCCCCGCTAACAATGCCGTGGTAGCGAATGGACACATCTCCACGAAACCAAGGGCCTTCTTGTTATCCATATTGATCACAAAGTGCGCCTCGTTCATGTTAAATACATTGTCTTCACTTAATTTACCACTGTCAAACTTTCGTTTCAGTTTGCCAAGGTGAATCACAACACTTCGCTCAATTGCCGCTTCTTTCTCTGGGCTACACTCCAATTTGCCACATTGTCTCCGAGATACTATATCGAAACACGCACAAAAATGCTGAATCCATCGTGAGGTTACACGATATTTTAACTGGATGCCCTTTTCATCAATTGTTGTTGCACAAAATTGGCCTGCAGAAGAACTCAACACATGAAATGCAATTTGGCGTGGTAGCGCCCTTAATATCTTCACACCCGTCTTTCGAAGACGGCAAAATTCACCTAGCAACTGTCTGTACAGCCACTCCACCCACGGCGCGCATTTACGCCCTCTTTCAGAAGCGGCTTTAAGCCTCATTCTCTTCTTGACTCCACAATGCACTATGACGACCGATTTTCGTTTTTTCGCAGTGTGCTGGTCCCGATCCTTCCACCACTGACTAGCCTTCTGCAGGTTCGCCTTCTGATTCCCAGTAAAAATGCTAGGAACTTCGATACAGCTTTTGAAGGCAGCCTATTCATGCAATTTCTGCATGTACAGCACTAGCCGCGTTTTGTCGGTTAGAGTCGCAACTGATTGGGGCGCATGGTGCACTGGATAGTGCACAGTACACCGGCTAATATTGCCGCTGCTGCTATTGACATTTTCTGTAACTTAACAGCGCTACTATCGACGGCGTGGCTCGATTGACGGTTGTTGTAACTCGGTTTGTCCTCGAGGTACTCGCTATCCACATCGGAGGACAAGTACTTCCCGACCGATTGAATGCCACGTTCAGGGTTAACATCAAGGTAATGAGGAGGCCGAAGAAAGGCTTCCAGTTTGCTTTGATTTTGCTGTTTCGGGGTTAGTATGAGGACTGGCCCAGTCTTCAGTGCAACCGTAGATCCTGGGCACACTCGACGCCGGAACATGCCAACCTTGCTTCTTCTCCACAAGCTCACCGCAGAACGGGTGATTCTGTTTCCACAAATGTCACACGAATGGGAGACACTCGTTGTGTCTTCAGCCATTGCACGTACTATTCATCCTATCGTCCTTTCGCTTGTACTACGGTATATTTTCCACAAATGAGAGTGAGACAGAACCTTCTGCAGAGCGTCTGCATTACTGTGGGTTGATGGGGCCTCGCTCGGGGAGAACAAATAGTGTGGCCCATGTTATTTACGCTCCCACACCATTTGCGAACCCACACTAATTACATTTCTTGCTGTACCTTAGTACTCCATGCCTTACGTGGGGCAATATTACAGGTAGGGCGCTATTAAAGGGATGGAGTATTAAAACTTGTCAAATTGTCAGTGGGTCATATTCAGTTAGGAAGTCCTCGTTTTCGTGTGCTTCAAGCATGTCGTTATAGATCGATCTCGGCAATCGTGCCGACAAAAGCCTCATCATCTTCAGGGTCGCTGCGTCTCGATCATCTCCAACAGCGTGAATTCAAGTTCGTCGGGTACAGTACGACAAATCGGCCTCTACCAGGGAGACGATAGTGTCCGCTGTTGACAAACTGGAGCTTATTCTTCTTACCCTCCCTCTCCCCCCCCCCCCCCCCCCGCTTCGATCAGTCACACGCTCGAAGCGCCCAGTTCTTGGAATACAGACAGCTTCTCTTCCATTCTGAACTTGCGCTTCATCGCCACGACTAGAAATTGAAAATTAAAGGTGAAAATTTGTTCCCTAAGCTTGTCCGGCGTCCTCACTGAGGGGCGACTGGCGACTCGCCAATGGCCTACGCACTTGCCGTCACAGTTGATTTATGCGGGCTCCGATCTGACAACTCGGCAAATTTTGGGAAATGGGGCATTATTAGAGGGACGGGGCACAATCTCAGGTATATGTACTGTATAGTCGGATTTGGCATTCGGGCATAATAATCACCACGCCACCGAAAAGCAAACCCAATCTTCAAGCAGCTCCTGGGGCACCGTAGTTAAAAATTTGTCGGGCTTATACAGTAGACACGCAAAAACGCGGTCCATACTGGTGGACGCGTATTCTTCGATTCTACGCCGTGAGTCTAAGAACCGATAGCCGCGCCCCTCCCTCCAAGCATGGTTGTCATGACCCACCTTCCAAGACTGGCGTCGTCCCGCCGATCCCATAGCTGTCCAGAACCGAGTGTCAACACACACGATACCAAGAAGCGTCGCCGTATGAGCGAGGTCCATGAAAACAATGAAGAGCTGATCTTCGCACTCATCGGGGGCAGTACTCGTCCGCGTGGCAGGCCTCGTGACCCGAACAGAGTCCCGCTTACCGCCACACACGAGATTCGTATGCTGAGAGCTCAAGTGGCGTCCATGGAGGAACAACTGCAAGGGCTCCAGTCCAAGTGGGCCAGACAGCTCCCGGACGAACGAATGCTCGTCTCTGCGCATCGTTCCGCTCGCGAGAAACATGCTGCCAACGTCTCCGACGTCTCACAGGGAGCTTCAACAGCTACTGCGACAGCAGCAGCTTCTGTTCGCTACGCTGCAAACTGCAGTCCTCCACGCGCCCCTGCACTCAATCGGGAACGAAATGTTCGAGGCGCTGCACTTTGACACGCAGCTCGGACGCGGGACCGAGGAGCGCGAGAAGATGCTCGCAGCGCACAATGCTCGGTCTCTCGCCACGTTGCCCTCCATTGTGGACAAGTTCGCGCAACTGGCGGTTAACAAGGCTCTGGCGAAAGAGAGCGACGATGCCGTGGAGAAGTCCGTCATGCCCCTGTCTCAAATTGAAATCACCGGCTGTAAGGACTGCACATTAATCTCGAGTGTATTCATGTCAGAGATCCCGCACGCGTCGCTGGAGGAAGTGTACGCAGCGGTGCTGGCGTACTTCGACGGTATCCCTGTGTCCATGAAGAAGCACTTCGGGGTTAATGCAAAGCGTACGAGACTGAACAGTGCCGAGTCGTCGGTAGATTACCGGCGCTCGTCGTTCAACGGGTCTGGGGTGCCAGCGACTGTGAACAACATCGTGTGCTCGGAGCTTACTGCATCGCACGGCATGGTTCACACTGATGCCGTGACGGATGATCCGTTGCATCCAGTGCCTGAAACGGCTCTGTCGCAGTACGGAATCTGCGGACTCACGATCAGTCCTCGGAAAGAGCCTGTGACGGGTAAAACGTTGGCGGTGACGCTGCGGTGGGTGGTCGTGCACCGCTACAAAATGCTGCCATGTGATCCCGCGATTAAGGAGGACCTGGAGACCATTCGGCCTATCTTGAACGGGGATTTGATCACTGCGTCGGTGTGCAGCTACATCCAGCAACAGCAGCAAAAACTGCGACAAAGTCCATAGGGTGAACAGCAAGTACCTAGGCTTAAGTATGGCGCGGTTATTATCTGCGTGTTCAACTTGTCTCCGGGATTGTCATGAGCCGTCAGCCCCTTCGCACTTCACGAGGCCATCGAATACATGTACATGTACAACTGCTCGTTGTTGGATATTATGCATAACAACGGAATGGTTCCTCTTTTTTTGTAGGAGGTTTTGTACAGGGCAATAAAACACACCATACAATGAACAGGGCAGTCAAAAGAACAACACTTTTCATCCCACCAGTGTTCAGGCGTCCAAGCTACTCAGATCCAGAACCACTTCCAGTAGCACCAAGAAGCAGAGGCCAGATCTTCACAGCTCTTCACAAGACCAAAGTTTCCCAAGGCTGAATGGGAAACGAGCTGCATGCTGTGGAATCCAAACAAACCCGACCAACGTGTCTAGACCCAGCTCAGCACTCTGCTCAAGAGAAGCATATAGTCGTTCGGGCCACGCTGTAAATGGCAATCGCACTTGTTCCACAGGGAAGAAGGACTTTTGAAGCTCTGCATTTCGACACCCAGCTTGGGCATGACATCGCGGAGCGCGAGAGGCGACAGCTTACACACAATGAGCGCTCGCTTAATACCATAATCAACAAATTCGCTCGGTTGGCAATCGACTAAGACTAAGTGTCATGACGAAGACAAATTCTGCCGTTATTTCAGTGACCGAAGTCGTGATTGTGGTGTAAGTATTGCAACGATCATCCGACCGAATCTAATAGCTTGGCGACCTTGTAGCCGCCTGCGAGTTGTCCATTTTCTTTTCAGGACCAGCTTGAAGCGCAAAGACCATATAATATATACTGTACGTAGCTGCAGTTGCTGCTGTCGCGACGTAACATCTGGCCGTTTGAACGACCGTTTACCACAAGTGAAGAAAACTATCATTTTGCGGAGACGTCCATTGCAAGACTCGTTTAGGTTGTCATCGCTGCAGCAATAGCACCATGCTCGGCATGGGAATTGGCTCCAGTTCCAATCTTTCGGATGCATAGTTTAGCATTCATGAGCTCCTTAAAGTACACTTTCGCGAGTGCTGGCAGAAGTTGACACTGTTATAATATCTTCACACGGGTAAGCAGTGAACTGCAACTGCACCTCAATCAATGAGCGACAAAAAGGTGGCATACCCCGCATGCCGGGGGTGCCTCCAAGGAAACATTCGGTGCATTTTTCAAAGCGAAAAGTAATCATCGACCGGATAAGAGGCGCCTGATCGATCGTCCAGAGTGCACTGCGCAGAGCCTAGCCGCCCCAGGCTGTGGACAACAAGGTGCAACCGAAGACAGCAACGGTCCGTTGCGGCTTTCGTTGCTATTGGTATACTTACCCATTCAAACATCCTACGACTTGCCAGTCGGGATTGCAGCCAGACGTGCCGAAGCCAGGTCGGTCCAATTCTGATAGGGAGGTTTCCATACAGTACTAGCTAGTACTGATGAACATTTTTGATTGTCATGAGTGCAGTGCACAGCAACGGCGTCCTACCAAAAAATAGCCAAAAGACGCTCCACGGAGAGGTGGACCCAATGCTGTAGCTGCGCAAGCTCAACTATTAATCCCTCACACAGCCAACCGCTAAGATAGAACGATTCGCAGCGCAAATCACTTCATCCGCACTCAACCAGAAAGTTGCGCGAGTCATGTAAACAAAGTTTGTTTACATGAACAGGTCCCACCCCACAGTTACAGCACTATCCATTTGCATAGAGAACAACGCGTGCGATATCGATCATGCCTCTACAGTACCGAAGAGGATTAGAATCGGCGACCATCGTTAATATCGCAACCCATGCCTTTCGCTCCGAGATGCAAGCAAAAGAATGCAAGATTTCCCCCCTGTCACGATGTCGCTCGTTTTCACATTCGTATTACGCTTTCCTATTTGTGACGAACCATGCACATTTTGTTTTGATGTGTGGAGGTGCCAGGCGAGAGAGCGAGTCCGACGGATGGCCGGTCATCCTCGGGACGCCGGGAAACCCTTGAGTTGTTTGGTTGCCTCAGGTCATACCAGTTTCCCTCAGTCCAATGGAATTGGACCAACTACAGTGCAATGCATTATATGAAGAGTGTTAAGTTGTAAGACGGATGAAGCTTGCGCAGTAATCGACACGTCGACTCACAAACGACACTTTACTCTTTGTATGTGGGGGGTCCCCCGATGATTTCTAAACGCAGTACCTGCAATATTTCGTGTGTGCGTCCTCTACTTAAGATAGCCGCACTAAACAGCCGATATCGACGCACCAATCTCTTCCTATCCGCGAGCGTCAGCGTCAGTGCAATTTGCAACTTTCCCGCTCGAGAGTACACTGATCAGTCTCCAACAAAGCCACCCCGCATACATCTCCGTCCAACCAACATGGTCTTCATTAACACTAGTCTCGGAATGGATTCATCGTTCACGTCTCGGAACTTCCTCAAAGGAGGCTCCATGACCCAAGCCACGAAGAAGCGACGTCGAGCTTCTCTAACGAACGAGGATATAATTGCCGTGCTCGAAGGAGTTTCCAGGCCACGAGGAAGGCCACGCATCGCCAACAAACCATCACTCTCCACAACCCACGAATTGCGGAAGCTGAGAGCGCAAGTAGCTACCATGGAAGACGAGCTGCACGAACTACAGTGCAAATGGACAAAGCAACTGCCGGACGAGCACATCTTGGCTACAGCTCAGCAAACTGCCCACAAGAAACGAGAAGTGGCCGTGACCGAAGCGGCACGTATTGAACTCCAGGAAATGCTTCTGCAGCAGCAACTCATGTTTGCTACGCTTCAGGCGGCTATCTTTCGTGCACCGCTTCACTCGAGTGGCCTGGACATTTTCAAGTCGCTACACTTCGACACTCGTCTCGGATGCGATCCCGAAGAGCGTAACAAAATGTTAACTGCACACAATGAACATTCCCTCGCGACGGTGCCGTCAATGATGACCCGGTTTACGCAAATAGCAGTCGACAAAGTGCTTGCGTTGCAAGACGAAGAAGTCTCTGGCAGCAAATTGATTCGCCCAGTCTCGCAGATTGACATCACTGGCTGCAAAAACTACACACTTGTGTCCAGTGTGTTCATGTCGGAGATCCCGCACACGTCGGTGGGGGATGTGTACGCGGCTGCGTTGGCGTATCACGACGCCATTCCCAGTATAATGAAACGCCACCTTGGTGTGGATGCGACGCGTACGAGGCTTAATGGCATCGATGCTTCAGCAGATTACTGGCGGTTGACTCTCGACGGAGTCGGGCTACCAGCGACTGTGAACCACCTCTTGTGCTCAGAGCTGACGCCATCGCACGGAATGATTCACATGGACGCAGTCACAGACGATCCGCTTTATCCGACCTCTCGAGCTAGCCCGTTAGAGTTTGGCATCTCCGGTCTCACAATGACACCGCGAAAAGAGCCTTTAACAGGAAGAACTGTGGCCGTGACACTCCGATGGGTGGTCTTGTACCGCTACAAGTTGCTGCCGGACGATCCAGCTCTCCGAAAGGACCTGGACATCAATCGTTCCATTCTGAATGGCGATCTCATTACGGCTTCGGTGTGCAGTTATATTCAAGAGCTTCAGCATCGACAGCGCTCTCGCAACTATTGTCCTGGCGAGATGAAGTGATACACCAAGTTCACTCCATCTTTTTGACTGACCCTTAAGGTCGATTTCCAAACAAAAGGCGCCACTGGGAAGCTCTATATCTTCCCGGTCAAGTAGGCTAATCCGTAAATTCAACAGCATAATCAGCAGAAAAATATACTTAAATGAAAAGCTGCCTCCACCTATGCCCCAAAACAAAGGGGCTATGCACCTGCCAGCTGTTCCCCATTGACCATTAGCGGTAAGTTACTGAATCTGTTTATATAATGGGACGTCAATGAATAACCTCTATGAATTGATTATTAGAGCTCTATCTCGTACTCCGTCAACTCGGCGCATTGTACACTGCGTTCCGGGCTGCTGCTGTTGTTCGTGGTCTCATTACCAAGATGCTGCAGTTCTTGGATCGATGGCGATGTCGTCGATTCCAGCGTTGGCTGCTCCTCCATGTACGCATCCTCTTGCTTCCTTATCTTGCGGTACACACCGAGTCACTCACTTTTGGTGATAGCCTGCAGGCCAGCCTTGATCTTAATGGCCAAGCCAGCCAGGGACGTCGCCGGGTCCATCGCGATCCGGTTCTTGAGCGCCTCCCTATATCATTTCGATTGGTTGAAGCTCAGGATGGTAGGGGGTGTGTACAGGAATTCGTGTCTGTACTGCTGGGCCTTAGAGACGGCCCTGTATGTCGTAGGTGGTTTTGTCTGTAGAACACTAGTTAGTATTGCACTTAACGAATAATTAAGCATTGGAGCACGTACCTGCTTGATGAGTCGCTCAGCTGCTTCTTTTTGTAGTTCTTCACGGACACTGTGACGTCTTGTCTGAGCGGCCACTGCACCATCTCAGCCTTGGACCTGGAGCTAGATGGCGCTCGGTCTTCGATGGCCTTGTGGTAGGCCGCACCGTCCATGTGGATGCGGCACGACCCGTACCGGTCCAATAGTTCCTTACCGAGGTCGTCGAACCAAGCCTCGAACAGCTCGCCCGTGAAGTTCCCGTGATAGTTGGAGTCGTCGCTGGCCTTCAGATGCGACGCACAGCTTTTCAGCGACCCTGGGACCCATTCTTCGTGCAGTCGGCCATTATTTACAAGCACGGCGCCTGCGCCGACGATGCAGAAGCGCTGCCCGCTCCGCTCGCTGTAACGAGGAAAGTTTTTAGCAACCCACGTTGCCCGCGCAACGTGGTTCACGTTATAGTAGCTTTTAGCTAAATATATCTTTACCCGTTTTGGATACGAACGTGCAGTGAGGTTGACTACCTACTTTTGTAGTTATGCAATCCTAAACGCAATATTTACCTTCGAGTCCGCTCTTGGGTCTCGTTTGTGGCAATGGATGTAGGAGACGTCCATCTTCTTAAGCTCGTCGCGCATGCTCCGCTCAGGAATGACTACACCTGTCAGCGTTTGTAGCTCATCGCAGATGATAGTCGAGGTCGTCGGTTTTCAAGATAAATTACGGTCATGCATTATTTCTATAATATAATCATGGCAATCTTTGACCTCCGACCTCGCTGGGCAGCCACGCTTCGCTGGAGGCACCGCGAACGCATCGTCGCCACACTTGTTCCACGCAGACACCACGCGCGTAACCAGGCTTTCTGACACCGTCAAACACTTGGCTACATGCTCGCCCATGACTTATCCCAAGGGTCCAGCTGTTGCTGAGCTTCTTCAAAAAAAAACTTTTCTGTGTGTAGGCACAATGAGCATCTTCTCCTGGGGTGTTTGGTGGACGATAGCTTGATGACGAATGAGGTCGAGCAGCTCGCGACAAGAAACAATGACGGTGGGGAGCCAACCATTATAATGCCGGTCTTGCGGTTCATGCCGGTTCATTTTTCGCGGTTCAACACTGGTTTGTGTGAAAGTGGTGTACCACTTCATCTCGTCAGGACGATAACTGGGCTGGTAGTAGTGATGTCAAAACTTATATGTTTCTTGCAAATTATATTATATTTGTCTGATTTTATGCGATACAGAAACTTGACTTGAACGACTTATTATGTTTTATGGGCTAAGCGTACAACGCTTACCTCGACTGGCACAATGTCGATACAGTTGTGAATTGCTGTAATAGCGCAGATTAAGGTCAGCAACAGCAATGAACCGGCAGTAATGGAATGCTTACCCGTTATGCGAATTAATGCGATCTGTTAGGATACTATTTGAACCACGCGAACGAACACAGCGCATGGTAAACTATAATTTCTTAAAAAGAAACGGTACCTAGCTGAAAAATCGCAACTCCGCAAATCCCAAAGCAACATATATTGCGTGAATTAAATCTGGTCTGTTGCTTAAATATTCTGAAATTGTTTTCAGCGCGTACTGCCATCCTAAATTATGTTGGCGCGGCGGATTCCTGTCAAATTTTGTGAGTTCATCAAAACCACGGGGTTTCTTTCAAAAAGCCAGTGAACACATGCGCAGTGCAATAACAAAAACTCGATATCTCGACCTAGGGGATTTTGTTTGAGGAGGCGACATTAAGGAGGCCATTTCCGAGAAGGTTTATTTCAAGAAAAGAACAGTTTGTTCAGGCTTTGTACAATCCTTGATAATATCCAAGGCAAATTTACACAAAAATACAGCGTATCCGTTGCATTTTGACCATAATCCATCAGACTGCTTGCATACAAAACACGAAGGTAAATAGAAAACCGTGTCCGTGCATTTCCGAAATGGCGCCCAAGACCAAACAACCTCTTCCAGTCTGGGGAAACTTGGTCGCCGGATTCCACCTCCATCCTTACGTCGTCAAGAGGCTGCAATAGGGGGCAGAATCTCGCACTACGTGCCCGTCTTTAAGGAAGTGGAAGGCCGCGCCGACGACCCGCGGCGTGAACAATCTCGCGTGAAGAAGTCTTGAGGGGCAATCGGACAGCTGAAGATTGCACTATGTATGGCGACAGAAACCTCGACGATGCATAAACGCCGACTGCGCTTTCGTCATGTGTTCGCAGACCAACGGAAGCGATAAGATTCTCGCCAAGACTACCGCGCGCCGTCATGCTGCTACTAAGATGAGGCATGCCGTCCGCGTGCCAGCCGGCATGATTTACGCTTTGAAGGAAGATGTACATCTTCGTGTTTTAGGCGGCTACATCGATGTCCGCGACGATAATGCCGCCAGGGTCGTGAAAATTCGCGTCTGCATCTTTTTCGGAAACCGTCGAATCCACCGATATCGATCTTACCCAGGCCTGAAGCGGAAGCCCCCCTGGTGAACAGTGTTCTCCCTAGGCATAAAACCTGTCAGTTTATGTATCTGGAATCCAAATAGATAGAATCACAGAATACAGATTCTAGATTCCAACGAAATTCGTATGCACCACCACTACAGCACCAATAACCCTAGCTTGTGCAGATAACAAACAAAAAACGCGTCGGCGCACGGACAACAAGGTGGGTGAGTACAAATGTAATGTGGGCAACCGATCTACACGGAGAGTAGTTCATTCAGGTTGCACGTGTTTCGCGGGAATAATGCGGTAGTACAAACTAGCTAACTATATTATCTAGTTAAATGCAAGGTAGGCCTAAGAACGTTTCCTTAAATGAATAATGTATTAGACAGTGGCAATAGAGGGGTCGGTAAAACCGAATCGGCCTGCAAAGGCTGATGCCCTGAGCCACTCTCGGAGAATGGTAGAAAGCGAAACAGCTCACGGCATCCGCTGGCAGCGAGACCGAAGGAATAAGGGGGAAAGAATCGTGTCTCTTGGTGTTGAAGGCTCCCTTTTAGGTAAAACGTGAGTGCTGCTGGACGCCTGGTGAAGTGAGTCCGATACTGTTTAGGCGAGGGTGTTTCTAATCTGAGAGAACGTTTTTAATCTGGCGAGGATACGGCGTATATCGCCTTTAGTAGAATGATTAAATCTCGTCCTCTGTATTGTGTCCTCGATTCTTATCATACAAACGAGGTCTTAGCCCTATCTTCTATCTCGACAATACATCTATTCACTGCAACGGACACGCTGCATTTTTGTATCTATTTTGTAAGATATTCTTGGGTAGTTTCCAGCTGATCTGGATACTGTACAAAGTCTGAACAAACTGTCCTTTCCTATGAAGTCCTCCTTAATCTTGCCCTTTTGCGGATGTTGACCCTGTCGGCGTGGAGAAGACTCGTGCAATCCTCCCGTTTGGTGCTAATCTATCAGTTGGGTTGAGCTGTATAATCGATTGTTGCACACCATTTCAATGTGAAGTGGCAAAAACGTTCAAAAAAGTAAAAAAGTAAAAGCAAAACGACATGAAATGAGGTGTGCCAGATGTTTATATTTATATCGCCTACTGAACCGATAGGCATGTCCTCATGACTCATACTGCTTCTGGATCACAGCCTCATGAAACTTCACCATGTACAGAGTACGTTGTAACACAACTCAGGGGGTAAATGGCTTTTCGGACAGTAGATCCACTGCCATCAATAAGTATGCATCACGTACTTCTCAAGATTTAATCTCCTGTCCAAGTCAGTTGGCTTCATTAAATCCACTTTAGGAACTTTTGACGTATTGATTTCATTTTCGCCACGTTAAACTTTTACATGGGTTGAAGGTATCACTCAACCACTCAAGAATAAATCGTTTGCTTCTCCATGGTACCTCATTTCGCATGTAGATAGTTGCATCCAATGTTTCCGACGAAGGTACATCGCTAATAACGCATATCCACTAGTGAAAATTACAAGACGGACGTGCGCCATGTATTCCGCATCATAGACAGAGCAACCATATTTCGAATCGGTAGTTTTTCTCCACCCAAATGCTATTCGTAGTATGCTTGAAATGGTGGCGATGCCTGCCCCCAAGACGTGTGTCTTACCCACTGAGCGCGGTTTGACGTGCGTAATGGCAATAAGCCGGATCTGCCCGCACCATGGTTGGTAGCAATGCTAACCGGATCGACGCGAGTGCAGCATCTGCAAGTCGACGATCGTGCAATCCAAGAGGACGGGGTACAACAATCTAATTCGACACGAACAAGTCCACGACGGCTACTTACTGCAGGCCCGCAACAACTAAGGGTAAGTTGAAGCCGACCCTCGAACTCTACATGGAGAAGGAGGCGTTCGGACACGCTAGTGTGGCTGGCCCTCGTCATGCTGTCCAACCTCCCGCTCCGCATCGTGGAGGACCCCGTCTTTCAGCGCAAGGTCAAAGCCAACAAAATCTCGTCCCCACCCAGTGCCATTGCATACTTCATACTGCTGAATGCGAACGTAAATCCGTTGGAAAGGCGATTCGGAGAATAAGTTTGCCATCGTGTTCACCGAAGTCGCTGAGCTCTGCTTTTGCATGTTCGACAGCTACTGTGGACGCTGGTTGGTTCCTGAGCTTCACCCAGTTCCACAACCCAGGAAGCATGAAGGGCGAAGAGCACCTTGTGTGCCTGGACACCATCCTGGATCAGTTTATTTTCGACGCTACGGACCTGGCGTGCCTCGCTAGCGACAACATGACACAAATCGGTGCATCTCGAAGCGTAGGATCGTCCCGTTCGTCGGCTATGCTACGCATTGCCTCAACATGGCCGTCAAGGTTCATTAAGGGCAAAGGCTGTGAAGCCGACACGAAGGGCCTCTCGTCACTCATGTGAAACTTCGCACGGTACCTCGATGGGCATAGTTCGACGAGGCCGGTTATCCGTATAGGTCAGTCCTCTGCATGAGCTCCGTTGGACTGGCGCCTTCGACCTAATCGATCGATACACCAAGACTCGCCCTTATATGTCCATGTTTGAATCTGACGTTGGCATCGACGTCAGACACGATTGCAACCCCGAAAGTCTACAATTCGAGTTTCAATACAAGAAGACAAGAGCGTGCAAGAGCTGATCCCCTCCGCCCCGGTGCCCGCCCCCTTATCGGACCTGAACCAGGAGCTCAATGTCTCCGCTACGCAACGAAGCAACTCCAGTCCCCCCCCCTTTCGTCACAGTGGCGTATGTTCGACATGAAGTTTCATGAGTAGGGTTGCATTAACGAGCAGCACCTGGGGACAGTTGCGAACTTATTCAAGTCGGAGGTGGTTGAGTACGTGCTCGCTAAGCCGAAAATAGGATGCCACTCACGAGGGCTGATAATGCTTCTGCTGTCCACCTCCTTCGAGAGCCGCTGGGCGCTGGTACAATGATTCCCCAGCGCGACGTCGAAGCAACAAAATAACGGTAAACGGTAGTCAAGCTAATTCGCGAGCTTAACCGCAAGGGAAACCAAAGTTGGCGGCGATTGCGCTTACATCGATACGGCGTGGATCCCGCCAATTCAGTCGTCTAACAAGGTGTCCCGCAGGTAATGATCAGCACGTCGTACTTGCGCCGGAGTTTTCACGTGGAGACCAAGTGCGCGCTACTCATGCAGCGTCTGAATTGGGGGATTTCTCCATACACGACATCTCATGAGCCATCACAGAGGACAGAAGCAGTGGCAAACTCGAGGACGATAGCGACGATAGACTTGACGTGTAGACTGACAACACATTCGAGTGTGCGCGTACACCTCCGGCTTGTGCATATTGCCTGCAAAGATTGTTTCAATGCATTGCAATGATTGGAAAATTTATTTTTGCGTGCTCAACGAGAGCAATCCAATCTTTAATCTAGATTTTTACATTCAAAAAACGTTTTGCAATGGCATGTTTATTTCAATTTGTCGTACTGTTTTACCTGCAGCTAAAAACCGTTCTCAGACATGTTTTCAGAAACAAAGGTAAAATCTTCTAAAAATCTGAACGGGCCTGGAAAGCACACATCCACAACAATCTACAATGCTTTTGCTCTCGCTAGGAACAGTGGCACATTCATCACAACTACTGGTCAATCTGCCTGAGGGGGATGAAGCCTGCTACTTTGTGTCTACACTTTTGCCCGACCAAGATGGTGCTACTCAACTCCAATTCGGATTATTTAAAACAGTGAAAGCGGAAACTTCGACAAGCAAAAATTATATTACGATCGAAAAGCAGAATGGCGAAAACTAAGAGGTCAGTTGGGCCCACGAAACTACTCGAGCTTAGGTGCCGTACTGCATGTCTTCCGTGCGTTCAGCAGCGGCAACAGCATGCTAACAATGTAGCACCATCTTGTTCACAAGCCGCAACTCGATGCAGCTGATCAAACGCTTCAACGCGCGCTCTTAAATCGCCATTCGTGCTGCCGCGATCGCCCGGCGAGGCCGAACAGCAATTAGCTCCTCGCGAGACAAGTCGAGTTAACCTTAATCTTGGCCTTGAGAACGCTGAAATAACCATTAGCATGAGATCCGCAGCCTGCCAGTCATCCATGCGTGCACAACAAAAATAATAATTGCGGCTTACCTTCGAGGCCTTGCCCTTCTCGTAGATTTCGTCAATGAAATCCGCATTGACATCCATCCGGATGCTGCCCCGTTCCAGGCGATAATGCACCAGCCCCACCTTCGTCGAAACGGGAAATTGCACCTACAAATTGGCACCTTTGGTTGGGGGTAACACGACCGTCGCTATCTCGCCGCGTTTATCACGCCCTTGATTGCGCTTACAGTTCACGTTTAAATTGGTTTTCGTCCCAGTATACGATGAAGTGTCTCTCATCTATGTGCTTCCGCAGTTCTTTGGCAAATGTCATCCGCTTTGCCTTGTTGACCACATTGTTGCATGTCATAGGCTCTACGTGAGCCTACACAAGTAAGACCAAATTCACATGTACAGTAGTTTGCATGTCGTACACCATTACATAGCAGATCTACGCGGACCTAGACCATTAAGACCAAATTCACCTGTATAGTTAGTTCGCATGTCTTACACTATTACATGACACATAAACATACCTGTTGCGTGGTGTAAAGCATACCAATCAGCTTGTTGCTGATAGTTGTCGTGCTCAGATCCACGTCGAAGGCGAACCGATTCATGTCCCTCATTGCGTTGAGGGCACACGTAGAGTTATCGTTCCGGTACTCCTCGAGAGCAGCTCATTTCCAGAATCCATTTGACGCAGGAACTTCGCTCTCCTCCACGTGGACGCAGCTCTACTCGCCGAGAGTCGACATTCTCGCGGGTCGAGGTCGGGGGGATCCCATTGTGGGCGGCAACGGGCATCCGTCGTCGCCACTGCGCTAGGAGTCGAGCAGGCGGCTCGGGCGGCGACTGGGTGCGGGGATCTTTGCATCGTGCGGCGGGGGAGGAGGGGTCGCTTGCGCTGTGCGTTCGAAAGAAGGTTGTTGAGAAGCGAGAGGGACCAGCATTGTCGGGGGATCTCCCGCCCATAGCTAGCTGAAAGCGCGCGGCGACGTTTTCGCGCGCGCGACAACGTTCTCGCCCAACCTAAACTGGTCTCGTTTCGCGCTCGCTCCTCACCCACCTCATACTACGATTAATTCACTTTGGACGTCAGGGAGACGTTTACATAACAATATCGTGAAATGGCAGATATTCTAATGTAATGGTTAGGTTGATTTCCGAAATATTGTAGGCTTCACCACATTGAAGTTGGATAGCACCATCTTGGTCGGGCGAAGGTGTCATGAGCAGCGGAGAGGAGGACGACATGGGAGAATAGTCAATGAACGCTCTGATACAGCTGCCATCTGGCGACAAATAGCAACGTAACCACAACAATGCTGGGAGGGCGAGCTTTGACGATGGCGTGGATGGATCGTCAGACATCCCGGCTAGCATGTACGCCCTGGTTGACCTTATTATACACAGCCCATGTGATAGCGATGATGCCTGCAATGCCTCTTCACGAACTATCAATGACCTCTTCCATCCCCTCAAATTAAATATCGCTGTTGCACCGACAGAAAGTGGCGCACCCGCTATGCACGTCGAGCCTAGCGCGGGTACGTTTAACCTTTTAGGGAAGACCGACAAAAATCCAGATTACGGAAGAGGGTACGATAATGAGATGAAAAGCCCCCCCCCCTTCGCAGCTCATGCCTCGCCTGCGGAAAAACAGGAACGACGCAAACCGGTGGAATTCTCGAAAACGCGACCAACTTGTATCACTACCGACAATTTGAGTCGCCTTTCTTAAGAGTTTTAAGATGCGTCCTGACCTGGCGAGCCCCTTGAGTCTTCAATACCGACTTGATGCAGAACCGAAAAACCTGGTTACTCAACATCCACTGGTCCGAGTGTAGATTCTGGATACTCTGCGACTGACTTCAGAGCCTCCTCGGCGCATGATGTGGCAACGGTGAATGTTGTACCCAATCTGCTGGCGCATTATGCAAGGATCGCGATGATGGCTCGCTAGAGGCGGGTGGCCAAAAGAACTTGAAGCATCTGACCAAGAGTATCAATGATAAGTTTACGGACGCCGGATCAAATGATCCTTGCAAGTGCAGACTCGATTGCTTTTATATAAAGACTACCTCAACTCAGCATCTGCCCATTATTGCTCAGACAACGACAGAAAAGCCCAGTAACTAAAATAATCCGCGCGACCGCAGCACACCACGAGTGACCTATCCAGGAAGCTACTCTAGTTCAGTACACTATAAACCAATTTTATCTAATCGCATGAGTTGACACATCGAATATTAATCAATTAAATCACAAAGATAATGACTGGTTTGGCGGCATTCGACGAGATTTTGGCGCAAATCTAGATCCTTAAGAGTCCAAGCCACTCACTTTTCAAAGCGATCTTCGATGTCCGCCACTCCAAGATGATTCAAGCAACGCACATATCTCACCGAAGCGACACGATCTTCGATTCATGCTGACGTCAGTGCCAATGAAGTCTCCACCGCCTTTGGCTACCCATCCCATACTGTGCAAGACTGGATAGCCCAAAAAGACGTCATCTTCGACTTCAAGGGGACACATGCAAGCAAGTCGAGCAACGGACAGGACGAAAGGAGGTCATCCTGTTCGTCTACTGACTTATTACTTTATAAGGGACATGCATCGGGACGGAGAAGTACGTATTCGTTTGTCCCGACTAATCTTTGCTATAACTTGTATGTACTATCATAATGTTAGAGTGCATAAAATCGACCCCAGACGCTAGTTTAATAGTTACGTGTCTTGCAAGAAAGTTTGGTCCCAGCTGACAATGCTATTGTGCGTATAATCCAGTGATTCTCGAAATGAAGCGTCAAACCTAAACTTGTTGTATTATTTGGTGCTATATTATTCTTTTTAGATTAACACAGGCGCGGATTTACTGTTCAAGATGCTCAGCACAGGGATCGGAAATTCAGTTGGGTATTATATTGACTAGCTGGTGCTACCGATAATAATCACTGCAGTAGGAGAACTATCAATAATACTTACTGCAATTACTGCCTACGCATCATCGGAGTCAGAGTCGGCACCATAGCAGTCACTTATGTCAGCGCCGACAAGGGACGCTTTGCTCCACATTGTGCTGTTTGCATGCAGAAAGGTGATGAGCCCAAAGTGTGCTGGGGAAGGCGTGATCGCGACGGGGTGAGGATGAGTTTGTACTGAGAGAATAAGCGCTCACACCTCATGCTGGTGGTGGCGGTGGTAGTGGTGGTGAGGGGGGGGGGTGAAGGGGGGGGGGTGAAGGGGGGGGGTGAAGGGGGGGGGTGAAGGGGGGGGGTGAAGGGGGGGGGTGAAGGGGGGGGGTGAAGGGGGGGGGTGAAGGGGGGGGTGAAGACGCTTGAGGAATGTGGTGTTCTAGTACACCGAGCGACTTTCGAATCTCTTTTTCTTGTCATCGCGAAGAATTTCCTGACAAAGTCGCCGTGCCCAGATTGTCTCTTCCTACTTGTCAGTTGATGCTCAGGCTCCGCTTCAACGCGAAAGCCGCTCACCGCCTTCGCTTCGGCTGCATTTAAGGGGACGTCATTAAGTACCTTCGCCACGGCGGCCTCAAGGTCCGGCAAGTGTACAACGCTGGCGGCGGGCTTCAGATACTTGGCTGTAGATGGGTACTTTTCAATCACCGAATCAAAGTGCACCCAAACATCGGCTAGCGTCCGGCGTTCAGCATGCAGCGCTACCGTAACACTGTGCAGCACTTTTTTTTTTCATGTCACCAAACAGCTTCTCAATCTTGCGATGACGAGCCACACGAGGCACGAGATCCTCAACACCAGGGACCTTCTTCGCAGCGTCGCGGATTCGCATATAACGCTCCAACATGTCGTAAACTGACGACCATCGCGTTACTTTCATTCGCACGGGTCAGAGGCTGGTATACTTAGCCAAGTCAGTACTATTGGCGTAATGCCGCAGTTGAACCGTCGGGTTGTTGACTTCTTCGAGCAGTGGCTGATGATTGGTCAAAATGCGTTAAACCGCCAAGTTGAACGTATGGCTTGCACAGCCAATCAGCGGCACTTCCATCTTAGTGGCGATCAGTCGATGGGTAGCACAGTTGTTCCGCACTAGGAACTTGACCATCGACGTCTCCTTGTCGTACAGACTCAGTACGCTTCTGATAGAATCGATGTGGTCGTCAGCAGTGAGACCATCGGTCAGCGAACAGATGGACAGCAAAGCTAGTTGCACCTCTTCACCGCTCTCGTACCCGGTATACAGACCCAGAGAGTGCAGCGATCTACTCGACCGTCCATCGAAGAGAAGCCCAAACCGCTCGCCCATATCGCGTCCTAGACGCTCGCTAAGTCCCTTTTGTCACCGACTTCATGAACTTGAGTAGCGTCTTGGACGAGACGGGGTGATTTGGAGGGTCAGCGGGTCGTCCCCTTCGGCGAGAGCATCGTTCCGCATGACCACCCAGCGCATCCACAGGTAGAGTTGCCGCATTCGCGCGTCCAGAAGCCCGTAGTGCTCTAGTGAGCCGGGCGTCCGAGCTCGGCAGTCGTCGTAGGTGACCTCGAAGTCAGGATGCCTGTCGTGAAGGTGCCCGAGGAGGTTTGAGTAGCCGGTGACCGCAGCCTGCCGGCGCTCGACAGAGCAAATCTTGTACTCGAACTTGTCATCCCAAGGGATCCGTAGAAGAAAGAGGTAATGCTGTGGCTGCTAGAGCGCATGTCGGTTGGTAGAAGAGGGTGAGGATGAGGAGGGGAAGAGGGGGGGGAGGGGCTAGCTTGCGAAGGGTGTTGGAAACTCAAAATGAAGTCCCTGCAAAGTGCTAGGTTGACGACAGCCACCAATTTGATGTGGAGCATGCCGCGTGAAATGCGGCTCGGTGGCGCTGCAGTGGTACTAAAAACATCACAGCGACGAGCAATCGTCTTCGCTGAAATGGCCAATATCGTTATTATTGTGAAGTACGAGTATTTTATTAACACTTCGACTTCGACACCGTCAATGATTATATTGTATCCAGTAAACTACTGTTGGAATATATTATTTTATTCTATCTCTGGCTCAGCACACGAAAGAGACGGCTACTGACCCGGAAGATACCTGAGAAAGTTTGCGGTTGAGTCTTGAAGAAAGCACGAAGGTCGATTTACCGCATCAACGATGTAAACGTCGACGAAAGCCGTCTACTTCGACACTCCACAGAAGCATATTTTGGCGGAAATAGGTCGCAAGGGATCTGCCAAGGTTAAGTACACTGATAAGCCCTCAGCAAGATTGACCGCTGTACTGACAATACGGGCTGATGGTACGTGTCGAGTGTGATACGTTTTATAGTAACGTTAGAGGGGGGTTACCCCATTTCGGTTTGTTTGTATCATGAAAGGAAAATCCAGGGGCTCCACCGAGACAAACAATCTACTGACGCCCTTAAGGGCGATGTCCATGTGTACTGCGACCAGGAACAAGGCTGGAAGGACAGTAGGGCATGGAAAATCTACTCCAAGGAGCTGACAAAGTATATAATAGACTGTCCCTCCGTCCTTCTTGCCGACAATTTTGACTGCATGTATCCGCAGAAGGCCAGACGGTAATTACTAGTGTGTCTATGGCCGCCGTGTGTCCGCTGCCAGCGAACTGCACGGCAGTTTGTCAGTCCCTCGACGTCGGAGCCATGTGGGCGCTAAAGGACACTGAGGACGTTATGAGTATCTGACTTTCGTAACGGCTATGTAACAGCTAGTAAAAAGCGACTCGTTTCAATCAAGCACACTATTCGAGTTTGGGTAATGGTGGAGTCTGTGTGCGTGGCTCGCAGATTTGAAAATGCCATCCCGAGATACTCCGTAGTTGAACTCAAACTTCAATAAAACGCTTTGCTTCTGTGTAATACTAGATATTTCTATTACGTCAAATTAATCAAACTCATTGCATTTATGGCTCAACAGTGAATCAGAATGGCCTAGTTTGAGCAGTGGCTTCCGTCCTTTTTCGTTGTCCTGAAACTGCGAGGCTTTTATCGTCGTTGTCTGTACACCAAGCTCATGTACTTTTAAGCGACATATGCTCAACATCTGTCGTTCAAAGTACGTGTAGGAGCGGTCTGGAGTTAAAATACGGCGATCTCGGGTTGAAGCCAACGAGGAGCATTCCTGTTTACGCATTCGTTGGCGAATACACCTGAATCTTAATGATCCACGATTTCAAGAAGGATACGTCAGAATGAGGACGCATCGGGAGTGTATATAGAAACACCGCCCGTAAAATTGCTTACATGGATGCGGTGAGCTATGGTGGAATTGCAAGATTCGCAAACCATTTGTGTGCACCCAACTGCAATTTTGTGGCGATGAGGAACCGTCGGTATGTAGGCGATGCAATGGTAGTTATTGCCGATATATGTGCGGGAGACGAGATAACAGTCACTACGGCAATAATTCCTGGTTTGACTGTAACTGCAATAGCCCGGGCTGCGTTTTAAAAAGCCCGAGGAAATACGAGATATTTGGCGTTGAAATCGCGCTTGCATATATATCTTGCTCGTGAAGTATCGGCGAGTATATATAGCAACAAGACCTTAGCACCGATTTCCAGTGGTGCAGCAGTACTGAATGGTACTTCTAGTATGTATCCGGCAATATACAGTGGTCATTTAGTGTTGTCGTGGAAGGCAAATAAAAAAAAAAAAAAAAAAAAACGTCAGCATACTTACCTGTACTGACCACGTGGCAGCTCCTAACACTTGGAAAGCTTATATGTTTTTTTAGCTGACTTATGTTTGGAAGTCAGCGGGTACGGACGCGACGCCATGGAAAAACAGCAACGCATCATGTAGATCTACGCGTTACTGCATTTTTTTCTTGTCAACTGCTCGAATCCTGTCATATTGATAACGTGGAACGTCTGAAAACGGTTTCTTCCACCACCAGAGCCTATCTACCCAATATAGATCGTCCGATAGCTTGTACGTTGGTCCGGTGCCACTTGTTCGTCGAGATACGGTCGTCTAGCTTCTTGTTTCGTTACAGGCCACAAAACAGAGGCGTCATATTGAAGAAAGGAGGTGCAGACGACATTTTGTTTGTTAGAGGCGTGGTCACGTTTGCAGGTTTAGGCTTACATCACAGAAACCGTATAAAATACCTTCAAACACCATCCTGGCATAGCTAACCCCTTTGCGCAGTGATCAAATTTGTCTGCTCGGTGCGGTATTTTGCTTGAATATAGATACGTTCAGCAGGAAATGAAAGGGCCCTCACAATATATCCCTGTAAATGAGGAAGTGGGTGGATTGGCACCTTGCAGAAGGACCTTTGTCTTCATTTCCCGAGAACGCCTGACCAACTGATCTGTGGTTTTAATGGTCATGCTAAATACATTGTCTTGGTCACTCTTTTGTGCAGCAGACCAGCGATTGCAGCAGCGATGAAACCACCTTCAACTTCGCACGTAGGTGCAGTCGCGTTTGTGAAAACGATTGATTTGCTCTGCAGGATTGTTCGTAGTTGCAAATGCGCTCAGTCTGTAAAATTGCCAGAACAAATTTTCACTCCCCCCACCTTTGAAGTATTCCGCAAAGATATCCGTTGTGTGTTTTCACTTTTCCAGCGTATACCGCATGCGACAAGTCCGCTGGACTTTCGACAAAATTAATGTTGTAACCCCCTTACGTATTTGATTCGCCGTACCATGCGGTCGTCCAGTACCTTGCGTCTTTCGTTTATGTTTTGATCACGTGGAAAAAATCACATGATGTAGTTATACTGGTGCCGCGACCAATGGCCGCCTCGTTGCCGATGGGCTACTAGGTGATGGGAGGCGAAGATGACGCTTAGCCGCGTTGTAGTAAGCGTCACCTGCGCCTCCCATTACCTAGCAGCCCATCAGCAGTTCTGTGAAACAGCTTCGAACACGTGCGCAAAGCGCTAGAGTCTTTGTGTAAACATATCTTCACAAGCTGGGATAGCACCACCATTGCTGGCAAAATCGAATCGTTGCTGCCAGTCTGGACGATTCAGCTTAACCTCCGTTCACCGTACCCATTTGACACTTATTTTCTGGCAGGTGCATGCATGTATATCGTGTATACGTGCTTGGCTGTGTTCATATATGTTACTTTGTATGTTGAAAAGTACATAAGGATGAAATTTTCGTATTTTAAACTCGTTTAGTATGGAGGTGTGCAAGCTCTATTTGCAATGAAGTAGAACATGCTTCGTTCTACTTCATTGCAAATAGAGCTTGCACACCTCCATACTAAACGAGTTTAAAATACGAAAAATTATGGAAATCGCTTCAAATAACCTTTGCACAAGACGTAGAAATCGAAACGAAACGGATTATCTTGACATGCAACCCTGACACAATCTGACTTTGCCCCGCACGGCAACCGCTCTCTCGATGCGCTGCCCCTTTGGACGTGACTAGATTCGCGGAAGTGGCAATTGACAAGGGGCCTCGCGCATAGGAATGCAGAGGACGCTGACAAGCCCACGACGTCGCTGTTTTGAATTGACATCGCGGGCTGCGAAACCAGCTCTCGTATCATCCCGGAGATCCTTGCGACGTTGGAAGAAGTAGCAGGCTATTTTGAGGCCATCTGACTTGATCAATCGTTTTTTTATTAGCACAGATTCGACCCCCTACCCTCGGTGCATATTGGCGCTTGACTCTCACAGGAAACGGGCTCCCCCATACTGCCAATCAAGTCGTATGCTCATCGCCCACACCGTTGCATGATCTGTTCGACAATATCGACGGCATCACGGATGATGACACTCAGGGAGAAGCTGAACGGTACTTCTTCTGTGTGCGAGCACTTCAAAAGTAGCAAAAGCCAACTCTTCGAAACGAAACGCTTATTAAATGTATGTGTTTGCGTAAATTGCCACTCTCTGTTCGGGTTCCCCAAATTATTTTCCCAACCTGTCATGTCGATAGTCAACAAATTGGAAGGAAATGTCAATACGGCACGAGCCACGAGCTCCTAGCCAGTAATGCTCCTAGCCAGTAAAAAGCTGCCCATTTCTAGCCAAGCGATGCCAACGAGGCGACAACGCGGGCTCAACTGGTGGCCGTTTCGATGGTTGGTAATGCAGATCCTAGCCATATTTCATTTATTTTAGCAGAATCGCAGGGGTTTTCGCAAAATGCGGAGCGATTCAAACTTCATTCGCATGTGCAACCTTTTGTTGCAAAAGGTGGAGTAACTACAACTACATTCGCATTGAAGCATGCCAATCAAGGACGAGCGAGACCGGTACATATATATAGACGAGTTATCTGCGCACATCCATGGGCTCATTATTCTAGTTATCTCTTTCCAAGCAGCACCTCCAAATCGTTCAGCCTCCGGGAAAAAAAGCGACAACCGCTTCCATCTCCATCTCCATCGCAATCAATTCCAATCCTAACTGTTCAGAAAGGCTTATGCTTCGCGACTCAGTCGCCTGCGCATATGCTGTGAAGGCGTATGCAGGAAGTCATGATATCACCGTTAAGTTGCGACGGGAAAACCGTGGTGGCGCGATGTTGAAGTACTATTGTACCGGAAGCGCTGAGTGCCGATTCGAGATAATTGCGTTGCGAACTCAGAAACAGTCTCAGCTCGGTTATGCCATTAGAAAATGTAAGCTTACTCATAACAAATGTGCCGGCTAATCCATACTCACTGCTTCATAGATTCGTCATAGCGATCTCGTCCGGGCAGTCGTAGCAAGTGACCCAAACGTATACGGAAACGCTTTCGTTGAATCTGTACAGAAGCTTGGAGCTAGTATTTCAAATGGTGAAGCGTATCGCGGCCGCAACCTTATACTTGAAGACCTTTACGGTTCTCTGCAAGATGGATTTCGCAAGTTGCAGTTACTAGTGGATGTGTAGTCGGCAAGAGTCCGACCAGTGTGGCGGATTGCGTGTTCAATGACGCTGGCGAGTTTGTTAGAGGGTGTTCATTTCACACCCGTACGCAGCGAAGTACAATTCCTACGGTCAGAAGTTTGCAGGTGTCGATGGTGCATTCCTCCGTCACGGCAATACCGAAACATACACATAGTCCTGGTTGGTCAAGACGGAAACCGCAACAACATTATTTTGGCTATTGCAATCTGCGCGTCCGAAAGTGCTGAGCACTGCGAATGGTTATTTCGCTGCTGCATACAAGCGGGCTTGGGTCTAAATTCAGTGGGCTTGTTCTCGGACCGTGGCTTCGTATCATGGCGGCTTTCAAACAGTTCGGCATCACAACGATGCGGTACTGCACGCGCCATAATTTACGGAACATCCAGCACGCCTTTAAAGGAAAGTATCTACCCGACATGACGTAATTTGTACAAGATACAATTTGCTTGGTACCAGGACGCTTAAAAGGGTCACCGGGCTACACTTGCAATGACCCACCCTGATTTTGCGAAGTGGATAGAGAACATTGAACCGCAGCATTGGGCTTTGTACACGACGTTGAGGTCATAACATATGAGTCAGATTGCATATTAATTAAAGAGTAAAAAACCTGTACCGGCACGTTAGCCAGATTTGACATACCGGATTATGTCTCGGGTCAACTACGTCTTGCATGTGACGTGGTTGACATTGCAGAAAGACTCGTCCAGGTATACTCTGGTCGTTTCAGTCCTGAATAGAGCTTCCCGACGCGGCTCTGAAGTAGAAGCCGGTTGGTCACTTTCTTTTCCAGATATTTGACTCTGAAAGCGAGGTTTCCGGCACTTTCCATGTAAATATGACGCTTTTAACCCTTGACATGACGATAGTTGAGTGCCTTCATTAAATCAGCCATTGTGCGCCGTGGAATCTCGCGGCTGTGGATAGTTTGAACATGGTTTGCAATTGGTTGGGCTGTGATGGAACCGCTTGCTTGTTTTGGCTGGTAACGTAGTCCTTAATAGTGGGGGCAATTCTTCAGTCGAAAATCACCCCTTTCCTTCCTCTAGAACTCTTGGCTTCATTATTCTGATTATATATAAATTTATAAAGTAAACAGATATGTTGCTGCTAAAATACACATCAAGGTCACGAACCTCAAAGAAGTTGGCCGGGTCTTCCTGTAGTTTCCCCAAACATGCGCGCCACCGTTGCAGTCGTAATGCCAATACGGTTATAAACTAATTTTCTTGTTCGGCTGCCCTGGGAGTTGTCTTGAGGTTTCTCCAACTTGAAAAACTGGTAGCATTTTACTACAATCCTCTTCTCTTGCATGGTGAGTTCATAGCGGGGTTCCTCCTGTCCATGCTGCCCAGAAGTGCACCAGCCGTGAAATTTATATATGTGGTAGCCAAGATGCTAAGCTCTTTAACGAATATATTAGAACTATAAGAAACACGACGTTAGATCACCAATAGATTTTTAGTGGGGTATTATAATTCCTTGTATGGCATCAATTCTTGCCGGTACAATATAGTGTGAGTATCGGACGCAAGCTACGACAACACGGAGACGACATTATTCAGGGCCGATTTTCATGATGACAGCAAAGCAACCAAAGCTTGCGTGCGTAATTTTCTGTGCAGGGCTCGGATCAACTCGAGATGAAATGGTGAGTTGGTACGAACCAGACGGGGTAGGACTTTACAAGTGCTTTAAGGTGCTATTTAAAAATAGGAAAATCTCAAAGGGGGCTCATTTTTGAGAACATTTATCACTCAAAACCGAAACCTCCGAACTCTCCACCATCAGATCAAGATGGCCGACGGAGAAGACAACACAGGAGATGCAGAGTTAGACGGTATACGTCAGTTAAGGTGGATTGTTGGAAAGGACGCCTTGCCGCAGTTTAGGCTTAAGCATTAGCGCTTGGTAATTGTTGTTAGTAACATGGCGGTACGTTTAAGGCCAACCACTGTTCTAGCGTGGTGTCTTGTGCCTGGTTCGTAAAATAGGCTGAGTCAAAGAAGCAAAATCAACAGAAACCATTGACACGTGGCAACGCTGAAAATTTGATTTCAACCACATTAACGGGTATATATTTATGGCTGTAAACTTTTCAGTATTTAGCTGGTCACTCCAGCACCATACACACTGAGCTTAGCCACTTTTTCTGTGTCAGCTAATCACATACAAAATAATGTTTCGGGCCAGTCACTTTTTATTATTGTAGGAAAGGTATATTCGGTACGGAAACCCAAGTCCCATTAAAAGAATATCCCAGTTGCCGTCAATGAAAATATATCACGATCCATTTTGAATATTCATCCAATCGCGGTTCATTCAGAGTTAGGCACATGCTATTCCAGCATATATTTGGTATCGTCCGGTAATTCCCACCATCTGAAAATAGTTCATCATAATGGGGTGTGTTCCTGATGGATGGCCCATGACCAGTAGGTGTGGCTACACAATATGGGACGCCCACACACTAGGTACGAATCGTATCTAGGAGAAAAGACACACCACTAAGTACGTATCACACTTAGACGACTGACACAGTTAGGTACGAATCGTACCTAGGTGAAATACACATTTAGGTACGAATCGCACTTAGTAAGGAGACATGGCTTGAGAATCACCCATTGAAAAACCGGTCTTAGGGGATGCATTAATTAAGCAGTTTACAGTAAGTAGGAACATAGGAGCATGTTAATAAAGACTCAGTTAAAATCCAAACTAGAAGTCCGCAAGTCGTGGGGAAAAAACCCTATCACACGGACTATCGGAAGCCAGGCTTTCCACGTGGTACAAGAAGACAGAGACGCAGCGCGTCTGTCTCGATTAGAAGCTACGCTTCCTCAGGACAGGGTGCGTGTGGCCTCCGTCACACCTGGTAGCATTTGTAGTCAATCCCGCACCCGTCGCGGATTGCTATAGCAATTAAGTTCTCTTTGAGTATGGAAGATCCAGGGAGTCGAATGCCGTCTCGCCAGACTTTCCTCAACTCTCGGATGTCCACTGGGCCACCTTAGAGAAGATGGTTAGCCTTCTAGGCGAGCAGGCTTCCGCTGGATTCCCCTCACTCTCTGCGGAAGAGCAGGGAGCCCCCGTTGAGCGTTTTGACCAATACGAGACCTCGCTCATCGCACACATGAGCGCCGCAGTCCAAAAAGCTACACGCGCGACAGTACGGGCGGAGCCCAGAGCGCAGCTCAATCCCTGCGCGGGAGTCCGCTTCGCGACAAGGGTCGACAAAAGCGGTCAAGATGACGGTTTCCAAATTCGACGGGAAGGAGTCGGACAGCTTGATCTTCTAGATCCGCGAGATCGAGATCGCGCTGAGCGCGGGACAGATCTATGATGCGAGATCTTAAGTCGCCTTCGCCCTGTCCAACCTGGGAGGTCGGACACAGGCATGGGCTATGGATCGAGGGACCTGGTCTCCGGGGTATTTCATCTAGTGGCCGTTCATGGAGCAGGAGCTCCGCAAGAATTTCCTGTTGGCCAACGTGACGTATCGCCATCGATCCCTCTTCTTGCGATGCAAGCAAGGCAAGCGCTCCCCCCAAGATAATGTCATGGAGCTGCAACACCTGGAAGCGGTTGTGGCCGGAGCTCCCCTCTCGGAGGACTTAAAGGTCACGGTGTTTATGGACGGTGTCCGATGGGGCCGGTGCGGACGGAGCTCTTTCGGCGTCAACCGAAGACCTTCAACGAGGCAATACACATACCTCAATCTGCTGGAAGACCACTGTGTGCGTTCTGCACAGGGGCATGCTGGTCCTTTGGACTCGTCTGAGGGACCCACCCCAATGGGGTCTTCTTCTGGAGATTACTTCTGCCGAGTCGTCTCGACTCTCCTCGAAGAAACCAAAGCGAGAGGTCGCTGCTTCGACTGTAACGAAGTAGGCCACTTCCGTCGCAATTGCCCGACAAACCCGTGGCGAGTCAACCGTGGCAAGGCCACCTCGGCGTCGCCATCGTTCAATGTAATTGGGTCCGACTTGTTGGAAAATAACGTCTCCCAGTAGGTGCGGGACGCCCTGCGGGGAGACTCCGCTCTTTCCGGTCTATGGTGGCTTCGCCCCCTCCCCGCCCAGGGGAGCAAGTCCCTGAGACAACGTTGTTGTTTCTCTTGGCGGCCGCTACGCGGTCTAATCTCGTGGTCGTCATCGCCAGCGTTGAAGGGTATGAAGAGTCTATAACCATCCTGATCGATTCAGGAGCATCCTACAATTTCGCAATGAAAAACAGCGTCGCTAGGATCAGTATACTGTATGCTAAAGCTTTAGAAGAGTCTAAGCGTAATCATAATTTTTGTTGGCTTAGCGACTGGTTCGATTGTATCGACGCGGAAGGTTCTCCTCCCTTTGACTGTCAAATTTGACGACTTTAACTCGGTCGAACCGTTCATTGTCCTCAAAATGGATGATCGATACGACGGATCCTCGGCTTGCCTTGGCTTGTGAAATATGAGCCGTGGACCGACCGGCGCAATCGCACCATAGGTGCTAGCCACAAACCCCTCGTGGATCGAGCTTTGGCGTGTCATGTTCCCTCCTTATCCCGTGACGGGTTCGTACACGAGCACCGAGTGCCACGTGGAGAACGACACTTTGCTGGCTCTGCCGAACGAGTCGTCATTTCGGAAACCCAAGGTGGTTGAACAGAGGCTCCCACAACGCAATGCGTTTGTGCTGGCTCAGCTCACGCAGATGAGGAAGCCTCTGACGACGGACGTCGCGCAACCCAGGTTGGTCGAGCAGAGGCTTCCACGAATGAAGGGATTGACAGCGAGGCTGCATTCCTATCTGCTGGCCCAGTGAGCCAGGTATCCACCACTGTGGTCGTTGATACACTCACGGGAAACAGCAAGGCAGGTGTTGAGCTAACTCCCTTATCCGGGTGTCGGAGCTCACGGAGCTCGAGGAGCTATCGTACGTCGAGTTCCTCAGTCATTGGAGGCGGGAGAAATTGAGGACCTCGTCCTTCTCCGCCGAGAACAGAACTCGATAAAACTTAATAGCTCGTCGGGCATGGACCCAAACGTTCTAGAAGAGGAAAGCGTATCGCTGGCGCAGCCACTTTAGAGGATCCCTTGAATCCTTATTATTTTCTGTTGAAGGAGTTCTTGGATGTGGCTCCGAAAAAAACTTCCATATTACCACCGGATCGTGGTGTTCGACACGAAATCGACCTGGAGCCTGGTACCAAGTACTGCACCACACGTCAGTAGCCTGCTCCAAAGGAACATATCGATGTGATCGACACGTTCTTCGCGGCGAAGTATGCCGCCGGCATGGTGCGCGAGTCAAAGTCGCCGCACTCGTCCCCGATGTTTTGTGTGCGCAAACCTAACGGGAAGTGACGTATGGTTCACACCTTCAACAAGCTGAATGCTGCCACCCTCCCCGTGCCAACGCCTATTCCTCGGAAGGATGTGTTGCAGAACACATGGCGGTCTGCACGGTGTTCAGCGCGCTCGACATGGTCGATGGGTACTATCAGCTACTGATGCGGGAATCGGATATTCCTCTGACAGCAGTAAGTACTGCCAGCAGGATGTTGTGGGAATGGTTGGTGATACCCCAAGGACTATCCAACGCACCAGCGACGTTTAATCGCTTGGTGACACAGCTATTCCGACCGCTGTGGCACTTTGTGCAGACCTACTTCGATTATATCTTCGTTCACAGCCGCGCTGCGGATGGAAAGACCGACGTCGAAATGCACATTGCACACCTCCGTGAGGTTTTGTTGCGCATGGGGGAGAACCGGCTGTATGCAAACATCAACAAATGCAACTTCGGCGCGGAAGAAATCCCGTTCCTCGGGTGCTTCCTTGGGAAGGATGGCATAAGGGCTGACCTCGAGAAGATTGAAGCAATCTCGCAGTGGCCTGTACCTACCTCCAAAGCGATCTGCGCAAGTGACTCGGCCTCACTAACTACTTACCCAAGTATAGCGAGAACTACGCTGAGTTGGCCAGGCCATTGACGAACCTTTTAAAGAAAAAAGCGGAATGGTCATGGACCGATGAGGCTCAGATAGCCTTCGAAGCTATCAAACGGAGCCTGCAGAGTGCCCCAATTCTGGCACTCCCCGATGAGGATCGTCCGTTTAGCGTTGTGTGTGACTCGGACTGTGCCATCGACTGTGCCCTGCTCCAACTTGATGCCGAAGCCAGGGAGACGGTGATTTCGTTCCAATCCCGGCCGCTGAAAGCTGCGGAAAAGAACTACCGTGTCCATGACAGGGAACTCGTCGCGATGAAGTACGCGCTAGTGAAGTTCAGGGTTCATCTGCTGGGCAGCAAGCCCTTTGTGATCTACACAGACCATGCCTCGTTGAGGTCGGCGACCTCGTCGCCGCATCTCTCCCAGCGCATGGCGCGATAGCTATCGCTCTTCGCCAAGTACAACTTCGTCAGGGGGGTAACAAAACACAAGTGTTTAAAGTTGGGGATTTGGTGTTATTAAATGTCAAAACTCTTCCTATACACGCAGTGTCTTCGGTGTGGAGCACAAAACTCAGGCCACGATTCGTGGGGCCGTTCACGGTCATTGGAGTCCACGGCAACGCTTATACGCTGGATCTGTCATTGTCCATTGCGACGCATCCAACGTTCTACGTCGGCATGCTCAAAGCGTACCATGAGGTGGAGCGCCTTCCGCCGGGTCTGTCCGAGACCCCGTGTAGCGACGCAGAGCGCTCTGCACCACGCGCATTAGCGTTTCCTTATTCACAGGCGCCGAGTGAATGACGGACACGCATCTCAGACTGTGTCAAGTCCTGCTCCAGGCGATCCACCTTCGCCCACAGGCGGTGCCTCTCCGCGTCTACGTCGGGCGCCTGGCGCAACTCCGCTCCAATCGCGTCTCCAGGAGCTGTTGGTGGCCACGCAAAGCGATCATATCCGTTCGATGAACGTCCAGAAGGCTCTGACAACTCGCCGTTCCCGAGCTAGTCGGTGGCGTCAACTTGAGCCGCGACGACCCAGCAACCGCCGCTCCGGCCTCCTCCACCCCTATTGGGTAGTGATGGAAGCAGTACTTTTATGTGGAGAAGCTGATGAAACACCGGAGGTGTGCGGGCATCGACCTGTATCTGGTAAAGTGGCGCGGCTATCTTTCGTCCGAAAATACGTAGGAGACGGAAAGCCGCCTCGCGGTGGACTACGCCGACATCGTGGACGCTTATAAGCGCCCGCACATAGCTGGTCGGCGCTAACATACTCTAGAACGCTCCTAGGTTCAACGGGTTGTGAATGCCTCGACTTCGGCACCTTCGACACGATCTCCTCGAGGACAACTGGTGATGTGGGCAAGTCTCGGACGTCTCAACTTCGATCCTAAGTCCGGTCAGATTCATCTTCGCCATGCGAAAGCGAAGACGCCGCAGCACGACCAATCTAGCCGATGAGGCGACGCAGTAACTCAGCTACGGGGTAACCGGCGTGGCGAAGCCAAATCTCGAACTCAACCTCGTTGACTGTCGGGCGAGGGCCGTGTCGCTCGCAAGAACGTTCGGATACCCGGCGCAGCTAGCTACGGTGACTCCGGGCTGACGGCTTTGCCGCAAATACGACGAAAACTCCTCCGGAGACAAGATGCTGTGGGCTAGCAGCTGCTCACGACTTCGCGGGGCCGACGGCTCCTGTTCGCGTTTGCGGTCATGAGATCGTTCGGCGTTGAGATGCGCTGCGTCCGCCCACTGGCGCAAGCGTTCAAGGTTATCGCGCTGCAGACACGCGGGGTCGAGTCCTTCGCCGACACCGACGTTGGTGATGAAAAGACGCTCCTCAAGCTGAGGTGCAGGAGTGGCTGGCTCAGCCGTCGCATCACGGCTCTTAAGCACATATTGGCTCTTTCGACGGCAGCTTTGCTTCGCGGCCTCGTAGGGATTCCCAGAAGGATAACACGCTGCTGCTCAATGAGCTGTGGCGAAGACCGCATCGACTCGTGCTCGTCCTCCGACAACTCGTAGTCCACCTCGTGGGAGACATCTTCGGGAAGCGGGATCTCTGGGGCCACCGGCACGTCCCGTATGGGATCCACAGGCGTCTTGTCCTTCGCCTCCACGTCGGTGATGGGCGTCTCTGCGAGAGCTTGTGCGGGCCACATCAACTGGCATCGACGCGCAGGTCCTTGGACATATCCTTCTTCGGGTCCGTGGTTGCCCCGGTGAGCTGGTCGGCAGGGCCGCTTCGGCTGACGGCGTGATCGGCGGGGCCGCTTTGGCGGACGGCGTACTCGGCGGGGCCACTTTGGTGGACTGCGTGTCGGCGAAGCCAAGCTCTTCGCAAGCACAGGAGGCTTCGCATTTTCGGCGGATGTAGCATTGCTAGGCATGCCCTCGTCAGGAAGAACGAGGTTCGGATTGACCACATCGTCATCCTCGTCACTCGACTCATCGCTCATCGAACCCACGGGGCCTGGCACGGACACTTTGTGTCGTTTATTTACGACGGCGTGCGGCAGACAAGGCCGCTCTACGAGCCGGTGTCTTGATCTTCTTCGTCTTCTTCGTTTTCGTCTTCGGGCTAGCCCCCGAGGCTTTCCTCTTTCCGTCCTTCTTGGTGGCGGATTCCGCCTTCGTCTGGCTTCTGGTCTTCGTCGGGCCAGCGTTGGACGCTGCGGCCTCGGACACGGACGTGCCGGCGGGTGTTGCAGGTGCGCTGCGCGCTGCAGGGCTTGGTGGTGTCGTGGCCGTGGTCGTGCTCGTTGGGCGAAGAATCGTCGGCGGGCTGTTGAGAAGTGAGGTTCAACCTTCGGGTGCAGCACGAGTGCCAGTTATACGCTGGATTCCCCTCGGACCTTTCCCGTACGATATTCTCCGTTTGGGTGTGGGAGGGTGTGGGAGGGTGTCATGGGGTGTGTTCCTGATGGATGGCCCATGACCAGTTGGTCTGACCACACAATATGGGACGCCCACACACTAGGTACGGATCGTATAGGACAGAAAACACACCACTAAGTACATATCACACTTAGACGACTGACACAGTTAGGTACGAATCGTACCTAGGTGAAATACACATTTAGGTACGAATCGCACTTAGTAAGGAGACATGGCTTGAGAATCACCCATTGAAAAACCGGTCTTAGGAGATGCATTAATTAGGCAGTTTACAGTAAGTAGGAACATAGGAGCATGTTAATAAAGACTCAGTTAAAATCCAATCTAGAAGTTCGCAAGACGTGGGGAAAAAACCCTATCACACGGACTATCGGAAGCCAGGCTTTCCATGTGGTGCAAGAAGACAGAGACGCAGCGCGTTGTCTCGGTTAGAAGCTACGCTTCTTCAGGGCAGCGTGTGTATGACCCCTGTCATAGCAAAGACAAGACACGATCAAGATTTAAAGATAAGTGCATTTTAATCCGGAAAAATAAGCTTTCCATTAACATAGTCGCCTGTGCGCTCGGCAATGAGTCAGTTTTTTTTAAACTACGAGTGTAGGAAAAACTATGTGGAGAGCACCTTGTGGTCGATACCTCATCGGGTACGCTCCGGCAAGAGGTAACTGCAGTTAAGGTTCTCAACTAGTTTCTAGAGTCAGCTGAACTAAACCGTGAACGTGTAGACAGGATGCATTCCTCTCTCCACCAGAACTGCAACCCACTACTAACTGCTTTCTCGATCTTTTTACAGACAAAGAAATGTGACAAACCTCGTGCTATTGATGATATTCTAGCGAAGACTACATCATTGGGCTCCATCTCGCAAATTTATCATCTGCTCTGTGCGCGCTATAAGAAGACCTCTCCGACTCAAAGCGCGTAGCCAAAATTCGAGACAAAATGGCTAGCTCGATTGAGAAGAGCAATTTTCGAGCAAACGTCCAGACAAGCGATGCACCTGGCTGTACTATGCACGGTCTGTGTTCCTTTGTGGAGCACTTAGTAATACATGGCGATGTTTCCACGGGGCTAAAGCCTATATGTGATGCAGCACTTTCACTCTGATCTGGCACACGTTTGGGAGGATCGATACTTGCTTTGCCCAAAAGCAGCAAAATTCGCTGGCGGCTTCGTGTGAGCGTTCCTGAGGATTGCGCGAACTAAAACCTCGGTAAGGCAAGACACTTCGTTTTACAAAGCGCCGGAGCGTTAGCAACAGTGCGTGCTACATGCATTCGGTTTGCTCTTCGTGTGTTACGATAAGACCTCCGGGTATCTATTTCCTCTCTCGTTACCCAGATAAGTGGTGTCAGATCCACCTGGAGGGCGGACATACACGCCGGAGGAAGCTTCGATATATTAGGAGAGCCTGGAAAGTGATTTCGAAAGCGAAGTGAAACCAGCAGCAAAATGGTAGCGCAACAATGCTGAAAGGATTATTACTAAAGCTATTCGGGACACATTGAAGGAGATGCCGACGTCGCAACGGCAATCAATGAACCCGAACATGACCAGCCACTCTCTCCGGCGAGTATCCGCATCATACGCTAATGCATCTCCCAAGCTATCTATTCAATGGATCTCTACCAGGGGGGGGGGGGGGGCTTGCCTGCTTGAATCGCTCATAAAGGCTTTCACATACATAGGTACAACAACACGTGAGGATCAGAGCGTAGGCAACGTACTAGCAGGGTTACGAAGCGCCCACTTACCTGTATCAACACCGACTGTCGGTGCTCTCCAGCAGTGATAGGGTCTCCCACGCGCGGTACAACGTGCCTCTCACTGTCGTAGATGCCACGTTAGCGGCGCTGCGGATACATATGAAGAGCGTCCTCGAGACCAGCCGAACTACCCACACGGTATGAATATTCGCTGCATCGTGCAGTCCCCACCACGAATTCGCGTCTGGCTGTCTTATCAGCACCACAACGTGCTTCTGGCGGGGGAGGAGGAGGGGGGAGCGCATCGCACAAAGCGCTGGATAACAGCAAGCCATGCACAAGTTTGCCATGCTGTCACAGCGGGGACACATTTCTTGCATCGACAAATGGAAAACATGTCCAAGCACTTAGATCATATCAGTGATAGGTTGGCTCGAGTAGAAGATGCAGTACCCAAGCCATATGCTGTCGTACCAGACGCGGCCTTTGTTGCTGTGTCCTGCTTCTCCTCCAACTCCGGCGGCGACACCCACTCTTGCAGGTTATGTGCTGAACTGGTACACAAGCAGAATCTTGGAAACCGTTAAGGCTAAAAGAGAACAAGCGCGAAGGTGCTAATGCTGTGGTCAAACATCATGCTTGTGCAGTATCAGACACCCTGCACCTTTACCGAGGCCGCCATGATGTGACCCCGACGCCGACCGAGCCTGAAAGCACAATCGCTGGGACATTGCTCGCGAACTTGACCGCGCAGCAAACTCGCGCTTGTATACAATAGACGACAGGAAATCATCCCCAACGGCTTCGTCACTTTGTGAGCGATAAAAGGAGCAACGAGCTTGGCATCCGGCGGCACACTAGTCACTGAGAGCACAGTATCTTGCGTTGAAGTCCAGCGGCTCCATCCCTGACTCGTGCACGCCTGCTTCGCATCAGTGGACAGCTAGCAACATGCGCTCCGAATGCAGATAATAAGACATACAACACCTCATACATACATGTATACACATGAAGTAACTAATTAGGATGCTGGAGGCTGGATTCGAACCCGCGACCTGGAAGCGATATTTCCTGCTCTACCACTGAGCTACACCAGCGTGTGTATGAGGAAGATTACCTCGCGGATGTATCTGCCACTAGCAGCGCTATCGTGACACGCAGCCTTCCACCGCAGTCCACCGCTTCGCCGTCCATCGTGCAGCTCGCTGTCCGCCGTGCCGCTGGCTGTAGCCCGCTGGGCCACTGTCCATCGTGCCGGTCCCATTGTCTGCTGTCGCCTTGCCGCTGTCCGTCGCGACGGTGTTGCAGTCTGCCATACCGATGTCCGCCGTTGTGGTGCTAGGTAGAAGACCGAAAAACGCCGAATGGGGGAGAACGAGTGTAAATAATTTGCTTACCATGAAGTACGAAATCCACCCCCCCTTTCCACTGTTATCCGGAATGAATATATCGGCGCTGGTTGGCGAGAGGCGCTTGGTGTCTCATACACAGGGTTTGATAGTAGTGGTAAATACAAGGGATTAGTACTAATACAAAAAAGTGACTTGGTTTTGCATCGAACTTAGCCTTTGTTCTACTAGCTGAGAAATATAGCTACTAATACTAATATGACTACTAAAACAGCACTTGTTTCTACCACACGCTGTGCTTACTCTCCTCCATTCGTTGAAATTTCAGCCCGGTTGTCGTGCAACACTAGTTGCCGTGGAGCTCGTTCGTTGTCGGTACGAGTTCGAAGCGGACTCATAACAAAGAACCAGTGGAGAACACACGTTCTTGGGACGCTCTCGACGAGCTTCGGCCCAACCAAACTCTTGCAAGCTTCGCAATAGTCGGATACTCCTTCTCACCATGTTCGCGGAACAAGCGGCAAATATCAATGTGTTGGCAGAGCTGCTCGACGTTCCAAACGTTGTTGCCTTGTTTTCTTCTCATGCTCTGTTTCTTGAGGACAGCGTTGCGCTCTCCTTCGTTGCTGTACTGACGCTTAGCCACTTTAGCTTAGTCAACGTGATAATTAAGCCATTTATTCACCAACTCATCCGCTGCTATATTCACTGCATCTTCAACTGGGTTACTTTCAGGCTGCTGTGAAACTGCCTCGCCGCTTAAGAGCTCCAGTTCACTATCCGAAGCCGACACCCTCTACTGGCCAGGCGAGCGCAAAGTATACGCCTCCAAAGCATCGTCATGGTTGCTGCTTGCAAACTTGCCCTATAGAACACACGATGCCCTTTGAGTAATAGTTCTGTAGTTTGCGCCAAAATGTCATTCGTAACCGATTCAGCTGTGTCCGGGATCCGAAGATAGTTCTTAGCCGCTTTCTTAGGCGGGGGTCCAGTAGCAGGGCCATACCCATTTAAACGGATGGCTGGGGCAATCTAGCAGCAATTTGGTGTAGCGTTCGCTTGATACAGCGATGACCCAAAGCCGAAATATCGTCAAATCTGAAATTAGTAGACGAATTAGTACTAATGTTTATAAAATGCAAACTACTACTTAGTGGAGTGGATATGCTTAGTCTTCGTCTTAGTACTAACACTATTAGTACTAATGGCTACTAAATGACATACTACTATTAAACCCTGCTCATACGTGCGACTCTATTGCAGGTTTCCGGATTCCGGTCCGCAATCTGCCAATTACTAAGTGCTCACTTCTGAGAATAAAAGTTACTCTATAACTTTTATCATAACTGTTTCTATTAAAGTTCAAAGTTATTTTAGCGAAGTTGACGCTTGCGAGCCGTAGCGGGCGTAACGTTTTGACGCAGCGAGCCGTGAGGGGTATAGAATCGCTCGGAGCGCGTAATTAGGGTGTAGAGGAAAAGAGAGAGGAACACTACCTGTGGTTTCAGGCCCCTGTGCGTAGCACGCGGTCTCAAACCCAGGACATTAACTGCCTACCAGATACTAGGTGCAATTTTCAGCCTCGTTTGAATTCCCAACTAGTCGCTGTTGGCGTGCGAGCTAGGTACTTGTAACTAGCTGACAACGTAAAAGTGGGTTACCTTTTTTCGGGTCGTCTGCGGGTCTGGTCTGGACTACGGATCGGGGTTTTATTTATATTACTTGAGGTCGCTAAACCCCGATCCCGGGTCCGGACCACAATAAAATGTCAGGTTAACCGGGACCAGCTCTACTTTCACCGATCCGACACTAAACTTTACACTAAATTGTTTGACACACAGACGCAAGATGCAGCCACTTCGAACACTTATTTTATTATAGCAGCCTGTGATAATTGGGGAGCCATTACTTCAGGCCCCGAGGAGCCCATTATCAATCGCCCAACCTCAAGCTCCGCGCAACGGGACCCGCCTACAATATGCAATACCCCTACCAATACAACCTCGCCGGTGAAGGTCTCCTCGTCGTCTCCAAAGCAATGGAGGCGATATGTTCCGAAGAGACCAGTGCCCGCTGGTGCATGGAAGAGGGGCCTATTGACAAGACTAAGCTATGCTCAAGCCGGGGGCCGTCACGATATCAGGGTTCGCGCGCTAGCGCTATTTGTTGACATTTCTAAATTTGGAACAGTCTAAATTGTCGGAGAGCCGAACATCGCTCAGTCGACCGATTGGCATAGACGGCTGCCACAAATGCAGCTGGACTGCCCCAGGCCAGTGTATACCAACCAAATAACTACTTTTTAGCTATAAAATTAAACAAACACCAAACACCATTTGCATTGCTGGATTTCGTGAAGAAGAGAAGTAGCGTTAGTGTGTCTAAGCTAATAACTAGGGATATCACGCCATATGGATATTTTACTGATCTTTCTATTAGACTGAATTATTTGGTAATCTACCCGAAAAATACAGAGAAAAACTTGTTCCGAAATTTAGACCCCGGATCCGAGACGACCCGACAAGACTTAATCCGCAAAAGTGACTAGTTGACGCATTATGATGTCGACTAGTTAAAATTCAAAAGTGGACAGTTGTTAAATATTCCCCACATTAACTGCATGTCGACAGCAACGCCCTCTGCTCATCAGCTAGCAGCATCGTAAGTGCTGCGGCCTGCTGTAATCGATGATCAACGACGGCAGGGCAACTGCAACAAGATGCCCAGTTGATGTGCAATACCAGCATGCTATACAGAGTGAACGAGGTTGTACTTCGCGAGGTAGGTATCAGAAGACGAGAAATCTCTCTAGTACCTGCCATGGCATCTTGAAGCGTTTACGAAGCGCAGCAGCGGTGCCTTCTCTGATATACAGCGTGATGGAGAAGTCGACTTCGTTGGTGCGATGGCCGTCTTATGCCTCCATAATGTTGTAGGGCCAAGGAATGTTTGGTTTGGATGCGGCTATAGGAAGCATCGTCTACATAATGGCGTCCAGAATGTGTTACTTGCACGGGATTGAAATCCCCAAAACCGCGTAGCTGCAGTGGTGATCGCTCCACTGGAGTGTCATTCCAGCTATCTCTGGTTCTTCAAGGCGCTATTTTTGCATCGGTTCCCCAACTATCTCTGGTTCTTCAAGGCGCTATTTTTGCATGGGCTTCCTCTTCGCGAGGCGCACGTTTTTTTCTGGTCGCCGTGCCAGCATCGTATCAGCTCCAGACCAACGCAACCTGCGAACAACATTTTGCACATGGCATCTCATAGGTACCTCAACATTGCATAGAAGGAAATGAAGACTGTTGCATACAATTGTGATTGCATTCGTAGGTAATATGCGAGCTGGCAAAACATTATGTTTGCAGTCTGCAAAGAGGCATTGATTTGGTGTGTGCAAGCGGCAACGACGCCAGCCAAGTACTGCCTTACAAACGCTTAGTGGTGCCAAGGCATTGATGCATATTTGCCAGCCGTGGAGCCACAGAAGTATGATTTGTATATATACTACGAGGCCAGCAGATATTATGGTTTGCATCCAAACAATGTCCGCTCCCATGGTGAGAGTGCTCGATTTGCTCGAGCAAGAGATCGATATAAATAATAATGAGCGCATAATCCAGACAGCGGCATTGATCCCAAGGCTCACATCTCTGATAAGCTGCTACAACAACATAGATTTAGCGCTCCAAATCTCTGAGCTGCCGTTTTAGACAGGCATTTCCACATAAGTCGTCGCCATTTGCTGTACGTCAGGAATAACCCCAGTAATTACACAAATGATCAAGTTTTAGGACAATTTGACCAGGACACGTTTCACTAGTGGCCGCGAAGCCTCACAAAGCAATTGGCGGGAGACGAATGTATTACGTCGATTTTCGTTGGCGTGCAGTGTTCTTGATGCATGTGTACGGTGTAAGTGTACAGTATGTGAGTGATGTTCTGGGCCCGAAAGCTCGAACGTTGCGGTGTTGTATGCTTTGTTTCTTTCCGACGGAGTCGAGGCGCGAAAGACCTCTAAGACTAAGTCACGATGGCCAAGTGATGTTGTCGACACTGTGGATTTGTATGTAAGAGAGCACCCTATGTTTTATATTGAAAAGCTTCAAACCTTTCTTTGGAAGAGTTTACCTCTTCTTTTGAATGTGTCTGAAAGTATAATATGCAGAGCGTTGAACGTTAATACGAATTTTTCTCGTAAGGTGCTGACGAAAGCAGCAAGAGAATGTGGACCGCGCGAGGTCGCCGCACAAAAACAAAAACTAGAGACTCTCCATTCTTACCCCAAACATATTTTTTTTTATTGACGAGACCTCCAAAGAAGGCAGCCGTGCGTACGGTAGGTACACATGGTCTAAGCGAAATACTAAAGCGGTAGTTCGATTACCTTTTTGTCGTGGAAAGCGTCTATCTATTATGGCAGCCTTAGACCACTCAGGATTCGCGTCTTGGGATTCCACACCCTACACTCGGAATTCATTCCATGAAGCTTTTGTCAAGAAAGTTGTCCCTCTTCTCAACCAATGGCCGTTGCTTCACTTAATTGTCATCATGGACACGCAAAAATCCATATGTACCAAGAACTGGAAATGGTAAGTTCTGTTGCTCCTAGCATTTTAAGATTTTCATAACTAACGATTGCCAGATAACTCACCAAGCCGGAGCCCGCCTTATCTATCTTCCTCCATACTGACCCCACCTCAATCCCATTGAGGTGGGTTTTGGACTTTTAAAACAATGGATTCAAAAGCACGTCAATCTCGTGTTCCCTCTGTACCCTTCTTTGGATTTGGAAGTCGAAATGCGGCTTGTTTCAAGCAAAACCAGCCACACCAGACTGTGGCGTGTTGGTGTGGCTCACGGTGGGTATGAAGCTGGTCGTCTGCGGAACTAAAAGTACGAAGTTAATTGCCGGTAGGATGATAGATTGAATACATCGTAGAAGAAGAAAGCCACCAAAAGAGTGCATTGATACCAGATTATTGTTTGCTATTCTAATGAAACGAGGCTCATTTTACTTTATTGAACAGGTTAATCTTGATGATCTACATCCGGAACGTCGATTCCCTGAGGCGCAACTGTTGCTGTGCAGCCGTGGAAAATACTTACGGTGAAAAGATCCTGTTGCGGCAGTCGTAGAGCAGAGCGAAGCCTTCCCACTCTAACTGGAACCTTAATCCACCCATCAAACATTTGAACCTCAATTTCTGCAACGTCATCGTTAATCCCGGCCTGAGCTCCGCGCGTTTGTAGCTCTTCACGTACCGCATCTAGCGATTGAGCTTGTCGAGTTGTATTGTCTGCGAGAAAAATGAATTCAGCCCCTTCAGGATGACGAGCGTGGTGGATCGAAAGATGCTGCATCGCAGTCGGTCCGACTGTCACCCCAGTGGATTGCCGAACACGCGAAATCTCGCGTGCTGCAGCCGCAATTCTATCCGCTGTAGCTCGGCGTAATCCAGGTAGTGGTCGTTCGGGTGGCGTCAGGTACGCGAAAAAAACAAAAGAAAAAGCCTCATAGAGACAACCTAGGAGAGCGGTAGCCTGCATCTTCCACACATCCACATAGACGATGCAGGTCCACCGGCCCTGAAGCAGCCTCTCGAAATTGCCGTCAACAACGTCCACAAAATCAACCGGACGAGCATTTTTCGTTGGCTTCATGAAGATGTAAGTTCCATCAACTAGTGTAGAATTTTCGCCAAACTCGAAGGTGTCGAGGAATCGCAGCACTTTAGCTTTCATCACTTGGAACCCCTCACTCGCGATGAACGCGAACCGCTTGGTCTTCCCTTTTTCGAGGACCATGTTCTGGAGCCTCCTGTTCGGAACACTACAGAAACGTGCAGCATCTTGCCTAGCGACAGTGCTCCTGCTCGAGGAATTTGGACAACCATGATCTCCTGTTGGAAAAAATGCAGTAACCAGTGAGCACATGCATAATGACTCCATGATAGCGTGACAATTACATACTTTTGTCTTGTGAGCTACCCGACAACTACTCTAGACGGACTGCGGGACTTGAGCTGTGCTACCAGCCTTCAGGTGATGCCGAACTTGTTGCAGCTAGCCTCCGCGCTACTGGCCTCCGTGGACGTACTTAGTAATATCATATGGCCAACCAGGCAATTTCGGCTGGAATTCACAATGACGAGGAGCAACACAGGGACATAAGTGGATGGACGTGTTGCGGCATTTTTCTCGATTCTAAAGTGTTTTTTTAGCTGCACACTAAGCCGGAGAGAAGCAGATAAACATATAATGCGATAAGAAGATGGCAAATCTTGTTGTCTTACAATGGACTGAGGTCTTTGTAAACTTGATTAAGTATTTCCAGGGGATTGTACCTTGAAATCTCCCTTTAAACGTTCTATCAAGTAGACAATCCACGCCAGCCTATACGAGTGGCGGCCTTCTGCCTACGAATTCTAGACCAAACTTGAATTGTACACGCCGTCGTAGGCGTCGTCTGTACCAAAGTAGCTGCTCAATAAGTAATACAGCGTGGTCAGGTCAAATGCTGGCATTTCATTCACACACGATCTGTCCAAGCGCTCGAGATCCCCGCCATTGCGCACATACGACGCGAGCACCTCCATCCCGCACGGTCCACTAGACGGGTCGCCTCCAAACATATGTGTCGTCATCACAGTGCCATGCGTAGCATACTCGAAGGCGATCAGCTCCTTGTTCTCACCATCACGTACATCCAGCAAAGATTCGACGTATTTATTAGGGGTCTGAGCGTCCAACTTACCACTCAATAGTAGAACGCTCGCTTGGCTTGGAATCGTAGCAGTTTTGTTCCAGTACTGATCCTGTTCGTATACGATTCCATTGGCGGCATAATTGCTGACGTTGAACTCGTCACATGACGACGACTTTTTTCTTTCGAGAATACACAGTATTGGGGTCCCATTAATATAAAGCCTCCTCCCTAAGTCATTTTTCCGTCCGTCATTCGAGCTTCCAACTCGGACATGGACGGCGATGGCGATTCCGTCATCTTGGAACACACGATGAGGCTGTAGAGCAGCGTAAATTCGAACGCGTTATATTGGGTTTTGTCGTTATCTTTATTGCGGACAGCCATGAAGAACTGTGTCAAAATATCCACGTCCTCAGGGGCGCATCGATTGAGACGATAAAGAACCGCTGAGATCAGAGTCCGCGCGTACGAATCCATAAAAACACTACCCAGAACGGATCGTAAAACAGAGGATAGTGAATTGCTGCTGATGTCTTCTGTGGCCCCGTTAACTAACGCCGCGCAGGTCGAGTTGGGATCGTTGTCAAATTACTCAGTAACACATTGAAGGGTGTTATTGAGGTCGCTCGGCTGGAAACGAGCCGCGCAGTTGCTGGCTTTTTCACGAAGTGCCAAAAATACATCTCCCACCTCATGAAAGTCAATATCCCCCCTGACATGTAGTAATACTCGTCATCAGGTGTGCCAGAGGTTGTAGTGATACCGTTCAGTACATACCCAGTCACAGCAGGAGGAGCGAGATGCACGAGCCTTTCCACGAGCATTGTCCCGTAGCTCACACCATACACAATAGTATCAGCGCCGTTCTTATACTTGGAGATGAAAGTTGATAGGTCGGTAAAAGCAGTCTGTTAAGATGCTGGTCGTATATCCTGCTGGTGCGGACATCACCGTGGGTGCAGATTGGTCCGTCCAACGCGGCGTCGCAGTTGGGACGAGGTCCGAAAAACAAAAGCAGCTAGGAACACAGCAGGACAAAACGATCCCCGTTTTGTCTTTTGCATTGTTGGGAGCAGAGCGGACCTGAAGAGAAAAAGAGCAGTCGAGGAGAGTTGTTAACAAGGAGAAGCAAGCGTCTGTTTGCTTCCTTTTGTCGTGTATCCTTCCTGCCTGCGTAACATGACACGGTTCTGGAGCGTGGAACGGTTGTAGAAGTCACGCAGCGTTCCCCAGGGATGCATGGCACGCGATGCAGACCGTATCTTGGTCTGGCGCTGTAGTTCCACTCCTTGAGCGATGATCCCGAGCGCCTTCGCGTCACTAACGAGCCACGCCTCAGTGACCTCGTTCTCGGGCTGCACGACATCAACATGCGCCAGCAGCCCCTTCCGGGCCAGGGTCATGCGCATGTTGTACTCCTAGTGGAAGTACTTCCCACTCCCCAGGAGGACTTCAGCGCGTTTCGTGGTTATGTCCTGAACGTTTCGGTCGGTAGCGTTCCAGTCGGAACGTTGCGGCTGTTAACCTGTTGAGTCGAGGTTGTTGATGTTGGAGGTAAATGCCGAAGTGAGAGATTAAATTTACCTAAAGCTACTCTCTGTTGTCCCCGTAGCCTTCGTTGGCTTTCTGAAATCGCTGCTCACCATCCATAGCTGTTCAGCCAATAGGAGGAGTGTTCCTGTGGCTCAGCATGGACCGTTCCGCGGACCGCTTACTGTAGTGAACCGTGCAAGAGCGGTGCTATTACAACACGTATTAACTATCCGTTCAAGCGTAGGCTCAACCCATGCACTGTTCTGAACCCACCATATCTAATAAAATCCTATGTAAGCTCAACTGTATTTAATCGAGCCGCTATACTGCTGCTCTGCGGTTTTGAGTGGTTGTAATTTATAAGGAAACCTTCGATCTAAACCAATCGATTGCGATCTTTCGCGGTGAAATTGTGTCAGGGCTTGTTCATTGCGAAGATTGGGGGTTCCCTTTCTGACGAATAAGAGCGTCGTATGGATGACGACGATCTACAACGTCTGGATGCCGCGAACGCCCAGAAGAAAGAGAGAAGCTATCGCCGCAAAAAAAAGCAGCCGTCACGTTTGGAGTTGATTTTTGCAAGTTTATGCTAGGGTTTCGGGTAGCGATTCTCGCAGCACGGAATGGACCTGATGCACAGTGACTATCGATCGAACATCATAAGCTCAGTTCATAATGGAGGAGCTTGCGTTGTTATCAGAAAGTAGTGTACGAAAGTCAGTATCACCATCGGGAGATCGTCGGGTTCTTTGCCTGGGTCTCCGTCGGGAGATATCCGATGTTTCAGCCGACATCCCAGCCCATCGTCTTCATCTTCTGGACCCTGACGCAGGTCAGAGCCTTCTCAAAGTTGATGCCCGTGCACTCCTTATCACTTTCTCAAGATTCGAATCGTCATCAATAACGCAATCAGGGTCCGAGACAGGTTCTACCCGTACCCTTAGTTAGAAATCGTATTTTCGTGTGTTTTTTCAGCTCATTCGTTTTAATTATCACGTCTTCAAGGATATAATGGATTACCTGCACCAACATCAATGTAGCTAGAAAATTTAAGATAAATTGTGAACAACCAATTCTTAGCATATTCTAAATTATCAGCAGAGCATCTAGCTCTGATTCGACGACTAAAATGTCGAGGGGCGTCGTTTGAGCAACTGCGAGGGGTGACTTTCACAAACACCACATGCACTGCCGTCTCGGGCCGAGGATACTGCCGCTAATACCACACAATTCATCGCATAAATGATGTCAGAATGGGTAAACGCCAGACGCAGGAACCCATTCTTTGTTTGTTATCCGACCATGATTGGATAAAATTAGTAATTTATAATAAACGATAAAAACGGTTTGACAAGTGGGCCATAAGCATCGTTAATGCGATACGGTTCCGACAACCCTACACTTCCCGACAGTTGCAAAGATACGCAAATCGACAGAGTGACACATATTGTTAAAGTGCACCGCTCTTGCACGGTTCACTCACGTATGTATACCGCGGACACGGTTCATCCCGAGCCGCTCAGATTGGTTGACAACCAAGATAACCATCTTCGCGGTTCAGAGGGGCAGGAACTGGGGTTAGCGCAAGCGCACACAACAGAACAACAGGGACTAGACACAACCGGACAGATTTAAGCATTTTCATCTACTTACTTCGTAATTTTCCTCCTACTACCTCAACAGGTTAATAACCACTGCTCAGTACGCCGCCCAAGACCAAGAACGCCTCGCCGGAACGCTCAAGATGACCACCAAGACCGCCGAAGACCTCCTCAGAAGTGGAAACTATTTCACTTAAAATATAACAGGCGCACGACGCTGGCCCGGAAGGGGCTATGTCGGACGTCAAGGCTGAAAGGAGGTCACGGAGGCGCGGCTCGTGGACGACGCGGAGGCGCTGGACATCATCTCGCAGACCGCGGAACTCCAGCATATGAACATCCGTTCCGCAACGTGTGTTACAACCTTACTACGCTTCACAACCGTGTCACGACGACACACCGCCTCCATGAGTTCAAGATGAGGACGGGGCGACCATGGAAAAGGATATGGACGCTTTTGACGAGATCGTTGTCCGCCTGCAGACGGTGGGAAAGCTTGTCGACGAGGCGCGGCAGCTAGTGTTGTTGTTGAGTAGACTCCCCGTCAATCTCGTCCATCATTAAGGGTCAAGTAGAAGCTGTGAAGGAGTACGAACGGTGGAGAAGCAAGACGCGACCACGACACACGTGTTTAAGATGAATGTCGGACAATTCAAGGCGGTAAGGCAACGCCGCAAGTGGAACGGCCCGAAGAAGAACGCTGGCGGCTTCAAAGGCAAATGCACCAAGGGGGTGCAAGCAGCTCGGGCAAAGGCAAGTGCGTCAAGTGCAACCAGGTCGGGTAGATGAAGCGGGACTGCCCGGTACGGAACGCTGACGGTGATGATGATGGAGGCTTTGTCGTGGGTACGGAACTCCTCGACGGGTTGTCGATCAATAGTGGTGCGACCGCACACATGACCCCGCATCGTTCCAATCTGCTCGGGTACGATACGTGGCCGTTAGCATCGAGATCACCATTGCGGATGGCAAGAAGATAATTGTGGCTGGTCGAGGAATGATACGCTTGCTCGGTCTAGACCGGAAGCGTATCAAGATGTTCACATCCCGGGTCCCGACAGACGGCGGCTGTCGGTGGGGACGCTGGCAGAACGTGTCCTGAACGTGGGGTTCGACGATCTTCATGTATCATTTGGGGCGATGCTAGCGCGATCACGCTGAGCAAGAAGGTCGGCAAGGCGGAAGTGCTGGACTGCGACCAGAACAAAGCACGGTTTGTCCAGTACGTTGGGTCTGACAGCCAGTGGGAGCTTTGGTATGCTCGCATGGGAACCCCAATAAGGACGCATTAGACAGGCCACAGCCCGCCACGAGCGGTATACCGGCTGTGAGGCAAGCATTCCAGACTTTGTGTAGTTGATGCATGAAGGGGAAGCAGACGGTGGCAGCGTTCCAGATCCGTTCCAGATCGGAGCTGTCGCGCGTTCTGAGCTTGTCCACACGGCTGTAATGGGACCGATGAGTAAGAATCCGAAGGGTGTGCTTTAAGTACGTCCTGATGTTTGGGGACGACTACTCGCGATACGTGATGGCCTACCTCTTGAAAAAAGTAGAGCGAGATGGCCGCCAAGCTGAACGTGTTCATGAGATTCTACGAGAAGCAATGGGGGGAGCGCATTATGTGCCTCCAGTCGGACAACGGAACGGAGTTTGTGAACAAGGAGGTGGCGCGGATCTGCACCATGATGGTATCATGCACCAACGGACCGTACCGTATAACCCTAAGCAGAATGGAGTGGCAGAATGGATGACCGTACCGTCATGGAAAGGGTCGGAGTATGTAACATTACAAGAGCGTTCCAACAGAATGATGGGCTGATGCAGTGAGTACATCGGTGTACCTCATTAACTGTTCCACGAACACGCAGCACACACGAGGGACACCGTATGAGCTGGGTTTCAAGGCAAAGCCTACAATGGGTCACCTACCCGTCATTGGATCGCCTGGGTACGCTCCCACTTCGACAAGGCGAAGAGAACGAAGCTGGAACCCAAGAATTTCAGGTGCATGCTCCTCGGATACGCTGATAATATCAGGGGGTACCGCGTGTTTGACTTGGAAGCTTCGAAGGTCAAGATGGCTCGCTCTGTGAAATCGGACGAGCGTGAGGTGGAGGGGGGGGGGGGCACAAGACCCAGCCGCCTCAAAACGGAACGGTCATCCATGTGGTCAAGGACGCTGATGATGAAACCACGCTGCATCGGTGGAACGCTGACCCGCGGTGGAGGAACGTATGGTAGGCGTTGAAAACGACGCGCCGGACATGCTCATGGAAAGCGCGCAACCTTAACAGTACACTACACCACCTCTGCTGATGTCAGAAGGACGACCCGCTCCTACTGGACTTGAGCTGACACCGTACCGTGCACAACTGGCCTTGTCTAAGGGCGATCAAGTGGTGTTTCATCTCCCGATGGACCGTCCGAACCGTTCCCGAGGACTAGTTTTCCATCTTGAAGATAGAATGGATGCTGAGGAGAAACGGAAGACGGAAGGAAGTGATGGACCGCCCCTCCGAAGCGTGCCATGATCGCTGAGGACGATCTTATTGCAGAAGCTTTTATCGCGTACGCTGCAAACACTGGTGCCGCAGTGGACATACTGACGACGCACACCCAGGCAATGGCTAATGACGACACTGCACAATGAAGCGAAGCAATGAGCGCTGAGCTCCTCCCACACGTGCGGAAAGGTACCTGGATATTGAGTTCACGAGAAACGGCCATCCGTACCATTGGGTCCAGATATATCTTTGCCAAGAAGCGTTCCCAGCACGGTCGCGTGGTACGCTACAATGCACGGTTAGTGGTGAAAGGGTGGACGCGGATACAGCGTTCCTAAACAGTGGCTTGGTGGAACTGGTCTACATGGACGTTCCATTTCGTGTGAAGAACGCTAAGGGCATGCTGTGCAAGCTGGAGAAGGCTATCTACGGTTTGAAGCAGGCAGCAAGTGCTTGGAGCAGAAAATTCCCCGTGTGTTCTTGAAGAGCGGTTTTAAGAGCTGTGGTGCGGACGAGTGCGTCTATGTGAAGCGTGCCCGGAACGGTTTCGTGTACGTGTGCCTGTACGTGGACGACATGATCATTGCTGCGAATACGAGCGATGAGATTTGTGAAGTCCAGGAGGCACCCAAGAACACCTTCAAGATGAAGGAGTTCGGCTCGGTGAAGTTTATCTTGGGAATGGAGATCGACCATGACAAGAACGCCGGAACGCTCGTGATCAAGCAAACGCGGTACATCGATGATGTGGTGGACATTTCAACCAGCGAGCGTAAAGATGGTTGCGGACCCATGTGCTTCCAACGTGAAGCTATCGAAGCTGTTGTCACCTACTACGGAGGAGGATCATTATGAAAGAGGTCAAGACCGTACCGTTCTTTGATCGGGCGTCTGATGTACATCACGACTTGTACCCGACCGGACATCGTGTGTGGTGACGCAGTTGTCACGCTTCCTCGAGAACCCAGGAACGCAGCACTGGAAATCAGCCATCGCGTTCTACAATGCCTGAAGTCGAGTCGTGAGCATGGCATTGTGTACCAAGGAGGTTCCGGTACGGTTACTGTCGAAGAATTCACGGATGCTGACTGGGGCAATACCACTGATTACTGACGTTCCGTGTCTGGTGTCATGGTGATGATTGGAAACGCTCTAGTGGTATTCAAGTCGAAGTATCAGAGAACGGTTGCTCTCAGCTCTGCGGAAGCCGAGCACATGGCTCTGAGCCTTTGCACGCAAGCGGTGCTATGGGTGTGTGCTATGCAGAAGGACATGGGTCGTGAGCAAGTGGGAGGAACGCTTGTCTGGGAAGACAACCAAAGTGCTATTGAACTGGCAAGCAATGCAGGATATCACGCACGGACCAAGCATGTGGAGATACGCCACAACTTCATCCGCGAGAAAGTGGAACTTGGAAAGCTCAAGGTTGACTACGTCGATAAGAAGCATCAACTAGCGGACATGCTGACCAAGGGACTGGGAACTAAGACATTCAAGTTCCTGCGTGAAGCGACTGGCATCAAGGACAAGATCACCGTGCCGTAGAAGTGCGTGGGAGTGTTGAAATAGCACCGCCCTTGCATGGTTCACTAGGGTAAGCGGTCCGCGGAACGGCCCATGCTGAACCGCAGGAACGCTCCTCCTATTAGCTGAACAGCCATGGATGATGAACAGCGACTACAGAAGGCCAAGGAAGGATAGAGGGACAACAGAGAGTAGCTTTAAGTAACTTTAATCTACTCACTTCGGTATTTGCCTCCAACATCAACAACCTCGACTCAACAATACGTAGTCGTGGGAATCGGTGTGAGTCCTATATTTTCGAATATGTCGTAAATATCGTTGGCGCAGTGGCAGGGCTTATCTTTAGATCCACGAAGTACATTCGGTCGAACACGCTGGGGCTAATCCGAGCCAAACATCCGATGTGCAGTGCTACCCAATATTTGGCAGCCAAGTTGCGTGATATGCGCGTAGAACGGATACATCCTCCTGGGATGCGAATGACGTCGCACAAAACTGGTCCAAGTCGTCGTTCTGTTTTCGTTGGCTATCGCGGTCAACTTACGCTAAATTATCACGCTGCCGTATCAGGCAGGGCACTCATTTTCTGCGACCACCCGGTACTGTCCAGCTTGAAAGTAAGCCCATGAAATCTTATACTTTGCCTGAGCTCTGTCCACCTTCGATTACTACCCGGCAGGTGCGGGAACCCCCCCCCCCAAAAAAAAAAAAAAAAAAGACTGACCACATATCGAGGCTGCCCCCTTAGTGAAAAAGGCGATTCAAGATGCAACTGCAACCTCTGGAGGTTTACTAAACCTGATGCTACCATCTTACCTCGTTCCAGACGCCTAGGCGCTAAATTCAAGGCAGAACAACAAAACCAATTTCAGCAATCCCCTCGATTATACTATATACATTATAACGCACAACTCACATGCCGTTTACATATCTTGTTGTGTCCGCCGTCGCCAACCGTGCCGCTGCGTTTCCGTGGAAGTTAGCCTCCACATGACGAGCGTAAAGTTGAACCCTCAAAACATTATCAACATGGACCAGGTTTCAAGATATTCAGAACCTAAATCAACGATTACTACACGCCACCTTTGAGAGGTTCTATTACGGAAAGGGTGAAGCAGCCACAAGCGCTTCACAGCCACGTTTACCGTCACTGCTGAGAGAGGTTTTCTGAAAAAGCCTCAGTTCTTTTTTCCAAAGCTAAAAAACAAGCCATGTCTCGAGAAGAAGTCATGGTCGACGTGGATCTGACAGGTATTTGGAACGGCATTTTCCTATTGGGGAATGCTGAAATGGTTATCCGCAGTCTCCAGAGACACGGTTTATCAGAAAATCGTACTGTATAATATCGATTCGTGCGGATGACACGTCAACTTCGTGCAACGTTACAACATACTCGTGCTGTTGGCCTTACCTATTGACGAATCTTCGTTAACCTCTCGATGCAGCTGTGAGCAGACGTTTCTAGGCTTTCTTCGGTGATAAAGTTGATAATTGTATTCCGATCCTCTAGAAGACCTAATGCCGAAACAGCCACCACTCCCTCTGCGGTACCTTCACTCCAAGCTTCAGGTAGATGCTCGGGTCTGCTCGAGTCGTCTTCGTCTCATAGTCCTCAAGCGCAGCAGCAACGAGCGCCTCAGTCTTCGCGACTAGCTGCGGGAAGTCCACGCTGTCTATATCAAAGTTCAAGCTATTCTTTTGGGGCACGGACATTCGTTCGACTTGTTCGCCCGATCTCACCAACCTTTACTGCAACTTGCACTTGCGTCACCAACTTAGCGAGCGATATATTTATGAATGCCTTGAAATGCCCACGTTGGCCTCGGTATTCGCAGGTAACGATATAAATAAATCGACCACAACTGGAAATGCAAATAGAAGTTACTCGCTCTAATTAAGAGTAGGGTGGCGTATATATATAGCAATTGGCGGTGCGTTATTGTAAATCGACCGTTTAATCGGAGTATTTAGAGGTAAAATAGGCAAAATGAGTGGTGAGCACAATACTATACACGTGAATAAGAAAAACGGTTCGCCATCTAAAGTCTTGAGAGTACATACTGCACTTGTGCACGACAAGGGTGTTGGAAACTGATGCACAGCTACCGAATTCCTCGATAAGCTGGCCCCCTGTGGTACTTCGCCGAAGGGGCCGGCTCATCGATAAAATCCTGACCAGCAGCGTCTAATTCTATTGGCAGAAAACCTCGGCAGACGCAGGGACTGCCAGCCGCACGCCATTAAGAGAATCGCGCTCCTAAGACCATGGAATAGACGACGCACACCGTCCGAGCAAAGCTGCTTGTCGTGCTCGAGGCTACTGGAAGAGAGCTACTGTAAGAGGGACGGCACGTCGCCACGGCCTCCTGCCCAGCCAAGTGCGACGCTGGGTCAAGAAACACGCGAAGCTTGAGGAGGCAGTGATGAGGAATCCTCGCAGTCGCTCATTGAATGCAGGGCGCCCACGAGCTAAACCGGAACTCGAAGAAGAGTTGGCACAGTGGATTATCGAGCGGCGGACTCAAGCGATAGCTGTAACTACTAACCAAGTCATCTCCAAAGCCATTGCTATTGATCGCTCGTTTCGAGGGGGTAACCGGAAAGCTATATGGAGCTAAGTCTGCCCTTTTCTCCATCGCCACCGCTTAAGCATACGCCGCCGGACGCGCGTCGGGCAAAAGTTCAGCGGTCACCTGGCCGAAGTGCGGCGTGATTTTGTGGATGCTGTATATGAGCGTTTCTTTTCTGGGGGATCGCTAGAAGGAACACCACTAGCACTGCGCGTGAATATGGATGAAACTGCGGTATTATTTTAGATGACATCGAATACCAAAATACACGCTGTAAATGCTTGCACGATATCTGTGCGTGGGAGTGGATTAAATCTAGACGACTGGCTGCTTGCGTTGCGTGCGCCCAAGATTGGACCAGGTTACCTTTATTCGTCATCTTCAAAGTAAAAGAAGGCGCAATAATTGAGCAGAAGTTGGATCAAAATCTCCCCCTGGGGTATTCGGTTGCTCCCAAGAAAATGGTTGGATTGGCGAGAGGGGTGCCAGATTTGGCTTGAGAAAGTGTGGAAGGCCTTACGTTGAATCGTATTCTCGTCGTTTCTAATGCTGGATGTATTTAAATGCCACACGCAGGCTTCATTTGTACGCAGCCTCGATGATTTTTGGGACGGAGATGGAATTTATCCCGGGCGGATACACTTGTGTACTCGAACCTTGCGATGTTGGAATTAATAAGCCATTAGAATAAATCGGGATCTAAATCAAGGCTTGTGATATATAATCTGGTCGAATTGCACTGTCTTTTTCACTATAGTTATTTATACCGAGCTCTAGATTTTATAAATCAACCACGACAAACGCATTGCAAAGCACAATATCAACTTCTCGTGAGCGATCCTCGGCCCAACAGGAATAGTCGATGATACTTTATTCAAGCTCGAGGGGGGAGGGTGTACGCTGATAACTCGACAAGGATTTTAACCCAACTATTCAAACAAATCTAACCGATTATTAGGGCCTCGAAGGAGGCGATGGTGGTGACCCCGAGAATGTTGCCGGTGCTGCTGCTGCAATAGCTGTCGCTGGTAGACCCTTAGACAGAAATGTAGACGCAGGGATTGCTGTGCGTGCTGCAGTGTGGGTTGCAGGGTCTAATGGCGTCGTGTCAACTACTTCAGGGACTACCACGGGTGCGGCTATGACTGTCGTAGTGCCGTTTACCACACTGTCTGTGGTAGTAGTAGAACTTGCGCTGGACGGAGAAAGCTGATTCTTCGCAACACATCCAGTAACTGGCGTTGGTACTAATGCGTTGTTCCCAGAAGCACTAGTATCAGGGGGCTGGTCGCCGTTGGCTGCCTGTTCCGTCTCTGCCTGAGCTTTTCTAGCTTCAGCTGCCTTCTTCGCTTCGAGCACCTTCTCACGTTCTAGTTGCTGCAATCGAGCTTCTTCACTGATATAATACTCCTCCACCTGCGTCATCTGTGCCTCGAATTCCTCCCGAGACACAAAACCCCGTGAATATAAGCGCCTTTTCTCTTCATCGCGAAGCTCTTGCGCGATACGATTCGTGACCTCGTGGTACGAAGCATCGATGTCAGCAGTCGCACCTCCAATAAACTCCATCCATCTCTTGCCTGCCTTGCTAATACTGTTCCCTTCTAAGAAAGATTTGCTATCTTCCTCCCCCTCGGTAGGACCTGCCATCTCAACATCGTCCTCCCCGATTGCATTCTCATCCTCTTGTTCTTCTTTCTCACCGCCTTCCTGTTCGCTTTCGTCTTCACCATCTTCTGGAGATGATGAGCGCCGTATCGCCTTCAAATACGCTAAATATTCACTATTATGCTTGGCATGTTCGGCATCCAGCTCGCTGTCATCGATCATCGACCCAAGCTCACAATTCCAGCAAATGTTTTCGTCACCGTTCTCCTTCGCACACTTCTTGTGATAATATTTTGTGCATGTAGGGCAGCGGATTAACCTGTACAGCGCTCCTTTTTCTTCACACAACTCACACGTTACTTTTTCAGGTTGTGTACGTTTACGCTCACTGTCGAGCGTCGGAACGAACCACGTTCCTGTTCCAGACACATTCACATTGGGCACATCTGAAGATTGATCCGTTGTAGCAGCAGTTAGGCCATTTGCAGGTAAATTTTGCTGCGAGGCTCCATCGCGAGGTCTAGGCGATGGTGACTCTGCGTCACTATCCTCCGAGTCACTCAGACTCGTGAGGTCCACCACATCTAAGAGCTTCAACTGTGATCGGCTCATTTCTTCAGGATCTTCCTCCTCCTCGCCGTCTTCATCACCACACTCGCGCATAAATGTCAAAAAGTCAGGACTACAGTATCCCAGATTCGGAGGCTCCACAGGCAAAATTTCACGGGGTGCGGCATTGACTTTAACAAATTCAAATCCATCAGCATCAGTCGAGCTATTCACATCAATTGGCGGTGGTTTAGTATGCCGCTTCTCTTCATGTGTACGTTGAACCCCTTCAAAATGTTTTTTCTTGGGCAATAGTACATTAGTACTGTTGGGTGCTTGGGTCTTATCAGGGTTGGAGGCTGGGGCTGAAGGTGCTTTTGTCGATCCAGAATCTGTCACAGTAGCAGGAACAGGGGTCGTTGCTGTAGAGGAGGAGGCTGGTTTGGTTGTTTCTCTCGGCTTCATTGTCGTAGATACGGGGACAGGCGTCGACGTTACTGAGGATGTTGTTGGCGCCGTTGCCATCACTCCTAAAGTCACTACAGCGCTAGGTGTCGAGCTCGTTTGACCTGGTGTCGATGCTGCCTCGGTTGATGGTGGCGATATTGCTGCAAACTTCGGTATTGATTTTGCAGCCACATGTCGCACTGCTGTCACTGCTGATGACGATGGTGTCTTGGCGACAGATTGAGACTTAGCGGATGACGTCGAAGTGTCTGTCGCTGCTGTAGTTGACGCTTTAGGTGCCGCAGACTCGGTGGTCGACGAGGTTGCCGTGGTCTTTGAGGTTGCTGATGTCGTGGATGGTGGAGCTATCGTTGCTGCTTCTGCTGGTCCCGTCACTTCATTTGGTTTAGTAAAGCCAACAGATTTCATTGTTGTCGTGGCGGATAGTCCCACAGACATTGAAATTGCTGCGTTAAACGTCGATGATGACGGCGGGTGGCTTCGTCTAGCCACTGCCAAACCATCGAACACCGTGACGAAGTCGGACGCTTTGAATTCGATCCAGTCAAGCACTCGCGACTGGAAAAGCGGGTCTTCTTCTTCGATCGTTTTCACTTTCAGCTCCGCTTGATCAGCATCTTCTTCTCCATTCCTTGCAGCAGTTGACGCTGTAACAGTAGAAGGAGCAGAAGCAGGAGCAGGAGCAGGAGCAGTATTGTTGTCACCTTGTTTCTTGGTCGACTGCGGTCCTTCCTCCTTCTCCTCTTTTTCCTTGTCCGACGTCCCTGTCACCTTCTTCTTCTCTTCCTTCTTATCGTCCTCCACAACAACAGGCAGCGGTTTCAACTCCGCTGGCTTCGGATCTACTGTCTTCTCCGCAACTCGCGAAGTTGAAGCCGCCGTCTCCTCCTGTGCACTCGTCCTTGCCATCACCCCAGCCTCTCCACCTGTCGACTGCGAGAAAGCACCAACAATTCCTTTCACCGCCGCCTTCATCTTCATCTGAGTACCCTCCTCCATCGACGGGAAGTCGCTCGCCACGAACGTCGCAGTCGGAAGTAAACGACTCTGGAACAGTCCGCGAGGCTCCTTCTCTTCCTCCTTTTCTTCACGTTTCATCGTCTTTATACTCGCTCTCGTGACGCTCTGAACCTCCACTTCATCGTCCTCTTCATCATCCGAGACGAGATCGATCACGTCCGGCTGCTTCTTGGCTACAGGCGTCGGCTTCTTCGGCACATCCCTGTCCTCCGCGTCCTTATTTGAGGCATTTCCGGTCTCATTGTACCTCCTCTTCTTGCCCAGTGAGTGCGCTCGAGGACCGGCATCCTCATTGCGTCTGTAGGTTAGCACACCGCTGCTCACTGCGATCCGCCGCGCCGTCGGACGGAACTTCAGTGCCTTGCAGTGACACTTGTCGCACACCTCCCGCTCCGGGCTGAAGTTGAGGCAGCCGCACTCGCGGCACGTCACGCCCCGAGCTCCGCGCGCCATCAGCGTTGTGTGGCAAGACTGCAATATCAAATGCGCGCTGATTGGCTGAAATATAGGCCAAAAATACAAAAAAGTAGCCATGTGTCACCGAACATGCAACTGCTATATTTAGTCCTAAATGTAGAAGTTATAGTAAGTTGTAGTTGTTGACGTTGCAGCGCATGACCTGAAGGCAGAAGGGAGCTCAATGCAGCCAGGCCACGCCCAGGTACATGGGAGCGATGTGCCATACGAGACGGCGCAAGATCTAGAGGAAGATAAGCGACCGGCGCCGTCTGCAGCAGCTATAGAGAGCGACAACTTCAGCTCGATCTGGGACGACGTCGACGGTACCGATGCGCCGGAGGAGCTGAGGTCGTCACGAGACCGCGACGCACGCTCACTCATCGACGTGCTGTCTCGTCAGGTGCAGAACCGAGAGATCCCGCAGTATTTGGACGAGTTTGAGGTGGTGATCCCCGATGCTGAGCTCTTAATCGGCGCTGTGCCAATTGAGGAAGTGCAACAGCGCGAGCAACAGGTCGAAGAAGCCAAGCTGCGTCAAGCTGAGCTTGAGAGCAGCTTGTACCGCCAGCGAGAGATCCATTTGGCTCGCCAAGAGGCGCTTGCGCGAGGACGATTACTACAGGAAGCTCGTCGACGACATGCAGAACTGGTACTGAAAGACCGACAAGCGGCTGAGGCCATGCAGTTACGAGCAAGACGAATTGGGCACGTGTTTCAACAAGCTGAAACGCACTTAAAGGACACACTGAAGAAACAAGAGGCACGAGTGGAGCAGCTTTACGGATCGTTGGTGCCTTCACGCGTCCCGCAGAGTCGAAAACGATACCGTGTGGAGTGGGCTCGGATCCCGTTAACAATTTGTATTCGCGGCAAAATGTTGAATGCTGTAAAGGACAAGTTACCACAGGGTCAATACGTCATGGTAGCGACTTTGTACGATCGTCTGGGTGGTCACGCGCTGCACTGGACGAACTGGGACCCGGAAGTATCTCCAACCTCTACTACTACCAATGATAACAATACTACGCATACACATGTTGGTCGCCCAAACTTCACACGGCCGTTCCACCACCGCGGCCGCTTCTACAATACGGAAGTGGCAGTGAGTCAGGACATGTTTGTGGTTTGTCCGCCAGAAATCGAGCTCCGACCTGGCAACACACTTGTTTTTGAGCTGTTTTTGCTATCCCAGGCGACGACTGCGGCGTATACTGGGAGCCATGTGATGACTATGCCGAGACGAAGACGGCATCATGGTGGCCAATTCTTAGACGAGACTGTGGCTATGCAAACCGATCGTGTCGTAGCATGGGGAGCCTTGCCACTTACTACTTCAGAGTTCCAAGTCGTGCATGGTAAATTCAAGCTGCCGTTATTGCGTGGAGAAATGGATCATACGATGGATAAGTACCAGGACATGGAGAAAATGTACCAAGCCGACTTGTCTTCGTGGCTCTGCAATTTCTATCTACAAGTGTATCACCTTCCGAAATCTCCGGCAGTGTTGCTACATCGAGCACCACGAAATGGACCCCGTGGCGAAGACGCATTCGATGCGGAGATCGACGAACGTGGAGGATTAATCCGACTCATGCTCCCCGAAGTGGAAAACAACCATCAACGGTATATGCGTAAAATGTCCACTACAGTACCGACTATTCCAGCGATTCGAAAGCGCTCACTGTCTCCTGTCAGTGAACGCAGTTATGGTGGGCTAAACCAGGACGAAGATTACCAAGAAGTGGGAGATGAAGACATTAAACGAAGGGGGAATCGCAGTGGTGGTGCAGTAGTGAAGCCGTATTCGTCCACTTCAACGGCGCTGGTGGACGAAGATGATGCAACTTCTCCCTATCCGAAGAAAAAGAAGACCAAACCACCCTCACAAATGTTGTCTCTCACGCGACGGCGGTGGGAGCATTGGTTTGCAGGTCTCAGCCCCACCAAGAAGACTCGTGTCTATGTAAGTGAAATCGCAAATAGGTAACTATCTAAAAAACCTGATTAATTATTAACTTTTCTTGGTGTGCTTAAATATTCTAATAGTCAGGTGATGCGATCGCGATGCAGCAGGATCGGAACCTCGTCCATAAAACAATTCCAATTGAGAATGAAACTCATGACAAGGACGACCATGAACCGATGCTAAATGACCAGACAAGTGGTCGTCAGATAGGATTTAATGAGCTACAAATATCGGACAAGTTTGATGGCATTGACGAAGATCTGGAAATCCCTGAAGACGACACAACGCTTAAACGGCAGCAGCAGCAGCTTGATGTGGAGAATTATACGTACTCCGTGAACGCCTCTGCTTCGATGGAGACGGCTCGTCATCAACGATTTCATGCTCAGCGAAAGCTGCACTACTTGCGGCACGAATTGCTGGTTGATTTGGGGTTCTCAAACTGGCATACGCTCGAGTTCTGGCGACTCATAGCGATGTTGTTGTTTGCGTGCTGGATACGCCTGTACGTACACTACATCACGCAGTGGCTGTTTCTTCGGGGCAATCGAGTGCCAGTTTACGACTTCCAGCCGCGATGGACTACGTGCATAGTCAAATATACGTGGCAAACTGTCGCGACCCAAACGGAAATCGGCCTGCTTGCGTTGGGGGTGCTAGGCAACACGATGATGTTTGGGTTCCTGTCTGGAGCAGCAGCGCTGGGTCAACGATACGTCGGAGATCTACCAGCGTTCGGCTCGAACTTCGTTGTCTGTGCTGGAATTGGAACCGTCCTGGATCCGTTTCTCGTGCTTGTAGTCGATGTGCTCTCGCACCACTATGGATGCTCACAACTGAGCGAGTGTTCTGTATCGCTGACAGCGTCTGGCTGCTCCTGCGTGAACGGCGATTGGTTTAAGCTGTATGTGCGCTTCCAGGCGCAAGAAGGCAGTGGTCTTGTTGGTATCTTCATTGTCCTTATCCTGTATGTGGCACTAACGTGTCTTTCGCTCGTGGCGCTCTATGTCTACCTACTTTACATCCACATGAACGGTCGAATGATCGACGTATACCGACGTATACACGGCCATGAAGACGCATTTTTCGTCCCACATGACGCTGAAATATCACTGCAAGAGCTGCAAACTGTCTGTGCTCAAGCCACACGCTGGAAAGGTCCGCGTGGTACACAACGCAAGGTATTTGTGCACGAGTACACGTTGTCGGATCCGTTTGACCCTCTCTTCCGCGAAACAAATACACATATAGCTGTGTATAACGTGGAACTCGATGGAACTCGAGAGCTTCATCGTCACTTTCTCAAAATGCCAGATGGAGCGGTGCTGGAATTATTCGGTGAGCTTGGTGCAAATACCGATGGTAACTGGAAGAGCGATGCCCCTCAGGGTGCGGCGTCGCTTGCATTACTGTACAACATTCTCCAGGATGTGCAGCGAGACGACAGCTCCGCTTCAATGGCCAGCACTGCTTTGTTTGACGGTCTTTAGAAAATTTAGTGTATGATGTTGAGTTCACATGTGAAAGCTCGAGCACATTAATATTGGAATTATCCTTTTATCAATAATAGTTTCTAAATAATCATTTTAAAGCCTGTACAACTTTCCTATGATTGCGAGGCCCAGCCCTGCGAAAGTTTATTGCATTCAGTGTAATAGATAACGCCTTATGATTGGAAATCTGCGAAAAGACCGAGATATCTCTTAAAAATATGATGTGTTGACGATCCGCGCATTTCACAGGAAACCCATTATTAAAGTGATTAACAGAAGAAGTAGTGAAACGCCGAGCTTTTGCAGTGGCAGACAGTTTTAGTACCGAAGGCTATTATATTCTAAGTAAAGTACTTATAACCTTAGTTTATGTTACTATTGCTGTTCAGCTTCAGGCCAAGCGCTCTCTTGTCGGCGCCCAACCAGACCTTTGTAAATGAGAAGAAAAAAAAAGCGGAACAGCTTAGGGAACACCTGGGGTTTTATGTCGGCTATCACGGCTACAGTGGACCCATGGCGTTTGCCACCACGAAATGAACGATACGTATCGGCATGTCATGCTGCGCTTTACACACGACCCCCCCCCCACACACACACACACATACACACACACATACACGCTGATTTCAATAGCGTTGCCGGCCACCGTTTCGGAAACTGAAACAAGCTGCTGTACACGAGAAACATATTAAGCAGGGGTAATGTGAATGGTTTTACTCTTAATCTACATACATAAATTATCGGTAAATATGGATAGCACATGCCTGGTAGACCTGGCCGTCCAGGCCCTGGCCCAGCCTTAGCAGCTTATTCAGAGACTGTCTGACCTCCTCGACAGGCGTCTCCACCTCTTACTCCTCCTCCAGTAGCATCTTCACAGCGAGAGGGCATCGACCTCTGTCTTAGTCTTATGATATGAAACTCTAATCTAATTACTAATTTAAAGCCGGCACAAGAGGCTGATACCGGTAATGTCACTGAGGGCCAAGGTCACTAGTCATCCACGCTGTACTTGGTTATCTTGATCTGTTGAGTTGATCAATCGGATGTGAACCTATATTTCTGACTTTTGACTATAATTACGAGGTAGATCGATGAATTCAGTTTACCTCGATAACAGTTCAGATTCATTCACGAGCTTTATGTACCCCTCTCTTGTAACATTAGTTATTCATATTAAGGACTTAAAAACGATTTAGGTATCTAATATTTAAACAGTACAGCAAAAGAGCAATTATAGCACCTCGTGAAGAACTGCAACAGAGTATCGGAATGTCTCTAAGTCGCATGGGAACGACTGTGGAAGCTTTCGGTGGCGTCGCAGTTTGCTTTTGCCTGTGTGCTGGAGTTTGTACTTAATGCCCCCCCAAATTTCATCACACACTTCATCACTTTTGTTTTGCAAGGTGAGGAAGATTTTATCCAGTGTCTTAACGTTAAGCGACGCATACGACTTTCTTACAGACTGTACTAGCTCATTAATATTGTAAGGGCCTGGTGTCTTCGTCGGTGTCTGGGTCTGAGAGTATCCGAGCTTAAAATTCCCCGAAGGTGTTCCCTGATAGCTCGGTCTGGGAATATTATTGTAGATCTGCATACCCTTTCAAAATCGCTTTATGCCCGTGTTTGCCTTCTACACCAATGATGTCGTTGTGGTTGGAAATTAGCTTGTGACGCCATGCAAGCACCCACACGCTTCATGGAGCTGCTTTTGTCGCCCGAGACACCTGCAGAGAGCAATTACCAGCCGCCACCTTCACCTCCGATTACCCCCCCCCCCTCGAGTCAAGGCACTGTCAACGCAACGTGCACGCCGACCACGATCCCGACGATTACGGCGACGCGAAGCGTTGACGCCCTTCGAGAGGAGAACAAGAGGTGTGGACGAAGGAGGCGACAGAAACGCTATTCTCGGTGAGGTAAGGTGTTATGCTGCCTGATATATGTAGTTTTAATTTACTAGGCTTCTGAGACTGTTGTGTTTATTTCTGCTCTCGTAGATACGTCACTGCGAAACAGAATTTCACTCGTGCTCGTAACCTCGTCGAGGTCGGCGCTGCCTGGGTGCTTGTTGCCGCTTTGCTGAACAAGGCAGAAGTGAAAACTTCCACCGTCCCTCAATGCAAAGACAAGGTAAATACCCAAGAAAAGTTAGTTATATAATTTTTAACAGTGGATTCTAATCGTGACTATGGTTATTATGCGTGTATGCAAAAATCAAATGGTTAAAGATGAAATGATCACTCTACCGTGCCGATCTGAATGCTACTGGCAAGTACCGAAGGCGACGTCTCCCGTGTCTAAATCTGATGCTTGATCACTGGGCCTCAAACACAGGCAGCAGGAGAGTGATAGCAAATCGCCGCTCGATGAAAAATTGCCTGTGACAAATCGCACATGCGAAAATAGACGAACGGAGAGTGTGTCGAGGAATGTATGCTACTTTGTTTATTAATATGTTATTTATTATTTTGTTTGTGTTGAAGCATTAAGCCAACTAAACATATATCGTTACGTACTAGGAAAGCGTGCACTACCCGATGACATCAAGGTTGTTGGAGAAGGTATGAAGGGAAAAGTTTCTGCGTCTACCGATTCCACCCTCACGATGTGGTCGCGTCGCTTGCGCGCCAAGAAGACGCCTTGAAGCAGCTATTAAAAAGCTCATTACAACACTTAAAGGTGATCGCTAGCGTCGATATGACTTAGGGTAGAATTGCCTAGCGAGCTCGTCACGTTTAGCCCTACAAATATCGGGACTGTTGGCATCCGACTCAATTTCCAACATAACTTCGTGGTCATCTCGCTCATTGCGATTAACGGAATCATCTTCAAGATCAATAAGAATGTTGCGCAACACCATAGACGGTAGAATGCATCTAGTACAGTTAGTGCTGGATTTTTGCTCTATGCGGGGGGTACGGCGTCTAATAAGACGAAACCTCTGAATCAGCATTCCAAAAGCACACTCGATAGCCATCCGAGAAGCACTGTTGATGTAATTGTAGTATTCTTGAATACGCGAGAGCTCGCCTTTTTCTTCACGGGGAATATAAGGCGTGAAAACTGCTCGCAGCTGAGTGTGTATCCAGCGTCAGCAAAAACAATGACATACATGAGGGAGTATTCGTAGTACAGTACAGCGACTCCAACTTTGGACGCGTTCCAGGTATTCTTGTCGCTATAGTGCATGAATCGACGCAGAGTCGCACACAGCTTGCCTATTGATCGCGGGATAGTAATCTTTGCAACACCACCCTTCATATTCGGCAGGACGTGCTATCTCGAAGAGAGAGTCGTCCACCGTTCCACACACATACGGGAAACCACGGACTGCAGCGAAACCATCCATAATCCGCCTCCACTCTGCGTCACTTGATGGCATTGGGATGTAGACATCAGCTTGTTCTTAAAAAAATTTCAAAAGTTTATTTATTGTTCCAACTACATGGGGCTTTGAGATGCCAAGCGCAAGCCCAGCATATTTTATGCTACCAGACGACGCTAGGTATAGCAGCAGTAAACCCATCTTCCTCTCGAATAAGTGGTCACGGCCTTGAAAGAGACTTGGCGCATGGAGTCGGAACAACGCACAGATGCGGGCGAAATTCTTCTGCGAACAGTGCAGATTGTCGCGAAACCATCCATCGAAACGAGGAGACGCCAACAGGGAGTCAAAGTCAAGGCTGGTCACAGTCAGCTGCATTTCATTCTCCGCTCTTAGTCGCGCCGTGAAGGCTCAAGTTGCAGCCTCGAAAACGACCGCCAAAAGTATAAGGGCAACAGCGTCATCTTCGTCTGATTGTGCCATGGCGGTGGTTTGCCTCTTGCAATCGATGCCTATCTGGGAATAAAATCCTCGATTTATTCCTACCCCAATCACGGTGGGAATAAATGACTCGTCGGGGAATAAAATGCTGTCCAATCAAAACGCTTTCCAGTATTCCCAGACCCAGACACCGACGGACAAATCAGGGCCTAACAACCATCTATATCCTGGAGAGCTGGATAGAGGGAGAGTAGCCGAAATCAAGAGTATTGAAGTCCGGTGGGTAGGGCGGCTGGAAAACGAGACGAATATTTCAGCCGTCAGCCATCTCAGCGGCTAAGATGTCGCCGTTGTCCGGCTTGCATTATATGGTGTAGTGTTGGCCTGCTGGGTTAGAATAGGTCTGCCTTTCTCAGATGCAGGCCACTTGGCCTCGATTGCAGGAACACCATGCTGCCATAGGCAGCGTTCTTAGGCCTTTCCGATCGCTGAGTCTAAATTGTTTTTCTCCAAGGTGCCGGCTGGGCGATTCTTGTTGGTACGCTACGCTTCTGTCCGTTTCGTAAAGTCCCAAATACCAAGTTTATCATATCTGCGGAAAGTACATCATTAATTGTTACTTGGCACAGACTCACCGGGGTCCAGCAACTGCAGCAAGAAACATGGTCTTGCCGATAATGCGCTTGCATTTGCTCTCACAATGCAGGACAGTCTATCCAGGCAGCACGTAGAAGACCTTCTTGTCATTGTCCTCGAGAAGTGAGTGGGAGCAGTATGGCCCGTGAACGACATGGCGGGCGACGTAGCGTAGGTGAGCGAGCTTGTTCGCTTTGTTAACAGTGGTGAGTCGTGCTAGAATGGCGCAATATACGCCGTTGGGCCACGGCGTCTCGCACCACAGTTGCGGGATACGCCCAGCGCATTGGCGAGGGACCTGCTGCGCCATGCGCCGTCGGAGAGGAATGACGGCCACGTGCTCCAACAACTTGTCCTTGTCCATTTGTACCGCCCCGGCGAGCCATTATCCGTTCAGCGACGCCGCCAACCTCCTCGCCGGTATACGCCGACAAAAGCGTGCCCAGATGCGGCCGATTGTGCTCATACCGACGCCGAACCTTTCAGCATCTTCGCGCATGGCGCCACGATCAGGCCGCCCTCTCATGCCATAGGAATATCACCACGCTTTGTCGCGTTTTTGTCGTCAGATTAGACTTTGCGCAGCTCATGGTGAAGGAGAAAGCTGGCGACGGGTGCTCAAGTAGGGCTAATAGATTAATGAACGGCACCAGCGTCCGGACACTTTCGGCCATAACTTTATTGTTTGTTGGGACTTTTCTCGCTCAAAAACATATTTAGCAGCGGAGTTTTAAACGCGTCGATTCCGCCTATAAGAGCTCACTAAGCGAACCCACAGGCGATAGCAGACTTCACCATATGCTTTTCACTGAATTTTTCCTACTTAGAGGAAGTATACCGCACATTGCGCCTAGGCGCTATGTTACAAATTATAATACGCAAGAGAAATATTTGGATAGAGCGCCTAGGCGCTATGCAAGAATATTTATATAATGCTTGGAGGTTCCAAATCGGGTCCTAAAACGCTGGCTCAATCGTGAAGGCCTAAGCATCCTTCGCGGGTTCAAACCAGCTTTCGTACAGTTCACAAAGAGGTATCCTAAAACTCAACACACTAATGTCCCTCCATCCGTCCGTCACTACATAACGTGATTTCTAGCCGCAATCTCATTGGATGCCAAGGGCAGTGGAGGCGGGCCGCCGTTGGCTAAAACAACCTTCCGCCGAAGGCGGCCATTTTCGTGGAAAATATAAAATTTAAGGATTGGTTGAAAATTAATGTTAATTGTTAATCCGCGTCCTTTCATTCCAAACGAGGCCGTCACATGCAGGTTGTGCGAGGCACGAGTGGTGCCGCACCCGCTCGGTCTTGACCGCAGCTGCGCATGGGCAAGTCCACCTACTTGGGCCAAACTAAACCCATCGCTGCGTAGGCGGCGGCGCACGGCTAGTGCAACGCAAGGGTCTTTTCTTTCCTCGTTGGTACGAATTTTTTGACGAAATGGCTAAAATGCTTTTAATAATTACAATGATATGAGCGACTGGCGGTGAGCCGGGTCATTAAAACAACCCAACTGAAAACAAAAACACGCAAATGCATATTGGATTTATTGGACCGACTCTTGAGTAGCGCGCTGCTGTCGATTGGTACTTGCCCGTGTTGTTGCTGACTCGACCGTCCTGGCGCCTACGTTACGCTGCTGTTCTTGGCTGCGCCCCACGCACTTGGTTTGGTGGTGGAGGTGAAGCATTCGGTCCCCGTCTCACTAGAGCCCGTTTTGGCGATGATGCTGCTGCGGTTACAGGTTGTCGCGTCACCAGAAGCTCTGTCCATGTTGCATCTAGTGTCGTCGATCATACAGGCGTTGTCGGACGGGCCGAGCCGACTGTCATTCGCGAGCGTGATGGAGTTCTCATTAGTGCTGACTTCGCTTACTGTAACACCGAGTGTAGCCATGCTACGTGTCACCTTGGAGTAAATGGTACTTAGTACCACTTGGATTAACGGGATTTCAGTACTTGGCCACAGGGCTCGATATGCATTTGACTAGGTTTAACTATGGTAGATAGTTAGAGTAATGCATTTACACCATAGGCGGCGTTGCCGCAGATAAGCAAACAAATAACAGTTCAGTTTTAGCATTAAAGAGAGTATTGCCCTAGGTTTAGGAATAGGGACTCTTTGAGTCTCTAGTGGTATAACTAGAGTGATCTAAGCCTTTGCGGAGACCATAGTAGTTAGAATAACCACAGCTAAGACTCGGGGAATCATTCGTCTTCCTCTGACGCACTACGCTACGCAGCCCTGCTGCCGCTGGCAGCACTTATCGTCAATCCCGCACCTGAGTCTTAGGACTATTCCTCGGTGAGGATGGAGCAGACAGGGTTTTCTAACCTGTCCCAGAGCCAGCAAGACGCACTGAAAAAGCTTATGCCTTTGCTAGGCCCTGAGGGTATAACGCATCTTGCTTCGCAAGGGCCGGACGCGGTGAACGCCCGTCTGGAGGCGTTCTCAAGTTACGAGAATGCTCTGTTCGAGCACCTCCAGCGGAAGATGTCGGCATCTGCACCGACGTCGACGACATCGCAGGATGGGGTCTCCCGGCCTAAACCGCTCATCGTGAGCGTCAAGACGTTCGAAGGAAAGGAGGGAGGAGAACCTCATGTTGTGGATCCGTGAGATCGAAATGGCGATGGGATCGGCCATGCTCCGTACTGAGCAACAGCGCGTGGCGCTAGCGATCTCGAAGCTCGGTGGCCGAGCACGAGAATGGGCACTCACGTGCGGCACGTCGGTGGACGCGGCCTTCCCGAGCTGGGGAGAGCTGAAACTCTAGTTTTCGCAAGTGTTTGCTCCACCTAATCAGACGTACCGCGTGAGGTCACGCTTTCTGAGTACCCGACAAGGTAAGAAGGACTTGGTGGACTTTGTCCAGGAGTTGCGAACTCTGATCGCCGGCATGGCGGTCGATCCTCTGCCAGAGGCAGTGACTGTACAGACTTTATGGAGGGCCTACGCACTGGCTGGCCAGGATGGAAGTCTTCCGCACTCACCCTTCCTCTTTTGAAGAGGCCGTGAGAGTGGCGTTGAACGCCGAGTTCAACTTCAAGTCGTCTGGACTTGGCTGGGGGCGTTGCCAGCGCTACTCCGTCCGACGGACCGGTCCCTATGGACCTCAGCTAGAAGGAAAATGAGCGTTCAGTCAGATAAGATGTGGTGCACTTAAGTTTTCACTACTAAACCCAGTTAAGAACTCACTCAATATCACCCGGATTCTCTTCCAATTTGATTGGCGAAATCGACGCATTGCGCACGTTCAGTGGTTCAAGTTTGGGCCGGACGGCTGCATGTCACCGTTGCGCTGCGAGAGGCAACCATGTTGCGAGGTAATATCCCCCTCAAATTAGGATGCTGGATTCCGGAGTTGAACCAGCGACCTGGAAGCGGTGTTTCCTGCTATACCACTGAGCTACACCAGCGTGTGTAAAAAACAAAGAAGTGGTGTTTCCATGTCGCTGGTTCAAATCCGGAATCCAGCATCCCAATTTTAGGTTACATTATCTGGCCAAAACGATATCCACTATATTTTCCCGCGCAACTCGACGGAAATTTCGAGTTTGGCGCCGCAGTCCGCCGCTTCGCCATCCATCGTGTAGCTGGCTGTCCGCCGTGCCGCTGGCTGTAGTCCGCCACTGTCCATTGTGCCGGTCCCGTTGTCTGCCGTTCGCCTTGTCGCTGTCAGTGGTGCCTGTGCAGATGTCGCGGTCTGCTGTCCGCCGTGGTGGTGCTGGGCTGAAGGCCGAAAGACGCCGAATGGGGGAGAACGAGTGTAAATAATTTGCTTACCATGAAGTACGAAATCCACCCCCCCCTTTCCACTGTTATCCGGAATGAATATATCGGCGCTGGTTGGCGAGAGGCGCTTGGTGTCTCATACACAGGGTTTGATAGTAGTGGTAAATTCAAGGGATTAGTACTAATACAAAAAAGTGACTTGGGTTTTGCATCGAACTTAGCCTTGTTCTACTAGCTGAGAAATATTGCTACTAATACTAATATGACTACTAAAACAGCACTTGTTACCTACCACACGCTGTGCTTACTCTCCTCCATTCGTTGAAATTTCAGCCCGGTTGTCGTGCAACACTAGTTGCCGTGGAGCTCGTTCGTTGTCGGTACGAGTTCGAAGCGGACTCATAACAAAGAACCAGTGGAGAACACACGTTCTTGGGACGCTCTCGACGAGCTTCGGCCCAACCAAACTCTTGCAAGCTTCGCAATAGTCGGATACTCCTTCTCACCATGTTCGCGGAACAAGCGGCAAATATCAATGTGTTGGCAGAGCTGCTCGACGTTCCAAACGTTGTTGCCTTGTTTTCTTCTCATGCTCTGTTTCTTGAGGACAGCGTTGCGCTCTCCTTCGTTGCTGTACTGACGCTTAGCCACTTTAGCTTAGTCAACGTGATAATTAAGCCATTTATTCACCAACTCATCCGCTGCTATATTCACTGCATCTTCAACTGGGTTACTTTCAGGCTGCTGTGAAACTGCCTCGCCGCTTAAGAGCTCCAGTTCACTATCCGAAGCCGACACCCTCTACTGGCCAGGCGAGCGCAAAGTATACGCCTCCAAAGCATCGTCATGGTTGCTGCTTGCAAACTTGCCCTATAGAACACACGATGCCCTTTGAGTAATAGTTCTGTAGTTTGCGCCAAAATGTCATTCGTAACCGATTCAGCTGTGTCCGGGATCCGAAGATAGTTCTTAGCCGCTTTCTTAGGCGGGGGTCCAGTAGCAGGGCCATACCCATTTAAACGGATGGCTGGGGCAATCTAGCAGCAATTTGGTGTAGCGTTCGCTTGATACAGCGATGACCCAAAGCCGAAATATCGTCAAATCTGAAATTAGTAGACGAATTAGTACTAATGTTTATAAAATGCAAACTACTACTTAGTGGAGTGGATATGCTTAGTCTTCGTCTTAGTACTAACACTATTAGTACTAATGGCTACTAAATGACATACTACTATTAAACCCTGCTCATACGTGCGACTCTATTGCAGGTTTCCGGATTCCGGTCCGCAATCTGCCAATTACTAAGTGCTCACTTCTGAGAATAAAAGTTACTCTATAACTTTTATCATAGCTGTTTCTATTAAAGTTCAAAGTTATTTTAGCGAAGTTGACGCTTGTGAGCCGTAGCGGGCGTAACGTTTTGACGCAGCGAGCCGTGAGGGGTATAGGATCGCTCGGAGCGCGTAATTAGGGTGTAGAGGAAAAGAGAGAGGAACACTACCTGTGGTTTCAGGCCCCTGTGCGTAGCACGCGGTCTCAAACCCAGGACATTAACTGCCTACCAGATACTAGGTGCAATTTTCAGCCTCGTTTGAATTCCCAACTAGTCGCTGTTGGCGTGCGAGCTAGGTACTTGTAACTAGCTGACAACGTAAAAGTGGGTTACCTTTTTTCGGGTCGTCTGCGGGTCTGGTCTGGACTACGGATCGGGGTTTTATTTATATTACTTGAGGTCGCTAAACCCCGATCCCGGGTCCGGACCACAATAAAATGTCAGGTTAACCGGGACCAGCTCTACTTTCACCGATCCGACACTAAACTTTACACTAAATTGTTTGACACACAGACGCAAGATGCAGCCACTTCGAACACTTATTTTATTATAGCAGCCTGTGATAATTGGGGAGCCATTACTTCAGGCCCCGAGGAGCCCATTATCAATCGCCCAACCTCAAGCTCCGCGCAACGGGACCCGCCTACAATATGCAATACCCCTACCAATACAACCTCGCCGGTGAAGGTCTCCTCGTCGTCTCCAAAGCAATGGAGGCGATATGTTCCGAAGAGACCAGTGCCCGCTGGTGCATGGAAGAGGGGCCTATTGACAAGACTAAGCTATGCTCAAGCCGGGGGCCGTCACGATATCAGGGTTCGCGCGCTAGCGCTATTTGTTGACATTTCTAAATTTGGAACGGTCTAAATTGTCGGAGAGCCGAACATCGCTCAGTCGACCGATTGGTATAGACGGCTGCCACAAATGCAGCTGGACTGCCCCAGGCCAGTGTATACCAACCAAATAACTACTTTTTAGCTATAAAATTAAACAAACACCAAACACCATTTGCATTGCTGGATTTCGTGAAGAAGAGAAGTAGCGTTAGTGTGTCTAAGCTAATAACTAGGGATATCACGCCATATGGATATTTTACTGATCTTTCTATTAGACTGAATTATTTGGTAATCTACCCGAAAAATACAGAGAAAAACTTGTTCCGAAATTTAGACCCCGGATCCGAGACGACCCGACAAGACTTAATCCGCAAAGTGACTAGTTGACGCATTATGATGTCGACTAGTTAAAATTCAAAAGTGGACAGTTGTTAAATATTCCCCACATTAACTGCATGTCGACAGCAACGCCCTCTGCTCATCAGCTAGCAGCATCGTAAGTGCTGCGGCCTGCTGTAATCGATGATCAGCGACGGCAGGGCAACTGCAACAAGATGCCCAGTTGATGTGCAATACCAGCATGCTATACAGAGTGAACGAGGTTGTACTTCGCGAGGTAGGTATCAGAAGACGAGAAATCTCTCTAGTACCTGCCATGGCATCTTGAAGCGTTTACGAAGCCCAGCAGCGGTGCCTTCTCTGATATACAGCGTGATGGAGAAGTCGACTTCGTTGGTGCGATGGCCGTCTTATGCCTCCATAATGTTGTAGGGCCAAGGAATGTTTGGTTTGGATGCGGCTATAGGAAGCATCGTCTACATAATGGCGTCCAGAATGTGTTACTTGCACGGGATTGAAATCCCCAAAACCGCGTAGCTGCAGTGGTGATCGCTCCACTGGAGTGTCATTCCAGCTATCTCTGGTTCTTCAAGGCGCTATTTTTGCATCGGTTCCCCAACTATCTCTGGTTCTTCAAGGCGCTATTTTTGCATGGGCTTCCTCTTCGCGAGGCGCACGTTTTTTTCTGGTCGCCGTGCCAGCATCGTATCAGCTCCAGACCAACGCAACCTGCGAACAACATTTTGCACATGGCATCTCATAGGTACCTCAACATTGCATAGAAGGAAATGAAGACTGTTGCATACAATTGTGATTGCATTCGTAGGTAATATGCGAGCTGGCAAAACATTATGTTTGCAGTCTGCAAAGAGGCATTGATTTGGTGTGTGCAAGCGGCAACGACGCCAGCCAAGTACACTGTCGCCTTACCAAACCAGAGTGATGCGAATGGCACTACTGGCGTATATTTGAAAGCAGTGTAGCCAACGAAGTATTCTTTTTATCCATACTCAAGGCTCTACCACTCTATGGATGGACAAGAACTGTCAACTTCGTTGAATATGAGCATGCAAAATCGTTGCGGCTAAAGCCGTGGAAACTACCGCCTTACGTCTACTTTCGTGCATACACAAAAATCATGATAGCCGTGTCGCATCTTCGTATTTATCCAGGCCAAACCTAGGCAGACGTTGGGCGAGTCACAACCCCTCGGTCAGAAAGGTAGTTCCAGTGTGGGTTAAAGCAGACGCCGCTTTACTCTTCTCGTTCAGCTCGGTCAAAGTTGCTTACACAAAGTTGATTTGATCAAGGTGGCAAGCCGAGGGATGTGCAATTATCTCCACCGCCGTGCTCATGTATGACATGGATACAGCAAGGGTGCATGTCGTAATCCTTTTGGCTGCAATAGGGAAGGAGGAACGGAGGTATAGAGGGTATAGTTCAATTGTTTGGTAGCTGCTATCCCGTTTCATAATACGCGGAGAATCAGCGCCCCGTTGCGTTCCCGGATGACACGGAAAATAAAGGGGGTGAAACCATGGTGCCTGCACTTCATCAAAGCCAAGCTGGACGGCCTCGTAAACGAAGCATTCGCTCTCGTGGGTGAACCTGGTGATCCTAGCGAGATCTACAAGTGCGGCGTCGCACACAGTCATAACAACGCATGATGTACTGTCGAACGTAAAACACACAACGGGAGTATTAGAAGAGAACTCTACTTCGATTGCACGCTCGCTTCAATAATCATACATATCACAACTCATCGTCTACTCGCCAGCCCCGTTCGTACACAATAATATCAGTGGTGCTTGACGCGACCACCTCGTGCTCTATATACATCATCACGAGCAGCCATAAACCAAGGACAGGCCTATACACAGCAGGTCCTTTTGGTACGTCTTCCCGTTACGAAGTTCTAACCCAAAAGCTGATGCAAATGCCACACATTCTCCAACTCGCCACGTTTACTGAACGCCCCAAGAGATGTGCGCATTTTGAGGACTCACCGTTGCTTTCTGTCTGAAGCTCAGCTACCAAGGAACGGGCTGTACGCGCGAGCGTGTTACTGAGTGCCTATAAATTTCGAAGGGCACGATTGCGCGTAATCCCCGCCTGGACCCAAGAGCGGAGACGATGCGCTTGCCGAGCCTACAGGTGTCCAACCAGGTCTAAGGTCGAAAACTACCGTGATTATATTAGGGAAATATTAAATGACCGTAATTAGACCGAAAGCCAACATCATCGAATATCATCTGCGGGAAGCTAAAACTTCTGACAGTGGCAGCCCTACCGGATCGGACTATGCGAGGCAAGTTGAAGAGGATGGATTTAACCTACACCCGTGTCTGCAAACGAGATCCGAGGGCGGACTCAACGGTAAATGCGGCGTTTAGGAATGCGTAGCTAGAGAAGAATATATCCAATGTATCGACCCGTAACTAACCAAAAGTAACGGAGTTATATTAAGTGAAACCTACTGTAACGTGAATCACGTTGCTGGAACAACTTGGGTTGTTAAGAAACCACCTCGTTACATTTCTAACGGGGCGGGGCAGTTGTACTGTATCGTCGGCTCTATCACCGTGCTGCAGAATTGTGGGCTTCTGCACGCTGAATGGGTATCTAGGTCCATCAAGAGCTCGGCTTCGCAACTAAGGCTACGGACGACACTGACTACCATGGCAACTTTACGGGTGAGCTGTTCGAGGCGCGGCTTGAAGACCTCTGCAGAGATTTGCGGATGGCGTACGGGCCGCGCCGAATGGCGCCGCCTGACCACGAGCTCTTCAAGGGCTCGGCACCATCAAGCTCGAGATCCAAGGCGGTGATGGTGTAGTGGCTGCATAGGCACGGCGTGACGGTGACAGTGACAGTAACTGTCGAGAATTAACAAAAAAAAGCAACTGAAGCGCTTCACTGCACAAATAAGGGTTCTCGCTGTAAAGGCTAAAACTGTATGCAGGCTAACCTCCTACAACTGTGTCCAAGACCCAGGAGTAAGGACACTTCTGTTCACACCCACTCCCCATCATCTGGCGCTGCAATCAATCGAGCTGATATGGGGGAGACCAGAATTGCGATGAACCCGGCGGCTTCTGCAGAGGCAAACGATAAGGCTGGTCAGATGCAAAGGAAACGGGGGACGACGAGGAGGGGAAGGAGACGGCAATGGCGGGGAAGCAGAAGGAGGGAGGCAAGAAAAGGCGGAGGGCAATCAGAAGGCCGCGGGCGAGCAGAAGGCATGGTCAAGCAAAAGGCGGTGCTGATTCCTCTTCCGGCCACCGGAGCAATCCTTGTCTGTATCGAATGAAGTAAAACACGTACTTAGCGTCGTGTTCGTGACAATCGCGTGCGGCGAGGATGTTTTACACTAAGTCGAGTTCATGTACGAGATGGTAATTCTGGCAGAAGTTAGCACAGCAAGGGTCGGACGAAGGCAAACGGAAGCGTTGGCGTCGCATTTTACAAGAAGATATCTTTTAAACGGAAGAAGATGAAGCTGTATGCAATGTAAACGATATTCAACATATGCATGGTTCTTGTGAGTCCCGTCAACGTAATGGCAACATAGGCTAACATTTGATTTTCTATTTGCTGTCACCTCCAAGCGATGCCGCTGATAGGCAGAACCTGCCTCGAGCCCTGATTGCGTTATTAATGGCGATCCGAATATGGCGGAGGAAAATGCTGAGGAATGCCTGGGCCTTAACGCTGACGAAGGCTCTGACCTGCATGAGGCGCCAGAAGATGAAGAAGATGAGCAGGGATGTCGACTAGGACATCGGGAATCTCCCGACGAAGACCCAGACAAAGTACTCGATGATTTTCCTGATACTCTCTTGGCGTCTGTTGCCAGAGCCAGCAATACAATCTCGGCTATGAAAAAACCTGGGCCGGGAGTATGGTAAGTTATGCTAATTTATCATCCCAAACTGCGATGGAGAAGTCCATATCCAACATAAATACTTACATACTGTTGTACACGCTGTTGTAAACATAAGCCAGTTTAGTCCAGATCCTGAATACACTGAGCTCTATGATGGGCGTTACGGACCAAATGGTAGCGTGCTGGAGATCGCGGATGATCCCCTGGCTCTCCGGTTCTACTCCATGCCGCCTAATTATGGAGACAATTTGCTGTTGAAAACAATCGCTATCACACTCAGTTGATTCCACTACGTACACGCGCCATTCGATCGCAATAGCGCCAACGTGGCGGAGAGGTTGGAGAACTGGTCGACATTCGCAGTTGATTGGCTGAGGTTAGTGATATGTGCTTCGAGTCATGTCTTGCTAATCACATACTGTCCTCTATCCGCAAGGGTATTGCTGCTCACTGGTCTACGTGAAAGTAGGGTGTCTGCCCCCGCAAACCGGTTCGGACTATTCATGGCGAAGGATCGCTTCATTCACGTCATGGGTTAACGCGTTTCTCCAACGATACGTCGCCGCATGCACATCTCGGCTGCGAGCGGAAGTTGTCGACGTGTTACATCGTACATTTGCCCGTAGTTAACAGGTCCCCCCCCATCGTCTGCTTCGATAATCCACACTGCCGTCACAGTCGGGCAACAACCCCCGCGTCAGTCCAGCAAGGACACGCCGCACCAAGATATTCGTTGCTACGTGTGCTGAGATCGCGTACTGCACGAGGTACGTACTGCTGAGCTTAAGGCGCCTAGCCCTTGTGTTGAATTGTGGCCTCGCGCGTACAGGTCTTATGCTAACTGTGAAATCAAAGCGCACCTGAGTACACCGTGCCAAGGGAAAACAACAGTGGAAAAGCCGCAGTTCTTCGCAGCATGAATATGCTACGTCCGCCCTCCCCGCGCCGTCCTGGGCCTAGTTATCACCGACCAGATGGATACGTCTGTTAAGCTAGCTCTAGAGCAACTACACCGACGAATGTATTTTACAGACAGGATCGCGCGGGTTACACAAGGGATATTGTGAAGGGGTCACACGCACCCTGGCCTGAGGAAGCTTAGCTAACCAAGACAGAAGCCCTGCGTCTCTGTCTTCTTGTCGCACATGGAAAGCATGGCTTTCCAGTAGTCCGTGGGACAGGGGTTCTCACGACTTGCGAACTTCTAGGTTAGATTTTAACTGTGTCTTTACATGCTCCTATGCTCCTACTTATTGTAAACTGCCTAATTAATGCATCCCCTAAGTCACCGGTTTCTCAATGGGTAGTTCTCAAGCCATGTCTCCTTCCTAAGTGCGATTCGTACCTAAAGGTGTCTTGTGATTCGTACCTAACTGTGTATTTTGTCTAAGTGCGATACGTACTTAGTGGTGTGTTTTCTGTCCTATACGATCCGTACCTAGTGTGTGGGCGTCCCATATTGTGTGGTCAGACCAATTGGTCATGGACCATCCATCAAGAACACGCCCCATTACACGCTCCCACACCCAAACGGAGAACATCGAACGGGAAAGGTTCGAGGGGAATCCAGCGGATAACTGGAACTCGTGCTGCACCCGAAGGTTGAACCTCACTTCTCAACAGCCCGCCGACGATTCTTCGCCCAACGAGCACGACCACGGCCACGACACCACCAAGCCCTGCAGCGCGCAGCGCACCTGCAACACCCGCCGGCACGTCCTTGTCCGAGGCCGCAGCGTCCAACGCTGGCCCGACGAAGACCAGAAGCCAGACGAAGGCGGAATCCGCCACCAAGAGGGACGGAAAGAGGAAAGCCTCGGGGGCTAGCCCGAAGACGAAGACGAAGAAGACCAAGACACCGGCTCGTAGAGCGGCCTTGTCTGCCGCACGCCGTCGTAAACGACACAAAGTGTCCGTGCCAGGCCCCGTGGGTTCGCTGAGCGATGAGTCAGTGACGAGGATGACGATGTGGTCAATCCGAACCTCGTTCTTCCTGACGAGGGCATGCCTAGCAATGCTACGTCCGCCAAGAAGGAGAAGAATCCTGCGTCTGCGAAGAGCTTGGCTCCGCCGACACGCCGTCCGCCAAAGCAGCCCCGTCGATCACGCCGCCAGCCGAAGCGGTCCCGCCGAGCATGTCATCCGCCAAGGCGACCCGCCGACCAGCGCACCGGAGGCAATCCCGGCCCCGAAGAAAGGTATGACCAAGGCCCTGCGTGTCGATGCCTGTTGAGGTGACCCGCACAAGCCTTTCGCAGAGACGCCCATCACTGACGTGGAGGCGAAGGACAAGACGCCTGTGGATCCCATACGGGACGTGCTGGTGGCCCCAGAGATCCCGCTTCCCGAAGATGTCTCCCACGAGGTGGACTACGAGTTGTCGGAGGACGAGCACGAGTCGTCGCCCCTTCTCCACAGCTCACTGAGCAACAGCGTGCTATCCATCCGAAGCCCTGCGAGTCCGCGCAGCAAAGATGCCGTCGAAAGAGCCGTGTTGGTGCCTAAGAACCGTGAAGTCACGGCTGAGTCAGCCATTCTGCGCCCCAGCTCAAGGAGCAATCTTATCATCACTAACGCTGGTGTCGACGAAGGGTTCGACCCCGCGCGTCTGCAATGCGACAGCCGTGAACACTTACGCGAGTACGCGGACGCAGCACGTCTTGATGCCGAACGATCTCATGACCGCAAACGGGAGCACGAACCGTCGGCCCCGCGAAGTCGTGAGCAGCTGCTAGCGCGTTGCATTTAATCTCCGGAGGAGTATTCGTCGTATTTGCGGCGAAGCCGTCAGCCCGGAATCACCGTAGCTAGCTGCGAGAAGTGTCCGATCGTTCTTGCGAGCGATACGGCCCTCGCCCGACAGTCAAGGAGGTTGAGTTCGAAGCTTGGCTTTGCCACGCCGGCTACCCCGTAGCTGAGTTACTGCGTCGCCTCATCGGCTAGATTGGTCGTGCTGCGGCGTCTTCGCTTTCGCATGGCGAAGATGAATCTGACCGGACTTAGGATCGAAGTTGATACGTCCGAGACTTACCCACATCACCAGTTGTCCTCGAGGAGATCGTGTCGAAGGTGCCGAAGTCGAGGCATTCACAACCCGTTGAACCTAGGAGCGTTCTAGAGTGTGTTAGCGCCGACCAGCTATGTGCGGGCGCTTATAAGCGTCCACGATGTCGGCGTAGTCCACCGCGAGGCGGCTTTCCGTCTCCTACGTATTTTCGGACGAAAGATAGCCGCGCCACTTTACCAGATACTGGTTGATGCCCGCACACCTCCGGTGTTTCACCAGCTTCTCCACATAAAAGTACTGCTTCCATCACTACCCAATAGGGGTGGAGGAGGCCGGAGCGGCGGTTGCTGGGTCGTCGCGGCTCAAGTTGACGCCACCGACTAGCTCGGGAACGGCGAGTTGTCAGAGCCTTCTGGACGTTCATCGAACGGATGTGATCGCTTTGCGTGGCCACCAACAGCTCCTGGAGACGCGATTGGAGCGGAGTTGCGCCAGGCGCCCGACGTAGACGCGGAGAGGCACCGCCTGTGGGCGAAGGTGGATCGCCTGGAGCAGGACTTGACACAGTCTGAGATGCGTGTCCGTCATTCACTCGGCGCCTGTGAATAAGGAAACGCTAATGCGCGTGGTGCAGAGCGCTCTGCGTCGCTACACGGGGTCTCGGACAGACCCGGCGGAAGGCGCTCCACCTCATGGTACGCTTTGAGCATGCCGACGTAGAACGTTGGATGCGTCGCAATGGACAATGACAGATCCAGCGTATAAGCGTTGCCGTGGACTCCAATGACCGTGAACGGCCCCACGAATCGTGGCCTGAGTTTTGTGCTCCACACCGAAGACACTGCGTGTATAGGAAGAGTTTTGACATTTAATAACACCAAATCCCCAACTTTAAACACTTGTGTTTTGTTACCCCCCTGACGAAGTTGTACTTGGCGAAGAGCGATAGCTATCGCGCCATGCGCTGGGAGAGATGCGGCGACGAGGTCGCCGACCTCAACGAGGCATGGTCTGTGTAGATCACAAAGGGCTTGCTGCCCAGCAGATGAACCCTGAACTTCACTAGCGCGTACTTCATCGCGACGAGTTCCCTGTCATGGACACGGTAGTTCTTTTCCGCAGCTTTCAGCGGCCGGGATTGGAACGAAATCACCGTCTCCCTGGCTTCGGCATCAAGTTGGAGCAGGGCACAGTCGATGGCACAGTCCGAGTCACACACAACGCTAAACGGACGATCCTCATCGGGGAGTGCCAGAATTGGGGCACTCTGCAGGCTCCGTTTGATAGCTTCGAAGGCTATCTGAGCCTCATCGGTCCATGACCATTCCGCTTTTTTCTTTAAAAGGTTCGTCAATGGCCTGGCCAACTCAGCGTAGTTCTCGCTATACTTGGGTAAGTAGTTAGTGAGGCCGAGTCACTTGCGCAGATCGCTTTGGAGGTAGGTACAGGCCACTGCGAGATTGCTTCAATCTTCTCGAGGTCAGCCCTTATGCCATCCTTCCCAAGGAAGCACCCGAGGAACGGGATTTCTTCCGCGCCGAAGTTGCATTTGTTGATGTTTGCATACAGCCGGTTCTCCCCCATGCGCAACAAAACCTCACGGAGGTGTGCAATGTGCATTTCGACGTCGGTCTTTCCATCCGCAGCGCGGCTGTGAACGAAGATATAATCGAAGTAGGTCTGCACAAAGTGCCACAGCGGTCGGAATAGCTGTGTCACCAAGCGATTAAACGTCGCTGGTGCGTTGGATAGTCCTTGGGGTATCACCAACCATTCCCACAACATCCTGCTGGCAGTACTTACTGCTGTCAGAGGAATATCCGATTCCCGCATCAGTAGCTGATAGTACCCATCGACCATGTCGAGCGCGCTGAACACCGTGCAGACCGCCATGTTGTTCTGCAACACATCCTTCCGAGGAATAGGCGTTGGCACGGGGAGGGTGGCAGCATTCAGCTTGTTGAAGGTGTGAACCATACGTCACTTCCCGTTAGGTTTGCGCACACAAAACATCGGGGACGAGTGCGGCGACTTTGACTCGCGCACCATGCCGGCGGCATACTTCGCCGCGAAGAACGTGTCGATCACATCGATATGTTCCTTTGGAGCAGGCTACTGACGTGTGGTGCAGTACTTGGTACCAGGCTCCAGGTCGATTTCGTGTCGAACACCACGATCCGGTGGTAATATGGAAGTTTTTTTCGGAGCCACATCCAAGAACTCCTTCAACAGAAAATAATAAGGATTCAAGGGATCCTCTAAAGTGGCTGCGCCAGCGATACGCTTTCCTCTTCTAGAACGTTTGGGTCCATGCCCGACGAGCTATTAAGTTTTATCGAGTTCTGTTCTCGGCGGAGAAGGACGAGGTCCTCAATTTCTCCCGCCTCCAATGACTGAGGAACTCGACGTACGATAGCTCCTCGAGCTCCGTGAGCTCCGACACCCGGATAAGGGAGTTAGCTCAACACCTGCCTTGCTGTTTCCCGTGAGTGTATCAACGACCACAGTGGTGGATACCTGGCTCACTGGGCCAGCAGATAGGAATGCAGCCTCGCTGTCAATCCCTTCATTCGTGGAAGCCTCTGCTCGACCAACCTGGGTTGCGCGACGTCCGTCGTCAGAGGCTTCCTCATCTGCGTGAGCTGAGCCAGCACAAACGCATTGCGTTGTGGGAGCCTCTGTTCAACCACCTTGGGTTTCCGAAATGACGACTCGTTCGGCAGAGCCAGCAAAGTGTCGTTCTCCACGTGGCACTCGGTGCTCGTGTACGAACCCGTCACGGGATAAGGAGGGAACATGACACGCCAAAGCTCGATCCACGAGGGGTTTGTGGCTAGCACCTATGGTGCGATTGCGCCGGTCGGTCCACGGCTCATATTTCACAAGCCAAGGCAAGCCGAGGATCCGTCGTATCGATCATCCATTTTGAGGACAATGAACGGTTCGACCGAGTTAAAGTCGTCAAATTTGACAGTCAAAGGGAGGAGAACCTTCCGCGTCGATACAATCGAACCAGTCGCTAAGCCAACAAAAATTATGATTACGCTTAGACTCTTCTAAAGCTTTAGCATACAGTATACTGATCCTAGCGACGCTGTTTTTCATTGCGAAATTGTAGGATGCTCCTGAATCGATCAGGATGGTTATAGACTCTTCATACCCTTCAACGCTGGCGATGACGACCACGAGATTAGACCGCGTAGCGGCCGCCAAGAGAAACAACAACGTTGTCTCAGGGACTTGCTCCCCTGGGCGGGGAGGGGGCGAAGCCACCATAGACCGGAAAGAGCGGAGTCTCCCCGCAGGGCGTCCCGCACCTACTGGGAGACGTTATTTTCCAACAAGTCGGACCCAATTACATTGAACGATGGCGACGCCGAGGTGGCCTTGCCACGGTTGACTCGCCACGGGTTTGTCGGGCAATTGCGACGGAAGTGGCCTACTTCGTTACAGTCGAAGCAGCGACCTCTCGCTTTGGTTTCTTCGAGGAGAGTCGAGACGACTCGGCAGAAGTAATCTCCAGAAGAAGACCCCATTGGGGTGGGTCCCTCAGACGAGTCCAAAGGACCAGCATGCCCCTGTGCAGAACGCACACAGTGGTCTTCCAGCAGATTGAGGTATGTGTATTGCCTCGTTGAAGGTCTTCGGTTGACGCCAAAAGAGCTCCGTCCGCACCGGCCCCATCGGACACCGTCCATAAACACCGTGACCTTTAAGTCCTCCGAGAGGGGAGCTCCGGCCACAACCGCTTCCAGGTGTTGCAGCTCCATGACATTATCTTGGGGGGAGCGCTTGCCTTGCTTGCATCGCAAGAAGAGGGATCGATGGCGATACGTCACGTTGGCCAACAGGAAATTCTTGCGGAGCTCCTGCTCCATGAACGGCCACTAGATGAAATACCCCGGAGACCAGGTCCCTCGATCCATAGCCCATGCCTGTGTCCGACCTCCCAGGTTGGACAGGGCGAAGGCGACTTAAGATCTCGCATCATAGATCTGTCCCGCGCTCAGCGCGATCTCGATCTCGCGGATCTAGAAGATCAAGCTGTCCGACTCCTTCCCGTCGAATTTGGAAACCGTCATCTTGACCGCTTTTGTCGACCCTTGTCGCGAAACGGAGGTAGCGGACTCCCGCGCAGGGATTGAGCTGCGCTCTGGGCTTCGCCCGTACTGTCGCGCATGTAGCTTTTTGGACTGCGGCGCTCATGTGTGCGATGAGCGAGGTCTCGTACTGGTCAAAACGCTCAACAGGGGCTCCCTGCTCTTCTGCAGAGAGTGAGGGGAATCCAGCGGAAGCCTGCTCGATTAGAAGGCTAACCATCTTCTCTAAGGTGGCCCAGTGGACATCCGAGAGTTGAGGAAAGTCTGGCGAGACGGCATTCGACTCCCTGGATCTTCCATACTCAAAGAGAACTTAATTGCTATAGCAATCCGCGACGGGTGCGGGATTGACTACAAATGCTACCAGGTGTGACGGAGGCCACATGCAGGGTGGCCTGAGGAAGCGTAGCTTCTAATCGAGACAGACGCGCTGCGTCTCTGTCTTCTTGTCGCACGTGGAAAGCATGGCTTTCCAATAGTCCGTGGGACAGGGGTTCTCACGACTTGCGAACTTCTAGGTTAGATTTTAACTGTGTCTTTACATGCTCCTATACTCCTACTTATTGTAAATTGCCTAGTTAATGCATCCCCTAAGTCACCGGTTTCTCAATGGGTAGTTCTCAAGCCATGTCTCCTTCCTAAGTGCGATTCGTACCTAAAGGTGTCTTGTGATTCGTACCTAACTGTGTATTTTGTCTAAGTGCGATACGTACTTAGTGGTGTCTTTTCTGTCCTAGATACGATCCGTACCTAGTGTGTGGGCGTCCCATATTGTGTGGTCAGACCAATTGGTCATGGGACATCCATCAAGAACACGTCCCATTACAGTTGTACTTAGGTCTAGTTGAATCGCGCAGCGGAGCTAACACTAAGTGAGCGGGAGTCGCTGGAGCCGTTCAGGTTGGACGACGAGCCCGCACTACCCATGGAAGCGCCAGTCGCCCGCCGCGATTGCGCGCTCGTAAGAACAACGAAGACCTTGCGACCGCGTTTTTGCGCTCAGATACTGTCAGCGAGCCGTCTACACCGCGCTACAGCCCTATCCTGGGTTTGATCCCACCCACAGCAACCACTGCGAGAGATTTTTCTCGCAGTGCAAATTCATCATGACGACTCAACGATCGTCTCTGCTCCCGCTCAACTTTGGAATGTTGGCTTTCTTACGCGTCAACCGTAGCTACTGGGATTCTTTCTCTCTCATGAATATAAGCATTGCTAACGTCGAAGATAGCTCAGACAGCTTGGTGCAGGATCTGTAAGTGCAATATATTACTTATTGCCCCATGCTTTATTATTGTGTCGTTTGCCAGGCAGCTATTTCTTATTGTGTGTGCAGGCCCGTACATTAGTTTATGGTAATGTCCGAGCACTGGTGCGTACTCCAACTTCTCTTGGCAGCCGCCGAAGATGTTGGAATAGTAGTGGCAATCTCTCTCCTTGGTTATGCAGGAATGACTCCCTTGGGAACTCCAAATTATCAAAATAAACCATTATCTATTGTAAATTGCAAGAGCCCTCGATTCGACAGATAAAACTGTTTTTTTTCTGCAAAAACGTAGATATAACTATTTAACCGGCTGAAAATGAAATTCATTAATCAATAATGCGTGGCTGTCCAGAGTGAGTGGATAGCCATCGTTCCAGAAGTGACCCCTAAGTTCCGCGCATGTTTTCTTCGAGAATAGATCGTTGTTTTATCCCCTCCAAATTTGGCCAATCCCAATCGCCATCGAATTCTTCTTACAAAATCCAGGTGTAACCTTGAATACTTAAACGTTACTTCTCAAATCCCCCGCATTGACGATTTCGAACTTCGTGTCGATCCACTGGTGGGTGCTCCAAAGGCCACACACAGAGAGTCGCAGAGCATCGGACGTCGCTCACACCGACGAAAGGACACACAGCTGTCGGCGTAGCCGTCGACGTACAAGCCCAAACGAGTCACAGTCAGGTAGGGTGATGACACACATAGCTAAGTATCGCTATCGCCTCGGGCGATAAATAGCGCGTTGTGCCCCTTCATGCTTTCCCGAAGGGAGAGAGACATTATTAACCTTGGGGGGGGGGGGGGGGGCTGACATGGCTACCAATATGTAGACGACATGGATACATTTCCTCTTTGACATGGCATCTCCATGTTGTGTCGACATGTAGCAGCAAGCAGACACGACGCCTTCGCCACTTGGAACCTGCGACGAGGTACTAATTCTCTCCATTGGTAGCAATTGACAACCAAGCGAGGCAAGCTGGGGCATGGGCATGGCATGCGACGCCGAGGGCGGCGCGGTGACCGGTGAGCACGGGATGCCATTGGCCAAAGCCGGTGGCGCCTGTGGTGTCCAGCTGAACGAGACCAAGTCGGACACTCCGGGACTTAACCCGGAAGAGACGGCCATGATCCTCACAAGTCTGAGTAAGGGCTTCTCTGGTGGTGCAGCCTGTAGTGCGCCGTCGTTGGGAACACCCGACTCGGACGGAGAGGACATGGGCGACTCGGACGAGGATGATCGCCGCCAGTTCTCCGCCATTGGCGGCGTCGGCAAGGTGCATCGCGTACAGCAAATCAATTTCGATGGCCCTAAAGGCAGCAAGCTGGACTTTACGGACGACGCAGGCTTCAGCCATCGCTTCCGCAACGAGAGCAACCGCGTTAAAAGTCTGGTCACCAAGCATATCTCCATCGAGGAACTGCGTGCCCACTTTGACCGACCCATCATCGACGTGGCAAAGGACTTTGGCATCTGCATCACTCTCATGAAGAAAATCTGCCGTCGCAACGGCATCAAGAGGTGGCCACACCGTCAGATCCGATCGCTATCCAAGAGCATCGCGTCCATGGAGGCCGCCATGCTCAGTGCTCACGGCAGCGAGCGTGAAAAGTACCGGGATCAGATTATTAATCTGAAGATGAAACGCGAGTCCGTCATCGCGGACCCCAACAAAGATAACTCCATGCGTCCCAAGACGCCGCCGCCGTCCTCGCTGCACGGCGAATCTCTGAATCAGAGTGTACGTCCTTCTCACCACATGCCTTCGACACCGAAGCTGTCTCCGCGACCCGGTTACGATGCCTATGGTTCATCGCAGGGCTATCCGGTAACACCTACCGTCACGATGGAACACTTGGCGGTAGGTACTTCAGCACCGACTTTAAGCATTTCTAGCGCTGGTCCCTCAAAGGGTGGACGTTGGACTAGCGAAGAGCACGCTGCTTTCCTGGAAGGCATCCGCCTGTACGGAAAAGACTGGCGCCGAGTGGCCCAAGTGGTCATGACGCGTAGCGCAGTGCAGACACGTACTCACGCCCAGAAGTATTTATTGAAATTTGCTGGGCGCTTCCCGTTCGACCCTGATGGGATGTTGAAGGACCATCCGCCGGCACCGGTGCAGATGCAGACACAAGCACAATATGCATCTGCGTCCGACAAGCCCGTCATGTCCATGCTGAGCCCAACGGCGAGTGTGGCATCAAGCAATACCGCGATGACGCCTGCTAGCGATGACTGCATGAGCAATGGGTCCTGGAACTCGGAGGAGGTTCAACCACTGGCGAAGCACAAAGAGGCCATGGCCATGATTTTGAACGGCAGTCCTCAGGTGGAACCGGCAGCGGGACTCCAGGGAAACAACGTCGGGGCTTCTGCACTGACGCCGCTACCAGCTCGCACGACGATCAAGGTGGAGCCGACAGGGCCGGCATTGTTCCAGCAGCAGCACGAGTTCGCGCAGCAGGGAACAGCCTCAACACATTTCCAGTACTTTGACCAGCAGCAAGTTGCACCGTAGGCATTGCCGGAGAGCAGACCAGGCACGTTGCCGTGCATGTGTGACGTTGCCGCGCCATGTGCGTGTACGACTCATTGTGCTTGAGCGATGATGATGTATTAGGGAGTGTGAGGTTTTGGAGCTCGTGCTCTCGGTCTCTCGTTCACAGCGTCACCGAGCCCGTCGGTGCGTCCGTCGGCGATAACAGAGTAGGATTTCGATTTTGACTAGTCGTAGGAGCGGAGAAGAGGAATATAGACGAACATCATCCTTGTAGTCATCACGACGACTGCCTAGAGGACCACTCGAAATCCTGTGGCCGTCGCCTCGCGCCCGCCGGGCAGTCGTCGTCCCCGTAAAGTGTGACTTGTCCTGGCATCCCGTCGCGCAACAATCGCCACACTGACCTCCAAGCGTAAAAGAGAAAGATACCAGACCACCAGAACGTGACCGCAATGTTTTGCCAACAGGCACGAACGAGGAGAAATAGTTATCATGTTTCTGTGGTTTTCATTTGTCACACTGTTTGGCTCTTTCTTTCTCGGACGTTGTATCACGTTCACCGCTTGAGAACGGAAGAAAAGGAGAAAGGAGGAACCGAGCGCCGGACGGCATTTAGCGGACGAGTCTCTTTCCCTTAAACCTTTAGGTCTGCCACGAGGAACGGAGAGTTTTACTGCTGCTTGGCCTCCACCTCCTTGACGAGCTTGGCGAGCTCCTCCGGGTTGTAGAGCATAAAGTACTTCTCGATCTGCGGCAGGTAGTGCACCTTGCCCTTCTCCAGGTTGAACCAGTACAGGTACGAGGCGTCATTGTGCGAGACGCCCACGGTGCGCACGTCGTTGAAGGACGGCACGAGGATCGGGTCGTCCTTAGTGTTGCCCTGCTTCTCGTCCGACTCGAGCGGGTCGCGGTTAAACTGCGTCACGCCGATCTCGGCAGCCTCCAGCTCCTGACGCTCGCGGCCCACGGCGTGCTCGAGGTCGTCGGGGATGCCGCCCGTGGAGGCGAAGCTGCGCACGGCCAGGCGGGCCGACGAGCGGAGAGGAGCGAATGCGCGCGTCACGAGGCTCATGCTAAATGTCGGGACTCGAAGTGGGGAAAGCGGAACTGACGGGGCCTCGCTCTGTGGTTGTGAGGCGGAGAGAGCTACGGCAGAAAAACACGCGACTGTCGGAGACCGTCAGAACTCTCGCTCCGTCAAACTCGATAGATCACTTCGTCAAACCCCTATATAATTGATGATATTTAGTTTGCGAGTGTTAATTGAGTTCTCTTTAATGTTAGTGTCTCTTTGAATCCGAATATGCCGCAGAAACAGTTGCATCGTAAATAAACCATATCAAATAAGTTATTAGAGTAAAATGGTGAGACCGGTATACCGGATAGATCGACAAAGACACGGACACGTTGCCCAAAGCACCACCACAACATATTTGTTACAGTCGCCGACACTTTGCTTCAATTGTCATTGTGCAGATAAAGTAAGTGTATTACTGTGAGTTATATTTCGCCAGCTTCAATATCTCGTTATCCATTAAAACTCATCCACCGAAATGACCTCCACACTGCTGTCCTTTGCCTTCTCCTGCTCGTCTGTTGGCTGCGTTGGATTGGACAGAGCCGATACAGGTCCAGCCACTTTCTCGAAATAGGAATCTATTTGAGGCGCCGACGACTTGGCAGGCGATTTTGATGCAGACGCAGCTACCGATGTTAACTTGGCTGGGATCGGAGACGCGGCCGGATGCTCTGCTGACGCCTTCTGTGTCTTAGGCTTCGGAGGCGTAGTCTTCTGTAGCGAAGCCTTCACTGGGGATGTCTTCTGCGTCACCGCCTTCGCAGACATAATCTTCCCCGCTTGCTTCGTCGACACAAACTTAGCCGTCGCAAAATCTTTCTTGAGTTTTGCCTCCTCTGATTTCTTCTCTTGGGTCTTCAGCTTCTCTTGCTCTTGCTGCTGCTCCTTCTTTCGCTGCTGCTCTGGACGAACATCCTCTAAATGCTTCTGTTCTTCTTCATATTCACGTGCTTTCCGCATCAGAGTGGACTCGAACACTGGCTCACACAGCAACTCGCCTGCAAGACCAGGGAAGTGACCCTCACAATCTTTGTCCTGGCTGTCACAACACCAGAACGGCCCGATGATCTGAGGCTCCAGCTTCGCAGGCTTAATGGTTTTAGCCTTTACACGCTTCTTTTGGAGCTGCGACGGCAGTTTGTGCTTCGTAGGCGATGATGATCCTTCCTCGCGCTCCATCGAGTCGTCTTCAGCTTCGACGTCGTCCATGTAATCCACTTCATCCTCATAGGCCAGCCACTGGTCTCCATAATCCAAATTGTCTTCGTCGGACTCCTCGCCATCGTTATCATCGTCTGATAGACTCTCGCCAGGCTCCTCCTCTTCCCACTCATCGTCACTGTCAACAGAGTAGTCAAGCTTGGCATATTGTGCGAGTGGTCGGCGACCGCCACGGAAAAGCAGAGTATTCTGGCTGAGAGTTCCGTAGTACGCCGGCCGGTTGTTCTCGTAAAACTGAAGCAGCTTCATCACGCCCAGCTTCGGGTCGCGATGCCGCCGACCGCTCCATCCATCAGGAGAAAATGCGTTTAATTGTTTCTTGGTTGTTTCTCGTTTTCCCTTCAATGAGGACAAGATCGACTGTTGAGAGTTATCCGCTGAATCAAGTGAAGACAAACTTTCGTCTCCAGTAGAACCCAAGAAGCTGATAGTTGCGTCCATGCGCATGATCTTGGCCTTCCTGCTTTCACCTTCTTCGCTAGTCTTCTCCATGTCTTGGTCGCCTGTCACATCTATAGCTTCACTGGTTACAGCGCTGCTTGCTGCTGGGGCCGTCGCAAAGAAGGACTTGAACATTTTTTGCCGCTTGGGTGACGCACCTTTCTTCTTCTCTTCTTCCTCGCGCTTACGCTTCTGCTTTTCTTCATCCTTCACCTCCTTCGCGTGTTGACGCTCAAGCTCATGCCGCTTTTTCTCCTCTGCAGCATTACGTTTTTCTTGTTCTTTTGCCTCTCGTTCCTTTGCCTTTTGCAATTCCGCATCAACAGCAAACCCAAACTTTGCAACCTTCGCCTCCTCCGCACTCACTTTCGTCTCATCCACAGGCTTCTGGTGCAAGAGTTGGCTTACCCTTGTCAAGGTTTTCAGTTGCATGCCAAGACGCTTGCGATGCTTGCGCATGCGTTTAATAGTCTTCTGTGCTTCATCACTGAAGTATTTCTCCAAGCTGCCAACCTCCCACACCCATAATGCGTCGGAAGTCGTGTCCTCAAACAAGTTGGCTTTCGCTGGCCGCACACCGTGCGCTATGCGCTGTGCTAGCATTTTAATCTCCATTTCCAACGCCAGCGAGGCTGTGCTGTCTACGTTTTCAGTAGATAAAGCGCTTGTTTTCTCTGTCGCCTTCATGTCAACGTCGTCAACCTCAAGAGCTTTCTTGAATGCTGATAAAAGCTCGCTGGTCACCACGGACAGACTTGTAGTCCGACCCTGGATGCCCTTTACAATTAGGCATTTCACTTCGTGGGGAAACTCGACTGTCGACGGCAAAGCACTTGTATCTGCAGCGCTACTGGCGGAATATGCGTGGTCTCGAAGCTTTAGCCACACCTCCACTAGCGCCTGCTGTGCACTACGGTGGTCTACAATAACGTCCATATCGCGATCCAGTCCAGCACCGTAAATATCTTGCATGGTCATGTCACTCTCCAGCTTGGAGTGCAGGAGTTCTGTGTACTGCCGAGTCAATTCCTCTGTCTTGAGCTTATATGCGTCGACACGTGCCTGAATAGCTGGATCTAAAGGCTTCACCGGCTCAGACGTCGCTTCAGCAACAGCTTTCTCTTTCATCTTTTGTTGCCGTTTTGACGGAGTCTTCGTCGGGGTTTTGGCTGTTGGTTTATTATTGCTTGTTGCGGGCAATTTAGCCGCTTTACCTTTTGACTTCTTGGCACTTTCCGTATCTTCTGTTGGTTTAGCCACTTCATCATTTGCTGAATATGGCGCCGATGCAGCACTCAGATCAACAACGCCGTCTCTATCATCCTTTGATACTGCCTCATCCACACCAATTTTATCCTCTCCACTGACGTCCACAATATCTGTCTCCATTACAATAGCATCGTCCGAGATGGGGGAACCGGCAGGGACAAGTTCCCCGCCTGTCTCCAGCTCTGCTCTAGCTCGTTTCGCTTCGGGGGTACTGAACACGTCCTCCTCCTCATCCAAATCGTCGTCATCTTCACTGTCCACCGCTGCATGAGGCGAAATGAATCGTACGGGAGGCTGCCTCTTCTTCCTATACTTGGTCTTGGCCTTAGGAGACGCCTTGGTCGTGCCTTTCGTTTTGACTCTAGCATTCGGCTTAGCTTTAGCCTTCGATTTAGCTATTCCAGCCTTGTTCTCGCCTTCTGACTCTTTTTTGTCGGTCGAATTAGCTACTGCATCCTCCGCTTTAGCACCTGGCGACGAGACTCTCGGCCGCTTAGATCCGACGCTCTTGGGCTCTGATTCCACCGCGTTCTCTGATTCTTTGCCAGCCTTCTTGGGCGAGAAGAAGCCGAACAATGTGGACTGCTTGGTGCCCTTCTTCTGCTGCTTGGGAGGCGAGAGGATGATACAAAAGTTAGTACGAAACGGCAGCGATCCTTGCACACGAAATTAGGGGCGCTAGACGGGAGGAAAACGCACCTCCACCATGCTGCCTCGAGACTAACGACGATGCACGGGCGGGAGGCAGACGCAGAGACAACGCGCTTTCCTACACTAGGGTCCCCCACTTGCTTTGTTCGTTTGGCGCGCTTTGGCACTGGTAGAGCAGAGTCCCTCGATAGAGTGACATCGTCTTTTACATCGTTACGATTTGCTGAAATCATAATACCGGTACTGCATGTCGTAAACCAATCACATTGAGTCGTTTTTAGTGTCGCAACAGCTCTGCATATTATTGTAAAAATGTTGTTACCGCGATGTCTGCATTTCTGCAGTGCTTCGCCAAACTGGTATCTCCTTATCAGACGTCTTGTGAGCTATTAGTTGACCTGCCAGTGGTCCAGTGCAGTAGTCCAGTGTCAGAGCCCAAGAGAACGGCAGTGACCGACATGATCGATCCCGGACTCTATCCCCCCTGCGCACGGTCATGCGAAGCACACGGCTTCATAGCATCCCGCTCTACCGTGTATCTATCTATACGAATGTGCTGAAGACTGTACATGTATACAAAGAAGGACACCGCTGACTGTAAGCAGCCAAGATTGTGTGCTGTGCGTGCGTCGCACGCACGCGCAGCTCACTTAGGGTTATTGTAGGATTATGGGATGTTTTATGTGCTCAATAAACCTTTAGCGGTGCTGCGTGCTCTGGTGGCCTCGAGCGGCACACTCTTCACTCACTTTGGAAACTGTGGCTCAGCGAGCACTGCAGTGGAGAGCGTCCCCACCAGAACACTGCTGCCGTGCCGCGGCTATTTGCCCGGCACTTACGTGTTTACAAGATTACTCTACCTATATACCCTTCTAGTGTACAATGCCTATAATGGCACCTACGCTTAGGAGTTACAGGCAATTAGAGAGTAGTCCGGTGACGCGTCGTGCGTCAGCTCAGGGTTATAAGCCGAATCCGGGTGCAGCACTCGACGGGTGTGTACACCACCCAAGAGGTTTCTCTGAGCGAAAATCAAGAAATTCCATGATTGCTGAAATCCCGGACAGTCGTGATGCGACATTGTCGCATGCCGAAGCCAACCACCTGATCCGCTCATTGGCTGGAATCTGTGGTGGGCGGGCGTTGATTAGAACGCTTCTGGAAAGCCTCAATCATTCTACGGAAATCAAGTTGGAAAGAATCCACCGCCGCCAAATTCAGACGGCAACAGCGACGTAAGCGAGCGCACAAAAACGAGCCGCCCAGCGAAGGATCAAACGGGCCGTCGAGCGAAGTGCCAAGCGGAGCACCGAGCATGTTCGACAACCAGAACCGGGCAGCCGGTACAATGATACGGAGCTGATGGATAGCATCAAGTCGCTAAGGAACGTAAACATCAATCTTCCGGAGCTGACGAAGAAGGAGCAGTTCCAAGCGTATCAGAGCGAAGACCCGCTACAATTTGGGAGTTGCATGCTCGGCGGCATTACATACGGCACTGAGCGGTTCGACTCTTTGGAGGACTACAAGCGCCCCAAGTATGCTGAGTGGTACAGGTTGCGCCAGACCAAAGCAGCATTCTCGGCCATGGCGCTATCCCTATCGGTAGAGTTGTGAACGACTCTCAAGATTGACGACATTCGCAACCAGCTGAAGGCTGTGTCTATCCTGTGGCTACGCATTACGGAATACTTTGAGGCAGGCGATGGTGTGAACCCAGACTATCTACGAAGTGAGCTAATAATGCGAAAGTTGCAGCCGAAAGAGGCGGTGACCACCGACATCAAGGACATTGACCTCAAGGCGCGCAGACTGCGTCAAGCGCGTGGCACGTTTGACGAGTGGGAGCATGCAAGCCTGTTCATCTCGAACGCACTGCTGATCTTCCCGGTGATGTCGAGAGCACGCACCATGTGGATTGCCAACAACGACCAACGATCCATGACGCTCATCGAGGCTATGCAGCGCTTGAGCTCGGCTAAGCTTTAAACAGCCAAGTCGAGCAGCAAGTTTCGCTAGCTGCGCCACGCCAAACGCATTGAGTGTGACACAAGTGAAGAATGTTGGGTAAGGACAAACCATGGACAAGGTCAAGGGCATGGACGGAAACGAAGCAAGCACATGAGGGTGAAGGATGCGGACAAGAAGCAGACGTACAATCGTGCGAACTGTGGTGGCAATGGGCACTGGTGAATGCACGTCGACTACTGGGATGTAATTGAAGGCGGAGCTTGCGGAAAGGCTCCTGACCAAGTTATGGGGCTATAGATCCTCCGTTTCACTGGCGATCTCGGTGCATCCACGTGCAGGCGACACCGAATGATGAGCAGAATCAGGACGACAACTCCCTGTGTACGTGGTCAAGGGCGGAGACGATGAACAACACAAGGACTGCCGAACCGATGTCTCCGGTGTACTCGTCGACCTCACGTGCCAGCAGTGATGGAGACGAAGTTGAGTGCAAGGACGAGGACGGACGGTAACGCGAATGAGTGACAACCGTGTGCCTACGACACCACAGCAGTTACAGCTGCAACCTTAAGTTCCCGCGCAACCTGTTCAGCCAGTAGTGCTGAATGCCGTGACGACGCCGTGCCGATCCAGTGGGAGGGTGTTGCACAGCCGGGAGCACCTCGGTCATGGGAAGCAATGATGTATTATCAGCGAAGAACTGAAGCAGAGTGCGCGTGGACCTAGTGAGCACCGCAAACATATCGATCCTATGGAAAATAACAATTTTCGGCCTGCTTCACGCATGAGTCCCTATGAGATGGGGCAACGTGGTGTGTCGATTCCAGGACGCTCTGAGCCATGGTCATTTAAAAAATGGGCAACGTCGGTCTCCACCTCGTGATTGTGGGCCTAGAGGGCTATTCCAACAAGGTCGTGGACGCAGTCGATCTCCACCTCGAAGGCGATGCCTCGAGAACGCTTCGCTAACTTACCGCGCGGACCTCAGGTATGGAATGAGTCGCCACGACGTAACGGTGACCTAGCTCACCACCTCGTGGGTCCCCGAGTCATTATGGACCGCATGATTGGCGCGGATTACAACCACGGCATGATGACTGCCGGGGACGCAATGCCTCCCCCCGCCGTGGGGATTATCGCAGAAACGATGTGTTGCCACGCCACCGAGGAAACTTACCTCGCCGTTTCGACGATCGCCAACGAGGTCGTGGTGTTGCATACCGTGATGGATCGCAAGTGATGAATGTAGTGCGACGCAATAGGTATGCAAGTGCGTGCGAAGGGTTCTATTGAGTGGAATTAAGGTCTCCACAAATGTCGGGTTCACAAGCCGACATTTGTGGGGACCTGTCTCTCTTCACTACTCTGCGTGAAGACAAGACGAACCGACTTGACTTTGCGAATGGGACATTTGAACATACGTCTGTGTGTGGTTCTGTGCTACTGTGTGGGTTGAATCAGGCGACTGGAAAGCTAGACGATCCACTTCTGGACGACGTGGTATACACTCCGGACACCAAAGCTATCCTGATCAGCATGGGCTATCTCCAGACTGTTGGACGGTTCAAGCTAACGCATATACCGGTCCAAAAGATAGTGCCGGCAACAGTCTGAGCGAGTAACCGGAGTGATGGTGATGGCAATGGCAAAGCAAAACATGGACGGGATGAAGTCTATGGAGCTACTGCATCAGCGCTTCGGCCACCTGAACATGGCTCTAGTGAATGATTCTGGCAGGCAATATTGATCTTGGAGTAAAGTTCAATATGAAGCCTTTGAGCACCTATGAATGTGTTGCCTGCAATACCAGCAAGGCGAAAGCAATGCATCGAACGAGACTGCCTGTGAGGACGTCTCGTCCCTTGATATTCTCGTTATGGACATCTGTTTATTGAATGAGTCTACTGTGAGTAGTGCAACGATGTTCCTGTTTGGCATTGATGTGGCAACGAGATACAAGTGGGTAGATAAAGTGAGCTTATTTACTCAAGAAGAAGAGCAAAGCTACCTGGTTTACCCTGAAACTGTTACGGGAATTGAAGACACAGTATGCCGAGCATTAAGTCCTGCACCTGCATACATACCAGGGAGGTGAATTTGCAAGCCATGAGTTGCGCGATTACTGTGTAAAACGTGGAATTGTGCAGCAATATACCAACGCTTCATCACCGCAAGGGAACGGCATTGCTGAGCGAGCGAATGGAGTTGTGCTACCGCGTGTGCAGGCAATGCTAACTGGCGAATATGCTTTGGGGGAGAGACGCTGTTGCACATGGTGACTATCCTCAACATGTTGCCGACGAAGGCGCTAGAAACTATGCCACCAAACGAGAAGCTGAATGGGAAGCTTCCTCCTCTGACAAGGCTGCGAACTTGGGGATACATTGGTCATGTGCATGTACCACCTGAATCACGACAAAGGGAGGAGAAGAGGGAACCAAGGGCACGGATGTGTCTATTGCTAGGTCACAGCAACTCTACCAAAGGCTACAAATTTTAGGACCTAGTTACGCGTCAGGTGACTACTGCACAATTGGACACCGTACGCTTTCATGAGGAGCTTGCGGCTGATGGCACATATGTGAAAAACCTGCTGGAGAATGGCTTCCTTGACGGCGTCACGAACTACCCAGCAGGCCCCCAGTTGTACGAATCAAGATGTGCAGTGTTTGATCGACTGATTCTCGCTCAGGAATGGGTAGATCAGATTGGAAATTCAAAATGCATTGCGCGGAGTGTCGGACACCGCTTAACGAAACTATGCAGTATCGAGCGCTACCCCACATCGGAATTTGTAAATGAACTTGTTTCGTTGACTTTTGACGACTACGCATCGCGTAATATCCGACACGGTTGGAGGTAGCATCATGAGCAAACCGCGGCAACGACTATACATAGGCGGTCCTGGATTACAATCGAACACAAGACAGTGCGCGCGAATGTGCACCGGTGCAGTTCACTAGTAATTACGCGAGTAATCGCCGCAGTATTGTTTGCAGACAGCGCCATAAAGTGTTTGAAACCGTAATGCTCCGTTTCCGCTTTGGTACGTGCTGACAAAGAATCCATTCGCAAAAGCAAATGGGGGTAGTACTTCACTGTTAATCGAGCTTGTGCAATATCCGCAAAAGCCCATCCATGCAATCGGATAGCCGTACGTACCGTAACATTGTATCCCCCGAGCCGATGTACAAGTTAGTCCGTAATCAGCGAGTCAGACGTGTATTCAACTCCCACAAGGCATGTAACCATTTGTATGAAAGTGTTTCACCTAATGTCGATGCTCTGGAGGCGGAGTACGCTGATGAAGTATGTGATGGTCATTTGCTGAGCATATGCAATCTAATTTGTGACTAGTAAACGGTGAAGACAAAGATTATGTTGGAACGGCGTGTGGGACTGCTAAAGGATAATAATTATTGTTTTTGTTGCCGAGTGGGCAATAAACGCCGCAGAGAGGGGGTCGTGATTATACGATCTAATAATTTTAAAAATAGCGCAAATGCCGATTTGTTCGATCAATTATTCACTCAGCAATTTTTCTTCGGACGTGGGAACTCCGGAAAGTCTTGAAAGATGCCAATAACTATTATGTCACGCTCAATGCCGGCACTTTGTCGAAGACGAATTGTTTTCGCTGGTGGTCCTTGCTTTACAGAACATGTAAATTCAGAATTCTGTGCGGTGTAAGCATATATTTGACAGATTTAAAAAACAAATATTGGACAAAGACCATGACTTGGCCGTGAATGAGCAACACCATCGGCTGAAATCGGCGGACCGCTACGTCGTTGATGTGACAATGAAGGATAGTTCGAAGCGCCATGACCCGCACGATTCGTGACCAAAGGAGGAGCAGCCGGACAAGCGCCAGAAAACATGGTGGAAGGCACAAGTCACTCAGGATTAAATCACGGGGCACATTGCTCGTTGGCTTATTCGGGACGGTGCTCTTAATATTTTGCTGACGACGACTTCTGTTGAATGCTTATCGATTTTCTATGCATTTAGGGTTACCATACAACATGGTTACGGCGGTGGCCTATCATGACCTTATTCTAGAGCTCACTGGTGACTCAGACGCTGGTATACTTTCCAGCCAGACGTACATCGACATCCTGGGCAACCAGTATGAAACGTTCGGGAAGGATGCTGCGGCGCTGATGGCCGAGCAATTTAAGGAGCTTCATTACTCTCCGTACATGACTGTAGAGCACGACATTTGGACTAATAGCTCGAGGAACTGTATTGTGGGCGCGTCCTGGATTAATCGACAGACATCGGCAACCACGACGCCTCGCCCTTCTAGCTGAAACCAAAAATAACGGGCACGACTCAGTGGAGGTAGTTGCATTACTGGACGAGAGACTGAAGCCCGATATGGCTAGGATGTACAGAAAATGGCCCGATTTACAATCTCAGAAACGGCCGCAGCGGCGAGGAAGGTTTCGAGGCAGCTTGATATCACGTTGCAAACGGACTGTACAATGCACGCCCTAAATCTGTGCATCGGGTACGGTGTTGAACCAAAGAAGAACGTGAGGACTGACTACGTCAAAGACCCGGAGACAACAAATGCAATCGTCAAGAAGAAGACTGTTGTCACCTAAGGTGGAGCTTTCCCAGAAGTCTGTGTTGCCATCAGAAAGTTGCGAGCTTTGAATATGTTATTCGCTTCCAGCAAATCACCAGAACGCGTTGCCAGCCTCAGAGAGGTTTAGAGTTTCCATAAACTTCCCAAACTTGCAGCACTGATAGTCGTGGATGTTCGAGTTGCATCGGCTGTTAAGCTCTTTCAACGCTCTATTATCAATTACCCACCATTCCAAGCGTTTTTTTTTAGAATGCAGACGCCTCGAAGAGCACAAAGGAAGTGTTCAACTGCACTACCGATGCTAAGTGGGAGTTAGTCGCCCAAATGGAGGCCATCTTGCAGCGGGTAGCGGAACTTGCCCTAGTGGTACAAGGATGATATCATCCACGATGTACATTCTGTTACGAGTGGCTTCAGCGCGTATGAGCTCGTACAAATTCTCGTCGTATTGTCTGAGGGGGCCACGATATACAGACACCAATGAGAGAAATTTTGCGCGTATAGAGTTGAAGTTGGCAGATCTATCTGCTTTGGCCCAACACTGAATCAAGCGTACGTTACACCAGATCGCACAGTGGCTACCAAAGGCTGGTGTGCCTATGGGACTGGCATTACTTTTCGACCCCCGCACGAAGACGTCTGCCAAAAACTGTCTCCGTATCCCCGACACAGCAGATGCAGTGACGGACAGTATCGTAGAAGACGCGAAGGAGCTGCTGCGGATAGAACACCGCGTAATGTCTGACGCTTACGCTGCAAAGACGGATGAGGAAGATGGATCAGCAGCATATGCTTCGAGTTCGCCTGGGGACTGCAGTGGCGCTTCTGATATGGAGCTCGATTTGTTATGAGGGGGAAGAAATCCCCAGCCTACCAAAGAGAATGCTGCAAACGCCACACTGAACGCTAAGGCCGATACTGTGTTGGAGGAGTGGCTGAGCCATCGAGTGGAGAGGGCGGAAGTGGCCAAGCAGCAATACGCGGACAGGTTCGAGTGCGAACAGGTAGTTGCAAAGATGACCCCACAACAAACGAAAAGCGCGAGTGTGGAACGTTGCGCAGCTTTGCTAAATCATTGATATGTGCTGTGGTTTGCTGAGATTGGCGAAGCCAACTATCCGTCGATCGCGAAGCTAGCGCGCGGGACGGGGCTGTTCAACAGCGTTTCAAGAGCGCGTGGTTCGACAGGTTCTTTTATAATGAGTCCATTGCGCACAAGGACCGACAACGAGAGAGCGCAACGCCAGCTGGTTATCCCCCACAACTGTCGAGATCCAGCGTATGGATGAGGAGAAGAAAAAAGCTTGAGAGGCTGTGTAGCCAATTAGTGATAATGTGAGTCATATTATCACTGATATCGCCGTTTTGATTTATTAATGATAATGATAATACGAATCTGTAGAGTTGGACGTCAATATATCATTATGACTACTACTGCAAAATTCCCGCTACTATCAATCCCTGCCTGCTAGATTAAATGTCGCAATTCTGTCAATTTTTAGCGATTATTGATCCCGATTTTACACGAGAGTTAGGGCTAATTGAACAACATGGCTGCACACAGGAATAACTCAAACATGCGCAGAACGACCGCAAATTAACGGCATCCGAACGAGGATCTCCGTTATTGCGATATCGCAACATATTAGTAAGAGGGGAAGAATAATATAGTCCAATCATCGAGCAGTACGAAATTAAGTGACTATTTATTGTTACAACTGCAGCAAATTAGGTCGTAAGCTGTGATTGGCGTAAATGTCGATAGCCTTCAGCAAAAGGACTGTCGTCAACCGGCAGTGCTATCAGCGAGATGCCATGGCGCATGAGGAGCTTGCGAACGCGACGGAGGCGGTAGTTACTGCTGCCCTTGCACACCACAGCCCGCACTACAATAGGCCAAATGCATATTTTGCAATACAAATAGCGCTTCTTGCCGCAATCATAGCGGGGTATGGCAACCGCAGCCGAGAACAATATCTTTTGTCCCGGATCGCGTCCTGCAAAAAGGCTGATGTGCCTGCTACAAGCTCTGGACCAAGTGATGGAAGAGGAGGAGCGTCGTCGGCAAGGTCAAGTAGACCAAGGAAAGGACGGTCTGGCGTTCGAGGCTTGAAGAGTGGCACCATGGGACCCGGAAGATAACGTTAGACAGCGATCTGATACATGGAACAGGTAAAGGAGGAACGTAAGTCAGTCAGAAGAAAGGAAAGCTGGTCGGTGGGTAGCGTCGGCCATGCTCAGTCGTGGAAAATCTTCGTTGAGAACAAGCAATACATTTTTGCATCTAACATCGGAGTTTTAAGTCTTTTAGTTTCTGGCACTCTAAGGATCTACCAAGTATCGCGCGTTGTGACTGTCGGCCGAAGGTACTCACGATCCCGGCGAGGAAAAACCGCGACAAGTATATTGCAGCATATTAGTAAGAGGGGGAGACTAATATAGCCCAATCATCGAGCAGTACGGAATAGGGAACTATTTATTGTTACAACTGCAATAAATTAGGTAATAAGCTGTGTTCGCGTAAATGCCGGTAGACGACAACATAGTTGCTGAAGGCTATCGGCGAGATGCCATGGCGTACGTGGAACTTGCGAGCGCGAGGGAGGCCGTGGTTACTTCCCCCTTCACACGCCACAGCCTGCTCTATAATAAGCCAAATCCCAATTTTGCAATCAAATAGCGCTTCTTGCCACAATCATAGCGGCGACTGGCAACCGCAGCCAAGAACATAACCTTTCCTATGTACCTTTTGTTTGGGCACGATGGGTAAGGCAATGCTTCGTCTTTGGCAATACTTGGCATTTGCCTTGAACCACTTCTCATCAAGATGTACGGTGTCATACATGTGATGTACTCGAAAATGTTTACTCCTAGCCCTGCAACTTGTAAATACACGCGCTCTGATTGGATGATGAGCATATTTTAATAGCCAGTCCATAACCTCTCAGCTATCTCTCGGAAATACGTGAATATACATTCATACAAGCGTTACTGTAGGGATTGTAGGATGTGGAAAATCCAACCAGGTGTCGCTTGCATGGTTTATTGAGGCAATTTTGAGGTAAATATACATGTAAACGCAGGCTCGTCATATTGAGTGCTGGTGAGGATATCTTGTTGAAGTCGATATCGTTTGTTTTTTTTGCGAATATTCTCTCGCGACCAATCTCGATTTAAAATTTCGACCTCTCCCCACTGTTAAACTTTTACCTATTTTCCCGGATATAGTCGACGGGCTTGGGGGGAATTTCGAAAATGTACCATGTGCCGTTGCTCTCAATGGTATAAGCTCTTCCTTAATTTTGGTTCTTCCACTTGTTTTTGTTTGGACCGTTCATCACCTCGGCATAGTAGTTTGGCTGCGGTATTTGGTCCTCGACTCGGTTAAGCGCTGATATGGATGTGTTTTAGTGATGAATTAGCTGACACGATTCAAGCGGTTAATTACTTATATCTACGGTTTTGCAGATAAAAACCGTTGCAGGAGCCCTCGCGCAGATAAAACTGTATAAAAAGTCGTATAAAAATACAGTTTTATCTGCCGAATCGAGGTCTCCGGCAATTTACAATAGCTATGGCTTACTTTGGCAATTTGGAGATCCCAAAGTAGTCATTTTTGTATACAAAATGAGAGAGATTGCCAGGAAGATTATTTACTATTCCAACATCTTCGGCGGCTACCGAGAAGTTGGAGTACGCACAAATACATCCACTCGAGTATTCAAAATCGTCTCAAACCCTAGACTGTGGGAAAGCTCGTATATATTTACTCTAATCGCATGGGAGTGATGTAGTGACTGATTTGGTATTTGATCTGTCAACGCTAAGCGAGCCGAGAGACAATGGACAAAGCGGTACTGAATGCCCAACTATAAACGGCATCGAAAGTGTCACGAGCTCCACTGATGGAATTAACGACAGCGAAGATGAAGTATTTGACGAATGAATCTCACGCTACATAGTAGACATCTTTGATTACCACGATTCCGAAGACTAAAGAAGCATCGAGCCCTCTTTTTCATTTTAGTTTAATTTTACGTTACATGGATGAACATCGTTCTCCGTCGATCCAACTCGTCCACAACCTATGTGCTGCTTCCTGTCATGGTTTTCAAAGACTGCTGTCAAACCCATTGTTTTTGCCGCAGTTATATACTGGAATAATCTGCGTTAACAGGCAGGCAAAACTGGTTTTGCGGCCGCAAAACCAACACTACTGTGTTGTAAGCGTTGTAGACATTTCTTCCTACGCTAAGCCGCGCTGCATGTGCTAAACGGGATCTAGGCCGTCGCGGGTAGTGCGAATTGCTCAAAAAATGTTCCGGGGAGTTGGAACCCCTACTGCTTCAGTGGGCGGCTGCGCCTGCTGTCGCCAACGACGTCCCGACTTTTACGTGAGGAAACGTCGCGAACGGTCCCAAGATAGCTCGCCATCGTTGCTGTCGGTTTATGCTGTCGTAATAGCGTGAACTCCTATGTGCCGTGTAATCTACTGGGGATTTTTAGGGTTGAGGTCGTTTGCTGTGCCGACGTCGTCCATGCCTATTTCAGCAGAGTTTACATCTAGCGGTCGATATTCTGGACGTAGCTAGTTGTGTTGATTCGCCTCGTGTAAGAAATACGGTATATTTATTAATCTATCTCGATAATATCCGCTATCTCTGCTCGCTTTTGCAGCGATTTCGTCTTCTAGTGCTGAATATGTATCGTGAAGCGGGAACCAAACTCGAGAATGCGGGATACATCGGGGACCCGGCCTGTCAGAAGTTCCAATGGCGCTTGAAATCTGGATTTGCTCGGTAAGGCAGTCGATTTCGAATGTAGCTGATTATTATACCACGCCACCCCAAAACCGCTTTGGTAAGTGACATTCTCAGAGCATTACCCGGGCCGAGTCTATGAGCGTCCGATGGAATCGCTCGGGTTACCATTGGAAGCGGAAGCCGCGGGAGCACTGTGCTGGTGAATAATACCGCGCATTAGGAATGATTGCGTAACTTTCGTTGATAAAATTCACCACCCCCATCTGTACACATGCATTTCACTGAATTATGTTGTATTGCGTCTCAAACTCGCTAGTGAAGGCTCTGATATGTCCGGCGACTCATTCTTACGCCTTACCAGGTATGCTCGGTTGTAACTGAAACCTTGTAGACAATTATCTGCACAGATATGTGACCATTACGAACGGGGTCCAGATCCATCTTGTGATCCATGCCGAGCGTTGCACCGACCACGTTAGTAACGGCTATATCAACTTGGGGCTGCGCGCGCTGAGCTTGCTTCTGAACAAATCATGCAGAATTCGGCCTTGCGATTTGACAGACGTACTAATTATAGCAGAAGCTGGGTATCTGTTGGCAACAGCCAAAGAGCGGTTTTTCGGAGCGCGAGGAATGGGGCTACCAGATAACCAACCAACCACAAGCGGTGGCTTTACTCAGGAGCCTCTGCCGCAACTGAGCTTAGGGACTGCGTAGAAGTAGTCATTTTCCGATTTTTATCGCCGAAGCCACCAACCACCCCACTCCCGCGGCACGAGCGAAGCGCTCGAAGGATCGAGTCGAAAATTAAAATTGCAGCTTGCCATTCTGCATCTCCAAAACATGACGAAGTGCTGAATGAAATAGACCTTTATCGGCCAGCAGAAGAAGATCCTGGTAGTTAATATTGCCGAGACACTATTAATAATGGCATTTTCTGAGTGTTCCATCCGATACTTGTGCAAAATGAGAAGACCCTCTACTAGGGTGAACGTCGAGTTTCAACAGCTTCCCGTCGCTGTATTTACAATACTAACGACGTTTTCGCAGCTGTCATGGTGATGCACTTGGTCCCAGAAAGGCCATACATGCCGTCTTTGACAAGTATTGCAACAGAAACGAGATGTCTGCTCACGTCGGCCAAATACGCATCGGTCAAAAGTCGTTACGATCCCGCTTTCTTTTTCTGGTGACGATCTAACGTCACCACTCGCGACGTGATACCCAGACAAGATAGTTGAAGGCGAAAATATGTGACATGTCGCCACACATATGGCGAGTTGCCCCTGATTCAGGTAGCCAAGTCATAGCTAGCTGTTTTTGTCAGGCCAAATTATGAGCAATCCCTAATTCCAATTTCACCTTCATCACTGTCATCATCGCAGTCTTGAGATCTGGTGGCGGTTATAGCTACATGCGCGCTACTATTGACGAGTCATTCTGCCTTTCCACGAGCGTGCATAATATCATTTTGTGGCCTTCATTTCCGCAAATGAAGCCTTTAATGCTTCCTCGTTCCACGTATCCTTCTCCAACAGCATCATGGTGTTTAGTTTAATGGTGGGGACGCGATCGGTCACTGCTGCTCCTGGCGTTCTGCGGCCCCCATGTACAATATCGACGTCTGTCGACTTGTAGCTTGTACAGGAGGGTAAGTACGTTATCGGCTTGCTCAAGCTTGTCATCGCATTCGGAATCCACATATGAAAGGGAATTGCGGCAAAACACCTGTAGTAATAGCAACGTTTGGTTGCGATTCATAAGGTCTTCTATTAACTTCAGGTACTCGAGATAGTCACTCCACGTGTCACCTTCGCGTTAAAAACACTTCAAACGTTCATTTGAGGTCTATTTTGGGTTAGCCGACACCCGTACTCAGCCAGTAGAATCTTGTCAACAATTGGAAGATATTTTTGTACCGTGTTTCTGCATGCACTCAGTATTTTTTGTGGTAGTACCTCGCCGCTTTGGCGTCAAGTAAGCACACGATCACGGACGCATTCAGTTCGTCCGTCCAAAACGAAATATTTACCTGAGAACCGCGCGGTTATATTGAGGAATCTTCAAGACTGGGGTAGACTTCGGTACCGTCAAAATTTCGACAGTGCACGTCCTTGCTCTTTGTGCCCGTGGGACGGAGGTGCCGTCTGTAGCCTCACGACACCGCATCTGTGCAATTGTATTCAGTAAATCGGTGCGTCTTGATGACGACGATGGGTTTGCTTTAGCTGCAGCAGATTTTCCCCTTACATATCTGAAGCAATGCATTTTTCGGATACAGCCAAACGGAAGGAAGCCATCCGCCCAGAGCTACGATCGTATATTCGCAACCTCACGTGGCATATCGTTCTCCGGCCTCCTGGAATGAATTTTATCGGCTCGAAATCGGTGTTCGCCCTTAAACGAAACGAGCAAGGCGAAATGTGCGATTTTAAAGCTCGCCGTGTCGCTCTCGGTTTCTTGCAGATGTTCGGGATCGATTATCATGAGACCTACGCACCAGTGGCTGGCCTTCCTATCGAGCCTTCTTCGCGATCTCCAACCACCTTGGTTATTTTATCAAGCGGAATGACGTGGAGACGGCCTTCCTGACCTGTTTTGATGGCGATCCCCTTAGGGGTTCGGGCTGGGCTGCTGGATGAAGCATAGGTGTGCCGTAGCCTTTATGGCCTCCAGCAAGCGGCAGCGATTTGGTTCAAAACCATTCGAGTGCCTTCCTCGAGATGGGATTATCTCAGTGTCGGAGCCGCACGTGCCTCTTTGCGCGGACTGACCAACGTGGACCCGTGTGTGTGGTCTTCCATGTCGATGATCTCTTAGTCGTGTGTGCAGTCGAAGCGAAAGCTGCCTCGGTTGAACAGTTCCTCTCGAACTGCTTGAAAATAAAAGCTCTCGGTGGTTCAAGATACGTTCTGGGAATGGAGATCAACTACCGTGGTATCAGGGGGAGCTGCATCTGCCGCAGTCGCAGTTTCTCAGTCATACGGTCGAACGTTTTGGCCAGGAAAAGGAATCGGAAAGAAATAATATGTTTGTCAATAATCCTTACAATAGTGGGGACACTATTTATTACGGACCCAACGGCAAAACATTTTCACAAAATGGGCAATAATACCCAACATAATATCATACATAAGATTTTACTAAGAACATACTAAAGTGCAGTACTTACAAAACCTCGAGTCCTCTGGACGAACCATCGTTGCAGATCGTAGCACATCGTATTGAGCTTATTACCATCTCACTCTGCTATCTACTAGCTCATCAACAGCCCTCACCTTGCCCAGCGCCCAGCACCCACCCTCCCGCCTCAAAATGCCGACGAGCTCAGAAATTTGCGCCTATTTCTTCAAGGAGGGTGTAGACTTTCGCACACCTGCAACCTATGCAATGGATCACGCAAGCAAGGGTCAGCGACTGGCTGTTCCGCCTACTGTCCTACCTGGGCACGAAGCACCCTACTGATATGGCTACAGTTCAGCGGCCGGATAAAGGGTTCGCCGAGTCGTTGGGTTTGTCTCGGAGGCGAATGTTCATCTCTACCGCTGGTTGCGCTGGGTTGTGGTGCTGAACCTTCCTCTATGCAAAGTTGATGACCCACTGACCCGTGGAATATCGCGGTTACGCCCTACGACTCCCAAAACGCTGAAGGTGAAAATTCAGCTTGTTGGGGGACGCATCAACAAAATCATTGAATAGAAAATGGAAGATATGTTTGGTGTCTTTTTTTGACGGGTAGACGCACGGCTCTACACACTTTGGCGCATTTTTTCGCCGTATACATTTTCGGTCGAACTCTCCGGCGGGTCTGCTCTCAATTTCGCCGCTTGACGACGGGTCACAGACGGCTGGTACCCATATTAACCACTCTAATAGAGTTCTGGACCTCTACAAGAAGTCACTTCGCATGGTTTCGTTCGTCGTCGGCGACAACTGTACTATAAATCGGTCAATTGCAACAAATATTGCGGTACCTCTGGTCGGGTGTGCTGGTCACCGCCTGAACCTAGCTGTGCAAGCTTACTTAATGAGCTACCAGGCTGAGTTGAACGCGGTGAGCGCGTTCATGGTGCAGCTCCGACAGCCCAACAAGAGCGCTGAGCTCGCTAAATTTACCGATTTACGTACTATCAAGAGAAACGCCACACACTGGCCCTTTACACGTGAGATGGTCGGGTGGTACCTACGCATCAGAAGTGACATTCGGAAGGTTGAATCTGTCGAGGACTTTGTCCCTTCTGCATCCACACACCGGACGCTCGCATAACTGGCGGTGCATCTGGGTATTTTCGACAGTGTGTGCAAACCATTGCAAAAGAGGTGACATCTATGGCGGACGTCCGATTGCTGTTCAGTACACTATTGAAGAGGTATCCTGAAAATTGAGTCACACCTGGATGCGGCATCCAAAGTTGTGCATTCACCCACTTTTGAGATGCTGCAATTAAGGTTGCAACTGGCACTTTGCTGACACCTGCTGAGACTAAAAGTGTCACGAAATTCGTCACTGATTGATCGGCCGTCGGCGAGAAGCGCATGAAGGATCACGAACCAGACTTCGCCGCGACGGTTCTCCTTCAAGGCTCAGCGCCGTGCCGGACAGGAAGATCGTCCCTGGTCTACCATACGCTTCCGACAAAGATACCGCCCACTAGTAACGCGTTTGAGTGCTTCTTCTCGAAGACGAAATTGGTCCTGACCCCACAGTGCGGACGTTTGGCTGATGCCAACTTCTTTCCTGAGAGATAGCGGTGACAGGTAGAACGCATGTACGCTTGTGGCGAGTGAGTGTTCCTAAACGAGATGTAGTCGCGAGAAACGTTAACGCACGTGGCAATAGCTACTGATATTGCGGTATTATTATTGTTGTCTTTCATACTGCAGTAACTATTATGCCAGGAAACTACCCGCCGTAAAATTAGACATTGTATTTTCCGATCCTTGCGTACTACGCAACTCAAGTGTCGTCGTATAAGACCTGCGCTCACTAGAAGGCACCCCGCAACTTACGTCAGATAAACCGTACTGTCATCTCATCGTCCCGCTGCTTTACGTCGCGAACCGTTCGCGCCCCGACGTATGTGAGGCCGTTCACACGTTGTCACAGTTTTGGACAAGGCGCAGGTAATGCACTGGCCTGCTGCTAGTCGCGCCCTTTGATACCTAAAGGGGACGCAGCATGCGTCTCTCGTATTCAGGAGCATGAGAATAGCCTATAAAATTTGGGCCTACTGCGATGCAAACTTATAAGGAGACTTGACTACAAGGCGATCAACATCTGGCCTGCTAGTTTTGTTGACGGACTTCAAGACTAAGCGTCACAACGCTGTTGCCCTCTCCACCACATAAACCAAGTATATTGCCCTTGCTCTCGTTACACAAGAGCTGCAGTAGCTGCTCCAGCTTCTAACTGAGCTGAGCATTCGCGTGGATGGAGCCATCCAGGTACTGGTGGATAACCAGGCTGCAATAAGAATTGCCTGCAATAACGGCTACTTCGCTAGTGCGAAGCACATTGATCTGCGTCTAGATTTCGTCCGACACCAAATTGAATACGGCCAAATCGCATTCGAGCAAATTCCTCGCTAAAAGAAATACACAAAGATTTGACTGTCGTGGTCTTATTAAGAATTTATATAGATATATATACGCAGACTGCATCTATTTCCATGTTGACAGCGAGAGTATCCGTGCGCAGACATCCCGGTATACACACTGATGGATTTTTTTATATTTCGAGTATTTTGTATTTATATATTATTTATCGAATATATTGGTATGTATTTTTATTATCCCATTATTATTAATAAATGATGTTATATAAACGAAACACTGGACCAATTCCCCACATATTTCACGATTAAAATCCTTTTGTACAGATTGCGTACAACCCGCTACCTCAATGCAACACAATATCAAAATGTGGTACAGATTGCCGCGATCCTGTTGAAGTGACATCCACTCAGACGCTCCGACTGAACGTCGTTAGCCTCTTTCCGCACTCTACGAGCGTATTGTGATAGCGATAATACCGTCCCAAAGAAGAGCATGGACAACGACAAGGCCTCACGAAAACTAGGGACTAAGCAGGCAAGACGGGCTTCAAGAGGACGACGAAGCCCGCATCTCTGCGCAGGGGGATACTGTGTCTGATAGGCAATCACGTAGAGCTCGAAGAAACAGAAGAAAGCGGCCTCAAAGAGCGGAGGCAACCAAACTACGGGGGCGGTTCGAGGAGCAGAGGACGACGCAGCTGACGTTGAAGCATCAGAAGTCGAAGACGTTGATACTCCCCGTGGAAAGGACGAAAGCTCGAACGAGAAATCCAAAGCAAAAGATGGTCGCCCGGTCGCTGTCGGAGAATTAACAACCTATCCGTATGGTTTCCGTAAGCGATTTGAATTTGAATTGCCAGTAACTGAGTCAAATCAGATCAGCACCCGTGGCTGTGCAGCGCCACGTTTGACGATCGTTGAGTGGAGCTCCTTTGCGGTTCGTAAAGGCGTCATTGTTCAAGTTCCAGTGCCACACACACCGAGTCTGCCATGCGCACGTCGGTCAAGCTCTATCTGTCTGCAGTCTGCTGCCTCTTCGATGCAGCACTCGCTTGGGACCAGCAACCGGACGGCTACGAGGTGATCGACGGTCCTGATGGCCCCGACGCGGTGGACGTCTGGCGACGTGACTGGGCCACGTGGAAGAAGATGGAGCTGGTTACTAACCGCTACGACCCGAAAGACGCCTGCAACGTATACAACATGGAGGAAACTCGGTGGACCCAGCAGAACTTCGTGCAGACGGTCCTCATGATGACCGATCGATCCATTTACGACCGCGAGACGCAGCAGTACACGGTGGACAAGTACATGGACGAGATGCAGACGCGCGTGGGTCGCATCGACAGTGTCTTGATCTGGCCAGCGTACCCGAACATTGGCCTCGATAACCGAAACCAATGGGATCTGCTACGAGACCTTCCGGGTGGCGTAGAAGGGGTCAAGACGGTGATCGCCGACTTCCATCGTCGAGGTGTTCGAGTGATAATCCCGTACAACCCATGGGACGTCGGTACTCGCGACGAGTCCGGACTGGAGGAGATGGTGCGGATGTACAACGCAGATATCACGACGTTGACTGAGACGATTCCAGAGCTGCAAGCTGACGGCTTCAATGGTGACACCATGTACGGCGTCCCAAAGGCATTCTACAACTGCAGTAACCCGATGGTGGCAGCTCCCGAAGGGGGTGTACCGACGGCATTTCTGAGCCATAACCCCATGAGCTGGGGATACTTCTTTGGCTACTCGCACTTCCCGCCCGTGGCGCGTGCCAAGTTTCTAGAATCGCGGCATATGGTGCAGATCTGTGCGCGCTGGTCACTGGACCGAACCGCCGAGTTGTTGACGGCGTTCTTTAACGGCGCCGGCTACGTGGTCTGGGAGAATGTATGGGGCATCTGGAACGCTATGACGGAGCGAGAAGATGAGACTGCCAAGAGGATGTTTACGATTCTACGTCAGTTTGGAAATATCGTCTCGACGGGACAGTGGACGCCGTACTTTGCCATGAAGGGCGACGGGCTATTTGCGAGTGCTTTCTCTCTTGCGGAGAGTGATGAATCGCTCTACACAGTCATCAGCACGGTGCAGAAGGAAATGACTTACGAATTGCCGCTCACCCCTGAGCAATCTGGACAAGATGTACGCGTATATGATGTGTATCATGGCCTTGAGCTGCAAAAAGAGGCTGGAAACGCCACGAACGGCACAAGTGTGAAGGTCGTCTTGGAGCCTCGAGCGTTTGGAGCGATCTACGTCACGAAATCTACCAACGACTTGACCCAGTTTTTCAACAAGATGCAAGAAATGACCGCCAGGCCGCTGGCTGAGTTCTCCATCACGCGAAACCTGCTTCAACAGCAGCTTGTCCGTAGTAACACTAGCAACAGCACGACAGACACGACTTCTGAAGATATGGTGCGAGTGTCCGGAACTGCAAACTGGTGGTTTAACGTCAGTGGCGTGCAGATCGAACCTGTTGCGGCCTGGACGCCAAACTTTGCTCAATTCGGCACGGGCGTGCAGTTCCCGTGGGAAAACAGGCCTTGGAACAATCACTCGACGAGGTTGTTCGTCCAGGACTTTCTGATCGACAAGCATCCAGTGACCAATGCTCAATATTTGACCTTCCTCCAGGCGAGTAACTACATTCCAAAGACGTTCGACCGCTTTTTACTACATTGGGAGAATCGCCAGGGGGCCCCGGCCACGTGGAACATTCCTGCCGGTCTAGAACAAAGTCCCGTAGTAAATGTTGCTCTAGAAGACGCCAAAGCATACGCCTATTTCTATGAAAAACGTCTTCCACACGACTGGGAATGGCAGTACGTCGCTTCGAATGGCGAAAACTATGATGCCTTCCCGTGGGGGTCGGACTTTGATAGCACCAAGGTGCCCAAGGTTCATCATGACAAGGAATTGCCTACGCTGAGCCCTGTGGGTTCGTATTCCAGCTCTCGCTCGACAATGTTTGAGGTGGAAGACCTTGTCGGCTACGTGTGGCAGATGACCGACCAGTTTTGTGACTCGCATACGTGTGGAATTCTCCTTCGAGGAGGAAGTAGTTACCACCCGATCTCGGCCACGCATAGTGACCCGAACTGGTATTTTCCTCAAGCTCTGGACGCCCAACACCACAACCGTTTCCTTATGATCAGCGAGGGCTACGATCGATCGCCCATGGTGGGGTTCCGCTGCGCGAAGAGCATCACTCTTTCTCGCGAGTTTGACGTCGTGGGCTAAGGGATCAACGAGCTACTGGCATCGGCAGAGGACCTTCGACATGCATTCTTGGTTCACTTCTGCAGAGATTATGGTCGGTTTAGGTAGGCGTAAACATTAGGAAGGGAATCAAGACACAATTTGGGTCACACGACGTGCATACCAAGAAGTTCCTTTAAATATTCAGGCAATCCTCTCACTAACAAAAAGCTATGCCCTCTTCTAAGTCGTTCCTTCAGTGTTTTTCCGTGGGCAGATATTCCAGCGTTTGGCTGACAGCAACCGCTTCTCCCACATTTCCATCGTTCTAGTTCCCGCTGGCCCATCTCACACTCAACACGGAAGAAGTCCGTCCGTGTGCTCGCCCGCTGGGATGTTCCTTTCTAGTGGGTTCAACAGCTCGTCTGTTGACATCGTTTTGGAAGTATACCGGTGTGACAACATCCCCTAGCTCGTCCGTGATGCTGTCTTCCGCATACTCGCGCGTTTAGTAGGGAAGCGCATTCTTCTTCAGCGCAGTTACTGATAAACTTCTAAGCCACGTCGCTGTTTGAAAATTTTCCTGGGACAGCGATTAATGCTCTAAAACGAGCTGAAACGTCGTATGGGCTCAGCGAGCGACAAACTCCCTGCGCAGTGCCGGTACGCCATGCGCTCGATAGTCTAGTGTTGGTGGATGGCGCTAGTTGTCTCGAGACCAACGGAGCTCCGGAACGCTATTCTGGAACACTCAAGTTTGTGATAGCTCCACTGAGTGATAAATGATCACTAGACCTTTGTCTCAGATTTCGACCAACACTCTTGATTTCCACTAAATTACAGGAAGACGCACAAAACGCACGAGTTGACTGAGTAAATCCCATTTTTGATCAGAAATTCTTGAAAAATCGATTCTCGATAGAACATTCTCGATCCGCTACGGACCGAATCACCCTGGTAGCAACCAATAACTTCTTAGAGCTAAACCAAGCACCTTGTACACACGTGCAATTCCGAATTCACTGTGAACACCTCGCGTCACTATGACACCCTCCCAACCAAAACAAGCAAATCGCTTCTCAGCCGCTGACACCGCGGCGGGTCGCCCAGGTGTTTCGACGCTGGCTCATCTCGATTCTGAGCGCCAAGCTCGACGCGAGAGCGTCGCGAGCATCCGACTGGACGACTCCGACTACGAGGTCGACTCGCCGTCCCAAATCTACTCGTCGTTCCTGCGCGAGGACTCGGCCAACATCGTGGCGCTCACCAACTTCGCCCCGGTCGAGTTCGAGCACATGTGGAGCACCGTTCGCAGCCACGTGACCAACAAGTGGAACGTCGGGCAATGTGCGTGCAACTTCCCAAGTATTTGCTCTTCATGTTCTTGGCGGTGCTGAAGCATGCGGCAAGTGGGGCGTGGTGGCGAGTGTCTTCAAATTCAAGGCTAACACATTCCAAAAGGTGATCCTTTCCTTCGTCAGGGCCCTCTCGCCGTTCCGACAAGCTCGTCGCGTCCGTGGCCGGCAAGTTCACGATGGAGGCATTAATGCTGAGCGGCAACATGTTTAAGCATCACCCGTTTGCGCGATACGCCATGGACGTGACGTTCCAGCAGACTCACATGCCCAGCGGGCTAATGCACGAGCGCATGCCTACAACAGCGTCAAGCATCACCGTCACCAACTGCACGAACCACTACGCTGGCCGAGAAGCCATGCCGGTCATGGGCCGTCCTGGCTGACAAAGGCTTCCAAGGCCTCGCTAGTGACTTTCGCACCGTAACCCTGCACAAAAAGCCCCTTCGTCGGCAGCTTACCCTCGAACAGGTCGAAGCCAACGACCGGCTGGCCCATGACCGTGTGGTGGAGTGATCCGCTGAAATTTTGTAGGATCCCAACTCACAGGCACTGCGCTCAGACACCGACTAACGGAGGGGGTACTCCGACGGCCGTGTTGTTGCTGAGTGACTCACCTTGTATACCCGTCGGCGGGATGGTACTGAGATGCGCACTTGGTGGGCCTTGGATGTCCCTGTTGGAACTTGGGAGGGGGAGGATCCGCGCGGGTATTCCTGCGCACGGGTCCGGTGTCGGTTTGGTCTTGAGCTCTTGCGTAGACCTTGTGGATCCGTAATAGAAATTCGGGATCCGGAGTTGTTCCTTCTTGGGGGTATCTTTGCTCGTTGTCGTAGTTGTCCTTGTTCCCTTATGATGCTTGCTGGCTCCAATAGCGGGATCTTGAGGGGGTGGATAGAAGCCAAAGGGCAAGCGCGACCTGGCCAAGCTATCCAGGGGATGCCACGTGTTCAGGACGATCGCCAAAGTTAGACTTGATCTATGTATGGGGCCAATAGAAATCCCCTATACAATAGTCGAGTCTGTCTTCCCGTGCAAATTCGGTTCTGATTTATGCCTTAGCCTATCTACCTTCGGATCCCATCCCAAAACCTATTCTACGGACTATTTATAACCCAGGATTCCATCTCTGACCCTCCCCTTGCCAACCGTCTCCACTCTATCTCAATTTAGCTATGGATCTTCTACCAGGTGTGCACTAAACTGATCGGATCTCGAACTTATGATCTCATCCCACGGGACGGGTTCAGGATCCGTACCATATACAGACCAGGCGTGCTCGCATGGTCCAGATCCATCACCTTGACGCTGTTATGGTGGTAGAATATTAATCGGGTCGGTTGCAGGCCTCGTCAGGTACCGGGTCAGCCGAACCTGACCCAGAAGAATAGATATAATAAAGCGAAGATAATTGTCTGGCCAGGCCCGACCCAAACCCATACCGATAAATACCAAACTCAAAGTCATACTATATTGATATCGGTAGAAACCGTTTGACCGCGCATCAAATCGTTTGCGCGTATCTCACTCACTTTGGAAATGGCCTCCTCTCTAAGAACCGAGTTTCCAGCACTGCCGCCATGGGGATATCAAGTCTCTGGGCTGCAGTTATCAGCTCCAATCATCGAGGAACCTCTCGCCGAGGCAAATCAGCGTGGTTACGTTCCTGTCTTCAAGGAGGTGGGCGGTAAAGAACCGGACATGGATCGCCTGCAGTCGCGCCTGCCGAAGGACTCGAAAAAGCTGTCGGACACAATGAAGCTCCTGCATCAGGAGCTACGCTACGCGGTCCGGTCGCACGACAGGAACTACATCCCGACGTTGTATTCGTTCATGAAGTCGAACGAGAACGGTATCGAGCAAGCTCCACACCAGGATCACACAGCCGAAGCAATTTCCAAGGTTACCGACAAGTATCCAGATACGATCCCCTGCAGCCTGATCGTTGCGTTGGAAGCTGGAACGCGTCTTAAGGTGTTCAACGGATGCTTTACTACGGCTGATCGCTCCAGGGAGCAGGTGGTGGAACTTCAACCCGGGTGGTGTCTTTTGTTCCGCGGCGACCTGGTTTATTGCGGAATGCCTTACAGCCAAGTCAACTACCGTCTGCATTACTACGTGACGCTCCCCGGATTCGAGTTCGAGCCTGATATCGTCACAGGTATCAACGAGACGGAGTTCAAGTATGAGTTCTGCGGTCGTCTCGAGTTGACGTCGACCACGATTCGCCACCCCGTTCAACTGTCAGCTTAACCCCAAAGCTGTTGCTCGCGCCCGTAAGGACCGCCCGAAAGAGCCACCTCGCAAATGCCTGCGCTGCAACAAGACTTTCTGTGCCGGGCACAACCGAAAGCATGCCAACAAGATTCCATCGTGCGTGCAACTCTGACGGGACCGCGTATGTCCCGTGCGGGGAGCACGAGCACGCTTGCGCGCTATGGCCTCCAAGAGAGCGACATATTGAGCGGCATGCTGCTCTATCCCACCGACAAACATTGGAACGTTGGGATGGCTAGTAGGGAAAGCGTTGTTGAGCTCGCGGTTGTAGCGCTCAAGGGGGTTGGTGGTGAGGTTAAAAAAACCTTGCGCTGAAGTCCGAAATTGCTCCACCAACGAGGTGGGTACACCTCCAGCCACGGCTTCCGAAAGTACACCCAGAAGATTACTCAGAGTCGTTCCACTTCGAATCTGAGTACTCAATGCCCTTCGCACTGAGAGTCATCTTGAACTTTTTCAGCAAGTAGCCGATCCCGTGAGGGTTAATGCGGTCGTGTGGGACTGTGAGCGAGTCCAGGTATCCTTATCGCATCATCCCGGGGATCTCATCCGACGGAATGTGGAGTTTCTGCATCTTGCGCCGGGCCTCTTGCTTGAAATGGCAGCCAATGGTGTCAGCTTCGGGGAATTGGTCTCCCACAGCATTGATGAGACCTCGCTCAAAATCACAGGACACTGTTCCAACATGCATATTCATGCCTGTAGCTGCTTGTACGCAGTGCAGAGTGCTCCAGTACGTCCACTCGGACATGTTGCTCGTGAGGCAGCACATGCAGGGTACGAAGCAGTTGGAGCCGCGGTCATGCACCATAATGACGGTGCACTGGAAGGACGGGCTGGGAACGCAGTGGAAGGTGCCGTCAATAAAAAGAGATGTCTGGTTTTATGACAGTAGGCGAATCAATGCAGGATGTCCCCAACCGAGAATGTGCTGGACCTCGCGTCGTCCACGTAGGTGTAGTGAAACTGGAAAAACATCGCGTCCCCAGTCTTCGTCATGAGGGAGGCGGCACTTTAACACGCCCGTAAATGGATGAGCCGAAGTGGGCATTACGGGTTCGATACACACCGCTGAGGACCCGGTCGCGCGTAAGCCGACGGATCATCTTCTTTGACGAGAAGTTCTTGCGAATAATCCCCCAGATCTTCGTCGGCACAAGCGTCAAGTTGGATAGTGCCAAATGGTCAACGTCGGACTTCATGTCTTCGGCGACATCCACCACAGCGTCCGAAAGACCATCGATTCGCTTCATGTCTTCGGCGACATCCACCACAGCGTCCGAAAGACCCTCGATTATTGACCGTAGGAGAGCCGTCAGCAGCCGGCCTCCCGCAGGTACGAGCCACAGCGTTCTGGTAGGATCCGTCAACCATCACGTCCACGCGGCCCTTGCTCTTGTTGTTGCGGTAGTAGCTGCAGCGGAAGGTAGTCTTGCGACCCGAAGCGTATGCTTTGGTGTAGGCAAAGCCCTCCCAGTGCACGGTGGTCTTGAAGGGGCAGAGTTCTTGAACATCGTCCATTTTGAAAATGAGCTCTGAAGCTGAGCGAAAGAGGTCCGAACTCCAGTTTGACGAAACGACCCTTGCTAATCAACCGTTACCTCCTCCGAGATCTCCAATTTTGCGTTGGCTGGAGCTTTTCCCACCTCTAGCCTGCAACCAAGTTGGTTGTCTAGTTAGTTGGACCAACTAGACATGGATGTCTCTGGTGGCTAACCATGAACCCTAGCATTACATATACGCCAGCCCGGATAACCACAAGGAAATGTAGCCCGAATTTTGTCTGAAAGCCAGAGCTGTCCGAAACCTCCAATAGCTTACATTGAAAAGACATAGTCGTTTAAAGAGGTAATCGATAGAACCGGTAAAGTACCGATATTTTTTATGGTTATAAATTGCTGCCTGGGCAAGCAAGCAGTATGTTACTGGTCGGGTGCAGTTCAGCCTGACCACGTGCCCGACCTCTAGAATATTCAAACCCGATCAGCGGCATTACCAGACCCGCAACCAACCCAATTATTATCTAACCGTTATGGCTGCCGCTGGCGGAGTGGATCCTCCAGCCGCCGGTCAACTTCCATCTTATCCGTATCTGCAATACCACAACCGCGTCGGGTTGAAATTTTCTTTGGGCGGATGTGCTCGCTCTGGGCAATGAGTTCCGAAAAGTATCGGTGGAGCAAGAGCAACTACGACAGGTTCTTCAGGGCGTGGGTGGCGCTGACCAATTTTCACGTCCGCATTTTCCCACTGCGCGAGGAGAACGGGGCTAAGCTCGATAACTACTTTAAGCACCTCCGCTTTATCGGCCACGACACCCAGCAGAAACTGTTGGCTGTGCAGCGGCGCTATCGTGAGAAGCGCCGGACCCGTCTGTGCAGCCTGCTCGCGCCCATTACGAGGCACTGATAGTACGTCTCGCCGCTATAGCGGCAGTGATAGCGAAACGAGAGTGAAGACGTTTGGGCCGAGAGCGTGGCTTTCTAGACGTTGTAAGGTAATAGGTGGAGCTATCGCTCTTTACATATCGTCGTAGTTGATCCAGGTGGCGGTGGATTAGGAGACGATGCAGTCATTAGCGATCTGTGACTATTATCGGATTGGTTCACATGAATGCAGTCGTTCGTGGTGTCCTTTCAGTTTGTGCGTCAAAACGTATTGCACCTGATAAATTGCAATGTGAGGCGTATATAATTGAACCATTGCTCTACTGATAATACGTCGGCTGAGGAAATTATCTGTAATACTGTCCACTACACATGGAGAATCCAGTTATCGATTTGTCACCCCACCTTTACATCATTTTTCGATTTGGACGCTCGAGCTTCGTCCTCCCGGGATTTAAAAAAATGATCCACTGGACTCATACGTCCCACAAAATTGCCACGACGCTGGTCCAAACCACCGTGCTGCCAAGGATCATCGACAAGTCCCACGCAAAGAGTTGAGCCTCGTGCCCGTCGCAGCTACGTGGGAGCATCGCCAAGCTCGGAGCCGTCCGAACAAAGCTAAAGTTACGACTACACAGAAACTTTGTACGCTGAGGGCAGGTGGCATCCATGGAGGAAGAATTAAAGAGCTTCAGCTCAAGTGGTCCAATGAACTTCCAGGCCAGCGTCGGTTGTCTGCAGCTCACGTCTGCGCGCTCGAGAAGTACTCGGCAAACACGAGCGACAGGCAAACACAAACTGCTGCTGTCGAAGCAGCAGTTTGTGTTTGCCTCTGCCGTATCCTGAACGGCATCCATTTTAGAACGCTCGCTGCATAACAGTATTCCTCATAGTCTACACAATGATCGCTACAAACAGTTCTGCAAGCTGATCACGAGATTTCACTGCTGAGCTAGGGATTAGAAATGAAAAAGATCGACCATAGTCGTAAGAGCAACTCTTAAGTCATTCAATCCATCAGTCTCCAATTTGGTACGTCAAGCATACGGCATATTGAGCTCAATCCGTCACTCTCTCCAAGTCATTCGTTCATTCCGCTGAAGACCACGGCCCAGCCTCTCGACGAGGCCAACGGGACCAGTTCGTCACGTACCTCGTACGCACGAATAACAAGACGTTAACGACCGCGTGCCCATCAATATCAAGCACTTCGGCTACGGCCATGGAGAAGATTGGTTGAAGTGGCGCAAGGCGTTCGAGTACATCCGGAACCTCAAGGGTGGGCACGAAGCTCCAGAGCTGTACCAAACATCCGCATTCTTCTTCGTGGTGCTGCTCTGGTCCGGTTTGAGGCTTTCAACACGTCTGTCATGGGAAACGAGGTCGTCGATTACTTTGACGAGACATTGCGGCGTATGACGGCCATGTACTTCCCCAAGCGACCAACGAGCGAGATCCGACAGTATCTCCGGGAGACTCCCAAGCCAGCGGAGATGACTGTTGAGTACTATATTGCTCGTCTTCATCAGATTAACGAGTTGATCCAGTTTCTACCGGCGCCGAACAATCGGTTACCTGACCCCGAACTCCGCGAGATCGTGGAGTCCGACATGCCATCATCGTGGCAAAAGAAGTACGACGAGAGTGGGCAAGACTATGAGACCCTCGAAGGACTGGTCGCGTACTTCCGACAGCTGCAGGAGACCGAAGATTCCAGCCGGCCTCCAGTTCAAGTTACCCGAGTTTAGTACAAACCGCGCAGTGAACCACAACTTCTACGTTATAAATCCTCGTTCCGAGAAGAATGGTTACGACTTCATCATCGGACGCGACTTGATCCTCGCTCTGAAGCTAAACTTCGACATCGGCCATCGCTTCATTGCGTGGGGTGGACTCGATGTACCGATACGTCAGCGTGTCATCCTCGAGGCCGAACGATATTTGTATGGGATTCCAGCAAGCATTCACGACGCCGAGCGCCGGATGGTTAAAATACTGGACGCAAAGTACTTCAAGGTCAACATCGACGACTGCATCCCGGGTCACCTCACGGACGACGAACAAGACGCCCTTCACAAGCTACTTCTCTTGTTCGACGATCTCAATCAAGCAACAATTGGCACCATGCCCGGTGACCTTTACGAGTTCGAGCTAAATACCGGAGCGCAACCATATCACTCACGCCCGTTTGGAATTTCTCAAGCTTATCTTGAGACGGTCAAGAAGGAAGTCGCGCGGCTTGAACGCCTAGGAGTCATTGTTCGCGATGCTAGCAGCCCATGGGCTGCCCCGGCATTCATCATTCCCAAAAAGGACAAGACGGCGCCTTTCTTGACTGATTTCCGCCGTTTGAACGTGCTCATCGTGCGGCACCCGTTTCTGATGCCCAAGATCTCCGAGCTTCTCCAGGGCCTCGAACGTTTCGAATTCGTCACCTTCTTGGACATGAACATGGGGTATTACTCCATTGTTCTCTGTGAACGCTCGTCTCGAGTCTACTCGTTTGTTCTACCGTGGCGAAAGTTTCGCTACCTACGCCTACCCATGGGAATCTGCACCGCTCCGGATGAGTTCCAGGGGGCATGCAGCTTATGCTAGGGGACCCCCCTTTCGCGCGAGTTTATCTCGACGACGTGCTTGTCATTACAAACACGACGATTGCCGACCATCTCTAGCGCCTTTGCACGGTGTTTGAACGCTTCCGCGCCAGTGGACTACAAGTGAACATGGCTAAAAGTTGGTTTGCAGCAATTGAGACCGACTACCTCGGATACCGGCTTACGCTTCAGGGAATCCAGTCAATGCCCACCAAGGTCTCTGCGATTCAGCGCCTTGATCCGCCCAAGAACAAGTGTGGGCTCCGCCGCTTCATCGGGATGGTAAACTACTGTCGGGACATGTGGCCACAGCGTGCTCATTTACTTGCCCCACTGACTGCATTGACGTCGTCGCGAACGCCTTTCAAGTGGACGCCAGAGTGCCAGCGCGCTTTCGACAAGATCAAGCGGGTCGTTCAAAGCTCTGTTACATTTCACTTCCCTGACTTCTTCGTTCCGTTCGATGTCTTCACGGACGCCAGCACCTTTCTGCTGAGGGCGTTGTCTGCCAGCGCAAACGTCCGCTAGCCTTCTTCAGCCGAAAGCTGACTGACGCCCAGAGGAAGTACTCGGTGATGGAGCTAGAACTCTTGTCGATCGTCGAATTCCTACGAGAATTTCGCAATATTCTTCTCGGTCACAAGATTATCGTGCACACGGATCACAAGCATTTGTCGTTCGCCAACTTCCAGTCGGATAGAGTGAATCGTTGGCGTCTCATTGTCGAAGCATTTGCACCGGAGATCGTGTACATCAAGGGACAACATAACGTGGTAGCAGATGCCCTCAGCCGACTGCCGCAGGTCAAGGAAACTGGAAGCGAGGAATGACTCGAGCTGGAAGCGGACGATGGAAAGTTTCCTCTGACATGTGATCGGATCAGCGATGCTCAGCAACGAGATCAACTGCTTCCTTCAGAAGCAGTCGCGTCAGGGTGAACTGGAAGCCAAGTATCAAGCCGATCTGCGCGTGTTGTACAAGGGCGCGCGAACTGTTTTGTCAGTGGAGCTTCGTGGTCGCATCACTCGTTGGTATCACGAGCAACTCAAGCACCCGGCATGACACGTACGTATCTCACTATGCGGCAGCACTTCACCTGGCCCGGCATGAAGCACGCGATCGAAGTCTTCGTCGGTCAATGCGAGATCTGCCAAAAGTGGAAGCGGTACAAGAAGAAATACGGCAAATTGCCCGCTGCTAAGCCCGTTCTCGAGCCATGGAAGGTGGTCTGCATTGACTTGGTTGGGCCTTACACATATCCGACGACGGGAAAGAAGTACAGTGCAATGACGATGATCGATCCAGCAACGGGATGGTTTGAGGTGGCGCCACTTCTCGACAAGGAGGCGAAGACCCCTGCACACGTCCTGGACAACGAGTGGTTTTGCCGCTATCCACGACCGCAATACTGCATCTTTGATCAAGGCAACGAATTTACGCGGTTCAAGTTCCAAGAAATGCTGGAGAGCTACATCGTGAAACCATCTCCGACCACATCAAGAACGTTTAAGCCAACTCCGTGCTTGAGCGCCTGCACCAGGTCCTTGGGACATGGTTCGCACGTCCGATTTGGACGACAACACACATGGCAGCAGCTGTTGCCAAGTGTAGCATTTGCCATTCGAGCGACAGTGTCCACCACGAAAGAAGCAACGCCCGCCCAGCTCGTGTTCGGGCGAGATCTCGTGATGAACACCAAGTACCTAGCCAACTGGAAGCGGATCAAGGAACTGAAGCTTCAGCAAGTGTGTCGTGACAATGATCGCGAAAGCCGCAACCGATCGAACACAAGTATATACAAGGTGGGAGACTTCGTTCGGATCATGAAGGACAAGTCGCAAACCAGCAAGCTCGACCCACTGTGAAGTGCTCGCGATTTGGGAGCTGGAACTCTCGTCAACCAACGTATATTGCCTAGTGTTGGTTGCTTGACGCAAATTGCAAAGTGAGCTGTTTAATATAACTCGAAAGCGGACCCGTCTGCCGCGTCGGCAGTCCAGGGGGAGCCGCCCTTGCAGCTTGCTGATGATTGCGCCCAGGTGTAATCAGCAGCAGCTGTCTTGATTGTCCATGCGAAGATCTACTCCGCTGTAGCTAGCAGCGTTTGCCTCAGCTGCAGTGGCTGTGGGTTGGAAGAGCTGGCGTAGGATGTGTTCATGGCATCACCACACCAACCTACGAAGGACCGTTCAAGATCCTCAATGTAAACGACAACGGCACGGTTATCATCCAGCGCGCGAGTACTCCGAGACGATCAATATTCGTCGCTTGGTTCCATACCGAGCCATTGTGGAAGCGAACGCCGTAACCCGAATGGCATCCTTCTAGAACGCTCGCTGCACCACAGTTTGCTCATAGTCTTCACAATGATCACTACAAACAGTTCTGGGAGCTGGTCACGAGATTTCACTGCTGAGCTAGGGATTATTAGCGATGAGGAGGATCAACGATAGTCGTAGAAGCAACTCTTAAGTCATTCAATCCATCAGTCTCCAATTTACTACGTCAAGCATACGGCAGCCCGCTACAAACGGCGATTCTCCGTTCGCCTCTGCATTCCAGTGGCCGAGAACTGTTTGAGGCGCTGCACTTCGGCACGCAGCTCGGATCTGAGGAGCACGAGTGAGAAACGATGCTCTGGACGCACAACGAGCGGTCGCTAGCAGCGTTGCCGTCCATCGTGAAGAAGGTCTCGCATGGTCATGAGCAAGGCACAGGAGCGTCAGCCCGAAGCCGAGGGGACTGTGTCCCGCTGTCCCAACTCGACATCACTGGCTGCGAGGACTGCACCCTGGTTTCGAGTGTCTTCGTGTCGAAGATCCTGCACACGTCGCTCCAAGTCGTCTACGCGGCCGCGTTGGGGGTATTTTGACTCGATTCCTGTGATCATGAAGCGCCACTTCCGCGTCCGTACTAAGCACCAGAAGCTGAACAAGAAGGAGTCGCCAGTTCACTATCAGCAGACGCCGTTCCGGGGGCCTGCATCGTGGACGGAGGATATCATCGTGTGCTATGAGCTCACGTCGTCGCATGGCATGGTTCACATTGCCGCGGTGGTGGACGATCCCGTCCATCCCGTGTCCACAATTGCTTCGTCCCGCTATGCGATATGCTGTCTTACCATTTCGCATCGAAAAGACAAAGTGACGGACAGAACCCTGGCTGCGACACTGCGATGGGTCGTTGTCTACCGCAACAATTTGCTGCCGGATAATCCTGCGATCCAGAAGGACCTCGAATCCATTCGCCCGATTTTGAATGGAGAGTTGATCATGGCTCCGATCTGTAACTATATCCAGGAGCTACAGCATGTGCACATGCATATTGCGTACAGGGAAAGGTGGATACTATCAGAGAGCTAACAGGTGTGCGACCAGTGAACAAGTATTAATATGTACGTATAGTTCTTGTCACGACCCAGAGCTTACAGGTTGGATTCTTCGAAACTGCTTCATTTCCTACAGTAGATTACAAACAATAGTTACACCAATAGCAGCTGTTGGTGTAACTATTTTTTGTTCGCTATTTTAATAGCATTAAATTGGCGTATTATATTCACATGTAGTCAGTACTTCCATTATACAAGTACACCTTGTTCCATACTTCAGTCGATATCTTTTTCGGGTTTTGTGCACTTTAGGCTTGAAGTGTGAATGCCGTTTCTTTGGGAGTGTGGGGAAAAAGGAACTTAAGCACGTTGACGCTCCGAATCAATTCTTGTAGTGTCGGGAATGTCACGCCGTTGCTTTCGGTGTCTCCAGAATTTGCATCTCCTTGCAATGCCACGAACCAACCGCCACGTTCTGGTTGCCACGTTACGGGAACAAACTGTACGTACTGATCGTCGCGTACATACGCGATCACGAGGCAGCGTACACGAGTCTCGCTGAAACGCAGTAGAAATGTACCAGGTGGCGCACGCTCGAGCATGCTAACACAGGCACCTTTGGACAAGAATCCATGCAGCAGACGCGGTTCCGTGTGTGACCACAAAGTTGAGTACAAAATGCAATCCACAAGCGGTCGAAACCACGTCCAAAAGGCTGCAAACATGCACAGACTCACTGCTCCACCGCGTTGTGCTGGAGCAGCACACCCTCGACCCCAGATGAGGGAGCTTTTGCTCAGAAAGTCGATGCTACGAGTAGATAGTGGACGTTTGGCGGCATCTCCTTTCAGCTTGGTCGCGAAGAAACAGCTTACTTGTGGTGCCACCCAATCCAAGGGAATATCCTTCACTTCCTGTAATTGCCGTATAACAGCAGCAGAATACCCGTCTGTTAATCCGCCTTCGGGGTTCAGATAGTCAGGAGGTGTAGCGTTGATAACGACAGCTCGTGCCCATACTAAACTGCCACCTTCACTTTGAATAATCGGTCTCACGTGATCAGCCACTTTGAGAAGACACAACTGTTGAGGAGAGGTTGTCGGCGCTGTAATTGAGCCAGTCAGACTAGGCTCACTTCTTGATGAGATCAGTGGATGAGCGATCAATGGAGGAGAATCAATCCCTTGTACTTGTCCTCCACTATCGCTGCTAGTCATTTGCTGGCCCGTCGGCACTCGAAAAGACGACTTGGCTGTGAAAATGTCCGACTGAGAAGCTACAGGCTTCATCCGACGTAATGCAGCCTCATGTGCATTTGCCCCGTGCAGCCGATGATGATATTCCACTTCCTCGTCGATACAAGAGGACATTCCATGTTGATGATGTAGGTGCTCATGTTCATGCGAATAACACCCGTCCATGGAGTTTGTCTTCGATAACGCCAGCATTTCCTGTCCGTGTCGACGCTGACGCAAATTTAATCCACAATCAGGACTTGTGCAATCAATCTTGCTCATACAGAGCCCTGTGTTTACAGACGGGATGATGTAGCTCAGAAATTCACGATGATCCAGCTCCATGTCTTTATTCTCCAGAAACTGCGACACCTACACATTTTAAGAACCTGTTATTTTTTCGAGACGATTTTCGGACCAACATGGCAAAAAAAAAAAACAATAGAAAACGTACCGCGCAGATCGTTCGTGGATGGCCCCGCAAGCTCTTGATAATGGGGTGGTCGCCAAAGGCTTCAAGATCCGTGCTGCCGCCCATCTCATGCGCTTTAATTTTCCTTGGTGCACGTAGAGTGAACAGAAGTGCCGCGTCGGCCGGTGGCAGTGGCCCCACAGTCACGATTTTTTCTCCCACGCCATCCATGGCACCAAACTTGCCGTCGCCCGTCAACAGCAACGCCAGCGAGTTGACACGCCGCAATAGCATCGCGACAATCGCACGGAATCTTGGATTCTGTCGCTGAGCTCGATTGCAGCCATCCAAAACTAATAGGAAGCTGCTCCCGTCGCCCTGGTTTTCGGCTTCGCAGTGCTGTCGTGCTTGCTCCGCTAATTCATCCAATGACGTCGCCTGAACGTTCAAACACTTTGCAAATTTTGACACCAGTGCAGACGGTTCAAGTGCTGCATGTTGACTGCACATGTCGCCGCTTGTGTCTTCTCCTTGATCCCCTGAATTCAATCGTAGATAAAATATGTGACGAAATACTCGGCGCTCCGTGGCATATTGCGCACACTGCAGTGCCACCTCCGTCTTGCCCATGCCACGTTCGCCCGTGATACTCACGAGTCTCGCTCCTTCCACTAGTGACTTGAATACTCGATGTACTTCCAGCGACCGACCGACAAATACTTCTGCGACTGCATCACACTCGTTCACTGAGACTTTTCCCGCTCTTTTGCCGCCCATATCCGTCTCGATGCAATCCCCCACGGGGATATCTCGAAATGGGGCGTCAGTATGGTCTCCGTCTCCTAGTAACTTGAACTCGGACGGACCTCCTGCTCCTTGTCCGCTCCCGTCACTGGCAACTGCAATATCCGCTTGCACACGTCCAATTTGGAAACTTTTCGCCACCGAGTGGCCCGCGAAAAGCGCCGTGTAAAATGCTTTAGCAAACTCCATCGCCTTGCGGTCCAGCACCTTTTCCTCTTTCGACACCACCACGACATGGGGCACCCCGGCACGCACGAACGCTTGCGCGACACTTTCGGAGTGGCATGCACTCACAAACACAAGTTGTAAGGGAACTTTGGGCTTCTCATGGACTGGAGGGGGCGACAAGGCCACCCAGCCTCTCTCGACCCTGTGACTTGTGACTGCAAGACCCGACGTAGCGTCGTCACTGCTGCTACTGGAGCTGGAAGAATCACTCGAGGAGCTCTCGCTGCTGGATTGAGTCTTCTTGTGTCGTCGATTCCGGATTTTGTTGTCGCGCTGGCGTCTCGGCCAGCGGTAACGGCGTTCGGCGCCCCCGGCCAGGAGCAGGTCCTGTAGCTCCTGCTGCGAGACGAACTGCGCCTCGCCCTTGCGCGTCTCAAAGATCACCTGGCCCGGGACGCCATGACCCGAGAAATGCAGCGCGCGACAGCCGAACGACAGAACTTTCCGAAACGCGTGCAGATCCGCGACCTCCGAATGCCACGCGAGTCGCCGTCCCGACTCGCGCAGAGTCTCGAGCAGCAGCCGGCGCTCTGCCTTGACGTCGATGAGCTCCACGGCCTCCAGTCCGCTGGACGAACCATTGGCGTCCGCGTGCGGGCTGAGGGTGCGCCAGTTGGCGCCTGACTGGCGGCGCACCACCAGCGGCGACGAGTGCAGGTGCGCGAAGATTGGCGGCGCCATTATTGTGGCAATGTGAGGTTGTTTGGGTTGATATGTCGGGATGTCATAATTAATATATTGGAAGTTGGAAGTTGAGGGAAATTGTGAAACGCTTGAAAAAAATTGCCTAACTGTAAGCGTTACTGGTACTGCCTGCCAATAACAGCTGAGCGACCTAGGACATTGTCAGGGGGGGGGGAGTACCTTAGCTTAGGTATATTTTACAAGCTGCCTTCAGGCGCGAATTTTGGTATTGGACTTGGGCGGGCGGCGAGTTTTCCTATCATGAAAGAGCAACATGTACATAATACCTTGGCCACCGTTTCAAATCGTTGGGTTTTAGCGATGTTGAAGTCGTCAACCCAACACTAGATTCCATCTCCGCAGCAAAAAGCAACAGTGTATGCTTCACTATGCTATCCTTATGGATAGTGTAGAGCTGAAAGCTGCCCAACCAAGCCACTTGGCGATCCACTTAACCGTGGAAGACAAGTTGACGGCAAATTTCCGGGTGGAAGTTCCGACGAAGTGTCACACACCTGCAAAATATCAGGTGTGTCATCAAGCAGAACCACTTCGCCAACGAGACTTGGCGCACGACGAATCTTGCGAACCACAACGCTCTTGAAGTCATCTACAACTCGACAGCCAAACGGCGATGAGGGGCCTAGAGCTCCAAATGGCGACGGCAAAATCGACCCCGGGATAAGTCTCGCTGATCGCTTCGAGCAGTCGATGCAACGTCGCAGCGATTACGTTGTCAGCATGAGCTTTGGTATTTGATTTCAAACGAAAGTGATGCTTTAGTTATTACTAATCATTCGAGCCGGTCAGATCCGATATATTGTATCAATCATTCTATTGAATATAACAGTTCCGTCCCGACAGTTTCACCTATTCGTGCTATACACCGCTGACTTGCATTCACTATGCCACCGCGAGAAGCCAGCCGAGTTAGACACTTGCGAGCAAAATGCACAACATAGAGAAAATCAAGGGCACGGTGTCAAGGACATCTCGACAAGCGCCAGCATCGAATTTCGTCTCATACTGAGCGCAAGTGCAATTCTACGCCAACCCACAGGCTTAGAGGTGGACACGATCGCGTTGGGTTGACTTTGAATTTGACTGAGAGACGTCAATGGCATCCAAGGCGGTGGTCAAGGTACCTATGCGGCGGGGCCAGTCGCCCTGGATGCGCTCGCGGCGCCTCGTCAGCAGCGCGAGCAACACGAACGCCGTGGACATGGAGAACTATCAGGGAACCATTTACTTCGCCGACATCGAGGTGGACGGCTCCTCCTTCGTCGTGCAGGTGGACACGGGCTCGTCCGACCTGTGGATTTCGTGCTACTTTCTCAGCGGCTCCAAGTGTGAGTCCTCGTGCCCGTCGGACGCCAGCACGATCTCGTATGGCTCAGGGGACGTCTGTGTGCAGGGGATGTCGGCCGACATTAAGTTCGGCAACGTCGCCGTGTCGAATTACGTCGTGGGGGTTGCGCAGGGCGCCAATGTGAACCCGAGCAGCTCGAATTCGCTGCTTGCGGGAGATGCGGAGGGACTCTTCGGACTGGCATACAACTCCTTGGCGACACTGCCGTCCCCGAGCGGACAGTTCATTGACTATGTCGCGAGCTTTTCGATGTATTTGACCCAAGCAGATAACGCGGACGGCAGCTTCTTGCTGTTGAATGGCGTGGACAACGCGCTGATTTCGTCAAATGGCCTCACGCCATATACGATCCCCTTGAAGTCGTCCACGCCTACGCACTGGACGATTGGTATGACGGCGCTGCAGATTGGCAACAACAAGGCCGTGTTCCCGTGCTCCACAGCGAGCGGGGGAAGCTGCGACAGTATTGTGGACTCGGGTACATCACTTCTGGCCATGCCCAGCTCGGTATATGCCGAGTTTGTGTCGGCATACCTGTCAGGGTGTCAGAAGTACACGTCTGGCTCGGAAATATACATGTGCTCAAGCGACGTGGAACTCCCACGGTTAGCACTTACATTCGGAGACGTGACATTCTACCTGGAGAAGGAAGACTATATTATCAATCTGGGCTCGAATATGGTCGTCGTGGAGGTGCAGGCGACGTCAAGCAGCAGTGGCTCGTATGCCAACACATGGATCATCGGGGAGACGTTCCTGAAGGTGTTCTACACGGGCTACAACGTCAACGAATCGGTGACATTCTACTGCGTCGAGAACAGCACGTGCACACCCGGCTCTCAGGCCGTGTCTCTGCCTGCGTCTTCTGATTCCTCCGGCGACAGCACTGGTGGAAACGGCTTTGGTGGCAACAGCGACGGGGGTACTTCGGGCATCACGTTGAGTGACGACGACAAGAGCCACCTCGTGACGATCCTAGCGATCGCGCTGGGCGTTCTCGCCTTCTTCTTCATCGTCGCAATCGTATCGTATCTGTTCCGCTGCCTTGGCAGACGCAGACGCGCGTCTCGACACGAACAATCGCTGCAGCCAGTGTTGGTCGTACCCGGCGGCTACTACCAGCCTCAGCCTGCTATCCAGCCCTCCCAAGGATACTACGCCCAGCACTGAGCCGCCAAGTTTTGGGGGTTACAAGTATTAATAACATGCAGTTTTTGAAACCTACTACGAAGTAAATAAGTAAAAAAGAGAAAAAGGGAAACGGCTTGCGAGGATACAATGTTTCCATACAGTATGAAAGTGTGTGTATCAATACAGAGTTCATATATATTTCTCTCATTTCGCTGCTTAGTTGCTGATTTGCAGTATTTCGGACAGGCAAATGTCCAGCAAGTAGGCCGTGAGGCCCCAAATGACATGCGGACCGCCCGTAAAGACCGGAGTGGCATTGCTGTGGCGAACCCAGTTGTCCTGGTTCATCAAATCGCGCAGCGGCACAGTAAAAAGAGACTCAACCTCGTCTTCGTTGATAGCTACAGTCTGGTCGCTCATCTCTCCGATGAACCCGACGACAGGCGTGACGGCAATGCCTGTAATGGAGGTGACGCTGGACCAGTCGCAGCGCAGCACTCCGAGGACGTCCACACCTTCCGGGGCAAGCCCCACTTCCTCATTCATTTCACGCAGGCACGTGCCCTCGATGCACGAATCGTTCGGGTCCACCATACCGCCGGGGAAGCACACTTCGCCCTTGTGTTTACCAACAGTGAGCGAACGCAACGTGAAGAGTACGGACGGTTCGCCCTCGAATGTGCAAAGCGGGATGACCACTGCCGCTCGCGCTGAGTAAGCCTTGGTAAGCTGGCGTGGAAGTCGACTCAAACGCTTGCGGATGCGCTCCAGGTGGCGCTGGCCAAATGCATTTGCTAGCGGCGTTTGCCTCTGTGCGTTCATGTCATGCTGAGCAAAATCTGCAGGACGACAAAACAAGACAATCAGATTCCCAACTCTAGCTCTTTATACGCACCAATAAATGTACGCGGTAGACCATGAACAGGGTTTGCTTACCGTGATATGGCTTGAGAACGGCTGCGAGTTCATCCAGCTTTCCTTCGCTCAGCAGCTCGGCGCACAGCCACAACGTATATTCTCGGTCCTGATAGGCGGCAGCGAGTGCAGGCGCCGTGTAGTTGTTCACGAGAAAGCTGGCGTCCATCCTGGGCTTCTCGAACTCGCGCGAGAAGGAGCTTGTGTCCTTGACTTCCTGCTCCTGCACGTGGTGGGGGTGAAGGTGTTCCTGTTTCATCCATCCGGACTCTGCGTCGTCTCCCTCCGCCGCCGCGCCGACCGCGCCGTGTTGACTGCTGCTGTGGTAGTATAGGTGCTGGCAGTCGCTCGAGTGCTTGGCCGACGAGATGCGGCTGGAAGATAGCTGTGTGTCGTTTTCGCTCTCGTGAACGCGCGAGACCGTGGCGAACGCCCGACGCAGCGCCATCGTGGAACGCGGGCGAAGTCGCATGGAGAGCGGCGAGACACGGCTCGAGGCCTCGATCAACGTGCATCCGGCTCGTCGCATGGCGTTTTAGTCAGTTGAGGCTGGTGCTTGGGGCTATTACTCGCGCTTGCTCTGTCAGAAGAAAGTAGGCAACTGGACAACCGTCGTCAAAGAAAGCTCGTGTGCTCGTTCTAATTCAGTCTCTTGGCGCTTGGCTACTCGTTTGCGACTGAGATTTGCCGCTGTACTGAGGTGTTGCCTTCCGCGGGTGCGCGCAGCGATGGGAGAGCGGCGCAGAAGCGATGGCCTGCGGCGTCTTTGGCACTTGGGCGTACAATTGGCGCTGCGTGACTGCGGCGTGTCAGCGCAAGGGGGGCCCCGACACGCCTACAATGAACAAGACGAACGCACCGGAAAGACAGTGTCATATGTGGTATACCACACTATTTGGGGCGCTCGACTGGACTTCCAGTCTGAAACGTGGACACGCGCGGGACTGGATCCTGTAGGGTTGATTGCACGGTGCTTTTCGGCCAATACGTGCATGCCCTAAGCGACGACCGTAGCACGATTGGCTGCGCGCGCGGTACCAAACTTCAGATTCCAGTTCCAGCTGGCGTGCCGTGTCTCATGTGGCGATGTGCGTCTTCGAGTGGCGGCGAGATTCTGACCAGGATGGCGGCCAGCGCCGGATGAGCCTTCCTCGACGACAGGACGGGGAGGGATAGCGGCAGAGGCAGATTTCCGCTCTGCGAAGTTGACTTTAGCGTCATTGCGTTGGCGCTGATTTTCTGCGTGCTAATGTTGCTGAGGTGGTCACGTAACACTATGCGGTACGACTGTACATTTGATCAAGATGACAGTTGAAGCACCCCGATACCATACCGGTAGCTTTGGCACTGAGATTGAAAGCTGGTTCACAATGTGTACATGCCACACGAAGTGATGGCCTGCAAACCTGGCTAATAGTGTTTATTGTTGAGAACGTTGTATGTCCCAAGTACTTATTCCAGTGCAGAGTGTCTGACTAGTACTAGATGCATTAACCTTGTATCCCGAAAGGGTTAACGATTTTGTTAGTCATCCAGTGGCTATTTTTGCTTAGCTACGGATCCTAAGTTATTAGTTATCTATCAGCAGCAGTCGTTGGCCGTAGTAGCCTCAGCGCGTGGTTGCTTCGCGGCATGCAGCCGTTTGCACTAATGTACTATACTTGCTCATTCGTGTTGAAGTCACATTTTAAACCTCCCGGAGATCTTTTCAATGCCCTTGCTGGCGTTTTGCTGGAACTATGGCCAAGCTTTGCTGGACGGAGACCGCTACAAGTATAAGTCGAGTGTATAAGTCGAGCCATTTCAAGGTGAATGCTGTATTATCTGTGATGGGTTCAGCGAGATTCGAGTTACATTAACGCCGTGTAGACATCCGTATACAGCAGTGGATCTGGGGTATCAAGGTTAGTGCTTTAAGTACATGTAATGTACGGAGTGGTTGAGAGCGTCGGATCAGCCTCGAAGCGGAAGTAAACTGGAGTTTGAAGTATGCTCGCAAAGAGAAACGTGGGCTCATTGGCCGAAAAACGCGCCGTGTACAGGATCCAGTCCCGCGCGTGTCCGCGTTTCAGACTAGAAATCCTAGTTTCGACCCTCGGGCAACCCGAATAGTGTAGCACCCCACACATGGCGCTGTCGTTCCGTGGCATTCGTCTTGCGCATTGTACCGTATGCGCCGTCACCAATTGTCAGAATCAACTACTGTACAAGCTGAATTACAAGCCCTCTCTGTATTATAACCCTGTCGTTTGGGCCATGACCATCTTTTAGAAGCCCCCCTTCTATTAGAGCCCTGTACTGAATTAGGTTATGGGAGGTTTGTCGCTCAAGAATTATCGCTCGAAAACTACAGTGTTACACCACGTGGGAGTGAATAATCGCACTCGGGCACCCATTCTCGCATTTGCTATGCATCGGAGGCTGCTGTGCAGCCATCAATCCGCCGCAGCTTCCGCAATTGCTTTATGGGTGTTGGCGCGGAGCTAGCTCTTGCTCGTCATGAGTTCTACGACCCTGAGTTTTGCCACCTTCTCGCTGGCGAAGTGTCTAGGATCGTGGACGAGGTGTCCCAGCTTTTTTTCGCTGACGAAGGCAGCGACATGAGCATCGACGATGTCGAGCTCGACTTCGCCTAGAGACGCCGATCAATAGGCTAGCGGTGCCTTAAAACTGTAATTGAACCCCCACTGTATTTGAAGCCCGGGTGGGAGGGCTTCTAATATTTTAAGTCCCGGGCTAATAATACCGTTTTTTTACAGTACTTCAAGGCTAGCACAGTAGTGGTTTTCACGGTTGGCACTTTTGCAGGTTGCAGGTTTGTCTAGCTAGCCAATCGTAACACACCTGCACTATCCTAAGCGTGAGGACGTCAAACCTGCACTTCTAGATGCTTTGGTAAGTTTTACACAATAGAAGACAAGTAGCAGTTGGCTGGTGCTGCCGCCAGTCTCGATGGCATAGTCAAGGTACGAACTCGCGGGTACAGACCTGCTTCTTAAAGCTCGGGTTCTGTATGCCGCTTTTGATGGCTCAAGTGATAAAGAAGAAAGCGGTGACGAATTAAATGGTATTAACGTGGTTACGGAAGTGCTAGCTGCTCGCTACTTGTTTCGCATTAGTACTGCGAAGTGGTATCCAGCTAGGCTTTTTTCCTGAGGACGCTTTTCGCGCCCGCCGTGATCTTCGAATCAGCGTTGGCGGCTTTCGCTTCCTACTTGTATCTGTGAGTCATCAGTCGGTCTTCCGACGCACACCAGGAAAATAGAGGCAAGCACCGGTCCAGCTTCAGCTGGAAGTATTACTTTACTCTCTGCGATCGCTGTCCTACAACCAGACTTCGCAGCATTTCGGTATTGGGGAAGGTTGGTCTAGCAACATTTTGTAATGCTCGCTTACTAGATGATAATGGTATTCTGGTTGTTTTCAAATTTGCTATGAACTATAAAGGTTTAATGGTTGTGTCGCCGAGGCTGTCCTCGCGCTCTTTCGTTCGGTGGCCCGCTAGCGTGGGGCGTAAAAGCATCGCTGACCACGTGCATGGTCTACAGTCTTTCCAAACTGCGTTGGTTTCGTCGATGGCACACGTTCAAGCTCAATACGCTCCGAATCTCGATGCTGGGTGCTACTTCTCATGCAAAGCAGACTACTGCTTGAATGGACAACTCATTTGCGACCATCGTTGCCGGAATTTATACTTCAGGTGGACACTGTAAGAGCGATTTTATTGAAAAATATCTAACCACAGTATGACATGCAGGTCGGCATACCGGGCTCGGCTCATGACAAGTGCGCACTATCGTCCACAGACATGGCATAGGGATCCTATCGTATTTTTCGATTTCAACGAGTATTTGCTGGGAGATAGCGCATATGGTGTTAGCTTTCCGTTCATAGTCAGCCCGTTCAAAAGTCCAGCGGGATTACTACCCGAGAATGTCGAGTTCAACTTTCTCTTAGTATCGCTATCAAGTTCTGCATCGGAATTCTCAAGGAATAGTTTCCTGTTTTACGCGGGTGTACAATCTATTGCTGGGCAAGGGCGATATCATCCGGGTTTGCAAGCGCCAGCGCGCTTGCTTTGTGCTCCATAATATTTGCATTGAGCTTCGCGAAAAACAGTTTGATCCTGTAGCTGAACCGCTCCCTCCCCCTCCCCGAAGAAGACTGGGTATGCGAGATCAATACTCCGTACAACCTCAATTTAGACCTCTCCTCCGACGATAAAGGATCTGGATCCAAGCCAAATCTCATCAATTTGATTAAGATGAAACTATCTATCTTGTTTCATTTTTCGAATATTGAGGTCGACAAATAGTAGAGATAAATTCCACTTTTTTTCTAATCTCCTGTTGCGGCTTAGCTTAAGGATCTCGAACCTGCATGCTGCAAGCATGTTCCATGCTTATTCAGCAACCCAACTGTTGATCTATCTTCTTTTCGTTCATCCGGATCCTGGATCACGCTGGAGGATGATCCGTTTTCCGATAAGACGGGAGGCACCAAGTGCGCTATTATTAGACAGAACCCGTGGCTCCGCTAGCAGAGCCAACAGTTAGGCTTATTCTACTATTTTCTTCGCGGACAAACAACCAGCTAATGCACAAAAATCAACTTTTCGGCCATGGCTTCTACTCCCATCAAAGTCGGTGATTTAGCGTTCTCCGGGCCGGCTCACGCGACAAGCTTGGCGGAGTTGGCTACGTGCGTGTGCATCGCATTTCGGGTAACACGGCGTTTGTCAAAATCATCGACATTGACGAAATCGAGGGAAGGGAAGAACTGTTGCTGCTAACGGCGGCGCTCGCGCTACGCATCGTTGATGCTTCGGAGATAACGCTGTTACCAGGTTTCTGTGTCGGTCGGCTGGTGCCCTTCGTCCACCCTTCCGGTGCTTCTACCGGAACATGGGCATATGGTGCGGTAACAAGATATCAGCTCCAGCGGGATGGTCCAGTGCTTAGTATACTGACGGGGGCAGCGGTCGTTGCTGTTCAACTGTCGGATCCAGCACAGATCATTAAGGTTGATCCGATTAACTATGTACTCCAAGTAGGGCGACCGTCCCGGACATGGTGCTCTCAGTGCACGCGAATTACTCTAACAACAGGACATGGTATGTGCTCACACTCGTATCGGAAGCGACGTGGGACGATCCCAATTCACGTCCAGGCCTTGCCAACAGTAAACTTCCAACTCGGTGAGGTTGTGCCTCTACTCCGACCCAATGATCATCATCTCGTGCACGTGTGTCGGCAACACGTTCTCGACGTAGTGATGGGTCCTAGAAAGAGAAACTCGCTAAACCTCTAACAAGACCCTGATGCAGAAGACCCGGTAGTCGACCCAACACAACGACCATTGCGCAGTATCGCCTCCGAGACGGATGAAGCCATTCTCAGCGTAGACAGTGATTCTGCCGAAGATATTGCCGTAGTCCGACTCCAGCACCGAACGCGAACACGACTCCCGGCGGTTTTGGCGCTAGGACCCTAGCCGATGCCCACGGGAGCGACACGGATCACGCTCCGAGGAAGGGCCCGTTTCGACCATCCCGCGTTCAGCAACAAGTGCATCGAACGGTGGGTCACGCACGATTTAAAGGTACGCACCTTTAAACATTATTAGTGTTCTTGCAACAGTCGGTCCATGTCCAGTTCCCGGCCCTGCCACCAGTTCTTCGCGGTTTGTACGACTTCAGTTTTGAGATTCGAGGCCTGTCTATAATGCACTGCAGGTCGGCGGACACAACGGATCGGGTGGACGCACTGGATTCCCTAACGTTATCAACACCGATTTCTCCGCGAAGAGCCCACTTCGACCAGCAATGCCAGTATCATCAAAGCACGATGTTCTCGATGCACTTCGCACTCTTCGAGTATCTGGAGTGGAATTCTACAACCCCGACGTACTAGCTCTTATCGACGCGGCGACACGTTTCATCGCTAAACACAAGGGGGTACCAGATATGGGCCAATTTGGGTGGAAACTCATCGGATACTGGATGACCAGCAAATTCTGCCGGTTTCGCAGTTTGCGGTCGCCCAAGATCTCGAGTCGGCAGCCACTGTATATTCCGAACTCTTTCGCAATGATGAGGACTTGTTGGAGCTTCAGGACCTTCGCACCGATCAGCGCTCCGTTTCAACGCAAGGGCTCCGATCGCGGCATACCCCCGACTCCAGACGGCGGGCCGAGCGACATCGATAATAGTCAAGCAGCATTCCTTTGGCGGTCTTAGACGCGTTACCGCGCCAAGGTACCAGCGACTATGCATGAAATTCTGTCGAACATGGGGTGTAGCGGGGATCGCCACGATGGCTGCTTTGACGGAGAAAGAGCCCACTTTCGTCCAAGTAAACTTTCCGACGCGGTGAGAGAACTCATTGTGGAGCGCTATCGCGGCCTGGCCCCGGCTAAACAGGAGTCTTGACTCGTACCGCCAACGCGGACTCTAGTTGAAGGGTGTCCTAGCGCCTGTCATTCTGGTAGTCCCGTGTGTTCATCCCGATCACACGACCCGCGTACTCAGACGCCTGCAAGATTTATCTGTAAGCGAAGTGTTTCATTGTGTGTACCATTACGCGTCCCAATTTGATATCGTACCGCCGGTATCTACCACGGGTATTGACAGCATCGATTATGCTCAAGTCCAGTTCCGCTCGATATTAGCTCGCCGATCCCAGCTATCACTACCGAAGTTCGTCAGACTGCTTCGTGGACAGACGGACAGTGATTCCCGACCGAATAAATGCCTGCATGAGCTCAAGCTGCCCACAAACCCCGAGTATCACTCTGCTTACCGCGAATGGAACGACATTGTTCGCAACGGTAAGGCCGCGGTGGGCATCTGCAAAACCAACTACTCAGACGGTGAGGCTTCGGAACCACCATATTCCGGCGGCCAGATTGCGAAAGAACGGCGGCATATCCGCTAGGGTCAACTGGAAGGTCGGCATCTTGTTCTTGAGCGGGGCGCTCTCGAGCTGTTTCCGGAGCTCTTTCTCAGTCCGATTGGCATTTTCGAAGACCGTAATGTCCGCGTCATCAACAACTTTTCATTCCCCGACGGGGTGTCAGGAACGAATTCATTGACACGAGTGGTTTTCCCGAGATTTCATACAACCCACCTCGTGATATTGCAACGAGCTGCGGACGAAGTGCACATGTTCGCCTTCATGTTCGATGACCACGGGGTCATCGATATGTTTTGCGGGTTTGGGTGGTGTAGCTCACCAGCCTTCTATTCTCTGGTAGGTCGAGTATTTAACCATCGCTACGAAACTGTAAAGCCAACCGGAGCATCGCCGCTCGATGCAGGTCCCTTGTTGGCAATCTGTGGTGAGACGACCATACCTGTATAGAATTGAATACCGGTTTAAGGTGCCGTGATGCGAGCATCGCTCTCCGCCGAGCAGTGGTTAATGTCCTTGGGCCCGTCGCAATCAACGAAAACAAGTTCACCCCTGTAGGCAAAGCGTTGGGTTTACTCTGGGATACTTCCAGTGGCACGGTCTCAATTCCCGATGAAAAGATGACCAAAGCTCACTTCGTGCGGAGGGGCAGTTGGTATCACAAGAAGCGTCAAAGAAAGAACTGAACTAGGTCCAGTGTGTGTTCCGCCACGTGGGAGTGCGTTTCCCAGCATCCCGAGCATTCTATCAGCGAATCCACACAACTAAAATCCAAATTCTGCCGTTCCGACGGCGCCGTCTCAGTATTGAAGTGCTTGATGGCCTGCGTTGGTTCCGAGCCGTTTTAATCCAGAAATCGCGGTTCAATGGGATCCCGGTCGCCCAGTTTGCATGAGCAGTCCAGCCATCAGTTCAAATATACATGGCCGCCTCAGACTCCGGTCTGTGCGCTCTTAATCCCGTCCGACGCGAGTACCTGCGGGTACAATTTACATACGCAAACAGAACGCCATTCGATCCGTCCACCACGACTACTCGATTAATATTCGCGAGCTTAAGAGTGCCGTGCTGGCAGCACTCCACTAGGGACCCGGGGTGGGAGCATACGCCTTCACATCGACAGCATGGCAGTAGTCGCCTGGTCAAATAAACGGCTCAGCAGAATATATTCCGAGACGAATTAATGCGATGGCGGACGCGGGATCACGGGCATGGATCAGCACTGACCCACGTTGGGACACGTTGGGACACCTGACCCACGTTGGGACACCTGCCTAACCTCCCTGCGACGTGGACACAAGTACCGGTGCTACCACCCTTCGACGATCCCTTCGCCGTGTGGGCGTCATGTTGTGTGAACCAGCCCTGGCCGGAACTACCACGACCACATACAGTGCGACATGGAAACAATGGTCGCGATTTTCGCGCATGATGAAGTGGCCACCGTGGCTTTCGAGCGCCGAAAGGTCTAGCGGGACCAAGTTGGGATACTTCGCGACTTACCTGTGGTACTACGGACGGAACCCTTCCAACCGAGGTAATCACTACACCACAGTCCAGTCCAAGATCTCATCTGTGATTTGGTACGGCAAACGTTATCAAAATATCGACGTTGTAAGGTCTCCCGAACTGCGAGTGATTCTCCAAGGTATCAAGAGAGTGTCCGATCTGATCCGAAAGAAATACCCAGCCACACCCGCTTTTCTCCGCCTGCTGCGGCGCTCGCCACGATCAGCTACCGACGGCACCGTCTTTTGTGGGGCTGCGTACTCCTGGCATACTTCTTTCTGCTGCGGCGATCTGGGTATGTGGCGGTAGACCAACGACGAAGTAGCTACTGCCTGAAAGACCAGAATGCTTTTTTCTCGGATAGAAAAGGCTTGTCAGCGTCAGCTGAGACAGCGACAGCAGTAGCCATCGGCCTGGAAGGGGCAAAGAACGACCAGTATGGGCGCGGGGCGTGAAGGACCATGCATGCATCCGACAATCGTCGTCTATGCCCAGTTCGAGAACTACGAGATATAAAGGCAGCTAGGGAACAGCTCAGCAGGACCAAGGACGAGCATCTGTGTCTGGATTTGAACTCGATAGCGGTGGCAAATGCACTCAAGAAGGTTGCCAGAAAATCATGCGTCCCGCCAAGAAACTACGCTACACATTCGCTGTGGATCCGTGGTGCAATAGCGCTGCTAAACGGACAGGTTGAAATCCTGTCAGTTAAATTATTGGGCAGGTGCTACGAGGAATACCCGGAGCAAGCAGTGGCCGCTGCTACAACGGGGCTGCTAAGGTGAATGGTGTGAGACTCGGCCTATCCAAGGCCGCATGAGGCCTATCATTCGGGGTCCGCCTCACCACGCCCTTGTATTGTCCGAGGAAATATATTGCCTGCAACTTCCCACTTCGATATGGACGCGTGAGGAAATCCTCGCGTTGCAACTCGACCCACTCCTTCTGGATTTGAAGTTGCTGCTCTTGAAGCTCGGTGTCACGCTTGTGCCGCTTCTTGCAACGATCTGACTTCTCTCTGTGGATTCGAGCCGAAGCGTCGTGAAGGTGCTAGCACCACCAACCGTAGTGATACGGGCAGGCTGATGCAACCGTTTACCGAGTGGACCCTTCGCTTAGTGTTACTTGATCCACACCGCGAGGCCGTTTTTGTCGGTTGTTGCCTTCCTTAACCGGATCGGGGGGTCCACCGTCGGCCTCAGTAGCACCAGTGCTGCCAGTTTCGCTTGCGCTATGGGCAGGCTGGTCTGCGAAGCATTCGACCTGGCTCCATCACAACGGGCGGGTTGCGTTGTGGCGCTCACCCAATATGTCATCGATTTCATAGTAAAATGGACATTTTTGGAGCATTTCTGTAGACATCATAGCAGATGTGCAAAAGTAAATTTAGTATTGCATCGTTCATTTGTAGTGAGAAGCTATACATTTGACCATGGGGGGAGCCTGTAGACTGAATCAGATTGTGTCAAATTATGCCTGTACCGCTTATAGTCATTCAACTCGCTGCACTTTGTTTTGTATTGCCTCTTCGTCTTGTCGTGCTCGTGCTTGTCTAAAATCTCGTGAGCGCCTTCGTGGAAGCGTTCCTTGACGTCCGTAGTGTGGGTCTTGACATGGTTACTCAGGTAATTAAGTAGCAGATGGACCTCTTTCGCGGTCCATCGCTTATTCGTCATGTAGTGCCTTGTCTGATTAAAGCGAGTGGGCACTGTTCACGCGCTCGCGGAGCAGTATGCGACCTGAAGTTGTGGCCAGCGCGCAAGACTCGAGACAAGCGGCACTCGCCGCTGTTATTTGGATGGTGGACTGACGTTTGGTGCGGGTGCAGCTTGCTTCGTCCATTTAACCAGTCAGCCTTAACCGACTACAATTTGATCAAATATGCAACCTGCAGATCAAATCGGCAGCCGGTGTCAAGGTTGAAAGGCAACCTGCGTGCAGTTCTCTTTGATTGGATCGTTTTCCTGCAGCCTGCAAAAAAATGCCAGCTGCGACAACCACTAATACGTGCATTGATTGGTGACTAAGTATTGTGCATTGAATGGTGATTAAGTATTGTGTGTTCTATTCAAAATTTCCTTGCGCGATTCATCGAATCAGTCCCGCAGCAAATGGCGCAAGGTCGGTGAATCATTCTATTTACTACAGCATAAGCAAGCATGTCGTTACGAGTACAATCAAGCCGTCCTGTCGACCCATCAGCGCATTTTCAACAAAGAGGTGAGCGCTGTGAAACATCAGTGGAATGGAATTTTAAACTGATGAAAGCATGTGGCTTGCGTTGATTTTAAGAACGGTCTGAAAATCTTGCTTTGCCGAGTGGGTAAGTCCATTAGGGTGGTTATGCTTATGACTAATTGCCACACCTGCTACAACGGAGGAAATCAGATAGGCCCCTATTTCGACCTTTAAGCGTCAACACTACAACAGTATTTAAATACGTAGCCAAACAAAAGGAAATTTTATTTGCAATTAGCATCGTAGCAACCTCTACCCTTCAGCTTTTTCTTGCTTAAAAGGGCTAGCACCTCAACGAGGCGCTGATTATCGGCTTGACGCTGGCGTTCGATGATTAAGCGCTCATGTTCAAGGATCAAGGCGGTCAGCGCGCCCCGCTACTCATTGATACTTCTTGGCTATCAGCTCCTTCTCCTTGAATTCAGCTAGCATACCCATAATCTTGTCGAGCTTCGTGCCCTTGGTAGGACTGTCGCCCACATCAGCAGCAGGGCGCTACAGAAGTTCAACTGCTAGCTGCCGAACTATTTTCCCGGCTGCTTCGGCGGCTCCTGTATTTGTTTTTACTTCGGTTTCTGTTTTAGCGCTTTCTCATGCCGATACCCTTACAAAGTCTCCAAGTGAGACTCAGCAAGCGCTTCCTTGCCTGAAAATGTCACATCTACATTTGAAAGTGCATCTTTCCCATGTTTCTTTTTTTTTAGCTGTTTCTGCGTGGTTAAATTACAGTAGGTAGGCATGAGACGAAAAACTAGCATTAAAATAGAGCGTACAAGAAATGTCCAAAAAAACAGAAACAAAAAATGGTGCGGTTCTGAGCTACCAGCGAGTTGGCCACAAGAAGTCTGGATTTGACGTCAGCATCGTCGCTACCTTGTCTCATATATCCACGTCCTTTCCATGGTCATGACGGAAAGGCTCGTCGGTGATCACCTGCAGAAGGACGTCGTCCTCCACATTGAAGTTACTGCGCTTGCGGGGCTCTAGGGGGAGGGGACGTACTTGTAACCATAATAGCCCTGACAATCGTTGCTGGATTTGAATTGTGCAATGAAGAGGTGCTAACCGTAAACAAATTCCAGCCACCAGTTAATTGCGGAGGCGACGAATCATCACATTTGGGAATCCTGGGGATTTTCAAGCCAATGTTAGGGTTATTCCGCTCTCTAACACAATTGTGGGGAAAGGGGCAGGGATTAGCCAGTGCGAAACCTCTCTAATGCTTATATCTACATGTAAGTAGAAATGTATATGTAACGTATTTGTACAATTACAATCCTCGTTACAGATAGTGTTTAGCTGGATAACTCGAGAGCACCACAAAAATAAAGCCCTGCTCCAAATAGTGCCCTCTGCTACGGATTTTATTTTATTGGATGAAAAGTTGAGAGCCACACGCACCACCAGTTTGTGAAGTAAGGTTCATCGCTCAAAGAGTTCCCGTGCTCAAAGGACATCGCCTTGTGCGTTATCCGGGGGGTCTTACTGCTTATATACAGACTGGAGATATCAGAATTTTAAGGTCTTCAAGAACCTGCTGAGCGCCCTGATCGACACTTGGAAGCGATCGGATCAAGTGACGTTCAGTCGCGGAGGCAACCCGGAGCTACCTCCTGTTGAGACTGTGTGTGGCTGGGTGAGGCAAGCGTGGCGTGATACGCCTCAGCTGTTGTGCGAAAATCCATCGATGCTGCTGGGTTTCACAACGACCCCGAGAACTGGTTCATTTGGAACCATGATGTCTATGGGTGGAAATATCAGAAAGCTCGGAAAGCTCAGCAGGAGGAAGAGCCAAAAAGCGAGGGAAATGAAGCGAAAGAGATCGACAACGACGGAGCATTCAACTTAGACGACATTGACTGCGCGCTGGTCGTTCACCAACGCCTTCAAGGTGCACGTGCTCGACGAAGGGAGAAGAGGCTGGTCGGTGACAGATCTGCAGACGCGCTACGGCATGGAGAGCAGGGGGGGGATCTATGCGTGGGTGAAGCAGGAGGCCAAGCTGCGGGAGACGTGCAGCATCAAGATGGCCTCAAAGGTCTGATTGAGAGGCCAAGGTCGGCCATGCTCCTTCTCCTACACCGAAGAGCTCGTCCAGTGGATTAAGGCGATGCGTCGTGACGGCTACCCTCTCAGATGGGTGTGCTTTCGTTAGGGAAGAATGCGCTGCATGGGTAGATAGCTATCTTATAGTCAAACAAGGAAGCTAGTCTGTACCGGATCTTTCTACGCTTCGTTCACCGTCACGGCTATTCATTTTGACGCCCGACTAAAGCCGTTCTTTCTGCTGAAGACTTACTTCTTAGGCAAGTGAAATTGCGCAAGGTGCCGGAACAGCCGGAGCCAAAAGCTACGCTTTGGGATCCATATTTAACGCGGATGAAACTGCCGTTTACTATGACGAAGATCCTGGAAGCTTCATCGCCGAGCGTGGCTCTAAGAAGTCGGCCAGAGTGCGCGGTCGTGCACGGTCGTCGCGCAGGTGTTATGTTGGTGGTCTCCGCGGCTGGTGAAAAGCTACGGCCTATAATCATATTTAAGAGCCAGCCTGGTGGAACCGTGGAGGAGGAGTGCAAGGACTACCAGGATATCTACGCTACGGTACAATCTAACGCGTGGATGAATACCCGCATTTGGCACGACCACTTCATTAATGGAGTATGGGCTGAGTACGTTTCGACAACTCAGGCTGAGCCACAGGTACCGGATGTCGACAATCTGAAGTAATTGATTTTTCTAGCGCTTCAGAAGAAGACTTTGCAAGCTGGGGAACGGAATTGGTACCCCATCCCAAGAACACGACAGCAGTGCCGCGGCCGCTTGATGTGGGTGTCATAGGCCCGTTCAAAAATCTTCCTACGAGTTGGCATCCAAGCGACGGGCACTTGCCTCTGCGCGGATGATTCCTTGATCTGCTGAAGATTCCAGCCCCGTGAGGAGCGCCAGATTGTCGCCGCAAGAGCAGTTGCCGCCTTGAAGAACGTTAGTGAGCAGTCCATTCGCCGAGCTTGGGAGAAAGCAGGTTTGTATAAATAGTTGGATCACTTCACTATAATGAATAATGACGTGAAGAGCACTGCCGTGTTTCGTCCAATGAAATTGCTCGTGGCGTGTGATTGGCCGTAAAGCCATTTACGTCACATCTTTGTATTAATGCTACTGCCATACAATAGAAAAAAGAAAGTGATTGCTGTACCCGACTTGAAAAGGAGGGGTGAAGTTGCATTAAACGACCAACGAAGGAGAGTGGTTGCGAGTGCGCGTAGCCACAGCATACCCGCGCGGAGTGCCCGCGAAGAGGGCCGCGCGGTATTTGCGGAGCGAGCCCAGCGCCGGGCTTTCTAGCCAGCCGAGCACTGTAGCGGGCCGAACTTAGAATCTTTTCTTCGTAGGAGCGTAGCGACTGCATTTGCGAAGCAAAGCCCAAGACCGTGATGCTATCATCCTCGAGAGAGCTAGGGTAAACGGTGATGTGAGACATCAATACAAAAGGTAAGTTTTAAACTGATAATGTGACGCGCGAGTCGGGTGCAGTATCACGTGCCTAGAAAAAACCGTTTAATCTGTATTACCTAGGCGGATCTCTAATTTACCCAAATATGGTGTCATCCACACTATAGCTGTAGTGTCATCCGCGCCCCGCATCCTGTGATTCTCCTCATGCAGCAGCCCTCCAGCGCGGACGCTGACGACGCCGACCGCAAGGCTAAACTCCTCTCCTTACTGGACCGCGCGCGCGTGAACCGCGGCCTCCAGCCGGAACACCGTAGCGGCCAAGACGACGTGATGGAGGTCAAGTCTCCGCCTATCAAAACCGAACTGCTGACTGATATAAAGACCGAGCAATGCAGTACCCCACACCCTCCAGTGCAGCAGACGCTCTCGGACTCTCGCTGTCGTATCCACAATGAATCGTCGGCCCTACCAGCCTCAGGACGGAGACAACAAAGCTTAAACGGCAGCTCTACGGTTAGTAGAGCTGTGTCAGGATCACATGACGCAGCAGTGTCCTCTGTATCATCAAGGAACCACTCTAGCACTAACGCCGAGACATCTGGAACAAGCTTTTTGGACTCAACGAGGGTCCAAACTGCTGGTGAAGATGCTAGACAGAATGACAAAGACACATTGGCCATACACATTGAGGCCAGCGCTGAGCACCCTCGTGTTGCTATCCTGAGCTCGACACCAAAGCCTCGCATTGCGGACTTAACGGGTGGCAGCAGAGAGAAAGTTCCAAGACTGCAACAGCTTAAACCCCTCGAAGTGCCGAGGAATCAAACTCACCAACTTCAGCCAGCTCGCGAGGACGGGCACTCAGTGCAACGTGACGTTCCTACACGAGCCCAATCCCAACAGCCTCGCAAGAATCCCCCACCAACTAATCCATCGAGATCTCTAAAGAAGCTGGAGCTTCTCACACCGGACGAGTACGACGATTCGGAGCTCCACGGAGGTTTCCAGCACATGCTGCACATTTTAATCCCATCCAACGCTACTACTGCGCTTCTGGAGCGTCGAGGCCAGCCGATCCAGCATATCAGTCAACAAGCAGACTGTACCTTATCCATACGCGAGCCTGAGGCGTCGCCCTTCAAAGATGATCGTTTGCTTCGCCTGTCTGGAAAAGCCAAGGGCATCAGCTTAGCGCAGCGGCTCGTTATTGCGTACATTCGAGCGTACCGAGCGGAGAAAAGGGACCCGAACTATATGGATCTGTCGGACGAGGCTCCACCGGTCGCTTTACCTGTCACTTCCATCACAAAAGCTCTAAGCGTTGCAGTCGCTTGTAGAAAGAAGAAGGAACTGGAGATTACGAGTCCGTATAACTGGATGATCGAGCGCGAAGAGGTAGGGAAAATGATGGGTCGACAAGGAAGCATTCTAGCAGCGATCCGTCGTGACACTGGAGCCGCGATCCATCTTGATCAGGACGTCGTTCCAGGGACTACAGAGCGTCGCGTGGTACTCATTGGGTCAGTCAACTCGATCGCGGCAGCAATTGAAGAGATAAAGAGCAGATCTGGTGGACATCCCGAGGTGTCAGCTAGCGCCACGAGTGGGTCCTCTCGTCTTGGACAGTATTTTGCTATTCCGTACCATGCTGCAGGCTACTTAATCGGGCCACAAGGCTCTACAGTTAAAAGCATCACTGAGCGGACAGGTGCGCGTCTACAACTTCCTTCGGCGGAGGACCTGCCTCTGGGCAGTGTAAACCGCATTTTACATATACAAGGCACTTCCAAGCAGGCTGAGCACGCCCGACGAGTCGTTGGAGCGAAACTACGCGACTATTTGGCCTCTCCAAAGCGTCTAAGAACCGTGACTGCGTCGTCAACTGGCTGTAAGGGCGACAAAGTCACGATTAAAGTCCTCTTGCCTTCAAGAATCTGTGGATTTATGCTGGACAACCGCGGCAAACTTATCTGCGAGATCTCAGAGAAGTCAGGAGCTTTTACTCACTTTTTAGCCCCATATGACGATGAAAGCCGAGTGTGCGTTTTTACTGGCGATATGAGCTCTGTGCTTCGCGCACAACGCCTCGTGCTGCAAGTTATCGCAGGAGATGCGATTTCATCGAAACGAGTGGCTCAACCTAGGAAGCGGAAGCGCTCGCAGCGATATGACGAAGTAGAAGATGAGGAAGAATATGGTCGGGTACCAGAGGAGGACGAGTACATGGATTCCTATATCGAAGAAGACGTTGAACGAGACGACTATGAAGAAGAATATGAAGAAGCTCCGACGCAACTAGTCAGACGGCATACCATACGTCGCAGTCGTCCTCGACTAGACTATGACGAAATTGAAGACATGTACAGATATGACGATGGCAGGAATGAGGTCGAGTACGAAGAGCGCCCACGCCAGTTAATCCGTCGACGACCTATTGCCACTCGCCCACGCCAGTACATTGAAGATGAAGATTGCGAGGACGAGTATGGCTTCAATGACGGCCAAAATGACTATGATCGTGCTGGTTATGACCACAACGAGTATGATCACGAAGCCCTAGTGTCATATGATGCACCTCGACCTCGACCTCGAGTATCTCATAGACCGACGGTTGTGCGTCAACAATCTCTTACTAGACGTCAAGACGAGTACCAAGAGTATGACGAGTACAGCTATGACAGTGAAGATGAGTACGAGCGGTCACTAGCTGTCAGAAAGCAACTAGTAAATCGGCGAGCTATTGGCAGTCGCATCGATACTCGTCGGCCCCAGGTTGTACTTCCTGGCCGAAAAGTGCAGATGATTGCGTCAAGGTCGAGTCCTCGCCCCACTGACCGACGTAGTGCTAGCGCTCGGACTTACAGTCGTGATGGGGGCGTAAGCACACGTCATAACGTTTCTCGTCGTGGAAGAGGAAATGCACGGCCCAGCGCCAGTCGAGGCCGAAGCAATGGCAACAAACGCCGTCGACAGTGACGCCCACGGACACCTGAAGGACTCCACTATGAGGCACGAACACCAGACAGATCTATATGTTTTTCTTTATCATATCTTACCGGCGGACCAGAAGACCAGCCGCCGTGGCCGCTGTGGCACACGCGATGAACGATAGACCCAAGTAAAGCGGCGACTTGGGTGGCGTCTCGGCGGCTTCTCTTCTCAGTTCTTCAATCGGTAGCTCACGAGCTCGGACATGTTCAATATCCGCCACTTTTGATCGATGCGTTGTTCGCTTCCCGTCCCTTCCATACAAGCGCACATCGGGGTTATTTACTTCAATAGCCCCGCTTATCACGCAGTTTTCGTTCACATGGCTCATCCGTGACAGCGCTGAGGGCCGTTTAAGTATTGAAGGTGCCTCACAGGACGGAGCTGCTGTCTTTGCAGTCTCCGCTGCTTGATCGACCCAATTCAACTCCAATGACATTTTCCGTCGTTTTGTCATATCCCCAGACAGCAGCAGATTTTCTGGATCAGTTTGGATCGGATTTATCTCAAGCGGAGATAGCTGAGAACGTGGAGATATGATCGACTCGAACTCACTCCCGCTATTACTACTGGAATCTGCAGTCCCTCGAATCCTCTTAGCGTCTCCAAGTGCCAACACATCGGCTACAGTGATCGCAGCACTTCCCGTGCACATGGTCTGGCGTCTCCTGCCTCGTGTCCGACTTCTATGGGAGCCAGTCTCGGCACGAAGGAGTCTGTTTTCCATACGAAGAGCTTCCAGTTCCCGTGTCGCGTCCTCCAGTAGCTGCTCCATGTCTTGGGAGTCCTGCTCATGAGTTCCTACCTTCGTCTCCTCGCTGTCCCGTGTAGCGCTACGCTCTCGTCCACCGTGCTGCTGTTCAAGCTGCTTCCGTAACTGGTCCAGCGTCTCGGTAACTCGCTTCGTCTCGGCCTGTGCACGCGCTGTGCGGTTCTCCGCCACCTGCAGCTGAGTGGCTGCACGTGCTTTACTGTTTGTCAGCGTCGTCACCAGCTCTTCCCGTCGCGCAAGACGCTCCCGAAGGTCATCGAGCTCAGCTTCCAGACGCCGCGTCGTACGGCGCAATGTGTCTCGCACAGCCTGAACTCGCTCCACCTCGTGCGTTTGTTCGTCTAGTTGCGTCGTTGCAGCTTCAAGATCTTGCTGTATGCGTGCAGTCTCCAGCTGCTGCTCTTCGGTGCATTGCTGCAGTTGCATGATCTCCGCTGCGAGTTCACGCTGTCGCTGCTGGTCACGCTCTCGACCCAGTTCCAGCTCCAAGCATCGGCGTCTCAGTTCGTCTGCGTGCTGTTCAAGATGCGTCACCTCAAGCTCATGCGAAGCGCAGCGTGCGCACGTATCAGTTCGACTGAAGCTTCCGGAGCGTGAAGTAAACGATGGCCGTCGCTGTTGTTGTTGTAGCTGTTGCATATGACTAAGCGCATTCAGCTGCCCCGTCGCGTCCCAGGCGTCATACGGTGCATCATAGCGCTGCAATTCCGTCTCCAGCGCCGTATTCTCGTCACGCAGACGCTGCGCCTGACGCTCAGACCGGTCACGATCGGCTTGTGCAGCTTCCAGTTCATCGTGTAAGGCGTCGATCTCCTCGCGCACTGTGCCCAGCTCCTCCAACAGTGCGTTGCCAGCATTAGCAGCCAAGCGGAGGTTATCCTGCTCTCCAGCGAGCTCCAGCAGCGCACGCGCCAGCTTTTCCTCGAGCATCCGCTCTCTCGCACTCCCAGACCCGTCCTCCTCTGCTTCAGGGTTGTTGCTATGGCGTTTGACGTCTCTGACGCTTCCAGCCTCGCCAAGACGCGCAGTTTCACTGAGTCGGAAGCTGGAGCTGCGACGACCGTCGTCCACGAGCAAGTCGACGATCAGCTGCCGCACGTGGTCGAGCACCGCGTCGTCTCCGGTCTCCGCCTGTTCCTCGTGTACATCGACGTCGCTGGCCAGACGGAGGCGACTGCTTCGGCTGCTACTGCTCGTGGTGGGCGACGCCAGCACCCACTGGTTGGGACTTTTGCAGGCCATTCAAAGTGCCAGTGCTCGGATCAAACGGACTTCTTAGTCAAACGGCCAATGCGGTGTGAGAAAAACGCCGGGCTTTCTGCAACGGACGTGGGACTGTGGGGTCGAGGAGGTCTCTTCAATTGCAGCTCAAGGGCGGCAGCTTAGCGTGACACGAGGAGAAGCACAGCACGACGATTCAAGCGGAGCTCTTCGTCGAGTGTACCTGGAATATGGTACAATGAGTGTTCCGGTTTTGTGGTACAAGCTGGCTTGCTATATCTGGAGATGGTGCTCTCTCTATCTATCTGGTGTACCATTGACGACGTCGCTGCGTTGTGCGCTGCGTTGTACGTATCGACGAAGGCGTGAGTCGTGCGTATTCCCTCGTGAAGTGTGTCGTCGGGACGTGAAGCTGAGGCCAGCGTGACGAGACGACGTTGAAGTTGCGTCGGTACACGAGACGAATGGCACATCTGAGTAAGAAACTCCGTTTTTGTTTTCTTCCTTGTTTTATACTAATGTTGATATCATATCTCTATGTTGCAGGCGAAAGACACGGAGACGCCACGCGACGACGCGGTGAGTTAATGCGAGAGCGGATGCAGCTGCTAGCGATCCGCACAGGCTACCCTGACGTCTTCCATCGCTCGCGTCGCAGTTCGGTGGCTTCTACCAGCAGCTCCAGTGCAGTTTCAGCTGCTAGCGACCAGCTAGAGACAGGTACCACAGGTGGTTCAGGCCGTGACAGCTCATACACGACCCACCAGCGCCGCACACCCGAACAAGTGGCCGAATTCGTACGTTCTTAGCGGTTTTCTATAGCTTTGCTACTGCTATTGGGGTCTGAGCTTAGCACTTTGTGATACTACAGAGTCGACAGTGTGAACAGCGAGTGGCGCTTACAAGAGAGAAGGCGGTTCAAGCGCAACGACGAGCGCTGGTCCTTGAACAAGAGCGCCAAGCTCGCAATCAACTTGCGGGTGAGGCGGCACCTGCTCAGGCAGTTGAAAGACTACGTGAACGCCGAGAGAAGCATCGTCGCGCTGCAGAAGCAGAGCTGGAAGCGCTAGTTGACCAGCAAGAGTCTTCTCTCGAGGCCATGAACATCGCCCGGATGTTGTCGCCTCGGTTTCAAGAGCGCGTGGAATTCACACCCGCTGTGGCCAAATACTCGGCTGAAGACGAACGTGTCAAGCAGCTCCTGGGTTCAACGCGTATCGGTTCTTACTACCAGTAACTAAACTCCATTCGTTTGTGACGATATCAATGGGATGAAGCTTTAAAAAGGTCCACGTAGACTACACTTGGTTTTCACGAGGGCATTGCCGTATTTTGTGTGTATCGTATGACGGCGATGCTGGTCTGTCGCAGGTTCCCGAGGCTCAATCTCGCGTCGATAGTAGTCTAGCTCCATCTGCGTGGAGAAGCGACCAGCGACGTACAATTTGTACTGCTCCTGATCCACTGCATTGACATTCTTTGGGCTGTGCTGCGCTTGCCACTTCTGTGCTAGAGTGTGGATCTTACAGGTCGAAACCGGAAGCTCTTCCCGAGGAACAAGCTGCCTTTGGTACTTCCGTGAGAGTTTTTGAGTGACGTGCAGAAGCTGCGACTGCAAGAAACTTTCTTGCTGGCGCAACGCCCTTCGCTCCTTCTCAGCAGGACTGTCGGGTGCAATCTTCGTGCCCGACTTGCAGTCTTCGTTTGGACTTGTACTCGAGCTTAGCGCCACGTCAAGGGCGTCCTGCTCAAGCTCTGGTCGATCCTTCAAGCCTTTGACTTGTCGAGCAATTGATCGAGAGAGTTCGGGCATCGAAACAGACGATCTCAGTGTATCCTCGTCGAGGTCGGTGCTTCGTGTTAACCTTCCTGCAATTAACCGACGGTGCACTGGTCTGCCATGTACAAACTTGCTCTTAGATTGGCGAATTTGCTCCCCAAGTGGGGGTGAGTCCTTCGCCAGTCCGAGCGTATTAATATCATGCACGCGCGGTCTATCAGCCTGAAAAAATCGTTGTTAGTTATGCTTTTTACCAGAAAAAAACTTGTACCCCCGTACCTGCTGAATACGCCGCGCTTCAGTCATCTCCGTCTTAGCTAATTGATGCATCTCTCGACGGACTTTTGCTGGGATATTGTGGTCGTTCCATGCCGTGAGTCCTTCGGAGGAAATGCGAGACAGTAAATCCAAAGTCGACATCCCAATGGGAGGATGCCGCACGAAAGTCTCCACTTGAGCCTCGACATCGTCGGTACGAGTCATGACGGCACCTTAAAAACTGCTACGCAGCAACGAGTGACTCGATGGTAAGAAAAAAAAAAAAAAAAAGCACACACACACACACACTTAGAGCCTCATGAAGCTCAGATTTAATTTCGAAGACGCTCTGTTCTTTTCATTGCTATATAAAGCGATTTATGCGATCAGGTCACGGGGACTCAGCAGTAACGGCACCAGATCGTGATGGTACCGGGCGGTCAAGTCCCAGATGATCTTCAGTCGAGGAAACTTGGATGGAAATCGACGCAAATGTCTTGATGTCGCTCTTGTTGCCACAATTCAAACCGCCTCGAGTCAAATACTACCCACCGACAGCCATGATCCGGCCGATGTTGCATCAGCAGCTGAAATCTTCGATCCCGATGTCCCTAAAGTCACCGATCAAGAAGCACCTCCAGGCATCCGCTTCCGAGACTTTTTGTGGAGATGCATCGGAGAAACGACTTGATCATTCTCCTCTCCATGGACCACTGGCAGCCAAGCTACGTGCGTCAGTTCTTCAGGCGGTGCTAAAACTGCTGGACCAAGATGTGAACGCACTCGCTGGAGCCCACGAAGTCCTTCAAGCAGTAGCCTCGCTTCCGTTGGCAGAGCCAACCGTACAACGTGCGTGTGTACAAGCTCTTCGTGGCCTTCACTCCAGCACGAGAACGAAGCTCCCAGCTTCCTCGTCGAACTCAAACTGGGACGCGAACGAGGCAGCAGATTCACGGACGCAAACGATGCACGCTGGCAAGCAAACACAGAGTGCCAAGGGCTTGATGACGACCTCGCTTCACCACTGCAAGGAATTCCTACTCGCCTGTGCCAACGAGATCCACGAGCTTGAAGAGGTTCATCCTGTGACCTTCGACTACGCTGAGGACACTTCATCCTCAAACTTTGCTCAGCCGTCCGAGTCCCAACCGGAAAAGTGCACACACTGTGGCACAGCAAACTTTGACTATGCGTCCACAGTTCACGCGTCTTCGGAGGCGTCGGAGGCTTGCAGCGACGACGATACACGAGCCGATCAAGGGTCGCAATTCTCGGAAGTGCTTCGTCGTGCCGAGTTCCTGAGCGATGTTGAAGACCAAGAGAGCGACAAGGAGGTGAAATTGTCGAGCCAATTGAGCTTGTCAATCAACGAGCGAGTGGTTTGCCGTAAGCTTCTAAGGGCATTGCACGAGTATGTTCAGGTCCAGCGTGCGACACAGCGCCGCCAGTCAAGTGGGTCAAATCTTGCACTCAAGTTCCGGGTCTTTGAGGCACTCAAGCATCAAGCGAGTCTCACTCGGAAGAGACTCGCATTCCAGCGTCTCAAGAAAGGTCTCCGTTCACGTCACGAGTCCAGTCCGACGGCGCCCCAGGCATTTCGTCCGAGCAATTCGACGTTCCAGATGCTGATGCTGCACCACTCGGATGTTCTGCTACTGCTCGTGGCACTTGTTTTCCTTGCTAACCTGCCTGCAAAGTACATCATGTAATATCCAGACCATACAAGGCAGGCTTTGGATAGTGTATCAGATACGAGAGTGTAGCCAAGTACAATGTGTCAGGAGGTTCTCAACATAAATTACAATGGCGGCGTTTAAAACACTCAGGTCGGCAGCGCATCGAGTAGTCCGAGGGTTCCGTTGCCTCGGCTCTGCTAGGCTCCGTTTCACTCTTCACTCACTCATTCTCGTCTCTAACTCACTCAGCCAATTGCTTTAGGAAATACCCGACGATCGCATAAGCCCGCCACTCCTCTCGGCCAGGAATGTGCCGCTGGGTACCACGAAGTCCGTAAAGCGGCCGAACCCAGAGCCCTGCGCCACCAGCGCCACGTGCAGACACCGGAGCCACTCTTTCATTTCACTCTCCGTGTACGCACTGAGCATTACGCGGCCTTTCTTGCCGCGAATGGCAAACCTCCACATCGTCGCCTGCGAGCCGTCAAAGACCGAGTCGCGAGGCATAATCTCGATGCCCTTGGCGCTGCACTTGGCCAGGTCAATCTCGCCGCGTTTCCGACCGTGTTCCTCGCGGAAGAACGTCATTTTAGTACTCGTAAGTACGACGAAGCGAACCTTCCAGCCCCCGGACCGCAACCCGAAGCCCTGCTTAAACAGCAGCCCGGACTTGATCACTCCTCCGCGCGGGACGTTGGCTGCACGCACCATGACGCTCTCTCTGGACAGTGTGAAGCCGTCCTCGTCCACAATGAGCGTGCGTGGCAGCCTCGTGGGGTCACAGATGATCGTGTCGATGTCGTTGTCGTCGTCCTCGCTGTCGATCCGCTCGAGCAACGGGATTGGACCCGATGTGGGCATGGCCATGACTGCGAGCACAGACTCAGAGCGGTTAAGTCGGTTACTGTTTTGAACGTAGTTCTCCTTCTCCTCCTCTTCGTCTACCGTCGAGACCGCGCGCTGGTCGCGATTGCGCACGGGTGACGGGAAGTACGAGCTCCCGGCGTCGGAGCTGCCAGAGTCGCTGCCTTCGTACCAGTCGTCGTCACTCGTGTCGGACGCGCGCACGGGCGAGCGCACGGGGCTGTCGGCGTCGCTAGAGCGACCGATGGCGCGCAGTAACTGCGCCTTGTACACGGCGTTCTGGTGCTGCTGCTGCGAGACGCGCAGCATGCGCGAGGGCCGGAAAGCCAGCAGACTCGGGCGCGGCAGCAACTCCTCGCTCTGCGGATCCATCATGGCGGGCACCTCGGCGTCGTAGCTGTCGTAACTGTAGCGCTCTGTGGCCGCTTGCCAGTTAGAGAGAGCGCTGGACTCTAGTACCGCGCGCGATGCGGCGGTGGACGGCGTGGACGGGTCTCGTCTTGGCGCCATGCTTTTGCTACTGGCGCCCGCACGAGTGGAGAGTAGCGGGGCAATGGTGCTCTATTCGGGGTTGGAGAGTTGCTCGTACTTAAGGAGCGTGATCGTTTGATCAGGTTTTATGGTTTGTAATGAACTGAACACATGCGGGAGGGGGCTGTGGAGACCTGCGACAAGCTGGAGACCTGCGATAATCTATACTCATGATTCGACGCCAAATAGCGGAGGTTAAATCGCGAATGACCTGCGGTAGTGTAATTGGCTGTGAGACTAGATGCGAAGGTCACAAAGTGGGATATCTCATACCGGCTACATTTCGAGGTGGAACGGCCAGCCACCAGAAGTTCGACTGGCGCCAATGAAGGCTTGCTACCAGTGGCAGGTCTGGTAGTCACAGCAGACGAATGTCCTGAGTGTCCCTAGGCTAACTAAAGGCGCCTCTCACCATTTGCTGCTTCGCGTCCATTCCGCAGGCGGGAGAATCGGCTGTCAAAAAATTATCGTTAGCTTTTCAGGCAGCCGACAATCCACCCAGCTGCTGGGCTTCCTACAAAACTTTGAAGTTATGGATTTTCGCTGAGACGCAGGTGAGAAGATCGGCTAGACCTTGTGGCTATGGACGCCCCGAAACAGTCGAGCGAATGGGGGGACTCCGATGTATAACATAGTTGAAACGCCCCTTTGGCTCAGATTTACTTGAGCAATGTGAAGCTCACAGTCGGGTTGACGGCGTTCCAACCTTCGCGTGTTGGCAGGCGCTTCCGTTTGGATCGTGAGCCGGATATAAACTTGCGGGAATCTCCGATTGTCGCATCGCAGCGCGCTCACACGACCAGAGAGCGCCGGCTCGCTTCGTCGTTTGCATGGCTGGCAAATTCGCTGCTGGAACGTCCCGCCTTTCAGCCACGACGAAGAGATCGCGTGAGTCCATCATAGCGCCGGCCACTATTTTGAAGGTTTCGGTGCACGTCCCGAGATATTTGTGCGCGCACATCATAATGATGAATCAATTTTCGTCCAATCCCATTCATCAGAGCTTACAGTGACGGATGGAGGTGAGCTTCAAGAAGAAGAGCAGGCGCTGCAACGCTGGCCGTAAACGCTCCCGCCGGCCTTTAGACAACGCGGAAGACGTCATTACTAACGGCGCAGGAAAAGAAGACGACATGGAGCAGATCCAGCGTTCCATCGAAGAGCTACGCGAGGACCAACGACTGCGCGATCAGGTGCTGAGGGAGGAGCTGATCAACCGCAAGCCGGAGTCGGCCTCGAAGGGGACGAAGAAGGTGGAGGCAGCCTCTGATACGAGCCAATATGGACTGCACGACCCCAAGAAGGATGGATCCACCAATCAGAAGTTGCTTACACTGTTGGACGGGCAGTTCACGGGTCAGAGCGCCACGACAGATAAAGACCAGCACGAGGAGCTCCTGAACCAGTTTATTGAAGAGAGGCTGCAAAAGAAGAGGAAGAAGGAGATGCAGTGGGATGCAGGAAAGAAGGAGGACGCCGCGGCAGCGCTGAAGAGTGCAGAGGACAAATTGTTTGAGCTGCCTGACCACTTGAAGCCCAACCTGCCGAGTAGCAACAACGGTTACGATGACGGAACGGAAGGCGGCATGTTGATGGGAAACGCGGGGATTGCAGAGGTGGAACTACCGGCGTCATATGCGGAACGGACGGAAAAGGCGACGAGGATGGCGCTGGAAGCGAATAAGGCGGGTGTGGCGAAGCTTGATGCCATTGGAGGACTGACGGGCTCGGCCGTCCCGGGCAACTTCAGCGTTGACTTTAATCGACACAAGACGGACTATGTCGCGGAGATGAAGAGCCTGAACAAAGGTATGAAGAGATGGTGTTGTGGGTGAAATGGGGGTGGATGTTGGTTGACAAATGGGTCATTGTGGTTGTGTTGTATTGTTACCTTATAGAGGAACAACGTGAGCGCGGATTCCACCAAGGTGGGTTACCACTGGCTCAATAATCCTGTGTTTTGTGGTTTTTCTCTGACTTTGTGGTTGACGTTGTTGCATTTACAGCCGGTAAGAATCGGGCAAGCGATGATCGCGCTGTGTCAAAGTTTCGCAAGTTCGAGAGTCGCAAACAGCGACGATAGAATTACTGCTACATTAAAGCAATTTGCATGAAAGGAGTAATGTGTTCCGAATTTGTAATTGTACCCAAGTCCTCCTAAGATGGACGCACCCATGTTCATGGGGTTTGTTTGCTGAGTGATCTTGCTCAGTGAATACCTCGAGAAACTGATGCAAGCACTCGAAGATTCCTAGTATCTGTAGCCATGTTCCGCATGGCTACACTTTAGGTTTAGGTCTCACATTACAGCACCCCGCTTCAATGACATCATTAAATTGCTGACTCTCATCGCCACGTCACGAAGAGCTCCAGCGGATCCGAAGACACGCGCGCGCACACATAACAGCATCGCACTCCAGTAGGGTCCCGCAATGAGCTGGCTGTGGGGAAATGAGACGACGGAGCAGGCGCAGTTCGTGGTGAGCGCGCTGCAGACCGAGCTGGATGAGCGCGAGAGTAAGATTAAGGCGCTCGAGGCGGCCTTGAAACGCGAGCAGCTGGACATGACGTCGCTTCTGGAGGACGAGGTGAAGGAGCTCGAGGCGCGGCGCAAGGCCATCGAGAAGGAGCTGGCGGGTGTGGATGCGCTTATCAGGGAGAAACAGAAGCTCATACAGAAGAGCAAGGTCGACGCACTTAAGAAGAAGAAGAAGAAGACCAAGACGCCCGTCAGCTCGCCTAGAGCTGCGACCGTTGAGGAGAAGCCGGAGGCTACTGCTACAGTTGCAGCTGCCAATGACAAGCTCAAGGAGAAGAGCGAGGAGGCGGTGATGTCCCCTAAGGCCAAGAATAAGCAGAAGAGAAAGAAAGCGGAGGCGAGGTGAGCAATGCGACACGATGAGATCGAATGAGGACGTTAGTGAGCTCTAACTTGTGGTGTTAGTAGTTCTGCTAGTGTAGATGCAGAACCGACGGATGACTCGAGGGCGGTGCTACCCATGGACAAGAATTTGAAGATGGTGGCCAAGGAGGAGCCTAACGTCGCCTTCATTATTCAGCGTAGCAATGTGAGTGAGGGTGTGGTGTTTTGGATGGTATCATGGTGTTGATCACGTTATTGTGCTGGTGGCTGCAGAACTCAAACACGGTGGTGTATGTTGGTTGCAAGTCGCCGGACGATAAATCGCTGGACGCCACGACACCGATCAAAGTGTTTTGGATCATGTATGAGAAGGACGGCAATCCACGGGAGGACCTCAATATGATTGAACGAAACACGGCATATGGCGTTACGTCCAAGCCGTCGGGCGTGGCAGGCGAGCACTTGGCGACGATCGCGTCACTACGTGACCGTGAATGCATTCTTCGTCTGGACAAGCATGGCAATGTGCTGGCACTGACTACTATCAACGGCAAGAAGGGTATGATTCTACGACGTGTTTTCGTGCAGATGACCACGAGCTGGGGGATCCCGACGGTCGACTACGTTGACATCTTTGGTATCGATCCAAACACTTTTGAGCCTGTGTACGAGAAGAAGAAAAACAAATAACTTACACGTAGACGAAGGGCGAGAGAGCCCACTTCGAGTCGTAAATGTATGAAAATGCAGTGATTTTCCTTTTTTGATCATGCTACACGTCTACAATAGGTATGAAAATGAGTCTAGATGGCACGACGCATCATGATGAGCGCCGCGGCACCGAGTGTAGTGCCCAGTACACCGCGCAGAACGTCCTCAGGCACGTCGTGGGTAATGTACTTGGATGTGACGTAGACTCCAGCGGCCAGTGAGCCGCCGATGCGGGCAGCTGTCGGTAAGTGAATCGACTTGGCTCGCAGGTTGAAGACCGTCGATGACGCTGCCGTCGGCACCACGGATAATAGCGACGTACCGATGATGGTGGCTTGTGGCATGTCACTTGCAGCCGTCAGATAAGACGTGATAAGGATACCGCCTCCTAGTCCACATAGCCCCGAGATGAATCCTGCAGCAGCACCAGCCAGAACGTACTTGGTGTTCACTATGGCAAAGCCCACCCAGTCGACCTTCACGCGCTCAATGTATGCTGCCGATACAGCAGCGGACGTCACCGCCACTGACGGGTGGTCCTCGCCTTCGCCATGCGTCTTGCGAGCCCTCTCGAGATCCTTCTGCTGTGGCACGAAGAACTGCAGGTCCAAGGGATCCTGGCTGTCACTCCACTTGGGCATGTACTTACTGTTCTTGAGGAAGACCAGCGGCGAGCATAGCAGCATCGCTGAGCCCACTACGACCGATAGTTTCTTGCTCGTAAGTCGGTGCGCTGTACGCACGCCGTACTTGGTAGCGATGATCGCCGGAATGGTCGTGGTCAGCGCCAACGGCACGTTGCAAGCTCCTGTCTCGAGGTAATTCCACGCGCCGACACTTGCAGCAATAGCCACGGCGCCCAAGGACGTGCCGTTGATAGCCTGTTGTGGCAAAGATGTGAACTTGGCCATCGCCTACAGTTGGCGAGCAATGACAGTGATGGTCAGATGGAATGCTGCATGGGTATAAGATCAACTAGGTACCGCAAAGGAGACATACTGGAATGAGAATGATGCCTCCACCGACGCCTGTAAGAGCCGACACCACACCAGCCACGCCACCTGCAGTTATAGTTACAGTTGCAAAGCTCACAGGTTAGACAGCAAGGCAAATAGAAAGTAGACACTTGGAAAGCACAGGAATTGATGCCTCTTTACCGGTGGTGACGCCAACGCCAAGCGGAATGGCGGCACTCGCGGTGCGCTCTTTGGGTGCTGAGCAGAGCACGCGGCGGCTGAGGAGGCTGTTGCGCTGCGCGTGGTCAAACGCGCGGGCGCTGGGGCGGCGGAGCGTGCTAGCGAGCATCTTGAGAGCGGCGGATGCAAATGATCAGCAAACTCCTGAAAACAAATGTAAACCTAAGAAAATTGATTATGCAAGGCTTTTTTTTTGCAGCACAATTTGTAACAACCAATTTGAAATGCGTTGTTGCAGGTAGAATGTAGAAAAGGGTTTTGGGCAGGTACCTCGTGACGCACCTTCGTTTTTCACCCAACGCGATTGGCCAATAATTCATCACTCAATTTTGCAGCCATGTTGCCGAGACGTCTGCTCTCGACGAAGGCGTTGAGGCCGCTGAAGCAAGCCACGAGAGTCGAGAGTGGAGCCAAGACAACAGCGTCACAGCTAGATGCAGCTGCCAAGGCAGCGACGGACACGGATACCAACCCGTGGAGCCACTTTGCAGCATTCAGCAGCATGGACGACTACGTGGATGTCACACTCATTCAGTACAGCAACACAAATGAGGACGACAAAGACAACTACAACAAAGCATAGAACTCCAGGACGCTTACCTGTTTAAAACAGCGTTAAAAAACAATAACTGGTCATTATACCAAACGTGTCTGCTGCTTTTTCCTACAGGAAACAAAAAATATAAAATCTTTTTCTTACCTACCCATGGAGCTGCCTAAATGAGCATGACCATCGGGTCGCCGCCATCCTGGATGTACATGACCTTGTTCTGCTCCTCCAGATCCACTAAGATCTTCTCTAACTCGGCGACGGGCAGTGCGTCGCCTCTGGAGCGGCCGACATTCAACCGCGACAGGATGTCCGTCAGCTTGATGCTGTCGTTATTGTCGTCCATATTAGTATCGCTGCCCATTTCTGACAGCACATTCAGGACGTCATCCGCAAGGGTGGCAGTGCTGCAGCAACAATACAACACACGACAAGTTAACACTCGCACAGCACAGAGAATGGAACCATTGACCATAGAATACCTCCATGATGCACGGTCCCGTTTCCTTGATTTCTCGGCAGGCTTTTCTGGTGACACGGGCGTCTCGATCTCCAGCTCTGCAATGACCTTTTCTCTGCCCAACTCCGGGGTCTCCTCTGGTCTTGATGGTGCATGTGTATCATTCGGGTGCGGCTCAGACGCATCGTGGTATAGAGCGAAACTGATGAGAGATATTGCCTTCTCAGCGTCCACCGCTTCGATCGTCTTGCTCAGACGGGCCTTGGCGTGCGCGGAAGCGAGACGGATTAGCGTTTCCAAGCTACGCGCCGTCACAGGCAGTGTCCGTGCGTTTTGCTGGGAGCGCAGCTCTGCGTAACCTTCGGAGATAAGCTCGATCGCGCTATCGGTCAGCACGGGTTGGTACCGCATCTTGGCGTAATAAATGTACTTCTTGAGGAAATCTAGCGTGAGGATGCCGTTGCCGCTGCCGGCGTAGGACGACGACTGGTAGCCACCGTGAAGTAGGGGGTCGAACTTCTGGAAAATCGACTTCTTGCCTTCGCTGTTCCGATCACCGGTAGACTCGCTGAGTAGAGCCATGTGGTCTGTGGAGCTCACCTCAAACGACAGGGGCACACCTTCCTGGCCAGGACGAGTATATCGATGCATACGCAGGACGTGATCCGAGATGTTGCGGTCAGCGCCCCGATCCAGACGGTCCAGCACCACGAATAGCAAGTCAAAACGCGACAGAAGCGAGTCAGGAAGTCCGATGTTTTCCTGCGGCTTCTTGTTCTTGTTGTACTGGCCATAGACGGGGTTAGCTGCAGCTAGCACACTGCAACGCGCGTTCAAGGTGGCGTGAATGCCGGCCTTAGCGATGGTCACTGTCTGCTGCTCCATGACTTCGTGGATAGCCACACGATCCGCTTCACTGCAATGCATTTTCCCAAGTCAATTGCATTCGACTAGCAACATTACACAAAGCAGACCCAAGCCTTACCTCATCTTGTCAAACTCATCAATGCACACAATGCCTCGGTCAGCCAGCACCATCGCACCAGCCTCCAGCCGACGCTCTTTCGTGTCCGGGTCAATCGTGACAGCAGCCGTCAGACCGACACCAGACGAACCACGACCCGTGGTATTGACGGCCAAAGGTGCGATCGTCCGAACAAAACGCAGCAACTGAGACTTGGCCGTCGATGGGTCACCAACCATCAGGATCTGTAGAGTAAGATGGATGATAAGTTAGCAACCACCAGCCAAATGTTGCACTGGCATACTCACGTTAACATCACCACGAAGATGCGTGCCGTTCTCCAGGTTTTTCTCCACGCCACCGAGCAGTTGAAGCAATAGCGCCTTTTTAATCTCGGCGTGTCCATAGATTGACGGTGCAATCGAGCGCGACAGCATCTCGAACGCATCATCGCGCTTGGCGAACTCGCGGACGTTCACCAGGTCATCGGGCGACATGACAATGCCGTTTACTTCCTTGCCCATCAGCTGGACATTGTTAGCAATCAGCACTGTCCTGAACACCGCTGTCGACGCAGCTGTGCTGTTACCACCGAGCGGACGGTAAATACCGATCACACGCACACGGTCACCTGGCTTACACTTGTCAACAATATCATTCTCAATAATGACTTCACATGAACGCGGGAGTTGTCCGAGAGGTGCCGTCTCGGGTGTTTCCTGTATACTGATCATCTGATAGTCCTTGTACTGCGAGAGGCCGAACTCAGTCTCCAACAGGTTGCCGTTCTCGTCCTTAGTCGGGTAAACACTGGACGTCGGGGCTCCTGTAAGCGACGTATTGTCCCTGTATTCCCTGGACAAGATGGCATTGGTATCCTTACAGTAGTGCACAGAGCGCACGACCTTGGGTCGCACAGCCGAACACTTAGTGACGATACCATGGACGCAGACCATCTGCGTGAGGTACGAGGCCAGCAACCCTCTGGGGTTCACGTTGTGGTGGCCAAAGTCTCCCTCGAAGCCCACGTGGAACTGCATTTCCTTCGTAGCTTCAGCCTCCTTGCTACCATACAGGCTGTCCATGTTGAAGACTCTCTCCTTGATGGCATCCTCGAAGGGCGGAACGAACTCGGCCGGGTTGCGCAACATCCGGTTCACAATGTTGTCCTGGCCGCCCACCGCCGGGTCTGTGAATGAACTGTCGTACTCGCGCAGGTCATTGAGGTCCACAACCAGCCGCGTACTCTTCTGGTGCGTCATATTGCGCAACTTCTCCGAGTAGTTGCCGTACGTTCCCTGTTGAGTCAAATGTGTCAATGATGCAAAAAGTGTCAATAATTTGTACGCCTGAAGACCGGGAAATCCAGGGCTGTACACGCACGTCATTCTCCAGGAACCCCTGGAAATACTGTTTATGGCGGCGGAAGGTCTCGTCCAGCGCGTCCTGCTGCAACTCCATGGCGTCTCTCCGGGTTCTTGCCGCGCGCGGGAATCTCGAGTGGTCTCTCCCTTCGTTTCAAAAGCTGATGGCAGTGAAATGAGGGACAGCAACAAGTGACTTCTTGTGTGCTGATTGGCTTGTTTGCACATTTAAATATTTTTGCAGCTCGCCCGCGAATTAAGTCGTGCACAAATCCTGTTTCAGACTATTTTGGGGACTATTATAGCTGCGACGTGTGACGACGGGATGGCTACATCAAGGCACACACTTCGGACGTGATCCGCTCCACGTGCTTCTTGACGAGCAGATAGTTGTGTGGCCGTTCGTCTTCCAACGTCTTCTTCTTACGCAGGAGGTCGGAGATTTCTTCGCGTAATTTCAGTCGCTCTTCGTCCCCGAGACGCGCCATGCGCTCCAGTTCAGTGTTGATCTCGACCAGCTCGGCCACCTCAGCGCGATGCTGCTTGACGGTACTGCAGATCCAGAGCACCAGCTTCGTGTTGCTGCGTAGCGACTCCGGGACGTCAGTCATTCCATCGTTGCCCTCGCAGCCCACTTCTTCCAGAACCGGACAGTCGCACAGTGTGTGTGGCAGCAGCGTGAGCTTGTTGTAACGCACGTTGAGGATACGCAAGTGTTGTAGTCGTCCGAGCTCTTGTGGTAGCGTTGTAAGGTCGTTATAAGACACATCTAGTTCCTCTAGTCGCTCACAATACTGCAACTCGCTGGGGAGCTCTTCGAGTCGATTGCGGTGAAGATCCAACTTGCGCAGGTTCGCGCAGCGTGCGATCTGCGCAGGTATGCAGGCGATGCGGTTGTTGGCCAAAAGAAGCTCGCGGAGAAGCTCTAAGTTGCCCACAGCTTCCGAGATGTGTACGAGCTGGTTGCGCGACACATTGAGCACCAGCAGCGAGTGCGTATAGCTCCACACCACTTGGTCCAGCGTCACCCAGTGCTTGTTCTGCAAGTCTAAAAGCCCATTCTCATCAGGTATCAGCGATGCGTCAACAAGATCCTCCATCACTCGAGCGTGCGTAAATGCAGTTCGACACTAGCAGCTCGTGTAGATAGCTCCCTTGGTCGAGGCATAACAGGAATAGCAGACAGTTTCAGATCAAACTTTACTACTACATTCTGATAGTTGCCCTTACTCAATAGAGTAGGTTTGGTGACCGAATGCCTCTGTGCTCCTCCACTCTCCATTCCAGTATTGTTTAGAATTGGACAGCAGCACTAAACCTACAAACCTTCTTATTAGTCGAAGATGAAGTTGCCCGCCCTCCGATTCAAAGGACAGGGCTAGAACATGTTGAAGTTGATTTCGTTTTGGCTTCCAAGCCAAGCAGTCGAAGAATGCTGGCACACCTCCTGTAGTTACGACCATCTGGCTTCGGCGAGTTCGGTTTGCTCGTTCGCTGAAGCATCCCGGTCCTGCTATGAATCCGTTAAGCTTTTGTTCAGTTTCAGTTTCGCCAACAAAATCCAAGTCTCCTTCAGATCTCACCGGAATCCGAGCACCCAATCGCGTTTGTACCATGGTCCCATCCAGCAATCGACGCTAGCGAATAGTGCTCGAACAACGAGAAGTTCACCTCAGTCGCATGGTCCTTAGATATGAAAATTGCGATGCATCTTGGTAGGAAATCGGCCTTATTCTACGAGAAACGGTCCACTGCATTCGCGATGGAGGCTGTTTGCTGCAAACCTGCACATTATTGCCTTCTACATGTAGTTCGGCCAAACCGCTCGGTATCGTGTGATCTCCCGCAGAGCCAACCACTTCATTCGGCCATTCACCACCGACAGCTCAACAGTATCAGGAACGACGTGTGCAGTTTACGATGCTCAATAGGATTCTGCGCTCGCGTCTGGTGACCGCCGCTGCGTCTTGCGTTACTCTCGCCCTATCGTCGGTGTCTGCAGAGGAGCTCTGCTCGGTTGTCCCGTACTCGTACACAGCGGCTATATCGACTTTCCCGGAGCTATCGACAGCTCTCGGAACGCTGGAAAACTACGCCATTGCTTCGTGGTTCACGGACCGTTCGTCGAGTGAAGGGCGAGCTGGAATGCTCTCTCGTATGCTGAGCCAATGCCCAGATACCTCGCGTCTCAGTATTGTGGTCTATGGGATCCCCAACAAGGACTGTGCAGGTGGGTTCTCCACGTCGGGAAGCGTGACAAGCACAAGCAGCTACAAGACTTTCCTGAAGGAGTTAACGGATGCCATCGGTGACCGCAAGGTGCTTTACGTCGTCGAACCTGATGCGGTAGGGCTCCTAACTCAAGACAATGGATGCGGTGTATCGGCTGGATACCTTGAAAACCTCAAGGTCGCTGTGGCAGCGCTGTCTGTGAACCCCAACGCAGAGCTTTACCTTGACGTCGGGTACTGGATGCTGGCGTACGCCACCAGCGCGTCCAAAGTTGCTACCGTCATGAAGGAGCTCGGCACGTTCGGTCGCGTTAAGGGCGTGACGATCAACACGTCGAACTACCGCTCGAATGAAGAATGTGCCCGATACTGCACCGTCTTTCAAACCGCCATGGGCTCCACCGACATGTCCTGCATCGTCGACACGTCCAGGAACTACAATGGTAGTCCAACCACCGATTGGTGTAACATTCCTTCTGCTGGCATCGGCAAGCCACCAACGTCGAACACGGGCTACTCGAACCTAGACTACTTCATGTGGATTAAACCTCCAGGAGAGAGTGATGGCTATTGCTGGGGTGGTCCGTCGGCAGGCTCATTCTTCTCTGATGGCTTCAAGCTGCTATGGGACCAAGGTTACTTTGTGACGGAACTTGGTATGCCGAAGATTGGTGAGACTTCTGGTACTGTCACAGTGACGTCTACTCCTACGACATCGACGTCAAGCTCGGCACCAACCTCAGCACCAACGTCGGCACCATCATCAGCACCAACGTCGGCACCATCATCAGCACCAACGTCGGCACCATCATCAGCACCACCCACTAGTTGGAACTGGACGGTGACGGAGACCCCTGTTCCAGTTGCAACGGAAGCCCCTGTCACTGAAACTCCTGTCGCCACAGCACCCGTGACGGCAACTCCAGCCCCAGTATCGTACACAACAGCACCAGAGACTAGTGCCCCACCCACCACTGCACCGAGCAGCATTGTTTCATGGTCGTATGGAGCAAGTGCCTGCAGATTCAAGAAACGTCTACGATCCTTGTGATTGATGTCAACTGCACATTCAAGTCTTCTTACATGGTTACAAAGGTAGCGTCCGCAGGTGTCGGCGATGCAGGTCAACCCTTCATGATAAGTAAGTTTTCAGTATTAATACAATTTCATTTTTCAAATCTACCGTAATCAACCTCCACAAACTAATTAACCTTTGAACACAAAAGACAAGCATTTATTGCTGTTTACAGTTCTAGATGTGGAAATGAGCACAAGCACGTGATCTCAAGCTGACACCCACGTGACCTTGTCCTCGGTAGGCTTGCGGACGCCCTTGGGGATCTGAGCATCTTCTTTTGGGACACCGACATAGAACAGACCCAGACACTTGTCCTTCTCCTCCAGCTTCAGATGGTCCTTCATCTCCTGGGCCTTGGTAATAGGTGGGCCCGAGCTCCAGTAGCCCGCGACGCCATGCGCCGTAGCCACCAGGTGCATGTTCTGCACGGCACAGGCCACAGAGCACATTTCTTCCCACTCGGGGATCTTGCCGCTCTTCTGGCGCTTCATACAGATAGCGATCACGTGCGACGAAGCCGTACAGTTAAAGAGCATCTTCTTGTACTTGGACTCGAGGAACTTGTCTTCGGGCACGTGAGTCTTGTACCAGTCGGCCATGAGCTGGCCGAGCTCCAGGCGCTTCTCGGGGGCCTCGAACACCACGAAGCGCCAGGGCTCCGTCTTGCCGTGCGTCGGCGCCCAGTTGGCGGCGACGAGCATTTTGTCCAGCACTTCGCGAGGCGCCATCTTCTCGCTGTCGTAGTCGGGCGGGAAGATGCTGCGACGCTCGGCGATGAGCTCCTCGGCCGTCCAGAGCTTGTCACCGTTGGCGTTGCGCACCGTGGTCTTCGTTACGGTCTTGACCGTCTTCTTGCCCAGGTCGGAGGCGGCGATCTCGGCATGCAGCTTGAGAGCGTAGAGCGCCAGACCCACGCTCGCGGCGGTGGACACGACGGCTAAGGTGGTGGAGGTCTCTGGCATTTTGAGAAGTGCCGTATGTGTGGCTGAGACTTGAGGGAATGATGGTAGGTCGGTGACGCGGGATCATATGCGTCCGCTGGCTACGGTCACAACTGATTACTCAAATTGAATGCTTGGACGCTTCTCATCACCATCTGGTGTGCAGATCACAAGACACGCGCCAGCGTCTACTGATCGTGCGAGATCGTCGGACCCAATGCTTGCCGCTCACGTCAAGACGGCGCTGCGCCGCACTCGCCTGCCTCACTCGCTCTCTCCATCATATACAGCGCCGCTACAAGCCGCGTATCATCAGTATAGCAGTCATAGTCAGAAACCTTCCGCTTCCTGGAAGCTCCGAGCCATCGGAGCGTCTGGTGCGGGTTTGGCACTGTACACTGCACTGTGCGAACAGCCAGAGGTGGAAAAAGGTGAAGGCGACGCTTCTGTGACTCCTGGTGAGGTTCGGCCCGACCTGCCGACGCTCTCGTTTGATGAAGTTCAGAGACACACGGGCGCCAACAAGAGCGGTACGTGGGTCGTCTACAGACACGGCGTCTACGACATCACTAAGTTCATCGCGTCGCACCCGGGCGGCACCAAGATCCTGTTGGCGGCCGGTAACTCCATCGAACCTTTTTGGCAGCTGTATGCAGCCCACAACCACGCAGACGTACACAAGATCTTGGAAAAACTACGGATTGGCAACTTGAGGGAGGAAGACGTGGAGATGCTGGAAGCGCTGAGGAAAGAGCGGTACGGCGAAGGACCGTACAGCAGAGATCCGACGCGCCATCCGGCACTTAAGGTAAATTCGAGCATGCCATTCAATGCCGAACCGCCAGCGGAACTTTTGATGGAGTCGTTCATCACGCCGAACGACTTGTTCTTCGTGCGCAACCACTTGCCGGTGCCTGAAGTGGATATTGACAACTACACACTGAAGATCTCGGGACTGGGGGTTGGTAAGGGGAAGCAAGTGGACTTTACACTGGATGAACTGAAGAGCAACTTTAAACACCACACGGTGACTACCACGGTGCAGTGCGCTGGCAATCGGCGCGCAGAGATGTCGGGAGTGAAGCAGGTGAATGGACTGAGCTGGGATACGACGGCCTTATCTACGGCTAATTGGACTGGTGTGCTGCTATCCGATGTGCTTGCGAGTATTGGTATCACTGATGAGGACTCTCGTCATGGTGAGTGTGAGTGCGAGGTGGGAGAAAGCATGGAGAGTTGCGACGATTGCAACACTGTCATCGAGCATGTGCAGTTCCAAGGGTTAGACGCCGACACCGAGGGCAATACGTATGGCGCTTCGATCCCTGTTGCTACTGCGTTGGACCCCAGGAAAGATGTACTGCTAGCATTTGAGATGAATGGCGAGACGATCCCGCGTGACCACGGCTTTCCGCTGCGTGTTATCGTACCTGGCACAGTTGGCGCTCGCAACGTGAAATTCCTGCACCGAATCATCCTTTCGAGCGAAGAGAGCCCAAGTTTCTGGCAGCAGCGCGACTACAAGGGCTTCCCTCCGAACGTGGATTATTCTCGCGATGACTACTGGAAGTTTGCCGGTGATTCCATTCAGGAGTTGCCAGTGCAGTCTGCGATTACAGAGCCCAAGAACGGATCTGTTCACTTTGTAGATGATATCTCGGATAGCTCGATCGTGACTATTAAAGGCTACGCATGGAGTGGTGGTGGCCGCAATATCATTCGTGTCGATATCTCTGTTGACGGTGGAAAAACATGGACACCGGCGGAGCTGCACGAGTCTGGCAAGCGCCAAAAATACAACCGCGCTTGGGCTTGGACTCCTTGGGAGCTAGATGTGGAGGTGCCGCCAGACACAAAGAAGCTGGACATCATGTGCAAGGCTGTAGACGCGTCGTATAATGTTCAGCCAGACACTATCGCTCCAATCTGGAATATGCGTGGCGTGTTGAACAATGCCTGGCATCGAGTACACGTTACAGTGGAAGAGCCTGACGAGGAATATGACGATGAAGAGGTTTAAGCACCCAAATTAACGATTCTGAAACGTTTACTTAAGTACCTTTTTCAGACATGCACATGTAAATTTTGCCCTTTACCATTACGCTCCCCTGGGGTAGAGAATCTCACGAACAGTCTTGAGCATAACGTCGGACCACTGCGTCGTGGCGTCACGCAGGTTTTCAAGCTCGCTGAAAGTAATTGGAAACTCTGGTCGGCGAATCTTGTAGAAAGCAGCACGCCGCATCGTGACAACCACATCTGAACCTCCAGCTATGCTGCTCCTGCTCCTGTTTTCCGTCAGCACAACGGCAGTGGAGAGATCTTTACGGACGCGCTTGTGAGAGAGATAGGGATACTTCTCGTCCTCATCGACAGAGTCTGCGACCCAGACTGCGCAAGGCTGTCCGTTAAAGCCCCCGTCACTTGCATTAAACATAGCCCGAAATGACACAACGTTGCCCTCTGTAGTAATCCCATCTTCATTCGTCGAGCTGATCTTTGTGTGAAACGCTTCTTCCTCCGCAACGTCGTAGTCGTCTCGAATCGAGATGTGCCCCAACTGCTCCGAGATGATGATCTCCATGTGGTTCTTATAGAACGACAGTGCGTCATAGACCTGTTGAAGCGACTTGACTCCTGGGAACTGAATCGTCTCGAAGCGAACAGAGCAGAGATCGCCCTCGTCATTCTCATATTGGTTCTCAGAAAACTGCTTCTTCGTGGGATCCAAGAAACTGCTTGGCCCCATGATAAATTCCAGCGCATTGCGGATCTTCTGATCCCGCATGGCCAGCAATGTAGCCCGTCTCTCCTTCCAGTCCTTCGTCAAACTAATATAACTATAGAGCGGATAGTAGTGCTGGTCCGTCAGACATTGCGACAGCGCCGACTGCATCTTGGCAACTCGCAGTTGCTGAGTGTGGATCGAGTACAATAGCGCCGAGTACTCGGCCGCCACAGGACGTAACACCGGGTCCTCCTGTAGCGTCAATTGCGGCGGCAAGTCTTTCGTTTTCAACACTGCGACGGCCGACTGCAAGAGTCGGATCTCTTCCTCCAGTTTCTCCTGCACACGGCAACCAACACTCTTAGCTTTGCCACAGACTCATTCCGACTGCGCTCTCTCTTACCTTTCGCTCTGCGTGGCTAAGCTTGCGTCTCTTGACCTTGAGCGCACCCACTTTAGACGCGTCGGGGATTAACTGGCCCACATGAGTGGGTACTTTGGGGCTCGAGTAGTTGCTCGTTGGCATTACACTGGCAATGTTCCCAAATGACGGTTCGCCAACATGGGTTGAATCAACCATACAATTGTCAAGCTTTTTGGGAGTGGTCCACGGGTCATTTGATAGGCTAGCTGGCATCAAGTTTAGTCGCCCCACAACGTAAACAGTTGATAACTAACGCAGTTTAGCTGTCTTTATTTTCAGCCTTCTAAAAAGTATTTACAGAAACTCCATTAGTACTTTATTAGTTATCCAAGAAAACGGCATTTGATCACAATTCCCGCCAAAACTCCGAAAGCGCGCTTAACTTCCGAATTCACCACACAAACAGAGCAGCATACCCAAGTTCTCCGCTAGTGCCGACCAGAAGCTACCCCCAGATGATCAGTCCGAGTGGAAGATTTGCGAAAAAAAAAAAACGTATTATTCAGGTACGCACCACATTTATGGACTAGACCTTGAATCGTCCGTTGCACTTCCATTCGTATGCGTCTCGCTGCCACCGCACTCTCTGGGGGCTACGCACGACAACACCATCTTCACGGATCGGAAAGAGCTTCACACGGACATGCTACCGTCACCAGAGAACTCGAAACCGAAGACAACGGAGAAGGCTTCGAAGAATTTGGGCGAAGCTGGGCTGTCCTGGTAGACCTAGGACAAGGGTCTAGCCAGATAATCAGAATGATCCAACCCAAGCGCAAACCTCGAAATGGCGAGCTTACCAACGAAATTCAGTGTAATCGGCGCGTTGCTTCTGACCGCATCGCTGCCGAGATGTTCTTCGGCTGCTTGAGCAAGCTGCGGACGATCATGTCAGAAACGTTTCGGTGGAGTCCCGACAAGTTCGACATGATCGCGAACATTACTTGCGCCTTGACGAACTACCACATGTTGCTAATGCCTCTCTTTGCTCAAGATGACGCTGAAGGAGTACATACGACGTGGTGAGCAAGCGAAGGAAATGCGTGCGCACAACTAAGCTACGTACCGTCGTCGCCGGGCCAACCGGATCAGCTTCGAAATTCGATCAAGCGCGTCGCAGCAATCGCAGCCATTGCAAACATTTTGGCCCCTCCATTTCTCGCCGCACTATCTTCGTAGCGGCCAACTTCATGGTTGCGGGAGTCGTCTTCTCTTCATTAGACATCGCTGCATACACAAGACGTAGTGGTAAGCAAATATAATTGTTTTTAGATCGCGAAAGTTGCCAGTAGGAGGAATCGAACCACCATCTTCTCTTTCGAGAGCTTTTCCGCTAAGTTAGACTGACTGTGAGTGCGAACGGAGCATTATTCCCCCTAGGCCAGATATGGACCACCGCCGAGGCAAGCGGCAACCCTCTTAGAGCGACACTTTGCAGCGCCACTCCCACTGAATTAGCCCCAAACAGGCTAATGTAAGGGGTGATCAATTGCATTCTGAGCAACAGGTCGCATGGCGATTTTAGGGGGCGCGATGGAAATGCAGCGACTGTTTTTTGTTCCTCTGTTGGTCCGTGCAATGGTTGGTATTCAATAAAATACCGAATTTCTTCTGTCAAACCATACGATTTGTCAAAGCGTACACTTGCCTTTCGACTAATAGAGAGCCAGAATTGATTCCTCCACGTCTAATTGCGGACAATTATTGTACACCCCTTGCCAAACCGTACAACAGCTGTTTGAAAACAAAATCGAGTCAGTCAGCCGTTCGATGGCTCCTACGCATAGGAAGCGACCAAAAAGGATTCCCGGCTACCAGACGGCGTCGGCCGAGCCGAAAAGCAGCACAAGAAACATCAAATTCTGCGGAGGAGAAACTAAGCGTCATAAATCATTTGGTCCAGCACGGTAGAGTACTATCAGCTATTTTTATCCTGGCATGGCACCTGCTAAATTCTAGAGCCGTCGGGTTCTAATTCTGGCTTGGCGTCGTAATCGAGCTCAGATTGAGGACATGCGCAGCCGAACTGGCGGTGGAAGCAAGCAAAGGCAACTCGGTCTCAGCACAATGTTGCCGAGACAGCAAGAATTGGAGCTAGTTCGGTGGATAAACGAGATCCGACAGGAAGGCGTACCCGTTACGTCGACGATGCTACGCATACAAGCTCTAGATGTTGCAGCAAAGGCGGGGATTACGCATTTTAATGCGTCTTGGAGTTGGCAGAAGCGTTTAAAACGTGCCACCGACTATCGCTTCGCTGCAAGACACGGCAAGGGCAAATCCGGCCATCTGAACTCACTAGGATCGTCTATGAGTTTGCAGAGGAGGTGAAACTATTTTTTTTACCGGTACTGAATTAATAATATTTGCTTAAATTAAGTTTGCTAACATTTATTTACTACTTAATGCCTTGTAGCTGCTTGCTTCGAGTATCTTCAAAACAAAACACCAGCAAGGAAAGGAAGCAAATCCGTATGGATCCGTTGTGGTGGTAAATCCAAGACTGTGCTACAGTAATACTACTGGGGATTCTATCGGCACACAATTTGCTCCTGTCGTCGTCTTCAAAATGAACCTTCGAAGTTTCACGAACGCCGTGATGAAACCGATGACCTTCGACAAGGTTTCAGTGAACGCATGTGGCGGACAGAAGACACACGCGCTCAAAGTAAGTTCAGTATGCAAGTCTACGCCAACGCAAAGGGTAAGCATATAATTATACTTTGGTTAATTTGTTATTTGTGAAAATTGTATGCCTGACAATTTATTTATGCACTGATAAATTTTAAGGCTGGTGGAACACCTATCTGACAAATGAGTTTTTACATTATCATTTCGCAAATCAACCCGCCCCCCCCCCAGGAGCCAATACTGTTGCTACTTGACGATTTCTTTGGACATTGGTCCCCAAAGCCGTCGAGTATGCAGAAAAAATCAACGTGACCGTTCTAAAGGTGACGCCCAAGGCAACCTCGGTTGGCCGCCAGTGTCTTCAACTTCATCGAAGTCCTCCACGTGGTCGCTCGCGTCGCTATTCCGAATGAAGTTGTGGAGGCAGCTGGACGCAAATATAGTTAGCTTTGCCGTTTTGAGTTCACTTTGGCTACATGTTCGTAATATCTTGAACTGGCGTTTGAGGTATCGATGGTGCGTTCTACGGCATTGCGGGCTGTCGCGTGATGGAAATTATACTGGCCTCGTTCGTTCTGTGGTATGAGACAATTATCGCTGTACCACTTTTCAGGCAATGACGGATTCCACGATATGGTGCCAATACTGGAGCTGTGAGGGCATATATTCCGTCGACGAGGACATAGTAGTCTGGTGGGAGCTCTCGAGTCCGCTACGCGCTACCCTCGATTCCTACATGCACGGGACATACCTTGAGATCCCAGTCGCAAAATATAAGAACGTTAGTTGCTATCGTCGCCCTGCGACTGCCAAACCCGTTCGCGTTGGCATCTGGAACGTTAACCTCCACGTGCAAGCCATTAATGGCCCCAAGAGGTTGGTCAAAGGAATCTCCTGGCGAAATCGGCTGCTACTTAAGCTAGAAACTGCGCAAGATGCGCCAGCGCTTCTGTAAAGCGGCTATCGCAGCCATCTGATACTTTCGACACGTTGAATCAGCAATCTGATATCTGGTTTCCTGTTGACTCACCACGTTTGCTGCTCCAAGTCAGTGCAGCAGGAACCTCGACAGCTCGCGCTTGCTGTGATCGGTATCTTCGATGAACGGATCGCACTACTCGAGAAGCCTGTCAAAATGGATTCGATTGACCCGATTTATTTAGGAAGGTGCGTGAATTCTCGTTCGTATAGATGTGAGCAAAACATCGCGTCGCTTCTGCAAGTGCTGAAGGGAGACAGGGAACATGCTCCACGCCAAGAGGCTGACGCCGTTTCTTGCTCTCCTATTCTTCATGACCTTAAGTTGCTCTGGAGGATAAATATCAAGCGCGTATGCGCCATCAATTTCACGTCTTCCCCTTCCATGATTCCTTTTGCGTATTGAAGTTGAAGGGCCTTTGCGCGGAAACTCACTAGGCGTGGTGTTTTTAGTATATCGCAAGATCGGTGAAATGGCCATCACTCTTTCGAACACAAATTCCACGATAGATAGTCCAATTTACATGAATTCCGCGATGGAGAAGCGTTTTCCAAGAATAGCCTTTCCCGTCGGACACGACCTTATTGTTTATCTGACAGGGATCCCGGGTATGTTTTTATGCATTTATAAGAGAGACCTACACGTCGCATATATGATGGCATCGGCTCCATATCCACAGAACATACATAATGGCATCATTGCAGGACAGACAGTAAATAATGTCATGAGGAAGAGCACTAACGCAACGCATCAGGAAGAGCACTATCGCAAGGCATCAATGCTCTTCCTCATGACATTATTTACTGTCTAATCTTATGTGCAATTATCTTGTAGCCTCATTGACCGAGCGAGTTCTCGAATACTATCTGTTCTGCCTCAAAAAGAGAATCATATCGATTGCCGCAGCCGATCACGCTCCTGCCCGTACGCCGTCCTCGCGACACTGAAGAAGCGCTCTGCGATGTTGAAAGTAGGCGAAATGGTGCATAGCGCTATTCCACTGCAGCAGAGCGGCGGCGCTTTTGCAGATGCGCGACGAATGAGTGTTCCTGGTCGCTGTCACTTGCTCCCTCTCAGCATTAGCAGCGGAGCACCAGAACGGCAGAAAGGCCACCTTCTCAGCCCGCGTCAGGTGACTTGTTTTCTCGTCGAGCACACGCGCGCAGGGTAGATGGCCATCTTAGGCTGATTCCATCACATCCCGTTCGCTCTGTGAAGTTAAACACCGATCCCGGTTGGTGTAGTGGTGGAGTGGATCCACTGAATTTCAGTAGAATCCCAACTCACACGCACTGCGCCCAGATACCGACTAACGGAGAGGGTACTCCGACGGCTGTGTTGTTGTTGAGTGGTTCACCTTGTGTACCCGTCGGCGAGCTGGTACCGCCTCTCGTTGACACGAGATGCGCCCTTTGTGGGCCTTGGATGTCCTTGTAGGGACTTGAGAGGGGGTAGATCTGCACGGGTATTCCTGCGCACGAGATCCGATGTTGGTTTGGTCTTGAGCTCTTTGCATAGACCTTGTGGATCCGTAATAGAAATACGAGATCCGGAGTTGATCATTCTTGAGGTGTCCTTGCTCCTTATCGGTGTTGTCCTTGTTCCTTTACAATGCTTGCCGCCTCCAATAGCGGGATCTTGAGGGGGGGAGTTGAGAAGCCAAAGGGCGAGCGCGACCTGGCCAAGCTATCCAGGGCTGCCACGTGTGCAGGAAGATCGCCAAAGTTTAGACTTGGTCTATATATGGGGCCAGTATAAATCCCCTATACATAGTCAAGTCTGTCTTCCAGTGCAAATTCGGTTCTAATTTATACCTTAGCCTATCTACCTTCGAATCCCATCCGAAACCTATCCTACGGACTACTTATAACCCAGGATCCCATCTCTGACCTATTCCTGGCCACCTGTCTCCACTCTACCTCCCTTTAGCTACGGATCTTCAACCCGGTGTGCACTAAACTGATCGGATCTAGTACTTAGGACCTCGCCCCACGGGAAGGGTCCAGGATCCGTGCCACATACAGACCAGGCGTGTCACATGGTCCGGATCCATCACCTTGACGCTGTTATGGCTGCTGCTGGCGACTTGGATCCTCCAGCTACCGGTCAACTTCCATCTTATCCGGATCTGCAATACCACACTCGGGTGGGTGACCACCAGGGAAGTCTGGGTGCTGACTACTTTTACTACAGTAACATGATCAGTGGAGAAGCAGGATATCGATCCTTGTACCTCTCGTATGCTAAACGAACGCTCTACCATTTGGGCCACATCCCCAGGATATGTTGTGTCACTGGTCTTCAGAAGGAAAAATGAAAACTGAGCTTGCTTTGGCTTAGAACACTGTTACTTCACTATGCAAGTTCCTTGCTACTCTCGGTTCTCTCCTTAACGGTTTTCTCAGGAACTTGGAGAGACGAGTCCAGGATTTCTCTCAGGGAGTCTGGAGTCTATCCCAGTAGTCATAGCGTCAACGGTCAGATCGCCTACAAGTCGGTCACCATCAGCTTGGCAAAACATAGGGCGGTGGACAATATCAGCGCAAGGTCCGGCACATTTTCACAAAAGGCGTAGCGTAGTCTTGATAACAGGCTAATTCACACATAGTGATGTTTACCTCGAACGGGCCGTAGTGTTGATTGCTAACAATCGGCCCATCAAACCACACGCGAACGTCGAGTAAAGTGATGTCCGTCCCTTGGAGAGGATTCGACACAAACTCTATCTTCTTGTGATGCTTTAAGATTGCAAGCAGCCGCTTGTTGGCTGCATGGGGTAGGATCGCGTCCACAATATCGTCTTCCGTGGGATTCAGATGCTCTAAGAGCTGCATGTAACGGTGCACAAACGCGAACGTCGAACTCTACTGTGTGTCCTGTCGAATCACTTAGCAGAGATCAGTCTTGAGCGTAGATAATATCACCAACAGAACAACAACGTTGAGGTTACATACATATTGCAATATTGGAATAGAAACATGCAAAAGCATACCTGAGTTTGGCCGACTGCTTCAGCGTACGGAGTCTCACCATGTGGGCCTGCGCTGCCGCCAAGTCGTCTTCGCAATCCTCCATGTCGACTTGGAGTGCTCTGTTAAGCCGATGGCTGGCGCAACCACCGAGTGGGACGCCGACGAGTGTTGCCAGATGGCGATTGACAGAACAGTTATACCTAACCAAAATTAGGCCATTGAGTAAGTTGCTTACCGCAATCGCGGGGTAGAATGTTTGCCAGGAACTGGAAGTGATCACACGCCGAGAGGTCGTCATCGAGGTCATCCCCAGCAGGGGAACCATGCAGCGGAGTCTTGATGACACCGTCGACTCGTAGCGCGCGAAGACAGCGACGAAATGCTCCGACGCGTGGCCCCAGCCGTCGAAAATGGGACCAAAGCGGTCGGGCATCTCCGTGGCAATCGTGCGTTCCGCAACCCTAGTGAGACCGTCCATCGCCCGGAGGAGTGCCTCGACACAAATAGGTCCAAATTGGAATAGCTAAAAGATTAACAACACAAAAATTTAGTCGGGCTAAAAGCACACTAAGAATTTGTATGGGGCCGCCACCAACTTGCCGCATGGCAGCTGGGTTCTCGCAGAAACGCAGAGTTAGATTGTTCTTGATGATTCAGTCGATCCAGCCGTAGATGTTAAGGGCTGAGCTGTGCACGTAGCTCAGCATGGAGCCAGGTTCGGCGGTCGGGGCTGCGAGCATGACAGCCTCGTAGTCCCCGTGCTCCCAGCGCACATTTTGCATTAGGTTCAATTACCATTGCGACGGGTTTGCTTCCGCGCCGTGCCCCAACGGTAGTACTCCGAGATGACCCCATCATTGTCGTCGACAATGATGGGGTCATCTCGCGGTATCGCGGTGTGGACGGAATTAGAAGCCCGCGACTTGTGCGGGTATGAAGGCCGAGTTGCGTGGGCCGATGACGAAGGCCATATATGGTCAAGGGGGGTCGGGAAAGGGGGGGGGATTAAAATGTTTTTAATAAAAATATATTAAATTTATATTTAGCGCGCGCTTTAGCGGTCAAATGAAGAATTACTGACTGTTAGTGCTAGACCAAAACGAGAGGTTGAAGATCTGTTCGTCGCGGCAACATCGGCACTCAGTTGGTTGGCTGTAAGAACTCCATAATATAAGGGTAATTATGGAAGGTGATTCTGTATTAAAAAATACGAATTTATTCAGAGGATGCTGGAATAAATTATGCGATGGTTTCATAAAATATTAAAATATCATGCCATAGTCGGGATCCCTAGTATCTGCTCATGCATGCATTTCTTATTGATGGGTGGTCCAGCTCGTACATTTCTTTAATGTAAGGCACAATTACTGCAGTACATGTAGTTTACCCATCCACGTAAGCAAGCACGGACATTACAATCAAAATATGCACGAGCTAGTTCACACACCAAGAATAATTATTCATGATCTGAGAAATAACAGTAAAATATGAGAAATACATTTCACTGTGTATTGTGCCATCATTGCTAGCGCCGTTCAGTTTCGCCACTGTCATCAACGTCAAGTGAATGGAATGGCAAAACAACTCGTCGTATGTGGTGTCTTTGAAGATCATTGAACGTCAAGAACCAACAGAAACGACTTGGCCTCACCATGGATTGCAATTTTGTTGCTTGTTTTTCTTACTTAATATAATTGGAAGCTGATCTTGGGTTAAGTATTAAATGTCTGTGGTTCTCTTGAAGACCTAATTGCTGGGAGATCTGGCGTTTCGGGGATCCATCGGGCCATGTTTGTCCTTTTCGTTTTCTGCAATGGCAAGACTATTGGACAGCAAAAACACAACCGACACTCTCATTACCGTTGTATGACGGTGGATATTCAAACCAAGGTAATTGCAAACTCTAGGTGGATTGCGCATCTAAACATTGCGGAAGCCCACGCAATACTAGCGACCGTTTTGCCGGATTTCCCAGTCCGTGATGTACCGCTAAGAATCGCCAGCGCCGGTAGAGCTCGGCTATAGTGGTCTAGTGCTCTTCAGGATATCCGACTGAGCCGTCGTATAACACGGGCCCAATATAGATCAAACACGCACAGAATAAGTTCATTCGAGCCACCTTAGTATTTGAATACTTCCTTCCTTACATGTCGAGTGGGGCCCATTAGGCAGATTCATGATTAGTAGACTGCGTCCATCCATAACATCCTGAAACCGCAGAGAGATGCCAGCGCTCAGCGCAAGCGAGAAGCAAATTGTGCTACAGCAGCAAAAGTTTGCGGAGCACCTTGGGGTGGTTATGGTGATCAAAGTGTCATATACATCGATGGGCAGAAACGACAACAACGGGTGCGCAGTAGGGCGGAGTGAATGCAGCAGCACCGCCAGCAGTGTGGAAAGAGGCACAGCACGTTAGTTCAGCAACCGATCTACATCTGTGTGCATCACCATTTGTCCTTTATGGTAGTATTGTTTTGGTGTGGCGCGCATAAATAATCCCTCAACGCGTTTGTATTTATAAAAAGCAGCAAGAGTTGGTATGGAAAAGACGCCGGCGGCTAAAAGAATATGCTTGCACTGAACGCAGAACATGACGCAAAGTTTTATTACTATGTTGATGAAGATATTAGAAGCATCAGAATCAAGCGATACTCTTGTAAGGCGCGAACCTGTCGACAGGTCTACTTGACTGAATGATGTCCATTCTTTTCCATATTTTGAACGGCTTCAACGACGGTACGTTGTTCATGATGAATATTTTGTGACGGATGCGAAAGGGAAGGAAGGTCAGTTACGAAGCGCAAGCGAAAATGCTTCCGTCAAGAACGGTTGGAGAAAAAACACTCAGTTAGCCCGTCATATCGGATTTGATCAGCGCGACAACGGCAGAAGCGACAGCGGTTACAAAGAGTGTCATTGTGGAGTTGCTCAGCTTGGCGTTCCATTGCTATCAATAATGGACACGAGGAGGGACACGAGTAGAACTGATGGTGTATGTTGGGTTCGCACCTCTGCAACGCGGACGTTGCCGAACAGCGCATTATTACGTAGTATGCCTTATGTATATCGTTTTGATTAAATAATCGTGATGCCACACCAGAGAAAAGCTAGCATAAAACTTGAAGCCCGAATAAAAACACAAAATGGGACGGATACTCGAAAAATAGCTCGATACTGCTGCGATCTAAATCATCATAATCTGTTAATGGGGTAATATCGCAAAAGCACTGTCGCCAAAAGGCAGCCCAGCTACGTATCGACCTACCCTCATACAAGATATGATCGTATTATCATATATTGTATGATCGTATGTCGATACGTCATACAATATATGATCGTAGGTCGACACGTAGCTGGGCTGTTTCTTGGCGACATTGCAAATACGTATATCCACTTTCGACCCATAGCGGATATATGTATCTTGTACGCCAGGCAGAGTCTAACCCGCTCGAATATAAATGTCGGCAGCCAACGGGCCTCTTTTTGAGCAAGACGAAATATACATGGTTGACCCCATACGAATGGAATGTAGTTCGGCTTAAGCCTTCGTTTCCAACAGAGGTGTTATCGAATCAGCCTTCTTAATGTTTTGAATATCGACCACACTGGTAGCCTAAAAAAAAAAACTTCGAATCCGACAGCGTAGCACATGAGTATATACAGCCATATATAGGATTGAACATATCTCTATTGACAACAGATATATATGTGGCGCGCATCCTAGGCTGCGTTCCGTCTTGGTCAGCCTTCATGTAGCCAAATCGAGTTGCTAGGGTATCACCCTCGCAGCATTTACGCCCCGATGAATTGATGCAGTATTTCCAGGGAGGCCACATCAGATTCCAGATCATAGCAATGGAGTTATGAGCGAAACAAACTCGTATTGTTCGTGCTCCATCATTGACAAACATAGCGATCATAAAACAGCGAACTGCTAGGGCTCCTTTTCTCCCGTTAATTTGACGCCTACACCACGGTTCCGCCGGGGTACTCTACGCTTCAAACCCTTACAACAGTGCTAAATCAACAACAAGTCGACGCTTATCGAGCACACAAAAGAGCACCCATAATCACGATACAAGTGCAACAAACTTGATCATGTGGGGTATCCGTTGGGCGCATAGAACAAGCCGGGTCGTAAACGAGCCACCTGATCCATTCAAAAACCAAGATGCCCTTCGAGAAGAAGGTTCTTGCGCGCGCATTTCTCTGTGTTTCACGTTGGAACCAGCTCCGAGAGAGCACACGCCGTGAGAGCAGATCGCGCCGAGTCAGCTCCCACTTTAAGATCTGGATATGCTTCACTAGGAGCGGAGCTGTGGGCGCTTATGGCCAGGGATTGGGCCACCGTGGGAGCAGGCGGTGGACGTGATGCACGGATTATCAATCTGTAAAGCGGCGCGCACTTTCCCCGGAGTGGAAGGAGAGGCTCTGCGGCGTCGGGTCACGGCCTCGTCGACATGCATGCCATACAGGGGCGGTAGCCGGTGTATATGGCTCGCGAACATGAGCAAGGCATTCTCGAAGTGGTGGCAGCGCGTTCTCATAGGTTCTGTGTCGAAGAGTCCGAACTATGCTACATTAGACGGCAGTGTGCGCTGGAAAATAATCCAGCGGGACGGGTGCCACCCGCCTTTCCACAAGTGGTGGATCTGTCGGTTTGCCAAGAGGCACAAAAAAGAGCTGTCATGGCGGAAGCAACAGATTCTGGATGAAAAGCGAGTAGATCATTCAACCGAGGAAACTGTTCGTGGTTATACTAGTAGACTGGAACATGTTGTTCGTGGAGTCGCCGCATAATGCATTTGGAATTGCGATGAGACTGGTGTGTGTGCTCAAGGGAATGTGAAGGCAAGGATTCTGTACTCGAGGAGACTCACGGCGAACACTTGTCGCTCGCATACCGCGAGAATGTGACCATGATGGGATGTGTTAACGCAACAGGGGTTCTGCTCCTCCGATGTACATTTTCGCTGCAGAACATGCAAACTCGGGTGGCTTGATTGTGCTGTGGACGGAGCTGTATGCGCGATGACCGAAAGTAGTAATATCAACGAGAATGTCTTCTTGCATTTGCTGAAGTGTTCTGTTCGCAGCATCGGTCCAGTGCGACCTCGGGTGTTAATCATGGACGGTCATTTATCTCATCTATCGCAGCAGGCTGTTGACTATGCTATCGCAAACCTACGTCAAGTTGTTCCTGCTACCGTCGCACACGCCATAATTTCTGCAACCGCTGGACGTCAGTGTTTTTCAGACATTTGAAGCATGCTCTAATGACGCTATGGTAGCTTTCCCTCTGTTGAAAGGTCTGGTGACGCAGTGCTTCCTACGCAGGACGATATTCCAGCTCCTACTCGTGTCCCGTTCGAAAAGGCATTTTCACCGACACGTATTCGCCGCGGCTTCTTCAAGACCGGCATTTTTTTTAATGTTGACACTATGATGGAAATGATGGTCGGTACGCTTTCGACCCAGCACAAGAAGCAGCTTCTTCATTACGCAGCTCTTGAAACCGCGGCATTTGAATTCCAGCTTACGAACCGTCAGAAACAAAGCCTGCAGCGCGAAGGCTTGGATCTTGATGCGCTGAATGTGGTTGCCTTGCCTTCCACTCGAAGGACCTGGTGACCCCGCAGGTGAATGTTCAAACGCGTGGCTCATTTGTAACCCCGTCGATGACCGAGGGGGTTCTTCTGACTAGCGCTAAAATGCGTGAGGCGTTCAACGCCCATGCAAAACTCAAGGACATGCGTGCGCAGGACACGGAGTCGCACCGCCTCCGCCGATACACTAGGCGCCTCGAAGCGGACCGCATGAAGGCGGCGATGCGGCCAGCCTCGAAACAGGAGCTGGCGAAACGACGAGCGATGCACGTAGAGGACGTAGCGGCTCTGAAGCTCGCAGGGCCGCACAACGCTACGAAGCCGCCCAACGCAAGGCTAAAGGCAAGATCGCTGCGCAGACCGCGAAGGCGGGTCAGCGAGCCGCCAACCAAAGAGCGGACGTCGTTTGGCAGCACTCGAGGGGGATGCTTCCAAGCCACAGCGAAAGCGAAGAGTGCTTCAAGACATCGCGACCGCCATACAAAACCTTAGTTAGTGGGAGTGGTTTGCTTTGTGCTCCCGTGCGTTGTGTCGAGAATTTGGTCTGCATACATTTACCGAGATAATAGAAAAGCGGCTCTTTATATACAAACCGCGGATAGTACAACGATTGGACGGGCTTGGCACCAGCTCGAGGCTTCAGCCACATTAGTAACTCTTTAAAGTCATTCGCAAATACTAATCGTAATTAATTGCATAAACCGTAGAGGTTTTCGGCTTAAAATGAAGAACATAGTCCTGCATAAATGTCGTCACGCCCGCATTGTTGTTTCCACATCGTCGCCTGCAGGGCGCTAAGGATTTCATCGCTCACAACAGTCCTTCTGTTGCGAGAAAACCACGGACGATTCCGCGTACGTACATCATAACGTATTCCCTCCGATGATATTATTCTTGACAGTATCTACCTCACTAGCAGGTCCACGACATCTTCCAAATCCGCGGACACGGAAATTGTGGTATATCGGCAATTACAATATTTATCCAAATAGTTACGAGCGGAAGGAAACCCAGCAGAAAAGTTTTTGCTACATATGAATATCTTTACAGTGCTGGCCAAAAAGTTAGAACTCCCAATAACTTTCAAATAACTTAGCCAATCGGTGGCGTTTCCCCACTTAGCTGTAGTGTTTTCACGCTGAATAAGCCAACCAAATTTGAGTACAATCAGGCTAATATTGAGAGACTTTGATATTTACACGGGTTTGTATTTGAGACTACATAATGTGTACACTAGGTGATTTCGTAAGGGCTTACCGCTCTTCTCCTTATTTGTCCAGCAAACTCACATCTCTTTCTCACGAGTGGAGCAGTGTTATTCAATGCCCACCCCTTATCTACTATCTGCTATAACTTAGGATCGACGGAAGTGTTGCTATAACCTCTAGCCTCTGTAACAAACTATTAACAATTGCTCAATACAACGTCTGTCTATTTTCTATTCAAAAATCCCGCACGAATGCACTGCATTTTCTTGCTGTTATGAGAGGTGGAAGCGAGCCAGTGTGAAGCTGAACTTTGTGAATAGACTCCTACGTGTGCTGTGATACTCCAGGGGCAGCGTAAGTTTGCCGTCGACTGCTCTCGGAGCCCCCCCCCCCTCCCTATTCGTTTCCACCGGATTATGCGCCAAACTCACCTAATGTACACATTGTGTACATATTAGCATACTAAAATCAAGTTATTAGTAGTTCTAACCTATTTTAGTCTCACATACAAACCCGTGTATAGAAAGTCTCAATACTACCCTGATTGTATCTAACAACCGCTGTCTGTAATTCTGAGGCCAAAATGGGCCCATTTGGTGGCAACTCAATTCATAAGTATTCCGGATTTGCCAGTATCATTCTCAAATTTACGGAGCAAAGAGCTTACTTTATTTCAACCGCCATGTGGCCTGTAGATAAGCCACATGGACAGTTAAAATAAAGTCAATGCTAGTGTTGGGCTCGAGTCAGATACACCTCCACTGCCAGCTTCTTTTCCGTCGCCAGTAACTACTCCAAATCCAGCAACTGCTTCACCGTCAACCATTCTTCACAACCAGCACCGTTGGCTGCTTCTAAAATACCGGAACCTACTTCACGACCAGCACCTATTCTACGACCAGCAACTCGTCTACAGCCAGCATCGTCTCCTTCGACAGCTACTTATCCTCCAGCAGCAACTTCTCCACAACCAGCACCTTCTCCCGCGGCAGGTACTTCTCCACAGCCAGTACCTCCTCCTCCGGCAGCAACTTCTCCACGACCAGCAATTTCTCCTCCGGCATCAACTTCTTCACAGCCAGCATCGTCTCCGCAGCCAATACCGGGCTAATACCGACTCTGAGCACCACGACAGCCCGTCAGATAACATCGGAATTCTTTGTGCGACAGGGTGGGGATATTTCCTCGGGATACCGGATTCAAGAGGTTAAGCAATATTAGATCAGGGAGTCCCACAGCCCTTGCTACCGTCCCGACAATCGCGCCATTGGATAGCGGCAAGTGGAGTCGGGATATGCCGATGCGGGATGGGTAGCGTCATGCTCAGCTTCAGTTAGGACGCCCGGAAAGGAGCTAAGTTATCGTTTGCAAGACATGATTCGACGAAGCGATAGTTTTCACTCCACACTACAGTTTGACCAAATTTTTCATCCCGGAATACTTTTGGTCGGAAATGCCATCAGAATTACAGGCAATGGTTGTTACAAATTTATAAATTTGTTTGGTTCTACAGCTGAGTCAAAGTTGAGCTAAGTTAGGTTGAAAGTTATGGGGTGTTCAAACCTTTTTTTTTTTTTTGACCATTACTTAGCGAGCAATAATATTAAATAAATGAAGTAGAAAAATGTAAAGGTACTTATCATGATATTTCATTTCTAGGCATCGCCAGTGAGTTACGGACGGTAAGGCCCTGGTCAGATAGCGGAAAGAGATGGTAAATCGACTCAATCCGATCAATCGCACAGCTCGTCTGACAATCCGAGCCAATCCGATTACGATTCGACTAGGTCCGAGCGATTCCGATCAGGTTTCGACTGAATTCGATTGTCGATATACCGTTTGACAGGCAAAATCTTACAAAATGAAAGGGAATTGAGATCAGAAATACAAAAACACGCAAATGTAGAGTGACAAAGCGGGATTTAATTGGTTGAAACTATGCCAACATTACCTTTTGGCCTCCCTTCAAATCTCTCATGGTTGATATCCGCGGGTATTGATAAACCATCGGACGATGGCCCCGGTGACGCATGAGCTACTCGGCGTTCAGCTAAGTGCTCGCGACCTATCTGAAGCACGTGGAGGCCGAGATCCTGCGCAAGTCGACGAAGGGCCTGTACGACGGAGACGTGGAGCTACCCGCTCGTGATGGCTCGCTCGACCTCCGAGATTGCGTTGCTGAAGAAGCCGTAACCAGGAGAAGTATGTCGACGACCTGGTGACGATCTTGAGCGGTGTGCTCAGCGGCGACTTGAAGAAGGTGGTCCTGATCACTATGCGCGGCGAGGTGGCTGACCCCACCGCGTCTGTCCACACGAGCGCGAAGTCTGCTGCGGACGCGGACGCCGTCTCCGCCCGCGTGGACTCGGGCGAAATGTGGTGCTGAGCCCGGCGGAGCACATGCGCAACATCAACAGTGCGTTCGTGGCGAAGTCTAAGGCAGATCTCGTGGGCGCGGTCACGGTGGCGTTCTCTGTCGACGCCAAGCATGCGCTGCTGTTTGTGGTGCGCTCCGTATTGGAGCCAGTGGGCTGTTTGCGGGGATCGAGGAGACGTTGAAGGGTTCTAGCAAGGACGCGTATGGCCTGAGTGCGTGTGTTGGGTGATACTACCGCCTCCTTGTGCGCATTCGCATCGTGCACATGCATCTGTACCATCAGGAGCTGCACGCACGTATCCAGGCCGTGGTGAGCGGCGAGTACAGCCCGCTGCTCTGTCCGTGTTTGACGCGGCCAAGGTGGAGTTTATTGCGTAGTACGGTAGTTGTCCCGCCGATAGCAGAAAGCAAACAGACACTTAGTTTCTTATGCTTACACCTCGACCGCCGCTGCGGCTTCTCTCTTGAGTCTGCTTCTCCGTTCCCAATGCAAAACACAATTTGATCCCTGGCAAATGGTCCTCTCTCGATCCTACTGTTAGATTTTCTGCTCTTCGCCCTTCGACCATCTATTTCCTCTGGGACTTCGCGTTCATCATCCCAACTTGCAGTACCAGCTCCTTGCACGACCTGCATCGTAATAGAGTTCGGTGCTGCATCGGGATCTGCTTCGGCAAGCGCTGCTGTGAGCAGCTCGAGCGCTGTTGTGGGTGCCTCGGCGGTGCTGTGAGCGGTGCCATTGGCGCCAGTGTGTTAATGGAGGAGGAGGCGAACATTTCGTCGAGTTCTGCTGTGCACGAGAGTGGTATGGAGAGCGTGTCGGCTGGCCCGGAATCGGTAACGTCTGCTGCCAGCGGCGGGGAGAGCTCTGCTGCGCTGGTGACTGCCGGCAGTGCTGCGATGGACAGCCTGTATGCCCACTATGCACGTGAGAGCAGCATTAAGTCGATGGCTTCTCTGCCGATATGGATGCGTCTGCATAGGAGATCTTGCGCGTGTGCACTGGTGTTGGAGGCTTCGGACAAGGCTGCGTTGGACTCGCTGATGGTATCGAAGAGTGTGGAGCTGATTGTGGCGCGCTCGGTACTGGTTGTGTTGTCGGTGAGGTTCTGTGTGCCGACGATGAGTGGGTAAGTGATATGCAATGGCAATATCCTGTCGTTTCTTACATGCAAGGTATTAACGTGTATTGCTGTCGCTAGTACAGTCTGGCGAGTGGAAGCAGACACAAGGCGGTGTGAGTGGAGCTATCAATTCTCGTTGGCTGCTAGCTTGTCGGTGGCTTCGTTGAACTTTTAAAATGACTGAATTTCGGAGACTGCCGCGACTGCGTCATCTCCAAGTCCAGCTAGCTGAATACTCACCGTGGCCCCGGCTGCAGAAAACGCTTGTTCGCTCGGAACCGAAGTCGCCATCACCACGAGAAAGTCGCGAGCCATCATTTGAATTCAGGGAAATTGTTCGAGGCTTCGCATCCAAGCACAAAATTCATCGCTTTGTTTTGGAGTTCATCATTTTGTCGCGGTGGCCTATCCAGCCAGCGCTCCAGCTTCGATAAAAACGATTCGCCATCAAACGTCGCTGGCTCATTCACGCCAAAGCTGTCGTCGATCAGCTGATGCAGAGCTTCACCGAGAACAGCATCTTGCTCATCCTGTTGGCTCACTTGGGATGCTCTTCTGGTTGATGTTCATCTTCAAATGCTGCTTGATATCCATCTTCATATTCCTCGCGGACGGTTTCTTGGATAGCCTCCATGTCATCGACACCCTTCGGCAGCAGCGATTTTTCTCTGGGATCGAGTACAGCAGCAATCTATGCCTCGCGACTTTTGACAGTGTCGGCGTATTCGTCCATGTTGCTTTTGAAAGTGTGGCAAAGTCCGCGGTGTATTGCGACGTGGCCTGCTCAACCACTTTTTCTGCGTGGATCGAGACCAACTCGGACACGACTGCCGCCATACCAAGTGTCGGATAATTTTTCCTGGACATCATAGTAGTAGCTGCCTTCACCGGCGTCAGGACTTGCAAAACTCCTCCAGCGTATCCCAAGCGTCGTCAACGATGATGACCGCAAGGCGATCACCAGGTGCAATTAAGATATCAGTGTAACCTTCGTGCCGCTCTCGGATGCGTCGCAGAAGTTCTTCAATCGGCTTTCTAAGCTTGATTGCCGACATTACCATAGTCCAAGTACTGTTCCAGCGAGTGACACAGTCCAGCTCGGTCTTCGTGAACCTTACTTTTAGTATGACGCATACTCGTTGGAGGGCTTCACCAATGAAGGTGAATCCGTTTTTGAGAATATCGCGGATGGTGCCAATGCTGGTGTCAACGTACGAGCATTGTGTTAAGCCTTCTTTGGCTGCAAGTTGAAGCACATGCGCAAGGCAGCGAACTTGGAAAACGCCACGCGCTTCTGCGAGATGGTAAAATGTCGCGGGGGTCGTGATGGCTACGGACGATGGCATTGAGGACTGGAAATGCTCTTGGAGTTGGCCGGGACGCTTAGCATTAATGAACCTCACCATGGCCTTGTTATTGCTAGCGTTGTCGGTAGTGATGGTCCATAATGACGCTAGCAGAGCGCTACCCATGGTCTTTACTACATCTAGCAGATGATCTGCGAGCCGTGGGCCACTATGGGGATACTCCACTCTTTTGAAACTAATAACCGATCGCAGGTGCCACCCGGCATCAATCTAATGCAGCGTTACGACCATGTAACCTCGATTCGCGGCAGGCGTCCACATGTCTGTTGTGAGGCTTGTTCGGTGAAGCGATCTCGACCACCATCGTCTTTCGCTCTAGATCCTTCTCAAGCTTCCATTTGTTGATCACGCGGCGCCTAACTGTCTGATGAACTGGAACTTTGTAGGATGGCTCCAGTGTAGCGCAGAGAGCGATGAACTTAAGCTGCTCCCCGATAGAAACCGGCTGCAAGGTTTCAACAATCCACTCAACCAGAGCACCGTCGGCTACGACCTTGAGCACTCGGCTTGGGTGCGGTGCTATACACTTCGGCTAAGACCGTAGTATAACAAATCATCCTGTCGAGGAACAACGCCGATGTACTCACTCGGATAATATTTTTCTAGGTGGATTCTCATAGTCGTGTGTGCTCTAGAGTTCCATACCTGTGTTCTTGCCGCCTTGAGTACAGCACTTGCACGTATACGTACCGTTAGAGGATTCCTCAATGAAGTCCCAGATATCGGAGCGCTTTCGACTCCCCTGCTCGCTCGAGATTGTCATCGACTCCGCGATGTCTGTTTCGATTCTTTCTTCTGCAGCCTTACTTCCGTGACCAACTTCCTCTGCCAAATTGGCTTGATCGTCCGCGTCGTTCATGCTGCCCGAGTGTCTGCCACATGAGGAAGCGAGCCTGGGGGTACCAGCAGGGAGTGGCTTGGGAGACAGAAGGATAACGTGGGGAGAAGTGAGTGAGTTGTGGGGTGGTTTATTCGGATCCGGATAAGCACCCAAAGGCGCATTCGGCCGCAATCCGCGTTCGCGAGGTTTAGCAGCGCATCCTTTTGCTTCCAGTAGCAGCAGTTTCTGGATAGGGCGATGAAAAAAAAATAAAATAATTGGCTTTATAAAGATAATAAAACCGATGAAAAATTAATTCAGAACCAAATCTCTTTTTGACTCTGGATCCATCCAGAGAAACTGGTCGCTGGCTGAACCCGCCCGAATGGAGAGCGACCTGAACCCCTCCGCGGTAATCAACAACCGTTTATACGTTTACGGCGGGAGACCTTTCCGGCAGTACCAATCCTCAAAATCTGAGGGTCGAGGTATGCGGATGAGAGTTCCGTAAATGCACCAATAATGTATGGGAATCCCGCCAGCGCGAAGAAGCCGTCCTCCACGGCGATGATCTCTTCCCTGTAGGCATCACGATTGCAGATATAGCCATGTAGTGGGGATATCTAGCGTTTCGTTGATGTAAGTCACCGCTCGCGCGTTGAATTTCCAAATGATTGCGGCCGCCCCGTTCATGCTGCTGCTTTGAGCCAAGTAAATCATAGCGAGCATTAGTCGCCTACTGCCAGGGTTCTTGGTATTTGAGCGCGGTTTCCGAGCCTACGCAGCGTACACACAGCCTTGTACAGAAGTAGGAAGGAAACATTTGTTCAGAGCAGATGTGTCTCGAACGGTCATGCCCTCGGAGAGCGCAGAGCATTCTCGAGGGTTTGAGATAGGAATTTGGATGTGTTGACTGCGTCAATCCAAAGAAGCGCTTCCGCGTTGGCCGCAGCAATGGCCCCTGCGCACACGTAGACGACAGCGATGACGGCAATTTGGTGACTTCTCTCGATAAAGACAGAAAGAGATTCTGGACTCAGAAGACCCGTGCGAGGTGCGAATCCGAGAATGCAAAATCAGATAACGGTACAGCGTACCGTTTCTCGATAGCCAATAACAAACACGCAAATATGAGCACTCTTACCTGGACCATGGCCTAACAGATAACGTTACTGTAGGACAGGATATGCCAAGGAATTTGTTACCGGTATCATCGCTTCGTGTTAGCACTCGCCATGTGTTACCCACTCTTGTAGTAGTTGGAGCTGCTGCAACTGCAGCATTCGTCCTAGGTAGGGCCGAGAGTGTCGCTGAGCCGGGGGAGCTGAAGCCGGGGCAGCCGACGCTTTCCATGCAGCAGGTGCAACAGCATTCAAGGGACTCTAAGGCGTCTTGGGTCGTGTACAGACACGGGGTCTACGACGTGACGAAGTTCGCCGGGGACCACCCGGGAGGGACGAAGATCCTGCAAGCGGCGGGCAAGTCGATTGAGCTCTACTGGCAACAGTCGGAGCCTCACTCGCGTGCGGGGGTGCCCGAAACAATGGAGGAATTGAGGATCGGCAACTTGAGACAAGTGGACTTTGACAGGATGGAGGAACTAAAGGCCAAGGAGGACGTTGCTTCGGCTGCGTTGCAGGGACTTTTCTTTATTGAGGGAGCGTCGTTGCCAGCCCCAGAAGTGAGCTTGGACACCTTCGAGTTGAAGATCTGCGGTGTCGCGGGGTTGGCTGGAGACCAGGAAACTTCGCTATCGGTGCGTGATCTGAAGACAGGGTTCAAGCAGCATCAGGTGACGACGACGATTCGATGCGCTACGCCTCGAGTTGCTGAAGCATCTAGTGGGAAGGCTGTAACGCGAGTTCCGGCGGAGTGGGAAGGTGTGCTGCTTGCTGACGTGTTGGCTAGTGTCGGCGTCACCATGACAGAGAACATTAACCAGGTTCGGTTTGAGGCGTTGGACAAGGATAAGCAGGGACGAGCGTTCGGCGCGTCGATCCCAGCGGCTACCGCCTTGGATCGACAAGTTGGCGTACTGCTCGCGTATGAAATGAACGGCGCTCCTATCCCGAAAGAGCACGGCTTTCCGCTTCGGATTGTTGTTCCTGGGACGACCGGCATTCGAAACGTCAAGTATATTCATCGCATCGTTGTCATGTAAGGTTAGAACCAACGATATTGCTACTACATTCAGCCCGGAGCTGGCACTACATGTAAAATGTCAGGTGCATGGTCGTATGCTTATTATTCGTTTCCGATTGAATGGAATCGAGCACGACCAAGCCTTCTAAGTTGCTGGTACATGCATTGTGTTGAGCTTCTGCGGCTCTCAACTTGAATATTCCCGAGACCGAATCGTGAGCTTACACTACCAAACAGGCGGCAGAGCAGAAACTCCCCGAGATAGTGCGTTCACCATGAATCATGGCGAACGCACAATCTCGAGGAGTCATGGTAATCATGGTCCATGATCAAGACGCCGGGCTGAACGTTTCTGGAACAATTACGTCATCCTGAGACAGCAGCGCGGCGGCTTCGAGGCGTCACCACGCCTGTGCTTCTTGCGGTGTAGGTGTGATCTTAAGTCCTTCGGTTTAGGAACTGAACGGGAAGATAGGACGCCACCATTATAGCGAGGAAGTTCCTCAGGAACGGCATCGTGCAGTACATGTATGTACCCCGTCGAGAATACAGAGTACAGACAATCCTCTCGGCCGTAATGGCCGTCGGAGAGACCAAATTATCTCTAACTGGAATAATGACAAACTGGAGTGTGTCAGAAATAATGGTTCGAATACTGCTAGGCTGGTAGCGGCTTGCTCTAAGCACAAGTTGACAGGGCTTCTCGACTACACGTGCGAGTACGCGGAGACCGACGAGGAAGACTGCATCATCGATAAACTAACGGCGATGTTGTCACGCCTGTATACATGTCGGTAGACGAGAGCATTTTAGTGGCCGACTTCACGAACGAGGACTTCCGTCGTATTGAGTGCGAGATAGGCGATGCTCAATGCGAGCTAGAAGCTGATGATGTAAATTATGGAGACGAATAACGCGTTCGCTGACGGCCGGATGCCGGCAACCACCCTGTTCACGGAGAAACTGGCGGAAACGGCTTCTGTGTGGCGCAGCTACTTATTTCGTGTAGCGCAGATGCGATGGGGTGTCTTCAAGAGCGAGCAGTGGATTCGAAACACGAGCATTTTATGAAGGAATTAGGACACAAGCATGGCCGCAATAGCAGAAGACTTCTTGGTGCAAAGGGGCGATCGCCATTGTTAAGCACCTCTGTCTTGTAAGAAAGACCTACATTATGCATCCATTATGTATCCATCTGACTAGCTCTTGTAAGTCCCTCAACGTCTTTTTATCATTACCTGGAGTGTATCACAATCCAGGATATCACGGGAGAGAGGATTGTCTGTACCTGTACTGCAATCTGGTGAACATTTTGGGAAGGAGGTCCGACTACCGACATAGTCACCAGGAGGTTTGCGGTCACTTGACCATGCCGGTACAATACTGTAGTGTATTATAGTCGGGACATTGATGGGCCACACAGCACATCCAAGTATGATCATCTGACTCGTTGCCCGCCGAACCTCTCGGTCATTATTAATAAGTCAATGCTGGGTTGCGTGGTTCGCCTGGTTACATGCTCTAGAAGCATGTGACCACATCACGGAGTCTGATCAATCCTTGAATGTGTAGATAAACCTTGATTCACGGAACCTCTCACGAGTCAAGAAAAGTGCCATTTTCGTTTGTGCATCGAGCTAAAGAAGTGTTCACCATCTGAATAGCCTGTAGTCGATCAACAATGCTCACGGTCCGGTCTCTCTCGGCTTCGACACTGGCCATCGCTCTCCTCTATGTTAATCCCTCGTACGTCGCTGCCGACTACACGGTAAAGGCGGATGCCGCCACGACGTTGCAAGGCTCATGGGACGGCTGGGGCACGTCACTTTGCTGGTGGGCCAACGTCTTCGGAGACCGTGCGGACATCGCCGACGCCCTGTTCACGTTGAATGAGACTGTGACACTGGAAGGTGCTACTGGAGGGATCCCAGGTCTTGGCTTTAACATCGCGCGCTACAACATCGGTGGCTCGAGCAGCAATGTCGTTGACGACAGCGGTACTGAGGTCGCGATGAAGACGTCGAAGAACATGCCTGCATTCAAGTTCATGGAGAGTTTCTGGCTCGACTGGATGAACAAGGACCCGGCGTCGACGAGCTGGAACTGGAAAGCCGATGCCAAGCAGCGCGCTATGCTGACGCTTGCTAACCAACGCGGCGCCGACCAGCTTGAAGCGTTTTCCAACTCGCCACCGTGGTGGATGACAAACAACCGCGCGACTGCCGGTGGAGACAACGGGAAGAAGGACAACCTACAGGATTGGAACCATGACGAGTTCGTGTTGTACTTGGCCACAGTAGTGAGCAAGGCAAAGTCAGACTGGGGCATCAAGTTCACGTTTGTCGAGCCATTCAACGAGCCGTCGGAGACGTGGTGGGAGTACCCGGGTAAGCAGGAAGGATGCCATTTTTCGGTGGATACGCAGCAAACAATTCTGCCCCTTCTTCGCAAGCACCTTAACGCTCTTGAGCTGCAGGACGTGGCAATTGCTACGTCGGATGAGAATTCGGCTACCGAAGCGTTGGCTACGCTCACCACCATGTCGTCCAATCCCGACGTCATGGGTTCGTTTGAAAAGGTGAACACCCATGGCTACCAAGGTCTAGATGCGTATCGTGGACCTGACCGTGGAGGACTGAAAGATCTCGCGAACAAGATGACCAAGAGCTTGTGGGACTCCGAGTATGGCGAGAGCGACGCTACGGGCCTCACTATGGCCGAGTCGATCGGCCTCGACATCAACGAGATGGGTGTGTCGGGCTTCGTGTACTGGCAGGCGCTGGACAGCGGCGGCTGGGGCCTCATCCAGTCCAACCCAGGCGACAACTGGATCGGCACGCCCAACCCCAAGTACTACGTGCTGGCTCAGTACTCGCGTCACATCCGCCCCGGCATGACCATCCTCGCCACAGACGATGCTAAGACCGTCCTGGGTTACGACTCGGCCAAGAAGCTGCTGGTAGTCGTGACGGTAAACATGGGCGACGCACAGACAGTGACCTACGATTTGGTGAGCCTCGGAGCGGTGGCCGGTCCCATTAAGGCGTGGACGACTGAGACCAGCGGCAAAGGCCAGCTATACAAGGCGAGCACTGTGGATCTCTCGGCCACGTCGTTCAGTGCCGCCTTCCCTGCCGGATCGATCATGACCTTCGAGATCGCAGGAGTCACGCTCGCTGCGTAGTTGACCATAAAGATTGAGCAGCAGCATTTTGCCCTTTATATTGTGCATGAGATGACCTTCCAATATTAAAACCTATACCGGTATTGAAGTTTCTCTGCATTTTTAATTTCATCCAATCCTATCGCTGCATTTTTGAGTGGCGTCGGCAATCATGGCGACTACTCGAGGTGTCGGTGCCTTCAAGATGCAACTGCGCAACAGGAAGCGCGACTTCACTGCGTCCACGACGGTGACTAACACCAGCAGCATTTCAAGTGCCATTTCCCCCAACAAACGGGCTGCTAAGTCGAAATCCCTGTCTCTTGGGGCAAAATCCGTGGGTCGGAAAGTGAAAGTGGTGGCGCCGAATCGTTCCACGTTCCCCGTGCTCTCAGCATTGAGAGAACGAGAGGACGATGTCTCAAACAACTCAAAAATCTTGCTGAAGTACCCGAATTTGACCCCGGCGCGGCTTATTCGCCGCTACAAACGGTTTTTGGCCGATGTTGTGCTCCTGGACGGAGATGCCAAGGACAGAGAGGACAAGAGTGCCGGAAGTCAAACGGCGACAGAATTTGATGAGGGTGAGGAAGGTGAAGGTGACAAAGTGGTTACCGTTTACTGCCCGAACACGGGACCGATGCTGGGGCTGCTGGACGGAGTGCCGAACGCCCGCGTGCAGCTGTCGAAGAGCAACGACCCAAAGCGCAAGTACGCGTATACGCTCGAGATGATCCAAATACATGTACGCATCGCTATTGTTGTCTGAGTTTATAGTGTAGTGGGCTAATATTGTGGTTGGATATTTGCAGAATGGAGAGAGGGACGTGTGGGTTGGCGTTCATTCGACTTCGGCGAACCGGATGGTGGAGCAGGCGCTGGCGTCGCGGTGGTTCACTGAGCTTGGTGCTTATGATTCTGTTCGAAGCGAAGTAAAGTTCGCTAAGAACAGTCGCGTAGACTTTGTGCTGACTACGAATGCTGAGGATGGTACCGTCGTTCATGAAAAATACGTCGAAGTGAAGAGCGTCACCCTTGCACTGAAAGGATCAGGCGACACTTCCTCGCGCTGCGCTGTGTTTCCCGATACAGTGTCTACTCGAGCACAGAAGCACGTCGCAGAGCTGACAGAGTTGTTGTCCATGAAGATTAAAATTCAGGCTAAGGACAGCAAGGAGAAGGAGACCGCTTCACCCAAGCTGAGTGGAGCGCTCGTCTTCTTAGTGCAGCGAAACGATTGCAGCGAGTTTGCGCCGTCTATCCAGCACGATAAAAAGTTCGCCGAACTCTGTGCGATTGCAGCCAAGAGCGGGATTCAAGTGCTGGGATACGCATGCGCTTTGGAACCTGATGAGATAAATAGTTCTGGAGCTGTACGATTTCTTGGACCCCTGCCACTACAGTACACTGTCTACGGTAATTAGTCAGACTGAGACTATTTTTTGTGTATGGTTTTCATGTTCGCTCATAGTAATTAGTCTGACTAAGACTATTTATTGTCTTTATGAATACAGATTTGGACAGAAAGATACGACCGACGCAAAACAATGACACATTGTTTTTTTGCTGGCCGTGCAATACAACAATTTTAGCCAATGAGGTCGCAGGAGTTGCAGGGCACCAAGTCCACTCATAATTAGAGGTGAAACAGGGGATGCATTTATTGGCGCGAATGGAGCAGTAAATCCCTTGGAAGATGGAGGATCCCAAGCCCGTTCACTTCGACGACGAGTCGGAAGAGGAGGAGCAGAACCCTGGTGCCTTCATGTGGATCGAAGGCGATTCGCTGGCACCACCATGCCAGAGCGATCGCGACGTCGTGTCTAAGATTGTGGAGATCGCGCGTGTGACCCCCGACGACGTGCGTCCAATGAACTGCTCGATACATTTTCCGCTTGCGCACCCTCGGTGCCTGCTATCCTATCTGCAGGTTCTGTTCGACTTGGGCTGTGGTGATGGTCTCATCTGCATTAAGGCTGCTAAGCACTACGGCGCGCACGCTCACGGCGTGGGAATCGAGGAGTTCCTGTTCAAGCGCTTTCGCGAGCTGATCGCCGCCAATGACATACAGCAGCTCGTGAGCGTATCGCACGGTGACCTGCTGGAGGAAGACCTTTCGGAGACTACGGTCATCGTCACGTACCTGTTGCCGGATGCGCTGGATCAGTTGGCGTCCAAATTCACAAAGTTGCTTAACAGACGTGGCCCACGATTGCTAAGTTAATCACCGGAAAAGGGTAACCGGGGTTCCAAGGCAGTAGGTGCACCTGCTGATGTCCCCCGCCCTATCTGGCGAGTCTATTACAGTCCTGCTTTTTGTCAAGCCTTGTTATCACTGCTCTCACTAACTGCATCCCACCCTTCGACGACGCGGTCCACAAGCCGGTTGCGCTTCTCAGGGGCCGATAGCTTTTGTAGGTTCAGCAATCTGTCCTCCGCGGCGTAATTGAACCCTCGTCACCTGAATTAAAAAGAGATCGCAAGCCGGTTGAGAGCGACATTTTATCGCTGCCAAAGTCAATTTTGCTATGCGTACTTCAATTTAGTCTCCGAGATCTAATTGGTTAAATATCAGGGTTCGCTACAAATGTCGCTATTTTATGTCCGCACCTGTCACATACAGTAAGCTATCACTCCTCCTGCTGTTACAAGTTCAACCACGTGTCGGGCTTGCCTCGATCAAAGGACGGCGTCCGGTGGCTACAGCTACCGCTGCCCTATACTACTTAACAAGAAATATGCACGGCGGGCGGTAACTGCGGTCCTTACGCGGTATGGCTGTGGTAGGACAGGCCGGAGATATTTGGCCGCGTGGAGCACGGCGGCGCGGACTTTGATACCGAGGGCTAAACTACATCTTGGTGCCTGCACGTACGTCCACTTCTGCCTCGGTTTCGACGCTCAACTACCCGGGGCTTTGATAACCGACGGGTTGGCTGCTGCCTTGGCTCGCCTCGGTTTCGACGCTCGACACCCAGGGCTTTGACACCCGAGCGCGTCGACCGCTGACCACTCGAGGCTTTGATGCTCGAGCGCATCTGCTGTTGCCTCGGCTTCTTCGGCACGACCACACGAGGCTTTGATACCCGTCTCCTGCACACTCTCGGCGGCTATACCAGCGATCGGTGTCTCCTCTTCTCAGCTACTACCTACTTCTCTCCTCCTAGTACTTCGGCTATTCGAGTTGGTCAACCGGCTATATAAGCCGTACAAGTTGTGCTAGTTGTTATATTCGGCTTAGTGCTCTGCTGTTAAGTCAACAGGCAATCTGCTCTTCAGCTCTTCTCTGTTCTGCGGCAGATCGAAGACTGACCGCTCCCTTGTCTTCGAATACTTCCTCCGCTCCGGAGACTCCTGGTGCTAGCTGTAGGCGTCTGTTCACTAGTGCCCAGGTCCGTCCGTTGAAAGATCGCGTCCGCCCCGCCGTCTTCACTGGTCTTGATCATCCTCGGCCGTTGCCATCCGTCCTGCTGTCCTTTCGGCTGTGGGTGATCTTCTAGTGCTCTTACGGGTTTTCATCGGCGGGTCGACCCGTTGGGTGCCGGCACATTCATCTTGATCTTCAACGTCCATGCTGTCAGCGCTTGTATTTGAACTCCATCTTGATCCTCGCTGTTGTCTTCCACCGGAGTGACGAGTCCACAGAATGTCATCATTCATACTATACAATAGAAAAACCTAACGCATCACATCTTTCTGTCCAAATCTGCATTAATGCGAAAAGTGGGAAGCGCGGGACTTGAACCATAGACCCCTAGTTTGGAGAATCGGAGCGGTTTTGAAACCATTAAATAGATATGCTATGCTTAGGACTGGCTGCCTACTGTCCATCCTACGCATGCTTCTCGTCCACAGGCTGACCTTCAAAGTGAACATGGTGTTTCTTTATGATTTTTATTATGGCTTGAAGACGCGGGTAAATTTGAGCAGCATCGTCGATCCTAAGAGACAACCCGCACCATATCATCGCCTTGCGCGCGTAGGACATACCACTCTTGTCCTTTCGACTGTTGAAGGCTTTCACGGCATCGGCAGCACGTTGCAGGAAAAGCTTTTACCTGTTTTTTTTTTAAGTTTTCCCGACAATGAGCCATCCTTCCAAACCTTGTTTTGCCAACAATGTTCCTTGATCAGTTCCATCTTCTTCTCATTCCACTTGACTTTCCGTGCGTCTTTTATCTTGGGAATTATAACGAACCCGCTGTTTGGCAGAGGTCCGTCGAGTTAGGAAGGAGCAACCTGTTGTCAGAGTTGCTAGCGTCAAGCTCTGCACGGCATTCGTCCGCCTCCAGATGTCCAGAGCAGTTATCAAGACAGATTGTTTTCTTTCGCTCGCGCATGTCTTCTCTCATCGCTTTTTACTCGAGCGATAGCCTCAAATAGGATAGTTCCCCTCAGCGTTCATAAAAATCATCATTGGGGGGGGGGGGTGAATCCGCACACTTAGTCCTCCTGATAGCCGGACAAATATGAAACCACATCAGCATACTTGAAAGCTGTGTCACCGGAAAATATAAGCGTCTTGCCGACGACCTTAATGTGACGGGGCACACAACACCTTGCGCACAGGAAGTGTGACTTCCGGAGAGTATACAAACTCTCCGTGAACGGCAGTTCACTAGTCCCTGGCCTGTGGGACTGTTACCAAAACTAGGTAGAATTAAGACTGAATATATTTCTAGGTGACCCTTTTTAATGTGTCTACATACTAACTATTAGTCACCTATAAAGTTCCCTAGATGTTATCCTATTGAGTGGCTCTGAGGTCTTTGTACCATATCTGTGGTACCTATCTATGGCGTCATTATCGTCGACGTCATAGTGATGTTTAGCTACATCACTTAGTGTACTTGGTACCCCGTTACATCCTCCCACATTTAGGGTCAGTCTACCGACCATCCACGGCGAGTGAAAGGAAGTCGCCGACTTTCACTCTTCAAGTCGAATTAGATTGACCTCGCTGCGGTTGGTTTCCGCAGCCGACTTATTTCCTTTTGAGCCCGAGCACTTTCACGTGCTCTTCCTTCTTCTCAGCTTTCACGTCAGCCTCAAGCATGATCAAGACTCGGTCTGGCAGTGGTACGAAAGCGCCTGCTAAGCCTGTTGCTTCCAAGCAGCAGGCTAAGAGCTCTAAGTCATCTGGTAAAGGCTCGGCCAGTAAGGGATCCACCAAGGTGGTATCCAAGGTGACTCCCACGGCACCTGAACCGCATACGGAGGACCTTGAGCTCCTCGTGGACTCTGAGGAGGACTCGGACAAGTCTCCCATGTCCTGAGTGATAATGAAATGCCGCTCGTCAAAGGGTCTTACGGCGACCTGAGTCAGTCAGACTCGCTTGGGTCCCGTACCCCGCTGTCTAGCCATAACGGCGACGATGGCGACGCGCTGAAGACACCCGTGCATCAGGGAGCCTGCGCTCACCCAAGGTGGACGAAGAGAAACCTCGTTCTCCGGGCAAGAACTTGACCATCGCTGGGACAAATGCCCGCGTCAAGGCTGCTAAAGCTGCAGCAGTCTCGGAAGTCAGCCGTAAGCGGCGAGCTGCTTTGATCCATGAAGGGTATGGAACCCTCACGATCACGAACAAGGGCTTCTTCAGTTCTCTTCCGACAAAAAGGAAGAAGGCTAAATCGGCTGAGAGATCTCCAACGATCTCGACGGGCAGCAGTCGGAGTACCAGGCTGCTCGTTATAAGGGAGTGCGGGCCTCGGCGACTCGGTCGCCTATCAAGTAATCTCCACCTGTTCGTGGAGGACTGCCTTACGCTCCTGGGTACTTCCCTCCTGAGGAGTCCCACGGAGCTGGCGCCTACATGGGTCAATTCCAGCCGCCTCGCGTGCTTCTCGGCGGGTGCACTTCTCGGGGCGCTTATGAGCGCCACCTGGTGTCCAAGCAGCCCCTGTTCCAGAACACGCGCATCGCTCGATGCGTGCTCTTGGCACCGCACAACATACCGATCAAGGAGCTCACGAGCCGGCGAAAGAAGCCAGAACCCCGGTCAGGACTGCGACCTGTGTGGGGCTATCCAGCCGTAATGCCCCCACACTGTGACTCCTTCCAAGAGGCCGAGGCCGTCTTTGGAAGTGGGCAGCTACGCGCTGTTCCCAAGGACAACTCGAGGTTCTCCGGCAGGATCTAACCCTGGAGGCCATCCTTGACCTCCGAGATTTGCGTATTGTGTTTGTCCATGTGGTTGGCAAACGGCAGCTCTCTCGAGAACTGCAGAAGCATTCCGCTTCTAGCGCTCATGATGAGCGCGGGTACGGTCTTGGCGCTACGACCCCACCCCGTTCGGGCAAGAAAGCCCGAACTACTTACGAAGCCGCCGCCGATTCTATTCCCACATCGCGACAGCTTTCGTCCAGTCAGCCTGGAACCGTTCGTACGGCTCCCACGTGCACTCAGCTTCCGAGTACCCTCTCCACTTCACGCAAAGCTGGCGCTTCCCGTGAACCGCCCGCTCCTGAACCACACGCTCTACGTGGTAGTGAGTCTCCCCATTATGGTCGAGGAGAGGCGATGGTGCCTTCGAACGAGTACGAGTATGAGGCGCCGCCCCTCCGGTCCAGATCAGGACCTGGTGTGCCGCCTTCGGCTCCACCTCGGGTCGTTGAAGACACCGCTTTCGTCGTCGAGTCCTTGCGCTTGAGATTGCGCTTGGACTCGGTGAGGGCGGGGGTGGCGCCGCCCAAGCCAGGAGCGCTGGGGTCCTTGGGCTGATTCGTGACGACGTTAATCGTCTGGCCGATGACTTGTCGGCCCTCGAAGGAGGGGTCGACCGTCGTACGAATGACGTGGACGATATCTTCCAACGTCTGGATGTTTTTTGGGCGTCCAAGCACCGAGTCCAACGAGAGATGTCTCTCATTCGGGACCTCCTGCTGCCTGTGCCCCAGACAGGAGCGGCTCCTGCGTACTCCCAGCTGTATCACTATGGCTCATACGCGGCGTATGCAGCCGGGGTTCCTTCGTATAAAGCCCTCCCGCGGTCCCGCAAGGAACCTGGGTTTCTGGCTCTGGGCGCGCTCAGAGACAAGAGTCGCAGCCTCGCTTTGAAGAGCTGGGGAATGTGATCCCTGCGGATCATGGTACCGCTTCAGACGGTCCACGTAGAACTTCGGGTGGGTCATTATCGGCTTAGGCAGGTCAATGGTATATGCCGGACCATGCCTGGCCATGACCGCGGTCCAATGAAGCTGTGCTTCAGCTTGTAGCTCCCAACGAAACTTATCGTGGCGAGTGGCAAGTGCCTAGTCTTTAGTAGGACTAATTCACCCACATTAAACACGTCTAAGTTTCCCCTTCCATTCTGTCAGAGTACTCCTTTTGGTTGTTCTGTGCCGCTGCCATGTCATCACGGACAAGGCTGATTACATTCAGCCTGATGTCTATAAAAAACACCACTTGTTTCCGTAAGGAAACCGGCCTCATGTCCGAGACCTGGGAGGAAAGCGCTTTCCGAGCCTCTCCCCCCTTAGAAACAAAGACGGGATGTTGCCCGAAAAGTGAGCGGCACCCATGGATGGCGTAAGCCATTCAGGTAGCACGGGGTCCGGGTCCGGTATACCCAGTCGATGCGTGGACATGTGCAGCCTCGTTCCAAGTAGTAGGAACAGGGTTCGCCAGGACGTAGCGGTAAACCGCGGGTCACGATCCGAGACAATTGTCTCCGGCAGACCATGATGGCGGAAAATGCCGTCCATGAACAGCTTCGCAGCTTGTTCCCGGTCACTGTGTCTTTGACTGGAGCAAGACGCACCATCTTGCTCAGACGGCACACGAACACCAAGATGCCGGTGTTTCCGTGGCCGTCGGCTGGAAGTTCGAAGATGAAATCCAGACTCATCGACTTCCAGCAGTCCGCTGGAACGGGCAGGCTCTGCAAGGGAGCCGAGGCGTGCCCGGCGGGTTTCACTCGCTGACACGTTTCTCATGTCTTCACGTACTGTACGACCCACTTGTACATGTGGGTTCACCAAAAGTGCTGAGAGATCGATTGGAAGGTCTTCTCGCGGCCCATGTGACCGCGGACGGCGCACCGTGCGCCTCCTGAAGGATATCAAACTTTAGATCCTCGTCGTTTGGTACGACTACCCGTGGGGTTCATGGGGCTCTACTTGATAATAGAGCAGGCCATCGACCCACTCGTATCGATGGAGCCGGGCTCTCTGATGTGACGTGAGCCAACCGGCCTTGACTTCCTTGCCAACGGCCAGGAAACGCACCAGAGGCGCCAGGGATTCGTCGCCCGATACGCCATGCGGTCGTGACGCGCTTATCTCCGTCAGCTCATAGTCCGGCCTGCGTGGCAACACATCGGCAAGCACGTTGAGCTTGTCAGGCTTGCACTCGACGCGGAAGGTATATTCTGCGAGAAGGACAGCTACCTCGCCGTCCGTTGGGACAAATGGGGCGATTTTGTCGCCGTCCGTAAGGATGCGTGATCTGTGTAGATCCCAAAAGGCTGAGAGCCCAGGAGGTGCACCCGGATCTTGACAAGGGCGTACTGCATGGCAAGCAGCTCCTTGTCATGAACGGGGTAGTTCCGTTCGGCAGCCTTGAGCTTCCTGGGCTGAAATGAGATCACTCGTGTTCACGTCCTGCTGTATCGTGCTGCAGCAATCAGCACCCGATTGCATGATAGGATGCATCACAGACGACGCTGAACGCCTTCGCCTCATCCGGCAGTTCCAGCACAGGCGGCTTCTGAAGGCTTGCCTTGACATTGACATTGTCAAAGGCTTTCTGATGCTCACGCCCCCAGTGCCAGTCGGTATCCTTCTCTAGAAGATCCGACAAAAGTCTAGTCATTCCCGCGTATCCTTCGCTGTAGTTATGGAGGTAGTTGGCTAAGCCCAGCAACTTCCTCAGGGTCCTTCTGGGACATTGGCGTTGGCCAAGCCGAAATGGCCTCGACTTCCCTCCGGGTCGGTTCGAACGCCGGCGTTTCTAACGAAGCAACCGAGAACTTTGATCTCTTGTGCCGCGAAGACGCACTTGTCGATGTTGGCATAGAGCGTGTTCGCTCTCATGACCTCCAACATTCGACGGAGGTGCTCCCAATGCACCTCCACAGCCGTCTTGTCTTCCTCGGCACGGCTATGGACGAAGATGTCGTCGAAGTACGACTGCGCGTACGCACGCAGTGGTCTAAAAAACTGCGTCACCAGGCGATTGAACGTTGCCGGGGCATTATACAGGCCCTGTGGCATCACAAGCCACTCCCAGAGCATACTGCTCGGGATGCGCACTGCGGTGAGTGGGACGTTGCTCCCGCGCATCAGGATCGGGTAGTATTCATCCACCAGATCCAGGGCGCTGTATAACTCGCACCCGGCCATGTTGTTTAACAACACTTCCTTTCGCGGGATGGATGTCTGGGCCGGGATCGTTGCGCTGTCCAGCTTATTAAAAGCAGGGACCAGACACCACTTCCCGCAGAAGGTTGGCGTCGAGTGCGTGGATTTCGATTCCAGCACCATGCCTGCCTTGGCCTTTGCGGCGAAGAAGACATCAAGGGCCTCGCACTGCTCTCTAGGCAGTGGCCATTGTCTGATGACATAGTATCTTGTGCCCGGCGCGAGATCAATCTCGTGCCTAATCCCACGATCCGGTGGGAGTTAAGACGATAAATCCTTGAACACAACGTTCTCGAACTCCTTCATCAAAGGATACAGTGGATCCTTCGGGTTCTTGAGAATATCAGAACCCAAGCGCGAGGCACGCTGGAAGGAGAATGCCTCCAGGATGTCCTCGTCCATAACCGAGGAGGAATTCAATTACTCTGAAGTGGCCTCTTGCTTCACGAGTACCATCTCTGCGATTTCTCCTGCATTCAGGTCCGCCAGGAAATCTGTCGGCGCCAACTCTTCGAAGTTTAGTAACTCTGGCACCTCTGGCAGCGGCTCTAGCTGGATGCTGCCTGCCTTGACGCGATGGCCGGTCTCGCCGTCGCGGATGTGGTAACACTCTTCGACTGGACGCGTCGGAAGAATTCGGGCCCTTGGTTCCGACTCGCTTGAAGCGATTCCAGTCTGAAATGACTTCAGGCTCGACTTGCAGTGTCGATTATGTCGTCGAGGGCGACCGTGACGTGGTACTTCGTTACCCACGTCTGTGGACGTCTCATTGACGACATCCAAAGCCTCTAGAACTTCGTGTGGAACATGGTTACCCACACAAGAAGTGCATTCCGCCACTTCTTCTTTAGTTACGGTCCGGTCGACCTGATGTGGAACAAGGTTACACACATAGGAAGCGCCTTGCGCGTCTTCCTCGCCAGTTTCAGTCTGGATGACTTAGTGTGAACCTAGATACGCACCTGTTCGGTGCCTCCGGGCACCGCCACTCTTGATGCCTCAGCCGCCGGTCTAGATTCCGGCGGGGGTCGAGGGCTATCCTGTAAGGACTGCCGCAATCGACCAGGTGCAGCTTCTGCTGCCAGCGCTTGTAGGGAGTCGCTCAATACGTCGGCGGCTCCCAAAAATTCACTGGATGCTCTTGCATCCCGGCACCCCTTTCGGACACCCCAGTTCCTGACAGAGATGGGAACATGACTCACCAATGCTCTACCAGTAACTGCGGGCCGGCTGGACCCGTTGGTATTGCTCCACCAATCGATCCATGTCTCATGTTTCTCGAGCCAGGGCATGCCCAGGATCAAGTCATACTTGCCCATCGCTAAAACAGTAAACTGCTCCATGCTGTCGAAATCCTCGAACTTCACAGCTAGATCCACATGGATCTTGGGAACAGTAATCACCGTTCCGTCGGCCAGTTGTACTGACATGGTCCCGTTGCCTTTGCTTTATCCCAATGCATCGGCCAACTTGTTCTGTTCTCCGCAACAGTCTGGCGGCGTGCGAAATTCTTTGACACCCCGGAGTCTATCAAGACTCGGAAGGGATGGGTATATCCCGTAGACTTACGTGTACTAGTAGAAGCCCAACGCTGCCGTTTTTGATTCGCGAGTGCACAGACGCTCAGGGGTTAAGTCTCCATGGCGCCACCCGCGCACCGCTCATGAAGAATTAGAGCTTCCCCAGTAGGGCTCCCCGCCCCTACTGGTGTCCTACGTCCCCCTGCACATATGCTTGGGAGGGAAACGTTTTCGTTCCCCCCCCCTCCCGCAGGACAGGCACGCGCCATGTGCCCTAGCTTGCCACAGCAATAGCAGCGAATATTTTGAGGCTCGGCGAGCTCAAGTTTCATAGGAACTGGCCCGCTTTGGGCTCCGAGACTTGGTGTCGCCGCCCCTGGCCGCCGGCCTGCGCGCCTGGCGGTGACTGTACCCCTCTTAGAGGGCGACTTGGATCGTCTCTTTCAGAGTATTGGCCAGCACCCGAAACATCTGGTTGCGAGTCGGGCCTACGCTTAGGTCATCCATGAACACCGTCGCCTTGATGTGTTCATGGAGTGGGTTTCCCACAAGGGATGTGGTGACCTCCCGTATCTCCTGGATGTACTCGTGCAGCAGACGCCTTCTCTGTTTATATGACAGGAAGCGTGACCGTTGGCGGAACTCATAGTTCGCCGGGAGGAACGCGGGTTTTAGCTGCTCACAGAGCTGAGGCCGTGATGCGAAGCATCCAGGCGTTGTTGCTTCCCGCGTATAACGCTTAGGACGGCAGCTAAGGTTGGAGAGGGCGAGCGCCATTCGGAGGTGTTCGAAAGAAATGACAGCCGCATCCATTGCGAGCTCTACTTCTCGCATCCACAAGTGAAGGTTTCCCTCTTCCTTCCCTTCGTACGGGTTTACCTTCAACCTCAGCGGCATGCGGATGACCGGTTTCGGCTCTGCGGCCGGAACCTGCAGGTTACTCCGAACGTGTTCAATGAGCCTCTGCTCATACATGTCGAACGTGGTCACGCACTCGACCTGCTCAGCTTGCGTTGACGACTAGCTGTGCAAGGCATCCATGCCAAATATGCCAGCCATCTTACGAATGGACTCAAACTGTGAGTCGTTCAGATGGGAAAACTCATTCCGGTCCATGTTGCTAGGACCCAGAGGTTTCACGTAGAAACGGCGTGAATTGACTACAAGTGCTACCAAGTGTGACTTCCGAAGAGTATACAAACTCTCAGTAAGCGGCAGTTCACAAGTTCCTAGTCTGGGGGACTGTTACCAAACTAGGTAGATTTAAGACTGAATAGATTTATAGATGACCCCTTTTAATGCGTCTACATACTAACTATTAGTCACCTATAAAGTAATCTAGATATTATCCTATTGGGTGGATCTGAGGTCTTTGTACCATATGTGTGGTACCTATCTGTGACGTTATTACCGTGACATTACCGTGACGTCACAGATAGGTACCACACATATGGTACAAAGACCTCAAATCCACCCAATAGGATAATATCTAGATTACTTTATAGGTGACTAATAGTTAGTATGTAGACGCATTAAAAGGGGTCATCTATAAATCTATTCAGTCTTAAATCTACCTAGTTGGTAACAGTCCCCCAGACTAGGAACTTGTGAACTGCCGCTCACTGAGAGTTTGTATACTCTCCGGAAGTCACACTTCCTGTGCGCAAGGTGTCGTGGGCTCCGTCACAGGTTGTGTATGCTCATCAATTAATGCCACCAACATCCTACCACGAACAGTCCACACTTTTATTTTTAACGACGTAATAGCCTTCTAGGTTTGCATACCTAAAAACAAAATCCATACACACTTTAGAAGCGCCAAACACATCCACTGTATTTAGTATTCAGCGTCATAAAGGTCTCGTGTAGTAGCATATCTAACCGCCAACCAGTGTATTACAGCGCACCACAGTTTTAATTAATCATTTTATAATCGTTAAATGAATTAATGATATATTTTCGCGTTGTCCCTCAATAGCGCTCTTCTGCCCCTTAGCACATGTGCAATGCATCACTGGTATATACTGGTGTGACCATCAGGAACAAATAATGCATGGTGGCACCGATATGAAATGAGTATACCGTTCCGACCATGAAATTAATCCTGTTTGGGCTGTGGTACAGCATTGCGTTGCTTGCTTTTCCAGTAGTACGATGCGTTTCGGTATGCCCATATCCCATACACCCATTTAGGCTGTGGCCTTATGACATCGATGGCACTAGCCATACGCCGCTACGAAATTTAGAGAGTACCCATTTCTCCCGCATAAGGGCTCGCTCCACTACTAAGAATGCTACCTACGCTACGCTCCCGTAGTTAAAGCCTCCGTTCCGCTCGCATAGGCTCACTTCGCTACTCTCCGCTTTAGGTTAGAAATTGAGCTACCTACGGCTTCGGTTTCGGTAGGATGGGCGGACCCTTCGGACCCGCTAGATACGAAGCGTTTACTGGCTTGCCCCCCATTCGCTTCGCTCGGCACCATTTTAGTTATCGTGGTGCCGCGCTCTCTCCGCCCGACACCCTATCTCTTCAATGGAAAGCCTTAAAAAAGCGTTACGAAAAAAGGTACCGCAGAAAGTTTAACATACAGACCGACCGACTGGTTACCCCTGAACGTTTAGTAACTGGCCCAACGCCGCCCGCTTTGCGAGCGGTGTTTGTTTGTTGGGTCCCAACCCGTTCCGATCGTTGCACTGCTCCTGTCGCGTCCCAACCCGTTCCGCTGCTGTTCTAGCTCGCTTCGATATTCCTATTGCGTAACAACCCGTTCCACTCGGTGTTCCAGCTCGATTCACTACTCCTATCGCGTCCCACCCCGTTCCCCTCGCTGTTCCAGCTCGCTTCACTACTCCTATCTTGGTTGCAACCGGTTCCGCTCGATGTTCCAGCTCGCTACACTATTCCTGTCGCGTCGCAACTCTTTCCGCTCGCTGTTCCAGCTCGATGCACTACCCTTAGCTTGGTCTCAATCCGTTCCGCTCGCTGTCTCAGCTCGCTCCACTACTCCAATTGCGTAGGGTGACCGCCTTCGCTTCGCTCGGCAGCAAAACATCGTTGCGCTAAGTACGTTTCGGTGTAACCACACATCTTATATGTAGCCATGGGAGACCGCCTTCGCTTCGCTCGGCATCAAATAATAAAATACTAGTATTCTGGCCAATCAGAAGGGATTTCAACGAATGGACAGACTGACACATAGACGCGGAATAAAATTATTCGAAAATTGTTTACTCGATGTTTTATCGAAATAAATCATTATATATATAATATCTGTATATTAATTAGATTTTATATCTTTTTTTATTCGATCACCCACCATACCCTAACAGCGCTCATAGTAGCATGGGCAAAGGAGTTGAAGTCACTGAAATATGCAAACAATTGCAAAGGGCGAAAACTCTTACTTGCTCTGCAATTGTATGCATACTTTATCGCGTTTCCTCCCAGTGTTTGGATTTTGTGTGAAGATACGAATATGGATTCGTCATGGGCATACATTTGATGACTCGGATTTGGTGAACTGAACTACAGGGAATGTTTATGCCCTCACTTGTAGTGACTGGCAAATTACAATTTTTTATTGAAAAAATCTATTTTGTTTTAGCTTTCACAAGGCCTCTCCATCTACGTAGGGTCTTAAAGTGGAAGGTGGTTTTATGACGGAACAGCACATTAGCGCAGCAGATGTAAGCACGAGGATTCAGTGGTGTCGAAGGCATTTAGGGTGCTTCGAGACATTTACTGATTTTGACTAACTGTTTGCCCATACTTCCATGTAGGGCGACACAGAATCAACTCGTGTATATGAGGAAAACGGTGTGCTCTATAAACGACTTGACATTTCTAAGATAGCTCTTATCGTCGATCAATCTTCTTGGACACACATAAAGCTCGGCATAAAGCTCGGTCCAAAGGTGATTCCGCCGCTTTTTTTACCCTAACAATTTCAGAGCATACAAAAAAGACGAATTGTTTGTGGTACTGGACTGTAGGAACTATATGCATGCACACCCTCAGATTGATTCAGAATAGCAAATCGATTGCTCTGTTAAGGCTGCTTGTATCTTAAGACTGAGGATGAGCTATCCACAAAGTCAATCTGCCAGCGATGAGTCACTAGAAGATGGTTTTCGCCAGCTTTCTACGCTATTTGAATGTATTCCTGGTACCATTTCACTCTTGTCGCGGTTACTGGCGTTCTCCACCTTGTCGCAGATAGTTTCAGAGGAGTATGTATCTCTTTCGAAGCCACTTCGATAACAAGACACTTGTGCGGCCATCGCGCAGATCCTTGAATTTTGTATTGCTCAATCTTGCTTCAATGCCATCGATATCTTGGGGGTCGTCGGAGGCTCGGCGGATGCGCAGGGACCGCTTGTCATTCTCGTCATCCATGGCACCAGCAATCGCGTGGAGCTGATCCGGGGACACTATTGTCGAGACTGAGGTTTTCTCCACGCTCGGAGACGCGAAGCCAGTTGCGAGGAAGGCGGCCGCAGTCGCAGCGAGCAGGAAAGACGTCGTGCGCGTGGTGTCGGTGGTACTGGGAAGTTGTAGGCATAGAGGTGAGTGCACAATGCGAAATGATCGAGTCAAATGCGGCATTACGTTTGTCAAGGGAATGCGACAGCACGAACGCAACTTTTATCTGCACAGCCACGATGAAAACTATAGAGCTTAGCATCGCTGTAGTTTTAAAATTTGGGTTGACACGACAACCCAGCCCAAGGCACAGGATGACTGACGGTACGTATCATTACGGAAAGCACGCCGGAAGTCATCTCATGGTAATAGCAAATAGGTACAGTACTCTAATTTGTACAATTCGAAGGATACTCTGAATAACACCGTAATAGTACCATCATTTACGTACCGTCACCCTCTGGTGCGTGACGTAAACAAGCGGCAATCGGAGACTACTCGATACCGCACTTTTTTTTCTAAGCGAATTTTTGTCCTAAGCGAATCTTGATTACGTACGCCCAATCACAGCGGCCCTATTTTAGTCAGATGGATAAAACTAAAATACCATCTCATTGGAGCTAATTTTAAGCTGTGCTGCACCACAAACGGTACACTCGAATTGCTGTCGACTACGCCCACAAGCTGGAGCTTAATAGAGTATCTTGGATGCTGGACACTCTGTGTGTGAAGCCACCTAAAATAGGATTTTCTCGAACGCAATCCCATTCCGTTTCGCTACATAACTATTAGCTAAAAGTACGGCTCGTCGTAGATAGATAAATAACACATATTGTGGCGTTCGTCCTATTTTGGCAAACCGGACAGTCCGATATATGAAATGGTGTACTTTTTAGCGGTGGCCTCAGATTTAGCTGCAACTCTAGAGTGAAGGGTAAGGCAAAACGTTGGTAAGCGTGGGCTGGTAAAGGCTTTTCTATCCGTTTTGCCGACCTTCGCCGACAAAAATTAAACGGTTGGCGCGTTGCCTCTCAACTAGATGATCGTTAACCCAATTGCCGCATTCATTGCGTCGACCGAAACATGACCTACGCAGACGACTTCAGGTTGGGTGCTGTCGTCTTAATTCGCGATTACATTGTTCCTATTGTACACACCACCGAGCGCCTCGGACTATGGACAAAACGATTCGACTGATAGCGCTCATTTTAGCGGAGGGAATCCTAAACGAGCGCTGTGAGCGACAGCGGCAAGTGAGGTGGCCTAAAAACGTGTTAGCATCGGTAGATGCTTACGCTCAAGGTCATCCAATATTCTACTTGAGGAGCTACTGAGTTCAGTATCAAAAGCTTTCCAACAACGCCAACCACTTTCATCCTGAATTTCGATCTAAATCCAAACCGGAAGGTACAAGAGAAGGTGGCGCGCGAAACTATTCCTTCCGATAACAGCGGCTGCCATTATATCCATTTGCCGACCAGTTCGTTTTTCTTGACGAGACGGTCAAGGATGGTCGTCCCGCCTATCGTCGGTACGGGTGGTCAAAACGGAACACGAAGGCAATCGTCAAATAGCCTTCTCGTTAAGGCGATCGCCTTCCGAGCTGGATGCGCTAGATGTGAATGGAGTTTTCGGGTGGGAGTGGACGGAAGGGGCATTCACGCGTGAAATTTTCTCGAGGCATATTTCCGGCAAGTTGTTCTGAAGCTCAACCTTGGCCCATCGTCGTCATGGATAACACTAATATCCGTTATTAACCAGAACTGCAAAGCACCTATTCACCAGTGTGGTGCGCAGCTAATCTTTTTGCCACATTACTTCCCGCAACTGAAATAAATCTAATGAGCAGTGTTTTGGACTTCTGGTTCGATGGCTTCAGCTGAATGCCGATTTGATTTTTAAGTTGTACCCAGGTTACGTTTTAGATGTGGACTAGACCTATTTCCCTACCAGAAGGTATCGCTATCTTTCGTGCATTTCCTTGTCGTCTAGATGATCGATATTTTGCAGATCGGGTTAGTTGCCGGCACCGGGTTGAACTAGTGGAAGGTCCCTTGCGCGAACGTGTCCAGCCGATTCGAGCCAGACGTCCAATTCAACCCACTAAAACCCAGGTTTTTTTCTCTGAAGAAGGCGCGCAGCGACTATCAACGAAGGTAAACTCAGCTCACGTCCCATAACTTCCCGGCGCCACTGCAGCGTCGATGGAAGCTCTTGACCCCTCGCGATATGGATCGGCTTGGGAATTTCGCTTTAAGGCCTTTGTACTTGCAGTGAACCACCTCGCCCGAGCAGTCCGAACCCCCTCACGATTACTGCCCATTTCCTTGGTGTTGTGCATGCCAGGCGCCCCGATGCGACGCCTTTCGAAGTTCCGAACAGTAACACACGGCGCAAGCAAAGGCGTTAGGTTAACATAGCGAAGTCATTCGACAAACAGACGGTGAAGCTGACGCAGCCCAACCTCGGGATTAGCGGAAACCTTCGTCAACTTCGCAATGCTTTTGTTCTTGAACACCGCATAATCGCCTCGCTGATGTCTAAGTGCACATTCTTGCACCGTCCGCCACGGACTCTTCCGTTCGCCTGCCTTATACGAATCAACAGGAGAACGGTTGCACGTGCTGGTAGTAGACGCGACCATTCGTAGCCAAGCGAATAGCTTCAACCGGCCACGGTGCATCCGAGCTTGTCGGTGGGCTTCGTTTGAGTCGGCGTAGCGGCGATTGCTTGGTTTTCTTCCTCTGTATTCATCGCCAGCAGTAACAGACGCGGAGAGAAATGAAAACGCTTGAGTGTCTCGCAGGAAGAACGAACGATTACCCTCTACGAATGTAATATCTGTCTTCATTTACTGTCTAAGAAGGAGGTCATACATTCATAGTCACGATATTATCATAAACGTCTCTAGACCAACCTTATCTTGACATGGTAGAAGCTGCCGCCAATCGATCGCAGTGAATTGTGCCAGCATGCGAAATGCATTGCCACAAGCTGTATGCTTTTCTGAGACGTATACCGACTCGCACAGCAGCTTCCAGCATCCGCTGACTTTCCAGCTGCTTGTGTAAATTGGCAGAGGTGTCGTTAGACGTCTTAGCGTCATTGCGGTAAACGTCTGTCGGGTAACTTCCCTGCGAAAGGTAGAAGCTTCAGCCTCCATCATCAGCTGGTGTCTAGCTGCTGGTGTAATAGTCTGACCCTCCACTAGCGTGGCCCATCGCCACTCCACAGGTAATGGTTGTTGAGGATACCACGATAAGTTGGAAGTGACCATTAAGTTTAACAATCTCTTGCCTGCTATTCTTGTCACCCATCCGTGCCATTCTTCGCAGTGCCGATCCAGAGCGGTGGATAGCCCACCGGTCCGCAGACCGCGGTCTACACCAGCTTTGTAAATTCCTTCTCGGTCGTCTCCCCCTTGCTGATCACGTACTACTTCATTTTGAAGATCTCACTCAGCTCGGCCATTCTGGCGTGCGAAATTGCTTTCGTCAGGAATTTCGCCATCATCAAGCGCGACTCAACGTACTCTGGTCTGTTATCCCTTTGTTCACAATGTCGCAAAGTAACTTTACTCTGATGTCCACGTGCAAAGCACGTAGACATCAGGTGGAGGAGCCGAGCTCACGCACTAGCGTTTCTTCGCCAGCTTCCAGTCGCTCATGATCAGATGTGGGTTTGGCAGCCGTGTGCGCAGCGAAGCTAATATTTGGTCTCATGCCGCGCGCGGCCTATAACAGGTTCCACACGAGCGAGTGGAAATCCCGGAGAATCGGTTCGCCTCGAAGCCCCCGTCTTCACAAAGAGTTGGGTATGGTTCTTTTCCGCCTCTTTGTACTCATTCCGATGACCCGCGCACTTTGTTCGCGTCCGGGAGACAATGCCGCTCGAGCGGCTCCTCGATGGCGGCCTGCTGGTCCAGCGAGTATACATCGCTGCTGTCCCGCTCCACGTGCATCCTGAAGAACGTCCAGGCCTACCCAAGGTCCTTGACCGACAGTGTGCTCATCACGTTAAGGAAATCATCGGTCAAGCAGGGGTTGGACGCAGTGACCAGCAGGTCATCCACGTAACACGCCCACTATGGTAATCTGGTTGGCTTGGCGCTCGAAGTGCAGGCACATGTCCGTCACGCAGCGCAGCTTCCACGAGCCTGGCGTGGAGGAGCTTGCTCCGCAGTGCCTTAACCCATATAAGTACTCTATCAGACGCAGCTCCACCTTGGCCTTGGTGTCTACGCCCAGCTTGCGTAGCACGGCTCGTTGGTTAGCATTCCGTGCGTGTTGAACAGGTAGATATCGAGGTGCTACACCTGTCAGCATTGACGTACGAGTTGCGGGTGTCCCCATGCCTCGCCGGCACACGCCAGCGGCGTGTAAACACGAGGATCATCATCACGGTGCTCAGTTCCACCACGGCCGCAACTTGTGTCCGTAGTCGATGCTGAACAACTGTTTGTTCCGGATCGCCACGATCCTGGCCGTGGACAGTGACGCTGCATCGGCATCCGTCTTAGTATTAAAGACCCATTACGTGGGCAGCACGTGGCTATTGCATGGCCATACTACAAACATCCACCCCCCTTCTCGTTGGTCGCCTCGAGTTCCTCGGCCATCGCAACGACCCACCTGTCCTTGCGCCGCATGACCTGTCCGTAGTTCCTCGCGTCTGCATCATGTCGCGGCTTATCCAGCGCCATCGCCATCCATGCCCTGTCGCGCTGCCGCAGCAGTCTTGCGTGACACCGACTGTGTGCGGTGCTCCTCTCGCGTACACTTGCTTCTCCGACCGCGATCCTTCGGTTTCGCCTTTCGAAGCCTCATCATCGCCGCGTCTCCCTGAAGTACCTGCGCCCTCTGCCGCCTCTGTCGCCTCGTCCGGCTCGACTAGGTGCGCGCGGTGTAACTGCGCATTCTGCTCGTTTGTATGAGTTGCCATGATCTGGACTTGCTGAGTGACAACTACTATATTGTCCTTCGGGATACTCCTTCGTCTCGTCGCTCTTCCCGACGATCAAGCCCGGCTTTCCTCGTTCGCCAGCGGCTTGTATTTGCGTCCCTGTGCACCGTGCGTGGCGAGTCAAAGGCCGCGATGTCGGTCAGGTCGAGTGTGCTCTTCGTGAGCATCTAAGCTGGTGAATTCCTTTGAGGGTTCGCTTTGCTCGGGCTCCCGTTCAAGATGTAGGCTGCGTATTCCGCCGCATCGCCCCAGAACGTCAGCGGTAGCCCGTAGGTAAACACTATGCTTCGCACTATGTTCATGATAGTACGGTGCATCCGTTCCGCCTTGCCTTTGCTTGTTTGGTTGAGCGGCTCGCTGAGCTGGCGTGCGATGCCGTGTCCTAGCAGGGCAGATCCAGCGTCTGGTACTCCGCGCTGCCTCCGTCATTGTCACTTGGACATGGCAATTAGCATTCGCACTAAGGCAGAAAGTGCTTGTGAAGCGAACTTGTATCGCTCGCGAGTGAAAACTCAAGAGGTAAGTACTTGACGAGCAGGCAACAAAGGTCACCTGTGAGGCAGTCGGTGTTTTGCGAATGAACTCGAAGCTCCTGTTAGTTATTCCTGCTCTCTGGTAATCCATCTTCCTAACCGCCGGATGTGGTGGTCAACCTCTTTCATAGGACAGCCCCACCACGTGGGAAGACCTCCCGCCCTCAAGTCCTTCACGGAATTAACGACCCACGCTCGCACTCCAACGTCGGTAGCAATACACATCAATCCTCAACAGCCCCACCTAGCGATCTCCAGCGTTGCATTGCGATGCGTCGAGTACTGCTCTCGGCATCACCCCATTGCATCTCTGTGTTTCTCAAACGTACTTCTTGGAAGGGGCTTCGTGAAAGCGTATGCAACATTGTCACTTCAGGTACGCGCTTCACTTCAATTCGCCTCAGCTCCACACGTTCTCGCACGTATTGATGTCGCCATCGGTATACTTGGTGTGATTGTAGAACGCAGGATTCTCGGGTAACTTCCTGGCGCTTTCAATGTCAATCAACACTTCCATAGGGGCTTTTTGCGTCATCGTCAGTTCTTTCAGCATCTGCCGAATATGGATCACTTCTTGCGCGAGTAGGCTCAAAGCCATGTACTCGGCTTCGGTAGTGTGAAGAGCACTGTCTTTTCCGTCTGACTGCTCCATAAGATTATGTTTCCGCCGAGATTTGTCTAATGTCCTGATACCGATTTCGATCATCTATTCGATTTGCAAAGTCGGCGTCAGCGAATGTCAGCAAGTGTCAATCGAGGCCTTGCTCAGTCCGCTGGAGATCTCCAAGACGTAAATCGTAATTAACTGTCTCTCGTAGGTAGCGAATGCCACGTTTCGCGTCTCGTCAGTACGTTAGGCCAGAGTTCTCCAAGAACTGGCTGCACTCGCGAACTAGATACGCCAAGTCGGGGCGCCCCCCACCATCAAATGCATCGTACTTCCAATTACGGACCGATACGGTTAGCTCTCCATAAGCTTCCGTTCATCTTGCTCTGTTGGACACAACGATTTAACCAACTTTAAGCCTGGGATGCTTGCATCCATTACACTCGTCCAACCCAAACCTTTGCAGTAACAATTCTCCATATTCTCATTGTCCGATGAGAATAATTCTCTCTTCACGATTTCGGGTGGTCTCACAACCCAAAATGAAGTGCAGCTCCCCAAGGTCTTCCACCTTGAAGCAGGAACAGAAAGTTCTCTTCATCGGCTTGATTAAATTCATCGTTGGAGCCAACCGAATTAAGTCGTCACATAAGAGAGGCACAAACTGACAATTAATTACTTCGACAGCAACGCAAACTGCCGATTTCAACATCGTAAAGCCTTGCTTCTCCGAAAACGACTTCAGCAACTGAAACCACACTCGCGGTGCTTGTTTCAAACCATAAAGTCTATTTAAAGGTGGTAAACCCATCTTTACTTGCCTGGTACCGCATAGCCTTCCGGCTGCCTCATGAAGACCTCAACGTCGACATTTCCGTTCCAAATGCTGTTGTCACGTCCAACTGGTGAACTTTGTAATTCCAGACTGCGGCCAGCGTCAACAGGAGCCGCAATGTCTCGAGACGCACCACGGGCTAGTAGACCTCCAGATGATGTACTCCGTATATCTGCATGAAACCCTTTCTCACGAGTCTCGCTTTGAATCGGCCTATCTCCCCAGTTGCCAGAGATTTGACACGAAATACCCATCCGTGTTTCAGCACCTTCATGGGTTTCTTTTGAGGAACAAGTTCTCACGTGCCTTCTGCATCAATGCTTCATACTCTGCGTTGGCTGCAGCTCGCCGCTGCATGCACTGCTCACTTTTCATTGCTTCTTTGTCTCTACAACAGCACTCACGGTCAGGCGGCAGTAATCCTGCCACCACGCAAGTGCTATTTCGTTTGCCATCACTCGCAACGCTTCACGAGTTTTCATCCATACCACTGATGACGAACTCACTGCATATAATTACTGTTTTCATACGCAGCGTAAACGTAGGCACCAAACCACGAAAGCGGCTTGCGCACACGACCACTCCGTGTTACTGGGTGCTCCTCAGCGCGAGCCCCTTCCGGTGCCACGTACTCTCGTAAAGACCTGCAATCAGAGGTTGGTAGACTTTCTGTATTTGCGGCTTCACTTAGTATTGACTCCGATGTCTCCGGTACCGTGGTCTCCATCTCACTAGGCTCCGAAGTGGACTGCTCTTTCGTAATTGGTGTTCTTTCACCCGCACATTCACTACTGAACTGCGTTTTGAAATTTGGTGCATTGCGCCGCCCACTGCCATTTCGTATTTGCCTTTTGAGCTTTGCACCTCGACGAGGGTCATCGGTATCCGTGACTTCTCTTATTGCTCCACCCCGTTTGGAAGCCTCATTTGACCGTGCATTTCTCGCATTATTGCAAGTTGTCCCACTTTGACGGTCATCACTCGTGTCATCAGCCCCACCTGTCCGACAATCACGCTCACTTTCTCCCTTCATCACCACTATTGTCGGCGCCACATTTTCGCTATAACACAGTATAGTCCCAGCATCGTCTTGGTTAGCACCATCTCCTCTATATAGTTATTGGCAGAACCTTCACTCGTTGTTCCAGGTGAATTTGACCCAACCAAGACGCGACCAGGCTTTGTCTCATTGAAAACAGCAGTGTGACTGAAGAATGCTTTGTTAGTTTTGCTATCCAGCAAGCGATGGCCACGCTTCTGACGAGAGTACCCAACAAAGACAGCCTCTCTTGCCTTGCCTTCTATCTTTCGTTTTTCGACTTTATCAACGCATGGCAGTGCGTCACAGCCAAAAAAGTCCGCAACTTCTCGTATGCTGGTGTCGGACGATACCATACAGAGTACGGTACCTCCCTCCTCTAGCTGAACTCGGAATAATATCGCGCAGTATGCAGCTGTCGATACTGCTTCATCCCCCATTAGTTCCGGTATATCAAAATGGGCCAGCACGCACCTCATTTTCACGGTGATGGCGCGAATCATTCACTCGGCGACTCCTGCGGTGTGCTTGATGCTGCTGCCGAACTCAATTCTATACTTCGACTCACACGTGCTTTGAATGTGTTCGAACGCCTTCGCATTATCCGATCCCAATCCTATTATTCTCACGTGCACTGCGTTTTGACCCGCTCATAATAGTCTTTAAACTTTTCACACATTTCTGAGCGATGCTCGGCCAAGTAAACCGTGCAAAACGACTTGCATCGGCACCAAGCACCACAAAATATATATTGCCCCCTATTCGGGCCCAAGGCATCAGCGCGAACGTTTACCAACTAAAGACTCTCGAGTGGTTAGACGCCGCGATTTAAAGCTGCGTCTTGTCATCTTTCCTTTATCACAGGTCTCGCAACTGAATGTGTCCGATCCGCGCAGGTTCTTGCGCGTCAACGGCCAGGCTGGATAGCGCGTTGAATGCATTCTTACCGGGATGCCCCAACCTCATGTGCCAGAGATCCAAACTGCGAACTTGGGTTAGCAGCGCCACCATTGCCGAATCTCTAGGGCTTTCCATTTCCAAACAGTACAAACTTGTGTCATCTGGTTGGACGCGATTGCAAAATAACAGCAGCGTAGTCGCTTTCATCGAAGTGAACCTTGGCACGGTCACATTCTGGCACTGAAGTATTCAATTGGCGTCGCACCGAGTACAAGCTGCACTGTAACTCGGGCGATATCTTACTCCACGCAGCATCATCGTTTGTCTACCACGATAAGTACTCAATTCCGTTTTGACAGTCCCAATGCCTTCTACATTCGGATAATGCTTTCCTTCAACGCGTACGCGAACACTCAAAGGCGTAAAATCCACATAGCTGTCATTTGAGATTGTGATATGGCTGGATGCAACCGAATCCAGATACCAGTTATCGCGTGCCATATCGGCAATCTGCTTCTTCATCATCATAACTTCCATGACAACGTACGCACTATCATCACTTTCATTGGCCTTTCCACTAACCTTTGCGCTTGTGCCTCCACCAGTTTGCTTTATGCGCTTTGGAGAGGGCGATTACTCTTTTTTTCAGTCGGGGGGGGGCGTTTTTCCATGTGACGGCAGTCTTTGTACTTGATGGTCTCGCTCGTGACAGTGGCAACATCCACCAGCATTTGTCCACCTTCACCACGTCCACCACCGCGACCTCTACCACCATTTGATCATTCTGGGTCGTGGTGGTGGTGGTCCACCACGACCACGGCCTCGCCCTCCTCCAGTGTAGACGGCCTTCTCGCCATCATCTCCCTTACTTCCTTCCGCATTTCGAACTTGCGTGTGGTCGTATGCCATCTCCAGCGCTTGTTCTAGTTGCTCGTGATTCGGAAGATCGTCGGGGTTCTGCGGAGGGTGGCTCGCAAGAAATGTCTGCACGACGTTATCATACTCGCCGGTAATGAACCGATCGGAATAGGAGGTTTTGCGTATTCGTCCACAGGCCCGCCAGCTACCGAAATTGTCTCCACGATTCTACACATCTCGCTCAAACGATCAGACATGTTGCCCTTGGGGTGAAGGCGAAGTCGGCTCAGCTTCGTTCTCTCCTCAGCGTACTTCAGGTACGTCTTTCCCGTAAATTGTCTCTTCTAACGCTCCATAATTTGTACGGTGTTGGTTCGTTCTTCACTGTCTTCAGATTTGGTTTGTCGTTGCTTCGTACAGGATCTTATTTGTACGTGGGGTCTCTTTCATCCAGTTAACATGATCAGATTGTTTGCTTTCCTCGGGCTCCGAGACGTCTTCTCGCAATAATTCCACAATTGCTTGTGTTGCAGCTTTAGTTTGACTCGTTCTAATCACACTTCGAAGTCTTTTCCATCAAAGGGCGGGATAAACCTGCGGTCGTCCTTAGACTCCTTCGTTTCGCTTCCTTTTGTCATGCTCATTGTAATCTACAGGTGTCCGTCACGCTCTCCGTCAGTTGCGACCAGCAAAGCACACGACATCGATGATCTCGAGACTTCCAAGATGCCACAGGTGATGCAGCTACACCGTTTGCAGCCAACCACTGGCTTACCCCAATCAGCTGTTCCAACCGCTATCTTTTGGACGAGGCCTCGATGGCTTCTCGTTCCGCTAGCCGTGCTCGAGCTCGAAAGGTGAACACTGAGCGTCTCGCGTTGAGATTGGGCTCATAACCTGAAGCGAAGTTGTGTCGCTCGCAGAGTGAAAGCTCAAGCGGTAAGTACTTGACGAGCAGGCAGCAAAAACGCCCTGTGAGACATTCGGCGTTTTGTGGAAAAAAAAATCTCCTGTTAGTTCTTTCTGCCCTCTGGCAGTCCTTATTCCTAATTGCTGGATGTGGTGGTCAACCTCTTTCATAGAACAGCTCCATCACGTGGGAAAACCTCCCGCACTCAGTGCCTTCACGGGATAAACGACCCACGCTCGCGCTCCAACGTTGGGATCAATATACATCAATCCTCAACAGCTTGAGCTTCTACGCGGCGGTGCCCTTGATCTTAGCCAAGAACATCATGCAGTAGTTGGTACGGTGGTCTACGAAGTTGACCATGGACCTGTTCCGCGTCGATCTATCAGAGTCATCGGCCCGTTCAGATCGGAGCGGAGGAACCTCCTATCACATCGATTGGTGAGTTGCACCCGGTGTCGATGCACGACTTCTTGTTCTTGGTCTGCTTACCCCTGGGAACCATCCAGACAGTTCGCTCGGACCGCTTCCGTGAGTATGATACTCGAATCTGATCCCCGACGCAGAGCCCTTGGCCACATGACGGATCCTGTCGTAGTGCAGATGCGCGAGTCTGCGGTGGAATGCATTATACCCCTCGGTGCACGTCTTGTCCCACCTCCGCCTCGTTCGGGCAAACACGGATATTAACACGCCACCCCCGCTCCTCGTGCTGTTGCACTTTGCGCGCGTACGGCCAAGCACGCTGTTGGACATCTCGGCATCGAAGTTCGCTGGTCCGCCATTCATGACTGCGATCACACGATGGTGTCTTCGTTACGATATCCCCTACCGCTTATCCTCAGCAGACCTACGAGGTGATATATGTATTCCACTCCTTGTTCTCTGCGTACTGCATACCCAGCAGTCGCAGCCTGGTCGTCTTCCCCACCATCGTCGCCACCATCATCAAGCTTCCGCATTAGATACTTTCAGAGCCCCCCCCCCCCCCCGTACTGTCCGCAGCGACGAACTCGATCGCGTTTTCCTCGGGGACAGGACTCCAGCAGGCTCGCGCCGTGGATACAGGGCACTTGCTCGATGCTCGACCCCTCGACGGCCAGCACGAAGTCCGCGTCGCCTCCGTGTCTCCACTCCTTCTTGCTGGTGGGGCTCGCCGTTTTCAAGTTCCCGACCTTCCCGCAGATGAAGCACTTTTGTGTCACTAGGCGGTAGTGCTGGACGTCGTTCACAACGTCCCGACCCACCTCTTTTTCGCGCAGCCATCTCGGTTGACTACATAGTGTGCCAACTCCTCCGCCTGCCGCAGGTAGTCCGCGTGCGCAAGGTTTAGTATGGACACTATCATGGCCGGGTCCGCGTAGTGCACAATGTTGTTCTGCATAAGCTGCCGGCACCGCCGCACGCCTCGTTGAACACCACCAAGTAAAGGTAGTGCTCGTTCAAGCTTCTCTTCGCGCTCTTTAACGCGGCGAATATCCTCACACTCTGTACCGGCGTGATCGGGATCGCAAACGTGTGCAACAGCCGCTGCATTGCGTGCACTAGCGTGGGCCGGCCCTCCCACCTCCCGTCCACCAGGCGGTTGTAGTACCGCTCTGCCATGCCAGTTATGTGGTGGCCAGGACGCCGACATTTACGTCCTCCGTCCACTGAAACCCGCTCGCGAGGGCGCGCCCTCCGCGAACTGGACCTTGGACACGAATCGCTTTCCCAGGCCAGGAACCAGTTCCTCAGACCCCAATACAACTCCTTGCCGTCGAAGGAGCTGACCCCGAGCTTTGCGCTGACGCATGTCAGGCATGAGAGCGACCTGCGGCCCAGGAGACTGGACATGCTGCGGCGGTGCAGCTGCCGGCACACTTGGGGCGGTACGAAGTGCTGCGGCTGTGCCATCTTCACATTCGCGCCCGCGTTCGCATACCCACGCTATATCACGCCGAACTACGTGGCAGGTGACACTCCCAGAGGTTTGGGCGGTGGTGGTGTCGAGTCGAGGGTATGGCGATTTATCGTCTTTCCCTGCCCAAGCGACGAGCCCAACACGCTAGTCTCATGCCCCATGAGCAGTTACTTCTCTTTCTGTCGCTACTGCGACGCCTCCAGGCGCTCCAGGCCCTCTGCAAGACCCGTGAGAAAGTCGGGAAGCTTCTCGTGCATCCTTAACAGCATCGGTTTGGCCCTACAGGTTGCCGGCCCTTTAGCGACGGCGTTTGTATTCGGCTGAGCGCAGTCTTCGTCCGCCCAATGGTATGAACTGTTGATTTCATAACTTGTAATTTGCTGAGAATATCTTGAAAATGTGGAAGTGACTATTTAGTTTAACTTTATCTGACGTGCAATTCCTGGCAGCCATGCGTGCCATTATTCGCCATGCCGATTCCGAGGGTGCGGGGGGGGGCTACAGACCGCGGTTCATGTCAGCTTTCTACAGTAACCCTTGTAGCGGCGCTTCTGCGGTTTCCTCCGTGGCGGTCGGCGCCCTTCAGCCATCTCGAATGTCTGGGAAGTCGCCGCAGCTTCCGGCACTGCCTTCGTCGCCAATTTTTATTATTGCCGACGGCAAGATTGGATTTTTTCTTAGTGCTTGTTCAATTCAGTACGGTATTGAATTTTTGGACCTCTGCTCCACAGCAACTCCGCGAGATCCGAATCGGGTGTGAAATTTTTCATCATCAATCGTGTCGTAGTCGTCACGAACGAAACACGACATGCCCGCGCTGCTCGATTTCCATGTTGATCATGAAAAATGTCAATGCGTCGAAATTGCTGGAGTGAAACGACATCATAAAATATACATATTGTCGAGCACAGATAAACATTTTCGGAAAATGCTCCTTGGGCGGGAGGGTGATGGTCAAGAGTGGGTTGATTCGGCTAATACAATTCTCAAGCTGTTTGGGAATCGACCAAACCCATTCCACATGATACGGCAAGGTTTCGCCTTAGTCCGCTTACGTACTTTGTGGGGACCATTGTTAACTCAAATGCGTTTGGGTTTTGGTCGATTTTGTCGATTCAACCAATCGACCGCGGAAAATTCGACTAGAATGCACAATACCGAAGCGCGCTGATCACTGTTAAATAAAAAGGCAGATGCAGGATGATGTGGATGATCTTCTATTTAGACCCGAACTCAGCTTCCCACTCTTCGAATCGACGCAGTTGGTCGCGCCCTACTGACTTGGATACATTGCCCAGAGCCTCCGCAAAGTCAGCCTATATACATGAATGAGGAAATTCTCGTTAGCTCCATGCATGTCAAGTCATCTAATGAAAGAACGTGTACCTTAGTAACAACGAGCCGCTCCGTCTCAAGTTCGCGGAAATCCTCACCAGCTGCCATCTCGCGCCCCATCTTGAGAAGCAACTCTGGGGTGTATACGCGTTTTACAGGCATTCGCTTGGCTGGGGAAACCGATCAAAAGAAATAAAAGTCAACGGTCCCATATCAATATGTGCCTGACTGTAAAATATGCACACCTGTTTCGCAGACATTGGTGATGTCGTCTCCGCTGTAACCCTATGAAAGAGCATTGTATGTATGGCATAGGTTAAGCGGTAAACAATGGGGACCATACTAGCACATTCACAGAACGCACACATACCTCTGTTTCCTTTACAAGGCTGTCCAGCTTCACGTCAGACCCGACGTCAATTCGCCCAAGATTTAGCTCAAAAAGTGCTCGGCGCGCTTCGGCCTCGGGTAATGGAATGTAGACTCGCTTCGTTAGTCGCCGCCGCATGGCTTCATCTAGCTCCCATGGGAGATTAGTGGCCGCAAGAAGCATAACTCGACTGCCACCCTGCTCCCCGGATGATACGCCATTAATTTGCACCAGAAGCTCCGTTTTCACCCTAACCACACAAAGACCATTTCGTTAGAAGACAGCCAAAACGAACTGCCCACTTATCTTCCCGAGGTATCTTTGAAACCAACCTTCGGCTCGCTTCGTGTTCTGTCGCAGCGCCTCTAACCGATGCAATAGCGTCAATTTCATCCATGAAAATGATGGACGGTTCGTAGTAACGAGCCATGTCGAACAGGATTCGGACCATCTTTTCAGAATCGCCACGATACTTTGACGAGAGTGTTGAGGCCGACACGTTGAAAAAAGTTGTTCCGCATTCATGTGCGACAGCCTACAGGCGTAGCAAAAAAGTCGTTTTTAGGTAGGTGTTCAACACACACGCATATAAAATACATTGTGCTACTTAGTACCTTAGCTAGCAGCGTTTTCCCTGTTCCAGGTGGTCCAAACATAAGCACACCGTTACATGGTCTGAGAAGGCCATCCTGTTAAGGATGACACCACTCTCATTAGAAACCAAATCGTCGACTCGGAAGTAGCTAATGCAAAAACACAACAAACCGTGAATAGGTGCGGCGCAATTTGCGGGAGCATCACAGTTTCCTGCAGGAGTTGCTTGGTATGCTCAAGACCAGCAATTTGTTCAAACGTGACCTTCTGACCGTGATCCACGATATCCCGCTCAATCGCTTCAACAAGCTCTTGGTCCACCCAATCATTTTCTTTGACCAGCTCCGAGTACTTGACTTTGCCCACACTCGTTTCTTGACATGACTCAGTATTTGTCGAGCTAGCTGTGCTTTGAACACTTTCACGTCGCCTGGACGACTGCGACCCTCGTCCTGTCTTCCGCTGCTTCGACTCAGAAGTTGAAGTCGACGTAGTCGCATTCCGCTTCGCACCATTGCGAACTCTCTTTTCTGCTCATGTGCAGCCAACAATCGATTAGCAGTGGCTCCATCCCCACCAGAAACCACCACGAAATCCACCAACCATTTTCCAACGACGCCCTTGTCATCCTCGTCGATCCTGCCGCATTCTTACGAGACTGCGCCAGCTGTGTTTTTTTTATTTGTTTTGCTCTATATCGCAATAGCAGCGTTAGATCGAAAAAGAAGAAAGAAAAATGATCATCTACCGCACCTCGTCACCGTTGTAGCCCTCGGATCTCCTCGATGCATCCACAGCGGCATCTGCCGCTCCCTCGCTCGCTGGACACTCATTACCGTCGATCGCCGCGGTTTCTCCCACTGTCTCTTGGCTTCTACGACAATCGCCTGCTCTTGCTGCTGCTGCTTCACTCTCCGATCCCTCGTGAGCTCGCTGCGTTTCTGCGTGTCCTGTACCTTGCTGGCGGCAAATGCCAGGTCTTGCAGCGTGCGGTGGTACTCGAGGATGGCGCGATACTCGCGCTGCAGGTCCTTGAGAAAATCGCGCGCCTGCGGATCTACGCCCAGCAGTTTGTTTAGCTTACGGCGCACGGCGCAAAACTCGTCGATTCCCCGTTCGTAGTCGCCGAGCAGACAAAGCTCTCGCGCGCGCAGCAGCCCATGCTGCGCGCTTCGGGCTTCAGTGACCTTCATTCCTGCTCTGTGTTCAGGTTCAATATATTTTGGCGCGACTGAATGGGATTGGAAGTAAAGGATGGGATATCAACCAATCGAAGAGATGGTAGTTGTGTACGCCACACAATGCTGTCCCATGCCGACACGTAGCGGGCAGGCAACGCTACCCGTCAGTCACTCGCCAACTCCCACCACCGACGTCAACGTTGTCGACGGTTTTCCTTCCCGCACCACGCACAGGCACCTAGATAATAGCAGAGAAGATGCTGACGGACCTTCAGATTGTGGCCGCCATGGTGACGGGGGTGACGCTGCTGCTAATGATTATGGCGGCGCGCGTGCTGCTTCCGCAGAAGACGGACGAGGTGGATGAGTCGCTGCAGGCCATGATTAACGGCTTTGACTTCGCGCTCCCTGAGGAGGTGGAGCAGTATCACAAGGGCAAGGAGGAGCACCCAGACAACAAGGACCAGTGCTTTCAACTGCTGTTTCGCCGTGCCGTGGCCGATATCCCACTCATCCGCAAGATCCAGTCGGAGAGCTCGGGCATCCAACGCCTCAAAAAGAACGACATCTTAAAGGATGGCTCTTTCCTTAGCTACAAGATGGCCGAGGAGATGATCAACGAGGAGATTAACGACGTGCGCAGGGAAGCCGAGGAGCTTAAGCCAGGTACGCTAAGTTGTCGTTGAACTGCACCATTGTATCATTAGATTGTATAGCTTACTGTTGAGGCCGTTATGATGGACACAGGCGAGGGCTGGCCCGACAAGATCTTCCCTCAGGCCGTGCAGTTTATGAATCAGATCGCCGAGCAGCAAATGGCGGCGCAGCGCAAGGCGGCGGAGGCACAGATGAAGGCCATGCAGGCAGCACGCGCCAAAGCTATGGCACAAGCGGAAGCTGCTGAGGCGGCCGTTAAGAACATTGAGGCCCAGGTAGCGGCAAAGGAGAGCGAAGAGGAGACTCTGCGGAAGAGGAAGTAGACGGTTGGGCACTCTTTGGAGCCGTAACAGCCTCCGCCATCACCCGTCAATGCCTCTTGAACTTCGTTGCTTCACTGCTTCGGTACTCGATCCATTTTGTGAGATAGACAGTTTCGTTTTTGATCAGTTTGTGTCGTTTACTTTCTTCTATTGAGTGTCTTCATCAATCGTTGCCCGTCATGGAAGCTGCGGCTTGCAGAGCGTTGTTGACGCTGGTAATGTGAGCCAGTGTAGCTGCTTGGAGCTCTCGCACTGCAGCTAGCGACAGTGTCAACGATAGGTCATTTCTACTACTATCACAGGGCATCGCGTGGCCTTCGTCCTTCGCAGCGGCAGGTTTCATGTCGATGTCCTTGCTGCTTTGATGCTGGAGATATTGGAGCTCGTTGTTCATCCCACAGCGCACGTTAATCCGCTGAAGCTCCCGAGCGACAATCGCTCGAGCTTCCTGCCGTTTCTCATGGCTTTGCATGCGCTCTTCTTGCGATGCAAAGGCCCAGTGGCCGAATTCCAACGCCTGGCAGATGTAGGTGCGGTACCGAAACGGTGCTGATGCTAACATGGTTTGACCCGAGGTGCCGTCCGGAAAGAAAAACGAGCAACATTCGCCGTCGCGTTCAACTTGAAGGATGGTGCGATCAGCAAATGCAGCTCGTATACGGCCGCCACGAAATGCACGAAACCGGCCGTGCTCATTCTCAATCTCTTCCACTAACTCGAGCTCGCTTGGCTTCGATGGGGATGATAGCGAAGTGTCTTGATTCAGCGGTTGAGCAGCGTTACTACAAGATTGCAGCACGTAATCGATGTGTTGACACAGTGAGGCGACGGAATCACTTGAGCTCTTCGTTTCAATGGTGGTGGGCAATGGAATCGTTTGACGCGTGAACCGATGTTGAAGCCGTCCTTCCTCATCGTACCAGGTGAAGAAGCCATCACGTCCAGTCAGCAAAGAGCCTTCATTACCCAATTGTACCTAACAAAAGACAAGGCGGGAGTTAGTAAAATGTATGCACTGAATCACAGTGATGAAGTCACGCGTACCACAATTTCCGGTTGCTGGTCAGATGCTCTGCGTGATACAAACAACTCCGCATCATCCCCAACTACCTCCGCCACAACACGTCGGTACAACAACTTCGACGGTAGTGTAGCAACCCTCAATATGTCCGCCAACGACAAGCAATCCTCCCGGTCTACATCCGCCAGAACCCCATCATTACTCGTAGCAATGACAGAGAACGCCGGACGAGCAGCAAACGCGCCATTCCACGGCAAATCAGATACCACACAACTCCTATCACCCCGTCCATACACAATCTCAGCTTCTCGGTCTTTATCCCACGCAGCTTTAGCTGCCAACAACAGCCTCACTGGGAATTCAAAACCCTCTGGCGTCTGACACACCGCGAACGATCGAAGCAGCGTAGCATAGTGCGCGTGGCTGCAGCTCGTCCCCACGTCCTCATCTGAAACCTTCACCTCCACGATAAAATAGACATCTACAAGCTTCCCACTTGCATGCAATCTCACTTTAGCTGCGCCTTCTATCGACTGCACCTCAAAGCACTTGTCCTGATCATTGAATAGCCTCGAGACCTTTGTCTTCCCCTCTGAAATCGGCCATCTCGCTCGCGGAGTTCGAATACGTCGCTGGCGTCTCACGTGCTTCGGGTTCATCAATCGCAGATGCAGATACGGCGATTGGTCTGTCAATCGGTTGCGTACAGTGAGTGTGTCGACGACCAGGGGCCGATGGCTAGAGAGTGCGGTGGGTGTCAGGTGCCGTGTGCGCGTCCCATCTGGATGGATGTACGAATACGTGTGACCCGAGGGCTCAAGCACAATGGTGTGCGTCTCGTGCGTGTCGCGCTGGTAGCAGCCAATGGCGGAGCCGTCCGCCAGCACCACGCACCGGCGGCGTTTCGTCCCGTAAGGCAGCATTAAATTTTAAGAATGTAGCAATATGTATCGTACACAATTTCGGTGCCAGCTCATTTGATAAGCATCTTTTCAAAATGAAAACGTTCGCGAATGGGAAGATCTGGCAGTGGGCGGACGCCACCAGCTCCATCGCGGGAGCGTTCGCTCAATGGATGGCAGTGTCGGACGACGGCCTCATTGTCTCCGTAGGCTCAGGCGCTCCCCCTCCGGCCGATGAGACGGAGGACCTCCTGGGTGCGCTGGTGCTGCCAGGGTTGCACGACTCCCATATCCACGTGTCGATGTTAGGGGAGAGCGCCGAGTGGCTCGATCTATCGGGCTGTGGATCATACGAGGAGTTCGCAGAGCGTCTTATGAGATATGACGCCCGGTATCCGGACAAGACCTGGGTTGTTGGCATCGGCTGGGCGCAGGACGAGCTCTCGAACGACGCGCGGTACCCGAGTCGACACGATATCGACGCCGTGATCAGGGACCGGCCTGTGATTCTGCACCGCGCATGCTGGCACATTGCTGTTGTGAACACGAAGGCGCTGGAAATCGCAGGGGTGGATCTGGACGCAAAGAGTCATGACGTTGAGCATGGAGCGATCGACGTGGACGAGAAGGGCGCGACGGGCATTTTGAGAGAAGATGTAATAGGTTTTTGATGGGGGTGGAGTGGGTGGGAGCTGATTGAAGAATGGTGTGTGATAATTGAGGACAGGCGGTGCAGATTGTGGAGAAGCACGCGCACGAGCCCTCGCTGGGTACGGAGAGCTACCAACGTGTGGACTTCTTGCTGTCAGGAGAGATTGACATGCTCGTTTTTATTGTTTTGTGCTGATGGTCGTTATGATGCTGCAGATCTGCGTGTAGGATATTTTAAACACGCGTTGGAGATGTGTGTATGCTCGGGGCTGACTGCTGTTCACACGAACGACGAGGACGCGTGGCGTGTGTATATGAAGCTTCAAGAGGAGGAAAGATTGCCAGTTCGAGTGTACCTTACTCCGTCGATTCATGAGCTGGAGAAGCCCACGACCCCGAAACCCGGTACTTGTGATGGTCTTGTCTCGTGTCACCGTATGAAAATTTTCAGTGATGGCAGCCTTGGGGCGGTAAGTCACGGTAGAATGTCTTTTGGGCTATGATGTGTAGGGAGTGACTTGTATCTTACTTGTTCAGGAAACGGCGGCGCTTCGCTCTGCCTACAAGGGCACGAATACCAAGGGGATTCTCATGAACTCAGATGAGGGTCTCATTAAGAAAGTTAGTGATGCCAACAATGCTGGCTATCGTGTGGAAATCCACGCAATTGGTACGTCCTGCTGCTAACTAGCTGCTATATTATGATGCATTTGTCTCACTTGCAATCGATCAATACTAGGCGACCGCGCTGCGGAACAAGTGCTCGCAGCTCTCAGAGCAGCAAACGTTGGGCCAGATAAGCGGCCAATTCTCACGCACTGTCAGATCCTAGGAGAAGACTTGATCGCGCAGATGCGAGAGCAAGGTGTCATCGGAAACGTCCAACCGTCCTTCGTTGTGACTGACGCAGCCTACGTACGCAAGCGTTTGCAAGACGAGGTCATTCCATTTTCATATTGTTGGAAGCGCATGCTGGATAATGGTATCGCCTGCGCTGGAGGAAGTGATGCACCCATCGAAACGTGCAATCCATTTCATGGCATTTACGACGCTATATACCGCTGCAAACCCAACCGGCTCCAAGATGTGTTTCTACCGGAGGAGCAGCTCTCATTCGACGAAGCTCTTGCCCTTTACACGAAAGGTGGCGCTTTCGCGGCGATGCAAGAAGGAATGCTCGGCCAGATCGCTCCAGGTTTTTGTGCCGATTTCGTGGTGCTCCGCAAGGACGTAACTGAAGATCATGCTGCACTCGTGGAGCCCGGCATTGTGGAGAGTGTCTGGGTGAATGGCAAAAAGACGTACCAGGATGATCCCACGTCAACGGCGTTGAAGAGCACTCAACACGACCTCAGTAACAGCCTACTGCCAGGCAAGAACGGGCTCATGCCTGTGTGCCGATGCTGTCGGCATTAGTGGTAGTTACGTCACTAGACGAATTCCTTTAAAAAAAACTGCTAGAAGAACGTTATTTTAAATATTATTTCTTCTTCAACAACTGTATAGTTGGCCGTAATCGTTTTTATTGGTTAAAAATGCGTGGCGCGAGATCCTCTTCGTTTTGGCGCCAGCACAAACGAATTCATCAACCCGAAGCAGTGACAAGATGGACTTTGGTGGTGCTCCGAGCAGCAACGCAACGTCCCCCCGCGTGAACAAGAAGACGATGAGAGACTACGTGGGCCACACGGTGGCTCTCGTCGGAGCCGTGGAGAGTCACTCGCCCACTGCCGTTGTCCTGCGCACCTCAGTGAGCGTCAATTCGAGTCTCGAGGAAGTCGATACTGTAACTCTTAACTGGAAACTATTTGCTGTTGGCAGGACGGGGAGATCGTGAATGTGACAATTCAGCCAGGAAGCGACTACGGCAGCAAGGTTGTGGAGGTGATCGGCCGCGTCGTGGACAGCGAAACCATCCAGGAGTTCAAAACGACGCTCTTTGGCGACAACTTCGACCTGGGCGTGTACGACCAATTCTTGCAGCTCTCGCATACCAAGTACAAGCATTTGTTTGAGTAACTCGCTCTAGTGCCAGAGTGGAATAATGAAGTGGCACGCAGGAGCCCCGGAGGAGAAGAATATATAGAGGGGGTGCACGTGGTTTTGCCTGCTGTTATTCGCCTGCGGGTGAGTCTAGGGTTCTTTCTGAGGTATCTCCGGAGGTTTCAACAGGAGGCAGAGGCTCGTCAGGGTGCAGAAAACCTAGACTGAGCGGACTTGGAGCGATGGGCGTTTCGACGTCATTGATCTCGCTTTGCACTAGGAACACGTGGTAGTACGGCGTGTAGATGCACTTATAGAGCTGGAAATGACGGTAGTACGAATTCGTGACGTAGTCCACGATGGCTGCGACTTCGTCGTGGCTGAAAATCCCCACACTGTCAACAGGGAGGCTAGATTTTAGGATTCTGCAGCATTGATCCGTCGCTCTGTTCGCTGCATCTTACCTTTTAGGCGATCGATTGACGCTGTGCGTGAGCAAAATGGACTGGAAAAAGTCGAAGCTGCCCTTAAGGTCGGTAATGCTGTCAAATGCGAAGTCACGTTCCATGAGCGTCTGACAGATCCCAAGAAACACGGACGTCTGGTTGAGCTGGAAGTGTCTTTGCCTGCAGAACGTAAACTCCTTCACCCATTAAGGAAAACTAGCCAAGTCCCTAGCTCAAACCAAAAATGCATGCAATAGCAACGGTGGGGAAAGAAAGGATATGAGTAGTTGTGCAGGTGGAAATCCAACAAAATCTTCTGCTTCTCGTCCGTGACATCCAGGTCGAAGATCTCCGCCAGTGCGCTAACACGCCAGCAACGTAACACCAGTGAGCAATAGACCCCCGTGCTTGAGCTGTGTGACGCTAGGCAAAAAGAGCCGCTGGTCGTCGCACCTTTTGCAGTCGTTCACCGAGTGCCGCGTCCCCAACTGCGCCAGCGCGCGCTCGCTCGCGTGCTTCCACACGATCGCCTCCGTCTGTGGGATGCAGAAAACCGGTCAATGCCGCCACAAATCGAGTTAGCTAATCGTTGTCTATCATCTCTCGATAATATGACACGTCTTGAGGCCAGCGAGGCATTGGCATCGTACCATGATCCTACAGTACGTAGTACAAGTGGAAGTTGCCGTCACGCCCTTGGAGACCCGTACTTTATCGGACATCCTCACTGGCCGTCTATGCAGCCATTCCGAAGAGCGGCTCTATGGCAGCCAATCATCGTGCAGCATCCAAAGAGGATAGACGGCAGAGGTCAGTAACAACAGGTCTCTTTTGCCACTCGTAACCTGCATTGTATCATCCAATACAGACATAAGTCACCCATACCTCCCTAAACAGCATGTGTCAGTAATCGCACTTGGCTGGCTCTTTTTTCTGCCAATGGAAATGGCTCCCCCTCTCCCTCTCACGACGGCATAGCTGTGTCTTGCCTGCGACGGCCGGGTGAGTTGACCCAGTTAGTTCACAGAGACCTCCCACCGAGCGAGAGACTTCCCCCGCACCGGTCCAGAAGCAAGCAGATCAGCACGGCGACCCCAAGCAGTGACATGGAGGCGGCCTCGGTGCCCAGCGACGCCGCAAGTCGCCCGTGTAAGACGCCCGCGCGGCCCGAGGACGCGCCCGAGATCGTGGGCGAGCCCGTGACACTCGAGGAGCTCGTCACGTCCACCGCCAGTGGGAGTAAGAATAAGGGAGAAGTCGCTCAGAGCTTCGCAACAACGGAGGAAACTACGACGGAGGAGACGGTCTCGACGAAGGAGAAGGAGAATAACGAGGTCGTGAAGGAGGAGGCAGAGACGCAAAAGGAGGCAGAGACTCCAGTCAAGGATATGATAGAGACTGACACTATAGTGCAGACGGTGAAGGAGACTGTCGATCAGACGACAGTGGTCGCAATCTCCGACGACGCGAACGAAAATGGCAATAGCAATGATGCTGTCATGATGGAGTTGGCCGCTTTTGACGACGACGAGGACGACGACGACGAGTTCCACGAAGCCATGGAGGATGGCGTGGACTTGTTGGAAGATGACGCAGTGAAACACACAGTTCCCCCCACGATGAGCTTCTCAGTGAACGAGATGGAAGTGATTACTAACCGAGGAGGACGCTCAGGCAGTCTGTCCAAGTTTCTGGATGACGCCGATACATACCGCCGACGGTCATTACCATCATATCCAGATGACCAACTGTTTGCTGGTTCACTGAGTCAGAAAAAGATGACCTTGACAGCTTTCCTGGACATGCAGATTGACCCCGTGCTGGAGATTTTGGAGGATACCGACTCGGACATTCGTCTCTGGCTCATGCAACCGGAGACTGTGAAGGAGGTGCTGGCAGAGTTTGTGACCCCGCCTCTGCTCAGCGGTGAGCCTCATGAGGAGTACGGCTATTACAAGAAGCACTTCCTTTGCTCCGAGATCATCATGAAACTGTACACAGGCGAAGAAGATTTGTACGAGTCGTTCTCGTCTGATTCGAGTTCAGGCTCGACTGCGTCTACTGCTGTCTTTGGTTGCCAGGAGCAGGAAGATATTGACAAATGGGAGCAGCTCTACTCGATCTTCAAGAACCCCATTCCATTGGATGAAATGCAGCTTCTGTTCTTTAGCAAGGCATTAGTACGTCTTCACGACGGCTTTTGTCTCGAAGAAGGATACGTCAACAATGTGCTCAAACGCTTCTTGCCGATGGTCATCCCGCACTTGTACTCGAACACGATCAAGTATATGCTGACCCTGATCTTGCAGAGCTACGAGAGTGTGCACCCAATTACTGGTCGCAATGACGCGATGGAGATTGCAGCGCCTCTGCTCGCTGAAGCCACTCGCGTTGACATTTCCATGCCGGAGAATTTGCCTCTTGTTGAAAATACGACCAATTTGCTTGTTGATATGCTCCAGGCGAACCAGGCAGACAGATTAGGTGCGTTCAGTCGCCGAGAGGGCGGGGTGTACCTGTCCAAGTACTTCGTGCGGGACCAGTTTGGCACAATTCGTGGCTTTGAATCGATGACGCACGGCTACCACAACTTTCTGCAGTATATGCTATTGGAAGAGATGTCCAAGCAGCCAGCTATTGTGGAGGAACTCTTCAAGAACGCCTCGGACGAGCTTGCTATTATTCGCGACAAAGAGCTCACTGAAGTGTCCAGTGCTCTGAATATTCACGTGGTGGCTGAGCTCCTAGTTCTCTGTCAGAAATTGATAAACGAGAGCGACGACAACAACCAGACGCCAGAAACGGACGCACAAAACACACAAATGTTTGGATACTCGAGTTTCTCGTCAGAGCAATACCCGAACTCACCGCACGATGGTGCCAGCGAGACCTCAATGTACAACTTGACATCTCTGCCTCGTGGTCATGTGCTCTGGATATCCGTGCTCGATGTAGCTCGGAAAACGTGTGGCTCTTTTGTAGCTCAGTTGAACAAGGGCCTGCCTTCGTCAGTCGAAATCTCGCTGGCCAAGTATCTGAACAATTTGGTGTTGCTCAATGATGTGAGCGTGGACGAGGAGCTACACAAGAGTGGGCTCATCCAGGCATACCTAGCCGTTCTCGAGAAACGATCGTCGTTTGATATGCTCCTTATCCACATTATTCCTGCCATCTCGTTCATTCTTCGTGATGCGGATGCCTCTCGGGCGAAGAATTGTCCTCTGACAAGAGACCTCTTTGGTGTGGACATTAAAGTTCCTGAGAACATCATCAGTCTCTTACTACGTGCCAAGGTTGACATCCCTTCGCTGGATATTTACGCTGCGATTCTGCATGATGTGATTGACGAAGTATTCACGAGCAAATCGCCGTCTGAAAACAACGCGCAGGTTGTGTTCCATTGCAAGCGCAGCGCTGCGTGGGCGAAGCTTTCGGAGAGGACTCGATTCAGCAGTGGCTCGGAAAAGTCGGATTCTGTTCGTGGGTCGGACGAAAGGAGGAGTTCGGTGGGTGAACAGGCCTCCAGAAGCGAGCGTGGCTCAGCTGTGGAGACTGCAGCGGCTGTCGAAGATGAAGCAGCTCCGGTAGTGGAGTCATTGCTGCAGGAGGATCCAGTTACCTTAGCTCCTGAAGAATCGGAGGAAGTCTCGGAGCGTCTCTCTTCCGGCAGAAGGAGTTCTGTTCAGGAGAAGGAAGTTCCGGCGACTGATTCGGAGCCATCTTCGCCTGGTTCTGAAACAACTAAACTGGATACTGCAATCGAGAATGTTGTTGAGAAGGATGAGGAGCCTCAATTGGATTCAAAAGAGAAGGAAGACAAGCCTTCTATACTGCACGCCATCATCACGGATACTGAAACGAAGCCAGTCTCACCGTCACCTATGTCCAAGGAGGAGTCGCCGAAAAAGTCTCCAAAGGAGAAGCCCGCGACGAGCACGAACAGCGAGACGAACAGAAACAGCGAAAGTGACGGCTCGCGCAAGTCGCACTACTTCAAGAATGTCCTTCAATCGCCTGTCTTCAAGTCGCCAATGCGTCTGGGCTCGGTGATTAAGCCGCCGGTCGCCCCACCAGCTCAGGACTCGAGCTCTTCGCAGTCGAATGGAGAGAACAACCAACGCAATTCATTTGGTTGGAATAGTGTGTTTAAACGGTTGCGGAAATCGCTCGTGACAACTCACAACGAGAAGACCGACAAGAAGGTCTTGGCGCTGAGCAACGAAGCCTACGCTTCTCCTAACGTGGCACCACGACAAACAGATGTGTTTGTTGTGGACACGTCCCATGGTGAAGATATCACGACATTTGTGCATCGTGATGCAGGCGTCGTAGTGACTGATGTCCCAGCAGCATCCTCGAAATCATCCGAGTCGGTGATGAACGTGATCACGGCAGGTTACATGTACAAAAACAAATATCCCGAGACCGGCCACAGGAACGTGTGGGAACGATACTACTTCGTGCTCAACCGCTCGGATGGTTCACTGAGTTACTACATCAGTGATGCCCATGCCAAGGATCGTACGTTCGTCCGCGGTACTTCACGTCCGCTTACCGTGTCAGAAGGTCTCCCCATGCACGTGCACGGTCAGCACAATGTGTTTGGCTTTCAAATCAACACTCAAGGTCACGGCGCCTTTATGGTCTTGGTGGACTCGATCGATACTCGCCTCACATGGCTAACGGAGATTTTGGTCTGCGTATCGAATGCCAATCTATCGCCCCCGCTACCCAAGCAGCGTCTGTCGTTAGTGCCTGACGATGCACCGAAGCAGCGTTTGTCAGCGACCACGAGCTCGATCAGCTCGATCAAGTGCAGCAAAGAAGAAATGAGGGAGTTGGTTGTGGATTTCTACTGCAATTTGTTTGGTCCAAACCTGAAATTTTCGTCACCGCTGGACGCGCCGGCGTCTTTTTGGATGGAGGAGAAGATCGATCCGGTGTCGGATGTCTGCGTGCTGAGCTCGAATCTCCCCGATTGCGTGCCGTATTGGGGCGAGTTTCACGGGTACAAGCGTCTATGTGACTACTGGAAGATCCGTGATGAGACTGTGGAGCGCAGCAGCGGTCGCGTACTCCGGATCCTCGTGGATGAAGACGAAGAGACTGCAGTAGTGATGACTTCGACAACGTTTCGCATCCTGCGGAACAGCGAGATCGTAACGGAAGAGTCGTGCGACATCGTGAGCGTGAGCGGCGGCAGCATCGTGAGCATCCACTGCACCTTCGACTCGCATCGCATCGCCCAAGCCTTCAAAAAGTACGCATTTTCCTGACTTTTGGAGTTTTTTGTTGGAAAATTTCCTCGTTCTCGCTAACTTTATGTATTGTGGTCGTTGTACTTCATTTGTGGCATTGCAGGGAGGGTATCAGCGCGTCGTAGACGTCGTCAACGGTTCGTTGTGTTCGTGATATGCGTGCAAATGCGTGTACTTAAGTACGTATTTTGGAGCAAAGACGCAGGCGCCGGTTTCTTTCTGGAGCATCAGCAGCGTTGTGAATGAATCGATGGTGACGACAACGAAGGCGAGGAAGGGGCTTAGCGAACGAGTTGCGAGCTCCAATTTGGATGCTGTGTCTCAAGCTCCTACTCCTTGACGCCTTCATAACTCCCCCCCCTTGTAGAAACCTAGAGCAAGAGAGCAGACAGAAGTATGTTGTATTGGGTGCCGCGCATGGACCTGGTAGCCCATTTTCCTTTTACTACCCCATATTAACGTATCTTGAGCAATAGCAAATGTCAATTGATACACACAGAGTTTGCCGGCGACACGTTCGTATCCCGGCGGAAAACTACATATCTCACATGGGGTCTTAAATTAAGCTGTAGTTCCTCATTTAATAAAGATTACCCAACAAACTTCATATGATCAGCAGCATACACCAGGATGCAGTACCCGACAACAGTACACGCGTGCTTCCCATTGGAGCTTGTGCTTTTCCTGGCCTCGCTAGCACGTAAACTTCTTCCATTTAGGCACCAACACGATGATGGATCCGCTTCAACCAGGAGGAGTCACACATCCTTATTCAACGAAACGGGCAAGAACAAAAGAAAAACTAAAGGTTTGTAGTGGACCAACATCTTCGTACGCTTTGATAAGATCTGCGACGATTAAATAGTAGAAGAAGTTGGAGAAGAATCCGCTTGTTCAGATCTGTCGTGTGTACGCCTCCTCACTTTATGCCAGAGGAGGATCCGATTCTGTCACCGACTGTTGTGGAGCTTGAAACAAGCGCGGAACGCGCCGTTGTGACAGTAGTTGGTCACAGAATCGGATCTTCCTCATATATTATTCTAAAGCAAATTTAGTTTGCTTTACCTGTGTTAAGTATTATTGCCGTTTGCAGATGGTTTGGCTAACCGGCTACTAACTTCGAGATTTGTGGTCGAATTTAGTTAGCCCTTGAAACTATTTTGAGGTCAAAGAACACAACACGAATTTAGAGACGAGAAGTTCGAGTTAGGTCGTAATAAGGCTCAAGATTAGAGAGCATAACGCCGAATTGCCGCTTGGGATTGGCAATTTGTCACAGCCACTCATACGTCTGCGTTTTCTATCACTGCAAAACGTACGCGGACCCGAGCATGACGTACAGACCGGATTTTCGCTGGCGGGCGGTCTCCATGCGTTTTGTATATGAGCTGGACCTGTGGTTCATCAGCGATGTACTTGGTCCCAAGCCAAGGACGATACGGCGCTGGTATAAGCAATTTCGAACTGAAGGCACTGTTAAGCTGTACAAGACTTCGCAGCAAACAGCACGGTGTCCGTCAGACGTTCTTGCCCACGCGACGTCGTACGTCAAGCATCACCCTACCTTCTACCTAGAAAAACTTCAAGACAATCTCATGCAACATTTTCCTTCTCTGAAGAATATATCACTGATTACGGTGTGTCGCGCTCGTCACTTTGACTTTAATTTATCAAGAAAGCGCCTCACGCGAGCTGCAAGAGCGTGCATACCTGCTGATGTAATTATCATTGCTGGTTTCGTTTGTGTTACATAATTAGTGGTTTGTACTTATGTTTTCTGTAGGTCGCTACGTACAAGGCTAAGCTGGCTGCGATATATTTTTTCCCAGAGCACCTTCTGTTCATAGATGAAACCTCCCATTATTTTATTAAATTGATGTAATATATTATAAGTTAAATCAAGGACGGGCGTCACGCGTATCGACGCTATGGGTGGCCATCAAGGGGGTCTCAGTTTGTTGTTAAGCTGCACTTTCGCCGTGGCAAACGGCGGTCAATCTTGCCTGCTTAGACCACCGTGGCTTTGCCGCCTGGGAAACAACGGAGGGAACGTTCACAAGGCGGAGCTTTCACGTAGCATTTTCCAGAAAGGTGGCTCCTTTGCTCAATCCCTGGCCGTTGCCCAGGTCCATAGTTACTATAGACAACGCCAAAATCCACATGTATCCCTATTTAGTGGAAGCCAGCCATCAAGCTGGCGCAAGATTGCTGTTTTTGCCGCCGTACAGCCCTCAACTTAACTCAATTGAGGTCTGTTTTGGCCGCTTGAAGTCATGGATCCAACGCGACGCGAATTTGGTATTCCCTGAGAACCCCGACGGAGTTCTCAATGTGGCCATGCGGAAATGTTTATCTGCGGATGCTTCGAGCACGTTAAATTTTTACGGGCACTGCGGATACGACATAGGTGGTCTTAGAACTGTAGCGTTTGAGCAACTTCTTAATGAGAATGAATGAAAGGTTTATTGTTCGTCATCCTCGTTATCTCCTTGCTGGTGATCGACATCAGGGATGTCAACCTGAGGTGGTTGAACAGGTTCGTAGCCGTGAAAGATTCCCTCCGTGAAGATGTTGCGGTGGGGCTGCGTAGCGTAGTGCGTCAGAGGAAGACGTATGACTCCCCGAGTCTTAGCTGTGGTTATTCTACCCCTGAGGTCTCCGCAGGGGCTTAGATCACTCTAGTTAAAAGCTAGAGACTCAAAGGTCAGTATTCCTAAACCTAGGGCAATACTCTCTTTAATGCTAAAACTGAACTGTTATTTGTTTGCTTATCTGCGGCAAAGCCGCCTGCGGTGTAAATGTATGACTCTATCTACCATAGTTTAACCTAGTCACATGCATATCGGGTGGCCCTGTGGCCACGTACTGAAATCCCTTAATCTAAGTGATACCAAGTACCACTTACTACCAGGTGACACGTTGCACGGCTACACTCGTGTTACCTTCGCGCAACCCCGTTACAGATGTCGTGATGGTAACCCTAGAGCAGCTCGCAAATCGAGAACGTCAACTTCGTAGCGAATCCAGCGTCCATTCACGCGAAGGCGGATACTTGCGGTACGGCGGTTCGTGTCGGTTATTTCTGCGGGGGTAGTTTGGATTTCAGCGATAGCTGCATCAAGTGCTATGGCTTGGAGTGTCGTATTAACTTTAGGCATGAAGGTCATGTCTGGCTAACGTTCCAACGCAGCTGAGAGATGGGTGCGCGTAATAGATCCAAAGTTCATTGCATTAGCTTCCTCATATTGGCCAAGTGTCGCCCGCAACTGAATTCTTGCAGCAGTGGCACGATGAATGCCTGCGACGCTGGTGGGGCAATAGAGTGACAGTAAACGAAGAACTCGAACTCGAGATTCCCCGCGACGTCACCTTTCCAGCGTGAGCGATCGCCACTTGAAAAATCCGCTTCCACCGGTGTCGAAGCAATGATTCAAAGTGGCGGCATCAAGAACATCAAATTGGTGCTGAGACGCACCCTTGGTTTTCCGGAAAAATATACGCTCATTCCTTCGAAGTTTAGCGAAAGCAGGTTTATCCAGGACTCTGCTAATCTTCGCTCGAAGCACCTTCGGAGACAGTGAACTGGATTTTGCGCAGCTCACCACCTCTTGAACGCTGCTCCACACTTCCTTTGCGTTTCGTTACCACCCCTTTTATGAAACCGTCAGGCGGTAAGTCGTTCATCTAGAATCACCAATTCACCGCGACATGACAGCCGTAGACCTGCAAAATAACCCACAAACACTGTTAGTAGGCTAATATAGCGCGAGATACGACCACAAGTACGTGCTCGAGCGAAACAATTTGCGCAGGGAAGGGGGGGGGGGGCGATGTATTGACACCCAGGACCCTACCGCCATTTCTACTCCAGTTCGCAGCTACTTGCCGAGGTAGTAAAGCCGTAGACTTACAAAATGCACCCACAAACACTGTTAGCGAGTATCTTGATGCAATGCTATGAGCGCTGCATTATACCGCGTTCTGCGTGTGTCTCGCCGTCCTTTTTGGTTATGACCATCAATGCCTTCCAATCTGTGATTTATAACCCGCTGAATCGGATAACGATTTCATAGGAATTAGTATTGACACCGCGGATAGTTTTGCCGTCGTATTATCCTGCACTGGTCTATTTTAGATGTCATGCTCAGTTTTATACTCGGCTTTATAGTAGTTCTAGGTCGTCATACAGACTCTATTATAAAGGGCAAAATATCTGCAAACGGCAATACCATTTTTTTTATTAAAAGGAGTACCAGTCCTTATTTGTATTTTGAAATGTTTAACTTCGTCTCGCTCGCTGTTGTGGCAATGCTGCATATCGACCTGATTATTATCCATTTTTAGTCCTACATTATAGACCTAGCGACAGGGGAGTTGGAACTGCGCAACGCAGAAGACTTTACATACCACGAGCTCACCTTTAAACGCGCCTTTCCTGAAAAAAAGGTTTAAGAACAAAGAAGATTGTATATGAAGTAGCGCGCAACAAGGATACGATATGGAAATCGTCGACTACGGAATCAATTGAGGACAAATCATAGATCAGTCAGTTTTGTGTCTAGCGAGGAATTGCTGTGGATGGTATCGCCATCCCGTAGTTTGGTTACAAGGGCGATGATGGCTTCAGAGCGTTGACTTTTGCGGTATGTCATAATGGAGATGACGAGCTTTTCATTGTGCTAGCTAGCTCCAAGTTACTTTAAGTATTTAAGAACTAGACCAACGAGCTAACTAGGATTGCAGCGGTGTCACCAACACTAAGCTACAAGTAGCCGTGTTTGACGAATGCAGGCTCTTAAAAACCTCATTAACTACGCACTACCCTGTAGGCGACCACCTCAGGATGCGATTTTGCCATAATTTGAGGTTCTGCCGCATTCACATCCCGCCGGCAAGATCACACCCATCAAGCCTAGCCGAGTGCGTTTGTCTATGTCAATCAGCATCCATACAAACATCCATATAAAGAGGAAAGCCCGCCAGGATTGGCCACTCGTTTGGTGCTTGGGGCCCCCTCAATCATCGCCCATTCTTCTAGTAGGTGTGACGCGCTCAAGCCAACAACCGATCGACCACCGCTCAATATGATGCGCCGCGTACTAATGAGCCGCTCATTGCAGGCGCTATCCGCCGCTGCGGGCGCCGAGCGTCGCGTGGCGCCTCTGCTGCGTCGCGCCTTCTCGTCGGCGCTGCCCGATGGCGTGTCCCCGCTGACGATGCCGTCGCTGTCCCCCACTATGGAGACGGGCTCGCTCTCTTCGTGGCTCAAGAAAGAGGGCGAGGAGGTGCACGCTGGTGACGTTTTGTGCCAAGTGGAGACGGACAAGGCCGTCGTGGACTACGAGATGCAGGACGACGCAGTCGTGGCTAAAATCGTCTGCCCCGAGGGTACGGCCGACCTGCCTATTGGCGCTCTGCTTGCCTACACAGTGGAGGACCTGGACGTGTACAAGAGTCTGCTGGAGAGCGGTGAGCTCGCCAAACTCTCATCCGAGGCTGCACCCGCTGACGCTGAGCCTGAAGCAGTTAAAGCATCCCCCGCTGCTGATGCCGCGCCTGCTGAGCCGACTCAGGGCGGCCGCGTGCCGCTCATCAAGTTCCTGGGCAAGCGCTCGCTCATCCCCGAGTTCAACCATTCGCCTCTTGAGGAGCCTGTGAAGTCTATGACCACTGCCGCTCCCGCGGCACAGTCTGTGGCCGCTGCTTCCCCCGCTGTCGCTGCCGACGCCGAGTTCGAGGACCTGCCGCTGTCCAACATGCGTAAGATCATTGCCAAGCGCCTCACTGCTTCCAAGAAGGACGTGCCACACAGCTACATGAGCATTGACTGTGAGATCGACAGCATCCTCAAGTTCCGCAAGCAACTCAAGAACAAACACGACGTCAAGGTCGGTATGAACGACTTTATCCTTAAGGCTGTGGCCCTGGCGCTTCGTGACGTCCCAGAGGCCAACTGCTTCTTCGATGTCAAGACCCAAAGCGTGCAGCCCAATCCGTCCGTGGACGTGTCGGTGGCTGTAGCCACTCCCGCGGGTCTCATCACTCCCATTGTGCCCAAGGTGGACACTCTCGGCCTCAGCGGCGTTAACAGCATATTTATGGAGCTCGTGACGCGCGCGCGTCAGAACAAGTTGAAGCCGGAGGAGTTTCAGGGCGGTTCCTTTACCGTGTCGAACCTCGGTAGCTTCGGTATTGACCAGTTCCGGGCCGTGATTAACCCGCCACAGGCTTGTATTCTAGCCATCGGTGGTGGTCGCAAGGAGGTGCTGCCACCTCTTGAGATCGTGGAAGGCGTCAACCCGGAGCCGCGTCTTGCCACGCTCATGAACGTGACGCTATCGTCAGACCGTCGTGTGGTGGATGGCGTCATCGCTGGCCAGTTCTTGCAGGTGTTCAAGTCGTACATGGAGAATCCGGAACTTATGGTCTTGTAAGCAGCCCCCGACGTGTAGAGCGCTAGATCCACCAGCTCCACCATCAATTGCAGACGGCACAAAAGAGAGCATGAAGCGAGTTTGAGCTTCTGGTGTTTAAAACTCAGCCAATCCGGACTGAATGATACAGGTGCGAGTAGTTTTCTCGGTCGTCTTGAGCGATTAACATGGGGGCGTACGTATCGTTGTCTCGTGTGGTTCAATTCGTTTTCTAGCATTATTTGCGCTTGTTTCTTGTGCTGTCCGTTTCGAGCCTTGAAATAGCGACAGTCTTATGTGTCATCAGGGCCTTCGAATGTCCTTGAAGTTACTTCAGGCAATGGTAGAAAGTGTATTCTTATCTGGAAGACGTCCCGAAAGTCTAATTCCGGTAGGTTACTCCTCACTTCATCTTTTCACTCGTTTGTTGTCTAGTCATTGCTACTTCTGCGTTAACGGGAGCGAGTTTACCCTGAATCATGGCCAGCATCCAGCAGAACGAAAATCCCGAAGCTGTCTATGAGGTGTTGGAACGCATTGGTGAAGGGTGAGTTAAGTGTCGTTGTGAATATCCTTCAAAATTCCTCCGTGAAAGTTTTACTCATTTGTTTGTGTGTGAATTTGTCAGGTCGTACGGCAAAGTGTACAAGGCTGCGAACAAGTCGAGTGCCGAGATTGTAGCGCTTAAGGTCGTGCCCGTGGAGAGTGAAGACCGCGCTGCGTTCGACGAACTGACGCGTGAGATCCGCATCTTGGAACGATGTGAGTCTCCTTTCGTGGTACAATACCGTGGTAGCTTCTCGTACGAGGCTCAGCTGTGGATTGCCATGGAATTCTGCGCCGTCGGGTCACTCGCTGACTTGTATGTACTTCGTGGACGTCACGTGCTGAGCGAGGCGGAGATTGCTGCCGTTTGTGCCAATGTGGCACTAGGACTCGCTCATTTGCACTCTCGAGGACTCATCCATCGAGACATTAAGGCTGGCAATTTGTTACTGAATGGCGACGGTGTGGCCAAGTTAGCAGACTTTGGTGTGTCGGCACAGCTCACAGCAACTGTAGGCAAGCGACGCACTGTCATCGGAACACCATTCTGGATGGCTCCTGAGGTGATCCAGGAAGCTCAATATGACTGCAAGGCAGACCTCTGGTCGCTGGGGATCACTGCTCTCGAGCTGGCTGAAGGTGAGCCTCCACTCGCTCATATGCACCCGATGCGTGCCATCTTCTTGATCCCGAATCGTGTCCCGCCTGAACTTCGTGAGCCTACTAAGTACTCACCAGAATTTCGAGACTTTCTCGCTCTGTGTTTGAAGAAAGACCCTCAGGAGCGTGCGTCGGCTGAAGATTTATTGCGTCACCCGTTCATTGTCCGTCACGTCGACCGACTGCGAGCAAATTCAGCTCGTTCTGCTGAGAGTGGAGCGCGTATGGTTGGTTTACCGGTTCTCCAGGAGCTTGTGGAACAAAGTCTCGAACTGGTGCATGAAGCTCGACAGCGACGTGCCGAGGATGAAGCCGAGTTCCGTGATGCTGCTACAGGTCGTCCTGATGGATCACTCTCTGTTGCTGATCTCAGTACCATGCTGCGTAATGGCTCACTCTTAAGCAACGGTACAGGTGGATTTGGTGGATTCAGTGGCTCGGACACGGCTGTAGGCTTTTCATCAGTCAGACGGAGTGACTTTAACTCGACTTTGGGAAATGGAATTGGAGGTGGAACCACCGTCTTCTCTTCCAAAATCTTAATGGATGAAGAGAACTGCGGTACGATGGTGTTCCGAGGCGATGAGACCAAGAGTTCTACTAGTTCTGAGACTCGGGAGCGTGAGATCACATCGAGTGATCTGTATGGTACCATGATCCCTATGGTTGCGTCTGGAACTATTCGTCCACCGCCAGTACCCGTTGCTCCTGTCGCCTATCACTCAAGGACTAGCAGTCGCAATAGTAGCCGCGATAGCAGCCAAGGGGAAGCTGCGAAGCCCGAGATTGATAGCAACGAGCCGTCTTTTATGAAATATTTCCGACGAATTACTTCGTCCTCTTCAAAGTCAGCGACAATTCGTGCTGCTGGAGCTACAACCTCGGCACTGCGTACAGTGCAGGAGAAGCTTCGTCAACTTGAAGAAAACTACGCACTCGATCGCGAACAACTTGCTGAACGTTACGAGAAGCAAAAAATCGAGCTCGAACACGAACTTAAGAGCTTGTCATTCGACAACTAAGATGATTTCTTACCAAAAAAGAGAGGAATACGCAAAAGTAAAATATATATAACGAGGCAATGAGAAGTAAGCTAAATGTTCCAGCTCGTGACGCTATTGTTCTTATAGGGCAGGTACTTAGGCCTCGAGCGTCATGACGTTGGCTCCACCGACATCATAGTGTGCGATGTCAGTGCGTCCATCGAAGAGATCCTGACCCCCACCTTTAACTCCACCACCGCCTCGGTTCACATTGCCATCTCCTCTGTTCTCTTGCTGTGCGAGACGAGCTTTGCACGCGAGTAACTGCAATAACCCGTCAAACATTTCTCGTTGTTGTTTCTTGGCTGGTGCATTCGTCTTAAGAGCTTTTTGCTGCTTGCGAAGCTCCTTTGTGAGTGATTCTTGTTGGGCCACTTTGTGTTTGTAAAGCTCTTGGAAGGAACGAATGTCTCGAAGCAGACGAGCGTTTGAAGTGCCCTGTTCGAACTCAATTTCCTGTGCGATTTTAGATGCTTTGCCCTGTTGCAGCTGTAGCTGGCAGTGCAGTAAGTGAAATTGAGACTCTTCACGTAGAGCGTCGTCTTGGAAGGCAGTACACTCTTGCTCGAGTTTGAGTCGTTCAGCCTCCAATCCGACGGCTGTGTGGTCATATTGAGCCTTGCGTTCCAGATAAACGTGCTCCATCTCCTGGTAACGCTGACGAACCGTGCGCAGTTCTTTAATCTGTGGGGCTAATTGGTTCTTGCGCTCTTTAAGTGCCTGGTTAATGTCTGTGACGATTCGTGAGATCTCTTCAAGTGTCTCGCCCTTGAGTGCATTCACTCGCGCATTTTGAACCGAAATGTCGTCGATTTTCTCTTGTGTAGCGAGATATCCACTCACTCCCTTCTGACGCTCAAGATCACGAAGGAAGCCATCCAAGTCGGCGTCTTTGCTTTTCAGTAGCTGCTCGGTACGATGCAGTACGACACTCTCGGCTGTGAGCTCAGCCAGTTCGGCTTTCACCTTTTTGTATTGGTTCGTCTTGTTGCGCAACGTCGTCGCGTACTGCTTAAACTCTTCACGACTCATGAATTTGGTACCGGAGATTGCAGCCAACTTGGCTTCCAGCTCATCTGTACTACGAACAAGTCGCTGTTTCTCAGCTCGTAATTGCTCCAGTTCCTCTTCCTTGTCGGCGAGTTTGCGGGCTTGAAGATTCGCGTGCTGTCGGAAGACTGCGAGCTTGTCTTCGCCCTCGCCATTTCCTTGAGCTACTTGAGCATCGGCCGTTTGAGTCTGATACTGTTGGATAGCGCGTCGTAATGCCTGGACTTCGTCCTCCATGTCCGCAATGTCGTGCTCAGTCTTTAGTGGTTCACTAAGTGCACGCTCCAGTCGCTGTAAAGTTTCTTGCTGGGTCTGAAACTCGGCTGGGAATTTGGTCGAGAGAATATCATTATTGCGAGCCACTTGCGACTGCAGACGCTCAAAAAGCTGCTCCGGTGTCGCGTCCTGCGACAAAGACGCTCGAAGGTCTTGCAGTCGGGCTTCAGCTTCTCGAGCGCGTTTCTCCGCTAGCGACAGCGACAGCATCTGGTCGCGCTTCCGCTCGGCCAGTTTGGCTTGCTCTTCCTGCTCCTTTCGAAGCGAGCTGGTAGCAGTCAGCAGCTCTTGAAAACTCGGGTCTGACGTCGTCTTCTTTTTCAGATTGGCAATCTTCTCTGTCAATTGCTGAGACTCTTCTTCCAACTGCGCAATCTCGCGTCGCAACTCACCAGGACGAGACTTGGACGTTCGTAGCTGATCCACCTCTTTGTGTACTGTCTTGAACTGGTTCTGTAGCTGCTGGTAGTGCTCGTACATAGCGTTCAGTGCTGTAGAAGTAAAAACAACATGAATAAACACGTATGAGACCCCATAAAGCAATGGTTAATGTAGCAGCATTCAATAGAAACCTACAGCCATCACCAAAATACTCTTGAGGCACATTAAGGGGAGCCAGGAAACGTCCAAGATACGCTCGTTTCTGATGAGCAGGCAGACTCTTGAGTGCCCAGTGTAGCAGCGTATAGATGGTTTGTCGATCGCCATGAGCCAGTGCTTCTCGGAACCCGTCGATGTCTCGAGGCAACGGGAACTTGAGCAGCTGCAGGAACTCTAAATAGCGCTGAGCTCGCACCTCATCAGCCTCAGCACGCAGATCTACGCCCGAATGACGCATCGGGTCGATCTCCACGAACACCTCGTGCAGAATCTGCAGCAATTCGAAGTTGCTTTTTTCATCGAAAGCCACGAGGGTGAGCCCTAGACGGAAGGGCTCCTTATTCAGGTGCTCGACAATGAGCTGCAGCTCGCTCATGGTGGGACGGGAGGGGGATATCGGAGACTGTACAATTGCTCATGAAAGGGCACGTCTCTTGGTATATAAATTATATAATATAATGGAGAAATTGTGTTTTCCACTTCAAGCTGCATTTCGGGGATACCGGTACATACCGGATTATTTGATCAGTCCCCCATCACTTCGAATCCAGAAGAACATCACACAAGCAAGAAAGACCCGCCTCTCCTCGTCCCTTATCGAACTGAGCTTATGGATGCTGCATAAGCTCTCATTAATGATACTGTGATTGACCTCGATCGGATGGTATTCACTGATGTTGCATTCATGTAAATATAGGTCGTCTTGCGCTCATAGATCAGCCATATTACTCGGTTACATGAGTGTCGTAAACATGCAGCACTCGGGATGGCCCTCGATTGGTCGCGTTCCGACCACCGCTGTCGAGCTCAGAGAGGATGTGCGCGGTGATCCCAATAGCGAATTGTAGTTCCTGGAGCTTTTTAGGGTTACGGAGCTAAACTGACTTAACGTTTTTTTTCGTTGTAAAACGTAACTTCTGTTCCAAATCACGCGCTCCTTGGAGTTGCAGAGGGTGCTCATTTGTCCAAGGAGAAAGATACCAGAAACCTTCACGAGCTTACACCAGTCAGCAAGAGTTTTCGCTGGTTTCCTTCCGACTCAGCAAGATGGAGGTCAAGTCGTCCCACCACGTCTCGCTAGCGTCCAAGACCCCTTCCGCTTGTGAGCTGAGAGCGTGTCATCCTGCATCTTAGATCTTAAACCGATGCCCGCAACCAACCAGCGGGCTGCAGAGGAGGCCGGCGTTGCCGCTACTGAGACCTGGAACCACCGACCAAGAAGCGTGCAATTGCCTATGCTACGGAAGCCGCTCCAGCCCCTGCGCGGGCCCGTGAAAAGTAGTCTGCTTCCATCAAGAAGGCGTCGAAGCATCGCGCACTCAGCAAAGAACGCGATGTTGCTGTCGGACATGTCCGCCGAGGAGGAAAAGTGCGAGGAGGAAGATGACGGCGTCGACAGGCTGGATTTGGCTGTTGAGAAGGCCAAGCGACGGGTGTCTTACACGGCGAAGCAGGATTGTCTGGTCCTACAAGAAGTGCTTGGCGATGGCGGTCTTTTCGAACGCAAGGGATAGTCAAGACCGAGCGCTGGATTAGGTCACGACTCGAATGAGCGAGGTTCTGAGCCGGTCGAAGATTACGCCGAATGGACTGCGCCAGTACCTCGATCTGCTGGTGAAGAAGCATCGAGTGATGGTATCGAAGGAGAGATCGCTTTCTGGTGCGTATCTAGTGGAGATGTAACGGCATGATTAGAAGCATGATCATTTCTTTGCACGGCTGTGTTTACTACAGGCCGCGAACCGAAAAAATTGCGGACCAAGTTGAACTCGAGGCGCTTCTCGCCCGGTACATAAAGTTGAAGGAAGATGAGGACACGCCGAAGGCTGAACGCGTAGAAACTCGCAACAAGAATGCTGAAGCGGATCGCGTCGGTGGCGAAACGATTCGGGATGCTGAGTTAAGGTGTGGGAAGCTTATGAGAAGCAAACGGGGAGCAAGGAACGCTCTGATCCGTTAGAGGTTTTTCGTACGTTGATTGAAGCATATGAAACTCGCAGAGAAAACGAAAACCTCCAGCCCCTCGACCGTTGATCTGCAAAAGCAACAGGTCCGTCGCAGCAGCAAGTCGCCCAAATGATGGATTTACTGAGCAGACTCTATACAAGCTCCTCGGCAGCAACGACGCCAGCAGCGCCCGCACCAACCGTAACAACACCGAAAACGCGGACAACAACAACAAGTAAGAAACTAAACTCGATTTAGCTGGCAACACGGCCGACGGCAGCCTGCTTCGCAGAAATTCTGCCCACAGCGAGTAGTAGCCCATCCTTTTTTTCTGTCGTAGAGTATGCTCCTTGTAAGGCCCTCATAAACCATTTTCGTTGCTCTTTCGCTACCACTACTATCAGCCTCACTTTCACTATCGCTGCAAAAGCTGCTGCTGATGCCATTAACATATTCACTATCCAACTCGCTCGATAACTCATCCTCGAAAACGTCCTCGTAATCATCCGGAGGGTACTCGTCTTCATCCACAACATCTGCATGCAGGTCAGCGATGTATATTTCCACTGTTGGCAGCTTGCACCGGAAGTACTTGCTAGTTTCATTTTTTCGCCGCCATACCCATGGCAAACGTCGTTAAGAAGGCTGCAACAATGTACAACAAACCTATCTGAGAGTTGAAAACCATCATGCTGTTCGGATGGGTGAAACTCTTCCAGTCGCGCACGACCCAGACGAAACTCCATTCGACAGCAACGCGAGCCTTGCTCAGATCGAGATTAAACTGTGTCTGAGGGTCCGTTAAGACGGCCCCAGCATATGGACAAATGAGCCAGTTTTGCAGCGGATACCCTTGGTCACCGTATATCACGTAGCTAGGATACTTTCCCAGCTCAGATTTTTTTCATCTCACTGCGCGCAGCATATAGCCGTCGTGACGCCAGCCTTCCACAGACCCATAGAGAAAATTAATCCATTCGCAATCGCGATGCTTTAAAATTTGATTTGGTGCATTTTCTTGTTGCCGCTATAGGCTTGCTTCTGGCGCCGTCTAGGGCGACAAGTCCGACGGACGGTTCCATCGATGAACCCCAGACAGTTTGTCAGGTCCCCAACTTTGGCGAAGATTGCACCCGCCGAGCGATTTTTATAGAGTTCGACCATTCGACGATCTTCGATGATCAATTCCATCTTGGATTTGATCGTCATGTATATCTTCCGCACGAAGATGCTCACAACGGACGAAATCACTTCAGGGCTCCGCTAAAACTCACCGGCAAGATGATCGTGGCGGCAAGGAAATGCCAGGCGTCGTAACAGCATACACAGGGCTTCTTGAGGAGGCACAGGTACGTTTTGAGCGGAGTAGATCAATGCAGGTAGCCTTAGAGCTTCTTCTAACTCGACAATATCATGCTCGAAGAAACAAGCGCCGCCGACACAACGCAGGAGAGATCTTTTGTAACCGGAAGGGGCGAGCGGGGACTGGCACGTGAACACGTACGACTCGCGAGCATACGAACATCATCAGCTGATGTAGTGCTTCTCCCATGTCCATCCCGAGCGCTATCCCAGCAGCAAGCAGAAACACGAGCTCCTTGATCGTGATATCCAGACGCATGATGTGAAGAGTTGTCACCTTTCAGAATTAGTAGTAGCATGACTTTAACGTTTACTCCCCAGTGGATACTCCAGTTCGGATTCACATTGGTGAGAGTATTATCTTAGAGCAGTGCGGGTTAGGTAAATTCTAGGATTAGCACCAACAAACTATTTTCTCGAATAGCACCACTTGGTCTCATGAGCACGGTCTTCGGTTGCTGCATCGGAAAAACGGCTCCGCTACAGGAGGGTGAAGTCACAACGGCGAAGCCTGGCGGCTCGTTTGAATCGAGCTGACGGCGAAGCCTGGCGGCTTGTTTGAATCGAGCTGACGGCGACTCGGAGGTTGACGTGTCAGAAGAGGTAGGCATGAGGGAAACGGAGGCGTGCATGTGCCAATAGCGATCGTGCGAAGCGTTGTAGTGGTCGTGTGTGGGTGTCACTTTTCGAGAAGTGTGGTGATGATTGATGTTTTGGCGCCTCGATAGCTCAGTTGGGAGAGCGTCAGACTGAAGATCTGAAGGTCCCTGGTTCGATCCCGGGTCGCGGCACTTTTGCAACCTGTTGCTCTCCCCGACCCTTCCTTAACTCTTTGCAGCAACGGATGCGCGGGCTACCTCATCACACCCTGCTAGTCTTCCCTGCTTATCGGCCTGGTATGGTGCTCGATTTATCGGATCAAGTCGGTCCTTGTTGGCGTGGTTCGAGCCTCGGTCGGTCGCATTCTGATGCCGCTGTCAACGCTTAGCGCGGCTGTGTGGCGGTCCCAATAACACAACTTGGTCTCTGGAGCGTGGTGGACCGAGCTGCTGTATCCGAAAATACGGTTCGGCTTCAGAAGGGTGAAGTCACAACGGCGAAGCCTGGCGGCTCGTTTGAATCGAGCTGACGGCGACTCGGAGGTTGACGTGTCAGAAGAGGTAGGCATGAGGGAAACGGAGGCGTGCATGTGCCAATGGCGATCGTGCGAAGCGTTGTAGTGGTCGTGTGTGGGTGTCACTTTTCGAGAAGTGTGGTGATGATTGATGTTTTGGCGCCTCGATAGCTCAGTTGGGAGAGCGTCAGACTGAAGATCTGAAGGTCCCTGGTTCGATCCCGGGTCGCGGCACTTTTGCAACCTGTTGCTCTCCCCGACCCTTCCTTAACTCTTTGCAGCAACGGATGCGCGGGCTACCTCATCACACCCTGCTAGTCTTCCCTGCTTATCGGCCTGGTATGGTGCTCGATTTATCGGATCAAGTCGGTCCTTGTTGGCGTGGTTCGAGCCTCGGTCGGTCGCATTCTGACGCCGCTGTCAACGCTTAGCGCGGCTGTGTGGCGGTCCCAATAACACAACTTGGTCTCTGGAGCGTGGTGGACCGAGCTGCTGTATCCGAAAATACGGTTCGGCTTCAGAAGGGTGAAGTCACAACGGCGAAGCCTGGCGGCTCGTTTGAATCGAGCTGACGGCGACTCGGAGGTTGACGTGTCAGAAGAGGTAGGCATGAGGGAAACGGAGGCGTGCATGTGCCAATGGCGATCGTGCGAAGCGTTGTAGTGGTCGTGTGTGGGTGTCACTTTTCGAGAAGTGTGGTGATGATTGATGTTTTGGCGCCTCGATAGCTCAGTTGGGAGAGCGTCAGACTGAAGATCTGAAGGTCCCTGGTTCGATCCCGGGTCGCGGCACTTTTGCAACCTGTTGCTCTCCCTGACCCTTCCTTAACTCTTTGCAGCAACGGATGCGCGGGCTACCTCATCACACCCTGCTAGTCTTCCCTGCTTATCGGCCTGGTATGGTGCTCGATTTGTCGGATCAAGTCGGTCCTTGTTGGCGTGGTTCGAGCCTCGGTCGGTCGCATTCTGACGCCGCTGTCAACGCTTAGCGCGGCTGTGTGGCGGTCCCAATAACACAACTTGGTCTCTGGAGCGTGGTGGACCGAGCTGCTGTATCCGAAAATACGGTTCGGCTTCAGGAGGGTGAAGTCACAACGGCGAAGCCTGGCGGCTCGTTTGAATCGAGCTGACGGCGACTCGGAGGTTGACGTGTCAGAAGAGGTAGGCATGAGGGAAACGGAGGCGTGCACGTGCCATGGCGATCGTGCGAAGCGTTGTAGTGGTCGTGTGTGGGTGTCACTTTTCGAGAAGTGTGGTGACGATTGATGTTTTGGCGCCTCGATAGCTCAGTTGGGAGAGCGTCAGACTGAAGATCTGAAGGTCCCTGGTTCGATCCCGGGTCGCGGCACTTTTGCAACCTGTTGCTCTCCCCGACCCTTCCTTAACTCTTTGCAGCAACGGATGCGCGGGCTACCTCATCACACCCTGCTAGTCTTCCCTGCTTATCGGCCTGGTATGGTGCTCGATTTATCGGATCAAGTCGGTCCTTGTTGGCGTGGTTCGAGCCTCGGTCGGTCGCATTCTGACGCCGCTGTCAACGCTTAGCGCGGCTGTGTGGCGGTCCCAATAACACAACTTGGTCTCTGGAGCGTGGTGGACCGAGCTGCTGTATCCGAAAATACGGTTCGGCTTCAGAAGGGTGAAGTCACAACGGCGAAGCCTGGCGGCTCGTTTGAATCGAGCTGACGGCGACTCGGAGGTTGACGTGTCAGAAGAGGTAGGCATGAGGGAAACGGAGGCGTGCATGTGCCAATGGCGATCGTGCGAAGCGTTGTAGTGGTCGTGTGTGGGTGTCACTTTTCGAGAATGTGGTGATGATTGATGTTTTGGCGCCTCGATAGCTCAGTTGGGAGAGCGTCAGACTGAAGATCTGAAGGTCCCTGGTTCGATCCCGGGTCGCGGCACTTTTGCAACCTGTTGCTCTCCCCGACCCTTCCTTAACTCTTTGCAGCAACGGATGCGCGGGCTACCTCATCACACCCTGCTAGTCTTCCCTGCTTATCGGCCTGGTATGGTGCTCGATTTATCGGATCAAGTCGGTCCTTGTTGGCGTGGTTCGAGCCTCGGTCGGTCGCATTCTGACGCCGCTGTCAACGCTTAGCGCGGCTGTGTGGCGGTCCCAATAACACAACTTGGTCTCTGGAGCGTGGTGGACCGAGCTGCTGTATCCGAAAATACGGTTCGGCTTCAGAAGGGTGAAGTCACAACGGCGAAGCCTGGCGGCTCGTTTGAATCGAGCTGACGGCGACTCGGAGGTTGACGTGTCAGAAGAGGTAGGCATGAGGGAAACGGAGGCGTGCATGTGCCAATGGCGATCGTGCGAAGCGTTGTAGTGGTCGTGTGTGGGTGTCACTTTTCGAGAAGTGTGGTGATGATTGATGTTTTGGCGCCTCGATAGCTCAGTTGGGAGAGCGTCAGACTGAAGATCTGAAGGTCCCTGGTTCGATCCCGGGTCGCGGCACTTTTGCAACCTGTTGCTCTCCCCGACCCTTCCTTAACTCTTTGCAGCAACGGATGCGCGGGCTACCTCATCACACCCTGCTAGTCTTCCCTGCTTATCGGCCTGGTATGGTGCTCGATTTATCGGATCAAGTCGGTCCTTGTTGGCGTGGTTCGAGCCTCGGTCGGTCGCATTCTGACGCCGCTGTCAACGCTTAGCGCGGCTGTGTGGCGGTCCCAATAACACAACTTGGTCTCTGGAGCGTGGTGGACCGAGCTGCTGTATCCGAAAATACGGTTCGGCTTCAGAAGGGTGAAGTCACAACGGCGAAGCCTGGCGGCTCGTTTGAATCGAGCTGACGGCGACTCGGAGGTTGACGTGTCAGAAGAGGTAGGCATGAGGGAAACGGAGGCGTGCATGTGCCAATGGCGATCGTGCGAAGCGTTGTAGTGGTCGTGTGTGGGTGTCACTTTTCGAGAAGTGTGGTGATGATTGATGTTTTGGCGCCTCGATAGCTCAGTTGGGAGAGCGTCAGACTGAAGATCTGAAGGTCCCTGGTTCGATCCCGGGTCGCGGCACTTTTGCAACCTGTTGCTCTCCCCGACCCTTCCTTAACTCTTTGCAGCAACGGATGCGCGGGCTACCTCATCACACCCTGCTAGTCTTCCCTGCTTATCGGCCTGGTATGGTGCTCGATTTATCGGATCAAGTCGGTCCTTGTTGGCGTGGTTCGAGCCTCGGTCGGTCGCATTCTGACGCCGCTGTCAACGCTTAGCGCGGCTGTGTGGCGGTCCCAATAACACAACTTGGTCTCTGGAGCGTGGTGGACCGAGCTGCTGTATCCGAAAATACGGTTCGGCTTCAGAAGGGTGAAGTCACAACGGCGAAGCCTGGCGGCTCGTTTGAATCGAGCTGACGGCGACTCGGAGGTTGACGTGTCAGAAGAGGTAGGCATGAGGGAAACGGAGGCGTGCATGTGCCAATGGCGATCGTGCGAAGCGTTGTAGTGGTCGTGTGTGGGTGTCACTTTTCGAGAAGTGTGGTGATGATTGATGTTTTGGCGCCTCGATAGCTCAGTTGGGAGAGCGTCAGACTGAAGATCTGAAGGTCCCTGGTTCGATCCCGGGTCGCGGCACTTTTGCAACCTGTTGCTCTCCCCGACCCTTCCTTAACTCTTTGCAGCAACGGATGCGCGGGCTACCTCATCACACCCTGCTAGTCTTCCCTGCTTATCGGCCTGGTATGGTGCTCGATTTATCGGATCAAGTCGGTCCTTGTTGGCGTGGTTCGAGCCTCGGTCGGTCGCATTCTGACGCCGCTGTCAACGCTTAGCGCGGCTGTGTGGCGGTCCCAATAACACAACTTGGTCTCTGGAGCGTGGTGGACCGAGCTGCTGTATCCGAAAATACGGTTCGGCTTCAGAAGGGTGAAGTCACAACGGCGAAGCCTGGCGGCTCGTTTGAATCGAGCTGACGGCGACTCGGAGGTTGACGTGTCAGAAGAGGTAGGCATGAGGGAAACGGAGGCGTGCATGTGCCAATGGCGATCGTGCGAAGCGTTGTAGTGGTCGTGTGTGGGTGTCACTTTTCGAGAAGTGTGGTGATGATTGATGTTTTGGCGCCTCGATAGCTCAGTTGGGAGAGCGTCAGACTGAAGATCTGAAGGTCCCTGGTTCGATCCCGGGTCGCGGCACTTTTGCAACCTGTTGCTCTCCCCGACCCTTCCTTAACTCTTTGCAGCAACGGATGCGCGGGCTACCTCATCACACCCTGCTAGTCTTCCCTGCTTATCGGCCTGGTATGGTGCTCGATTTATCGGATCAAGTCGGTCCTTGTTGGCGTGGTTCGAGCCTCGGTCGGTCGCATTCTGACGCCGCTGTCAACGCTTAGCGCGGCTGTGTGGCGGTCCCAATAACACAACTTGGTCTCTGGAGCGTGGTGGACCGAGCTGCTGTATCCGAAAATACGGTTCGGCTTCAGAAGGGTGAAGTCACAACGGCGAAGCCTGGCGGCTCGTTTGAATCGAGCTGACGGCGACTCGGAGGTTGACGTGTCAGAAGAGGTAGGCATGAGGGAAACGGAGGCGTGCATGTGCCAATGGCGATCGTGCGAAGCGTTGTAGTGGTCGTGTGTGGGTGTCACTTTTCGAGAATGTGGTGATGATTGATGTTTTGGCGCCTCGATAGCTCAGTTGGGAGAGCGTCAGACTGAAGATCTGAAGGTCCCTGGTTCGATCCCGGGTCGCGGCACTTTTGCAACCTGTTGCTCTCCCCGACCCTTCCTTAACTCTTTGCAGCAACGGATGCGCGGGCTACCTCATCACACCCTGCTAGTCTTCCCTGCTTATCGGCCTGGTATGGTGCTCGATTTATCGGATCAAGTCGGTCCTTGTTGGCGTGGTTCGAGCCTCGGTCGGTCGCATTCTGACGCCGCTGTCAACGCTTAGCGCGGCTGTGTGGCGGTCCCAATAACACAACTTGGTCTCTGGAGCGTGGTGGACCGAGCTGCTGTATCCGAAAATACGGTTCGGCTTCAGGAGGGTGAAGTCACAACGGCGAAGCCTGGCGGCTCGTTTGAATCGAGCTGACGGCGACTCGGAGGTTGACGCGTCAGAAGAGGTAGGCATGAGGGAAACGGAGGCGTGCATGTGCCATGGCGATCGTGCGAAGCGTTGTAGTGGTCGTGTGTGGGTGTCACTTTTCGAGAAGTGTGGTGATGATTGATGTTTTGGCGCCTCGATAGCTCAGTTGGGAGAGCGTCAGACTGAAGATCTGAAGGTCCCTGGTTCGATCCCGGGTCGCGGCACTTTTGCAACCTGTTGCTCTCCCCGACCCTTCCTTAGCTCTTTTGCAGCAACGGATGCGCGGGCTACCTCATCACACCCTGCTAGTCTTCCCTGCTTATCGGCCTGGTATGGTGCTCGATTTATCGGATCAAGTCGGTCCTTGTTGGCGTGGTTCGAGCCTCGGTCGGTCGCATTCTGACGCCGCTGTCAACGCTTAGCGCGGCTGTGTGGCGGTCCCAATAACACAACTTGGTCTCTGGAGCGTGGTGGACCGAGCTGCTGTATCCGAAAATACGGTTCGGCTTCAGGAGGGTGAAGTCACAACGGCGAAGCCTGGCGGCTCGTTTGAATCGAGCTGACGGCGAAGCCTGGCGGCTGGTTTGAATCGAGCTGACGGCGACTCGGAGGTTGACGTGTCAGAAGAGGTAGGCATGAGGGAAACGGAGGCGTGCATGTGCCATGGCGATCGTGCGAAGCGTTGTAGTGGTCGTGTGTGGGTGTCACTTTTCGAGAAGTGTGGTGATGATTGATGTTTTGGCGCCTCGATAGCTCAGTTGGGAGAGCGTCAGACTGAAGATCTGAAGGTCCCTGGTTCGATCCCGGGTCGCGGCACTTTTGCAACCTGTTGCTCTCCCCGACCCTTCCTTAACTCTTTGCAGCAACGGATGCGCGGGCTACCTCATCACACCCTGCTAGTCTTCCCTGCTTATCGGCCTGGTATGGTGCTCGATTTATCGGATCAAGTCGGTCCTTGTTGGCGTGGTTCGAGCCTCGGTCGGTCGCATTCTGACGCCGCTGTCAACGCTTAGCGCGGCTGTGTGGCGGTCCCAATAACACAACTTGGTCTCTGGAGCGTGGTGGACCGAGCTGCTGTATCCGAAAATACGGTTCGGCTTCAGGAGGGTGAAGTCACAACGGCGAAGCCTGGCGGCTCGTTTGAATCGAGCTGACGGCGACTCGGAGGTTGACGCGTCAGAAGAGGTAGGCATGAGGGAAACGGAGGCGTGCATGTGCCATGGCGATCGTGCGAAGCGTTGTAGTGGTCGTGTGTGGGTGTCACTTTTCGAGAAGTGTGGTGATGATTGATGTTTTGGCGCCTCGATAGCTCAGTTGGGAGAGCGTCAGACTGAAGATCTGAAGGTCCCTGGTTCGATCCCGGGTCGCGGCACTTTTGCAACCTGTTGCTCTCCCCGACCCTTCCTTAGCTCTTTTGCAGCAACGGATGCGCGGGCTACCTCATCACACCCTGCTAGTCTTCCCTGCTTATCGGCCTGGTATGGTGCTCGATTTATCGGATCAAGTCGGTCCTTGTTGGCGTGGTTCGAGCCTCGGTCGGTCGCATTCTGACGCCGCTGTCAACGCTTAGCGCGGCTGTGTGGCGGTCCCAATAACACAACTTGGTCTCTGGAGCGTGGTGGACCGAGCTGCTGTATCCGAAAATACGGTTCGGCTTCAGGAGGGTGAAGTCACAACGGCGAAGCCTGGCGGCTCGTTTGAATCGAGCTGACGGCGAAGCCTGGCGGCTGGTTTGAATCGAGCTGACGGCGACTCGGAGGTTGACGTGTCAGAAGAGGTAGGCATGAGGGAAACGGAGGCGTGCATGTGCCATGGCGATCGTGCGAAGCGTTGTAGTGGTCGTGTGTGGGTGTCACTTTTCGAGAAGTGTGGTGATGATTGATGTTTTGGCGCCTCGATAGCTCAGTTGGGAGAGCGTCAGACTGAAGATCTGAAGGTCCCTGGTTCGATCCCGGGTCGCGGCACTTTTGCAACCTGTTGCTCTCCCCGACCCTTCCTTAACTCTTTGCAGCAACGGATGCGCGGGCTACCTCATCACACCCTGCTAGTCTTCCCTGCTTATCGGCCTGGTATGGTGCTCGATTTATCGGATCAAGTCGGTCCTTGTTGGCGTGGTTCGAGCCTCGGTCGGTCGCATTCTGACGCCGCTGTCAACGCTTAGCGCGGCTGTGTGGCGGTCCCAATAACACAACTTGGTCTCTGGAGCGTGGTGGACCGAGCTGCTGTATCCGAAAATACGGTTCGGCTTCAGAAGGGTGAAGTCACAACGGCGAAGCCTGGCGGCTCGTTTGAATCGAGCTGACGGCGACTCGGAGGTTGACGTGTCAGAAGAGGTAGGCATGAGGGAAACGGAGGCGTGCATGTGCCAATGGCGATCGTGCGAAGCGTTGTAGTGGTCGTGTGTGGGTGTCACTTTTCGAGAAGTGTGGTGATGATTGATGTTTTGGCGCCTCGATAGCTCAGTTGGGAGAGCGTCAGACTGAAGATCTGAAGGTCCCTGGTTCGATCCCGGGTCGCGGCACTTTTGCAACCTGTTGCTCTCCCCGACCCTTCCTTAACTCTTTGCAGCAACGGATGCGCGGGCTACCTCATCACACCCTGCTAGTCTTCCCTGCTTATCGGCCTGGTATGGTGCTCGATTTATCGGATCAAGTCGGTCCTTGTTGGCGTGATTCGAGCCTCGGTCGGTCGCATTCTGACGCCGCTGTCAACGCTTAGCGCGGCTGTGTGGCGGTCCCAATAACACAACTTGGTCTCTGGAGCGTGGTGGACCGAGCTGCTGTATCCGAAAATACGGTTCGGCTTCAGAAGGGTGAAGTCACAACGGCGAAGCCTGGCGGCTCGTTTGAATCGAGCTGACGGCGACTCGGAGGTTGACGTGTCAGAAGAGGTAGGCATGAGGGAAACGGAGGCGTGCATGTGCCAATGGCGATCGTGCGAAGCGTTGTAGTGGTCGTGTGTGGGTGTCACTTTTCGAGAAGTGTGGTGATGATTGATGTTTTGGCGCCTCGATAGCTCAGTTGGGAGAGCGTCAGACTGAAGATCTGAAGGTCCCTGGTTCGATCCCGGGTCGCGGCACTTTTGCAACCTGTTGCTCTCCCCGACCCTTCCTTAGCTCTTTTGCAGCAACGGATGCGCGGGCTACCTCATCACACCCTGCTAGTCTTCCCTGCTTATCGGCCTGGTATGGTGCTCGATTTATCGGATCAAGTCGGTCCTTGTTGGCGTGGTTCGAGCCTCGGTCGGTCGCATTCTGACGCCGCTGTCAACGCTTAGCGCGGCTGTGTGGCGGTCCCAATAACACAACTTGGTCTCTGGAGCGTGGTGGACCGAGCTGCTGTATCCGAAAATACGGTTCGGCTTCAGAAGGGTGAAGTCACAACGGCGAAGCCTGGCGGCTCGTTTGAATCGAGCTGACGGCGACTCGGAGGTTGACGTGTCAGAAGAGGTAGGCATGAGGGAAACGGAGGCGTGCATGTGCCATGGCGATCGTGCGAAGCGTTGTAGTGGTCGTGTGTGGGTGTCACTTTTCGAGAAGTGTGGTGATGATTGATGTTTTGGCGCCTCGATAGCTCAGTTGGGAGAGCGTCAGACTGAAGATCTGAAGGTCCCTGGTTCGATCCCGGGTCGCGGCACTTTTGCAACCTGTTGCTCTCCCCGACCCTTCCTTAACTCTTTGCAGCAACGGATGCGCGGGCTACCTCATCACACCCTGCTAGTCTTCCCTGCTTATCGGCCTGGTATGGTGCTCGATTTATCGGATCAAGTCGGTCCTTGTTGGCGTGGTTCGAGCCTCGGTCGGTCGCATTCTGACGCCGCTGTCAACGCTTAGCGCGGCTGTGTGGCGGTCCCAATAACACAACTTGGTCTCTGGAGCATGGTGGACCGAGCTGCTGTATCCGAAAATACGGTTCAGCTTCAGAAGGGTGAAGTCACAACGGCGAAGCCTGGCGGCTCGTTTAAATCGAGCTGACGGCGACTCGGAGGTTGACGTGTCAGAAGAGGTAGGCATGAGGGAAACGGAGGCGTGCATGTGCCATGGCGATCGTGCGAAGCGTTGTAGTGGTCGTGTGTGGGTGTCACTTTTCGAGAAGTGTGGTGATGATTGATGTTTTGGCGCCTCGATAGCTCAGTTGGGAGAGCGTCAGACTGAAGATCTGAAGGTCCCTGGTTCGATCCCGGGTCGCGGCACTTTTGCAACCTGTTGCTCTCCCCGACCCTTCCTTAACTCTTTGCAGCAACGGATGCGCGGGCTACCTCATCACACCCTGCTAGTCTTCCCTGCTTATCGGCCTGGTATGGTGCTCGATTTGTCGGATCAAGTCGGTCCTTGTTGGCGTGGTTCGAGCCTCGGTCGGTCGCATTCTGACGCCGCTGTCAACGCTTAGCGCGGCTGTGTGGCGGTCCCAATAACACAACTTGGTCTCTGGAGCGTGGTGGACCGAGCTGCTGTATCCGAAAATACGGTTCGGCTTCAGAAGGGTGAAGTCACAACGGCGAAGCCTGGCGGCTCGTTTGAATCGAGCTGACGGCGACTCGGAGGTTGACGTGTCAGAAGAGGTAGGCATGAGGGAAACGAAGGCGTGCATGTGCCATGGCGATCGTGCGAAGCGTTGTAGTGGTCGTGTGTGGGTGTCACTTTTCGAGAAGTGTGGTGATGATTGATGTTTTGGCGCCTCGATAGCTCAGTTGGGAGAGCGTCAGACTGAAGATCTGAAGGTCCCTGGTTCGATCCCGGGTCGCGGCACTTTTGCAACCTGTTGCTCTCCCTGACCCTTCCTTAACTCTTTGCAGCAACGGATGCGCGGGCTACCTCATCACACCCTGCTAGTCTTCCCTGCTTATCGGCCTGGTATGGTGCTCGATTTGTCGGATCAAGTCGGTCCTTGTTGGCGTGGTTCGAGCCTCGGTCGGTCGCATTCTGACGCCGCTGTCAACGCTTAGCGCGGCTGTGTGGCGGTCCCAATAACACAACTTGGTCTCTGGAGCGTGGTGGACCGAGCTGCTGTATCCGAAAATACGGTTCGGCTTCAGAAGGGTGAAGTCACAACGGCGAAGCCTGGCGGCTCGTTTGAATCGAGCTGACGGCGACTCGGAGGTTGACGTGTCAGAAGAGGTAGGCATGAGGGAAACGGAGGCGTGCATGTGCCATGGCGATCGTGCGAAGCGTTGTAGTGGTCGTGTGTGGGTGTCACTTTTCGAGAAGTGTGGTGATGATTGATGTTTTGGCGCCTCGATAGCTCAGTTGGGAGAGCGTCAGACTGAAGATCTGAAGGTCCCTGGTTCGATCCCGGGTCGCGGCACTTTTGCAACCTGTTGCTCTCCCCGACCCTTCCTTAACTCTTTGCAGCAACGGATGCGCGGGCTACCTCATCACACCCTGCTAGTCTTCCCTGCTTATCGGCCTGGTATGGTGCTCGATTTGTCGGATCAAGTCGGTCCTTGTTGGCGTGGTTCGAGCCTCGGTCGGTCGCATTCTGACGCCGCTGTCAACGCTTAGCGCGGCTGTGTGGCGGTCCCAATAACACAACTTGGTCTCTGGAGCGTGGTGGACCGAGCTGCTGTATCCGAAAATACGGTTCGGCTTCAGAAGGGTGAAGTCACAACGGCGAAGCCTGGCGGCTCGTTTGAATCGAGCTGACGGCGACTCGGAGGTTGACGTGTCAGAAGAGGTAGGCATGAGGGAAACGGAGGCGTGCATGTGCCATGGCGATCGTGCGAAGCGTTGTAGTGGTCGTGTGTGGGTGTCACTTTTCGAGAAGTGTGGTGATGATTGATGTTTTGGCGCCTCGATAGCTCAGTTGGGAGAGCGTCAGACTGAAGATCTGAAGGTCCCTGGTTCGATCCCGGGTCGCGGCACTTTTGCAACCTGTTGCTCTCCCCGACCCTTCCTTAACTCTTTGCAGCAACGGATGCGCGGGCTACCTCATCACACCCTGCTAGTCTTCCCTGCTTATCGGCCTGGTATGGTGCTCGATTTATCGGATCAAGTCGGTCCTTGTTGGCGTGGTTCGAGCCTCGGTCGGTCGCATTCTGACGCCGCTGTCAACGCTTAGCGCGGCTGTGTGGCGGTCCCAATAACACAACTTGGTCTCTGGAGCGTGGTGGACCGAGCTGCTGTATCCGAAAATACGGTTCGGCTTCAGAAGGGTGAAGTCACAACGGCGAAGCCTGGCGGCTCGTTTGAATCGAGCTGACGGCGACTCGGAGGTTGACGTGTCAGAAGAGGTAGGCATGAGGGAAACGGAGGCGTGCATGTGCCATGGCGATCGTGCGAAGCGTTGTAGTGGTCGTGTGTGGGTGTCACTTTTCGAGAAGTGTGGTGATGATTGATGTTTTGGCGCCTCGATAGCTCAGTTGGGAGAGCGTCAGACTGAAGATCTGAAGGTCCCTGGTTCGATCCCGGGTCGCGGCACTTTTGCAACCTGTTGCTCTCCCCGACCCTTCCTTAACTCTTTGCAGCAACGGATGCGCGGGCTACCTCATCACACCCTGCTAGTCTTCCCTGCTTATCGGCCTGGTATGGTGCTCGATTTATCGGATCAAGTCGGTCCTTGTTGGCGTGGTTCGAGCCTCGGTCGGTCGCATTCTGACGCCGCTGTCAACGCTTAGCGCGGCTGTGTGGCGGTCCCAATTACACAACTTGGTCTCTGGAGCGTGGTGGACCGAGCTGCTGTATCCGAAAATACGGTTCGGCTTCAGAAGGGTGAAGTCACAACGGCGAAGCCTGGCGGCTCATTTGAATCGAGCTGACGGCGACTCGGAGGTTGACGTGTCAGAAGAGGTAGGCATGAGGGAAACGGAGGCGTGCATGTGCCAATGGCGATCGTGCGAAGCGTTGTAGTGGTCGTGTGTGGGTGTCACTTTTCGAGAAGTGTGGTGATGATTGATGTTTTGGCGCCTCGATAGCTCAGTTGGGAGAGCGTCAGACTGAAGATCTGAAGGTCCCTGGTTCGATCCCGGGTCGCGGCACTTTTGCAACCTGTTGCTCTCCCCGACCCTTCCTTAGCTCTTTTGCAGCAACGGATGCGCGGGCTACCTCATCACACCCTGCTAGTCTTCCCTGCTTATCGGCCTGGTATGGTGCTCGATTTATCGGATCAAGTCGGTCCTTGTTGGCGTGGTTCGAGCCTCGGTCGGTCGCATTCTGACGCCGCTGTCAACGCTTAGCGCGGCTGTGTGGCGGTCCCAATAACACAACTTGGTCTCTGGAGCGTGGTGGACCGAGCTGCTGTATCCGAAAATACGGTTCGGCTTCAGAAGGGTGAAGTCACAACGGCGAAGCCTGGCGGCTCGTTTGAATCGAGCTGACGGCGACTCGGAGGTTGACGTGTCAGAAGAGGTAGGCATGAGGGAAACGGAGGCGTGCATGTGCCATGGCGATCGTGCGAAGCGTTGTAGTGGTCGTGTGTGGGTGTCACTTTTCGAGAAGTGTGGTGATGATTGATGTTTTGGCGCCTCGATAGCTCAGTTGGGAGAGCGTCAGACTGAAGATCTGAAGGTCCCTGGTTCGATCCCGGGTCGCGGCACTTTTGCAACCTGTTGCTCTCCCCGACCCTTCCTTAACTCTTTGCAGCAACGGATGCGCGGGCTACCTCATCACACCCTGCTAGTCTTCCCTGCTTATCGGCCTGGTATGGTGCTCGATTTATCGGATCAAGTCGGTCCTTGTTGGCGTGGTTCGAGCCTCGGTCGGTCGCATTCTGACGCCGCTGTCAACGCTTAGCGCGGCTGTGTGGCGGTCCCAATTACACAACTTGGTCTCTGGAGCGTGGTGGACCGAGCTGCTGTATCCGAAAATACGGTTCGGCTTCAGAAGGGTGAAGTCACAACGGCGAAGCCTGGCGGCTCATTTGAATCGAGCTGACGGCGACTCGGAGGTTGACGTGTCAGAAGAGGTAGGCATGAGGGAAACGGAGGCGTGCATGTGCCAATGGCGATCGTGCGAAGCGTTGTAGTGGTCGTGTGTGGGTGTCACTTTTCGAGAAGTGTGGTGATGATTGATGTTTTGGCGCCTCGATAGCTCAGTTGGGAGAGCGTCAGACTGAAGATCTGAAGGTCCCTGGTTCGATCCCGGGTCGCGGCACTTTTGCAACCTGTTGCTCTCCCCGACCCTTCCTTAGCTCTTTTGCAGCAACGGATGCGCGGGCTACCTCATCACACCCTGCTAGTCTTCCCTGCTTATCGGCCTGGTATGGTGCTCGATTTATCGGATCAAGTCGGTCCTTGTTGGCGTGGTTCGAGCCTCGGTCGGTCGCATTCTGACGCCGCTGTCAACGCTTAGCGCGGCTGTGTGGCGGTCCCAATAACACAACTTGGTCTCTGGAGCGTGGTGGACCGAGCTGCTGTATCCGAAAATACGGTTCGGCTTCAGAAGGGTGAAGTCACAACGGCGAAGCCTGGCGGCTCGTTTGAATCGAGCTGACGGCGACTCGGAGGTTGACGTGTCAGAAGAGGTAGGCATGAGGGAAACGGAGGCGTGCATGTGCCATGGCGATCGTGCGAAGCGTTGTAGTGGTCGTGTGTGGGTGTCACTTTTCGAGAAGTGTGGTGATGATTGATGTTTTGGCGCCTCGATAGCTCAGTTGGGAGAGCGTCAGACTGAAGATCTGAAGGTCCCTGGTTCGATCCCGGGTCGCGGCACTTTTGCAACCTGTTGCTCTCCCCGACCCTTCCTTAACTCTTTGCAGCAACGGATGCGCGGGCTACCTCATCACACCCTGCTAGTCTTCCCTGCTTATCGGCCTGGTATGGTGCTCGATTTGTCGGATCAAGTCGGTCCTTGTTGGCGTGGTTCGAGCCTCGGTCGGTCGCATTCTGACGCCGCTGTCAACGCTTAGCGCGGCTGTGTGGCGGTCCCAATAACACAACTTGGTCTCTGGAGCGTGGTGGACCGAGCTGCTGTATCCGAAAATACGGTTCGGCTTCAGAAGGGTGAAGTCACAACGGCGAAGCCTGGCGGCTCATTTGAATCGAGCTGACGGCGACTCGGAGGTTGACGTGTCAGAAGAGGTAGGCATGAGGGAAACGGAGGCGTGCATGTGCCAATGGCGATCGTGCGAAGCGTTGTAGTGGTCGTGTGTGGGTGTCACTTTTCGAGAAGTGTGGTGATGATTGATGTTTTGGCGCCTCGATAGCTCAGTTGGGAGAGCGTCAGACTGAAGATCTGAAGGTCCCTGGTTCGATCCCGGGTCGCGGCACTTTTGCAACCTGTTGCTCTCCCCGACCCTTCCTTAACTCTTTGCAGCAACGGATGCGCGGGCTACCTCATCGCACCCTGCTAGTCTTCCCTGCTTATCGGCCTGGTATGGTGCTCGATTTGTCGGATCAAGTCGGTCCTTGTTGGCGTGGTTCGAGCCTCGGTCGGTCGCATTCTGACGCCGCTGTCAACGCTTAGCGCGGCTGTGTGGCGGTCCCAATAACACAACTTGGTCTCTGGAGCATGGTGGACCGAGCTGCTGTATCCGAAAATACGGTTCAGCTTCAGAAGGGTGAAGTCACAACGGCGAAGCCTGGCGGCTCGTTTAAATCGAGCTGACGGCGACTCGGAGGTTGACGTGTCAGAAGAGGTAGGCATGAGGGAAACGGAGGCGTGCATGTGCCATGGCGATCGTGCGAAGCGTTGTAGTGGTCGTGTGTGGGTGTCACTTTTCGAGAAGTGTGGTGATGATTGATGTTTTGGCGCCTCGATAGCTCAGTTGGGAGAGCGTCAGACTGAAGATCTGAAGGTCCCTGGTTCGATCCCGGGTCGCGGCACTTTTGCAACCTGTTGCTCTCCCCGACCCTTCCTTAGCTCTTTTGCAGCAACGGATGCGCGGGCTACCTCATCACACCCTGCTAGTCTTCCCTGCTTATCGGCCTGGTATGGTGCTCGATTTATCGGATCAAGTCGGTCCTTGTTGGCGTGGTTCGAGCCTCGGTCGGTCGCATTCTGACGCCGCTGTCAACGCTTAGCGCGGCTGTGTGGCGGTCCCAATAACACAACTTGGTCTCTGGAGCGTGGTGGACCGAGCTGCTGTATCCGAAAATACGGTTCGGCTTCAGAAGGGTGAAGTCACAACGGCGAAGCCTGGCGGCTCGTTTGAATCGAGCTGACGGCGACTCGGAGGTTGACGTGTCAGAAGAGGTAGGCATGAGGGAAACGGAGGCGTGCATGTGCCATGGCGATCGTGCGAAGCGTTGTAGTGGTCGTGTGTGGGTGTCACTTTTCGAGAAGTGTGGTGATGATTGATGTTTTGGCGCCTCGATAGCTCAGTTGGGAGAGCGTCAGACTGAAGATCTGAAGGTCCCTGGTTCGATCCCGGGTCGCGGCACTTTTGCAACCTGTTGCTCTCCCCGACCCTTCCTTAACTCTTTGCAGCAACGGATGCGCGGGCTACCTCATCACACCCTGCTAGTCTTCCCTGCTTATCGGCCTGGTATGGTGCTCGATTTATCGGATCAAGTCGGTCCTTGTTGGCGTGGTTCGAGCCTCGGTCGGTCGCATTCTGACGCCGCTGTCAACGCTTAGCGCGGCTGTGTGGCGGTCCCAATAACACAACTTGGTCTCTGGAGCGTGGTGGACCGAGCTGCTGTATCCGAAAATACGGTTCGGCTTCAGAAGGGTGAAGTCACAACGGCGAAGCCTGGCGGCTCATTTGAATCGAGCTGACGGCGACTCGGAGGTTGACGTGTCAGAAGAGGTAGGCATGAGGGAAACGGAGGCGTGCATGTGCCATGGCGATCGTGCGAAGCGTTGTAGTGGTCGTGTGTGGGTGTCACTTTTCGAGAAGTGTGGTGATGATTGATGTTTTGGCGCCTCGATAGCTCAGTTGGGAGAGCGTCAGACTGAAGATCTGAAGGTCCCTGGTTCGATCCCGGGTCGCGGCACTTTTGCAACCTGTTGCTCTCCCCGACCCTTCCTTAACTCTTTGCAGCAACGGATGCGCGGGCTACCTCATCACACCCTGCTAGTCTTCCCTGCTTATCGGCCTGGTATGGTGCTCGATTTATCGGATCAAGTCGGTCCTTGTTGGCGTGGTTCGAGCCTCGGTCGGTCGCATTCTGACGCCGCTGTCAACGCTTAGCGCGGCTGTGTGGCGGTCCCAATAACACAACTTGGTCTCTGGAGCGTGGTGGACCGAGCTGCTGTATCCGAAAATACGGTTCGGCTTCAGAAGGGTGAAGTCACAACGGCGAAGCCTGGCGGCTCATTTGAATCGAGCTGACGGCGACTCGGAGGTTGACGTGTCAGAAGAGGTAGGCATGAGGGAAACGGAGGCGTGCATGTGCCATGGCGATCGTGCGAAGCGTTGTAGTGGTCGTGTGTGGGTGTCACTTTTCGAGAAGTGTGGTGATGATTGATGTTTTGGCGCCTCGATAGCTCAGTTGGGAGAGCGTCAGACTGAAGATCTGAAGGTCCCTGGTTCGATCCCGGGTCGCGGCACTTTTGCAACCTGTTGCTCTCCCCGACCCTTCCTTAGCTCTTTTGCAGCAACGGATGCGCGGGCTACCTCATCACACCCTGCTAGTCTTCCCTGCTTATCGGCCTGGTATGGTGCTCGATTTATCGGATCAAGTCGGTCCTTGTTGGCGTGGTTCGAGCCTCGGTCGGTCGCATTCTGACGCCGCTGTCAACGCTTAGCGCGGCTGTGTGGCGGTCCCAATAACACAACTTGGTCTCTGGAGCGTGGTGGACCGAGCTGCTGTATCCGAAAATACGGTTCGGCTTCAGAAGGGTGAAGTCACAACGGCGAAGCCTGGCGGCTCATTTGAATCGAGCTGACGGCGACTCGGAGGTTGACGTGTCAGAAGAGGTAGGCATGAGGGAAACGGAGGCGTGCATGTGCCATGGCGATCGTGCGAAGCGTTGTAGTGGTCGTGTGTGGGTGTCACTTTTCGAGAAGTGTGGTGATGATTGATGTTTTGGCGCCTCGATAGCTCAGTTGGGAGAGCGTCAGACTGAAGATCTGAAGGTCCCTGGTTCGATCCCGGGTCGCGGCACTTTTGCAACCTGTTGCTCTCCCCGACCCTTCCTTAACTCTTTGCAGCAACGGATGCGCGGGCTACCTCATCACACCCTGCTAGTCTTCCCTGCTTATCGGCCTGGTATGGTGCTCGATTTATCGGATCAAGTCGGTCCTTGTTGGCGTGGTTCGAGCCTCGGTCGGTCGCATTCTGACGCCGCTGTCAACGCTTAGCGCGGCTGTGTGGCGGTCCCAATAACACAACTTGGTCTCTGGAGCGTGGTGGACCGAGCTGCTGTATCCGAAAATACGGTTCGGCTTCAGAAGGGTGAAGTCACAACGGCGAAGCCTGGCGGCTCGTTTGAATCGAGCTGACGGCGACTCGGAGGTTGACGTGTCAGAAGAGGTAGGCATGAGGGAAACGGAGGCGTGCATGTGCCAATGGCGATCGTGCGAAGCGTTGTAGTGGTCGTGTGTGGGTGTCACTTTTCGAGAAGTGTGGTGATGATTGATGTTTTGGCGCCTCGATAGCTCAGTTGGGAGAGCGTCAGACTGAAGATCTGAAGGTCCCTGGTTCGATCCCGGGTCGCGGCACTTTTGCAACCTGTTGCTCTCCCCGACCCTTCCTTAACTCTTTGCAGCAACGGATGCGCGGGCTACCTCATCACACCCTGCTAGTCTTCCCTGCTTATCGGCCTGGTATGGTGCTCGATTTATCGGATCAAGTCGGTCCTTGTTGGCGTGGTTCGAGCCTCGGTCGGTCGCATTCTGACGCCGCTGTCAACGCCTAGCGCGGCTGTGTGGCGGTCCCAATAACACAACTTGGTCTCTGGAGCATGGTGGACCGAGCTGCTGTATCCGAAAATACGGTTCGGCTTCAGAAGGGTGAAGTCACAACGGCGAAGCCTGGCGGCTCGTTTGAATCGAGCTGACGGCGACTCGGAGGTTGACGTGTCAGAAGAGGTAGGCATGAGGGAAACGGAGGCGTGCATGTGCCATGGCGATCGTGCGAAGCGTTGTAGTGGTCGTGTGTGGGTGTCACTTTTCGAGAAGTGTGGTGATGATTGATGTTTTGGCGCCTCGATAGCTCAGTTGGGAGAGCGTCAGACTGAAGATCTGAAGGTCCCTGGTTCGATCCCGGGTCGCGGCACTTTTGCAACCTGTTGCTCTCCCCGACCCTTCCTTAACTCTTTTGCCGCAACGGATGCGCGGGCTACCTCATCACACCCTGCTAGTCTTCCCTGCTTATCGGCCTGGTATGGTGCTCGATTTATCGGATCAAGTCGGTCCTTGTTGGCGTGGTTCGAGCCTCGGTCGGTCGCATTCTGACGCCGCTGTCAACGCCTAGCGCGGCTGTGTGGCGGTCCCAATAACACAACTTGGTCTCTGGAGCATGGTGGACCGAGCTGCTGTATCCGAAAATACGGTTCGGCTTCAGAAGGGTGAAGTCACAACGGCGAAGCCTGGCGGCTCGTTTGAATCGAGCTGACGGCGACTCGGAGGTTGACGTGTCAGAAGAGGTAGGCATGAGGGAAACGGAGGCGTGCATGTGCCATGGCGATCGTGCGAAGCGTTGTAGTGGTCGTGTGTGGGTGTCACTTTTCGAGAAGTGTGGTGATGATTGATGTTTTGGCGCCTCGATAGCTCAGTTGGGAGAGCGTCAGACTGAAGATCTGAAGGTCCCTGGTTCGATCCCGGGTCGCGGCACTTTTGCAACCTGTTGCTCTCCCCGACCCTTCCTTAACTCTTTGCAGCAACGGATGCGCGGGCTACCTCATCACACCCTGCTAGTCTTCCCTGCTTATCGGCCTGGTATGGTGCTCGATTTATCGGATCAAGTCGGTCCTTGTTGGCGTGGTTCGAGCCTCGGTCGGTCGCATTCTGACGCCGCTGTCAACGCTTAGCGCGGCTGTGTGGCGGTCCCAATAACACAACTTGGTCTCTGGAGCATGGTGGACCGAGCTGCTGTATCCGAAAATACGGTTCGGCTTCAGAAGGGTGAAGTCACAACGGCGAAGCCTGGCGGCTCGTTTGAATCGAGCTGACGGCGACTCGGAGGTTGACGTGTCAGAAGAGGTAGGCATGAGGGAAACGGAGGCGTGCATGTGCCATGGCGATCGTGCGAAGCGTTGTAGTGGTCGTGTGTGGGTGTCACTTTTCGAGAAGTGTGGTGATGATTGATGTTTTGGCGCCTCGATAGCTCAGTTGGGAGAGCGTCAGACTGAAGATCTGAAGGTCCCTGGTTCGATCCCGGGTCGCGGCACTTTTGCAACCTGTTGCTCTCCCCGACCCTTCCTTAACTCTTTTGCCGCAACGGATGCGCGGGCTACCTCATCACACCCTGCTAGTCTTCCCTGCTTATCGGCCTGGTATGGTGCTCGATTTATCGGATCAAGTCGGTCCTTGTTGGCGTGGTTCGAGCCTCGGTCGGTCGCATTCTGACGCCGCTGTCAACGCCTAGCGCGGCTGTGTGGCGGTCCCAATAACACAACTTGGTCTCTGGAGCGTGGTGGACCGAGCTGCTGTATCCGAAAATACGGTTCGGCTTCAGAAGGGTGAAGTCACAACGGCGAAGCCTGGCGGCTCGTTTGAATCGAGCTGACGGCGACTCGGAGGTTGACGTGTCAGAAGAGGTAGGCATGAGGGAAACGGAGGCGTGCATGTGCCATGGCGATCGTGCGAAGCGTTGTAGTGGTCGTGTGTGGGTGTCACTTTTCGAGAAGTGTGGTGATGATTGATGTTTTGGCGCCTCGATAGCTCAGTTGGGAGAGCGTCAGACTGAAGATCTGAAGGTCCCTGGTTCGATCCCGGGTCGCGGCACTTTTGCAACCTGTTGCTCTCCCCGACCCTTCCTTAGCTCTTTTGCCGCAACGGATGCGCGGGCTACCTCATCACACCCTGCTAGTCTTCCCTGCTTATCGGCCTGGTATGGTGCTCGATTTATCGGATCAAGTCGGTCCTTGTTGGCGTGGTTCGAGCCTCGGTCGGTCGCATTCTGACGCCGCTGTCAACGCTTAGCGCGGCTGTGTGGCGGTCCCAATAACACAACTTGGTCTCTGGAGCGTGGTGGACCGAGCTGCTGTATCCGAAAATACGGTTCGGCTTCAGAAGGGTGAAGTCACAACGGCGAAGCCTGGCGGCTCGTTTGAATCGAGCTGACGGCGACTCGGAGGTTGACGTGTCAGAAGAGGTAGGCATGAGGGAAACGGAGGCGTGCATGTGCCATGGCGATCGTGCGAAGCGTTGTAGTGGTCGTGTGTGGGTGTCACTTTTCGAGAAGTGTGGTGATGATTGATGTTTTGGCGCCTCGATAGCTCAGTTGGGAGAGCGTCAGACTGAAGATCTGAAGGTCCCTGGTTCGATCCCGGGTCGCGGCACTTTTGCAACCTGTTGCTCTCCCCGACCCTTCCTTAGCTCTTTTGCCGCAACGGATGCGCGGGCTACCTCATCACACCCTGCTAGTCTTCCCTGCTTATCGGCCTGGTATGGTGCTCGATTTATCGGATCAAGTCGGTCCTTGTTGGCGTGGTTCGAGCCTCGGTCGGTCGCATTCTGACGCCGCTGTCAACGCTTAGCGCGGCTGTGTGGCGGTCCCAATAACACAACTTGGTCTCTGGAGCGTGGTGGACCGAGCTGCTGTATCCGAAAATACGGTTCGGCTTCAGGAGGGTGAAGTCACAACGGCGAAGCCTGGCGGCTCGTTTGAATCGAGCTGACGGCGACTCGGAGGTTGACGTGTCAGAAGAGGTAGGCATGAGGGAAACGGAGGCGTGCATGTGCCATGGCGATCGTGCGAAGCGTTGTAGTGGTCGTGTGTGGGTGTCACTTTTCGAGAAGTGTGGTGATGATTGATGTTTTGGCGCCTCGATAGCTCAGTTGGGAGAGCGTCAGACTAAAGATCTGAAGGTCCCTGGTTCGATCCCGGGTCGCGGCACTTTTGCAACCTGTTGCTCTCCCCGACCCTTCCTTAACTCTTTGCAGCAACGGATGCGCGGGCTACCTCATCACACCCTGCTAGTCTTCCCTGCTTATCGGCCTGGTATGGTGCTCGATTTATCGGATCAAGTCGGTCCTTGTTGGCGTGGTTCGAGCCTCGGTCGGTCGCATTCTGACGCCGCTGTCAACGCTTAGCGCGGCTGTGTGGCGGTCCCAATAACACAACTTGGTCTCTGGAGCGTGGTGGACCGAGCTGCTGTATCCGAAAATACGGTTCGGCTTCAGGAGGGTGAAGTCACAACGGCGAAGCCTGGCGGCTCGTTTGAATCGAGCTGACGGCGACTCGGAGGTTGACGTGTCAGAAGAGGTAGGCATGAGGGAAACGGAGGCGTGCATGTGCCATGGCGATCGTGCGAAGCGTTGTAGTGGTCGTGTGTGGGTGTCACTTTTCGAGAAGTGTGGTGATGATTGATGTTTTGGCGCCTCGATAGCTCAGTTGGGAGAGCGTCAGACTGAAGATCTGAAGGTCCCTGGTTCGATCCCGGGTCGCGGCACTTTTGCAACCTGTTGCTCTCCCCGACCCTTCCTTAACTCTTTGCAGCAACGGATGCGCGGGCTACCTCATCACACCCTGCTAGTCTTCCCTGCTTATCGGCCTGGTATGGTGCTCGATTTATCGGATCAAGTCGGTCCTTGTTGGCGTGGTTCGAGCCTCGGTCGGTCGCATTCTGACGCCGCTGTCAACGCTTAGCGCGGCTGTGTGGCGGTCCCAATAACACAACTTGGTCTCTGGAGCGTGGTGGACCGAGCTGCTGTATCCGAAAATACGGTTCGGCTTCAGAAGGGTGAAGTCACAACGGCGAAGCCTGGCGGCTCGTTTGAATCGAGCTGACGGCGACTCGGAGGTTGACGTGTCAGAAGAGGTAGGCATGAGGGAAACGGAGGCGTGCATGTGCCATGGCGATCGTGCGAAGCGTTGTAGTGGTCGTGTGTGGGTGTCACTTTTCGAGAAGTGTGGTGATGATTGATGTTTTGGCGCCTCGATAGCTCAGTTGGGAGAGCGTCAGACTGAAGATCTGAAGGTCCCTGGTTCGATCCCGGGTCGCGGCACTTTTGCAACCTGTTGCTCTCCCCGACCCTTCCTTAACTCTTTGCAGCAACGGATGCGCGGGCTACCTCATCACACCCTGCTAGTCTTCCCTGCTTATCGGCCTGGTATGGTGCTCGATTTGTCGGATCAAGTCGGTCCTTGTTGGCGTGGTTCGAGCCTCGGTCGGTCGCATTCTGACGCCGCTGTCAACTCTTAGCGCGGCTGTGTGGCGGTCCCAATAACACAACTTGGTCTCTGGAGCGTGGTGGACCGAGCTGCTGTATCCGAAAATACGGTTCGGCTTCAGAAGGGTGAAGTCACAACGGCGAAGCCTGGCGGCTCGTTTGAATCGAGCTGACGGCGACTCGGAGGTTGACGTGTCAGAAGAGGTAGGCATGAGGGAAACGGAGGCGTGCATGTGCCATGGCGATCGTGCGAAGCGTTGTAGTGGTCGTGTGTGGGTGTCACTTTTCGAGAAGTGTGGTGATGATTGATGTTTTGGCGCCTCGATAGCTCAGTTGGGAGAGCGTCAGACTGAAGATCTGAAGGTCCCTGGTTCGATCCCGGGTCGCGGCACTTTTGCAACCTGTTGCTCTCCCTGACCCTTCCTTAACTCTTTGCAGCAACGGATGCGCGGGCTACCTCATCACACCCTGCTAGTCTTCCCTGCTTATCGGCCTGGTATGGTGCTCGATTTATCGGATCAAGTCGGTCCTTGTTGGCGTGGTTCGAGCCTCGGTCGGTCGCATTCTGACGCCGCTGTCAACGCTTAGCGCGGCTGTGTGGCGGTCCCAATAACACAACTTGGTCTCTGGAGCGTGGTGGACCGAGCTGCTGTATCCGAAAATACGGTTCGGCTTCAGAAGGGTGAAGTCACAACGGCGAAGCCTGGCGGCTCGTTTGAATCGAGCTGACGGCGACTCGGAGGTTGACGTGTCAGAAGAGGTAGGCATGAGGGAAACGGAGGCGTGCATGTGCCATGGCGATCGTGCGAAGCGTTGTAGTGGTCGTGTGTGGGTGTCACTTTTCGAGAATGTGGTGATGATTGATGTTTTGGCGCCTCGATAGCTCAGTTGGGAGAGCGTCAGACTGAAGATCTGAAGGTCCCTGGTTCGATCCCGGGTCGCGGCACTTTTGCAACCTGTTGCTCTCCCCGACCCTTCCTTAACTCTTTGCAGCAACGGATGCGCGGGCTACCTCATCACACCCTGCTAGTCTTCCCTGCTTATCGGCCTGGTATGGTGCTCGATTTATCGGATCAAGTCGGTCCTTGTTGGCGTGGTTCGAGCCTCGGTCGGTCGCATTCTGACGCCGCTGTCAACGCTTAGCGCGGCTGTGTGGCGGTCCCAATAACACAACTTGGTCTCTGGAGCGTGGTGGACCGAGCTGCTGTATCCGAAAATACGGTTCGGCTTCAGAAGGGTGAAGTCACAACGGCGAAGCCTGGCGGCTCGTTTGAATCGAGCTGACGGCGACTCGGAGGTTGACGTGTCAGAAGAGGTAGGCATGAGGGAAACGGAGGCGTGCATGTGCCAATGGCGATCGTGCGAAGCGTTGTAGTGGTCGTGTGTGGGTGTCACTTTTCGAGAAGTGTGGTGATGATTGATGTTTTGGCGCCTCGATAGCTCAGTTGGGAGAGCGTCAGACTGAAGATCTGAAGGTCCCTGGTTCGATCCCGGGTCGCGGCACTTTTGCAACCTGTTGCTCTCCCTGACCCTTCCTTAACTCTTTGCAGCAACGGATGCGCGGGCTACCTCATCACACCCTGCTAGTCTTCCCTGCTTATCGGCCTGGTATGGTGCTCGATTTGTCGGATCAAGTCGGTCCTTGTTGGCGTGGTTCGAGCCTCGGTCGGTCGCATTCTGACGCCGCTGTCAACGCTTAGCGCGGCTGTGTGGCGGTCCCAATAACACAACTTGGTCTCTGGAGCGTGGTGGACCGAGCTGCTGTATCCGAAAATACGGTTCGGCTTCAGGAGGGTGAAGTCACAACGGCGAAGCCTGGCGGCTCGTTTGAATCGAGCTGACGGCGACTCGGAGGTTGACGTGTCAGAAGAGGTAGGCATGAGGGAAACGGAGGCGTGCATGTGCCAATGGCGATCGTGCGAAGCGTTGTAGTGGTCGTGTGTGGGTGTCACTTTTCGAGAAGTGTGGTGATGATTGATGTTTTGGCGCCTCGATAGCTCAGTTGGGAGAGCGTCAGACTGAAGATCTGAAGGTCCCTGGTTCGATCCCGGGTCGCGGCACTTTTGCAACCTGTTGCTCTCCCCGACCCTTCCTTAACTCTTTGCAGCAACGGATGCGCGGGCTACCTCATCACACCCTGCTAGTCTTCCCTGCTTATCGGCCTGGTATGGTGCTCGATTTATCGGATCAAGTCGGTCCTTGTTGGCGTGGTTCGAGCCTCGGTCGGTCGCATTCTGACGCCGCTGTCAACGCTTAGCGCGGCTGTGTGGCGGTCCCAATAACACAACTTGGTCTCTGGAGCGTGGTGGACCGAGCTGCTGTATCCGAAAATACGGTTCGGCTTCAGAAGGGTGAAGTCACAACGGCGAAGCCTGGCGGCTCGTTTGAATCGAGCTGACGGCGACTCGGAGGTTGACGTGTCAGAAGAGGTAGGCATGAGGGAAACGGAGGCGTGCATGTGCCAATGGCGATCGTGCGAAGCGTTGTAGTGGTCGTGTGTGGGTGTCACTTTTCGAGAAGTGTGGTGATGATTGATGTTTTGGCGCCTCGATAGCTCAGTTGGGAGAGCGTCAGACTGAAGATCTGAAGGTCCCTGGTTCGATCCCGGGTCGCGGCACTTTTGCAACCTGTTGCTCTCCCCGACCCTTCCTTAACTCTTTGCAGCAACGGATGCGCGGGCTACCTCATCACACCCTGCTAGTCTTCCCTGCTTATCGGCCTGGTATGGTGCTCGATTTATCGGATCAAGTCGGTCCTTGTTGGCGTGATTCGAGCCTCGGTCGGTCGCATTCTGACGCCGCTGTCAACGCTTAGCGCGGCTGTGTGGCGGTCCCAATAACACAACTTGGTCTCTGGAGCGTGGTGGACCGAGCTGCTGTATCCGAAAATACGGTTCGGCTTCAGAAGGGTGAAGTCACAACGGCGAAGCCTGGCGGCTCGTTTGAATCGAGCTGACGGCGACTCGGAGGTTGACGTGTCAGAAGAGGTAGGCATGAGGGAAACGGAGGCGTGCATGTGCCAATGGCGATCGTGCGAAGCGTTGTAGTGGTCGTGTGTGGGTGTCACTTTTCGAGAAGTGTGGTGATGATTGATGTTTTGGCGCCTCGATAGCTCAGTTGGGAGAGCGTCAGACTGAAGATCTGAAGGTCCCTGGTTCGATCCCGGGTCGCGGCACTTTTGCAACCTGTTGCTCTCCCCGACCCTTCCTTAGCTCTTTTGCAGCAACGGATGCGCGGGCTACCTCATCACACCCTGCTAGTCTTCCCTGCTTATCGGCCTGGTATGGTGCTCGATTTATCGGATCAAGTCGGTCCTTGTTGGCGTGGTTCGAGCCTCGGTCGGTCGCATTCTGACGCCGCTGTCAACGCTTAGCGCGGCTGTGTGGCGGTCCCAATAACACAACTTGGTCTCTGGAGCGTGGTGGACCGAGCTGCTGTATCCGAAAATACGGTTCGGCTTCAGAAGGGTGAAGTCACAACGGCGAAGCCTGGCGGCTCGTTTGAATCGAGCTGACGGCGACTCGGAGGTTGACGTGTCAGAAGAGGTAGGCATGAGGGAAACGGAGGCGTGCATGTGCCATGGCGATCGTGCGAAGCGTTGTAGTGGTCGTGTGTGGGTGTCACTTTTCGAGAAGTGTGGTGATGATTGATGTTTTGGCGCCTCGATAGCTCAGTTGGGAGAGCGTCAGACTGAAGATCTGAAGGTCCCTGGTTCGATCCCGGGTCGCGGCACTTTTGCAACCTGTTGCTCTCCCCGACCCTTCCTTAACTCTTTGCAGCAACGGATGCGCGGGCTACCTCATCACACCCTGCTAGTCTTCCCTGCTTATCGGCCTGGTATGGTGCTCGATTTATCGGATCAAGTCGGTCCTTGTTGGCGTGGTTCGAGCCTCGGTCGGTCGCATTCTGACGCCGCTGTCAACGCTTAGCGCGGCTGTGTGGCGGTCCCAATAACACAACTTGGTCTCTGGAGCATGGTGGACCGAGCTGCTGTATCCGAAAATACGGTTCAGCTTCAGAAGGGTGAAGTCACAACGGCGAAGCCTGGCGGCTCGTTTAAATCGAGCTGACGGCGACTCGGAGGTTGACGTGTCAGAAGAGGTAGGCATGAGGGAAACGGAGGCGTGCATGTGCCATGGCGATCGTGCGAAGCGTTGTAGTGGTCGTGTGTGGGTGTCACTTTTCGAGAAGTGTGGTGATGATTGATGTTTTGGCGCCTCGATAGCTCAGTTGGGAGAGCGTCAGACTGAAGATCTGAAGGTCCCTGGTTCGATCCCGGGTCGCGGCACTTTTGCAACCTGTTGCTCTCCCCGACCCTTCCTTAACTCTTTGCAGCAACGGATGCGCGGGCTACCTCATCACACCCTGCTAGTCTTCCCTGCTTATCGGCCTGGTATGGTGCTCGATTTGTCGGATCAAGTCGGTCCTTGTTGGCGTGGTTCGAGCCTCGGTCGGTCGCATTCTGACGCCGCTGTCAACGCTTAGCGCGGCTGTGTGGCGGTCCCAATAACACAACTTGGTCTCTGGAGCGTGGTGGACCGAGCTGCTGTATCCGAAAATACGGTTCGGCTTCAGAAGGGTGAAGTCACAACGGCGAAGCCTGGCGGCTCGTTTGAATCGAGCTGACGGCGACTCGGAGGTTGACGTGTCAGAAGAGGTAGGCATGAGGGAAACGAAGGCGTGCATGTGCCATGGCGATCGTGCGAAGCGTTGTAGTGGTCGTGTGTGGGTGTCACTTTTCGAGAAGTGTGGTGATGATTGATGTTTTGGCGCCTCGATAGCTCAGTTGGGAGAGCGTCAGACTGAAGATCTGAAGGTCCCTGGTTCGATCCCGGGTCGCGGCACTTTTGCAACCTGTTGCTCTCCCTGACCCTTCCTTAACTCTTTGCAGCAACGGATGCGCGGGCTACCTCATCACACCCTGCTAGTCTTCCCTGCTTATCGGCCTGGTATGGTGCTCGATTTGTCGGATCAAGTCGGTCCTTGTTGGCGTGGTTCGAGCCTCGGTCGGTCGCATTCTGACGCCGCTGTCAACGCTTAGCGCGGCTGTGTGGCGGTCCCAATAACACAACTTGGTCTCTGGAGCGTGGTGGACCGAGCTGCTGTATCCGAAAATACGGTTCGGCTTCAGAAGGGTGAAGTCACAACGGCGAAGCCTGGCGGCTCGTTTGAATCGAGCTGACGGCGACTCGGAGGTTGACGTGTCAGAAGAGGTAGGCATGAGGGAAACGGAGGCGTGCATGTGCCATGGCGATCATGCGAAGCGTTGTAGTGGTCGTGTGTGGGTGTCACTTTTCGAGAAGTGTGGTGATGATTGATGTTTTGGCGCCTCGATAGCTCAGTTGGGAGAGCGTCAGACTGAAGATCTGAAGGTCCCTGGTTCGATCCCGGGTCGCGGCACTTTTGCAACCTGTTGCTCTCCCCGACCCTTCCTTAACTCTTTGCAGCAACGGATGCGCGGGCTACCTCATCACACCCTGCTAGTCTTCCCTGCTTATCGGCCTGGTATGGTGCTCGATTTGTCGGATCAAGTCGGTCCTTGTTGGCGTGGTTCGAGCCTCGGTCGGTCGCATTCTGACGCCGCTGTCAACGCTTAGCGCGGCTGTGTGGCGGTCCCAATAACACAACTTGGTCTCTGGAGCGTGGTGGACCGAGCTGCTGTATCCGAAAATACGGTTCGGCTTCAGAAGGGTGAAGTCACAACGGCGAAGCCTGGCGGCTCGTTTGAATCGAGCTGACGGCGACTCGGAGGTTGACGTGTCAGAAGAGGTAGGCATGAGGGAAACGGAGGCGTGCATGTGCCATGGCGATCGTGCGAAGCGTTGTAGTGGTCGTGTGTGGGTGTCACTTTTCGAGAAGTGTGGTGATGATTGATGTTTTGGCGCCTCGATAGCTCAGTTGGGAGAGCGTCAGACTGAAGATCTGAAGGTCCCTGGTTCGATCCCGGGTCGCGGCACTTTTGCAACCTGTTGCTCTCCCCGACCCTTCCTTAACTCTTTGCAGCAACGGATGCGCGGGCTACCTCATCACACCCTGCTAGTCTTCCCTGCTTATCGGCCTGGTATGGTGCTCGATTTATCGGATCAAGTCGGTCCTTGTTGGCGTGGTTCGAGCCTCGGTCGGTCGCATTCTGACGCCGCTGTCAACGCTTAGCGCGGCTGTGTGGCGGTCCCAATTACACAACTTGGTCTCTGGAGCGTGGTGGACCGAGCTGCTGTATCCGAAAATACGGTTCGGCTTCAGAAGGGTGAAGTCACAACGGCGAAGCCTGGCGGCTCATTTGAATCGAGCTGACGGCGACTCGGAGGTTGACGTGTCAGAAGAGGTAGGCATGAGGGAAACGGAGGCGTGCATGTGCCAATGGCGATCGTGCGAAGCGTTGTAGTGGTCGTGTGTGGGTGTCACTTTTCGAGAAGTGTGGTGATGATTGATGTTTTGGCGCCTCGATAGCTCAGTTGGGAGAGCGTCAGACTGAAGATCTGAAGGTCCCTGGTTCGATCCCGGGTCGCGGCACTTTTGCAACCTGTTGCTCTCCCCGACCCTTCCTTAGCTCTTTTGCAGCAACGGATGCGCGGGCTACCTCATCACACCCTGCTAGTCTTCCCTGCTTATCGGCCTGGTATGGTGCTCGATTTATCGGATCAAGTCGGTCCTTGTTGGCGTGGTTCGAGCCTCGGTCGGTCGCATTCTGACGCCGCTGTCAACGCTTAGCGCGGCTGTGTGGCGGTCCCAATAACACAACTTGGTCTCTGGAGCGTGGTGGACCGAGCTGCTGTATCCGAAAATACGGTTCGGCTTCAGAAGGGTGAAGTCACAACGGCGAAGCCTGGCGGCTCGTTTGAATCGAGCTGACGGCGACTCGGAGGTTGACGTGTCAGAAGAGGTAGGCATGAGGGAAACGGAGGCGTGCATGTGCCATGGCGATCGTGCGAAGCGTTGTAGTGGTCGTGTGTGGGTGTCACTTTTCGAGAAGTGTGGTGATGATTGATGTTTTGGCGCCTCGATAGCTCAGTTGGGAGAGCGTCAGACTGAAGATCTGAAGGTCCCTGGTTCGATCCCGGGTCGCGGCACTTTTGCAACCTGTTGCTCTCCCCGACCCTTCCTTAACTCTTTGCAGCAACGGATGCGCGGGCTACCTCATCACACCCTGCTAGTCTTCCCTGCTTATCGGCCTGGTATGGTGCTCGATTTATCGGATCAAGTCGGTCCTTGTTGGCGTGGTTCGAGCCTCGGTCGGTCGCATTCTGACGCCGCTGTCAACGCTTAGCGCGGCTGTGTGGCGGTCCCAATTACACAACTTGGTCTCTGGAGCGTGGTGGACCGAGCTGCTGTATCCGAAAATACGGTTCGGCTTCAGAAGGGTGAAGTCACAACGGCGAAGCCTGGCGGCTCATTTGAATCGAGCTGACGGCGACTCGGAGGTTGACGTGTCAGAAGAGGTAGGCATGAGGGAAACGGAGGCGTGCATGTGCCAATGGCGATCGTGCGAAGCGTTGTAGTGGTCGTGTGTGGGTGTCACTTTTCGAGAAGTGTGGTGATGATTGATGTTTTGGCGCCTCGATAGCTCAGTTGGGAGAGCGTCAGACTGAAGATCTGAAGGTCCCTGGTTCGATCCCGGGTCGCGGCACTTTTGCAACCTGTTGCTCTCCCCGACCCTTCCTTAGCTCTTTTGCAGCAACGGATGCGCGGGCTACCTCATCACACCCTGCTAGTCTTCCCTGCTTATCGGCCTGGTATGGTGCTCGATTTATCGGATCAAGTCGGTCCTTGTTGGCGTGGTTCGAGCCTCGGTCGGTCGCATTCTGACGCCGCTGTCAACGCTTAGCGCGGCTGTGTGGCGGTCCCAATAACACAACTTGGTCTCTGGAGCGTGGTGGACCGAGCTGCTGTATCCGAAAATACGGTTCGGCTTCAGAAGGGTGAAGTCACAACGGCGAAGCCTGGCGGCTCGTTTGAATCGAGCTGACGGCGACTCGGAGGTTGACGTGTCAGAAGAGGTAGGCATGAGGGAAACGGAGGCGTGCATGTGCCATGGCGATCGTGCGAAGCGTTGTAGTGGTCGTGTGTGGGTGTCACTTTTCGAGAAGTGTGGTGATGATTGATGTTTTGGCGCCTCGATAGCTCAGTTGGGAGAGCGTCAGACTGAAGATCTGAAGGTCCCTGGTTCGATCCCGGGTCGCGGCACTTTTGCAACCTGTTGCTCTCCCCGACCCTTCCTTAACTCTTTGCAGCAACGGATGCGCGGGCTACCTCATCACACCCTGCTAGTCTTCCCTGCTTATCGGCCTGGTATGGTGCTCGATTTGTCGGATCAAGTCGGTCCTTGTTGGCGTGGTTCGAGCCTCGGTCGGTCGCATTCTGACGCCGCTGTCAACGCTTAGCGCGGCTGTGTGGCGGTCCCAATAACACAACTTGGTCTCTGGAGCGTGGTGGACCGAGCTGCTGTATCCGAAAATACGGTTCGGCTTCAGAAGGGTGAAGTCACAACGGCGAAGCCTGGCGGCTCATTTGAATCGAGCTGACGGCGACTCGGAGGTTGACGTGTCAGAAGAGGTAGGCATGAGGGAAACGGAGGCGTGCATGTGCCAATGGCGATCGTGCGAAGCGTTGTAGTGGTCGTGTGTGGGTGTCACTTTTCGAGAAGTGTGGTGATGATTGATGTTTTGGCGCCTCGATAGCTCAGTTGGGAGAGCGTCAGACTGAAGATCTGAAGGTCCCTGGTTCGATCCCGGGTCGCGGCACTTTTGCAACCTGTTGCTCTCCCCGACCCTTCCTTAACTCTTTGCAGCAACGGATGCGCGGGCTACCTCATCGCACCCTGCTAGTCTTCCCTGCTTATCGGCCTGGTATGGTGCTCGATTTGTCGGATCAAGTCGGTCCTTGTTGGCGTGGTTCGAGCCTCGGTCGGTCGCATTCTGACGCCGCTGTCAACGCTTAGCGCGGCTGTGTGGCGGTCCCAATAACACAACTTGGTCTCTGGAGCATGGTGGACCGAGCTGCTGTATCCGAAAATACGGTTCAGCTTCAGAAGGGTGAAGTCACAACGGCGAAGCCTGGCGGCTCGTTTAAATCGAGCTGACGGCGACTCGGAGGTTGACGTGTCAGAAGAGGTAGGCATGAGGGAAACGGAGGCGTGCATGTGCCATGGCGATCGTGCGAAGCGTTGTAGTGGTCGTGTGTGGGTGTCACTTTTCGAGAAGTGTGGTGATGATTGATGTTTTGGCGCCTCGATAGCTCAGTTGGGAGAGCGTCAGACTGAAGATCTGAAGGTCCCTGGTTCGATCCCGGGTCGCGGCACTTTTGCAACCTGTTGCTCTCCCCGACCCTTCCTTAGCTCTTTTGCAGCAACGGATGCGCGGGCTACCTCATCACACCCTGCTAGTCTTCCCTGCTTATCGGCCTGGTATGGTGCTCGATTTATCGGATCAAGTCGGTCCTTGTTGGCGTGGTTCGAGCCTCGGTCGGTCGCATTCTGACGCCGCTGTCAACGCTTAGCGCGGCTGTGTGGCGGTCCCAATAACACAACTTGGTCTCTGGAGCGTGGTGGACCGAGCTGCTGTATCCGAAAATACGGTTCGGCTTCAGAAGGGTGAAGTCACAACGGCGAAGCCTGGCGGCTCGTTTGAATCGAGCTGACGGCGACTCGGAGGTTGACGTGTCAGAAGAGGTAGGCATGAGGGAAACGGAGGCGTGCATGTGCCATGGCGATCGTGCGAAGCGTTGTAGTGGTCGTGTGTGGGTGTCACTTTTCGAGAAGTGTGGTGATGATTGATGTTTTGGCGCCTCGATAGCTCAGTTGGGAGAGCGTCAGACTGAAGATCTGAAGGTCCCTGGTTCGATCCCGGGTCGCGGCACTTTTGCAACCTGTTGCTCTCCCCGACCCTTCCTTAACTCTTTGCAGCAACGGATGCGCGGGCTACCTCATCACACCCTGCTAGTCTTCCCTGCTTATCGGCCTGGTATGGTGCTCGATTTATCGGATCAAGTCGGTCCTTGTTGGCGTGGTTCGAGCCTCGGTCGGTCGCATTCTGACGCCGCTGTCAACGCTTAGCGCGGCTGTGTGGCGGTCCCAATAACACAACTTGGTCTCTGGAGCGTGGTGGACCGAGCTGCTGTATCCGAAAATACGGTTCGGCTTCAGAAGGGTGAAGTCACAACGGCGAAGCCTGGCGGCTCATTTGAATCGAGCTGACGGCGACTCGGAGGTTGACGTGTCAGAAGAGGTAGGCATGAGGGAAACGGAGGCGTGCATGTGCCATGGCGATCGTGCGAAGCGTTGTAGTGGTCGTGTGTGGGTGTCACTTTTCGAGAAGTGTGGTGATGATTGATGTTTTGGCGCCTCGATAGCTCAGTTGGGAGAGCGTCAGACTGAAGATCTGAAGGTCCCTGGTTCGATCCCGGGTCGCGGCACTTTTGCAACCTGTTGCTCTCCCCGACCCTTCCTTAGCTCTTTTGCAGCAACGGATGCGCGGGCTACCTCATCACACCCTGCTAGTCTTCCCTGCTTATCGGCCTGGTATGGTGCTCGATTTATCGGATCAAGTCGGTCCTTGTTGGCGTGGTTCGAGCCTCGGTCGGTCGCATTCTGACGCCGCTGTCAACGCTTAGCGCGGCTGTGTGGCGGTCCCAATAACACAACTTGGTCTCTGGAGCGTGGTGGACCGAGCTGCTGTATCCGAAAATACGGTTCGGCTTCAGAAGGGTGAAGTCACAACGGCGAAGCCTGGCGGCTCATTTGAATCGAGCTGACGGCGACTCGGAGGTTGACGTGTCAGAAGAGGTAGGCATGAGGGAAACGGAGGCGTGCATGTGCCATGGCGATCGTGCGAAGCGTTGTAGTGGTCGTGTGTGGGTGTCACTTTTCGAGAAGTGTGGTGATGATTGATGTTTTGGCGCCTCGATAGCTCAGTTGGGAGAGCGTCAGACTGAAGATCTGAAGGTCCCTGGTTCGATCCCGGGTCGCGGCACTTTTGCAACCTGTTGCTCTCCCCGACCCTTCCTTAACTCTTTGCAGCAACGGATGCGCGGGCTACCTCATCACACCCTGCTAGTCTTCCCTGCTTATCGGCCTGGTATGGTGCTCGATTTATCGGATCAAGTCGGTCCTTGTTGGCGTGGTTCGAGCCTCGGTCGGTCGCATTCTGACGCCGCTGTCAATGCTTTGCGCGGCTGTGTGGCGGTCCCAATAACACAACTTGGTCTCTGGAGCGTGGTGGACCGAGCTGCTGTATCCGAAAATACGGTTCGGCTTCAGAAGGGTGAAGTCACAACGGCGAAGCCTGGCGGCTCGTTTGAATCGAGCTGACGGCGACTCGGAGGTTGACGTGTCAGAAGAGGTAGGCATGAGGGAAACGGAGGCGTGCATGTGCCATGGCGATCGTGCGAAGCGTTGTAGTGGTCGTGTGTGGGTGTCACTTTTCGAGAAGTGTGGTGATGATTGATGTTTTGGCGCCTCGATAGCTCAGTTGGGAGAGCGTCAGACTGAAGATCTGAAGGTCCCTGGTTCGATCCCGGGTCGCGGCACTTTTGCAACCTGTTGCTCTCCCCGACCCTTCCTTAACTCTTTGCAGCAACGGATGCGCGGGCTACCTCATCACACCCTGCTAGTCTTCCCTGCTTATCGGCCTGGTATGGTGCTCGATTTATCGGATCAAGTCGGTCCTTGTTGGCGTGGTTCGAGCCTCGGTCGGTCGCATTCTGACGCCGCTGTCAACGCTTAGCGCGGCTGTGTGGCGGTCCCAATAACACAACTTGGTCTCTGGAGCGTGGTGGACCGAGCTGCTGTATCCGAAAATACGGTTCGGCTTCAGAAGGGTGAAGTCACAACGGCGAAGCCTGGCGGCTCGTTTGAATCGAGCTGACGGCGACTCGGAGGTTGACGTGTCAGAAGAGGTAGGCATGAGGGAAACGGAGGCGTGCATGTGCCATGGCGATCGTGCGAAGCGTTGTAGTGGTCGTGTGTGGGTGTCACTTTTCGAGAAGTGTGGTGATGATTGATGTTTTGGCGCCTCGATAGCTCAGTTGGGAGAGCGTCAGACTGAAGATCTGAAGGTCCCTGGTTCGATCCCGGGTCGCGGCACTTTTGCAACCTGTTGCTCTCCCCGACCCTTCCTTAACTCTTTGCAGCAACGGATGCGCGGGCTACCTCATCACACCCTGCTAGTCTTCCCTGCTTATCGGCCTGGTATGGTGCTCGATTTATCGGATCAAGTCGGTCCTTGTTGGCGTGGTTCGAGCCTCGGTCGGTCGCATTCTGACGCCGCTGTCAACGCTTAGCGCGGCTGTGTGGCGGTCCCAATAACACAACTTGGTCTCTGGAGCATGGTGGACCGAGCTGCTGTATCCGAAAATACGGTTCAGCTTCAGAAGGGTGAAGTCACAACGGCGAAGCCTGGCGGCTCGTTTAAATCGAGCTGACGGCGACTCGGAGGTTGACGTGTCAGAAGAGGTAGGCATGAGGGAAACGGAGGCGTGCATGTGCCATGGCGATCGTGCGAAGCGTTGTAGTGGTCGTGTGTGGGTGTCACTTTTCGAGAAGTGTGGTGATGATTGATGTTTTGGCGCCTCGATAGCTCAGTTGGGAGAGCGTCAGACTGAAGATCTGAAGGTCCCTGGTTCGATCCCGGGTCGCGGCACTTTTGCAACCTGTTGCTCTCCCCGACCCTTCCTTAACTCTTTGCAGCAACGGATGCGCGGGCTACCTCATCACACCCTGCTAGTCTTCCCTGCTTATCGGCCTGGTATGGTGCTCGATTTGTCGGATCAAGTCGGTCCTTGTTGGCGTGGTTCGAGCCTCGGTCGGTCGCATTCTGACGCCGCTGTCAACGCTTAGCGCGGCTGTGTGGCGGTCCCAATAACACAACTTGGTCTCTGGAGCGTGGTGGACCGAGCTGCTGTATCCGAAAATACGGTTCGGCTTCAGAAGGGTGAAGTCACAACGGCGAAGCCTGGCGGCTCGTTTGAATCGAGCTGACGGCGACTCGGAGGTTGACGTGTCAGAAGAGGTAGGCATGAGGGAAACGAAGGCGTGCATGTGCCATGGCGATCGTGCGAAGCGTTGTAGTGGTCGTGTGTGGGTGTCACTTTTCGAGAAGTGTGGTGATGATTGATGTTTTGGCGCCTCGATAGCTCAGTTGGGAGAGCGTCAGACTGAAGATCTGAAGGTCCCTGGTTCGATCCCGGGTCGCGGCACTTTTGCAACCTGTTGCTCTCCCCGACCCTTCCTTAACTCTTTGCAGCAACGGATGCGCGGGCTACCTCATCACACCCTGCTAGTCTTCCCTGCTTATCGGCCTGGTATGGTGCTCGATTTATCGGATCAAGTCGGTCCTTGTTGGCGTGGTTCGAGCCTCGGTCGGTCGCATTCTGACGCCGCTGTCAACGCTTAGCGCGGCTGTGTGGCGGTCCCAATTACACAACTTGGTCTCTGGAGCGTGGTGGACCGAGCTGCTGTATCCGAAAATACGGTTCGGCTTCAGAAGGGTGAAGTCACAACGGCGAAGCCTGGCGGCTCATTTGAATCGAGCTGACGGCGACTCGGAGGTTGACGTGTCAGAAGAGGTAGGCATGAGGGAAACGGAGGCGTGCATGTGCCAATGGCGATCGTGCGAAGCGTTGTAGTGGTCGTGTGTGGGTGTCACTTTTCGAGAAGTGTGGTGATGATTGATGTTTTGGCGCCTCGATAGCTCAGTTGGGAGAGCGTCAGACTGAAGATCTGAAGGTCCCTGGTTCGATCCCGGGTCGCGGCACTTTTGCAACCTGTTGCTCTCCCCGACCCTTCCTTAACTCTTTGCAGCAACGGATGCGCGGGCTACCTCATCGCACCCTGCTAGTCTTCCCTGCTTATCGGCCTGGTATGGTGCTCGATTTGTCGGATCAAGTCGGTCCTTGTTGGCGTGGTTCGAGCCTCGGTCGGTCGCATTCTGACGCCGCTGTCAACGCTTAGCGCGGCTGTGTGGCGGTCCCAATAACACAACTTGGTCTCTGGAGCATGGTGGACCGAGCTGCTGTATCCGAAAATACGGTTCAGCTTCAGAAGGGTGAAGTCACAACGGCGAAGCCTGGCGGCTCGTTTAAATCGAGCTGACGGCGACTCGGAGGTTGACGTGTCAGAAGAGGTAGGCATGAGGGAAACGGAGGCGTGCATGTGCCATGGCGATCGTGCGAAGCGTTGTAGTGGTCGTGTGTGGGTGTCACTTTTCGAGAAGTGTGGTGATGATTGATGTTTTGGCGCCTCGATAGCTCAGTTGGGAGAGCGTCAGACTGAAGATCTGAAGGTCCCTGGTTCGATCCCGGGTCGCGGCACTTTTGCAACCTGTTGCTCTCCCCGACCCTTCCTTAGCTCTTTTGCAGCAACGGATGCGCGGGCTACCTCATCACACCCTGCTAGTCTTCCCTGCTTATCGGCCTGGTATGGTGCTCGATTTATCGGATCAAGTCGGTCCTTGTTGGCGTGGTTCGAGCCTCGGTCGGTCGCATTCTGACGCCGCTGTCAACGCTTAGCGCGGCTGTGTGGCGGTCCCAATAACACAACTTGGTCTCTGGAGCGTGGTGGACCGAGCTGCTGTATCCGAAAATACGGTTCGGCTTCAGAAGGGTGAAGTCACAACGGCGAAGCCTGGCGGCTCGTTTGAATCGAGCTGACGGCGACTCGGAGGTTGACGTGTCAGAAGAGGTAGGCATGAGGGAAACGGAGGCGTGCATGTGCCATGGCGATCGTGCGAAGCGTTGTAGTGGTCGTGTGTGGGTGTCACTTTTCGAGAAGTGTGGTGATGATTGATGTTTTGGCGCCTCGATAGCTCAGTTGGGAGAGCGTCAGACTGAAGATCTGAAGGTCCCTGGTTCGATCCCGGGTCGCGGCACTTTTGCAACCTGTTGCTCTCCCCGACCCTTCCTTAACTCTTTGCAGCAACGGATGCGCGGGCTACCTCATCGCACCCTGCTAGTCTTCCCTGCTTATCGGCCTGGTATGGTGCTCGATTTGTCGGATCAAGTCGGTCCTTGTTGGCGTGGTTCGAGCCTCGGTCGGTCGCATTCTGACGCCGCTGTCAACGCTTAGCGCGGCTGTGTGGCGGTCCCAATAACACAACTTGGTCTCTGGAGCATGGTGGACCGAGCTGCTGTATCCGAAAATACGGTTCAGCTTCAGAAGGGTGAAGTCACAACGGCGAAGCCTGGCGGCTCGTTTAAATCGAGCTGACGGCGACTCGGAGGTTGACGTGTCAGAAGAGGTAGGCATGAGGGAAACGGAGGCGTGCATGTGCCATGGCGATCGTGCGAAGCGTTGTAGTGGTCGTGTGTGGGTGTCACTTTTCGAGAAGTGTGGTGATGATTGATGTTTTGGCGCCTCGATAGCTCAGTTGGGAGAGCGTCAGACTGAAGATCTGAAGGTCCCTGGTTCGATCCCGGGTCGCGGCACTTTTGCAACCTGTTGCTCTCCCCGACCCTTCCTTAGCTCTTTTGCAGCAACGGATGCGCGGGCTACCTCATCACACCCTGCTAGTCTTCCCTGCTTATCGGCCTGGTATGGTGCTCGATTTATCGGATCAAGTCGGTCCTTGTTGGCGTGGTTCGAGCCTCGGTCGGTCGCATTCTGACGCCGCTGTCAACGCTTAGCGCGGCTGTGTGGCGGTCCCAATAACACAACTTGGTCTCTGGAGCGTGGTGGACCGAGCTGCTGTATCCGAAAATACGGTTCGGCTTCAGAAGGGTGAAGTCACAACGGCGAAGCCTGGCGGCTCGTTTGAATCGAGCTGACGGCGACTCGGAGGTTGACGTGTCAGAAGAGGTAGGCATGAGGGAAACGGAGGCGTGCATGTGCCATGGCGATCGTGCGAAGCGTTGTAGTGGTCGTGTGTGGGTGTCACTTTTCGAGAAGTGTGGTGATGATTGATGTTTTGGCGCCTCGATAGCTCAGTTGGGAGAGCGTCAGACTGAAGATCTGAAGGTCCCTGGTTCGATCCCGGGTCGCGGCACTTTTGCAACCTGTTGCTCTCCCCGACCCTTCCTTAACTCTTTGCAGCAACGGATGCGCGGGCTACCTCATCACACCCTGCTAGTCTTCCCTGCTTATCGGCCTGGTATGGTGCTCGATTTATCGGATCAAGTCGGTCCTTGTTGGCGTGGTTCGAGCCTCGGTCGGTCGCATTCTGACGCCGCTGTCAACGCTTAGCGCGGCTGTGTGGCGGTCCCAATAACACAACTTGGTCTCTGGAGCGTGGTGGACCGAGCTGCTGTATCCGAAAATACGGTTCGGCTTCAGAAGGGTGAAGTCACAACGGCGAAGCCTGGCGGCTCATTTGAATCGAGCTGACGGCGACTCGGAGGTTGACGTGTCAGAAGAGGTAGGCATGAGGGAAACGGAGGCGTGCATGTGCCATGGCGATCGTGCGAAGCGTTGTAGTGGTCGTGTGTGGGTGTCACTTTTCGAGAAGTGTGGTGATGATTGATGTTTTGGCGCCTCGATAGCTCAGTTGGGAGAGCGTCAGACTGAAGATCTGAAGGTCCCTGGTTCGATCCCGGGTCGCGGCACTTTTGCAACCTGTTGCTCTCCCCGACCCTTCCTTAACTCTTTGCAGCAACGGATGCGCGGGCTACCTCATCACACCCTGCTAGTCTTCCCTGCTTATCGGCCTGGTATGGTGCTCGATTTATCGGATCAAGTCGGTCCTTGTTGGCGTGGTTCGAGCCTCGGTCGGTCGCATTCTGACGCCGCTGTCAACGCTTAGCGCGGCTGTGTGGCGGTCCCAATAACACAACTTGGTCTCTGGAGCGTGGTGGACCGAGCTGCTGTATCCGAAAATACGGTTCGGCTTCAGAAGGGTGAAGTCACAACGGCGAAGCCTGGCGGCTCATTTGAATCGAGCTGACGGCGACTCGGAGGTTGACGTGTCAGAAGAGGTAGGCATGAGGGAAACGGAGGCGTGCATGTGCCATGGCGATCGTGCGAAGCGTTGTAGTGGTCGTGTGTGGGTGTCACTTTTCGAGAAGTGTGGTGATGATTGATGTTTTGGCGCCTCGATAGCTCAGTTGGGAGAGCGTCAGACTGAAGATCTGAAGGTCCCTGGTTCGATCCCGGGTCGCGGCACTTTTGCAACCTGTTGCTCTCCCCGACCCTTCCTTAACTCTTTGCAGCAACGGATGCGCGGGCTACCTCATCACACCCTGCTAGTCTTCCCTGCTTATCGGCCTGGTATGGTGCTCGATTTATCGGATCAAGTCGGTCCTTGTTGGCGTGGTTCGAGCCTCGGTCGGTCGCATTCTGACGCCGCTGTCAACGCTTAGCGCGGCTGTGTGGCGGTCCCAATAACACAACTTGGTCTCTGGAGCGTGGTGGACCGAGCTGCTGTATCCGAAAATACGGTTCGGCTTCAGAAGGGTGAAGTCACAACGGCGAAGCCTGGCGGCTCATTTGAATCGAGCTGACGGCGACTCGGAGGTTGACGTGTCAGAAGAGGTAGGCATGAGGGAAACGGAGGCGTGCATGTGCCATGGCGATCGTGCGAAGCGTTGTAGTGGTCGTGTGTGGGTGTCACTTTTCGAGAAGTGTGGTGATGATTGATGTTTTGGCGCCTCGATAGCTCAGTTGGGAGAGCGTCAGACTGAAGATCTGAAGGTCCCTGGTTCGATCCCGGGTCGCGGCACTTTTGCAACCTGTTGCTCTCCCCGACCCTTCCTTAGCTCTTTTGCAGCAACGGATGCGCGGGCTACCTCATCACACCCTGCTAGTCTTCCCTGCTTATCGGCCTGGTATGGTGCTCGATTTATCGGATCAAGTCGGTCCTTGTTGGCGTGGTTCGAGCCTCGGTCGGTCGCATTCTGACGCCGCTGTCAACGCTTAGCGCGGCTGTGTGGCGGTCCCAATAACACAACTTGGTCTCTGGAGCGTGGTGGACCGAGCTGCTGTATCCGAAAATACGGTTCGGCTTCAGAAGGGTGAAGTCACAACGGCGAAGCCTGGCGGCTCATTTGAATCGAGCTGACGGCGACTCGGAGGTTGACGTGTCAGAAGAGGTAGGCATGAGGGAAACGGAGGCGTGCATGTGCCATGGCGATCGTGCGAAGCGTTGTAGTGGTCGTGTGTGGGTGTCACTTTTCGAGAAGTGTGGTGATGATTGATGTTTTGGCGCCTCGATAGCTCAGTTGGGAGAGCGTCAGACTGAAGATCTGAAGGTCCCTGGTTCGATCCCGGGTCGCGGCACTTTTGCAACCTGTTGCTCTCCCCGACCCTTCCTTAACTCTTTGCAGCAACGGATGCGCGGGCTACCTCATCACACCCTGCTAGTCTTCCCTGCTTATCGGCCTGGTATGGTGCTCGATTTATCGGATCAAGTCGGTCCTTGTTGGCGTGGTTCGAGCCTCGGTCGGTCGCATTCTGACGCCGCTGTCAACGCTTAGCGCGGCTGTGTGGCGGTCCCAATAACACAACTTGGTCTCTGGAGCGTGGTGGACCGAGCTGCTGTATCCGAAAATACGGTTCGGCTTCAGAAGGGTGAAGTCACAACGGCGAAGCCTGGCGGCTCATTTGAATCGAGCTGACGGCGACTCGGAGGTTGACGTGTCAGAAGAGGTAGGCATGAGGGAAACGGAGGCGTGCATGTGCCATGGCGATCGTGCGAAGCGTTGTAGTGGTCGTGTGTGGGTGTCACTTTTCGAGAAGTGTGGTGATGATTGATGTTTTGGCGCCTCGATAGCTCAGTTGGGAGAGCGTCAGACTGAAGATCTGAAGGTCCCTGGTTCGATCCCGGGTCGCGGCACTTTTGCAACCTGTTGCTCTCCCCGACCCTTCCTTAACTCTTTGCAGCAACGGATGCGCGGGCTACCTCATCACACCCTGCTAGTCTTCCCTGCTTATCGGCCTGGTATGGTGCTCGATTTATCGGATCAAGTCGGTCCTTGTTGGCGTGGTTCGAGCCTCGGTCGGTCGCATTCTGACGCCGCTGTCAACGCTTAGCGCGGCTGTGTGGCGGTCCCAATAACACAACTTGGTCTCTGGAGCGTGGTGGACCGAGCTGCTGTATCCGAAAATACGGTTCGGCTTCAGAAGGGTGAAGTCACAACGGCGAAGCCTGGCGGCTCATTTGAATCGAGCTGACGGCGACTCGGAGGTTGACGTGTCAGAAGAGGTAGGCATGAGGGAAACGGAGGCGTGCATGTGCCATGGCGATCGTGCGAAGCGTTGTAGTGGTCGTGTGTGGGTGTCACTTTTCGAGAAGTGTGGTGATGATTGATGTTTTGGCGCCTCGATAGCTCAGTTGGGAGAGCGTCAGACTGAAGATCTGAAGGTCCCTGGTTCGATCCCGGGTCGCGGCACTTTTGCAACCTGTTGCTCTCCCCGACCCTTCCTTAGCTCTTTTGCAGCAACGGATGCGCGGGCTACCTCATCACACCCTGCTAGTCTTCCCTGCTTATCGGCCTGGTATGGTGCTCGATTTATCGGATCAAGTCGGTCCTTGTTGGCGTGGTTCGAGCCTCGGTCGGTCGCATTCTGACGCCGCTGTCAACGCTTAGCGCGGCTGTGTGGCGGTCCCAATAACACAACTTGGTCTCTGGAGCGTGGTGGACCGAGCTGCTGTATCCGAAAATACGGTTCGGCTTCAGAAGGGTGAAGTCACAACGGCGAAGCCTGGCGGCTCATTTGAATCGAGCTGACGGCGACTCGGAGGTTGACGTGTCAGAAGAGGTAGGCATGAGGGAAACGGAGGCGTGCATGTGCCATGGCGATCGTGCGAAGCGTTGTAGTGGTCGTGTGTGGGTGTCACTTTTCGAGAAGTGTGGTGATGATTGATGTTTTGGCGCCTCGATAGCTCAGTTGGGAGAGCGTCAGACTGAAGATCTGAAGGTCCCTGGTTCGATCCCGGGTCGCGGCACTTTTGCAACCTGTTGCTCTCCCCGACCCTTCCTTAACTCTTTGCAGCAACGGATGCGCGGGCTACCTCATCACACCCTGCTAGTCTTCCCTGCTTATCGGCCTGGTATGGTGCTCGATTTATCGGATCAAGTCGGTCCTTGTTGGCGTGGTTCGAGCCTCGGTCGGTCGCATTCTGACGCCGCTGTCAATGCTTTGCGCGGCTGTGTGGCGGTCCCAATTACACAACTTGGTCTCTGGAGCGTGGTGGACCGAGCTGCTGTATCCGAAAATACGGTTCGGCTTCAGAAGGGTGAAGTCACAACGGCGAAGCCTGGCGGCTCGTTTGAATCGAGCTGACGGCGACTCGGAGGTTGACGTGTCAGAAGAGGTAGGCATGAGGGAAACGGAGGCGTGCATGTGCCATGGCGATCGTGCGAAGCGTTGTAGTGGTCGTGTGTGGGTGTCACTTTTCGAGAAGTGTGGTGATGATTGATGTTTTGGCGCCTCGATAGCTCAGTTGGGAGAGCGTCAGACTGAAGATCTGAAGGTCCCTGGTTCGATCCCGGGTCGCGGCACTTTTGCAACCTGTTGCTCTCCCCGACCCTTCCTTAACTCTTTGCAGCAACGGATGCGCGGGCTACCTCATCACACCCTGCTAGTCTTCCCTGCTTATCGGCCTGGTATGGTGCTCGATTTGTCGGATCAAGTCGGTCCTTGTTGGCGTGGTTCGAGCCTCGGTCGGTCGCATTCTGACGCCGCTGTCAACGCTTAGCGCGGCTGTGTGGCGGTCCCAATAACACAACTTGGTCTCTGGAGCATGGTGGACCGAGCTGCTGTATCCGAAAATACGGTTCGGCTTCAGAAGGGTGAAGTCACAACGGCGAAGCCTGGCGGCTCATTTGAATCGAGCTGACGGCGACTCGGAGGTTGACGTGTCAGAAGAGGTAGGCATGAGGGAAACGGAGGCGTGCATGTGCCATGGCGATCGTGCGAAGCGTTGTAGTGGTCGTGTGTGGGTGTCACTTTTCGAGAAGTGTGGTGATGATTGATGTTTTGGCGCCTCGATAGCTCAGTTGGGAGAGCGTCAGACTGAAGATCTGAAGGTCCCTGGTTCGATCCCGGGTCGCGGCACTTTTGCAACCTGTTGCTCTCCCCGACCCTTCCTTAACTCTTTGCAGCAACGGATGCGCGGGCTACCTCATCACACCCTGCTAGTCTTCCCTGCTTATCGGCCTGGTATGGTGCTCGATTTATCGGATCAAGTCGGTCCTTGTTGGCGTGGTTCGAGCCTCGGTCGGTCGCATTCTGACGCCGCTGTCAACGCTTAGCGCGGCTGTGTGGCGGTCCCAATAACACAACTTGGTCTCTGGAGCGTGGTGGACCGAGCTGCTGTATCCGAAAATACGGTTCGGCTTCAGAAGGGTGAAGTCACAACGGCGAAGCCTGGCGGCTCATTTGAATCGAGCTGACGGCGACTCGGAGGTTGACGTGTCAGAAGAGGTAGGCATGAGGGAAACGGAGGCGTGCATGTGCCATGGCGATCGTGCGAAGCGTTGTAGTGGTCGTGTGTGGGTGTCACTTTTCGAGAAGTGTGGTGATGATTGATGTTTTGGCGCCTCGATAGCTCAGTTGGGAGAGCGTCAGACTGAAGATCTGAAGGTCCCTGGTTCGATCCCGGGTCGCGGCACTTTTGCAACCTGTTGCTCTCCCCGACCCTTCCTTAGCTCTTTTGCAGCAACGGATGCGCGGGCTACCTCATCACACCCTGCTAGTCTTCCCTGCTTATCGGCCTGGTATGGTGCTCGATTTGTCGGATCAAGTCGGTCCTTGTTGGCGTGGTTCGAGCCTCGGTCGGTCGCATTCTGACGCCGCTGTCAACGCTTAGCGCGGCTGTGTGGCGGTCCCAATAACACAACTTGGTCTCTGGAGCGTGGTGGACCGAGCTGCTGTATCCGAAAATACGGTTCGGCTTCAGAAGGGTGAAGTCACAACGGCGAAGCCTGGCGGCTCATTTGAATCGAGCTGACGGCGACTCGGAGGTTGACGTGTCAGAAGAGGTAGGCATGAGGGAAACGGAGGCGTGCATGTGCCAATGGCGATCGTGCGAAGCGTTGTAGTGGTCGTGTGTGGATGTCACTTTTCGAGAAGTGTGGTGATGATTGATGTTTTGGCGCCTCGATTAACAAAAAATACATTACACTTTAAGGCTAGTAAGCAACCGACTTAGCTACCCTACTTGCTATTTGGGATCGATTTGGGTCATGTGGACCCAAACATTGGGTACGAAGTATCCAATTGGTGTCCAGAAAAGGTCCATTTTCTCGAAAGCGGGTACCCTGAAGGACCCATTTTAGTGTCCAGGAGGAAACTGGTGGACGTCCGGAGACGTCTCTGGGCCGAGTTGGACATTTGCAGGACCTTTCCGATGGGGTCTATACAAAAACCAAGTATAACCCGATGAACCAGGTGGTGGTGAGCCACCTACTTCTAGTGAGCTCAGATAGCTCAGCTGGTTAAGCATCCAGTGTCGGACGGAAGCGGCCAGGGTTCAATCCCCGGGCCGACCAGACCTTTCGGACGATGGTTGGAGTTTGGCCGCGAAGGTTGGGATATCTGGTCTTGTGACTGGACTGGTGGTCTTGGGGGCTACTGGGCGCCGTCTCATGGGCTGTAGGCCTGGAAGCACGGTTAGACCCGGTAGTTCTTGAGACCGCTTGACCGGGCACTTCAGTAGGAGAGATGCGGGTCGTGGTCTAGAGGGGCAAAGCCTCCCAGTCGTCGTCTCATGGGCTTGTAGGCCTGGTAGTACGCGCGGCTCGGGAGTGTGGCGCCGCTCTAGACCTCGATCCAAGGGGTAGTCTAGTGATGTCGTGCATGCCATAACACGCGTAAGCGTCTGTAGCGTGTCGCGTTCTTCGCCCGCCTGTCCGCTAACGTGGGGCCCCGCCTGGGTTCAAAAATCCACACCGCCTTCGGGTACAGCAGACATAAGGCAACGCCCGCTAAGCGATCGGCAAATGGAGCCGGGAACTTGGCGTATGGGCGCGAGAGTGGTGGAGACTGAAGCCAGTAATGGCCGAGCACGCCGGCGACGGATTGTAAGACATCAGGATGAAGCCTTGAGCTTGTGGCCTTACCTTCGGGCCACAGGCGTCTCTTCCCGGCTACGGTTCAACATGGCCGCGGGAAAGGAGCCCCGCTGACGGGTTTCCACCCCGCGATCGCTTGGATCTGCAGTCGTGAAGGGCGCCAACGCTCCGGACGTCTCTTCCCTGTCGTGGTTCAACATGTCCGCGAGGAAGGAGTCCCACTGACGGGCTTCCGCCTCGTGGTCGCTTGGGCCATTGGCGTCGAAGGGTGCCGACACAGGCAGTCCTCGCAATATGGTGTGTAGTTGCCTACTCACCTGCGAGGACTGTCTTATTACTTGCGCCTGGGTTGCCTGCCATAAGGCAGCAACATGAAGGTCAATCAGGGCGTGCACCCGAGCCTTGACGCCGATGAGACTTGGTTCATACTCGTGGAAGCGGATGTCATTGCGGTGCGTCCATAGGCAGCGAAGTACCACAACTCTCACTATGTGGAAGACCGCAAAGAGGCTGTAGCCAAAGTCCTTTTTGGCTCGGGGTGTAGGCATGATGTCCGCGAAGTAGACCACAGTCGCCCACTCAATGGGAGACTCAAACCACTGTTGGAACACCTCAAGCCATTCCGCCCATACGGTTGCCGCAAAGTCACAATACCAAAAGAGATGGGAGACGGTTTCAATGACTCCACACCCATGATGGCAACGAGTCATAGCGCCTTGCACGTGCTGCAGCCTAAAGCCCACCCAAAATGCGTTGTGCTGAAGTCTGTACAGCAAGTCCGCGTTCACTGGTAGTACGTGCTTGTTCATCTTTAGGTCCCTGCCCCATACATTTCCGGGAGGCGCTCGTTCAAGGCCAAGTGCAGTCGTTGGCAGGCCGGGTACCTTGTACTGAACCAGGAGCTTGCGTATTAACGACACCGTGAGATCAGCGATTTCATAGCCACTGAAGCTCCAAGTATGGAGTGCGCAGCCGTAGTGTGGCTTGGGGCGGGGTCCAATGGGCTTGTTGGCCAACGGTCGTAACTGCGAGTCAATCTTAGTTAAGAAAGATCCGCAGAAGCTCACGCTGTTAGCACGCCTAGGCTGGCCATGCTCACGGATGACTTGGGATAGCTTGGCGGCTTGAGGCGGGTATCCACTAAGCTCAAACAAGTCAGATATCCGATAAACCTTTAAGCGAATGAGGTCTTGGACAATTCCCAGGTTTGCGGCTCGCAGGGTCTTGGGCGTCTTGGTTGCAGTCGTGATATCCACATTGTCCAGCAGCGGCATTGTCAACTTGTCAAACTTGGTCATGTTGCGAGTGATCTTGGGGCGCAGTTTGGTGTTCCAAAGGAAGAGAACATGGTGCCAATACAAACCAATACAAACCAAAGGTCTCCATCGTCTTAGCCGTTGAGACACCACATGATGAGGGCTGTTCCAGACCGGCGCGTACAGGATGTCAAAGTCGCGTTCCCAAGGTTTCATCACGGAGTCAAACAGCGCAATGACTGGGGCGGCCCGTGAGGGTACATCATTCGGTGACTGGCGTACGGCCATGAGCAGCTTGCAGAGCATGTGTAGTTGGAGTCCCTCGATCATCGTTGTCACAGGCGTTAAACCGAGGCCTCCCATGTGCATGGGCAACGTCCACCAAGCTCGGGGCACGATGTTCGAAGTAGAAGACTGGGTCATGAACCGTACTATCATGTCCTGGACTTGGTCTTGGAAACCAGTTTCAGGTATGTAGCAGACACTGGCCGTGTACCAGAGAACAGGCAAGATGATCTGTTGTAGGATAACCACTTGTCCTCGCAGAGTGCGTGCCCGGTACTTCCACAGTGAACACCTTGTCTGCATGTCCGCCAATATGTGCTGTAGCCGTGCCGCGTCTGTGAGCTTGGGACCGTAGTATATACCAAGCAGTTTGGCCGAGTCGTTGTTCCCAACAACCTTTAGTCCCAATTGCTGTAGTTCCTCACGGATGCTGTCGGTTTCACTGTTCCAGGGGTGGAACGGCAGCACCACGGTCTTGTTCTTGTTCAGCTCCATGCCCGATGCCTCACAGAAGAGATCCACCAAGTTCAGTAGACGCTGAGTATCCCGCAGGTCCCTCAGTAGTCCAGTGCAGTCATCAGCAAAGCTGATAACTGTATGGACTACCGAAGAGTCTCCACACCGAAGTCCAGCATCCTTCATCTTGGCGCGAATCAAGTTCAGCAAAGGTTCCGCGTAAAGCACGAACAGACCCGGGGAGAGAGGGTCTCCTTGCCGCACGCCTCTCCCTAATTCAAAGGGTGAAAGTGGGCTACCGTTGAATAGTAGCGCCACCAAAGTCCCAGGAAACATCACGCGTACCCAGCGACGAAACACTTCGCCGAGGCGGAAGTGCTCGAGGATCATGTCAAGGGCATCCCACACCACGCTGTCGAAGGCCTTGGCAAAGTCAATCAAGATAGCACCAGCCACCGCGTCATCGTCTTCATACACTTTCATGAGTGCTTGAAGTCGCAGGTGAGCATGACGAATATCGCACCCAGGCACGAAGCCATACTGGTCAGAGAGTAGGAGACTGTCTAACACAGTTCCCAGACGGTATGCCAGTATCTTGGGGCCCAGCTTGGCATCGACGTTGAGGAGAGTAATGGGTCTGTAGTTTCCAGGCTCTTTACGGTCTCCCTTCTTGTATAGCAAGCAGACTTGGCCGCGACGCTGGAACTTGGACATCCTGCCTTTCTCCAGTTGAGCTGCGTAGACAATCTCCAGGATACGGCTCAAAAGTGGCACATAGTTAGGTAGTAGGCCACGGGTAACCCATCGGGTCCTGGTGCCTTCCCCGACGACATATGCTTGATAGCCCAGTAGAAGTCATTTGCTGTAAGTGGACTGTCAAGATAGGCAGCTCGCTTCGGCGTCAGATGCTTAGTCGTGTGTTCAAGGATCTGGGCCAGCTTGATGCGATCCCATTTCGGCTTGTCATGATGGAACTCTCTTGAAGGTGAACGATAGATCCCGGACCAAAACTGGTTGAACTCCTGGCACATGACTTCCAACTCCTCCGGCGAATTGACAGGAATCGGAGTGTTGTGCAGGATCTGAGGCGGTCGGAAGAAGTACTTGGTACCTCGTTCAGAATCATGGAGGTCGGAGGCAAACTTCTTCTTCGAAGCGTAGAACTTTTTCACCTTCATCTTGACCTCCAGTAGTGCCCTCTTTTCAGTCAGCCGCCGGCGTTGATCATCGGTAGGCTCCGTCGCTTGGCGGTGCTGCAGATCATTGATTTCCAGGTGCAGTTCCTCAAGTTCGCGCTGGCGAGCATTCTTCCGGAATTCAAATAACTCGTGCAGGAAGATGTTGTCGCGACGCTTGTGCTCGTCGAGTAGGCAGCCCGGGTTGTACTGGGAGTCCGTTGGTGCATGGAGCATGTCTGCCAACTTGATCAGCGATTCTTGGAGATACTGCTGCGCTTCAGGAAGCTGGATGATCCATTCTGGGCAGCGCCAGGGGGGTCTCTTAGCCGGCCGAAAGACAGCAGATCCGAGTCGAAAGTCGATGCCGCAGTGGTCACCCATATTGGAGCGATTGCGAAAGTCGTGCAGAATGCCCTGCATGGCCGAGTGGAAGAGCTGGGAGCTTAGCATCACGTAGTCTAACCTTGAGCTGGAGTTGGGGCTGGTGAACTCGACGAGCGTCGGATGTTCCAGGCGCCATGCATCCACAACGTTGATAGCTTGCATCCAATCCAGCAGCTCGGTTCGTCCCCGCGACCGATTTCGGTCGGTGTGGTTGGCTTGGTCCAGTTGGCTTGACATCACCGTGTTGAAGTCGCCCATGACAATATGCAGCACATCATCGTCGAAGTCTCTTGGAAGGTTCTTAAAGAAAGCTGGCCGCTTCTGCCCTTTAACAGGGGCATACACCACATGAATGTACGTCTCTTTCAAGTCCAGAGTGCCGCGTAGTAGTAAGTACCGATCCATCATATCAGCCGAGCTAACATGACGGAGGGTAACGTCTTGGATATCTTGAACAGGGCATGTCGGCGTGAATAGTAAGCCCACACCAGCGTGCCCTGTGTATGTAGTCATATGTTCTTGCGACCAAAAGCTGGAATTAAACCGCGAGGTTTGCCTCCAGATCTGTTTCAAGCGCTGGTAGTTGAAGGGCCCGGTGAAGCACGTCTCCTGAAGACCGATCATGTGAAAGGTCTTAGAGAAGTACTGCAGCGAGCTCCTTGAGGTCCGGTTCATGCCGTTAGCGTTCAGCGAGAACCCTCTCAGGGCCCAATTCCCATTAGAGAGAAGGGCTACCCGAGTTGGCTACTGCCGAAGCCGCTTGTTGGAGATCAACGATGCATTGGCGTAAGTTGTCCGGCAACGAGCCATCAAGGAGTCGAGTTGCCAACGGCGAGGTTACCAGTACCCCTAGGGTGCGATCGTCCCAGAGGTGCCACATCGGATGGGGCAGCGTAGTAGCTTCTTCTTGGATTAGAGCGCAGACCTTGACCGGATCCATATAGATGCTTGGAGCAATCACTTGCAACGCAAGATCAAACTCGGCCAGTCGCGTTTGGAGCCAGAACTCGTTTGGGGTAGAGCAAAGGCTCTGCAGCACGACTTCTGGGCTTAGGTCGTCAGCGTCCGGGAAGAGCTCGGCCAACTTGTTCTTGAGCGAGTAGTCCTTCGCCGAGGAGTCTAGCTTCGTGGAGATCATTCGGAGTACTGCGTGGCCAAACGTCTTGCTGCGAAGATGCTGATAGTTACCGGGAGCCGAGGTGTCTAATAAAAAGCGATGGACGCTAGGTTGGGCTTGGATCCCGTAAAAGCTGCTATCGGCATCTGAGGTGTTCGAGAACTCCGTCAGATAGGATTCGATGACGTCGCAGAGGTCATTGAGGATGATCGTCTCTGCAGGGTACTTGATCGCAGCGCTGTTGAGTATCTTTTCGGCAGGCTTGGACAGCTTGACATACGAGGCAACCGGGGAGGGCGGGATCTGAGTACTGTCCCAGAGAGTCATATCCTGATCAGGTGGGACATTGCCACCATCTCCCTCACTCAGCCACTCATACTGGTTGGTGGATGCCAGTACTGGATAGCCAGTCTGGGACGGGGGTAGTTCCTTTGCCTTGGCTGTGGGAGTGGACATCTTGCCAAAGACAAGTTGCTTGGCGCGCAAGATACGCGCCGGCTCCCGGTCTGTTCGCTTGATCGAGCCAGTGGGAAAATTTGGAGGTTCTTCATCCGACAGCCAGATAGAATTGGGCTGGACTGTGATCCCGTCTCCGACAGTTTCTCCTTCAACACCTTCCATAGCGCTGCCTGAACTGGCTTCCGAGTCACTCACTTCTGAGCCATTAGGCTCGGATGGCTCGTACTCGGCGTCCGACGTTTCCATAGGCGTGCCATTGGCTTCGACGCTCGTGGCAACAGCAGGCTTCGAGGAAGCCTGATGTGCCGCATGGTCGACCGACTTAGATGCTGATGGGTGAGCCTTGCGTTTCTCGTGCATCGCCTTCAGGAAGGGCGGCGTGCCGTAGTTGAACGCACGGATGCGGTGATTGACCACCGCGTATCCATGGTCACCGAACTTGATTTCTCGCAACGGCGTCGTTGGCGTAAGCATCAGCGACTCGGGCGGGGACTTGTGGTTGAAGTACACTCGGCGGCTGCGTGACTTCAGACCACGAATCGTACGACTAGGGCAGATGAACACCGGTGGTGTCCCATGTGCGGCGAACCAGTCGTAGATCTCGCTGTCATCGACCTCGTCAGGCAGGCGCTGCAAGTCGACATAGTACCAGCTGGAGTACTTGGAGTACGGTTGAACCCGATAGTTTCGGTCACAGATCGACAGCGTCTGGCCACCCAACTTGGATGCGATAGCTTGATCAGTGCATACAAAGCTGATGCCAGCGTTCCGGATGGTCTTGAAATCGCGCAGATGGCTGACGTTGGCCGACCAGATGGCCGGTTGCGTATCCGATCCAAGCGAGGTCATGATCTCCGTATCAGAGAACGTGGCGGTCAGGTCTCGCGCAGGAATCCACATGGAGTAGGTCAACTCACTCGAGACGAGCTGGGGAACTCCACGTAGAGCAGCTGCTTTCTTGTCATCAGCGTTGCGCTCGGGATCCAACATAGCCTTTTCCGCTGACGCGAGTGCGTCATCGGTGGGCAACGAGAACTCGACCTGTGGGGCCTTGTTTCGCCACTCAGCATGCCAAGTCTGGTCACGACGAGGAGCCGCCATGATGATGGGCTGCGAAGGCTGGCGGACCAGTTCGGGCGTTTCTTCTTCCAGCTGCTCTCTCGCAGCTGTCACGTTCCCCCCTTTACGGTAGGGCTAGGCCGCACTCCTCTGACCTCCTAGGGCCACAGGCGCAAACTCGGCAACAGCTTCAAGGGAGCGGCTCGATTGGGAGTCGCGACGACTTAGTTCTTCGGCGGCAGCAGCATGACGGCTTAGCGTGGTGGTGGTGTCGCGGCGCGGGGCGGGGTCTTAAGGTCCGGTAGTCAGGTGAGGCGACAGCACGACAGATAGGCTGAGGTGGAGAAACGACAACACGGGACTGGAAGGACCGAAGCTTGAAAGCGCAGTAGCAGGTATGGGCCTGTCTATGTGCACTTGTGGGGTAGCCGGCAAATTGCAAACTTGGCGCCTCGATAGCTCAGTTGGGAGAGCGTCAGACTGAAGATCTGAAGGTCCCTGGTTCGATCCCGGGTCGCGGCACTTTTGCAACCTGTTGCTCTCCCCGACCCTTCCTTAGCTCTTTTGCAGCAACGGATGCGCGGGCTACCTCATCACACCCTGCTAGTCTTCCCTGCTTATCGGCCTGGTATGGTGCTCGATTTATCGGATCAAGTCGGTCCTTGTTGGCGTGGTTCGAGCCTCGGTCGGTCGCATTCTGATGCCGCTGTGTGGCGGTCCCAATAACACAACTTGGGCTCTGGAGCGTGGTGGACCGAGCTGCAGTATGGGTGGGATTTCCGCCTCGATGATGGAGGCCAAATTCACGGCAGCATCGGTCATGGCGACTGAACTGCTTGGAGTGAGAGCGCTTGTTGTAGAGCTTGGCATTGCGCACGAGGAGCTAATGACACTGCGAGTAGACAATCAGGCTGCGTTGAAGCAACTTGACGGCGAGGGTGCGTCTGCAAAGGCGAAGCACGTCGATATGCGGATCAAGGTCGTGGGGTATTACACCAAGAATGGAGTGCTGAGGACGGAGTATTGCGAGAGCGAACGTATACCGGCTGACGTGATGACCAAGGCGCTGGAAGCTCCGAGGAAGGCCGACTAGCGAGTCGAAGTGGGTCTGCATTGAGTGAAAATGTCCGCAGGGATATGATGCATGTATACGAAAGATAGAGATAGCCTGGATGTTCGGCACCCCGGCGAGGAAGAGTGTTGAAGAACGGTGATCCGGATCAGATGACGGGCGCCGTAGAGATGCGACCACCTGCAGTAGAGTAAGTGGTCAATAGATAGGATCCGAACTGGAATCTCACTTCCCCTTTAACCAAGTCGACCTCAGTGCGCTAAAGTGCGACCGATCTGCGGATCGTGTTTTAATATGGCGACATGTGAGACTCGCCGCCCGGCGTGACGGCCCCCGCGTCGAGGGTGCTCTTCAACGGTATACTGCTTGAAGTCTGGTCGGACCCTTAGCTTCAAGGAGGGTCGACCTAGGCACGCAAACTAACCGTTCCCTAAGAGGAACGGTCGAGGCGATACGAGTTCACACACGAGACAATGGAACGGTTTTCGTAATTGTGTCCCGGAGGAGAAGAGCAGGTGAGCGGTTCAAGTGGAAGGTCTGAGTTCAGCGCATGACTGATGAACAAGGTCTAGGAGGTGTAGTTCGCGTAGTCTAGTTCTCAATCGTAAAATCTTCCCTGTAGAACAGAAGCGAGACCCAACCAACTAAGAATTTGTATTTTCAGTAAGCGCTCTTCCTTAACATCTAAGCGTTGTTATCTTCAACCTATCCCCAACAAGACCGTACTCGTACCAGCCCGCAGGTATCCGACCCACTGCAGAGGGAGATGCGCGACATTTGGTGGAGAAGCACGGTATCTGCTTACTGGAGAAGAACTTGTTTGGCTTGTGGTGAGAAGGCTCGTGGGACGTTGTGAAGCGCAGCCGTGTTGTGTGCTACGTTTGGCAGTCATGTGAAGGCTCGTGTCGTGAACTGTTCGACCCAAGAACGGTAATCTTGGACGGTCAACCTCAATTCTCGGCGGGGTTGCAATTCCAGCTGATTGGCACTCCATCCACGGGCACCAGCCCGCCCGTCACCGACTTCCTGTCTGCCTTACCGGCGGCGAAATCAGCATCGCTATAAGCGACCACCTTCAGAGGCTCCTCAGATCCTCGATCACCCGCATTTGGAGACGCAATCCCTTGGTAGCAGCCAGGTAGCCCACAATCCTCTTCACTAACTTCCAGTCAGCCACGGTCGGACTGTGCGTGCGCCGCGACGCCTTGTGCACTGCAAAAGCGATGTCCGGCCGCGTGCACCGCGCAACCCACAAAAGGCTTCCAACCAACGATTGGAACTTCGTTACTGTGACCGCATTATCCTCTCCTGAGACAGGTAAGACGTCGCCTTCGGATGTCTGGAACTCGTTCCACTCGACTTCGATGGCGTACGCACTCCGTGCGCAGCATCCATACCGTGCTCCCTCAAGATGTCCGTGATGGTCACCTCCTGGTCTAAGTCGTAACCGTCCTCCTCACTGTAGCTCACTCGCACTCCCAAGAACGTACTCGCCGGGCCCAGGTCCTTGACCGTCAATGCAGCCAACTCATTACAATAGACACCAACCACTAAGAGAACACCTCCTCGTGCTCTGAAGTTGACACACGTATCAGTGAGGGTCAGCTCGAAACCGATATCCACTAACTTCTGGTGCAGCAATTTGCTCCACACGCGTCCAGACTACTTTAGGCCGTACAGAGCTTTCTTCAGCTCCACACAAGGTCGTTGTCACTCGTGACACCAAGCTCAATGCGGATCGCCTACGGAATTATCACGCCTGATGGGGTCGAATGTACATGTCCAGCTCGATCTCTTTGTCCGCCTTCATATAGGCATTCGGAACGCCTCCGTGCTTAGCGGAGACTCTCCATTTCTGCGCAAATACCAATATTAGCTTCACGCTGGTCATGTTAATCACGGCGGAAAATGTGGTCCCACTATTCCTCGTTCCCGCAGGCAACGAGTCGCGCTTTCAAGCACTCAATAGCCCCTTCGGCGTCCCGTTTCGTCTTGTACACCCATTTGGTGTGGAGTACGTGCACCCTCAAGACACTTGCACGACATTACACACTCCATTGTTTTCTAGAGCTCTCAGCCCTTCCTCCATGGCCTTGACCCAGTCGTCCTTGTGCTGGTTAGGCATAGCCTCTCGGCAGTCTCGGATCCACCCCTAGCACATTGTTCACCACTTCTCGGGGCGGCCCCTCCCGCTGTGCGGACTCGTCCGCATTCTCATCAGCTCTCTAGCCAATCGAACGCGTTACTGATCGCATCTAGTCCAGGATTTCTTTTCTTCTTATTCTTGGGTGGTCTCCTTCCGTGCCCATTCGCAGCCTCAGTTGAAGTCCCCGCCCAAGTACCTTATGGTGCGTCTCCAGACGAGGTCCTCGGGCTCGGCGTCTGTTCTCGTTCTGTTTCTTGTCCAACGTCTCGATGTTCCTCACATGCTGAGTCGTTATCACAACCTTGTCCTTTGGTAGGTACACGCGGTACCCCTTGGTTTCCTCGCAGATCCCCACGATCACCCCCTGCTACGCACGCCGCGCGAAATTATTATTCCTGGGATCTTTGTAAACCGTGCATGGCGATTCGAACACGACGATCTCGCCCAACGACGGAGTCTGCTTCATCAGGATCTTGATATGAGATTCCCGTCCTTGGTTGCCCTTTGTTGGCGTTCTGTTCAGTATGTACGCAGCATACTGGACCGCGTCCCCCCAGAAATTGAGCGGCAGACCGCACGCAAAGATCCTGCATCGGGCCATATTCATAATCGTCCTATGCATCCTTTCCGCCTTACCGTTGCTGGCTTGACTGCGCGCGTCGATGTGCTGCCGAGCCTCCACGTGCGCTTACAAAACAAATCTACGTTCTGGTATTCGCCTCTGGTGTCCGTCCGCAACACGTGGGCGACAGTCGAATCGCTTCTCGAAGAAGGTAAAAAAAAATGCTCAAACTGCTTCGCTGCTGCGTCCTTTGTGTGCGCCAGGAAAACCCGACCATAGTTGCTCTGGTGATCGACGAAGTTGATCATATACCGATTGTTCAGCCTGTCTCTTGGGGTCATGGGCCCCTTCAGATCCGAGCAGATCACTCCACCCCCTCTATCTATCGGTGAGTGTTCTCCAGTGTCCTTCTTTGATTGCCTGTTCTTCGACTGCTTGCCCTGCACACAGGTCAGGCAGTTGACTCGTCGACGATCCGGGAGCGTAATGCCCGTGCTCGGGTCCCGGGCCAGCCTCTCAATGTGTCGTAGTTGAGGTGCCCGAAACGCTTGTAGAACTCTACCAGCGTGCCCCTCTGCACGTGACTCGACGCCTCCGCCGGCTCAGCGGCAGTCGTTCAGCGCCGCCATTATCACCTCCGGTAGGATCTCTCTTATCTCTACGGTAGCAAGCACAACTAGCACGTTCTGACGTAGCTCTACGTCGAACGCTACGCGCACTCCCTTCTTTAGCGGCTAAGACGCGTCGTCCGCCTCTGTGGGCCAGTGCGTATCACTCTTTATCCAGCTGCCTGCACGAGATCAGGTTGTGCACCACGTTCTCGGTGTGGTACACGTCCGTGAGTTTAACAGTCTGCTTCGCACCACACGCCGTAACCCGGAGTGTCAACGTCCCTTTCTTGCTGACGCTGAGCGGCTCTCCGTCCGGCTGCAGGCACTCGCCTTCGCACGCCTCGGCGTCATCCAGCCACGGCGCATCGTTGACCAGGTGTCGGCTGGACCCACTGTCCAGGATCCACGTCACGTCCGACTCATCCGACGTCTCTCTCACTACTAGCGAGAGATCTATCCTTCGAGCTCCATTTCCAGCTCGCTCCGGACGCGCAGCACGAAGATGACCCGCCTTGACACACCCATGGCAAGTGCGCGTCTCCTCAATACGGCGCTCAGCCACGGCACTAACCACCTCTCTGCCGAGGTTACTGTGCTTCGCCGGTTCCAGCCTTCAAGACTACGCGAAGTGCGCTAACACCTCTGTCTGGTGCAGATCGTCCGTCCTGGTCCCGTCCACCTTGACCATCAGCACCGTACGCAGGTCCACGGACGCATACTGTACTATATTGTTCAGGACAAGATAGTCTGCCCCATCCACCACACGCGTCCGAAATGGCCACCAAATACATGTAGTGTTCAGGCCATGACCGTTTGCCGTCCTTGGTCACTGTAAACAGTTTCATCGCCTGGGCCGGAGTGATGTTAGTCTTTTTTGAAAGCTTCCAACATTCGCTCCATCCCGTACTGCAGCGTCGGCAGCTGCGTCCGCCAGGCCTCGACCTGCTTGTTGTAGTATCGCTCCGCCATGCCGGGCAGGTAGTGACCTAACAGGTCCACCTTCACGTCTTCCCGCCACGCGAAACCATGCGAGAACAACTGCCTCTCGAACCTTCGCCCCACTCCAGAAATCCAGATCCCGGCCCTACGTACAGCTCCTTGCCGTGAACGGGCGGATCGCCAGCTCTTCTGGCGGGCGTCCGAATATCTCACTGCTGCCCCTTGATCCTGCGTCGGGAACCTTCCAGGACATGCACGCGCTTGGGCATCTTGCGGTTGTGGGGCTGCTGTGGGTTGCCCAGCTTGAGCACCTTGCGCTGCTGCGTACAGACGCTGCAGGTCAGACATCGGCATCCCATACCCGGGTTACAGCTGCCCAAAGTACGGGGGCGCAGCCACCGGTCTGCGCGGCGTATTCGTGAGCGGCGTGTGCGGGGAGCCGCCCAGAGAGTCCAAGTGCATGCGCGTTCCTCTTCCGAGTCCTGAGTCGAACAGGCTGGAGTTCATGGGTTATGGCTTGGGTGGTCGACGTTGCACACGCGCTTCGTCTCATCTTCCACCAGCTTCTTCTCCAGCTTCGACTGCGACTCCTCGAGCCGTTCGAGCCGTCCAGCGACACCACGCAGAAGAGTCAGCAGCTCTGCCGTGTTGTCCCCAGCTTCCAACTCATGGTCGCCGGGGTTGATGCTGTTGCCCCTTTCGTGAGCAACGGCGGTACTCTCCTCTTAAACGTCGTCTGCCATACCAATCCTCTCGTTACTGGCGGTGCTGGCGTCGGCGCTGGCGCGTCGTCGCGAGCAGCCTCGTCAGTGGCGTTGGGCATTTGGGCTCAAAACCTGTTGACACACGATCCGCAGATCGGTCGCACTGTTAGCGCACTGAGGTCAACTTGGTAAAAGGGACAGTGAGATTCCCGTTCGCATCCTAGCTACTGACCACCTATTGTACGGCAGGTGGTCGCATCTCTACGGCGCCAGTCATCTTCCCATCTCTTATCAGGATCACCGTTCTTCAACACACCAGTCCTTCGGCTAGCGAGATTAGGCATTTTGGTCGAGCCACTAGCACCGCAGCACGACCCGGTCCTATTGCGGGTTGCCCCTGGCGGGTGTACTGCCCACCCGGACTCGGGACACTATTTACCTGGTATTTGCTGAGCCAAATTTACAGTGCTGGTGCCTCTCGGTCCGTCAGTGACTGGTCGCCTTGTAAGTAGGAGACCCTCTCGGTTGGTTGGTGATGATGCCCAGTTACGCATGAAGTGGATCCCCAGAGTGCCTGTGTCCCCCTTGCGAAGTTCTCTTTGTGCTAGTGCCTGGATACAGTAGTCCGGCTTCCCAAAAGCCTGTCGTGCTTGCTGCTGGACGAGTTGGTCTGTCGGAAGATTGCGTTAAGCGCTGCAATTGCAGTTTAGTGAGGTTGACAAAGCAGAATACTGTTTCCATTCCTTGCCATGAATCATCGCTTAAATTAGAAAGAAAGTGGATCATGTGCCCATCTGAAAAAAGAGGGGATGAAAGTCACGTAAAACGACCAACGGGGGAGAGCGGTAGCGAGCGCGCATAGCCGCAGCAAACCCGTGCGGGGTGCCCGCGAAGCAGGGCCGCGTGGTATTTGCGGAGGCGAGCCCGCTTTCTAGCGATCCGAGCACTGTAGCTGACCGAACTTAGTCTTTCCTCGCAGGAGCGCAGCGACTGCCTCTGCGAAGCAAAGCCCAAAACCACGATGCCACCTGTCCTCTGGAGGGCTAGGGTAAATGGAGATGGGAGACCTACAATACAAAACTACAGTGTAAACCAAAACGTGACAGAGCTAGATGGGCACAGCAACACGTGCCAATTAGAAATTGGGTAACTTGGAGGGTGTGGTGGCCATTTTTTGCTCCATACAACTCGAGCATCGACAGCCGCACACTCTGAGTCCAGTCTGACTACATGCATTCTCATTCGGCGAACGACACGACGACGATGACGCAGAAACATGAGTCGCCCAGGAAACGGAAGGCCACGTACGCGCGTCGTAAAGAGGAGTGCGACGCCTTGCAGAGTCAAGTGCTACAGCTGCAGCAGCGTGTTGCCAGCTTACAAGCGAGAACCAGTGGCGTTGTCGTGCAGAAACACAAACTATATGAGGCCGTGGGGCTCAATATCTCGCTGAAAAAAGCTGTGGAACAGCAGCAGCTGGACGTGGCTGCGGCCCAGAGTCTGATGAGCGGGCGGATCCGGAACGAACTAAGCAGCCACACGGGCATGAGGATTCATCTTGGTCGGGACTGGGCTGGAAGACGCGATACCCTTTTGAAGATGAAGGACGAGCGACTTGCACGGGCGCTACGTCACGTCACAGTACGCTGTCAATACCTCGAGCCATTGAAGCAGCACTTTTCGGAGGAGCAATTCGAAGATGCCAACGGAGACTTGTGCTGTGTTCGCAATGAGGTGATCCCGTTTCTTGGGGTGCAGTCGATGGATGAGGTCTTCAAGGCGCTAAAGTTCACGATGGACACACTGGAGATTACCATTTCAGAGCAACTGGGACACTTAACAATCCGCGACGACTACGATACCGTAGATACGACTGCCTTCATCTCGAATTATCGGTTAGTGTCTGCACTTGACAGTGGGGTTACTACAGAACTCAACGTAGTAGCCTTCAGCCAGCAGATTGAGAATCGTGAGGACTCTGGAGGACAACCGTGCAGTGTGATCTCTATTGATAGCGTGGATCAAGACGATCTGCATCCTCATCATCCGAACAAATGTGTTCGCAAGACGATTAACGGGTCTATACTGCTGGTCCCAGTGCGTCGAAAGAGCATGACTTGTGGTGTCAAGGCAATGGATGACGAAGAGGGCGAGATAGTGATCGTGATGATGCGATCCTTCTTCGCTAAAACGTGCCGTCCTCAATTTGATGTCTCTGAAGAGGCTCTGCGGGAGCTTCAAGACAATGTCACCCGCTGGGGCGATATTGTCATTCAGGCAGTCCGCAGGATGATCTACGCTTAGCGAGCAAACAGGACGATTCAGCATAGGCATCAACCACGGTGTCAAGATAATGAACTACCAGTAAGTTTCATCGTTCATTTTGTCGAGACACCGATCCAATTACTCCATTTTTTTTCCAGGAAAATCTCCGATACATTAAGAACTGCGGTTCAATTACCGGTACTTTGAATTATCTTCTAATCCCCCGTCGAACGTTAAATTGAGCTCTTCACCCCATAGTCATCACAGCAGATAAAAATTTGATTTCTGAGGACCCAACTTTACTCAGTGCTATTTCAAGGCGATCGCGCTATTACTTTGAAGCCCCAGTGAAGGCCTTTGCGTTACTTCTGACCCGATCACCACGTGCTAACGTCTCACAGCTCCGTACCGCAATGGAGTGTCCAGTGACCAGCATTCCTACCTTATTAAATCGCCACCTTTTAGCGTAATTCCAGGTTGACGCTCCATTTTATAGCAGAGGCCGCTTAAAAAAAAAAATCGTCAGTCCTCATTTACCAACCTCCCAATTCCGCAACAAGTTCTGAGATGTTCATGGAGGACATGAACCAGCACTTTTACGGGCTTTCTCCGCTCTCGCCGCTGTCGACCTCGTCCCCAGACGATATGCATTCCTCCCCGACGCTAGGCGTGTCCTCGAGCCCTCCGACGTGCTTTCCATCGCCCGCAAAACCCAAGAAGAAACGAAAGGCAACTTATGTTTTGCGGAAAGAGGAACAGTCCGCTTTAAATCAAGAAATTGAGCGACTTGAGAGCCAAGTTGCCGTTCTCAGTGCGCGCTCTCTTCCTCCGGGAGAAACTGCTAAGGCAGACCCCGTATTGCAGCGCAGAGAGGCGGAGAACAGCGCACTGACTACAGTTTTGCGTCATCAACAGCTTCACATTGCCAACGTGCAGTCGCTGCTGTCGAGATGTCTGGGCGACCAGCATACTCACCCGTTGTATACGCGTATACATTTAACAAAAGACTGGCCGGAAAGGAGAGCTGCGCTGCGGGCTATACGCGCCGAGAAGTTGCGGAATGCGTACGAGTACATCATGGCACGCAGTACCCACTCGCAGCCAGAGAAGATGCAGTTGTCGGACGAGAGGTTTGAGTCAGCTGAAGGGGATTTATGCTGCGTGAGGTTCGAGACTGTCCACTTCAGAGGCGTCGAGTCGCTCGAACAGGTCTACAATGCGCTCGTCTTCTACTTGACCAACATGGAGATCAGCATTTCCGAGAGGTTGGGTCACATCACGGTGCGAGACGATTACGACTCGATCGAGGGGACGGCGTACAACTCGCGGATCGCATCGACTGAAGATTGCGGAGTCACGACCGAGACGAACTCGGTGTCATTTCCGCAGCTTGTTACCAATGATGAACTGGGAGTGGGCGTTGGGCCCTGCGCCATCATGGCGAGCGACTGTGTTGATGACGACGAATTGTATCCGTACAATTCGGCGGAGAGGGTGAGGAAAGATGTTTCAGGCGCCGTGGTGCTTACGACGAGTAGGAGGAAGGTGAAGCACAAACGAAACAATCGGTTCGGTGCGCCCACGATGCTAGGCGAAGACGAGACCGAGCTGGTCGTGACGATGCGCCGTGCTGCGTATGTCAAGCTTCACAAACCCACGTTTCCCGTCTCGCCGTTCGCGTTGCAAGAGCTGCACGAGGGCATTGCGCGCTGGGGTGACGTCATGCTCAAGACCATCCGCAGTGTCGTGTACACGACGCCATAGCTGCAGCAGCAAGCAACGAAACGTAGCCAATAACAAGATCACATGTAAAACTTCGGAATCTTCGTACGAACCCCCTATTGATTAAGCACGGGACGAGGCAGGTGCCATTTGATAGTCGCGTTCCTCCGGGAAGGCTTTGGGCGAAATACTTGAGCGTGTTTGCTGCACGAGGCAGACCATCGGACTGTCAAGCTACCGGCTCGCTCTTCTAGCTCTACTCATAGCAATGCTTACGCGCCACCTTCGTCCTGCATGCGCGCACAATCAGTAAGTGTTCTTGTCAATGCAGCCTCATCAGATTAACGCTCTTTCTCGTCTCAGCCGAACGTCGTGGAATGCAGGATGTAGAGCTTGCTGATGATTGACGTATTCGAAGCGTGAACCCCGTGGCGCGTCTGGCCGGTTGAAACTCACATTGGTCTCACCGGCACCGCCTACAACATGAGCATTCCGGTAGATTGTTGGATAGTCGACACAGCGTCGCAAACCGTATTGTAAACCGCGCACTAGGGATTTGAGCCTTAAAGCTTATAGACATGCACTTGTTGGACGGGAAGACAGCTCAGTTCTGCATCTGCGTCTGACCACGGAAGCCTACCAACTGAAACCATGTCCAAGCCACGGAGCACATATGCGGTGCGTAGGGTACGTGGCAACCGCTCCCTTTCTTACCGCGTTGCCTGTATTAATCTCTTGGTTCGATGTCAGTACAGGACGAGGTCAAGAGACTGCGGGTGGAGGTACAGCGGCTGACGGCCGAATTGTCGATGCTCGACACCCCACGATTGTCGCCTGAAGACATGGAGCTGGCCGAGTTGATATTGCAGCAAACTCTGCTGGCCGCAGTCGCAAGAAGTCAACAGTTAAGGGTCGCTACAGTGCAGTCGTTGTTGGATAAGTATATGGTATGGAATTCCTCATGCGGTTTGACAAGTGTCCAAAGTGTTACTCACTAGTTGTGCGCCGTCTTATAGACCGAGCAGGACTGGAATCCTCTGTACACGAGTATCTGTCTCGGCAAGGATTGGGCTGAGCGAAGAGCTATGCTTCTGGAGATCCGACCTCAGAAATTGCAGAACGCTTACGAATATATTACGGCTGCTTGTCCGCTGGTGGACTCAATGACGCCGCAGCACTCGGACGAACGGTTTGAGACGCTCGAGGGAGATACTTGCTGTGCCCATATCGAAGTGGCTCATTTCGCAGGGGCTAAGTCGGTCCAGCAAGTATTTAATGCGCTGAAATTCTTCGTGGATAACATGGAGATCATCGTATCGGAGAGGCTAGGCCACGTGACACTGCGAGAAGACTACGATTCCGTTGAAAACTGCGCCTATAACGCACGACTATTATCCCGGACTAACAAGGGTATTCGAATCGAGAACAATGTCGTGGGGTTCGCTAGTATGTGTGACAAGGGCGAAGAAGCATGTGCTGTCGTTGCCATTGATTCCGTGGATCAAGATGCGCTTCATCCTTACGTCTCGAGTGAGCGTGTACGGAGAGATATCTCAGTCGCTATTGTGCTGACAGCTAGAGAGCAAAAGTTCAAGGCAGAAGGCAGCTCTTCGAGCTGTGGCGGAGATGGTGAATTGGTGGTAACCATGAGACGAGTGACGTTTCTGAAGCTGTATCGACCAGCTTTTCACGTATCCAAGGCTACACTGCAAGAGCTACAGATGGGCGCGGCGCAGTGGAATAACTTGATGATGAAGACAATGCGTGACGTTTTAAGCACGTCCAGCTGAAGTGAAGCTTTGAATCGTAACTAGGCTTTAGAACACTGAAGCTAGAAACAACTTTTAGTAAATATACAAAGTGAGCGATTTCAGAGAGAGAGAAAGATGAAATTTACCCACCCCACGCAATTTTGCCTCGAAGAAATATGGTAATGATCTCACTCGAGTGTGCGATTGTTGGCCAGGCAGGAAGCACGTTCGACGTAGAGATCGATGATAGCAAGAAAGTGAGCAAGTTGAAAAAGGTGATTAAAGGGGAGAGGCCGAACGACTTAAAGTCTGTCGCAGCGAAAAATTGCAGCTCTTCTTGGTGATAAAGGGTGGCACGTGGCTGGACTCTAGCGATGAGGCCGCGCGGAAGCTGAAGGAGGGGGAGATTCACGACTTTATTTAGAAGAAGCTCAGTGAAGGCGAGGTGGATCCGACGTGGACAATTGCAGACGTGTTGGAGGACAAGAAGTTGCCAGCCCCCATGTCGAGACAAATCCACGTGCTGGTACCAAGCGAAGAGTTGCATAAACATTGGTGTTGTCAAGGGATATAACGCAATGCTTGCGCCGTACGAGCATATTGCCACACAACTTAAAGGTAGCGTGGAGGTCCAATCATTGGTGACGCAACTCGCGACAGTAATTTTGGAGAAAAAAGCACAGGACATTCCCACACCTTTTCTCGTGTTGGAGAACTCGTCAAGTACGGAAAAGACGCAAATAGCGTTCAACTTGTTAGGCCCAAGGAGACTGTGAGGTGTTTTAAATTGTGTGTGTAAGGCCGTCAGATCGCGAGCAAAGTGTGTACAACGCGTAGCACTCGGTCCAAAACGATTGTTGCATCGAGCAGGATACACACCGTATTCTTTCCAGTGAATCTATCGACGACTTGTCAAGTCACTTGAGTCTGTACGGCTTCCTTCCGGCAGCGTTACGCGGCGAGAATGAGTTCCACGACAGAGCAGCGCGTTCTGTGGTCGACAACGAGCTTAAACGTCGTCGAGCTCATGGAGCCAAGCCTCTTGTCGTGTTCCTCGACGAGTTTCCGCACGCAAAGCGTACGCACTTGGAGCACAAAACTCGTGTCGCACGTGAAAATCGACTTCGCATAATGAGGAACGTGTTTCGCTCATCTGAACTTGCGGTGGTGGTCAGTTCCACGAATGGAACCGCACGGATCTTCTTACAACGAGCGAGCGATCTCGGCTAGGAACGCCGTTTCTGTGATGTGTGGAGTGTCCATTTCTCCCTTGTGTAGTTTGGGATAGTGGCGCTGTGGTTGATTATTTACCGGTGATGCTCATTAGGATCATAGCGCAGAGCCGACCTGCGCTAGATATGTACAAGACAATAGATATGCTGGTAAAGCATGTGTGACTACTTGAATGCGATGGTTAGAAAACTAGCACCGGATTTTTATTCTCTGAAGAAGCGGTCGGACGAGTTTGAGATGGGCCAATTGTGCTTAATACTCAGCACCAGTTATGAAGTAGTGGACGACGAAATGAATTTGATCGACGGCCACTTTGCTCGATTGTGTGAACAGTCCGCGTTCGAGCTCAATGTGGACACGCATGGTCATTTGTGGAAGGTCCTCGAAGTTTCGACCGTTCTGTACTTCCGTCACCCATAGAGGATATGCTGCTGCATTTGACCCTGACTGGGTGACCATCGTTTAGCCCATCCACTCAGCCGCTGTATAGGTTTATGGCACAAGTTAAATATGCAACCACCCGCGCACTATGACAACACCAACCAGAAGTCGAACGCTGGCATGAATCTCGAAGCACTGACGGTGGCTACCGCTGCGTTAGCAAGTCACTTTGGCGGTTTTGGTGGCTGTCTTTCGGGGACTTTTGGGGTGCGTTGCTGCTCTAATTGGGTGTGGCGATACGGTAAAACTGCCACGCGATGTCAAGAATGCCGAAGATGGTGCTCTGATAGTGCCATTTCTGTCTCCTCCGAATGGGTTTGGATAAAGGACAATTCAATGCACTTTGACAAATTTGTTCGAACGCGAAACGACGAGGGTATAGATTTTCGGACGACATCAAACATCATTTCGGGTGAGTGCAAGGACCATCGTAGTGTCATCACGCTTGATGAGGTCAAAAACGTTATGGCGCGTGTGCCCTACACATCGCGGTTCACTTGGTAGTGGTAAGGACGTTGCAGGAACAATATTTTACAGCTAAGTCGACTGGGACAATTTTGTGCGTGAACAGAAGTTGGAGAACGTGGATGTCTATTGCACCTCAAATGGGCCGAATGGGATGACGTTACGCAAAATAAAAGGAATGCCCAATCAGTGCAGATGAGCAGTGGCGCCGCCACTGCAGTACGCCTCTTTGACAAGATGGTGATTTTTATTGGGTTCGTGCCTCCGAGTTAGTTGAGGCTAAGTTTGACGTATTCGTACATTTGACGTGCTGTACATACTGTACTACAGTTCATGTACGAGGCCCCTCGAAACATAAGTATCTTTGTACTCATTTTTTTATTGTATGTGCTGCATAATGCATTTATTTTTTTGATAGACTGCATTATGCTACATAAGAACACTTTTGACTTGAAGTTTGTATTGTTCGTATTTTCCCTTATACAAATTTTAAGACAAACGAGCTTGACGAATCGCTCTTTTACTGTTGCGGCACCTACAAAAAAAAACTTGACCAGTGTACTCGTACGAGATAGACCCCCTGATTTTTTAATATTGAGACAGCCGATTTGACAGGGAATAGCTGTCTGTCATTCGCCAACGAGAGAATTTTTCGCTAATTCGAGAGTTTGCGCGCCGAGGGCACAAGCGGGAGTAGGTTCGAGATGGTGGGGTCCAGAGGGAAGGTAGTCTGTGACAGCGACGTCAGGTCGCGAAACCTGTCCTTTCGGTTGGTGTGGCGGGAGCTGAAAGCGCAAGGGTGGATCAACAAGCGCCCACCAAGCTGCAGCCAGGACGACCGGTTTCGCTACATCCGGCTCGGTTGCATTCCCGACTGAGTTGAAGGAGTGGACTAATTTCTGGGAGAGGAAGCGGTATTGTAGTACTACGCGATCAGTACAATCCCTGCTAATGGATTGCTTCCGACTATGTGCTAATTCCCTGTTTCTTGCTTCTTCAGTGCTACCGACCCGCTCGCGTACGCCTCGCCTGACAAACCCTGGTGATGCTGAGCAGGCTTGCGCAGCCCAAGTAGTCAAAAAGACCTATGGTGCGCCCATTGTAGGAACAGAAGGTCACAACGACGCTGGTCTAGACCCCGCGCTGGACATCCAGCCCCCCCCCCCCCCCCCCGCCCCCGCCTGCCACCTCAGAACGCGACCTGAACTGGCTTCTCAATCATCAGATGAGCCTCCTGAACCTTGTAACGACCTTCCAAGGGCTTCACTGGCTGGACGTCGTCATCGTGCCCTGCACGGTGCTCGTTGACTTCCACGGAGAGCCCCATGACATCGACCTCTCCACGGCGTACGAGCCAAGCCAATTCTACATCGTCGACGCTGTTTGCAACATCGCCACACGTCTGTGATAACAGCACCCGATTAATAGACGAGTACGACGGATCTGAAGAGCATAACTCCCTGATGATGCCTCCGTCGAATCCGCTGAAGATGGAAGTCAATACGACCCGGTAAGCTGTATTTTATGCTGCATCTTGTGCTGAACCAATGTTGTTTCTTGTGCTGCATCTTTGGCTGCATACTATGCTGGGGATCTTGTGCTGACTTATGCTGTGGTATGTAATACTCTATATATGTCAGTGAAGAAGGATATATCGACGAGCAAGTACTAGGCGACGACTTACTTGTTGACAAGGATGACATTCTCAACGACGTTATTGATGGAGATGAAGGAGCGGAGTACGGTGCAGTGGTCTCTGATGACGATGCGGAGAAGGACAACAGGACGACGGGGACGAGAGTGGCGACGATTGCGTTGACACGTATTTGCCTGCGGACGATCATGAACTTGACGCAACGGAGACCGAGATTGCTACAGAGGTGCTGTACACGGGAATCTTTCTGGATATGTTTGGGGTTGGGGATTAAGTCCTGTCTGGCAACCTCAAGAACGACGTCCTGCGCGAGATGTCTGCGGCTGGTTGGGAAGATGTGGAGGTACCCGATACGAATGCGTACATTATGGCACCGTATGAACCAGTGGACATACGCGGAGTTATCCGGGGCTGCGCCAAAGGGTACTCGGGGTCTACAGCCGAGGCATTACGTAATGCTGCCTCTCTATTAGCGTGTTTTCTTTCTTCATGCCGGTGACGTTATGGCAGTACATTGCTGTGTGCTTGAACCAGTATGAACGTGAAATGGCTCCGCCCTATGTAAATGAACGGTACTAACGTTACCGCAACAAGCGCCGGCTCCAATTTGAACTCCCGATGAAGACTAAACGAGACATTCGGACTGAGCTGGAAGGGATGAAGTCAATACAGCCCGACGAGCTGTGTCGCTTTATTGAACAGCTCATTGCACGGACGATTGCTCCCAACCGGGAATAAAAATGCTCACCACTGGAAGACAGCCGAAAAGGGCGCCATACCTCGTGGAGCTTTTGGTTCCGTGCTATGACGAGACCGTTTCATGGAGATTTCGCGTAACTTGCAATTCAATTCGACGGAGACCCTCGGGCTGCAATAACAGAGCTTTGCAGATTCGCAAAGTCGTGGAAGTGCTTCAGTGGACGTTCGAGCGTGTGGTAGGTAGCTTCGTCGCACCTGGTGTTCGATGAAGCAATGCTTCCTAGACGCTCGTCGTTCAACAAGATGCGTGTCTACATGAAAGATACGCCGCACAAGTGGGGTGGGGTATGAATCTCTTCATGATGTGCAGTGCTGTGACAGCGTACTGCATTCGGTACGTTTTTTTCTTAATCTCATATTTACTTATGTTGAATTACTGCAATCGGTACGTTTTTTCAAATCTCATATTTACTTATGTTGAATTATGCTGCTTAACATTGTATGTTTTGGTCGTGATATGTTGCATAAGTGCAGGTTCGAGGTGTATTGTGGTAAGAAGCAACACTCAAATTACGCGCATATTCCGACATGAAGTCAAGACCTGCTGCAGTTGTGCTCAACCTTCTTGCAGTGTTCGGCAGCGACGCTCGGAAGCAAAGCATGATAATTGTAGTTGTGGATCGCTTCTCCACGTTGGTGGCTTTGGCGATTCAGTTCCTGCTGATGGGATCTACTGCGTTGGAACTATTATGACAAACCGCCTCGGCTATTGCAAAGTTGTTATCGAGAAGAAGAAGTCTCGACCTGCTACCATCAATAGCCAAGTCTAAGCTTGTGCCAAACATGACAGCCATCAGCTGGTGGGATTCGCGCCCAGTCCAGGTTTTGGGCACTGGAGGGAGTATGCAAATGGATCGTGCGGTTCGCCGAGACCGGGCGATGCAGGTAGAACAGCCTTGTTCTCGAGAGAGCTGCTTGGTTGTCGCCACGCAACAATGGTGTCGTTGCAGACCATTGTAGTTCTTCTAGAAGTCCGTCCATCTACAGGATAGCTTTCACGCCTTCATTCATTGCGATATATTCAGCTTCAGTGCTGGATTGCGCGTTGATATCTTGCTTCCGTGATCAATACGAGACAACATTGCCATCGAGGAAGGTGATGTACCCCGAGATCGATTTTGAATCATCCGGGTCGTTGGCATAATCACTGTCAGTGAAGACAACAACTTCAATATCGTCACCTGGCACGACGTCCATATGCAATCCGTGATCACGTGTCTGTTTGAGATAACGCAAAACTCGCTGAGCTTCACGGTAGTGCTTGTGCTCAATGCACGAGTACTTGCCAAAATGACGCACAGCATGTGCGATGCCAGGCCGCGAGCCAGACACTAAGTATTGGAGTGACCCTACGATCTCCCGATATGGCAGTTTTGTGCCTGGTGCAAGGGGCTTTACCTTGGCATTGGACTCGCTGGTCGATTGAGGTGTCCAGCAGCCATATGCATCTTGTATGTTGTAAACCTTCAGGATCTTGTCGATGTGTGCACGCTGGCAATAGCCAATCTTGTTGTGGATTCTATCGGTCGTAATTTCAATTCCAAGCAGGGACTTCACCTCACCCATGCTCGTGAGGGTGAACGACCCCTTTAATTTGTCAGCAATGTTCGAGCATAACCAGAGAGGTCCCATTAGAAGAAGGTCATCTACAAAGACAATGAGCAGCATATTCACATCTCCATCAGACCCGTACATCGCATAGAGTCCATAGTCGCCGTCCAAGCGCGTAAATCCAATCTTCGTCAATAGCTTATGAAGTGTCTTGTTCCATACAGCAGTGCTTGTTTCAGACCGTACAACGACTTAAGCAACTGGCAAATATACTGGCCTCCGTTTTCTTCAAAGTCTGCAGGCTGTTCCATGAAAATGCATTCTTCTTGAAGTCCGTACAAGAACGATGTCTTGACATCAAACTGTAGGACTTGCCAGCCTCTCTTTACAGCATACAGAATGACTGCTCTAATGGCCTCGAAACGGATGGCAGGGGCAAATGTTTCAACATAATCCACACCCATACCTCTGCTTGAATCCATGAAACACTAAGCAAGCCTTGAATCTTATTATCCGGCCCTTGGCGTCGCGTTTTACCGCAAAGAACCAGCGGTTGATTATGACCGTCTGGTGTTTAGCTTTCGCTCGGTCAACAAGTTTCCACGTGCCATGCTCTCGCAAAGACGCCAGTTCTTCCTCCATGGCTGCTTTCCATTCAAGCCAATATATACACGCCTTGGCCTGTTTGTACGTGTTGGGTATCGGGATCTCAGCTAGAGAGTTTAGGATGGAGCCGACCGCGTACTCGCGGAGAGCAGGCAACTTCCTTTTTCTTCGTGGGGTCGTGGTGCGCGCAGACACCGGGAGTACTTCCTTGATTGGTGACGTAAATTCATCGCTGGGAACACCACCATGGTTAGAGCGCCGCTCCAATGGCAGGGTTGAAAACTCACGTATCATATTTGTCCGTGAGTGTTGGTCTCCAACCGCCAAGTCGGATTTTTCTTCTGCGGGTACATTTCTTCGCATCGGCTTCGGCAAAGGGCACATTGTCTTCTGCAGGTATCTCGTCACCTGAGCGTCGCTGATCTCGTTCTCGGTACGTCTATTGCTTTCTCCGCGTGATGTTGTTGGGCTCATAACCTGAGAGGTGCTGGATGCCGTGTACTGAGTGTTAGTTAAAAGGCGTCAGCTTGACGGGGCTATCGCAGCACCAAGGAATAACGGAGAAGTCAAAACAATCAACGTTGCCTTGGCAGAATGCCTCGGCGGGAACGGCCAAGGCGGCGGCTCACACAAAGCGCTGTGTTCTCCTGCAGGGGACCAATGCGGAAGTGAACAGCATGCAGCGCGGCTGCAGCATAGCGGAGCCTCGTTGGGGTCCATGCGGTATTGAGTGGTTTCCTAACTGCTTTCTCTCTACTGTAGAATGCTGGAAAACGGCTCTGCAGCTGGCTGTTGGTATAGCCGCTGAGCAAGATGAGGAAGGGCTGCGACCTCTCATCGTGGCAGAGGTTTCCTTCAAGTTGAGCACCGACTGCGGCCGTGTGTTCTGCATGTGTGCATGTGCTGCTGCACTGGTACCGCTGGTACCTCACACTGATTGCCGCGCCGTAGTATCATCACTTAAGTGAACGTGGCTCTCCAGCGGGTTATGACTTTGAATGACGACTTCAAGTACAGGCAATTCACATCCACTATACTGCTCCTAGCCGTGACTCCTCGGGGTATGGAAGGCGCCGCCCGAGCTTCTAAAAGTGCCAGCGCTTTCAGTAAACGCGTCTTCTCCTCCTACGCAACAGCAATAAATAACTACCATATTAACGGCTACATGTTAATTGCAGCACGTACTTAGTACGAAGTTTGTGGCTTAATGAAAAAAGGCTGGCGATGCTGCCCCTGTTTTTTACAAGAGGTAGGTCTACTTTTCGTTTGTTTTGTCTATGTATTGTCGAGTACCGTATAACCTTAGTTATGGCATACAATAAAGTGTACGCACAGAGACCACATTTTCACTGTCCTGTTTAACTAAAGTGTTCACCAGCATCTCCTTTTATGTAGCTTCTTTTTGGTAGCCGCTACATAGCCATCCATCCCTATAATAGGGCCCCTATTGGGGCTGCAGGAAAGGCGGTTCAGCGTGGTGGATAGGCGGTGTATGTGATAACTAAGGATGCACGGTGGTCTTTCCCGTTCGACCGCCTATTGGCTAAAATACCCATGTATGTCTTAACATATAGAACGTGATAACAAAGGTTATTCGGTACCTTGCCAGGTTTTTAAATTGTGTACCAAACACAACATACATATATATCATTTGAGCGGCAGCAGCGGCGAAGGTATTTAATTCATGTAACCTCCATGTTTTTGACTGGACGATACATTTTGACGGAATAATGAAAAACCAAGAGTGGTAGAGTTTTGCTCTGGTCGGCATGCGCTTCATTGACGCAGGTGTCCACTCGCAAGTGGCCCATAAGGTTCAGTCCTCTAATGAAAGGTGTCAAAACAACCGGGACAGAAACCTCCAGCTGTTTATGTGATCATTCATAGCTTAAGGTACCTTTGCACAGCTACTACATGGTCAATACATGGTCAATTCATGTCAACTCAGGAGTATGTTGAAGCGGCTAACGTTGAAGCTGACGACGTGTATTAATGTAGTTAGCGATGAAGGCAACGCTAGTTCTCACCAGTGCGAAAGCACTACCGCACATAGAATTTGCCAGCGTCTGCATGCGAGGTCGTTGTCGGTGTAGTCACTGCCGACGCCCATATCGAGTCGCTTCCAGCAGAACAGGCACACAAAAATCCCGCCGTTGTTGCTGTCTGCTTGCAGTGGGCAGTGAACAGCGGTGTGGCTAAATCCTGTCAATGATCGGGCTATGATCTCCGACGCCAGTTCCTCCAAAAGCTTGTGGTATGCGTGTCCGTCCATCCACACTGTCGTAGCAAAGCAGAAGACCCTTATGCATGTCGACGACAATGCACGCCCAGTGGCATCGGTTCAAGTATATCGGCATAAAGATGAAGTCTTCGGATGCAGCCTCTAGAGCATTCAGCGTTGACTCATGGATCCGTTTACCTTTACCAGGGGCCGGATTGCTCAATGGAGGCAGGAACATCGTCTTGCCGCTGTTGTACTTGTACTCGAGCGTATCCAGAAACGCATGGATGATACCGTCGTTGAACCATGTAGCGGGGCGTGTGCAGTAGTCTGAGACCAATGCATGCTGAAGTTTGGTACCTTGTCCTCAGGGTAGTTCTTAATGAGTTGATTGGCGACGTCTTGTGCACCATGATCTTTGAAACTACCGTTTGCCTGGCTCATCAGCCACGAGTAGCACTGCATTCCGTTTGAACATGTTTGACCAGGTTCCACAAAAATTTCATTGCGACCAACTTTGCGTAGAGAAATCGCCCATACTAACCACGCAACCTCTCTGGTTGGTACCAGGCACGGATCCATCGTCGGGACATAAGTCAACCTCGCCTCAGTTGTGGTCGTGTACGGCGGTATTAAGTGCAGCCGTGACCAGTGCCTCTGGTAGTCGAAATGGTATGGAATCATGTTCTGGAGGCGCAATCTTAACACTTGCAGTCATCTTCTTGTTGTTGTATCTTTGGTATCGAGTCTCAAACGTGTTCAGAAAAAAAAGAAACGACGCCATCTTCATCAGCGGTAGCTTGTTGATCGTGATGCACTGCAACACTTCTTCCACGTCTTTTTCGCGAAGGGAGCTGCGCACTTTCGGCCTTGGTTGTACTCTTTTCGCTCTACGCGTTTTTTGGAGTCTGCGGCCGCACGGTTTTTCCGGGGACGACCAGATTTAGGAGCGCTTGGGTTGAAAGGCTTCAATTGACGTCTGGACTTATCTCGGCCGGCTTGTCGTCTTTCCCCTCTTCTTCTGTATCGCCACTCCCGGCTCTCTGTGGTTGTCCTACCTCATTGTCTGAACCACTCTCGGATCGCTGCGGCTGAATCTGTAGACCCCCTGGCGCAGCGTATACCACCAAAGTTCCAAGCTGGTCATAGCAGTGTCGAACTTCGTGTCAGGAAGATCCATCAACTTTGGAGATACGAGAAACACATCTTGGGCTTGCATGTACTTCTCTCTGGAGGTCATCTGCTTCTTTCGTTTCACCTCGTCGCTGGTTGTCCTCACACGAGCGGGACGTCCATGGACGGTAAAGCGTCATCCAGAGTCGAAGAACGCAACCATCTACATCAAAATTCAATACATGGTAAATAACTGGCCACACACACACATGTTGATTACATATTCAAAACCTGGTCAAAACATGGATCATACCTGTTTGGAATGGACGAATACGGAATGGTCAACAGTGTATGACTCGCCAGCCGGTATAGCAAGGCATGACGGCACGACAGCATCATCCTAATTGAGAACTCATAGTCACACATCCATGTCAGCGTGTCGACTTCCTGAATGCGGTCATCACACTTCGCGATAACGAATGAGTCTCGTTCATCAAACGTAGAGCGCGTCATCATCTCGGAGTCTGTTGCGAAAGGTATTCTTCGTAGAGTACATCCGCGAGACATTCGGTAGCCATACCAAGAAGCAGATTCATCGCTTCTCCGTAGTTTGCGTTGCGGATGGACCCGGGCATCAATACTTTCGTGTGATACTCTTCTTCTTTTCGCCGCTGGAACTTGAGAATTGCTGCAAGTAGTCTTTCAATGAGTACGACCCGTCAATTTCAGCATTCAGCTTACCAAAGAAGTTTTCGAGCCTGTTGTTTGTGTTGTTTCTAAGTGCGGAAGATGCATGCGAAACACGGTCACCATCATCTCTTTGCACGCCGACCTGTTTGTGCTAAAAAAAAAAAGTACGTCCACAAATGCGTCTCGCCCACCGCGACAAACCAGTACCTTGAATTCATCAAAGCAGTCGTCGAGTTCTGTCTCCGTCTTCGCCACACCATATTCGCAACACAATGGTCAAGCTGTTTCAGGATGTTGCTTGGATACGTTCCGTATACTTCTTATCGTCACAAACAGCAGATGCAAGCCACTTGATAACGTGAAAATGACACAACAGCACACGTGCGTCTGGGAACGTGCGCTTCAGCATTTCAATTTCTCTAGATCTTTGTCGACGACAACTACCTTCGTGGCCTCCCGGTTTTTGGAAATGCTTGACTGTCTTTATCATATGCCAGTCCGCGTTTCGTTCAATCACGGAGTGATAAACGGGCTAGCCGTTTCCAAACTGATCCATCACCCTGAAAGTGCACAACTGCTAGTTGTATCTGTAAGAAAACATGGTCAAAACATGGTCAATATAAGAAAAATACATGGGCATTACACGAACAATACATAACGGTAACATGATCAACAAACAAACGCACCGATTGGTTTTGTGCGTGCAGTCAATCGGCAGGAGCTCGGGGGATCGGTGGTAAAATTTGCGCATATGATGCGAACCGATAGAACTCACTGCGGTTTGGCCACGTGCGTTCTCATCCACGGCGGACACGTTATCCTCTGATTCCAGGTTGAACTTTAGAAGTTCAGCAACTTGGTCTTCATCTGCCACCTAGCAGTACAGAGTACATTGATTAGTGTAGATCTCTGTATATAACCATCAAACATCCCACGACATACCCGTTGCCTTGATTGGGGACACCATATTGTAGACGTCTTGCATCTTCGCCCGATGCACCGAATTCTCCCTGATGTAGTCGTAGATGCGGCTCGACTTACTGTCACTTGCAACCATGAGCTCCACGTCGTTCCTCACTGGTGATCCACTCGGTACCTGGGTAAGACCAGAACACTTCTTTTGACACGTGGTGATTGTGTCCATAGAACTCCCTTTTCACTTCAACCCATCACTGGTCGATCTTGTGCTCATAGATCTGAGCGAGGAACCTGGCCTCACACCCACTGTAATGACACACTGGACACGTCGGATTCCAGTCGGCGAGAACGCGGCTTCCACCCACGTGTGCAAATGTACACACGTTGGTACGGCCCCACACCATCGGGCACTAGTGGTACCTTGGCATCGGGCTTGCCGACGTATCTCTTCTGCAGCTTGAGTCGCTCATTTCTGATACCGACATTCGTGGCGTCGTTGATTACCAGCACGGTATGCATCTGCTCTAGATACTCATTCAAGTTCTTCAAGATTTGCCCATGACTCGTGATGTTTTTTCACTGCAGGGGTGACATGTAGTTGCTCGGAGCTCTCGAAAGCGGATCGCTTGCGAGACGATTTGACCTTCCCCGACTTGTGCCTCCCACCACGTCTCACCTTCACTCCCTTCTCCGCGTCCTTTGCGTCTTCCGCCTCCTCCGCGGCGTCCTTCTCGTCTTCGTCCTCCTCCTCAGCTTCCTCGGCGTACTCCTCTTCCTCCTCCTCCTCAGCGTCCTCCTCCCCCTCGGTGCCCTCCGCTTTCTCGCCCTCTTCTTCTTGCTTCCCCTCCTCCGCTTTCCTTTTCTGGTCGTATTCGCGCTGACGTGCCCGGTGCACTTGCTCCTCTTCCTCTTTTAGCCGCTTCTGGATGTGGTCCGTGTTCTTAGTACGAGCCATCGGATTAAGGCTAACCCCATATAAAACATAGAGAAAACCTGGTCAATATACATACCGTTAGACAACCATACACGCAGCGAGAATACACCGGCATCGTTTGGCCTCACCACTTGCCTAAGACGCAGCCAGATACGCCACGCAGCCAGGTGTCCGTTGAGTAGCGTGCTTAAGAGGAGATGGGGTCCTGGGGTGTCTAAAACAGACACAGGATTCCTCCCGGTAGTGTCAGTCACTACATTTGCAGGACGGATGCCATCGCGGGAGTTTGCTTTGCTTCGCCAGCGAGGATAATATCGTCTCGCTACATTTATCCGCTCGCTGGAATGCACCCGCCTTCGCAATACCACGTCACGTGGTCCACGTGGCCCTTTTCGCGGGCCCCCAGGCGGGTTTGCTATGAGTCGAGTAGCCTATGACCTCGCAACCGCTCGCCTTCGATTTTGTCATTCACCTTCCCTTTAAATAACTGTGCTCGGAGAAACTTCCGCCAATTCCGACTTGGAAGGTGACAACAACGGTTGACAGAGATTCCACTACCGTTTGTATTGTAAATTGTCAAAGGCAATACATGTACAGTACTGTAGTGTGCATGTACGTGCACTCTACTTGGCTCGGCCAGAAGGACGACGCATCGTTGCGGTGCAGGAGGTGCAACAAATTGGAATCATCTAATCTGCTTTCGCGTTAGTTTGGGATACAGCATCTGGGATGACTCCCCACAATTATAAAAACTTGCGCTCTTGGCCTCTTTTTTTTGCTCGACTCGAGGCTCTTCATGGCCTAGAGCCTCGAACGAGCAAAAAAAAAGAGGCCAAGAGTGCTAGTTGATTGACCGAAACTACTACCTAGTAGTAACTGGGTGCAGTGACAACAGAAAACATGAGGGTGACACCCCACCTTTGAAGCACTGATTTTGACCGACATTTACCGGTATTAATACCTGTACACTTTATTGAACAACTGAAGAAAAATGGTATGCACATGCATTGATCACTATATTCACCTTCGTCAACAATGGTGACCTCTGGTAACGGACGTAGATACTTCCCAACTGAAACACAGAGCTGGCAGCAACACCAACCGTGCAGGATGGATGCCATCAGAGCGAATCAATTAAAAAAAATCAAGATTTTTTACTCGGGAATCGTTTCCACTATGGTACGCAGCAGCGTAGAATTGTTATATGGCACGTATTGCTGTGTCCACCCAGGCTCGTCACATTTTCGGTTTAGACTGTAGTTTTGTATTGAATGTATCCAATCTCCTTTAGCCTAGCCCTCCCGAGGACCGATGGCATCGCGGTCTTGGGCTATGCTTCCCAAGGCAGTCGCTGCGCTCCTGCGAGGAAAAGATTTCTAAGTTCGGCCCGCTACAGTGCTCGGCTCGCTGGTAAACTCGCCACTGGGACCGCCTCGCCCGCAAGTACCACTCGGCTCTGCTTCGCGGGCACCCCGCACGGGTTTGCTCTGGCTACGCTCGCTCGTAACCGCTCTCCTCCGTTGGTCGTTTTATGTGACGTTCACCCCCTCCATTATCAGGTGGGCACACGAATCACTCTCTTGTTATATTGTGGTCAATGCATATGCCTCATATTATGCGGGGTTTGTGCCTTTGTAGCAAAAACATATTTTATAGGCTACAGAGGTCCGAGGTCTTGCATCTCGAAGATAAGCAAATCTCTACCATCTGACACTTTGATTGATCAAGAGCTTTGCTGGTCGAACAGCGGGATGGAATCCCAATCAGTTTGCAATTCGCCCTTTGGCAACAATGCGTCTCTTTCTAATCGCGGCAGTGACTGCGCTTGCCTTCGCTGCTTTCGCTGCTGAGATCTCCACGGCCACGGCTCCGACGCTTGCTTTGAACGACAACAACAATGGATTCGCCCGATCCCTGAGAGCCAACGCCGAGGAACTCGACTTGGACCGGTCGGAGGAACGCTTTTTGCTGTCGTTACGCCCAAAGTACCTTGCTTGGTACAAGGCAAGAGTGACGCCGAAGCAAGCCGAGACGGTGCTGGGATTCACCGTGAAGAGGATGGGCAAAACTGCGAAGCTGCTCCAGCGGTTCTACCTCGGTTACCACTCGTTCTACACGTCCATGGAGCGCCAAAAAAGGGAGAAGAAGAAATTGGAAGTGCAGTGAAAGATCAGTTTGGATCGAGATGATCGTTCACAGTCGTGAGGTATTCGAAAAATTCAGTACACCTGTAACGAAGAGGGTATCCCTGAGACGCCTCGATATGGACACTACATGTACTTTGAAGAACGTGCCAATGTCGTCGCCACCTGTTATTATCGAAGTGCTTTGCTGTATTCACTGTATCATGAAGGAAGTACTTTACAACGGACAATTCTCTCGACTGTAGAAGTATAACTCAGTAGAGTTATCACAAACTGGAATGCTAGATTAATCGTACATTTGGGACCGCAATCGGGCATTTAGTATGATTTGCTCTCATTGGTAAGTTTCGACAACAAACTCATACGTAATACCGTCAAGCCCGACCACTCCATCCACCGACACGAGACTATCGAGTGCGCAGCGAGTGCAGCTATGCTGTCACTTTGCTGAGAACCCGTCGCAAAACAAAGCTGACTCGGTCCCTACATGTATGGCGTTTCAGCTCGCTCAACAGCTTTTGATCTGCAATATCCTCTAACTGCAACGTGGTCTACTGTAGAGAAGCTGCATCGACGAAGAATGCTTGCTCGACGGATTAGGTGTGGAGTACCGCATCACAGATGAGCTAATGGCGATGCTGTCGTGTCTGCATACCTCCAACGCGATTTTTTTAGCCCCCCCCCCACGATGCAGACCAAGATGCCAGGTGATTTTGGAACTCTAAGAAAGAAACATGCTAGTTGGCGAGCCCACAGACGTAGACTTCTGCCGTACTTAAGTATTGAGTGCGACGTGGGCTATGGCCAGCGTGAACTAAAAGTTGACGATGCATACGACGCGGAGACGAGAAGATGTGGCTGCAGTCGACCAGATACCCGGAAACTTGTCTACGGAAGAGCTGAAGGAACGACATCAGTGGATGGCGTTGCTTTTTTGCTATCATTAGCTCAGATGCGATGGGGTGTTTTAAGAGCGATGCAGGGGGGGGATTCGGGCAATGCTAAGAGCATTTTAAAAAAAAGAAGTCAGATACAAGAAAGACTGAAGTCAATGATGGCGAGTCTGTATCAAAGGTCGCGACAAAAGTTTCGATGGTGTGATCAATTTTTTGTGCGACGCTTAAGTAGCAATATGATTAAACACGCGAGTGGCATTACACCATTCCGAAACTAAGATTTATAACCTTATTCAGCGGTTTTGGGTTTTACGGCACCATTTAAACGGTTTTATAATGGTTTCGGCACCCAAACTGATCTCACTGTTTGATAACGGTTTTGGAAGGTACCCAGTAAGGGTTATGTGAACGATTCCTGGCTGGTACGGATTGCCTCCGATTGGACTAAAAGCACCGAATGGCCGGCCATTTGCATGCCAAATTTGTTCTAGAGACAATCTTCCCACCAATGATATACTGAATTGTGGTGCACTATAGCCTCCCGTTGACATGCGAAATACTGAAAAGGGCAAATCAAATACGCCATATTGGTGATACAACAGGAGCACCGGAAATGCCTTGCCAGAAATCGTTTGACTTGGCTAAAGTATAGTTTTGACATTCCACCGGTCTCAATAAGGCATATTCAGGCCTCACAGCGAATCCATAAAGGGGAAAAGGGACCATCCGTGCGGTTCGCTTCGCTCGCGCTATGGAGATTGTGCATTTGGGTCAGTGCAATGCGCGGCTCGGCGAGGACTTCGGCGTTGGTTACGCCTCCGCAAATACCGCGCGGCCCTGTTTTGCGGGCTCCCGCACGGGCTTGCTATGGCTACGCGCACTCGCACCCGCTCGACTTAGTTGGTGCCCGTCTATAACGTACTGCGTCGCCTCTCCTTAAAAGTATTATCAGTGGTTTAACGGTGTTTCGTTCAGTTTTTGCCGGTGTTTGTGGCATTTTCTCGAGATACAAAAGGCACGTCGAGTACTAATCAAGATGCTAAACTTGGATTTGGAAGGCACCCCGCTCGTCAAGTCTTACCTCAAATCGTAGACGCGCTTGCGAAGGGCCACACAGATGACCTCCTTGGTAATCATAGCGCGGGGAACAAACAATTTATTCCGTTTTTAGAGTATCCTCGGCCAGGGGTATATGGAAATAGTGGAACAGCCGGTATAATAGTACCAGCCATTTCCGATTTCACAACCAACCGTCCTGGCAGCCCTTCGTCCTTGTTCAAAACTCGCCGCAGCCACTCACTCGGCGATGCTCTCGTGCATTCCATGCCTCAAACGCGATGTCAGTGATGGAGCTTCTCAATTCACCAGAGAAGAACACGATAGACGAGCCAACTGACGAACACTTCTGAGATGTCGTGGGAGTATGGTAGTGTTGACGACGACGGCCGACGAAGGCCGTAGAGCAGGAATCGTCCGGGGACTGAAGACATAAAGGATCACCTCAACTGGATCGCCAAGCTTCTCATTCGCGCTGATTCAACGGGCAAGTCGGACAGGTCTGTGAGGGGACTTAAGGTACAGCGAGAATTGCGAGAGGAGCTAGACAGGAGCAAGGGCACGCGCAGCAGATGCCAGGCAGGACGTCTTTTCAGACATTCTGCACAAAAGTGACTTTTCCTATAGTTCAACATTCCGAGACTGGAATTTTGGCGATTCTGTATTCAAAAATTACGTTCAAAGGGTGAGAGGGACAACTTCTTAGGTTCGTATCATTTTTTCAAAATCCTGTTGAGCATGTATTCCAAGAGGAGGGATTCACATCGAGGGGATCATATGTACCGTATTTCTATGGGTTCTTAACGTTGTAGTGTTGGGCTCCCCTTTCGTGCAAAAATGTCCCATTTTTTTGTAGCTACAGTGCCGGTACCGGTATGTGCACATGTTGCCCGCTTTTGCACCTTTTTGTACCCTAATTTGCCACAATACATGTAAAGAAGCCGTGCTCTGCATAGAGACTTGAAAATAATAAGGAGTTAGGGCAAAACGCAACTATATCACAAAAAGCTATCTAGTTATGAGGGTTATAAGTTCTTTATTGATCGTAATTATCGAACAGTGATCGGTCATTATTTACCTATTTATTAGTAACCTCCTACAAGTTATCAGTTTCGACGGGGGGTCTACTAATCGTAGAGGTCTTCTACTGCTCACCCACATCAACGTCATCCAGCGCTTCGTCGAGCTTGTCGAGATTGAATGGGTCCTCAGCTGCTTTGCCGTCGTTGCTGCCCAACTGCTGCTGAAATTGCCACCCGTAAACGTCATGGTTCCATATGAACCATTGCGATGGGTTCTTGTGAGACCCATCGGGTTCGATGAGTCTAGCACCACCGTTGTGGGAGTTTCTCACCAAGCCGCTCGCACCCAGGCGCAAACTGTTTCTACTGATGGTGGGCACGGATTTCCACGAGCTGTGTATGTCACATCATCGGAGTTCTTCCACGCATTAATCAGGCCAGAGAGATTGTCTTTAAAGACCTTATAGATGCCGATATCACCTGCCTGGAAGTACGGCGTCAAACCCCCAGGTACGATGCACATCGAGATGTCCCGGTGGCTGCACTTGGCTTTGATCTTCTTTGACACGTGCGCTCGCATCGAATCCCAGACGAGAGCTTTGCCTGGAGCGTCCAGCACTTGGGAAACACACGATCAATCCAACCCACCAGCAGCTCCGCGTCAACCCATGCTTTTGGGTGGTGGGCCACCCAGACAGAGCTTACTGTATAGGTTGCACGGCTACCGTTGTTATGCTTCTAGATCACGAGCGGAGGAAGCTTACGTCCGGTTGCTCTCACGGCCAGCACGGCGTACCGCGTATTGACGCGAAACCGGTAGAGCGTAGAACAACATGGCGCGATCTAGTCAGATAAACCGTCGAGTCTCGTGGGTCCTCAAAATTCATGGCGGTTTCATCCATAAGAATAGTGTGGTCAAGGTCGAAACTGAGCAGGTGGCTTGAGAGGAGCTGCATGTAGCACACAGCGCGACACAAGCACTTCGTCCGTAAGAATCGTAAAATTCGTTCTCTTACGCAGCGAAAGATCATTCCGCTTCATGAACTTGGAGATCCATGCATCCGACGCCACAAATCGAGCCACCTCTTTATTTAGCGAGCTATAGAGCTCTCGTGCAGCAAGATCAATCCATTCTCGAGTCACTTTTTCTTTGCGGAGTCGGCGGTCAATGATGGCGTCGAGGAGGAGGTCTTCGAGAGCTCCAAGAAGTGGCTTCCGACCCCACCATTCACGCGCTTCTGGTGCGGCTTTGCGTCCATGATCTCATCCTTGTTCCGCCACCACTTGCGGAACGTGGCCGCGTCGATGTCCCATCCCAGCTTGCGAAAGTGCGGTGCCGCACGGCTGGCAACGCCTCCTCCCTGCTCGGCGATCCACTTAATAGCCTCTTGCTTTTTTCCGATGTCAACTGCTTGGCGCAGGGTTGGTATTCTAAAAACTGAGCAGTGAATCGGAAGTTACAGTTTGTTCTAGAAAGCGCTGGTTGTGGTTTTCTAATTGTAGCGGTCTTTTATTGTAGAACCTTCTCGATAAAGGGTCTTCTATTCGTAAAAATCCGTTACAGTACTTCTAAAACAATACCGTAATGTCTATGTCAAAGGCGGAGGTCATGTATAACAGATCCACCCAGAACAGATAGCACCACCAATGACACAAACATGGAAAAAGGTGATTTGCACATTGGAGCCGCCGCGGCGCCGCATGGCCGATGCCCCGCATGGCACAATGCTCGTACAAGTACGACGAGATGCTGGACGATCTCCCCTCGTCTTCGAGTGCTGGGTAAAGTGGCAGCCAAACGGCCAGGGCCTGGTACTCACTTGTATATCGAGCTGGAAGTGCGCTAAAAGGACAACCCGCGGGTCAGAGCGCTGTACGAGCGTTACAGCATGTGTCACCCAAGCGAGAAGAATTACATCAAGTATGCCAAGTAAAGCGGCATTTTTAAACGCCTTAGGCTTCCTCGGTTACCGATATCTCTTCTGCACCGCGCCTATCTGCACTCGCGTAGCCCCCTCAACAAGGTTTAGTGCATCCAGCTTGTCGATCACTTCGTTGAGTTTGCCCTGCGTGTCTTCTGCTTCATCCTCGATAAGATGACTGCTACCGATGAAAACTATAAACACGCATGTACCGAAAAAGTGCGAGTACCGCTTATACATATTACCGCCTATGACATAGCTCTTACGGTAATGGTATTTGCTTTAATAATGGTGCCTTTCGACTCAGCTAGGTTAGACATATTTGGAATTGAAAAAGGAGGTCAAGGTTTGCCGCTTTGGGGCCGATGAAAGCTGGCAATCAAATCAGTATAGGTATTCTTCCGTCCAATAGTCAATAAAGAAGGATGGACCTTCAGATCAACGTCGACCGCCCTGTATACGCATGCTAAGGTGGGCATGTGATAAACAATTGCGTCGCGAAGCATCATCAACAACATTGATGGTATTGTCTATGTGTGTAAATGTATGCATTTAGTGATGAACATCGCCAAATACGGTTCGGTTTAAACTTTGTTTTTTATACGAATATGGAGCATAGGGAAAGTGGAAAATGTACAGCACCCCAATTATGCACAAACCTTTGTATTTTGATGAGTTACAGTGCAAATTATCCGAATATCGATGCTTCTTCATTTTAAGCGTTGACAGCCTTGTAGCATTTATCCGAGTAGAACACAACATAGCCATCATTCACACGTTTTTTTGATAGCCTTCTACAGACGTCTAATGCCAGTCAAGCCGGGACTTGCCGATGATCATATGGGGTCAGTCCAGCTCGGAACAAACGCCAGTACTTAGGTGGTTCAGAGTGGAAATGATCAGTTTTTTCTCGCCTTCATCATCTTGCCATGTCATCGCTGCTCTCGTCGTCGTCCGCCTCGCCCTCGCTTGTTGTTGCAGTTAGCATTGAAGTATCCAACGCGACCACGCAGTTTGCCACGAGCGGTCACTTTCTTTCGCGGTTTGAGATTCTGAGGCCGTAACAGCGGCATCATCACATGCCAGAAGACCAGCAATCTACAACTAGGAGGTAGCCGAGACGCATTCTTGAGTTAGTGGGTATTCTTGGCTGAGACACAGGAGCTTTGGAAGGTGAATAGGTAAATGGGGAAGTGATTTCAATTGTCAAGACGATCCGAGCTGGACTATCGACTGTTTGACGAACTCGATTGAGCCGGGTAGTTTTCTTGTAGGATGTGGGAATGCACAGCACAAAGGTGCTCATTATCAATACCTGTTCAGCATTACTACATGTAGCGCGGACAAGCACACTCATAGACACTACTACAACTTCGTCGCCTAATTTCAACAATTGGCACTACAGCCCTTTCGTCAAACCGAACTAAGCTATCGTAAAATGTCTTGCATATGTCGTTCTTTGCCGGTTGGGTTTACACCAGATCATCGACCTGGATGTAAATATGTATCCAGAGAATCCATACAGGTTGCGTGATCTAGCGGATTGATTTTCCTAATAGCGTTTTTTACAATTTGACATCGAACAGATGCTATTAGGAATCACAGAAGTGAGTACAGACAACGACGGAGAAATCCGGCACCGCTGAATGTCATCCTCCATAATAAAAATGCCATCACTGGTCCCGAAAAAATAATCCGTACCGGATGTGATTCGTAAAAAAAAGGTCATGAAAGCACAAAACCGAGCGACATTACATATGATATCCAGAAAAGGGTATACATGTAATTGAAATTGCTTACAGTTTGGCTAAAAAGCAGTTTGTGTTACTATGGTGCCACTGTCAAAACAAAAAAAGCTTGATTTGTGTGTCGGCCGGATTTCTCCGTCGTTGTCTGTACCGGTAACTTGCCACCACAAATCTGGGATCACCATCGGAGAAAAGGTTGGTGATTCAACCTGAATCTATTCTTTACAATAGATTCAGGTTGAATCACCAACCTTAATGGGATTTGGACATAATCACCAGCTGTAGGTCAGTCACTTAATCGTCATTCAGCATACATGTATTTTCAAGTCTGGTTTTCACAATATCTAGCGGTCAGTGCGAAACGCCGGCAAAACCGCGTACAGATAACCCTGTCCTAACTAATAGTTGTCGTTGCCTAGGTAAGTATCATTTATAGCAGTACTATCAAATAGTGGAGGACGGTAGATTTCGTGTGGCCTGAGTTCCTACCTCAAAAATAGCTTCGCTAAGCACTGCATAAAGTTTCATTCAGCAGTCCGCAATGAAAACAGCGAAGCACGTCGGCAGCTTCACGCATGACGACAAAATTTGCGTTCGGAAACAAGCTTTTCCGAGCATAATAGCCGAGAGGGTGGTACGCGATTTTGCTCTGACAAAGAGGCTTGCGCAAGGCACCATTTCGGGGACATCCAAACAAAACAAGCGCTATCTGGGCGTCAGGGACGATGATCGAGAGGTCAAGCGCTCACAGCCGCTCAACTTTCCCGAGCTTAACGAGACCTCGTGGACTGGGTACTTCACTGTCAGGATCATCGCGTGTTCAACTATAATATGGTTAAAGCGAAGGGTTTGCGCCTATGGAGAAGATGCAGGTCCCGCTGGAGGATATCATCGGCTTCTTCAATGGATTACTACAGTCGATCAAAATCGTCACGCATTTAACAGTTTCGGGTGCATGGTGAGAATGGTTCTATGGACATGGCTTCAAATTCAGCTCATATAGAGTGTCTGCGTAGCATTATCAAGAACTACGTCATTGGGGACGTCTATAGTTTCAATGAAACGGGTGTAGCTAATTATCGAGGAAACAAAGTCTGCTCATCGAGATAAAAATCTGAAAGTACGCTAATCGAGGACCAGTTGGGCTTTGACGATTTGTCGAGGAACATCGCCACTTGAAAAGCAGCCCGCCATGGCAGCCCGCCGAGAAAAATACGTCACTACAGACTCATTGCGCGTAGTCGGAAGACGGAGCGGACGCGCTGTGCACCAAGTTCCTGGGTTAACAAAATATATCACACTTTAAGGCTAGTAAGCAACCTACTTAGCTACCCTACTTGGCTATTTGGGATCGATTTGGGTCATGTGACCCCAAAACATAGGTACGAAGTATCCAACTGGTGCCAAAAAAGGTCATTTTTCTTATAAGTGGGTACCCTGAAAGACCCATTTTAGTGTTTAGGAGGAACTGGTAGATGTCCCAAGACGTCTCTGGGCCGAGTTGGACATTCGCAGGACCTTTCCGATGGGATCTATACAAAAACCAAGTACAACCCGATGAACCAGGTGGTGGTGAGCCACCTACTTCTAGTGAGCTCAGATAGCTCAGCTGGTTAAGCATCCACTGTCGGATGGAAGCGGCCAGGGTTCGATCCCGGGCCGACCAGACCTTTCGGACGATGGTTGGGGCTTGGCCGCGAAGGTTGGGATATCTGGGCTTGTGACTGGACTGGTGGTCTTGGGGGCTACTGGACGCCGTCTCGTGGGCTGTAGGCCTAGAAGCACAGTTAGACCTGGTAGTTCTTGAGACTGCTTGACTGGGCACTTCAGTAGAGAGATGCGGTTCGTGGTTTAGAGGGGCAAATCCTCCCAGTCGTCGTCTCATGGGTTTGTAGGCCTGGTAGTACGCGCGACTCGGGAGTGTGACACCGCTCTAGACCTCGATTCAAGGAGTAGTCTAGTGATGTCGTGCATGCCATAACACGCGTAAGCGTCTGTAGCGTGTCGCGTTCTTCACCCGCCTGTCCGCTAACGTGGGGCCCCGCCTGGGTTCAAAAATCCACACCGCCTTCGGATACAGCAGACATAAGGCAACGCCCGCTAAGCGATCGGCAAATGGAGCCGGGCACTTGGCGTATGGGCGCGAGAGTGGTGGAGACTGAAGCCAGTAATGGCCGAGCACGCCGGCGACGGATTGTAAGACATCAGGATGAAGCCTTGAGCTTGTGGCCTTACCTTCGGGCCACAGGCGTCTCTTCCCGGCTACGGTTCAACATGGCCGCGGGAAAGGAGCCCCGCTGACGGGTTTCCACCCCGCGATCGCTTGGATCTGCAGTCGTGAAGGGCGCCAACGCTCCGGACGTCTCTTCCCTGTCGTGTTCAACATGTCCGCGAGTAAGTAGTCTCACTGACGGGCTTCCGCCTCGTGGTCGCTTGGGCCATTGGCGTCGATGGGTGCCGACACAGGCAATCCTCGCAATAAGGTGTGTAGTTGCCTATTCACCTGCGAAGACTGTTTTATTGCTTGCGCCTGGGTTGCCTGCCATAAGGCAGCAACATGAAGGTCAATCAGGGCGTGCACCTGAGCCTTGACGCCGATGAGACTTGGTTCATACTTGTGGAAAGGGATGTCATTGCGGTGCGTCCATAGGCAGCGAAGTACCACAACTCTTACTATGTGGAAGACGGCAAAGAGGCTGTAGCAAAAGTCATTTTTGGCTCGGGGCGTAGGTATGATGTCCACGAAGTAGACCACAGTCGCCCACTCAAACCACTGCTGGAACACCTCAAGCCATTCCGCCCATACTGCTGCCGCAAAGTCAAAATACCAAAGAGATGGGAGACGGTTTCAATGACTCCACACCCATGATGGCAGCGAGTCGTAGCGCCTTGCACGTGCTGCAACCTAAATCCCACTCAAAGTGCGTTGTGCTGAAGTCTGTACAGCAAGTCCGCGTTCACTGGTAGTACGTGCTTGCTCATCTTTAGGTCCTTGCCCCATACGTCTGCGGGAGGCGCATGTTCAAGGCCAAGTGCAGACGTTGGCAGGCCGGGTACCTTGTACTGAACCAGGAGCTTGCGTATTAACGACACCGTGAGATCAGCGACTTCATAGCCACTGAAGCTCCAAGTATGGAGTGCGCAGCCGTAGTGTGGCTTGGGGCGGGGTCCAATGGGCATGTTGGCCAACGGTCGTAATAGCGAGTCAATCTTAGTTAAGAAAGACTCACAGAAGCTCACGCTGTTAGCACCCCCCGGCTGGCCATGCTCACGGATGACTTGGGATAGTTTGGCGGCTTGAGGGCACCAAGTTCCTGGTCATCCACCCGCAGGGAGACGTCGTGGTCCGGGTTTACAAGGTACAATTACCTTTCCTGATGTCGCTTGCGGATGCACGTCTCCGGTCCCAACGCGGAAGAATTAACTCTAATTATCTCGTTACGCCTTCGTTATTGGCAAGCACATCGCGCGGAAGACACGCTGACAGCTCGAGATACTACGTGAGCAATGGACAGCAGGCTTAGCAGCGCATATAGTGATCTCGAGTTTGTATCGTCTGACGAGGAGGAAGAAGTCATTCAGCCCACAAGACACTGGGTCTTTCAGTTTTCTGCGAAAAGTTTAGCATACTCGGTGCGGTTAAAGCAGGGATCAACACGTTTGATACAAGCGTTTACAAGTTCTTATACAACTACGGCAAGAAAGGGCATGGCGAGCGCGTGTAAAAATGCATTTCTCACCACGAATGTGCCTAGCTATAAATGGCGATGGAGAATTTAAGATAGAGCACACGGATGCACACGGTGGAGATGCCACAAATATGAAAAAGCGAGGGATTTACGAGGCTTTCAAACAAGAAGTTGGCGACATCCTACTTGGCTGCGGACCGAAGAAGTGCCCAAGATTCTTCAAGATCAATATGCTGACGTGCCTCAGCTGAGTGCGCTTCTGCCAGGTCCCGTTCAGCTAAAAAAAAAATGACAAGTCCCATTTGAAGTCGGCACTACCAGGTATGCTGTTTCTCAGGTATCCTATCTGGTTCAACTAGTAAATTTGCAATGAATTGGGCGCACTTGTTAGGTGGCTGGGAAATTAAGAATACTGCGAAGCTTCTTGAGTGGGCCGTTCCGCGCTTATGCTTGTCTCGGGCTGAATTTTTTTGTGTGGAGACAGCCACATTTATTCTGGGGACTTTGACGCTGCTCGAGATGCGGAGAAGTTCTACAGCATGCCGACTCATTTCTGGAATGAATCGATGTTCTTAGAGTTCTTTGAGGACGATATAGCAACTGACGATGGCAATAAGGCAACGTGTTTTGGCCTTGTTGTTACTTCTCGGCAGATATTCCGCCCAACGTGCCTTACGGACACAATGGTCAGGTTGAAGCAACGGGAGGAGTGGTTCGGCGGTGCATCGACCTTTCTCGCTGCAAACGTGGACGGTAGTGACTAAGAGGAGCACACGAAGCTTAAGATGAACAAGGTTGCAGCCGTAGTGACCTTGCAGGTGGAAAAGAAGCTCTCAAAGCCGGAAAGACTATCCTGCGTGGCGCCTGCGTATTGAGCGGACTCAATGTGTGCAGATATGGCGCAGCTGGTCAGCGGCAAGGAGCCCTTCGATGACAGCTTGCCATATCCAACGAAGAAGTGTTGGCGCAGTCGCTGTAGCAAGGCAAATGGCCTCCTCATCTCTGATATCTCTGACAAGGTTCTCATTTCCGGATACAGTTAACCAAGTGGATCCCATTGAGCTCTGGCGTGTCTTGGTTGATAATTTCGGTCAAGGGCGTGGGGTTAACACGGTGTTGATCTGGGAACGACTGTACGGGCGGATGCTCCGCGCCGATGAGTCTGTGCGTGATTACATCGAGGGTCTCTTACAAATGCAGTGACTTGACTGAAAATAATGATCCGATGTCCGACTCGCGCCTCGCCAAGATTATGCTCACCAAGGCCCATGCGGTCTATCCAATGATAACTGATGAAGTTACGGAGGGAAACTACGTCGTGACCCAGCATACAAGTATTCAGTGCGTGATTCTTGTGGCAGGCTGGAAAATGCAGAGATCCAGCGGCAGCAGCGCGGTCCTTATAGTGACGCGAGCAGCAGCCTTGGCCTGGCGTCGCAACCTCAAATTAATGCAGTTCGCCATTATCGCAACAATGGCAAGGTCCCCCATCGTTCTTAGCCACACCAGCGTTGTGGTGGTAAGTATGGTGGTCACAGGAGCAATAGCAGTTCTGTGTGTGGGCTAACGAAGTCCATGAGTCATACTGACAGAATGGCAAAGAAGACGAAGAACTTGAAGTGCAATGCATGTGGCGAAAAAGGACATTGGCGTGGTGATGCTGCGTGCAAGCAGTCGAAACGTCAGATGTCAGCAGGTGGCAGCGATCAACCTGTGCAGTCATTTGGTGGAGCTGTCCTGCGTGAAGTATCTGACCAACGCTCACGTGTTGTGGAGCACATGACTTCCCGGTCGTCGCATGTACTCACGAGCATGAGGCATCGGGAATCATCACGATGGATGACGTGCGTAAATTGCTTGGTTCCCAGGCAGCTCAACAAATGCAAGAGCGGATGAACAGCAGTACGGTCGCTCGTGATAGTGGTTCGAATCAGGCTTGTTCACCTCAGAATTCACCGACTCGTCCACCGTCAAGCCCAGCCGTAATCACGCAATACTCGCCTACCACACCGGCATCGCCTGACCGCTATGGTCAATATGGCAATTACGAGCAAGAGTGGTCCACCGTTGCAAGCAGACGAAATTGAATGGCTACTGGATAGTGGTTCACAGGTGAATTTGTCTGGGGATTTGACATGTTTTTCGTTTATTGATCGTGAATCCAAGAGCAACTTGCTAATGGCCTGCGGTGAATCTGAGCTTGTGCAAGCAAGTGGCAGTGTGGTATTTCGCGTGGAGAATGGAGTCACGGGTCAGTTGGAGCCGCGTCGATTGGATGAAGTCCACTACTCGCCCAACGCGCACGTGAACCTGATCAGCATAGACTACATGCGTGTCTGTGGCTTCAAGTTGGAATTTAACGATGATCAGAGCACAGCGTGGCTCTGTAAGGATGATCTGAAGCTACGCTTCGAATGTCACGATATGCTTTACCGCCTGTGTGCAAAGCGATCGCTGTGACTGGTGGGAGCAGTTGAACAGCGCAAAAATGCCATGGGGTTGTCGCACAACCGCCTTGGGCATGTCAACATGAAGTTGATCAAAGAGCTTCCGGGAAACCAGGTTGATTTCGGAATTAACCTTAACATGAATTCGTTGATGGACTATGAATGTGTTCCCTGTTTGTCGGCTAGATTCAAGCGTACAGCGTACAAGTGATGTCCGAATCGCCGCAAGCAACCACTTGAGAAACTATATGTTGACCTGTGTAGTATCAACCAGGACACAGCCACTGGTGAAAAGCAATTCATGCTCGTGGTTGATGAGGCCACTCGATACAAGTGGTGATATTTGTTAAAGAAGAAGAGCGAGGCTACAGCATTGATTAAAGAGCTCGTCCTGCGACTCAACACGCAATTCAAGAAAGTTGGACATCAAGTGACGACTTGCATTCAGGTCGAGGTGGTAAGTTCATGAACGAAAAACTACGTCAATTCTGCTCAAACAGGGGTATCATGAACAAGTACACAAATGCATACTCACCTGAGGAGAACAGTGTCGTGGAGCGGGAGAACGGGATGGTGCTTCCCCGACTTCGCGCTGTACTTCATGCCACGAACCTGATCAACTTGTTATGGGGTGAAGCTCTCCTCCACACTGTTGACATGATGAACCTCTTGCCAACAGCATCCCTGCGTGGGAAGTCGCCGCACGAAATGCTGTTCGGGTCTGTACAGGTACTACGCCATCGGGTTGTCTCGCACATGCCTATGTGCCACCTGAAACACGTACAACAAGGGCGAAGCTAGACCCACGGTCTACGCTCTCGCTCTTTCTCGGCTACAGCACGGAAACCATCGGCTACAAGCTAACGAATCTCCGAACTGGTTTGGTGACGACTAGCGCAGTGGAAATGTACATTTTCATGAGAAGTTTACTGTGGCACGTGATTATGCCCGTCGACTGTTGTTGAACACGTATCAGAGCGGTGCCTCTGACCTCACAAATGAAATGCCAATCGTACCTATCACGTCAACAGTGGAGGATCATTTGTCCTTGAAGCCGGAGCAGTTCAGAGGATCTCGGCTGCACAAGGACGTTGTTCCTGCCTCCAGAGCGAGAGCTGACAATAATTCCCGATCCTGTGGAAGTATCAGGTCAGCAAGGCCAATCAGCCACCGCCTGTGAAACCTGTACAGAAGAAGCAGAAACACTGGCGGCGCTCTAACCATGGTGGTGTTCCCAGCGATGAATTTACGCCACCAATTAAGGAAGTACTCCCGGTGTCTGCGCGCACCACGACCCCACGAAGAAAAAGGAAGTTGCCTGCTCTCCGCGAGTACGCGGTCGGCTCCATCCTAAACTCTCTAGCTGAGATCCCGATACCCAACACGTACAAACAGGCCAAGGCGTGTATATATTGGCTTGAATGGAAGGCAGCCATGGAGGAAGAACTGGCGTCTTTGCGAGAGCATGGCACGTGGAAACTTGTTGACCGAGCGAAAGCTAAACACCAGACGGTCATAATCAACCGCTGGTTCTTTGCGGTAAAACGCGACGCCAAGGGCCGGATAATAAGATTCAAGGCTTGCTTAGTGTTTCATGGATTCAAGCAGAGGTATGGGTGTGGATTATGTTGAAACATTTGCCCCTGTCATCCGTTTCGAGGCCATTAGAGCAGTCATTCTGTATGCTGTAAAGAGAGGCTGGCAAGTCCTACAGTTTGATGTCAAGACATCGTTCTTGTACGGACTTCAAGAAGAATGCATCTTCATGGAACAGCCTGCAGACTTTGAAGAAAACGGAGGCCAATATATTTGCCAGTTGCTTAAGTCGTTATACGGTCTGAAACAAGCACTGCTGTATGGAACAAGACACTTCATAAGCTATTGACGAAGATTGGATTTACGCGCTTGGACGGCGACTATGGACTCTATGCGATGTACGGGTCTGATGGAGATGTGAATATGCTGCTCATTGTCTATGTAGATGACCTTCTTCTAATGGGACCTCTCTGGTTATGCTCGAACATTGCTGACAAATTAAAGGGGGCGTTCACCCTCACGAGCATGGGTGAGGTGAAGTCCCTGCTTGGAATTGAAATTACGACCGATAGAATCCACAACAAGATTGGCTATTGCCAGCGTGCACACATCGACAAGATCCTGAAGGTTTACAACATACAAGATGCATATGGCTGCTGGACACCTCAATCGACCAGCGAGTCCAAGGCCAAGGTAAAGCCCCTTGCACCAGGCACAAAACTGCCATATCGGGAGATCGTAGGGTCACTCCAATACTTAGTGTCTGGCTCGCGGCCTGGCATCGCACATGCTGTGCGTCGTTTTGGCAAGTACTCGTGCATTGAGCACAAGCACTACCGTGAAGCTCAGCGAGTTTTGCGTTATCTCAAACAGACACGTGATCACGGATTGCATATGGACGTCGTGCCAGGTGACGATATTGAAGTTGTTGTCTTCACTGACAGTGATTATGCCAACGACCCGGATGATTCAAAATCGATCTCGGGGTACATCACCTTCCTCGATGGCAATGTTGTCTCGTATTGATCACGGAAGCAAGATATTAACGCGCAATCCAGCACTGAAGCTGAATACATCACAATGAATGAAGGCGTGAAAGCTATTCTGTAGATGGACGGACGTCTAGAAGAACTACAATGGTCTGCAACGACACCATTGTTGCGTGGCGACAACCAAGCAGCTCTATACCTAAAAGAGAAACCAAGCAAGCATGCGGCAACCAACCATATCAAGAACATATATCATCTCATCCGCCGTCTTGTTGAAAATGGAGAGCTTAAAACGCAACATGTGTCAACCAGCGAGAATACTGCAGACATCATGACCAAGGCATTGACCAATGATAAGTTCACCAAGTTCTGCAAGCAAATGAAGATCCTGCCCGTGAAGGTTTGCAAGCTGCAGAACAGCACGACCAGCAATCAACCCCTCAAGTTATCATGGCTACGCCATAAGCAGTATGCGCTCGAGTCGCGTGCAAGGTGCCAGCATCAGTCTGCAGACTGCTAGCAGCTCACCTTGACGTGCATTCACGAGCGAGTGGGAGTGTGAGGTACCAGCGGTACCAGTGCAGCAGCACATGCACACATGCAGAACACACGGCCGCAGTCGGTGCTCAACTTGAAGGAAACGTCTGCCACGATGAGAGGTCGCAGCCGTTCCTCATCTTGCTCAGCGGCTATGCCAACAGGCAGCCAGCTACAGAGCCGTTTTCCAGCATTCTATAGCAGAGAGGAAGCAGTTAGGAAACTACTCAATACCGCATGGGTCTCACTCTCTGGGCACTCTCTTCACTTCCGTATTGGTCTCCTGCAGGAGAACCACAGCGCTTTGTGTGTGCCGCCGCCTTGGTCAATCCCGCCGAGGCATTCTGCCAAGGCAACGTTGATTGTTGACTTCTTCGTTATTCCCTGGTGGTGCGATAGCCCCGTCAAGCTGACGCTTTTGAACTAACACTCAGTACATGGCATCCAGCACCTCTCAATCAGAGGTCTGTGCAATAAAGCACAACCGCAAATTGTGTCTGAAGCATCGGGTGGAATTGGTAGCGGATTCGAATCTCATGAAGAATCTTGGTACTTGACGGAGTATGGGTACAGTGTTCGACGAATCTGGGCGCGTTTTAGATTGTGGCGTGCGAAGTGCAAGCATGTCTTTTGACGCGTTGCAGTTCTATTTTTTACATGAAGATCACGACAACCGAGTGGGGATTTATCAGTGAGAGAGGATTCGAACGACTTGGAAAGTAATAAGAACGCGACGCTGCATCATCGTCTTATTACGATGCTTTCGAACGATCCCGAGAAGAGTGCGAGCAATTTTTGTTTGGTACTATGAAGGTGAGAAAGACGGGGAGGCCTTACGGCATCATTCTGCTCCCGTCAATGAAGGCAATCTCATTCCATATGCACCATCAGAACGTCTCCAGAGCGATGAAGCTCTCCTTATTTACGCGAAGGAGGCAGCCTCAATCAAGATGAAGCACATCAGGACGACCTCGTCGTTTTTAACGCGATGGTTCCGTGTCTAGCAACATAACTCGGAGCTGAAGTTGCCACCGCACGTGTTGCAGGAAGTTCAGCGGGGCGTCATTCTCTTCAGAGATCACATGGTGCCCAGCATGAACAATTGGAACCTCCACATTTTTTTTCTTAACTACATGTAGACAGCACCTGGACTCCCCAGTGGTCACCCACCCGAGTATCACAGCATGAACCAGTCGCAGTATGGCGCATTCATGAACAAGGTTAAGCATTAAAATCGCATGCATGTTTGCGTCGTTAAAAGTTTCTGAATATCTGCACTAGTTCTACATCATATTTGATCCGCTCGCGAAAAAAGACAAGAGCAAACCCTTATCGGGAATCGTAGATGACTCGATGCATGCTCTGAACCATCGTGTCAGAAAAGCAAGCCAGCCCCTGGCGGACTTCCTGGAGGACGTGTGGTGGGATGTCCATCTCTGTGTGGTGCAACTTAACACGAAAAAAACGTGTGAGCACCACCACGCGCTCGTACTCATCGTCTTCGTCTTCCTCGGGATCCCGAGGGTACGGAAAGCCTCCGTTTCCATAAAGCGGGTGGCGAGTGCGTGTCTTTTTCTTCCGGTTCGGAGGCCGCTTGCAAAAATGTTCCGTGAACTTCATCGCAGCGTTAATATCCATGCGAATGCGTTCTTGTGGAACGTAAGGATATATGTCGTCCACATCCACGGAGTCGGTGGCGACTAGCGCGTACGGGGCCTGACCTCCGTGGCCATCATCCATATCGGGCTCAATCAGCTTGAAAAACTTGACAATGTTCTTCTCGACCTTGACGCCATGCGCCATCGTGCTGACAAGCCGATGATTCGAGAACGAGGTGCTCGCTGTGGTGTCGTCATCCTCACGCACTGTGATGTCTCCCAGCATTTCTGAAATACTGATTTCCATATTCCGAAAGAAAAACTGGAGCGCTTCAAAAACCTGCCGAACGGATCTTACGCCAACGAACGGCGTGTTGTCTATCTTTTCTGCGCAGTAATGCCCCTCCATCGTCTCAAACTTGCCTTCCTGGCTCCACGGCGTGACACATGGCAGAAACTTTGTTCTCTCCGTGATGAAGTCATCTGCCTGTTTCAGCTTCAGCTCCTTCAGATCCACAAGCGCCGCTCGTCTCTGCTTCAAATCAGTCGTTAAATGGATAAAGTTCTCGATCGGGCTCTCGGAGCACTTCATCAAGTATTCCGCCGCCATGATGGAATGGGCATTCCTCAGCAGCATATCCTGCTTCCTCGATTCCGCTCTCAACCTGTCGTTGTCTTGAATTCGTGACAGCAACTGCTCTTTCTCCATGAAGAAGGAATCGGGAATCCCGCTCGCTCTCCTCAACCGAACGACCTGCTGCTTCAGTTCCACCAGTTCCGCCTCCAGCATCGCCTTCTTCTCTTTGCGTACAATATACGTAGGCTTCTTATCCCTCTTCTTCCGTTGAGGCTCTCCGTCCTCCTCCTTCGCGGAATTCTTCGCAGGCCTGCCCACTCTCTTCTTCATCGGACTCGTAGGAGGCTCCTGTCTCTTCCTGCCTCGTTCAACAGACTCCTCTGTAGCAGTAGGAGGGGTCTGTTCCTCCGAGGTGCTGTCGTGCTCCGTCCTGCGCCTCTGGTGCTGCGGAAAGTGCGTCGACTTGCTTGGAACCTCTTCTCCACGTCTATGCTGTTCGTACTGCGGCTTGCGGCCAGTACTCACGGACTGGATGAGCGACAAAAGGTTGTCAGCATCTGCGGATCTGTTCGGCGTCGTCCTGGGCGAGATGCGGGACCTTAGGGTGCATCCTTCCTGCGGAAAGAACGGGCGCGGGAAGGATGGCGCTAGGACGAAACTCTGGTGCCCCGAGGCCCCCGGAGGTCGCAGGGATCTGGAAACACCGCTAAAGTCGCGCGCGTCCCGCGCAGCGTCGTACGGATCTATGGAAGCCGTCGGGGACGCACTGGAGCGTGCGCTGCGACGAGAAAATAATCCCATAGAAATCAGGGGATTGCGCTCTCTGCTGCTTGATTGCGACTGTGAAGGTGAAACAGGATGTCACGGCGTGCGGAAATAACTATGCCGTGTGCAAACGCGAAAGGTAATGGGTTCTTTGTTAGTGGTGATAGGGTAAAGAACAACTGTTAAAACGGGACATACTGTGGATTCTGATATGATTATCTGCACACTTTTTTTGGATCGCTGATTGTGTTGTATGTCTGTGATAACAAAACACGCATCATCAAAAATTGCTTGTGGATTGCTACAAAAACAAAGACTGACCCCGCATATGCACTGTCCAGTAATCGCTGTTCTGACCGGCTCTATTATTAATGCCACTTGTGGCGCAAAGCCAATGTTGGACCATGTGCACGTCAACGCGCTTTCGTCTACAATCATCCCATGACCTTCGCACGACGTCACTGTGAGGACATTGCATGTTGAGAACAGCACGTGACTCGGAGCCCAAGCCGAGCTGCTAGCCGTCGGAACGCGGAGTCTTTTGCTCACGTTGACACCGTCACGTTCTGTATGTTGACAAGATGACGGGACGCAGACTGCGCAGATGTCTTGTATCCATAATCCTATGGATGCTCTAGGTCTTAGTACGTACTTAGTGCGTGCGTCGCAGTGCGAGGGTCCGCTGCATGGCCCGTACAAGTTCCTCACCCCAGCGGCCAATCTCATGACGGGTCTCCTCCAAGACGTCGTATGACACGTCCAGATTCGAGTGGTGCAGCTTAATCAGCGACCACAGCGTGACCTTGACCACCAGTTCGCTACCGATATCGTCACTACATCGCGTGCGAACGTCGTCCTCACGATGAATATAGTGATGCTCCTCTTTCGGCAGACGCGTTAGCAACAACGCTGCTGTAACGTCTTTCCGCATGCGCTCCTGGACCCGATAGGGATACAGCTCGTCCTCATCCACAAAATCTGCCATAATGATGCCAAACTCGCTGGTCGCCGTGCCATTGGGGCCGCTTGATGTAGTCGCTTCATGGAATTCATTGAACTGCAGAGAGTTGGTTTCCAACGGCGGAGCCTGAGGAGCGGATCCCGTCGAAGTCACTAATCTCAGCTGCGTAACATTATCATCGCCATTGTCATCGTCCTCACGGATCGTGATATTGCCCAGAACCTCCGACATGCTCATCTCAACGTTTGCAATTTGGAAAAGAGCCGCGTCAAATACTGCACGAACACTCGTAGCGCCACGAAAGTGAGCAACAGCGAACCGCACGGCGCAGTAATCCCCTCTCGACGTTTCAAACCGCTCTTCTTCGCAGTATTGTCGTCCAGGTTCCAGTCCTCGACTGCGACGCAGCAGAAACTCGAGCGTCGCTCGCAGCTTGACATGCTTCATGGCCACTAGCTCTCGATGACGCTGCACCCTATCCAACCCGAGCTTTATACAGGTATTGATGGGGCTGATATCGTGCTGTTGCTGTACATAGCCCGAAATTAAGCCTTGGACATCCGCCAGCGTTGACTGTCTCGATTGCACTGCATCTCGCAGAATGGTATTCATCACCGGAGCTTGAGTATGCTTCTTCACGTGCAGCGCATTGGAAACAATGGCCTGTGACTTGAGGCTATCCAGTTGGCCCTGTAACTGCTCGAGTTGACTCAACAGCTCCATCTTCTGCTCCTTGCGAAGCGTATGAGTGGGTTTACGCTCCTTGCGCGGCGGCTTGCCCTGCTTGGGCTCCGATCCCTTCTTGCTAGTTTTCTGTCGTTTCGAGCCTCCTTTGGCATCATCGGCACTGCTCTCGTCCCCACTGGTGCTCGTAACACTGTGTGGTTGCTTTCGATCGGCCTGGTAGGGCATCAGGGGGCTCTGCACCGCTGAATATGCTGCGTTCGCCAACGGGGACGGTATTTTTGCGTTCAAGTCCGTCCAGGGCGTGGAATTCATGGAGTTGGCACCGAAACTGCCTCCGTTGAGCGGACGTCTGCGGGGCAACGCCGTTGGAGTAAGTCGGGGGCTGCTGTAGCGCGTGTCGCGTAAGGGGAAGTTGCCGTCGTCACGGCCCATGTCCGATACGTGGAATGGTGAATGCATATTGCTTTCTGGTAAAACCGGCACATCGCACTTAGCGGCGTGACGCGCTGAACGCTGCGACGAAGTTGGGGCGGAAAAGCATGGAAGGGACGCAGATTACGGCGCTCAATTAAGGCGCAAAGGCGGGCAGGAGGAGTAAGCTTAGGGGTTGAAAGCTAGGTAGGAGACGTATCCGAGCGCACCGAACCAATCGGAGTGTACCGTATTGTGAATTCCAGCCAAATTTGCTGATGCTGGTCAGTTCACCAATACAACTCTCAAGTTGTTTGGGAATCGATCAATATGACGGCAGGGTTTCGCCTAAGTCCGATTACGTACTTAATGGTGACCATTGTGCCGCGTAATTTCGGTCGATTTGCAGGTCGATTTGGGCGCGTCGATTCAACCAATCGACCGCGGACCTTCGATTAGAACGCACAAAACTTAACTGTCGGTCGAATCGACCCGGTCGATACAGTACTGTACTCGGTCGACGCTGTTTTAATGCTTATACAGTACAGTACTTGTGAATGTAACGAGCTTACTGTATTGGTACATGCGTTACCAACCTCTCGCCAGTAACCATGAGAAAATTGGCCTTGAAAAACGCTTCGCCATGACATGACCAGCGTGTCCCAGTGTCTGGGTTCCGAGGTCCCACGGACAGACTCGGACCATGCCTCATATCGTGACGAGTCCGCAGTCGGCATGCCCGCCTCGCCTCCCGTTGCTTGGTGAGCCCCAGTCGAGGAACCTGCTACATGTAGTTGCGCGTTTTGCGAAGAGATGGATTACGCGGACCGATTGCGTGAGAGCGGCCACCTCCTTCTGTAAATACATGCCGACAGGTTACTAGAGTAGAAGAACGTTTCGTCATTAATGACTGATTCTCACTAAGCAGTATTACCAACCAGAATGTTTGTCACTAAACCCACACGCATCCAACACCACCATTCGCCAATTGGCACCGACAAGGAGCTCCACTCGCTCGACTAACTAAACCTTGCATCGACTACATACACTGACCTATATCCCCCTAAAAGCCTCCAGCCCCACCTTATTCCTGGTCGATGAACCCGTTTCATGTCCTCCTTTAATACCATTGTTGAGCCCGCCAAACTCGCGCATTACCAGCCGCAGGACGCGCTAATGGTCGCGGACAGCCGCCAGCTGCAGGTCTGGAACGGGCTCAGCTGCTGGCCACCACATCTCCAAGATCTGCAGCACCACGGCGCTGCGGACACGTTGATGGGGCTCACAGCGAGCGCAGACATCGCTCTAGGTGAGGAGACGCCCGCGATGCATTCCCCGTCATCGTCTGCCTCGGCGTCGCCGTCGCCGTCCCCACAGGAGCCCGAAAAGAAGAAAAAACGAGTTTTCAAGAAACGCAAAGCGACGCACACGATCCGGAAGGAGCAGCAGGCGGCACTCAAGAAAGAGATCGAGGAGCTGCAGGCCAGGCTCGAGGACATCAAGTTCCACGCCCTGGTACAGCAGGGTGAGGCGTCGAAGTCTTACCGCGACCGAGTAGTGGAGAACGCGGTGCTGAGAGAATCCATTCAGGACCAGCACTTGGTCATGGCACAAGTGAGAGCGTTGTTGTCTGGACACACGCAGCACCACATGAGCGGCGTGAGGCCAATGGAGACAAAGATATGTCTGAGTGCAGATAGAGCGGAGAGGCGAGGCGTGCTGCATGCAGTGCGGGCAGCGAAGCTGAGGGAAGCGAACAGGTTTCTGTGTGCGCGGAGCAACGGAATCAAACCGAACACTCCGTATTTCCAAGAAGAGAGATACGAGACGGCAGATGGGGACTACTGCAGCGCCAGATTCGAGATCACCCCGCTAACCGGTGTTAAAGGAGGCGTACGAGCTGTGTTTGATGCAGTTTTGCAAGCTGCGTTCAATGCCGAGATCATTATTTCCGAGACATCGGGCAACATCACAGTGCGTGAGGACGACGACATGAACGACGAGAGCGTCTCGCAGATGCGACTGGTGTCCCAGACGAACCATGGCGTACTCCTTGAGAACAACCTTGTACATTTTGCAGAATACTCGCATGATGAGCGTGAGACGACTGGTGAAGGTTGCTACGCCATCACAACGACGGACTTTGTCGACGAGGACGATCTGTATCCCTATCGGCCGCTCGAACGAGTACGACGTGACGCCACGGCTGCCATGTTGGTGTCGTACATGGACTCGCTTCCCAAAAATGACACGGAAGATGAGGAAGAGCCCGTAATTGTCGTCACGCGCTGGTGCTGTGCGAAAATCTGCCACACGGACCTGAACATCTCGCGCGAGGCGATGCAGGACATCCGAGAAACTTTTCTTCGATCGCAGGGCACCTTTCTCAACTGCGTTCGACAAACTCTTGGCCTACCTGTAAACGCAACCTAACAAAGAGATATAATCCTATATATCAACTGTTCAGTTGCCAGTGGGTGATCTGGCACGTACCGGTAACAGTATCTCTGGACCCACAATGTGCGAGTATTCTAGTTTGCATGATGACGCAAAATCCGAGATACTCATTACGTTTCCTTCTCAGCACTGTCAAACATTCATATAAAGTAATTGTAAAGTATCTGAGTGGTATCTGTACCGCATAAACCGTGCGCGAAGGTCAGTCGCAGTTCTACCTGCTAGCCGTCGAAGATGGACGTGCCTCTGCTCAGCCCACACAGTAGCTCCAGTATTCTCGACCTAATGAACGCGGTACAGTCTAACACGGCTACTCACAGTGCTACGGCGTCCTGGGCGCGTTCTGGTGCAAAGACTCACGTCACCACCAGAAGACTACATGTAGAGCCACAGCATCAGTCCGATGGAAGTGACAGCGCACAGGAGCCGGCGAAGAAGAAACGGGTCTACAAAAAGCGGAAGGCGACGCACACGCTGCGCAAAGAGCAGAAATTGGCGCTGGAGGGAGAGATTCAAGTGTTGCAAGCCAAACTCGAGAGTCTCAAGCTACAGACGCTAGTGCAACGCGGCGGTGAAGACATTACGCTGAGCAAAAATGTAGCACAAAATGCAGTACTGCGGGACGTGGTGCAGGAGCAACACTTGGTGATAGCTCATGTCAAGGGAATGCTACTGGGCTGCTCACAGCGGCATTCGTACGAAGTGAGACCGACCGAGATGTTCATTCACCTGATGGCGAGTCGAAGAGAGAGGCGCGAGACGCTGAAGGCGTTGCGAGGACTTAAGTTATATTATGCCAGGAGGTTTATTCAGCATCGCAGTATGGGGATGCACCCCACGGCCGAATATTTCCATGAGGAACGGTACGAGACGCCGGAAGGAGACTATTGCAACGTACGCTTCGACCGTGTGCCCCTGCGAGGTATAAAAGGAGGGATTCGTGCCGTACTGGATGCATTGAAATATGCAGCTTTCAACGCTGAGATTATTATCTCGGAAACGTCAGGCAACCTTACCATCCGTGAAGACGACGATTTGACCGAGGACGATTGCTCCCAGCTGCGCCTGGTGACCCAGACGCCTCGTGGCTATCTCGTGGAAAACAATCTCGTCCACTTTACCGATTTCTCACATGCCGATGAAGAAGGAAGTTACGCGGTGACCACTGCGGATTTCGTGGACGAGGACGAGCTTTACCCTTATCGTCCTCGTGAACGCGTTCGGAGAGATGCTACGGCAGCGATTTTGGTGACGTCGCATGCCGACAGGAAGGTGGAACGGGACTCTGACGCCTTCGGAGGGCACACGTCGTCCGAGGACGAAGAAGTTCCGATCATTGTCATCACACGCTGGGCGTTTACAAGGATCTGCCGCACCGAACTGAACGTGCCGCACCAAGTACTCCGAGAAATGCGCGATTTATCCGGTCGGGTTTCCCAGACGATCTTAAACTGCGTCCGCGAGTCGGTTGGTATGTCCAACCAATCTTAATTTTTCTGGCTTTCGGTCTTCTGAAGTAGCAGCAGCAAGTTCCTTGCGAATTTGAGAAATATCAGGTATCACTGTCTTTTTCCGGTGGTTATGTGTTGATTTTGGACAGATTAAGTGTCTCCCGAACACAGCTCAGGATCGTGTCGAAGACTTGACCCGATCGATCCCGCATTTCTTGCAGCGTTTGAGTCGGGACGTGGAAGCTGGGGCGGCAGATGCGAGTGAATGTCCATCGAGTCAGGACGACAACGGGCTCGCTGATTTCCTCTTCCGAGGAGGTGTGTCCACATGGGTCGTCGTTGCCAGTCTTCCTGTCCACATTGGTGCCTGTATATGACGTCAGAAGCACGACGGACGTTGCATCACGTCGGATGCATTCACGTGGACGATATGGGAATCGATCGTCCTCGTCGACAAAGTCCACAGTGGCGACGGCGTAAGTGTCGCTGTCGTTGCCTCCTTGAACGAGCTCTGAGAAGTGAACGAGGTTGTGCTCGACGAGCAGACCCAACGTGGACCGTGTCACGAGTCTCATCTGGGAGAAATTGTCGATGTCGTCCATATTGTCATCTTCGCGGACGGTGATGCTGCCCGAGGCTTCGGAAAGAACGATCTCCGCGTTGAAGATAGCGTGCTTTAGAGCTTCGAACACGTGTCGCACTCCCCCCATCACGCCTCGCAGTGTCGTTCTGTCAAAGCGCACGTTGCAAAAGTCTCCCTCTGCTGTCTCGTACCGCTCCTCGTTGACGTATTCTGCTGTGGGGCGTAGTCCAAGGCTGCGCAGCTGGATGAACTTCCTCGCGTACTGGAGTTTCGGCCCTCGTAAAGCGCTTAACGTCTTGCGTCTCTGAGCCTGATCTTTCGTCAGATGGATGTACGTTTCCGTCGGGCGCACGTCGTAGGAATGGCGCTGCGCGCAGCCCACGAGCATTGCCTGTGTCTTGGCGGCCACTAAGTGCTGCTGCTGCACGGTGTCTCGCAGTACCGAGTTGTACACATCTTGCTTGCGGAGCGACGCGTCCTTGTCGCCGCTTCGGACTAACACTCGAAGCTTGAGCAAGTCCAGTTGGGCTTCGAGCTCCTGAATCTCCTTCTGCAGCGCCATCCTCTCCTCTTTGCGCACAGTGTGCGTTGACTTGCGCTTCTTGTACATGCGCTTCGTCTTCTTCGTCGGTGGCTCGTTCGTCTCATTCGCGTGGAGTTCGGCTTGAGTCGCCGCGGCCACGAGTGTCTGGAGATCTCCGTACGATCGATCCTCTCGGTCGCTCCAATCACTTGACATGCTCTCCTCCCCTTCACGCAGCACAACCGAAGAGGTACAAAGGGATGTGCTCATCGTGACGACCAGCAGCATGTCTGTCGGTCGCCGCGACGTAGAATATGTAGTGCGCAAAAGAGAGAATGGCACATCGACGTCATCGACTCACGGGCGTAATCATATAGTGCACAAATTGTCACGCATTGCAGAAGTCTGGAGTACATGTATACATGTACACATGTACTACGATGTGGAGACGCCGCGACGTCTACTAGCGGACGGCTAGAGAACTCTCGGCAGGAACCAGGGCACGACTGCAGGCGACTTACCCAGACGAAGGGCAAGAATACACAGCGGAGTGGAAGCGGATGTGGCTCATCTTGAGCAGTGTATGCATGACCAGCCTATGGATTCAGAGAAACAGAGTGGTGTTCCAACAGGAGGAAGTGTAACAGGTTGTTAGCACAGGCAGACGAGCAACCGACAAATGACAATGAGGACAGCGACGAAGTATTGTTGAGCGAAATATTCTACCAATTGAGTTAATTATTCATATAGTCAACAAGAGGAGACAATGGACGAGTAAGAAGTACGCATTGCCGTATCTTGAGAACTAGAAAGCAGCGAGGATCCGGCGATAGCGAGTATTCGCCGTATCCAAGTGCCAGAAGTGCGGAGAGCCGCAGAGTTGCGATCTTGAGGGGGAGGTCGCCATGAGCGGTCGCAGTGGAGCAGTGAACGGCTATGATAGGGCCGAGGTCGAGGTTTTAGGAAATTCGCCGAGTTCGAGGCACACGGAATTTGACAAGGACACGACAGAGCAGAATTTAGTGGGCTTGGGACACTTCGAAGGTTCCGAGTCTAGACAGCGTCGAGAACGTAGAGCGCGAGCCTACGAGTTGAATGAGTTTGGACGAAGCACGGATCGTACGGGTTAGAGTAAGTGTACGAATCCGAGCAGTGAACGAGTGGAAACACGAGTCACACGAATTGTACGGGCTCGAGAAGTCGTACGAGTCGCAAGAGAGAGAGAACGAGAGGAGAGAGAACGAGGGGGGGGGAGAGTTGAGTGAGAGAACGGTCTGCAGGACGGTCTTCGGCGTGGCGTGGAGTGCATCAACGTGAGACTATCACCTGCGAGGGGGTGTTGAGGCTCTCAAGTCAGCTGTGAGGCTGCGTTCGTGAAGGGTAGGCACCCGAGGCGTAGTCCCAAGTGGCTTGGAGAATTGGCGTAAGCTGAGGTCATACGAGGGTGTGCACGGCGTGTCGTCGCCTGTTTCGGTCGGAGTGTGTACGTGTGAGAGGAGGTTGAGCGAGAAGAGTCTGCAACGGTGGAGCAAGCGCGAAGTCTCTGTGACGGCAGAGCAACACTTGAGTGTGAGTGCAAGGAAATATAAAGTAGAGACGGGCACGAAGGTGGACGTTCTGGCGCGGTGAACCGAGCCAACAGGTGTTAACGTTGAGTTGAATTGCTCAAGTCTTCGAGAACCTGGGAAGACAACCGCAACGCTTAGCACGAGCTATACGATTCGCCGGCAGGCAGGCGAAACTAGACCTGTTATAGAAGTAACGGCAGAAACCAGCATGCAATAATTCTGGGCTATAGCAATGAGGTAGCTGAAAGCACTCGCGAAACGCGAGCGTAGGCAGGCTGAAAACAAATACAAGGGACCAGACTACTTCTATGTCAGCATGCATTGGAGAGTCACCCGCGAGAGCATTCAACACCAGTGATGAGCCCCGTACAACCACCGGACCTGAACCAGGCACCGGCATTGCTAACCAGGGAGGTCGGTGTAGCTCCACCAAACTGTTGAGTTTCAGCACACAAGAATCTTTTTTTGACCGCACAGCCTGTAGCACACACAAAATACAAGTAACATTTCCACACACCAAACAGGATATAGCAGTCACGCCAAACAAAAGTGCGCACGCGTTATGAGAACGACCATTCACCATTTTCAACTGTTTACGACCTGGAAGAGTGCAGAAGATAGGAGAACTACCAAGGTGAGCTGGTGCGTTTGGCACAGTTCGGGACAGCTCGTCAACGTATGAGGCGTTGAGCCACAGCCACACAAGGATTCCATGGCGGCACTGGCACTTTCGGACCTCATCGAGGCTGCGGCGAATTTGCGCAACCAGATCCGTGCTCTGCATGAGGCGGTGAGAAATGACCCTTTCTTCGAGGCGGTCTTAAAGTCGCTGCCGCAGGAAGTGTTTGAGCAGGGCGAGCCGTCCATGGGTCAGCTTTAGGAGCACCTCGAGGTGGTCTAGTATGTTGGTCACGTGCCGTTCTGGTACCGGAAACCAGCAGTATCATTGGCCAGGTGTTCGGCATCGCGTTGTCGATAGGGACTATGGCAGCTTAAAAATGGATATCTTGATGGACGCCAGTCGACCATGGGCGTCGCGTAGTACTGGAAGATGTTGCAGATCGCCAGCTTGCGCGCCTTCTGCATGACATGCGCGAACAGCTCAACACACTTGATGTTGTTAATGAGCGAGAAGCCGAAGTCGACAGCTGCGACGAATTTTGTAGCAGATCGTCAGCTCCTTGCGGTTCGTGAGACCCTCGCGTGACCTGGTACTTCTTGGGTATCTTGAAACCAGCTTTTAGCAGCCCCTTCGGATGCGACTCGTGCATGCCCGTTACAAAGCTGCCACCTCCCCGGTCTACAACATCTTTACACCCAAGCTCGGGTCCGCGCCGTGCAGACGCGTGAACGAGAACTACTGCGCCTTCACATCGGCGTAGACAATGTTGACGAAAGAAATATGCATCGACGTGACCCGGCATGCCGATCATGACCTTCGTGGCCAGGTTGATGAAGTTCAAGTCGAACATCTTCGATATGAACGGGAACGTACACGAGGCACGCAGGTTGCACTTAATCACCTTGACGTCGTTATCACCAGCCATCAGCTGGATGTTGATCGGACCCGTGATGTACGGAGCCTGCGCGATAGCGCTAGCAATGCGCTTCACCTGCTTGATCGTGCCGACGTACTGCGTCTGAGCAGGCAGTACTAGCGTAGCGTAACCAGAGTGCACACAGGCGTTCTCTACGTGCTCCGACATGGCGTGGTTGAGGATCGCACCGTCCTTGGCCACACCGTCGAACTCGATTTCCTTGGTGTTCAGGTGAACTTGGATACACTGGTCGAGCGCGAAATCTTCACGGCGTCGCTGTCAGGTATTCGCTCAGTTGTTCCTCGTTCAGAAGCAACGTTCATACGAGCGCACCCTCCTCAGCGAATTCCAACGCAGACTTCATGTCGGTGACCTCGACCCAACGCGGATGGTCCACGCCGAGCGTGGCCAAACGCGCCAAGAATTTGTTGGGAATCCTCGCACTTGTCGATGCTTTCCGGGGACGTACTCAGGATGTTCACGCCAGCAGTAGACAGCGGCATGACCAGGTTGTTAGGGAGCTGGACACTGCCACAGACACAATCACACCCTTATGTTTCTCACGGTCCCCAGATTTCCAAGGCGCGCTCCACTCTTCGAAGTACAGACGGTCGCTCTCGTCGTAGTCCATGCACACCGTCTCGGAGATTGTAGTTAATCACGATGACCGGCTTACCGATCTCGCGGACAGTGCGCACAGCGCTGACACCGCACCAATCGAACTCCACTGACGAACCGATACAGAACGCGGCGCAACCGAGCACAACGATGGCTCCTTGCCCGCTGGGTGGTCGTCCGCAGATCCGCCGTACGTCATGTACAGATAGTTGGTCTGGGCGGGGAACTCGGCGGCCAGCGTATCAATCTGTTTCACGCACAGCACAACGTCCATTTGCTTACGGCGCTCACGCACCTGTATGGCAGTAGTGTTCGGCAAATTGGTGGCGATCTAATTGTCAGTAAACCTTCAGTGTGCACACGTAGCGTTCGCTCTGCCTGTCCAGTTGATCTCGTCCGCGAAACGGCGCAGCAAAAAAACCCGCAGACCTTCACTTATCGCTTTTGGTCAGATCGTGGCACGGTCAATCGTGTAGCCGGCGTCCAGGGCCGAGATAATGCAGAACAGACGCTCTTACACGCGGTCAATCATGTAGCGGCGTCAAGAGCCGAGTTGATGTAGAGCAGATGCTCGTCCGTCGGGTAGCTCAGCTGACCGTCGAGCTCATCCGGGGTCGACTCATTGTCGACGGCGCTGCCGTTCAGATCCTCCATGTCCGGGTCCACCATGCGCACAGCCTTCGGAAAGCATACACCGCTGCTCTCTCAACCGCTTGCGGCTCTGCGCCGGGGATTCAGTCGCATGCTTGGTCGGCTTCGGTTAACGAGACGGACGCCTTCGGAAGACTGTGCTGCCCTCCGATAGCGTGGCTACCGCCGAATGCGCGCGCGGATTAATCTGCTGTACTAAGTAACATTTATTTTGGTGCTACATGTAGCTCATTTTGAATTTGTGGCGGAACACTTTAAGGATGGTGGCGTTGCCTTTTTTCTGTGTGTGTGGTCCTTGCCATGTTTTTGGTGGAGTTACACTTCTGTGGGACACAGAAGCACCGTATTTTTGGTGTCAACAACCCTCAAACCTAACCAGGCCCAGGACATACCAGACATCTAGTCGTCAATAAGGCCAAATAGATTTGTCTGTCTCTCTCTCTCTACTAGCGGACGGCTACGGGGTGGCTCTGGACGCGATACAGTAGTTCAGCGACTAGTGTCCGTTGAAGGCCGCCGTCGAGCGCGGGTACGTGGAACGTAGCGAGGTTCCTACTGGAGAGCGGTGCGGATGTGGAGGCCAGGAACAAGTACAGGGATACGGCCTTGATGTTCGGTGTGAGATTCGGGTGGCTGGACGCCGTGCTGCTCATTCTGGAGCAGGGGAGGAACGCTGATACGAACTAGAACGGACAGACGCCGCTGTCGCTTGCTGCGGCTTTCGGCCCCCAATTGGCTCTGCGTGGACGCGAATGCGAAAGCTACAGCGCTGCTCATGACGCTGAGTCGGGCTAAGGACAGTATCTTGGACGTGATGAAAGCGCGAACCTGAAGTAACGAGAGAGATGATAACGGACGACTGTATTGATGATAGCCGCCCCACGCGGGAGAAGTGACGCCGTCGAGACCAATTGCAGATTCAGCTGCTTTCGATAACAGCAAGCGATTAGCACTATAATACGCGATGCCCAGTGGACGGGGGCAGCAGAATAACGCAATTTGTGTCGCTTGGGCCTTCGATCTGACTTCAGCTGTGCTGTAGCACCGAAGTGGTCTAACCGCGCTACTGAGATCGAGGTGGGCGAGTTTACGTCCTTCCAAGATGTCGGCGAAGACGTTCTCGGGACGCGGTTGGGTGCTTGAGCTACATGTTCAGTTCCCGGCGCGGATATATGCTGTTCCAGGAGCAGACCGTTGCTGGTTCGCCCATCGACATCCTAATGCCCAGAAGCTCTTTGATGCTGGTCATGAGCCCTACGAACTTGTTGGCCTGTGAGCACATGGCAAGAGGCTCGCTGCAAGACTTTATCTTGCAAATCCGCTCTTTTCGCCACCGAGAACTTGCCGTCCATGATCTGCAGCATTTGTACCAGGTATCGTTGGGCCTGCAATATTTGCATGAGCGGAAAATGTGCACGGAAGTGTCAAGTCTTGGGAACATGATCGCTGCCGATCATGTTCCCTACATCGACGTATTTCTTGACAATTTATTGTAGACGAAATACGCGAATGTGTCGAGTTTTCTGGCGACGAACTGTACTGCGAACTATTTGGTGAGTTAGAGAGCGTTTTGGCTACAGCTCATGGGCCGGATCATGCCTTTTCACACTCTTAGTTGTGGAGACACCCATTATGGTTTTTGAGCAATATCCAGGAGGTCATCAAGAAGACAATTAGTCGGTTTTCCAGGAGTCATCAAGTCTTGTATCTCGTGATTTTTTCTACTGCTAATTTACTTACCGCACCCGGTAGTGCATTGAGACGTGGGAGAGCGGTGGTCCCATTTACTCAAGAGTCGGCTGGAGGTGTTCGTATCTGCTATTACTGGTAGTATCATGCTGCGTCATCCGCCGAGAAGGAAAATGCCATGATGGTTTCTCCATCAAGAGTTTTGTAATCAAGGCTACTGAAGCTCAACACCAAATTGTTCAACAAGCGCATGATGACCTTCGGGTTTCCCGGGTATTGAAGCACGTCCTGATGGTTTATCTCGTGGTATGAGCTGGAAATGGCGTTGTGATTGCTCAAGGAGTATCGCGGGCCAAGGATCTCACTTCGGGTGTCGTTGTAAATAGAATGCTGCACATTGGCGACGATGACAACAACAATGAGAGCAATCTTCATTGCATATTTCAGCACGAGTTAGGTTAGCTTGTTTGAGTTGAAGTGACGAAGCTCTTAGGTGGTTGCCACGTTGGGAGCCCACCTTCGCGTGCGAAGCAGTCACGAACGGTTCCTTGGAGAAGAATTTGCTGCATCACCCGGATAAGTTTTGGCAGAAATTGTATGAAGCAGCGCTACCGTCTTACCCCGTATCAGACGACTGCCGGGTAGGGGCATATAGCGAATATCTCCATGCACGTGGAATTCTCGCTGAGATCTCAAGTGTTAACATTATGGTACCAGAAAACGAAACTCACGGATTTTGGTCAAACTGCCTTGGCAAGTGCAAATAACCGAGGTCTGGAGCAGCCAATTGGGTTGCGCCGGGATATCTAGATGATGCCCTAATATGATATTACCCACTGGGACTGTATATCGTCCAGGAGGTCAGCGGGAAACTCCCATGGGGAACTGCATGCTCAACCTTGTTGTGAAAAAATGTGACGAAGGGTAAACTAGCTCAAGCATTTGTCTAACCATTGATGAACGTCGTCGGTGAGATCTACTGCAAATCACTGGACTGCTGAGGACGTTGAGATGCCCAGATCTTAAATAGTTGAAACTCGATACATCTTAAAATGAAAATGAGTGTGTCGTGCTTGGCCATCAAGTCGTGTTACCTCATTCCCCAGAGCTATTTTTTCCTTCTTGCGCACAGTGTAGATACAGTATAGACTTTCAACTGCGTATTAGCCGTATGTTTTATTTCAGGTGTCGGGAAGAGGACCCAAAAGAGGAAGCAGTATGGTACGCCATCACCGGAAGGATCATTTTCTACTTACAATACAGCGACGATGTAATCATTCAAGACCATTTTCCTCTTAGCTGCTGCGGCCGCATCGAGTACATGTACAAGCGTGCGCCAGCTTACCCATGGTGGGCAGGCAGAGAGAATCAACTTGGAGACTACTAAGGATACTAGGAAGATAGACACGCACAACTCATTTCATGCTTCAAAAGTAATACTGGTATTTTGTACAGCCAAACAAATTTTTATTTCAGGAGTAGACTTATCCAAAGCCTACAGGTCGGCATCGCACAGCTTGGGACTGTATTTCGTCAACTAGTACTCCTTGGCGAGGCAGAATTTCTTCTTGCGGTTTTCGAAGTAACTGCAGTGCTTGTTGTAGTACTTGACGTAGCCCTTGTAGACGGAGCGTTTGACAGGCTTCAACGAATCTTTTGTCAGTCCTAGTTCGCTGCGAACATCCTTTGGAGTCATTTCGTTCTCGAACCACCAATAGTACCGAGGCTTGTTCGATATCTGGATCAGTGAGAACCTCTCCTCTTTTAGGTTATCATCCTCGGAGTCGGTGTCTTCACTATCGTCCTCCGTATCTTGGTTAGTTCTCAGGAAACGCATCTCGTTGTCACCCGCGCCAGTGTCAATCAGCTCGCGATCCGATAGCACCTTGTCGTCTGAACTCACCTCTGCCGTGGATGTCTTCTTGGAGTCCGAAGCGGGTACAAGAGCATCGCTACATGCCGCCAGGCCAGTCAAAGCCACTGCTAAGAAGAGGGAAAGACGCATTTTTCACCTTCGGTAGAGGGGAGCAACAAGTAGGGGGCGGAATATGAGCACAAGTTGGTGAATTCGGAAATGCCAGAAAATGGCGGGCGTGATCCGAAGAGCCATGACCACAGGTAGTTCGGCCTTGGACTGAGCCAGTTCGGGTGCCAATCTCAAGCACAGCATAGAGAATCGATGTCAAGAAATTCTTGAAGAACTCGATTCCGCTTTGAGAATGAAATGTACCAAACCCGCTCTGTTCAACCGGTTGATAAGCTTAGTAAGCTGATGTTCCGATTCATGAGAAGGGGTGTGTGGGTGGGGGGAGGTGAAAGTCACATAAAACAACCAAAGGAGGGAAGGTTGCGAGCGCGCGAAGAAATCCCGCGCGGGTTCCAGTGAAGTAGGGCCGGTCGGTTGCGGAGGCGGGCGCAGCGCCGAGCTTTCCAGCGAGCCGAGCACTATAGCAGGCCGAACTCAGAATATTTTCCTCGCAGGAACGCAGCGACTGTTTTGCGAAGCAAAGCCCAAGATCGCGATGACATCGGTTCTTGGGAGGCTAGGGGTAAAGGGAGATGGGAAACCTCACTAATTTTATACCAAATCTGACGTGGGGCTTGAGTCGGTGCAACCGGTTTGGTTCAAACTTGGAGAGATGTATTGCATTGTACAGGCTGTGCAATGAATCATCGAGCAGTTGAGCTGATAAAGTTTGCAGCATATGCGAAACTAAAACAGCTGACAGGAAACATTTTCCGGAAGATGTCTGGCTGTTCTACCGATAGACAGCAAATCTATTTGGTGTGTCGTACGTAAGTAGCTTTTTGCCCACGATTGGATTACAGTTTTGGACGGACAGACACTAAGTTGCGACACACGAGGTTATATATAAAAATCCGGTATACAAATAATCACGATCGAGCGTAGCAGTAACCTACTGCCAGTAGGTACAGATGACGTACAATTTATGGCACGTGTTCCGTGCAATCATCCAGCAAATTCGAAATGGGCACACCAAAACCCACTTGTACCTTCCAATACCATCTGATCGAATGACTGAGCACCTAAACCATCTAGATCCCATCTGAAACCATCTGAGTTGTTGGATCATCATTTGCTTTGTCCACTCACAACACAACGCTCTAACTCTTAGCTATATAGCTACCCACCCGATGAAAATGTTAACTACCGTTGTTTGATCGGGCATCACTATAGCTATAATTTTAGCTAATGGGGGGGGGGGTTCAGTCGCTATGAAGGGCCACAATAGCGACGCAAAGCTATATTGGCTTTGCTCATTCACAGGAAAAAGCAACACCCCGAGGCAAGGCTTGGTCGGATACAGAAGATAGAGCCTGCCGAACCGAAATCTGCGTGCAAAATCCAGAGATCCCCTGATGTACTGGCTTCTAATACGACCGTGGGCTTCTTTTCACGACCTTTAAATTTACCAGCAAAAGCCCAGGGACACAGTGCCCACTCCCACTTCATGCAACCAATCGACCCTAACATTCCCGGAAACCGCCGCTTGTTGTTATGCTCAGGAGAGCCGAAATATCTTGATCAGTAGGGAATCGCAAGTAACTAGGCCCAAAGAGTTCAACAATTGCACGACAGAATTTATACAGTAACTCAAAAGCGGTTTCACTAATAGAACAAACTTCGTCCATTTCATCTCCAGCCGTGGCATTAGCCAGCATACGATAGGCAGCAGTAATTTCGAACAAGCTGCTGATTCCCGTTTTACCAGCGGCATCACTTCTTTAACAGAAGTACGGGTAGTTTGCAACCAAAGCATCATGAACTCTTTAAGAAGAGTACCTCGAATAAGCTGCGCGTTGGCCGATGTGAAGTCTCTCTCAAGATTGGGTGCTTTACCCGGCTCCGAACCACCATGCTTTCGTTTTTTCTTGGCGCGAGGAGCGACAAGCAAACAGGCTATGTAAACTTCCGCTTCATCGTCAAGCAGCTCGCGAAGAAGACGACTTCGCCACATAGCGACAATTCGGTGAATGGCGGCACTGGATATCTAAAGCTATATTAAGTCCCGCCAATCAGCACGCGAGTTGTTTATAGCTGTGGCGACTGACCGGTGGAGATGCTCTTAAGTAATGCGTATACCCGGATGTCGTTTTCGTCAGTGCAGCGGGCAAAGCAGTTGCGGTCCATTTGCACAGCCATAAACAATAGGCCACGTCATCAGCATTGAGCAAGTTGAAGTGCTATGCATTATACGGCCATGGTAAGGTACCGGTACCTTATGTATTGCGATTTGTATGGGTTTACTAGGCCAGGCGAAAACGCTCCAGTGAAGATCTCGAACGCCAGAAGCACGTAAATGCCGCAGTTACAGCTGTCAGATTGTTTGTCGAGGTCCGTTGGGAAGCGCTCGACATGATAACGCTTGTCACCACGGTCTGGAAGAAAGGGGATCATCGACATAGCGGCTGAGCGCGTATCCACCCCGTAGTTAACTCCATAAGGTCATCATAGTATAGCGTTTTGGAGGCGAGGTCGATCATGATTGAGCAGCAATGGTTGTCGTTGCAATTAACTGCAAACAGAACCTTCTCGTCAGACGGTCCATAGAAAAAGGTGGGCAGAGACTCCCTGTTTACAGTGGCTGGTTGGTTGGTGACGACACCGACAGCATGTGGACTCGCAACAATAACGTCAGGCCTCGGTCCAAAGAGCTTTATTATTATTGCAGTCACAGCACTTTTGCAGCGAGATCAAGAACTTCCATCTATGGGTTACACAGCACTGATGGAGTTAGTCAGAGTAACACTTAGACCAACATATTTTACATACCTTTCCAGATAACACTCGAAGTGGGCAGAGCTCCGTTCTCATGTGGATCCTCTTCCATTTGAAGTGTGGTGTCGTCTTAGGTATAAAGTCGACTGTGCCGGTCCATTTCAACGCACGATCGATTTGTTTCACAGTTGCCATAGCACGATGGTAGGTTTTCATAATTCAGAGGAAGTGGTGATGTCTCCGACCTCCTGAATATCGACAGCAATATCTCGCTCTGCGAGACCTGCAGTCTTCTTTTGAAGAGCCGTAACCTTTGTATCGCATCTTTTCAGAATATCTCTTGAGAACACCCGAACCACCTCGTCAGCCCGTACGGGTGGCTTTGTAGCTGGTACCTTTGCGATGTGTCGTGCTAGAGGGGACTTGGGCTTCTTAGCGAACACAAACAGCCTGAATTTCTTGACGTTAATGGAGCGCTCATGTACGTATCGTCATTAGACAGAAGTTCTGCGCTAGATGCGACATCAATTGTTGGCTGTGCATCCTCTTGTGCCATTGCCATTTCCAAGTTCTTCTTAGCCTTACAGCTTTAGGTTTTACTTTAGGGCGGCCGTGAGCGTGGGAGGGAATCAATGTCAAATTGTCATTGGCCCTATAGGTTAAGGCATAAGATCACGCTGGTGCGCGTCGGGGCCGACCAGCTCCGCCTCTTCATCGCCCAACTGAGACGGGTGGTGTCCACCTGAGATGGGATGGTGCCCAACTGAGATGGGATAATGCCCAAGTGAGATGGGATAACGCCCAACTGAGTTGGGATGGTACCCAACTCTGAATTATCGGTTGGTTCGGTTGATGGCGTCACTGTTTCAGCTGCCAGAGTTGGTGCTTCGGGGGTAGAATTTTCACAGGCCGATATTGTGTATTCATCGTCTCTATCTTGTCGTGTAAATCGCGAGGCCAATACATCGCTTACACTACGCTTGAACAGCCTCGCCACTTCTTAAGAGCATGAAGTGCAGCACGGCATTGAGGTATCCACATAGTGCTCATCGTCTCGCTGATGTAATTGGCAACTGCACGAGCTCATGGTAGTTACTCTTCGAGTCCCATGGTTGATTTTTATCCAGAATCACTTTGGCTACAGCAAATGCAACACCAGGAATTTCGTCCAGATGTGAGACGAACGAAGCGAAGCGGGCAGTCATCGCGAGGAGAGTAATGTTGGAATTATGAGTTCCTTATTCAAGCCTTGCGAATATAAAACACGTGACGACAGGGTAGCAGGCGTGTCGTCATGAACAAGCACGAGTACTTCCAGACGCGCTTATCCATGGAGTACTCAGCATTCGGCTCATCTAGAGCATCATCACCGGTTCTCTCGTTCTTGATCAAGTAAAACCCGGGAACCACACAGTGGAAAGTGTACTTTGCGCGACCGCTTACAACAAAATAGTACCACTGAAAAATAAGCTCACATGCATGCTCGCTTACCAGGTTCGCCACGAGTGACATCTCCTGATCTTACTTCACATTGTGGGCGACTGATATTTTGTGCACTTTTGTCACAAACCTGCGCTCTTCTCGACTCTGGTAACACATAATGGAGGTGACACACCTATCAACACCCATTGTGGCCGTCATGGTGTCTTTCAGTTGCTTCCAAGACGACTCTAGTCGATTGTTCGTATTGTTGCCCAATGTAACAGCATTTCGCGCTCATACGAACACCACATTGGCTTACAGTTACAGTTATCCCAGTTTTTACGTAGGTAGACTTTAGATGGATGCAAATCGATAGTAGAAGGCATACGAGCAGTGTATGCATCAGAAACCATCTCGCGCCCATCTGAAACCATCTCACGCCCATATGGAACCATTTCATGCCCATCTGACACAAACTCGCTCTCCATGGTGATAGCAGATCTGCCACCAATCGAAATGATGTGACCTACGTTGCTTCGATGCTTTGTGTAATCGATTTCCGTCTTTGCTCTCACCATCAAAGCCATTATGTTTCTGAACGGATTTTGGTTTGCCAGGACCACAGCCCATAGTCACCAGATCCGATTTGCTCTCGAGGATACTTGATCACATGACATTGACAAAGCAGAATTGTAGCATCTGGGATGGATGCTTGAGAACTGACATCTTCGTAAAATCTTTGTTAATCACCACGCACTGAAGCTTTGCATACGCCGAGTTGTTCTTCTTGAACTCGTCGATGACTGTCATCAACGTCGCCGCACGTTCATTTTGAAGAACGGAATGTTGCACGAACTGACCTTTGCCAAAGCGTCATGGACCATCAAAGAGAAAACTTTGTACTTTGATGCGTTCGTGCCGTGAGTAGGGTTCATCAAAACCACTTCAGGAAAGCGTCCAAACCTCTCGCGCATATGCTGAGTCTACAGAGTAATGCACGTTGCTATTTTCTAGGTATTACAAAATCGATAATTCGTTAGAACAGCAAATTGGCATACGAAAGCATTAGTAGTCACACCTTCTCATGTTGCCTTTCGACAAAAATTTGCCCAATGTTTCCATCCTCTTCACAGAACTCCTTCATCCACGTCTTCAGCCGCTGGGCGCTAGATGTTGACGATAAATCTCTCTCTTTCAGGCGCCGCACCAAATTGTGAACGTCACGAATGGACATTTGCAGTCGGAGTGATCCAAAATGAACTTAAGAATGCTCTTCTTTTTGGCTCCAGCCTTTCGAAGCTTATCAGCAGTAGCGATCGCATCGCTCGGAGCGCGGTTCGGACTGCAGTGTATTCTCGGAGTTGGTTTTGATGAGAGGATGGGTATGCTTCAACTTCGTACCCGTAATACATATTGGAAATCGAGGATCATCAACATTTCCGTTGACAACACGTACGCACGCATTGACCTGGCGGCACAAACAATGAACTACGTTAGTTTACCCAACAAGAAAGCCCATCTGAGCCCATCTGTGCCCTTGTGTTTCCCATATGAGCCCATCTGTGCGAATCTGTGACAATATGTGCCGTATGTGCCCAAGTGTGCCCGTCTGAAAGAAGACAGCATTGCCTACCTGGGCTGGACACGCAGTCGCACGACTCTCTAGCTCTGACGCTTTCCTTTTCCACGCGGTGTGAAATGCCAGAATGCGTACAGACCAGAGTCTTTTGTACAATACCCATTTTTTCGAAATATGTGGCGCTTTCGATCGAGGATTTATGATTTTCTTGTTCCGCTCTCCCACCTTGTTGTTGGTGCGTACGCGAAAGTTCTGCAAAGAAGACGCATCAGAAGAAGGTTAGATGGCAGCAATGTCCATAGCCAATCTTTGAACGAACAACGGGGTAACTCTCCGCTGAATAATCACTGCTGTCGGAGTGGAACGCCTCCCAAGAGTCAAACAGAGGTTTTCTGCAACGGCGGTGCCACCACCTCAACAGCAGACGTCTCACGAACCGACCCCACACCTTTGCTATGACAGATCATGGTGTCGAAGTGAGTGGACACGTCCGACGGAGCAGGAGGGTTTGATCCCCCTGATAGAAGAGCCCAATCGTCGTCACGATCGAGCTCACTCGCACTGTCGTCGTCACCGCTGGAAGGATATTCTGGCGACGCTTCTGAGCGCTTGGTGGCAGCTCCATTCTTGATGCCGTCACCACTACACCCACACGCAGCCCGGGCTAGTCTGCTAGCCTCCTCGCGAGGGCTCGAGGCGTCTGACCCGACAAATGGTACGAAACCTAGCGGACCCCCCCATCAAGAAGTATACACTACGATGTACGGATGCAATGCTTGAAGGCGTAGAATAGTGTATAAAAATGAAATCTTGCAAAGTCCCCTCCAGATGGGCTTCCGAACCACTGTCTATATTATTCCTCTTTCAGGGTATTCCCCAGCCAGGGGTATACCGGAATAGTGGAAAAGACGGTAGTATTACCTATTTGGTTTGTACTTGTAGTCACTGTGCTTTCGCTACCAACCGTCCAGATAGCTCTTCGGCCTTTCTTAATTACCCACCGCAGCTATTCGTTCTGCCATGCTTTCGCGCATCCACGCGTCAAACCTGATGAACTTCTCAATCTACCAAATGATATACGTCCCTGGCAAATACTTTTGCGTGGCGTATCATTTGGGCTGTTCCACAGCAACGGAGATTAGCTCCGACGCAAGTGAGATCGTGTCTTACATTCTGCCAGCCTACGTTCCGTACTACATGCCCTCCATCTTGAGAGCGTCGGCCATAGCGCATTGGCAATGCAGCGCCATTGACGCGACGAGGTGGCGGTGCATGCAGTGTATCGCGGAGTTAGCTGCGCCCTCCAGCAGCGTCATCGTGCTCGCGTCATAGTACGGAAGGCCTACCTGGCGGCAAACAGGCAGCGCATGTTTGAGCATGGGGCGTCGAGGGGTATGATAGCGCTGACGACGACGTGTTTATGGATACGACGGGATGTGTGCAGCGTTTACTCCGGATGTCGAGCTTCAGACTGAAGCCATAAAGATCACCTCAAATAATTTAAAGGACTAAGGATTCTAATTTGATTAAATCAAATATTATCGTCTGTTAAATCTCTTATAATGAAGAAAAAACTCGGCTGTCATATCAACCGCCCAAAATTGTAGCATAGGTGACCACATGTACTTGTAAGTCGAAATCGACGAGGGAGCTTTATTTGAACCGAAACGACTGGCTTCTGTACGAAAAGACTGAGGCATCGAGTTTTCTACTGGGCAATAAACGAAGTGGTGTAGGTTTGGACGGCTACCTTGTACGTCGATTCTTACACATACCCCTAAGCGGAACGTCCAATCAGCTGCCTACAGTGAATCGACTGGTACGTATAATCTAGTTGCGTTGAGCTTGGAGCTCCGTTTGGAGAACTCAAACCCCAGGAAACATTACGACCGTTTCATGGCACTATAAAACTGGAGCCTCATCGACAACCTTCGCGGCGAGATACGCATCAGCGGGAAGCTCGACGCCATGCATTCCGAAAGGAGTGATTACAAGTCAGCTCAAGGGCTATCATGTATGCACCAGCAACGTCAACGAGCATTCAATGCGGCACTGAATCAACAGCTGCAAGTCGGAGGCCTGTGCTCCTGCTTGTCCCGCTTGCAAATTCAAGCTCAAGGCCGTGTGCTATGACCGCACGCACCGGTGCCATATATACCAACACGCCGAGCACGCTTCTTTCACCGTCACTGCCAAACACACGGAGATATCCCTTGAAATGTCGTCAGGGGCTATGCCTGCGTTGAAGCAAATGCAAATTTTCGTCTACAACTACAGACGAAGCAAGCTGAAGAACACCGACATTGTCGATCAGATGGAAGAGATTACCGCTGGAGCTCGACTCACGGACGAGCTACTGGACCGATTACATTCGGATACCCCTGGGACGAGGACGGCCCACCTTCCCTAGGCGATGGCAGTGATGAAGATCCATTAGTATTTGGTATTAGGACGAAGCCCTTGCTAAAGTATTCTGCCAGGGATCATGACACGTTCGTATTCCTCATGGATGCAACGTTCAAGCGCGTAACGTCTGCGTACTCACTCATTGTCTCTGGGGTCTCTGACGCTGCACTGCACGTCAGTTCTACCACATGGCGTTCTTCATAACATCTCAACGGACTGTCCCCCAGTAAACTCACGCTCTCCGCAGCCTCATGGAAATTTTAAGACGGTAGTGGGGCAGATCTCGTGGCCCACATTGAATGGGCGATGCTGAGGACGCGCAGCTCAATGCAGTCGATCAAACATTAGCTGTTCCGAGGCAGTTTTCAATGGGTTCAACCATGGGCTACTATATATATACTTTTCCATGCGGTGGAAAATTTCAAGCAGGGCGTATCAAGTCTCGCGAACAATTCGAAGTACCTGGTCTACCGACTAATCTACGAGATGCACTACTACTGTCCTGATGCCACCGAACTCACCGTAGTTCAGGAGCGAGCTGACACGCTGTGGCAAACTGTCCCGGAGCTTAGAAGGTTTGCCGAGTACGCCCCCCGCACATGGATCAAGTCGATGTTTTGCAAGTGGCAGTGTTTCTGGGCCCCCTCCGGGTGTGCGAAGACGAACAACCCCGTCAAGCAGTTCAACAATGTCATTAACCGCGATTACCCTGCGATCCCGCATTAAGTTCTGTGCTTTGTTCACAAAGGTGCTGTCGATGTGTCGCCATCGTTCAATCGTCCACCCTAACTTTTCTCGGAAGAAAAAGTCATCGACCACACTGATTGCTAGAGCGAAGCGGTTAAATCAAGGCTAAGCAAAATAGAGGCCACTCTACCCCGTCAGATCGTGTATTTCTTCTGGGCGGTTCCAGTGGACGGCCAAGCGAATACCAAGCCCGCAGCTGGCTCGACCCCAAGCAAACGCCAAGAATGTTGAAGAAGGCGATCGAAACAACCGTCGGATGGAGCGCCTTGGTCAGCCAGTGGTGAGGTGTACAGTGGAGTTAGGTGCGGGAACATGCGGTTGCCGAGCTTTCTAGAAGTTTGAAGCTTGTATACACCTCTTTGCCTGCTTGTAACACGTCAACCATAAATTCCGGCTGGCCAGGAACAGAGCCCCGCTTTGTAGATAGGCGTGTGATGCATGCCAAACCATCAACAGGAAGCCGTGGTCGCCTGGCGGTTGTTTCCTACGCACTATGTGCGGACTAGATCAAAATCGAGTCTGTCAGATTTTCTCGCGTTTTATACAGATTCGTGGGCAGTCTGCATATTTCGTTAAGAAAATTCGGTAAGATATATATTACTTCTTTCTTGACGTATTTTGATGGAGGTTCTGGACGACGAAGCGCATAGAGAAATCGATTATTTCGAATGCTTACGTGGATGGGTATACTGCCTGTTACGCACGAAAGCCGGAACATCAGTTCAATGCGGGCGGCAACTTTAACAATTCAGCATTTTGTGATGGTTTCTTAATTTAAAGCAACCATCCGCGGTATGGTTGGTATGAACTAGTCTATAGATGTTATTGGAAAACATCAGTACAACGTAATCTAATTTTCAAACCTTTGCACAACACGATTTGACTTCAGGGCTGCAAAAGCCGGAATGCATATCTTGAAGTTGAAGTTGACCAAATGTTGGTATGTCAAGTGTAAAGTTGAAGATGATATGTTTTGATGTGAACTAGTCCATAGATGTTTTTGGAAGACGTCAGGACAGCGTAATGCAAGTTTCAGAAAGGATATACAGCACGTTTTGACTTCAGGGCTGCAAAACGTCGGAATATGTATCTTGAAGTTGGAGTTATCAAACTACGGATTGCATTTTTCTAGGATGCATGCATGGCAAGCAAAGTGGATACATATATAATGATTTGTATGGTAGAGTATATATGTATATATATATAGTAAGACAGTTGAGGCTTTTATTCCGTTTCCTATTCACCCTGCTTCTTAGCTTTCCGAGCTTCACTCAATTTGTCGCGCAGCCGCTTACTCTGCCCCACTATCCTTTTGCTGCTGCACGGGCTCGGGCAGGTTTTTCAGGGGTTGGTAGCTTCTCCAGAAACCGATGCTTCTCGTCTCGTAATTTGCTTCATCCCATTCTACCCCCCTATAACGCACTAAATCTTCAGCAGCGACAGTCAGACGTCCTTGGAACCTTTGGCGGCCCGAAGCAATCTTCGTTGCGTACCCAAAGGAATCCGGTCGGTCTTGCTCTCGTCCCCAAAGATGCCACCCCATTTGTTCTGGTCGGGCTCCCTGGTTAAAATCCGAGCAGAACAGCATGATGAACCAGATTGCTGAGATACACGACATCTCCAGGGAACTGTAAAACAAAGGTGCACTCTAGCATTCGGTTGAAGGTGTTTTCTCTTGTCGGCCCACTTGAACGAGTCGGCGTGGTTCAGTGAAAAGAATACCCAAATCTTGAAGCAGTTCCGAGCGCTGGGTGGGATGTAAGACACCACCCGCCCGTGATCAACATGTACTGGATTTCGCGGTTGCCAGCTTGTAGCCAGAATTCTGAGTCGTAGACGTATACCGCGTTTTCGGTTCAAGTGAAACTTTGAATAGTAGCCGCGTAGATTGACAGACAACGGGTCTGCTGGGCTCTTTTGATTAGCGTTCTATCGTACCTGGGCGCCTACGTTCACAAGCGTATGAGTATCTTCTGCTTCCAGAAACTCGTTCGTGTGCTTAGGTTTATTTTGTAGTTTATTCTTTCTTTGACCCCCTGCGACGTTGTCGCACACCTGGCGAAATACAAAAACAGGCGCACTACGCGTCACAGCCATATTCCACGAGAATCCACCTGCAATATAACGATCGTGAAACTTGTAGATCTCGGCAAGATGATAAGTCTTATCGCCATAGTCTGCAAAGCTAAAGGTGAGGCAAAGTTGCTCCACATATCCATCGTTCATGTTTGCGTGTTTACGCGCCGTAGTGATAGCGACTAGTCTGGTCGTATAGACGTGAACGCCTTATCGCTATCAAGCTGAATTCAACGCGTCGGGGTCCTTTCTGCTGGCGTCTCGCGCTCCTTGGAAACATTCCGTAGCTCTGCTTGCCCTGGGCGGCGCAGCGATCTCCGTCACCAAGATTATGCGGTTCTTCCTGGTAGTAAGCGGCCTGATGCGTGCGCGCCAGCCTTCCTCAACGGGTTTCTGCCGCTGCGTCTCTTGCCATCGCCACCGGCTTGTGCTGGATGGGGTATCCCCCAATCGAGGGCGGCGTGAGGGCGACGGCGACTCCAGCCGCTCGCGCGGCTTCTCCTGATAAGCCACATCCGGCGAGACATCCGTGGCAAACGCCCGCAGCTAGTGCTGCTCTTCGTGATAAAGGGCGACATTTATGGGACGCGTGACGCCGCTGGGCAAGCTCCTGCTGTTCGTCTTGGGGACGGCCGCGGCCTTGAACTGCTTCTACGTGACGAGATGGCCGTCCTCGACAAGCTCTTTCTTCTTCTGCTTCGGTGGGTGGCGTTCGCGAAATGCGGTCGTGTACCGCGTAATTAACGGACATGCCCCCTATTCTTCTTCAATACAGAATTCAGGGCTAGGTCGAAAGCACATACCTGTCAGCCTATTTTCCATTTTTCCTCGAAATCGACTGTCTTACGTTACAAGGGCTAGTGCTAGGATGCTTCAATATCTAGCGTTGATAATATTACTAGGATGCTTGTACTGTAGGTTATGGATTGGTTGCGGTCAATAGTAAATAGATGGGTTTGTTTTTGGTACAGTATGCCATCTCGTATGTAAAAAGGAAAAGTGTAGTGCTTTCCGGGCCGAATCACCACAAAAACGCCAACACATCAATGCGGGGGCCAACCCATAGTAGAATAATATCGATGTGTTGGTCGGTTAAAAGATTGGAAAGGGAAGGATGACTATGGGCGCTGGTGCTAACCATCTCGAGCTCACCAGGACATCTTCAGAGATACGGACTGTCGTAGACAGAAGCCACCTGCTTTACTAGCCGTGAGAATGCAATACGTCCATGTCAAAAAGAACATGCAGTTATACATACCATATCCTTATACAGCTCGGCAAGGCACTAGTTGCCATTCCGGTTATACCAGAGCTGCGCCCATTGGCAACACACCTGCGGGCCGTCAGACACATCCGGGTCAACCAGTGATCCTAAACTCTGACAGCACTAGACGAGGAGCCCGACGCTCGTCGCCAGAACAGGATGTCTGGGTGGAAGCCTATAGCTGATGATACCAACATTATTGTTATGGGTTCAATTCCCATAACCTGGGATCCACTACACAACCTCCGAATCTTGGTTCACCGACTTCTCGCTCGGTCGCCCCTACAGCGGTCTGTCCCGCCGACAGTACTGCGCTCGGCACCGTCCCCGCGCTGACAAGTAGAGCGGCTTGCAGTGCCAGGAGATGCGCCACGACTCCAGAAGCTGCGGTACGTGACCGTGTTTGGCGTCCTTCAGGTCCAGCCGACCCAGCCGCGGACTGCCTCAAACAGTTCCCTGCGTAAGGTTCTCGGTCCTCAGCAGGTCGAATACGGTCGTCGTCCGTTGAAACGCCATGTTCGCTTGGAGTTCGTCGTCGTCGTTCATATTAGACCGTCGGTTCGTGCGAACCACGTATCGTCCCATGACGTCACCCCTTAACCAATTGTGATGTAGTAGGCTCGGCCGGCGCACCGCGCTGTCCTCCACCAAGTTGTAGCTGTTGCCAGAATGTACGTAGTTCCTGGCCATCAGCTTGTTGTACGTAATTTTCCACCAAGACTCGAATTACTTTCACGAGATCAGTCAGGGGCTCTTCCGAATCCTCGATGGATAGTAGACCTTTCCAACCGCCTGCAATCTCGAAATGCTTGGTTTCTCCGTTCCACCGATGATTCTTCAGCTAACCGACGGCCAACACGATGCCTTGTGCACATATACGGGTACCAACAGCTTGTCTGTCACTTCCAGACTATCATCGGCATACATCTTTAATCTCGATGCGTGCACGTCCAGTTTCAGCGGGGCTGCGTAGCGTTGTGCGTCAAAAGAAGAGGTATGACTCTCCAAGGCTTTGCTGTGGTTTCACCGAACCCCTAAGGTCTCCGCAGAGGCTTATATTCCTCTAGTTATATTACTAAAGACTCAAAGAGTTGGTATTCCTAAACCTAGGACAATACTATCTTTAATGCTAAAACTGAGCTGTTATTTGTTTTCTTATATGCGGCAAAGCCGCCTGTGGTGTAAATGTATGACTCTAACTATCTACCGTAGTTAAACCTAGTCAAATGCATATCGAGTTGCCCTCTGACCATGTACTGAAATCTTGTTAATCCATTTGATACCAAGTACCACTTGCTGCAAGGTGGCATGTAGCATGGCTACACTTCGTGCTACCTTCGTGTAACCCCGTTATACTCTCTCCCTCTGAACCGTGGACACACAACTCGGATGTTCACAGCCAACTGGTCTTCTTACCTCGCACGTTCGCCTCGCGACAACAGCTCTCGCCGCGAGCTAAGCCCATCTCTGTCCCCGACACCTTCGTCGTCTCCGTCGTCCCGTCCGGGAGAGGTTTCTGACTACGCGCCATCAGTAGCCGCGAGGCTCTCGGTATTTGGGTATCACTCCGTGCACAAGCGTCTATACGATCAGAAGACCATGAATGGAGGCGGCGAAGCGGCTGGAAGCAGTACCACGTGCGATATGCGCGAAGCACCCTCTTTGCCGACCTTGAGGAAGGTAAAGAAGAGGTCGACTGCACTGAGTCCGTGACCGGTAGTCGCCCTGTCCGTTCGCCGAGCCCGCGCCCGCGCCGCCAACTCCGCGCTCCGAATCCTTTCGAGATCTCGACACCACGAGTCCTGCGCAAAGCGCCTCCGCTACCTTCGCGGGGGACGGAAGATTATTCCATGGGATCTGGTGTCCATAAAATCCTTTGGACGAAGTCCAGGAACAACAGGTTGCTAATGCTCCGCAGCTCCCACGCTCGAGGCAGCCTATGGCTCGGCCATTACTTACCCCGTCACGTCGTGACTATGGCTACGGGCTTCACGATCCAAGCGAAGTGGCTCGCCGAGCACCGTCGGAGTTGCTGAACATGTATGTGATTGGGCCGGCGGCACTACGCCTGACGAGCTCGCTGCGCTAGAGTCTATCCGACAGAAATATTTGGCTCATCAAGTGACTACGCAGCGCGAGTATCGTGAGCGCCTACAAGTGCAAGCTTGGCACGGCTCGGCCCCACCGATGCGGACTTATCCAGTGGTGCTCCGGTCAGTAGAGACGACTTGGGAAGACGAGGCTCAGTTCCAGAGCTGGGTCGCAGTAGCCCGCAAGCTCGCTTCCATTGATGCCCTTCGGGCTAGTTCCGTGAAACTGATGTTCGAGTCGAACGTAGACTCCGTTTCGAGTTCGCGAAACTGAAGGCGATGCGCCAGTTTCCCAGTGCCTACTGGCCTCGCCCCGAGAGCTCTGTCGCACTCGGTGCTTCTGCTGTCACCGCCAGCGGCTCTCACGCACGTGAGGCCGCCCCTCTCCAAGACCAAAGCGACAGCTCTGCTCCTGTCTTGCCTCCATCCCCACCCCCACCGCGGCTATTGCCGTGAAGCGCCAGGAGAGCGGTGCCTCGGTCACTGGCCCTCGGGGCTCTGCTGATCGCGTCGATCGAAAGCGTCCACGACGTCAGGGCAATCTTGCCGGATGGGAACCTCGCACTCCCAGGAGTTTTGTGAGTGAGGATAACCCCTCCACTTCTTCAGATATTAGGTACGACCCTGGCGACGACTCCGCGCCACTAAGCTCTCCACATGATAGTGAGAAGCTCCCTGATCATCGAGCAACAGCAGCGGAGGTCGATGACCAGCTGGATCCTCGCGCGAGTCGCAGTGATCTGCTACCGGTCGAGAGGCGGGTGCAGACCCTGTTTGACTCGCTGCAGTGGGCGACGAGTCACCGGGACCGTCTCGCTGACGAGATCGATGCCGTGCATTATCGAGTCGACTGGTTTCAGTCATCTGCCACGGTTGCCAACCGCCTGGAGCTCCTGGAGCAGCCCTCTGCTCGTTGCTTCGTAACGCTGGACCGTTCGCTCGCTGAGCTACATGGCCAGTTGGACCGCCTCGTGCGCCTCCCAGCGGTTTGGTCAGCCACCGGCTTTGGCTCCAAGGCCTCCGCGCGCATCCGAGCCGGGTCTCGATATGGCTCAAGGAAGCCTACGTAAAACACGGGGTGTGTATGCATCTTCTTCGGAAAATTGAGCGTGTACGCAAGGCCCTAACTGGCCACGACCTTAAAAGACCCAATGAAGCGTGGGCGCAACTTAGTCTTAAAGACCGCAGACACTGCATGTGTAGGTAGATTTTTTATCGTTTAGTAAAACTTTGTCACCGACCACAAACACGTTAATGCTGCTTCTCTCCTTTGCATCAGCCTGTTCCTTCTGAACATCTTGGCCTTTAGCTATCGTCTCGCGTAGTTGTCGTAAGACACTCAAACACGTAGACACGAACGTGTCGACTTGCTTGCGAACTGGAGCTGGGCTAATATCAGATATCCCATCGGCTATCCCTCCCACACTGAACCCAGAACCACGGAGTGGTGGCGTCAACGGGACGCGAGGGTGTGTGAGGCCGTATATGTAAAACGGGTAAAGCCTGTCAAGATGCATCGCATCGTTCAATGCAAACGCAACGAGTGGGAGCATGGCGCTCCATTGCTTGGGTCTGTCCACACAGGCACTCCGAAGCATGTCTTCGACAACGCGATTCACGCGTTCCGTCTGACCATCGGTCTGCGGATGGTCCACTGTGGACATGTCGAGTCGAGTGCCGAGCACCTTAAAGACCAACGACCAGAATTTACCCGTGAAACGGGGATCTCGATCCGAGACAATCGCCTTTGGCAGACGATGCCGTCGAAAGACACGATTCATGAACAGCGTGGCCGTTCCTTCTCCATCGATGGAGTCCGACACCACCGCTAAATGAGCCATCTTGCTCATCTGTCGACAAAGACCACGATACCCGTGTTGCCCACGGCATCACACGGCAGGACGAACACAAAGTCCATACTCATGGATTGCCAACACCCCGTGAGTACAGGCAAGCTGGCCAGCGGCGCAGCCGAGTGTGGCGAGGGTTTAGCCCGTTGACACGTCTCACACGTGCGTACATTACGTACTGACCCACTTGTATGGCTTCGACCACCAGTAGTGGGAGCTAACCGAGCTGTATGGCTTCTCTCGGCCGAGATGACCACCAAGTGGGGTATCATGTGCCTCATAGAGGATACGATACTTGCGATCCTCTTCTTGAGGAACCACGACACGAGGGGTGTCTTCTGGACCAGTAGCGTAGTACAATAGGCCATCATCGAGATGTATATCGATGCAGCCACTGCATAATGTCTGAGTTAGCAAACTCCGCGCTTCCTAACGCATGCCGCAATGCTATGCAGGACTCGCCACGAGCGAATGTAACGCGGATCAAGTCTGTCATAGACGAAGTCACCGTCGTGACGTGAGCGATCTAATAGTCTGGCCTGCGTGATAACGCATCGGCCAAGACGTTCTACCAGCCAGGCTTGTACTTCACCTCGAGGTTGTACTCCGCAAGAATGAGAGGCAACTGGCCATTCTCTGAGAGAGATGAGGCGACTGCGTTGCAGTGCGTAGCGACGCATGATCCGTGTAGGTCACAAACGGCTTGGAGCGGAGCATGCGAACCCTGATTTGGCGAGCATACTTCATCGCAAGTAGCTCTTTGTCGTGAACTGGATAGTTCTTCTCAGCACCTTAAGCTGGTGAGATTCAAACGCGATCACGCGTTCACTCCCTTCAGCGTCTAGTTTGCAATTTGCCGGCTACCCCACAAGTGCACATAGACAGGCCCATACCTGCTACTGCGCTTTCAAGCTTCGGTCTTTCCAGTCCCGTGTTGTCGTTTCTCCACCTCAGCCTATCTGTCGTGCTGTCGCCTCACCTGACTACCGGACCTTAAGACCCCGCCCCGCGCCGCGACACCACCACCACGCTAAGCCGTCGTGCTGCTGCCGCCGAAGAACTAAGTCGTCGCAACTCCCAATCGAGCCGCTCCCTTGAAGCTGTTGCCGAGTTTGCGCCTGTGGCCCTAGGAGGTCAGAGGAGTGCGGCCTAGCCCTACCGTAAAGGAGGGAACGTGACAGCTGCGAGAGAGCAGCTGGAAGAAGAAACGCCCGAACTGGTCCGCCAGCCTTCGCAGCCCATCATCATGGCGGCTCCTCGTCGTGACCAGACTTGGCATGCTGAGTGGCGAAACAAGGCCCCACAGGTCGAGTTCTCGTTGCCCACCGATGACGCATTCGCGTCAGCGGAAAAGGCTATGTTGGATCCCGAGCGCAACGCTGATGACAAGAAAGCAGCTGCTCAACGTGGAGTTCCCCAGCTCGTCTCGAGTGAGTTGACCTACTCCATGTGGATTCCTGCGCGAGACCTGACCGCCACGTTCTCTGATACGGAGATCATGACCTTGCTCGGATCGGATACGCAACCGGCCATCTGGTCGACCAACGTCAGCCATCTGCGCGATTTCAAGACCATCCGGAACGCTGGCATCAGCTTTGTATGCACTGATCAAGCTATCGTATCCAAGTTTGGTGGCCAGACGCTGTCGATCTGTGACCGAAACTATCGGGTTCAACCGTACTCCAAGTACTCCAGCTGGTACTATGTCGACTTGCAGCGCCTGCCTGACGAGGTCGATGACAGCGAGATCTACGACTGGCTCGCCGCACATGGGACACCACCGGTGTTCATCTGCCCTAGTCGTACGATCGCGGTCTGAGTCACGCAGCCGCCAAGTGTACTTCAACCACAAGTCCCCGCCCGAGTCGCTGATGCTTACGCCAACGACGCCGTTGCGAGAAATCAAGTTCGGTGACCATGGATACGCGGTGGTCAATCACCGCATCCGTGCGTTCAACCACGGCACGCCGCCCTTCCTGAAGGCGATGCACGAGAAACGCAAGGCTCACCCATCAGCATCTAAGTCGGTCGACCATGCGGCACATCAGGCTTCCTCGAAGCCTGCTGTTGCCTCGAGCGCCGAAGCCAATGTCACGCCTATGGAAACGTCGGACGCCGAGTACGAGCCATCCGAGCCTAATGACTCAGAAGTGAGTGACTCGGAAGCCAGTTCAGGCAGCGCTATGGAAGGTGTTGAAGGTGAAACTGTCGGAGACGGGATCACAGTCCAGCCCAATTCTATCTGGCCGTCGGATGAAGAACCTCCAAATTTTCCCACTGGCTCGATCAAGCGAACGGACCGGGAGCCGGCGCGTATCTTGCGCGCCAAGCAACTTGTCTTTTGGCAAGATGTCCACTCCCACGGCCAAGACGAGGGAACTACCTCCGTCCCAGACTGGCTATCCAGTACTGGCATCCACCAACCAGTATGAGTGGCTGAGTGAGGGAGATGGTGGCAATGTCCCACCTGATCAGGATATGACTCTCTGGGACAGTACTCAGATCCCGCCCTCCCCGGTTGCCTCGTATGTCAAGCTGTCCAAGCCTGCCGAAAAGATACTCAACAGCGCTGCGATCAAGTACCCTGCAGAGACGATCACCCTCAATGACCTCTGCGACGTCATCGAATCGTATCTGACGGAGTTCTCGAACAACGCAGATGCCGATAGCAGCTTGTACGGGATCCAAGCCCAACCTAGCGTCCATCGCTTTTTATTAGACACCTCGGCTCCCGGTAACTATCAGCATCTTCGCAGCAAGACGTTTGGCCACGCAGTACTCCGAATGATCTCCACGAAGCTAGACTCCTCGGCGAAGGACTACTCGCTCAAGAACAAGTTGGCCGAGCTCTTCCCGGACGCTGACGACCTAAGCCCAGAAGTCGTGCTGCAGAGCCTTTGCTCTACCCCAAACGAGTTTTGGCTCCAAACGCGACTGGCCGAGTTTGATCTTGCGTTGCAATTTGCTCCAAGCATCTATATGGATCCGGTCAAGGTCTGCGCTCTAATCCAACAAGAAGCTACTACGCTTCCCCATCCGATGTGGCACCTCTGGGACGATCGCACCCTAGGGGTACTGGTAACCTCGCCGTTGGCAACTCGACTCCTTGATGGCTCGTTGCCGGACGACTTACGCCAATGCATCGTTGATCTCCAACAAGCGGCTTCGGCAGTAGCCAACTCGGGTAGCCCTTCTCTCTAATGGGAATTGGGCCCTGAGAGGGTTCTCGCTGAACGCTAACGGCATGAACCGGACCTCAAGGAGCTCGCTGCAGTACTTCTCTAAGACCTTTCACATGATCGGTCTTCAGGAGACGTGCTTCACCGGGCCCTTCAACTACTAGCGCTTGAAACAGATCTGGAGGCAAACCTCGCGGTTTAATTCCAGCTTTTGGTCGCAAGAATATATGACTACATACACAGGGCACGCTGGTGTAGGCTTACTACTCACGCCGACATGCCCTGTTCAAGATAGTCAAGACGTTACCCTCCGTCATATTAGCTCGGCTGATATGATGGATCGGTACATACTACTACGCGGCACTCTGGACTTGAAAGAGACGTACATTCATGTGGTGTATGCCCCCGTTAAAGGCCAGAAGCGGCCAACTTTCTTTAAGAACCTTCCAAGAGACTTCGACGATGATGTGCTGCACATTGTCATGGGCGACTTCAACACGGTTATGTCAAGCCAACTGGACCAAGCCAACCACACCGACCGAATCGATCGCGGGGACGAAAAGAGCTGCTGGACTGGATGCAAGCTATCAACGTTGTTGATGCATGATGCCTGGAACATCCGACGCTCGTCGAGTTCACCAGCCCCAACTCCAGCTCAAGGTTAGACTACGTGATGCTAAGCTCCCAGCCCTTCCACTCGGCCATGCAGGGCATTCTGCACGACTTTCGCAATCGCTCCAATATGGGTGACCACTGCGGCATCGACTTTCGACTCGGATCTGCTCTCTTTCGGGCGGCTAAGAGACCCCCCTGGCGCTGCCCAGAATGGATCATCCAGCTTCCTGAAGCGCAGCAGTATCTCCAAGAATCGCTGATCAAGTTGGCAGACATGCTCCATGCACCAACGGACTCCCACTACAACCCGGGCTGCCTACTCGACGAGCACAAGCGTCGCGACAACATATTTCTGCACGAGTTATTTGAATCCCGGAAGATTGCTCGCCAGCGCGAACTTGAGGAGCTGCACCTGGAAATCAATGATCTGCAGCACCGCCAAGTGACGGAGCCTACCGATGATCAACGCCGGCGGCTGACTGAAAAGAGGGCACTACTGGAGGTCAAGATGAAGGTGAAATAGTTCTACGCATCGAAGAAGAAGTTTGCCTCTGACCTCCATGATTCTGAGCGAGGTACCAAGTACTTCTTCCGACCGCCTCAGATCCTGCACAACACTCCGATTCCTGTCAATTCGCCGGAGGAGTTGGAAGTCATGTGCCAGTTGTTCAACCAGTTTTGGTCCGGGATCTATCGTTCACCTTCAAGGGAGTTCCATCATGACAACCCGAAATGGGATCGCATCAAGCTGGCCCAGATCCTTGAACACACGGCCAAGCATCTGACGCCGAAGCGAGCTGCCTATCTGACCAGTATGGCTTCGTGCCTGGGCGCGATATTCGTCATGCTCACCTGCGACTTCAAGCACTCATGAAAGTGTATGAAGACGATGACGCGGTGGCTGGTGCTATCTTGATTGACTTTGCCAAGGCCTTCGACAGCGTGGTGTGGGATGCCCTTGACATGATCCTCGAGCACTTCCGCTTCGGCGAAGTGTTTCGTCGCTGGGTACGCGTGATGTTTCCTGGGACTTTGGTGGCGCTATTATTCAACGGTAGCCCACTTTCACCCTTTGAATTAGGGAGAGGCGTGCGGCAAGGAAACCCTCTCTCCCCGGGTCTGTTCGTGCTTTACGCGGAACCTTTGCTGAACTTGATTCGCGCCAAGATGAAGGATGCTGGACTTCGGTGTGGAGACTCTTCGGTAGTCCATACAGTTATCAGCTTTGCTGATGACTGCACTGGACTACTGAGGGACCTGCGGGATACTCAGCGTCTACTGAACTTGGTGGATCTCTTCTGTGAGGCACCGGGCATGGAGCTGAACAAGAACAAGACCGTGGTGCTGCCGTTCCACCCCTGGAACAGTGAAACCGACAGCATCCGTGAGGAACTACAGCAATTGGGACTAAAGGTTGTTGGGAACAACGACTCGGCCAAACTGCTTGGTATATACTACGGTCCCAAGCTCACAGACGCGGCACGGCTACAGCACATATTGGCGGACATGCAGACAAGGTGTTCACTGTGGAAGTACCGGGCACGCACTCTGCGAGGACAAGTGGTTATCCTACAACAGGTCATCTTGCCTGTTCTCTGGTACACGGCCAGTGTCTGCTACATACCTGAAACTGGTTTCCAAGACCAAGTCCAGGACATGATAGTACGGTTCATGACCCAGTCTTCTACTTCGAACATCGTGCCCCGAGCTTGGTGGACGTTGCCCATGCACATGGGAGGCCTCGGTTTAACGCCTGTGAAAACGATGATCGAGGGACTCCAACTACACATGCTTTGCAAGCCGCTCATGGCCGTACGCCAGTCATCGGATGATGTACCTCATGGGCCGCCCCAGTCATTGCGCTGTTTGACTCCGTGATGAAACCTTGGGGACGCGACTTTGACATCCTGTACGCGCCGGTCTGGAACAGCCCTCATCATGTGGTGTCTCGACGGCTAAGACGATGGAGACCGCTTGGTTTGTATTGGCACCATGTTCGCTTCCTTTGAAACACCAAACTGCGCCCCAAGATCACTCGCAACATGACCAATTTTGACAAGTTGACAATGCCGCTGCTGGATAATGTGGATATCACGACTGCAACCAAGACGCCCAAGACCCTGCGAGCCGCAAACCTGGAAATTGTCCAAGACCTTATTCGCTTAAAGGTTTATCGGATATCTGATTTGTTTGAGCTTAATGGATACCCGCCTCAAGCCGCCAAGCTATCCCAAGTCATCCGTGAGCATGGCCAGCCTGGGCGTACTAACAGCGTGAGCTTCTGCGGATCTTTCTTAACTAAGATTGACTCGCTGTTACGACCGTTGGCCAACATGCCCATTGGACCCCGCCTCAAGCCACGCTACGGCTGCACACTCCATACTTGGAGCTTCAGTGGCTATGAAGTCGCTGATCTCACGGTGTCGTTAGTGCGCAAGCTCCTGGTTCAGTACAAGGTACCCGGCCTGCCAACGACTGTACTTGGCCTTGACGAAGCGCCTCTCGCAACTGTATGGGGAAGGGACCTAAAGATGAACAAGCACGTACTACCAGTGAACGCGGACTTGCTGTACAGACTTCAGCACAACGCCCTTTGGGTGGGCTTGAGGCTGCAGCACGTGCAAGACGCTATGACTCGTTGCCATCATGGGTGTGGAGTCATTGAAACCGTCTCCCATCTCTTTTGGTATTGTGACTTTGCGGCAACCGTATGGGCGGAATGGCTTGAGGTGTTCCAACAGTGGTTTGAGTCTCCCATTGAGTGGGCGACTGTGGTCTACTTCGCGGACATCATGCCTACACCCCGAGCCAAAAAGGACTTTGGCTACAGCCTCTTTGCGGTCTTCCACATAGTGAGAGTTGTGGTACTTCGCTGCCTATGGACGCACCGCAATGACATCCGCTTCCACGAGTATGAACCAAGTCTCATCGGCGTCAAGGCTCGGGTGCACGCCCTGATTGACCTTCATGTTGCTGCCTTATGGCAGGCAACCCAGGCGCAAGTAATAAGACAGTCCTCGCAGGTGAGTAGGCAACTACACACCATATTGCGAGGACTGCCTGTGTCGGCACCCTTCGACGCCAATGGCCCAAGCGACCACGAGGCGGAAGCCCGTCAGTGGGACTCCTTCCTCGCGGACATGTTGAACCACGACAGGGAAGAGACGTCCGGAGCGTTGGCGCCCTTCACGACTGCAGATCCAAGCGATCGCGGGGTGGAAACCCGTCAGCGGGGCTCCTTTCCCGCGGCCATGTTGAACCGTAGCCGGGAAGAGACGCCTGTGGCCCGAAGGTAAGGCCACAAGCTCAAGGCTTCATCCTGATGTCTTACAATCCGTCGCCGGCGTGCTCGGCCATTACTGGCTTCAGTCTCCACCACTCTCGCGCCCATACGCCAAGTTCCCGGCTCCATTTGCCGATCGCTTAGCGGGCGTTGCCTTATGTCTGCTGTACCCGAAGGCGGTGTGGATTTTTGAACCCAGGCGGGGCCCCACGTTAGCGGACAGGCGGGCGAAGAACGCGACACGCTACAGACGCTTACGCGTGTTATGGCATGCACGACATCACTAGACTACCCCTTGGATCGAGGTCTAGAGCGGCGCCACACTCCCGAGCCGCGCGTACTACCAGGCCTACAAGCCCATGAGACGACGACTGGGAGGCTTTGCCCCTCTAGACCACGACCCGCATCTCTCCTACTGAAGTGCCCGGTCAAGCGGTCTCAAGAACTACCGGGTCTAACCGTGCTTCCAGGCCTACAGCCCATGAGACGGCGCCCAGTAGCCCCCAAGACCACCAGTCCAGTCACAAGACCAGATATCCCAACCTTCGCGGCCAAACTCCAACCATCGTCCGAAAGGTCTGGTCGGCCCGGGGATTGAACCCTGGCCGCTTCCGTCCGACACTGGATGCTTAACCAGCTGAGCTATCTGAGCTCACTAGAAGTAGGTGGCTCACCACCACCTGGTTCATCGGGTTATACTTGGTTTTTGTATAGACCCCATCGGAAAGGTCCTGCAAATGTCCAACTCGGCCCAGAGACGTCTCCGGACGTCCACCAGTTTCCTCCTGGACACTAAAATGGGTCCTTCAGGGTACCCACTTTCGAGAAAATGAACCTTTTTTTTGGACACCAATTGGATACTTCGTACCCAATTTTTGGGCCCAAATAGCAAGTAGGGTAGCTAAGTAGGTTGCTTACTAGCCTTAAACTGTACTGTATTTTTTGTTAATCCCTTCAGCGTCTGCTGGCAACAAAGCACTGCCGATGGCAAAGTCCGACGCGTCACAGACGACACTGAAAGGACGATTGGGATCTGGCAGCGCCAGGATCGGCGCATGAAGGAGACTCCCTTTAATGGTTTCGAATGCCGCGTTATGTCCGGTGTCCCAACACCAGTCCACATCCTTCTTAAGGAAATTGGACAGTGGCCTTCCCCCTCAGCATAGTTCTTGCTGTACTTGTGCAAGTAATTGGCCAGGCCAAGCCACTTTCGTAAGTATTTCTAGTTCTTTGGAACCGGCCAGTCCACAATGGCCTGGAACTTAGCGGTATCCACTTGACGGCCTCGCTCCCCAATGAAGCATCCCAGAAAGGGGATCTCTTCGGCGCCGAAGACACACTTGTCGATGTTGGCATACAACTTACGTGTGCGCATGCACTCGAGCACCGCTCGCAGGAGCTCAATGTGGTTCTCTACTTCAGTCTTTCCGTACTCCGCACGACTATGGACGAATATATCGTCGAAGTATGTCTGAGCATACGCCATGTGGGGCCTGAACAGTTGCGTCACAAGACGATTGAACGTCGCAGGCGCGTTCGACAGACCTTGGGGCATTACTAGCCCTTCCCAGAGCATACGCCCGGAGTGCTGGCCGCTGTAATTGGAATATCGCTTGCTCTCATGAACAATTGATAGTATCCATCTACCAAGTCGAGGGCACTGTTCACCGTACACCCCGTCATGTTGTTCTGGAGAACGTCCTCCCTAGGAAAAGGGGTCTGCACTGGAATTTTGTGGCCGCGTTAAGTTTGCTAAAAGCATGAACGATTCGCCACTTGTCATTCGGCTTTCTGACACAGAACGTACGCGTTGAGAGCGAAGACTTGCTCCCGTGCACTTCGTGCTTGGCACGGAAGAACGCGTCAACGACGTCACACTGTTATTGTGGCAAAGGCCATTGCCTTGTCACGCAGTATTTGGTTCCAGGAGCCAGGTCAATCTCATGACGTACACCTCGATCCGGAGGTAGGGTTCCTTCGAGACCACGTCTTGATACTTATTACCAAAGGGTACGGATCCGAGGGGCCCTTGAGGATGGAGGATCCTGCCCGCGCATTCAGCGCCTTCTTGGGGTCCTCAAGGACTGCTTTATCCAAAAGCGACGACGAGTTTAACTCCTCCTCAGGTCGTAAGATGACCAACTCGGCTAACTCGGCGCCCTTCAAGGCGTCGCCGAACTCGGCAATGGACATCTCGTCCAGCTTCAGCAGAGCGTCCATAGTCTCTAGACTGATGTCGCCATCGACTCCCTCTGTCACTGTGTTGACGAGTGTGTATAGCTGCTCGCTATCACCAGGAGTCTTTTCACTCGTCATGCTAGACGCATCAGACGTCCTGCGTCTCATGGCTGACGCTCGGCGTCGTAGCCTTCTCCCCGCTGAGACTGTTTGCCTTGGAGAGGTCCTAAACAGTCACATCAGCTGCATATCCAGGTGCTTGCGCCGTGTGCATCTTACCCGAGACTGGTATGGCTTGACCGACAACCGTCGCAGAGCTGCGATGCACGCAATCTCCACCCCGTAGATTACGTGCCACGTCACCTCCATCAGTGGGCCCTCGGCCTTAATAGCCCGACCCACGACCGGCCACACGACGCATGGCGTGTAGCGACAACTCGTCGTCGTGATGAGTGTCACCGTCGTGACTAATGTCACCATGAAGTCGGTCACCCAGCGGATTGCCCGCCGCCCAATATGCATCCTGAAGTCTGCGGCCTTGATGCCCAGGCATGCTGGCGACCACGCCAAGCATGGCGTGTAGCGACTTCTCGTCGTCGTGATGAGTGTTGTTTCCATGACACATGTCACCTGTACCACCCAGCGGATTACCTGCTGCCCTATTCACAGCCAACGAGCACTGCTCGGGACTTTAGCCTCGACACCGTCAGTGTCTACAATTTCCGATACTCCGATGTCCAGCACATTGACCGACTCGGTCCACTGACCGCGCTAAAAGCGCTTTTGCTTCCTAGCAGAGGTGGGTTCATGGCTCAAAACCAGTTCCGCCCGACCACAGCGACGAACTCATCGAAGCAGCAGTAGGCAAGTTCTTCAGCTTGAGCTCCATGGCAACATCGAAGTGCTCTTCTAGATCCGAAATGTCGTCCCCAGCTGCCGATTCAAGCTTGCGGCTGGAGCCGTTACGGCGTTTCGAGTGACTGCGTTTCGGTTTCTTCGGCACAACGATAGTGCACGTGTCGTCGTTCTCGATCTCTCTACCGCGACCTGGGAGGTTGTCGTCGCCGATGTTTTACGAAGTACATGACGTGTATGTGTCGTCCTTCAACGGCGAAGCGTCGGTAAACTGCATTTGGAGTGCAGTTAACGCGACGACAGCTGATACATGACATATGCTGGGTTTGTAGACCATGGTGGTTGAGGGTATCGTGCTCTGCTGTGGTTATGGCAGGTGGCCTTCTCGCGTAGAGGGAAAAGGAAGAATGAGCTACTTGTCGTCTACGCCCACCACCTACACCAGTGCTTCCTGCGACAAGGGCAGCAGCACCATCCTCGGGATTCTGCGAATCTGCAGCTTTGATCATCTGGGAACGCCTCGATATACTGGCTGAGTAAGCATGAGGCAGCTCTTCGAGGATGCTGGATCAGCGTGAACCAAAAAAGAACAAAAGTTCAACCAGAGTAAAGCGCGTTGCGCCCAAGGTTTTCGACCTCCATCCAGCCAATCCATGGCTCATGGCGTTCCAGCCATGCCATGCCCAGGATGAGGCCGTACCTCGAATCCAGGACCAGACAGCGTCCTACGCTACCCAAGTCGATAAAATTTCACGCCCAGGATCACAGGAACCTTGGCCACCGTGACACAGCTCCCCCACTCTAGAACAGTGACGATGTAGCCCCTGCGTTCTCCGAGCGCCTCAACGTACGGCTGACTCCCTTCCTTCCATCCCGGGGCGTTGACCGTAGTTGCCCGACGCTCCGGACTCGATCAAGATGATCCGTGGCTTCTCACAGCTCTTCACCGTCACCTCGACGACGTGCAAGCCCGGCTTGCATAAACGTTCCGGGTTAGAGAGTACGGCACTCTTCGGAGCTGGGCCCTGATTACCTCCGCCTCCATGAGGGTCAAAAGGACTCATTTTCCCCAGCAGGGCGCCCCGACCCCTACTGAGTGTCGACGTTTCCCCCGCGATGAGCCGATGGCTTGGACCGATGCGAAAGCGCGTAGGAGCTTAACGCGAACTGCGCGACTGGCAGGTTGTCTTCAAATGGGTGGTGCTTCTGCAGATGAAGCACTGACGAACACCCATACGCCCCTTGGTAGCGTGAAGCTCAGCTTCTTCATCTTTCAGCGTAGCTGAGGTCCATAGCAACCGGTCCGCCGGGCGGAGTAGCGTTAGCAACGCCCCAACCAAGTCGAGACGACTTAAAGTTGAACTCGGCGCTCAACACCACACTAACGCCATCTTCAAAAGAGGAAGGGTGAGTGCGGAAGCCTTCCGCCCTGGTCACGCTAGTGCGGAGGCCTCCATAAAGACTGTCGCAATCACTGCCTCTGGCAGAAGATCGGCCGTCATATAAGCGATCAGAGTTCGCAACTCCTGGACGAAGTCCACCAACTCTTTCTTACGCTGGCGGGTACTCAGGAAGCGTGGCTAAAACGTATTACTCCGTAGGCCTGCCAACTGGCAGCAACTCAACTGAAACCCAACTGGTTTTCAGTTGAGTTTGCCCAGGCCCCAACTTTCACCAGCTGGCGCTCAACTTTCACCATACTTTACCGTATATACTTTGATTTGCGCGGTGCACTGGGAGCGCTGAACTGCTGGCCCGTTTACTTCGTCGATCCACCTGGATGACCCTACTTCATTGGCTTCTTTATCTGAAGGCCTCAGACTGAGGCTCACTAAAAGCGGGACTAGCTCCCCGGCACCAGTCACAAAGCATCTGTACCACCCGGCAAGAACCAACCTTTCCAGTTTGTTGACTAAGCCAGCGCCAAGCGCATTGGCATGCACACGGTGGATGCATCTACGAGAGCTGACAATAACAACTCCGACACGAGCAGTGGTGTTTGCTGCTCGTCTGCTCCGCCTACCAAGGTTTGATAACGCAACACGCTAACTTAGTCAGCAGCTTTGTCTAAAACCGCCTTGCGAGAGAGCTACACTTTCGTGACTATAGCAAGGCGCGCTTCATCTAAAACCTCAGGTCAGAAGCATTTATGTATTTGAGAAGGGTTCACAAGACATCTGTTCTCGGACGACAGTTGAGCAACTGTTAGCCATCAGTTGAGCACCAACTGAACTGTCTATAAACGTTTTCGTTCAGTTGGCAATTGAGACAAAAATTACTACTCCGTTTCAGATCTTTAGATAGATTATTGAAATAGGTTGTTTCACAACTTTAGGTTGATCTCTCATTACTGTTCACTATGGTTAAATCTGCCAAACTTGACCTGATCACACACAAACGAGGCGGTGCAAGGACTGCACTGAATGCGGCGGGGAAGTCGTCCCTCCAGTTCCACATTGCCGCTCGCTAAATGCCGAGACTTGAAGTCGTTGTTGCCTTCCGCAGCGACACAGCTGTCCATGCTGCACTGCACAGTCACTAACGTTGTGTTCAGCGTTGAAGACGGGATTGTGTCGTACGCATTTTTAACGCTGGCCACAAGCTCTTTCAGCGTGCTCGCCGTCTCCAGCTGCTGACGTGCTTGAATAGCGTTGCAAATGGAGAGGTCGAACACGTTTAAGTCAGGGATGTTAGGAGGATGGAATCGCAGCTGGACATTGCATCCATATGCATCTACCGCCGCCCTCAGCACAGCATTGTCTGGGGTAATGTGAGCGGGGGCGTTGTCCTGGTTGATGACAATAAGCTCTCCACTCAAAACTCCAGGTCGCTTGGCTCTGATCGCTCGCAGGACCTCTCAACCAACATCTCCCTGTATGTAAAATTGTTTATCGACTTCTCCTTCGGCACAAGCGTGCTTGCTGGTCGGTAGCGACTACTACGCTGCGCTGATTCGTGGGTCAAACAAGCGCATAGGCCAATTTTGTCGTCGAAGGACTCCCCAGTGCATGACCTTTGAAAAGTGTTGTTTGCTGCGCACGCGTCGAGTAGGGACTATCTCATCAGGAAGGATGACGTAGCGCCGCTTCACCGTGGCCATGTAGAATAGCTTCTCACCCACGTGGATGACGACATCCATTGAGTCAAAAACATGATCGACGGGTCGACGTGGCCCGCACAGAACTTCAAGCACGCTCCTTAGTGGCGTCGGTCAGCACAGGCTTGACGACGATGGTTCCAACGCGAATATTGCCGATCTTAAGCTCTCGAAAAAGGGTTGTTAGAGAGAGGTCACATGCTGCTGCTGTGGCGCATAACGCGCTACTCTGCTGGGGTGTAACGACGATCAAGCTCGCGAGCACGGTCGACTTTCCGCCTACCGCTCTTTTGTTTGCGCGAGGGTGCCGAAAACACACCGGTGGCCTTGAATTTCTTGTTGGACCGGCTCCAAATGCGGTGGCTTGTCTGCGTGGAAGTGCCGACAATTCCGTGAGAGATCCGTTCTTCGGCTTGTCGCCCGCTGTGCAGCGCAGGGGGGGGGGGGGTAGTACGCGGTCCCGTTCGTGGTCGGTGAAGCAGGTTCGTGGCGAAGGCGGTCAAGAAGTAGGGCCACAGAGGAGGCGGTTCGTTTCAGCGGGGGTGGGCGAAATCGTTTATGCCAAGCTGGATCTAAATGACAAGCTGCCTCCATGGCTTGTTGTGGCATTACTTTTACAATCTCAGCTGAGCTCCGCACACCATTCGATTCGACTAGATCGGGCGCCTCTAATCCTGTCGGTTAGATGCAGTAGACCGCAGGCTTTCTCCTATTGCGACTGGTTAGTTGATATTATATCTAAAGATCTGAAACGGAATAGTACCAATAGGTTCATTCAAGAGCGCAGTTACGAAGTCCGTATGACGAGCGCTCATCCCGCTTGTAAGCACCTTCTTGTCTTTGGACCGCTTAACCAGTTCCCAAGTTTTGTTTACCATCAATTCTTTGTGCTCCTTTTCGAGAGCTTTGATCCACTCCCAGCACCAGCCGCAGCCAATGCCACCTCCTGGACAGTCTGAGGCTCCATCAAAGTATTCACGGCCTCAATCACCGGTCTAGCAGGTAGATCGACTTCGAAGTCTCAGTACTTTAGGTTTGGTCATCGTATTCTACTCGAACGCCGAGAGGGTTCGGCAATATCGCTCAGCTCCTATTCATCTTCGTAGCTAAGAGCATTAGCGACTTCACGTTTTGGAGTTGCAGAATCGCCAAAAGCAATAGGAACTGACGTCTTACCCTCGAGATCATCTTCTTCTTCTTCAGCTGTATCAGCGAGGTAACCCCCGCCAATCTTACCGTCAAGCGCTCTCTCTCCCACCAAAGGTGAAGTTCCTCGTGCCACAAGCTGGCGACCATTAATATGACAGCTGTTAAACCACACTCCGCAGGTCTGGCAGATCCTGATCGACATCAGCTTCAATGTATGATCCGCGGAGGGTTAACCCCACGTACTAACGGCCGATCTCCCGCCACAGCAGGAGAAGAAACCCCAAGACTACTCAACGGAGCTTCGACAGACACACCTGCGCAAGCCGGAATCTACACTTCAGCGTGAAAACAGTTGTTCCTCTGCATCTATCTTGTCGACAAGAGCCGATTCGGCGCGTATGGCGTTCATCACTTGGGTAGCAGTGGGCACCGGGCGATCTGGCAACTAACTGAATTAGAATTAGAACATTTTGTTGCACTTCCTAACCGTTCAGTCTGTTGATCGCCGTCTCGAGTAGCACCCCAAACCACGTAGAATCTTAAGCAGTATCTCAATCACCAAAAATGTTGTCGCTAATGTGTAACTGCGCTCTGCGTTCTCTTCAATTGCAGACAAAACGCCACCTGAAGTCTCAATATCTTCCCATATTCATGGTCATCTTCTCCAGATCTTTCTTCATGTCAGCGAGTTCATCGAGTATTGCGCGAACCAGCCCCCATGCTAGCGTCTTGGTGTCCATTCTTGCGGCACTACACCAAGAGTGCTAGATGTGGTTTACGTGTGGTTATACATACACCTGTGCGCTGTACATTTACGACGTAGCCACGCCATTTAAGCGTCCTTCATAAAAAATTACCGTTCCTCAGCTGTTTTTGCGGTTGCTGTACGCTGTAAGGTTGCTTTTTATTGTCGTATTGTTGTGTTATTGGTGCTGTAGCGCCATTCCGTTAAGCTAGTATTTCTTTTAAGAAAACAGCAAAGAAAGCAGATAAACGTATAATGCGATCAGAAGATGACAAATCATATTTTATTGTCATGCATTTGAGACGTTCGTAAACTTGTTGCAGGACTTATCGTGGGTTCTTCCTTGCGATCTCAATTCAGAAGTTCTATCTAGTAGATAATCCTCGCCAGCTACAGATGGAGGCCTTTTTGCCTACAAATTAAAGACCAAACTTCAGTTATACACGCCGTCGTACGCGTCGTCTGTACCGAAGTAGCTGTACCGATAGTTGTCCGCGTTGTCAGGTCAAATGCTGGCATTTCATTCACACACGATCTGTCCAAACGCTCGAGATCCCCGCCATCACGCACCTTCATCCTGCACGTTCCACTATACGGATCGCTTACAAACATCTGCGTTGTCGTCACAGTGCCATGCGCAGCATACTCGAAGGCGATCAGCTCCTTCTGCTCGCCCTAAGTACATTCAGCAGATATTCGGCGTATTTGTTAGGGGTCTGAGGGTCCAACTTTCCATTCATTAGTAGAACGCTTGCTTGGCTTGGAATCCTAGCTGTTTTGTTCCAGTATTGATCATGCTGGTAAACGATTCGATTGGCGTCAGAATTGCCAACGTTGAATTCGTCACATGACGCTGACTTTTCTTTCGAGAAAGCAGAGTATTGTGATCCCATGGAGAAAAAACCTCCTCCAGAACTCATTTTTGCGTCCGGGAATCGAGTTTTCAACTCTGACATGGACAGCAATGGCGACTCCATCATCTCGGAACAGACGATGAGGCTGTAGAGCAGTGTTGATCCGAACGCGCTGTCTTGGGTTGTGGCTTTAGCATTTGCGCGGACAGTCATGAAGAATTGTGTCAGAATATCGATGCCATCCGGAGCGCATCGTTCGAGTCGATAAACAACTGCTGGGATCAGTGTTTGCGTGTTCGAATCCATCAAAACAATACCTATAACGGATCGTAGAACAGAGGATGGTTAACTGCTGCTGGGTTCTCCTGTGCCCGCGTTTACTAACGCAGCACAGGTCGAGTTGGGATCCTGGTCAAATTGATCAATAACAGCTTGAAAGGTGTTATTGAGGCTGTTGGACTGGAAACGGGCCGTGCAGTTGCTGTCTTTTTCAAAAATTGCCAAAACAGCATCTCTCCTCGCGAAAGTCACTATCCCACCTTCACATGTAGCTGAACTCGTCAGCAGGTGCGCCAGAAGTTGTAGAGATGCCGTCTACCACATATCCAGTCACAGCGGCAGGAGCGAGATGCATGAACCTTTCCACGAGCATCGTGCCATAGCTCGCACCATACACAATAGTATCAGCGCCGTTCGTGTACTTGAGATAAAAGTTGCGAGGTCGGTGCAGCAGTCGTCTTGGAGAAAGACGCCATGTCACCAAATTTGATTTGCAGGTCTTCGGCGCATGCAGGAACTTCCGACGGCTCAATTTGATTGCCCCAAAAGCACCCTGTGGTGGTCACCTGCGCAGCGACACAATCAAGCAATGTACTGCGCCCTGTGCCGCGGTGATCCATCGTGTACACATTTACTGCCCCTTCCAGCTCGGAGTGCAAAATCGCCATCGCGGATTCCACTACGGTCCAAGATTGATTCAGAAAGAAAACGCGTTAGTAAATGGTTGCAACTAGTGCAGACGGGATTGACAATACTTATGGTCGGTGGACGAGATACCAGGACCAGCTTGCAGCATCCACATGTTGGAGGCGGTGTCAGTGCCTGTCAAAGCTGGCAAACGCTTCACAAGATGTCGACATTTGGGCTTACGCCCCCCCCCCGGAGTCTCACAAATTCCAGGGTAGCACAATAGCGCGCTGTACACAGCATACTGCCCATCTTGGCCAGTAGAGCTACCTTCATCCGAGAAGGTGTACTTTGAGCACGGGTACCAACCATTCAGATCGCTTTTCGACGTTGCATTGGACGCGGCGGAGGCCTGAATGGCTAATGTTGCCAATACAATCGCGTAGCGGTGCTGCATATCACTCGCGAGGACTCGAGGAGTAGGTAGTTGAGTTGCAAGTTGACAGCAAAAGAGGAAATGCGACTATATCTAGTGTTCCAGTTCACATGATCACTCGAGGCTCGCATGACAAAAGCAAAGCTATCGCGCGATGGGGCTTTGCACCGCTTGCGGAAATAGACTTCACTGGAAAGTGGCTAGAAAAAATTCGTTGTCATAACTTTGGGAACGTTCGACGCCACAATAAATTCCTGTACCGGTTCCGTTTAGCACAGATTTTGGCACCAAGAGATGCAGAATACACACTAAAGGATAAACTGCAGCGTAAAGCGCCCTCTACCCAACGCATGCTGCAAGTAGTCACAGGAAACATGTGTGGTATTTGCGGAGGCGGTCCAGCGCCGAGCTCCTCAGCGAGCCGCGGACGACGTCCACCTGGACAATAAATAACTCTCTCTCTCGCCTGCGAGTGCTCTATTTTTTTCACGAGAAACACCTAAGATATAATTATGGAAATAGTATAAAGATAGTTTTCTCGTTAATGATAGCGTCTGGAACCACAGTACCGGTACATGGACATGTATTGAGCCGAGCGTAGTCCGGTAGAGACTAGCTGACAGAATGGAAATTCTAAAGAGCTGAGTACTTTTTGTGTGTGGGGGTATGTGGTGGTGGTGGGGGGGGGGGGCGTAATCATCATGTGTGAACCTTTCGTTTTAAACCGACGCAACCATTATACTACTCCGTTCAGAATACTTGTCTTCTTAGAGTATGTAATCTGGTCGTATACAAGTACTGTACTCCGTTCCGGATCAATTGCACGTTTCGAGGTGATTGCTGTTCAGCATATTACGTTACAAGACAGCTGGCTCGGAAAAGTACACAGCAGCTTTATGTGACCATCGGATCGAAAGGGGAAGGCGTCCCTCCCGCTCAAGCTTAGCTTTCTTCATGTGTCTAGGCTGGTACCCGTTGACTCCGTGCTGCTGGATGACCTGATCCATCGAGTTCTGTACGCTATGAGGGTGCAGTTTCCAGTAAGACTCGGTGACTATGACGAGGCACACAACATCTTGTGCACAGGAAGTGCGACTTCCGGAGAGTATACAAACTCCCAGTGAACGGCAGTTCACAAGTCTATGGTCTGAGGAGACTGTTAGCAAAATACTGCATCGCCCCCCTGTCCTAAGGGAACTGCAATGTACACAGCTTGTGGTAAGGTTATTCACAATCACAAGAATTGGTTGCTAAAATGTACTACTCCGTAGGTCTGCCAACTGAACTTTTTGTTCTGCAAAAGGAAAATGCTGCATGTCTGTTCTCAACCTCTGAGTCAGACAGGTACCAGTAGTCCGGATGCACAAACACGTCAACACACATCCACAACACTGGCTTATTCTGGCTTTGGCTGAAACGATTCGCGGGAGCGTGAAGCGCAATCTTGTCGGCACATCTCACGGTAGCCATCGGTTATCCTGGCCTTCGGGTCCCGGTGAGGTGGATGCACAAGCAGCGAAGGAGGGGGGGGGGGGGATTGGTGTCTCGACCCGAAGCTCGGTCTTGGTTTGAATCCCGATTGCTAACTTGCGGATCGACATTTGCGCGAGCATGGCTACTTGGGTTCTTTCGTGGACGAGGCGGTGTGGAACTTGGGCTACTTCGATTTGGTGCTGGGCGTTCCGGAACAGCCGAGGGTGATTTTAGACGCACTGCGAAGATGTAGTGGTGGGACGCTGGGCACGAGAGCTTAGACCCTGGGCAGCGGGGACTGGTGATCGGAGCTTGTCCATCTCGCTTTGGAAGTGAGCCAGTGGTCATGTGGTCACGTACTGAAATTCTGTTAATCCAAGTGGTACCAAGTACCACTTACGGCAAGGTAACGTAGCATGGCTACACTGGTGTTACCTTCGTGTAACCCCGTTACACGCTCCCCCTCTAAACCGTGGACACAGAGTATCCACGAGGGTCTGATTGCATCAATCTCAATAGGCCAGGAACCTTCCGCTCCAGGAGCGTTTCACTGTCCGTTCCGCATCGAGTTCTCACATTCAGATGTCCACATTCAATTGGCCTTTTGACCTCCCTCGTTCGCCTCGCGACAACAGCTCTCGACGCGGGCTAAGCCCATCTGTGTCCCCGACACCTTCGTCGTCTCCGTCGTCCCGTCCGGGAGAGGTTTCTGACTACGCGCCATCAGTAGCCGCGAGGCTCTCGGTATTTGGGTATCACTCCGTGCACAAGCGTCTATACGATCAGAAGACCATGAATGGAGGCGGCGAAGCGGCTGGAAGCAGTACCACGTGCGATTTGCGCGAAGCACCCTCTTTGCCGACCTTGAGGAAGGTAAAGAAGAGGTCGACTGCACTGAGTCCGTGACCGGTAGTCGCCCTGTCCGCTCGCCGAGCCCGCGCCCGCGCCGCCAACTCCGCGCTCCGAATCCTTTCGAGATCTCGACACCACGAGTCCTGCGCAAAGCGCCTCCGCTACCTTCGCGGGGGACGGAAGATTATTCCATGGGATCTGGTGTCCATAAAATCCTTTGGACGAAGTCCAGGAACAACAGGTTGCTAATGCTCCGCAGCTCCCACGCTCGAGGCAGCCTATGGCTCGGCCATTACTTACCCCGTCACGTCGTGACTATGGCTACGGGCTTCACGATCCAAGCGAAGTGGCTCGCCGAGCACCGTCGGAGTTGCTGAACATGTATGTGATTGGGCCGGCGGCACTACGCCTGACGAGCTCGCTGCGCTAGAGTCTATCCGACAGAAATATTTGGCTCATCAAGTGACTACGCAGCGCGAGTATCGTGAGCGCCTACAAGTGCAAGCTTGGCACGGCTCGGCCCCACCGATGCGGACTTATCCAGTGGTGCTCCGGTCAGTAGAGACGTCTTGGGAAGACGAGGCTCAGTTCCAGAGCTGGGTCGCAGTAGCCCGCAAGCTCGCTTCCATTGATGCCCTTCGGGCTAGTTCCGTGAAACTGATGTTCGAGTCGAACGTAGACTCCGTTTCGAGTTCGCGAAACTGAAGGCGATGCGCCAGTTTCCCAGTGCCTACTGACCTCGCCCCGAGAGCTCTGTCGCACTCGGTGCTTCTGCTGTCACCGCCAGCGGCTCTCACGCACGTGAGGCCGCCCCTCTCCAAGACCAAAGCGACAGCTCTGCTCCTGTCTTGCCCCCATCCCCACCCCCACCGCGGCTATTGCCGTGAAGCGCCAGGAGAGCGGTGCCTCGGTCACTGGCCCTCGGGGCTCTGCTGATCGCGTCGATCGAAAGCGTCCACGACGTCAGGGCAATCTTGCCGGATGGGAACCTCGCACTCCCAGGAGTTTTGTGAGTGAGGATAACCCCTCCACTTCTTCAGATATTAGGTACGACCCTGGCGACGACTCCGCGCCACTAAGCTCTCCACATGATAGTGAGAAGCTCCCTGATCATCGAGCAACAGCAGCGGAGGTCGATGACCAGCTGGATCCTCGCGCGAGTCGCAGTGATCTGCTACCGGTCGAGAGGCGGGTGCAGACCCTGTTTGACTCGCTGCAGTGGGCGACGAGTCACCGGGACCGTCTCGCTGACGAGATCGATGCCGTGCATTATCGAGTCGACTGGTTTCAGTCATCTGCCTCGGTTGCCAACCGCCTGGAGCTCCTGGAGCAGCCCTCTGCTCGTTGCTTCGTAACGCTGGACCGTTCGCTCGCTGAGCTACATGGCCAGTTGGACCGCCTCGTGCGCCTCCCAGCGGTTTGGTCAGCCACCGGCTTTGGCTCCAAGGCCTCCGCGCGCATCCGAGCCGGGTCTCGATATGGCTCAAGGAAGCCTACGTAAAACACGGGGTGTGTATGCATCTTCTTCGGAAAATTGAGCGTGTACGCAAGGCCCTAACTGGCCACGACCTTAAAAGACCCAATGAAGCGTGGGCGCAACTTAGTCTTAAAGACCGCAGACACTGCATGTGTAGGTAGATTTTTTATCGTTTAGTAAAACTTTGTCACCGACCACAAACACGTTAATGCTGCTTCTCTCCTTTGCATCAGCCTGTTCCTTCTGAACATCTTGGCCTTTAGCTATCGTCTCGCGTAGTTGTCGTAAGACACTCAAACACGTAGACACGAACGTGTCGACTTGCTTGCGAACTGGAGCTGGGCTAATATCAGATATCCCATCGGCTATCCCTCCCACACTGAACCCAGAACCACGGAGTGGTGGCGTCAACGGGACGCGAGGGTGTGTGAGGCCGTATATGTAAAACGGGTAAAGCCTGTCAAGATGCATCGCATCGTTCAATGCAAACGCAACGAGTGGGAGCATGGCGCTCCATTGCTTGGGTCTGTCCACACAGGCACTCCGAAGCATGTCTTCGACAACGCGATTCACGCGTTCCGTCTGACCATCGGTCTGCGGATGGTCCACTGTGGACATGTCGAGTCGAGTGCCGAGCACCTTAAAGACCAACGACCAGAATTTACCCGTGAAACGGGGATCTCGATCCGAGACAATCGCCTCTGGCAGACCATGCCGTCGAAAGACACGATCCATGAACAGCGTGGCCGTTCCTTCTCCATCGATGGAGTCCGACACCACCGCTAAATGAGCCATCTTGCTCATCTGTCGACAAAGACCACGATACCCGTGTTGCCCACGGCATCACACGGCAGGACGAACACAAAGTCCATACTCATGGATTGCCAACACCCCGTGAGTACAGGCAAGCTGGCCAGCGGCGCAGCCGAGTGTGGCGAGGGTTTAGCCCGTTGACACGTCTCACACGTGCGTACATTACGTACTGACCCACTTGTATGGCTTCGACCACCAGTAGTGGGAGCTAACCGAGCTGTATGGCTTCTCTCGGCCGAGATGACCACCAAGTGGGGTATCATGTGCCTCATAGAGGATACGATACTTGCGATCCTCTTCGTGAGGAACCACGACACGTTAGGTGTCTTCTGGGCCAGTACCGTAGTACAATAGGCCATTATCGAGAGTGTATCGATGCAGCCACGCGCACAACCGCGCTGACAGCTTAATGTCTGATTTAGCTAAGCCCGCGCTTCCTAGCGCATGTAGCAGAGCTACGCAGGACTCGTCACGCGCGTACGCAGCGCGACTCAATTCTGTCACAAAAGAAGTCACCGTCGTGACGTGATCGATTTCATAGTCTGGCCTGCGTGATAACGCATCGGCCAAGCCGTTCTGCCTGCCAGGCTTGTACTTCACCTCGAAGTTGTACTCCGCAAAGAACGAGAGCCAACGGGCCATTTTATGAGAGAGATGAGGCGACTGCGCCGAGCACACGAACCCTGCATTCGTGTTGTGTACTGACATAAACCTCGCTTATCTTGACAGGTTCGAGACAGCATTCAAGCTGGGTACTATAAACAACGGAAAACCCGGTCTCCCTTTTGCTACCATTAAACTTAGGCTTGTATGAAAATCTCGGCACATTTGTCCACGGGATTTTACGTCGTTATCTGTAAACAGTGCGCAGCCCCTGTGCGTATATTTCTGACAGGTATTCTCCGAACGCCAGGTTCTGAATTAGTAATATCAAATGTGTGCGCACGCCTTGAAGCACAACTTACCACATTTCTCGACCCACGGCATGATTTGGTGAGAAGTGTCTGTGACAAGCTAGCCGAACAAAAAAACATGAGCACCTAAATCGAGGAATTCCAAAATTTATTTGGAAATCCAGATATTCCTTGAAGGGTTACGATAATTACGGTTATCTTAGCTCGGGATTGCGTTGTAGCTCAACGATATTGTGATTATCTCAGCTCGGGATTGCGTGTAGCTTACAGCTCTCTAAGTACGTCCGCGGGTTCAAGTACTACTGCAAAATAGTAGTTTCGACACGTGACGCCGCGGTGTTCGATTTGCTTTCGGTAACTCGCACGACCATGGCGGTCAACGCCTCTGGTATTCAGTTCCTCAGGCTGGAATCTACCTGCGTCGGCCAACTTAAAAATCTAACCGAGAATGAATCGGAATTTCTGCTTCTTTTGTCTGTCCATGTGGAAAACAAGGCGGAGCGATAATGGTCCAAAAGAAAACCGCCAGTTGGTTTGGTTCTGGGAAGTCGTTGTTCGGGAAGAGGTACAACAAGACATGACTCTGTGAAAGACGGTTTAAGACCGGAATTTGCATCCGAAGTCAATGGTTCACTCAGAGGCTGTAAATATATATGATTATTGGACGCGCAGTTAGGGGCGCAGTTTCGTAACGCAGATAGCGAAACCATTTCTGGTGCGCTAGAGCCTTGTTAACTCCGCCTTGCATTAATCCGAAAAATGACATTATGATATAATGGACGCGGTGCACAAAAGCATCAAGAATATTAGAAATCATGTTCTTGCCGTTGTCGTTGTTTCAATCTTTCTACGACTCTGGTGAGCTGGTGCAGTTGCTTTCCTCGCCTTAGGCCTGACACCCTATAGACAACACTTCAAACGACCGCAGACAAGTGCGTACCTCAAGCATACTGCACTGGCTTCACGCTCGTCCAAATGGCACCCACCGAATCGAGCTCGTTACCAGAGTAGCCCACGAAGCCGCCCAGCTGGTAACCATCCGGTGCGTGGTCCTTGCCGATATTGTCCGTGGGAGTTCCACCAGAGATGATATGATTGTCGCTGGTTGTGAACTCGATGTACATGATGCGCGTGTGTCCATTATTTTTGCCCCAGTGAGCCTCGATACCCGTGATGTACTCATCTGCGCCTAGCGTAAGCGTGTTTGGGTCACCTCCGTCGCCGCCGTGGTGCAAGGTGGTCTGCTGTCCCGATGGGTCCGTTACGTCGAGGCTCACGGCGTCGACACGCTCAGAAGAACGGATCGTGATAGCCTGCACGGTTTGGCCAGCCGAAACGAGGTCCAAGTCCGAGTACTTGTCGCCGTGGGGTCCACCGAAAGTCTCACCCAACAGAACGCCGTACTCCAAAGCAGCGGCATTTCCTGCCACGAACGCCACTGTTGCTAGTACCTGGAAGGCGAACTTCATCGTTGTCTCGAGTCGTTGGGGGAAGGAAAAATAGCTAATGAACATCCAAGTTATTGCAGTCTTTTCATCTTCGCCTTCCAACAACTGGTAGTATCCTTCTTGTCCATGCCCTTCGAATCGTATGCATGCGGTGGCAGTATTCACGCCCCTAATCGAGCGTCCAATAATCAGGATAAGCTTTAGGATCGACCAAGTCGCTCTCGCCCTGTCGTCTGAGTAACTCAATGAGCACTTAGAATGCAAATTCCGATCGATCGAACCGTCTTTTACAGTGCCATTTTCACGGCAAGCTCACATGCTGTGCACAGCTAGACCTCTTCTCGACAACTTTGATGCAAAGGGGGTTGAAGAGGAAGTGTTATCATGGTCACGGTAGTAATCAACGGCAGTAATTAACGGTAGTAATCCACCGTACGTTGGGGAACTGGTATTTTTAAGAAAATTGACACAATTAAGTCGCTCACATTGGGTAGTAATACTTCTAAAGATGCGCACGCATGTTGTTTCCTGTAAAAGTACTCGCCATCTTGATGTCGGCGTTACTTCTCAGTTGGATTAAGCATATTTAAATCTCTTAACTCGAAATAGCCAGCGCAGTTGTAACCGACGAGTTGTGTACTGACATAAACCTCGCTTATCTTGACAGGTTCGAGACAGCATTCAAGCTGGGTACTATAAACAACGGAAAACCCGGTCTCCCTTTTGCTACCATTAAACTTAGGCTTGTATGAAAATCTCGGCACATTTGTCCACGGGATTTTACGTCGTTATCTGTAAACAGTGCGCAGCCCCTGTGCGTATATTTCTGACAGGTATTCTCCGAACGCCAGGTTCTGAATTAGTAATATCAAATGTGTGCGCACGCCTTGAAGCACAACTTACCACATTTCTCGACCCACGGCATGATTTGGTGAGAAGTGTCTGTGACAAGCTAGCCGAACAAAAAAACATGAGCACCTAAATCGAGGAATTCCAAAATTTATTTGGAAATCCAGATATTCCTTGAAGGGTTACGATAATTACGGTTATCTTAGCTCGGGATTGCGTTGTAGCTCAACGATATTGTGATTATCTCAGCTCGGGATTGCGTGTAGCTTACAGCTCTCTAAGTACGTCCGCGGGTTCAAGTACTACTGCAAAATAGTAGTTTCGACACGTGACGCCGCGGTGTTCGATTTGCTTTCGGTAACTCGCACGACCATGGCGGTCAACGCCTCTGGTATTCAGTTCCTCAGGCTGGAATCTACCTGCGTCGGCCAACTTAAAAATCTAACCGAGAATGAATCGGAATTTCTGCTTCTTTTGTCTGTCCATGTGGAAAACAAGGCGGAGCGATAATGGTCCAAAAGAAAACCGCCAGTTGGTTTGGTTCTGGGAAGTCGTTGTTCGGGAAGAGGTACAACAAGACATGACTCTGTGAAAGACGGTTTAAGACCGGAATTTGCATCCGAAGTCAATGGTTCACTCAGAGGCTGTAAATATATATGATTATTGGACGCGCAGTTAGGGGCGCAGTTTCGTAACGCAGATAGCGAAACCATTTCTGGTGCGCTAGAGCCTTGTTAACTCCGCCTTGCATTAATCCGAAAAATGACATTATGATATAATGGACGCGGTGCACAAAAGCATCAAGAATATTAGAAATCATGTTCTTGCCGTTGTCGTTGTTTCAATCTTTCTACGACTCTGGTGAGCTGGTGCAGTTGCTTTCCTCGCCTTAGGCCTGACACCCTATAGACAACACTTCAAACGACCGCAGACAAGTGCGTACCTCAAGCATACTGCACTGGCTTCACGCTCGTCCAAATGGCACCCACCGAATCGAGCTCGTTACCAGAGTAGCCCACGAAGCCGCCCAGCTGGTAACCATCCGGTGCGTGGTCCTTGCCGATATTGTCCGTGGGAGTTCCACCAGAGATGATATGATTGTCGCTGGTTGTGAACTCGATGTACATGATGCGCGTGTGTCCATTATTTTTGCCCCAGTGAGCCTCGATACCCGTGATGTACTCATCTGCGCCTAGCGTAAGCGTGTTTGGGTCACCTCCGTCGCCGCCGTGGTGCAAGGTGGTCTGCTGTCCCGATGGGTCCGTTACGTCGAGGCTCACGGCGTCGACACGCTCAGAAGAACGGATCGTGATAGCCTGCACGGTTTGGCCAGCCGAAACGAGGTCCAAGTCCGAGTACTTGTCGCCGTGGGGTCCACCGAAAGTCTCACCCAACAGAACGCCGTACTCCAAAGCAGCGGCATTTCCTGCCACGAACGCCACTGTTGCTAGTACCTGGAAGGCGAACTTCATCGTTGTCTCGAGTCGTTGGGGGAAGGAAAAATAGCTAATGAACATCCAAGTTATTGCAGTCTTTTCATCTTCGCCTTCCAACAACTGGTAGTATCCTTCTTGTCCATGCCCTTCGAATCGTATGCATGCGGTGGCAGTATTCACGCCCCTAATCGAGCGTCCAATAATCAGGATAAGCTTTAGGATCGACCAAGTCGCTCTCGCCCTGTCGTCTGAGTAACTCAATGAGCACTTAGAATGCAAATTCCGATCGATCGAACCGTCTTTTACAGTGCCATTTTCACGGCAAGCTCACATGCTGTGCACAGCTAGACCTCTTCTCGACAACTTTGATGCAAAGGGGGTTGAAGAGGAAGTGTTATCATGGTCACGGTAGTAATCAACGGCAGTAATTAACGGTAGTAATCCACCGTACGTTGGGGAACTGGTATTTTTAAGAAAATTGACACAATTAAGTCGCTCACATTGGGTAGTAATACTTCTAAAGATGCGCACGCATGTTGTTTCCTGTAAAAGTACTCGCCATCTTGATGTCGGCGTTACTTCTCAGTTGGATTAAGCATATTTAAATCTCTTAACTCGAAATAGCCAGCGCAGTTGTAACCGACGAGTTGTGTACTGACATAAACCTCGCTTATCTTGACAGGTTCGAGACAGCATTCAAGCTGGGTACTATAAACAACGGAAAACCCGGTCTCCCTTTTGCTACCATTAAACTTAGGCTTGTATGAAAATCTCGGCACATTTGTCCACGGGATTTTACGTCGTTATCTGTAAACAGTGCGCAGCCCCTGTGCGTATATTTCTGACAGGTATTCTCCGAACGCCAGGTTCTGAATTAGTAATATCAAATGTGTGCGCACGCCTTGAAGCACAACTTACCACATTTCTCGACCCACGGCATGATTTGGTGAGAAGTGTCTGTGACAAGCTAGCCGAACAAAAAAACATGAGCACCTAAATCGAGGAATTCCAAAATTTATTTGGAAATCCAGATATTCCTTGAAGGGTTACGATAATTACGGTTATCTTAGCTCGGGATTGCGTTGTAGCTCAACGATATTGTGATTATCTCAGCTCGGGATTGCGTGTAGCTTACAGCTCTCTAAGTACGTCCGCGGGTTCAAGTACTACTGCAAAATAGTAGTTTCGACACGTGACGCCGCGGTGTTCGATTTGCTTTCGGTAACTCGCACGACCATGGCGGTCAACGCCTCTGGTATTCAGTTCCTCAGGCTGGAATCTACCTGCGTCGGCCAACTTAAAAATCTAACCGAGAATGAATCGGAATTTCTGCTTCTTTTGTCTGTCCATGTGGAAAACAAGGCGGAGCGATAATGGTCCAAAAGAAAACCGCCAGTTGGTTTGGTTCTGGGAAGTCGTTGTTCGGGAAGAGGTACAACAAGACATGACTCTGTGAAAGACGGTTTAAGACCGGAATTTGCATCCGAAGTCAATGGTTCACTCAGAGGCTGTAAATATATATGATTATTGGACGCGCAGTTAGGGGCGCAGTTTCGTAACGCAGATAGCGAAACCATTTCTGGTGCGCTAGAGCCTTGTTAACTCCGCCTTGCATTAATCCGAAAAATGACATTATGATATAATGGACGCGGTGCACAAAAGCATCAAGAATATTAGAAATCATGTTCTTGCCGTTGTCGTTGTTTCAATCTTTCTACGACTCTGGTGAGCTGGTGCAGTTGCTTTCCTCGCCTTAGGCCTGACACCCTATAGACAACACTTCAAACGACCGCAGACAAGTGCGTACCTCAAGCATACTGCACTGGCTTCACGCTCGTCCAAATGGCACCCACCGAATCGAGCTCGTTACCAGAGTAGCCCACGAAGCCGCCCAGCTGGTAACCATCCGGTGCGTGGTCCTTGCCGATATTGTCCGTGGGAGTTCCACCAGAGATGATATGATTGTCGCTGGTTGTGAACTCGATGTACATGATGCGCGTGTGTCCATTATTTTTGCCCCAGTGAGCCTCGATACCCGTGATGTACTCATCTGCGCCTAGCGTAAGCGTGTTTGGGTCACCTCCGTCGCCGCCGTGGTGCAAGGTGGTCTGCTGTCCCGATGGGTCCGTTACGTCGAGGCTCACGGCGTCGACACGCTCAGAAGAACGGATCGTGATAGCCTGCACGGTTTGGCCAGCCGAAACGAGGTCCAAGTCCGAGTACTTGTCGCCGTGGGGTCCACCAAAAGTCTCACCCAACAGAACGCCGTACTCCAAAGCAGCGGCATTTCCTGCCACGAACGCCACTGTTGCTAGTACCTGGAAGGCGAACTTCATCGTTGTCTCGAGTCGTTGGGGGAAGGAAAAATAGCTAATGAACATCCAAGTTATTGCAGTCTTTTCATCTTCGCCTTCCAACAACTGGTAGTATCCTTCTTGTCCATGCCCTTCGAATCGTATGCATGCGGTGGCAGTATTCACGCCCCTAATCGAGCGTCCAATAATCAGGATAAGCTTTAGGATCGACCAAGTCGCTCTCGCCCTGTCGTCTGAGTAACTCAATGAGCACTTAGAATGCAAATTCCGATCGATCGAACCGTCTTTTACAGTGCCATTTTCACGGCAAGCTCACATGCTGTGCACAGCTGGACCTCTTCTCGACAACTTTGATGCAAAGGGGGTTGAAGAGGAAGTGTTATCATGGTCACGGTAGTAATCAACGGCAGTAATTAACGGTAGTAATCCACCGTACGTTGGGGAACTGGTATTTTTAAGAAAATTGACACAATTAAGTCGCTCACATTGGGTAGTAATACTTCTAAAGATGCGCACGCATGTTGTTTCCTGTAAAAGTACTCGCCATCTTGATGTCGGCGTTACTTCTCAGTTGGATTAAGCATATTTAAATCTCTTAACTCGAAATAGCCAGCGCAAAGCTGTAAACGACGAGTCGGAGTCTAGGCGTCGAACACTGTAGTTTAAGTCTTCAACACTGAAATTCAAGCCTTCAACACTGATGGTTAGGATGGTCGTCAACACTGATTCGAAAGTCCTGAACACTGACAGGGAATTCTTTAGCACTATAGCACATATACATCAACACGGCGAACTGCATCCCGTTCCAAATATCCCAGAAGAAAGCAACCACTGCATAGGAGTCGGTTGCAAGCTAAAATGGCTTCCCCAGTGGCCATCCACCTTCATATAGTCTTTGCCGCAACTAATACGAAGCTGGCTGCGTACGAAACTGTTGAAAGCTCCACGGGGCCGACCCTCACCTCGGGAGTGATGTCTTTCCTCACTCATTCGAACCACTCCGACGTGAGCGATCACTGTAGCTCGTCGGACAGTATTTCCATGACATCTGAATCTCAGGTAACTATATAGTTATTGTGATTAACACAAGCACGCCACTAACAAAGTTTTAATGAATTGCGTAGCATGTCAGTCGGACGGAGAGGAGGTTTACGCGGGAGCAATATCTAAACCACGTCCGATGTGGCAGCTATTGGATAGTTATTCCGATTGTGTGCATGCCCAGATCCGCTCAAGTTTACCAAAGTATGCGGTAGCAAAAAATGATCCATGGCCTTGCTCAATTGACCATGAAATGCAAGGCGAGTTTGATATCGCCCGATCTGGGCATAAAAATCGAACCATATTGACACGGGGTAAGTCGAACCGGTGCGCAGATATTGAAGGAGTATGCTCGTGCCGGTACAAAAAATTAAATGCATGCCAGGCCAGTTTGCGTATCGATGTATATCAGGAAAGTGAACATTCAGGAGTTCATGACGCCTCAGGAAGTGGCAATGACGAGTAAGATGAAAGCACACGTCGATGAAATGCTGACGGCTAATACGTCAATAAAGTCCCACGTAGTGTTCACGGAGATTGCCGTCATGGTGATGAACAATGTGCTCCAATGTCCCGATCCGAAGGATAAACAGGGATACGTGAAACGCTAGCGAGAAAGCATCGAGACGACTCAATGCAACCGGTCATAAACCTCGCGCTCATTCAATGTTTAAGGTTGTGCCAAAACTAGATCGAACACGCGATGACTTGCTTGTGTTCTGCGACTCCAGATACGAGAGCGGAAAGCTCGTCCCTGATTTTGGCAGTGGGTCCGACGAGTTGCCGTTTCGGATGGCACTTACGTGCTACTCGCTTCTGGAAACCTACGTCGCAATACCACAAGATCCACGATGTGCTACAATTCTCCATGTAGACAGTACCCATAGCATGGTTAGACAATGCTATAATGTGTTCATTCTCGGGATTTCGGACGCGTCCTTTGGTTTACTACTGCGCTTCTCAACGCCCGGGCCAAAGATATTGCATGGTGTCTGTCATACCTAAAGCGGGTAATGATGAAAAGGTTTCGCAGTAGGGTTTGCGCCCCAATTGTTAATAGGAAGTCTATCGAGTTAGAGTCCTCCAGTCCAAAGGCTCGTACAAACTTGGAAAGTACGGGGTACAACTGTGAAAGGTTTGTGAAGTTGTACTTTCGTCGGGGGCAAAACGAAAAGAAGTCGAGATTTAGGATGATACCTCCTGGAACTTGGTTTGTGCACAGTGTGCACTTACGTCACCGTGACCTCTGTAACGCCATGCCACTTCTATCGGCCGGTCATATACGAGGGTTAAGTGGTTTTCAGGCGGCTATTGTTCCGGGTCGTGAAACTTCACTGCTTCGGATACTAGAATCTGTGAAAACTGTAAACCTGTTGATCTGAGCGGACAACCTGCAACTGTATACCGTGCACTTTCAGCTTAGTTGTCAGATCGTAATTTGGTGGCTGAAAAGCATGTTGGCTATGACACATTGGTTAGCTATTTAAAGCGGTAAAACCTTTAGACCCTGGTTCACGACTGTGCTGTCAGATGGATGACCGGGCACGGTTTTTTAAGAGGGTTCATGGCCGTCGGGGCCATCCGTTTCACGTCAGAATTATTTGCTGCCCGTATGTGAAATTGGGTATTGGAAGTTCTTGCTGATAAATCGGGCTCCTCAACAACTTGGCTGAAAAATGCACACGATGTCACACCGTCAGCAAAGATTATGTTCGCCAAAGAGTTAAGCCTTGCTCCGATGCCTACATTGATCAGGTCGCCCCCGCACAGCTATCTTATTCAGAAATGTTACCATTCAAGTACAACTCCGGTTCGATCCTCTCGCTCGTTCCAAGTAAATCTAAACTCACTCGAATGCACTCGGTGCGTCATAAGGGGTATTTCTCTAATTCCGTGTCGGCACCTGATAGCTGCGGTATATGAGGAGAGGCGCAAAAACAACGACATTAGCATACACGACATGCTACAAAGATGCTTTCATCGGGCGTACACCATTCCGGCTTACCATGCAGCATTCGTAATGTTTCTATCACGGTACCGATAGAATCGTGGAACATGTGGAGCGACCCACTTTTCTACGACCAGATTGAGCATTTCAAATTGTGGACGAAGCAAAAACTAAGTGTGTGTGCGGTCCTGGTTGACAGCGTCGGGTGTCTATCAAGAAAACGACGGTAACAGCCGTCTCCAACGCTTTCACCACTCCCAAGCAGTGCCAATTCCTTAGCCTTCGGCATAATATGCCCTCGGTCAGATGGGAACCCCGAAAGCTGACGCCCGACACCACTCGTACAAGTGTTGCTCGGGTCTCCTCTGGAAGGCGGGTTTTCGGACCTCGTCAGGTCGACTTGACCGAGCTTCCAATCTTGGTGGCCGTTACCCACTTACGAATTGTCCTCTCGGGAATTCCAAGGGCTAGCAGCAACAACGGAACGCGTACCCCACCTTGAACTCGTGCCACCACATTCTTCCTCACTTCTTCTCGATGTGTGGGCATTAATGACGCTGGTTTAGAGGAATGATGCCAAAACAATCGGACCAAGCTTATAAGGCGTCGCAGGTTGTTGACTCATTCAAGTTTTGTCCAATTAGAAGCTCAAACTTACTCAGAATTGATCATATTGGCTATATTTCGTGCGGCCTTTTACTGGTCGACGGTCCTTATTGGCTATTCCCCTTAGGAGAATTCTGCAGGCGCTGCTGTAGTCTGCTCCTGTCGAATAGGCCCCGTTTTGATGAATTTAACACAGAAGAAGCCCATGGTATCTAGCGCCGTATTGGCTGGGTCGAAGCGCTGAACAAGGGCAGCTTCCTCTTCTTTAAGACCCTGGCCAATCAATCCACGATCACCGATGTGGGCCTCGCCTTGCGAAACGAGCTTCAGCGGATAGTTCTGCAGTGCGTGGTGCACCATCTGCTCGTTCTCCTTCGGGTTGATTGTACATGTGGAGTACACGAGAGTACCACCAGGCTTAAGTAGGAACGCAGCGACCCACAAGAAGTTGCGCTGCATCTTTGTATACTCCGCCAGGTTATCGGCATCACCAGCGTGCAGCAAACGTGGACGCAAGCCAAGTGCCGAGCAAGGTGGATCCAGTAAAATACGGTCAAAGGTCTCAGGATAGAATCCGTCAACCTGGAGCAAACGTGCTTGACTCGGGGTTGTCCCCTTTGCTCGTGCGAGGACCTGCTCCACGCTTGTAAATTCACTGTTCTGTGGTGCCACATCCACCTTATTCTTGGGCAGCAATGCGTGAGTAGAGTCCATCTTCAGAGGCTCGACACACTCGAGATGAAGATCCTCACAAAGCGTACGGAGCTCTAGTGCTTTCCGCTTGGATCGATCGCACGCCACGAGGGTACCCTTGTTCTTCATCAATGTGGCCACGTGAGAAGTCTTACCTCCCGGGGCCGCACACATGTCGAGAACCACGTCGCCCTCTTGCGGGTCCAGTACATGAGCCACCACTGAGCAAGGCAAGTTTTGCACGTAAATCTGTCCACGTAGCACACCGTTCATCGGCGGTGCATCAGGGCAAACCCTCACCAACTGCGTCACCGCCAGACCTCGCACAGCCCGGAAAATCTCCGTCCTCGCCATCCTGGTCATTCCTCGCGCAATCAGCAGCTTGCGTCCATCGTGCGTCGCAAAATCGCTCCCCCTTGTGTGGTTATGGTCGAGGTCGACGAATACATTGACCTCGTCTTCGGCGTTGATGCCCGCACTGGCGCTCATAACGCCTCGAGCGAAGATATCGCTGCCACGTAGCACCGCTTCGCCGCAGAGTCGGTCCACCACAATGCTCTTTAACTTGGAATTATACTCGACCGCGGCTTGTCCACTGGGAGACGACGGGATCATCAGCACGTCTGGCAGCGATACATGGCCGAATGCCTCGATTGGCTGACGACTGGCGTCCAGCGCTGCCAACTGGGCGTTGAACTTGTCCAGATGCAGTTTCAGAGCTTGCAGAGCTTCATCTCGAGACAGCTTCAGTGTGTTGACGCGGACGGCAGTGAACGCGGGCCTAGTACCACGTTATCGGGAATGTTAGCTCAAACTTTGGCTTTATGGCACCTATTTGACACAAGTACGTACGGTCGAGCGAGTGCGCGCTTGATATTGGTCCAGTGGGGCTCGCCATACGCGGCGCTGAGCTCCTGCTCCACTTGATCAGGGAACGACACGGAGAAGGCGTCCAGCGTGGTGGCGCCTGTCACGCCAGATGAGTCTTCGAGCGGCGCCATAGCGGATAATGACTGGTGGTATGAACAGGCTCTTTCATTGGCTGAAGTAATATGTCTGTATACAGATAACGACGGAAAAACCCGTCGACAAATGTGCCGAAGTTTTCATACAAGGTTAAGTCTAATGGTAGAAAAAGGGACGGCGGGTTTTTCCGTCGTGTACCGGTACTGTATGTATTAATATGTACAAGCAAAGTTTACAGTACAATGTCATGAGTGATGGTCATGTTGAAGTTGACATCGGAATGAAGCTCAGTTCATTTTGTCGTTTACATGAAGCTCATTTGAGAACTCACTAGCACCCAAGCACCGCTATCCTACTCACCATGGCCTCCGGCGCTCGTGCTTCATCGTTCTCGACGCAACGCATGGCGACTCGGTACAATGGACGACGCAACAAGTCCAAAACTCGTGCGAATAACTGGCCAAGCGAGAAGCAAATGGCCGTGATCAGTTGGGAGAACGTGCTCGTGCCGATGGACTGGCTGGTTGTCTATGTCGGCCTCGGCACCTCGCACGCAACAATGAGGATGGCTGTCATACGGTGCCAGAACTCGCCGGAGCCCTTGCAGTCGCTAGCGGCGATCGAAGAGCGCATATTGGAGCTGCTTATGGAGACCATGCGGCTCGTGGGTGGGCCTGTGTTCATCGTCAGCGAGTACACTACAACATACGTGGAGCTGGTGAGCAGTCTGTTCTTCCCGCGGCTAACGGTGGCTCTACGCAATGCAACTAGTGGCATCTATGTCGTCGGCACGCCGAACACCCAGCTCAACGTGCAGGAGATGAAGCAGTGGAAGGCCAACCTGATGCACACCGCAATTTATGAGCACTTATTTGCCGGATGAGCGTCGACGCCGTCTTGAACGTGCTCGCGCGATCTGCGACTGGGAGCATCAAGGTTGTAGCCCTGTGTGCCAGCGATGACGACGTGGCGGCGACTTTGGCGATCCACTTAATAGCACCGAATGCCGTCATTAATCGCATCCAAACTCAAGGTGCGAAAACCGCAATTTCGCACTCTCTTCAATCGCCAATCTCTCTGGATGCTTTTGATGCGCAGCTACAGGGACTGACACGCTTTGTCAGGCAGTACACCAACTGACCTACGCAATGGTTGTACAATTACATCTATCTGCATAGTACTTAGTATTTTTCAATGAGCGTTAACTCACCAACATTTGTACGGCACAATAGCTTAGACGAGTCGCATTTAGCAATTCTACAAGTATCTTTGGTCACTGAATTTTATGATTTACATCACTCCTGTGTAAGCTTACTTCAGCTCGTGATCAATTGTGGATGTCAAAGTTGACTTGTCTTTTAAATAACTTGTCGTGAGTAAATGTCAAGGTTGTGGAAGTAGACCGGGGTGCTACGTATACGTTTCGTTCTAAAAAAGAATTTTTTTTTTTTAGGCCCATTCGAGAATTTACCCTCTAGAAAATACTACACCTTCCATTTGAGAGGATCTCAAATGAATTATGGCCCCTCGTGCCATATCGGCCTTTTAAGGAAAACACAGTGTATCATTGCGGCATAGTCTTCCAAGGGAGAAAGTTCCACGAGCATCGTCTCAACTGCACCGATTATGGTGCAAATCGCTGTAGTCAACTTGGAAATGTGCTTATGCCGCTGCCGCTGCACTGAATGATCGCTCAACTTGGCCTCGACGGCTGCGATTGATCAGAAGACCATTATTCACGGAGTCGGGGTCTGCCAGAACTACCTCGCAAGTTCGCTGCGATCGAAAACGGGATCATGGGACTTCTGACTGAAACTGAGTGCTCAATCAGTTCAGTGTCAGCAAGTACACTTCGGTCTATGTTGAGGTCGTCTGCTGTGTGATTTGTCACGATGTGACAGCAGCTTTGCGTGGTGTCACTACTCATTAATTAATATTTTCCGCCCAGGTGTACTTACAGAAGTATAATTGCCTTTCGGGCCCTCATAGTTAGTTTGTAGAACTCGCGCACTCAAATTGGCCTTCTAGTTGGCATATGACGTGTGTTCTGCGCAGGACACACGTTTGATGCAGCAGTGACCTTAGCAATGCTCGCTATAACCAACGAATTGCTGGGCTCAAGTTGTCCATTTGTCGCTTCGGCTATTGTATCCTTGAATTTCATCATGGGTCTATTTTGGCGTGTGTCAGTGGAACGGGAGCTTCTTAACCCCTCCTGTCTCGTGCTCAAACACATAGTAATGGAATCATGGTCAACACTCATTAGAACAACAATAATTTACGTAGCCCAACTCACATACTGTAAGTTAAACTTCAGAAGGTAGCGAAAGCGCAACACATTAGTGTCGGTTGATACATGTATGTCAAGAATATCGAATACCGACATCGGCTGAAAGATGTGACCACTTTGCCAATGATGTGCAAGTCAACGTACATTGCAGAAAAGGGAGCTCAAAAACCAAAATTTTGAAAGTGGTCACATATTTCCGACCCCACCAATACTTTTCATTTGTCAAAATCTGATGGCTGTGAGCCAATTTGACACGGAGCACTTTCTAAAAATTAAAATCTCCATTATTCAAGATGCCAGCTGGGCGCATTCCGCTTCGGATGACAAACCGCTACCGACTAGCGACTGCCGAGACGTAACTTTCCCGCCCGGCTGGAGTATCGTTGCGTGCTTTTGCGCGCGCGCCCGACATCGACCACGCCACAGTGTTAGCGTGGGTCAAGCGCATAAACGAATTGCGCGAGACGAAGCGATTATCGGCGCTCACGCCTGGAGGGGGTGGGCGTCGCTCCCACTCTGAGCAGTACGAGGACATCCTACTTCTACATATTGAGGGCTTGAGGCGCCAAAGCTACATCGTTACCAGAGCCATGGTTGTTTTCATGGCTCAAGAGATCATGCCTACATTTTTCGAATCGAAAAAGGTGGACGCTGTAATGTGCTGGTGCACGCGGTATGTTGCACATATTGGTTTACTTAACACATGATAACTACCGACGTATACTGATATCATTTAGTTTTATGAAGCGAAATCGGCTGACACTGCGTCGTGTTACTACTCGCGACTGTGCCTCACGTGAGGACATGTTCCTTGCAAAAGCTGCGTTTTGTGAAGAGGTTCGCCGAGTTATTGCAGAAAGCGCGGTGCCGTTGAATCCATCTGTGAACCCTCGTATGAGGGTCCTTAACATGGATCAAAGGCGATTTTTGCGTCGGTGACGTCCTGCACTACTGTGGAAGAGGTTAATGCACAACTGGTGCCTTAAAGGCAGGTTCCGACAGCCATCGCATTACAATGGCTGTGCTTGTGCGAGCGGACGGTTTGGTGCTGCTGCCGTATTTTGTGTTCAGGGGCTAGCCCGGCGGCAAGGTGGAAAAGGAGGTGCAGGCGTATGTGCCGCATCACGTGGGCACGTGTTCCGCCCAGGGAAACGTCTGATTCGGCGAACGGGTAATGCTGGAATGGATAGATATATCATTTCGACCTAACCTTTGCGGCTATTCTGTGTTGTTGCTCGATACACTGAAGACACACAAAATGCAAAGTGTTCAGGACGAGTGGGGGGGGGGCATGGGGACAAGCGTCCATTACGTGCCACCTGGATGCACCGGCATCGCCCAGCCGTTAGACGTGGGTGTGATGGCGCCGCTCAAGAAACACATGGCGCGCAACTGCCCACAAGCTGCAGTACCTAACGGGCTTCCCGAAAATTCGGTGGAGAGGCGCCGCTTTTTTTTTTTTTGACCAAGCGATGCTCGCGCTTCGGTCTAAATATCGGCGGATACCATACGGAACTCGTTCGATGAAGCTAGTCCCTACTTCGGGGGCGCGACGAGCAGTGACGTGCAGTGAATACTGGATGAGCTCAACTTCTCAACGTGGTGGACGTCCAAGCCAATGATAACGCCAGTGTGCGAGAACTGCTCGCCGGTGATGTCGAGCAGCTTTCCGCTCAGGTTAGTCTGTAATCCGATTGATAGAATATATATATGCCGATTTTGTTTAAGTCGAATTTCGTAGAGTATTTGAAGCAACCTTCTCTTAGACAATGGTCACATCATTCCGTTTGTTACATCTTTCCGCCGATGTCGGTAGGTTGCTCTCAGCAAACGCTAACACAAGGATGCCGCAGCTGTCACCGTCAAGCCGCTGAAAGTATCGGCTGACGTCTCGCTTTTATCTTTTTTTCTTGTAATAACAGCTGCAAAAATACTTGTTTGAAGACTGCTCTGACAGCGTCAATTGTGTCTCGGTCATTGCAATGCATCCATAATTATATACACTTACGACTTCAAGCTGATACCTATACCACACCATCTCGCCAATAGTAGCATCATATCGTCTTGCACGCCTCCCCGTTTTCTTAAGGTAAGCCAGAATTATGGCGGATCTCTAAATTCATTTACGCCCTCCTCGGTTGGCTTCTGCACGACTAACTCCTGCTTTATGTACGCAATACACTTTGGTACTCCTCTTTGGTCTGGGCACGCACAATCAGACTGGCGAAAATTGTTAATCTCGATGGCTGATTCGTATCCGAACCGTACTCTGTCTTAACAATTTGTTTTTCCTGAAAGTCCTTAATCGCGTGGAATTGGTACAAGAGCACGAGTTCTTCTGGAATAAAACTCCAATCCCCGTAAAGTATTTATCGACGACAACACAGCGATGACGGATCTTTTTACTGTCGGATAGCAAATCGAGGAGTTTTTGCTCTTTTATCAGACATGAAAGCGTGCTACAAAGTGCAAGAAAACAAGGGCACAAGTCAAACAATTTTGCCACAATTTTCCACAAGCTGGACAAGATCCAGCACAATCTTTCAAAAGCAACTGCAGATACCATTGCACAGTGAAGCGGTGAAGGCGTAAGTCCATCCTAAAAGTGTTGAAGCGTATGCAGTTTGATCTCGCGCCTGGTTGTACTGGCCATGCCTAAACGAATCATATACCATGAATGGCAACAACTTGTAGCGCGATGATCCACCAAAAGCACCTTTGGAAAAGAGGAAAATAATGATCTCGACTGCGACGTCTGTATTGTTATACGGTGCACAACGTTTTACACGGATAAAACAAAACCGGTAGCTAGCTGTAATAGCTGACACATTACTTTTTTCCACCTTGGTCCCCTGGCGGTCAATGGCGAGGCTTGCCGCAACCAAACGATCTATTTCACAAAAGGGATCTAGGGTTTCCGCAGCTCTGTTTGACAATGTTATTCCAGCGGCTTCTCGTGCTTAAGCTTGGCGAGAAGGTTGTTCACGCCCACAATATCTGGTTCACAATGGATGTAGCCTCAAATATAGCGTAGATTTTCTTTCGAGTAAGGCCCTGTCGTGAAGAGAGAACTTGTGCCCAGGTTGAAATTCAATTTTACGAGCGTTCAAGCGAGCAAAGAACTCCCGCAGCACCTCGAAATAATCTCTAAATGGTTGCCAAGGAGGGGAATGTCACCAATCCACACTTCTGCGTTTTCTGGCAACAGATATCCCAGAATCTCCCGCACTTCGCCCTGGAAGTGGATGGCAGAGTCTATGGTCCTTTGAAGAAAGCGATGTGGCGTGAAGACCCCATCTCTGTCGCGAATGAGAGAACCTCTTGGCTATCCTCATGACGCGGTAGCTGTCAGAAGCTGTTCATAAAAGCGAAGCTTGCGTATTCGACAGAGCCATTGATTTTGTCCATGAGAGCCGCGACATTCGGCATCGACTCCCCGATTTGCGTTGCCAGCGCGGTCACGTTCTGGTAATCAATAGTAATCCTAAACTCGACAGAAAACCACGATTTGCGGATCGAGACTACTGCTCACAGTGCGCTGAGTTAATTTTGTGCACGAGACCACTTGCGACCTGCTTCGACACGTGGTCTTTGAGATCGGAGCCCGCATAAATCAATGGCCATGGGGTACTACTTGTACTACTTTCCCATGGTGCATCTAAACATCATTCTGCTCGTCGTTGACTCTGCTTTCTCGGGTTGGACGATCAACTGTCGCTGGCGACTCACTCCATCTACGAGAAAATTGTCGCGGAATTGCTTGGTAAGCACCGTACTGCGTCTGCAATCTCCAACGAAACCAGCGAAGTGGTATCGATCAGCAGCGACACCGCCGATGGCGAGGCTTTTGTCGACACGATTGCCGAGATCGATCTCTAACGACATGCTCGAAGCACATGAAAACTACGACTTCCTAAATTAACATGACTCATACTGACAATGTGACACGCATTAATACCCCCGTCCATTTAATAGTTCCCCATGGGCACTATTGCGTTGACGATGCCAAGCTGCGCAAGGGATTCATACCAAGGAGCCAGTCATCTTACGAACGGACTCGACCTGTGAGTCGTTCAGATGGGGAAACTCATTCCGGTCCATGTTGGTAGGACCCAGAGGTTTCAGGTAGTAACCCGCGTAGGCGTCGATTACAAGTGCTACCAAGTGTGACGGGGCACACAACACCTTGCGCGCAGGAAGTGTAACTTCCGGAGAGTATACAAACTTTCCGTGAACGGCAGTTCACAAGTCTCTGGTCTGAGGGGACTGTTACCAAATTAGGTAGATATAAGACTGAATATATTTATAGTTGATGTGTCTAGATAGTAACCGGCAGTCACCTATAAAGAATACCAGTGATATCCTTTGGGTGGCTCTGAGGATCCTTGTACCATATGTGTGGTACACACCCGTGACGTCAGAGTAATGTTGGCTACATCACTAGGGGTACTTGGGTACACCATTCTGAAGAGTGACTTGGCACTCTCCATGTAACCCGTTACACACATCTTACTCTGTCTATAATATTGCCTTGCCGTATCTGAGCAAGTGCCTTGCCAAGCTTACCATCGTTAAATATAAGATACCCTCATTAAATATAAGATACATACCAAACGTGTCCAATACAGCTACAAAAAACTTGCTTGAATCGCCCTGCTCAATGCATTGCTTAACATAGTCAAACTCAATATTCTCGATCTTTACGAATTCATTGAATATCTCGATGGCTGCTGCCTTGGACCGCTTCGTGTTGCCAGGCTTTAGCTCGTCTAGGCCCATCTTTATCAGATAATATGCACATATGCAAGTGATACGTTCTTCACTAGTTTTTAAGTGGAGGTACACATATTTTTCGTGTCCCTCCGACCCAATACGTCGGAATGACTGAAGTAGAGTGCCTACCTACCCCTAGCTAAAACGATTGCCCCAAATGCTATCACAATACATTATCTGATTGGCTGTATATCGTGTGGATTTAGTGATTAGGCGAATGCTCCCCATAGTATAAATGCTCTGACGATCCGACCTGTAAGAGACAGTGCTTTTGGAGGGGTGTCACATTTAAGGTATCACATGTCCCTGAACCAACCAGCCCTTAAGGTTTGCTGCGCTCGCTGTGACAAAACCCTAAGCTCGCCCGCGTAGCCTCCGCTCATCAACAGGGCAAGCTAGGACCTGGGATTGCATTCGCGTGCTCCGCATACAGTAGCAAACCACAGGTATGCCCGCTTCGCTCGCGCATGCCATCCCTCCCAATGCTCCGACCAATAAGAAAACGACGACGTACCTTAAGAATTGTATGCATAACGATTTTTCCAGGGGTAGGGGTATCAAACTATATGCGGACGGAGCGTGACTAGACAACGACATAGTCTACGCATACCGTCTCGGCAAGAGAATGGCGTATATGGTGCACCCCCCCCCCACCCCCCCAAGACTGTGTGAAAATCATACCGTCTCGGTACAGTCTGTAGATTTCGATGACCGTCTGAGACTGAAATTGGATAGGCAATAGCAGCCTGTGTACACAGAACGGTCATTAAACAGGAGTGTTTATCGCTTTCGATTGAAATTTTGCCTGTGTTTCAACAGACTGGTGATGGTCTAAGACAGTGAATCACGACTACAAAGGTGCTGCTGCTCAAAAGAAAAAAATCAAATGCATTTGTTCGTTTAGGTGAGCGCGTAGCACAAGTATTTATACCTAAGAAGCTGTATTAGCTCTATCTCGTCTACATCGTCGTCGAGATCAATCACCCCCCAATTGCTAATCAGAGCTTCGAAAAAGATGAGGGTAAGCACCCCGCGGTTGTAGTTGTCGAGTTGGGTCATTATCGAGAACTTAGTACATCTGTAGCCTTCTCACGTGTCGGTAGTAGCGAATATAATTCCTTCTTAGCAATAACTTCAAGTCGTTCAACCCGGTCCTTTGCCTGCTGAAGATCAAACACGGTAATGGTGCCCTTCTTCACGGTCGCAACAATGCCGCAACAGTGGTCTCCGTCCACAGACAAAACTTGAAATGCATTCTGAGCTGGAAGGCGCTCCGGCAGATCAAGAGGTAAGGTTAGCACGTTGGCAGGAATAACGATTGCCTTACATGTGCGTCTGTGGAGTTGTATCATTCGAAGTGTTACCCGGTCCAGACATTCTTCCTCAATCTGCTGCTTTCCGCAGAATGTCTTCAGGAAAAACACTTTATCCAGCACTCAAACTGTCTTCAACCTAAGTGCAGCTTCGCCCGGCTGTATAACTGGCTCACTCCCTGGTACATCAACAACACCTGTCCGCCATCTACGCCATGGACCCACTTCACGCACGCGTCAATCTCAGCGAACCTTTGAATCATATTGTGTCACTTCTTCATGTCATCCACGACACTGACCACGTAGGTAACACCGTTCACAGTCACCACGATTAGAGATAGCGGAATTGTTGTGTCATGGTCAGACTTCCGCACATTCTGGAAGCGAGCGATTTGTGTCGTGCATGCATCCAGAGTCGGTAATGCTAGCACTGATCTCACTTGGTGCGTTGGGGTCGGGTGCTTTCCGCCTGACTTAGCTGCTTCAGTAATGTTTGATCGCTGAAGCTGGCGAACGATCAGCTCTCTCATGGGCTCCGTGTAAATATCGCAAGGTGCTTTCGCGGCACAGGTCTCTGAGAGCATTTCAAGCGACGCTATTGTCATGTTCTTCGCAACTGCATCAACTGTAGTTTTCATATCTTTATTTTTTGCTGCTTGTTTTCCGCACTATTGCCCTTGGGTGCTCCTGGTCGACTCGCCGTCTCCGAAATTTTCCAATGACGCTGGCTTGCCGTCTCGACACGTGCAGAACGTTCTACAGTCTCAATTCGTGTACAACTTCTGACCGCTTCGCGTTCTGTAATCGCTGCACCCTATATGTTCCATCGGTGAAAGCGGGCTGAGGTCGTCGAAGATTTCTAGAATGGCTTTTATTTCTTACGGATTCAATTCCGGGCTTTGTTGCGTGGCTTCCGGATCAGCTTCAGTTCCAGGCGCAAAGGCGTCAGACGAGTAAGACTGTTGAACAGTCTGAGTCTGTATGACAGGCTGAAAATGTTTAACAGCCTGGGAGTGTTCCACGGTCGTGGTCCCAAATGAAATCGACGTGGTGTCAGCGTCTCGTGTCTTTCTCGGTTAAGGTTTGATTGCCGCCTTGGTTAACATATTCCGTGTCATTCTTGCTCGGGTTTGATATCAGCATCGGATACCAAATTCTGACCCACGTTCGGCTGAGACTTCCTCATTGCCTTCCCGGCTGTATCGGGAGCGCAAACACTTTCAGCATCTGGTGTAGCCTCTGGCCAGCATTACTTGAGCTCACATCATCTTCACTTGCTGTGGGTCGAAGCGTTGGGCACTTGCCGTCCTTCACGTCGCTCAGCAGTTCCGCCATCAGTAATTTTAACTCAGATTGGGCCTCGGTTCCCCACAGACACCCAAATTCAGCGATCTGCTTTCCAACTGCTAGAAGGTTCTTGTATTTCTCGCGTTGTGAAAGAGCGCGATTTGGGGATGTAGAATAATCGATTGCCGGCATGTCAAAAAAAGGTTCCACGACATGAAGATCCTCAAATGTTGAATTTTTGAATCTTCGAAAATTGTCGATCAACCAACATGGCTTGATAATAGACGCTGGTACTACCTCTGAACCGTTCGTCACCTTGCGGTAATATATGATATAGCGGCACGGAAGGTGGCGAGTCACGTTGAAAATACAAGAGCACGCCCTTCGAGCGGGTTAAGTGTGTACTCGTCCGGAGCATCACACGCAAATTGGTCGGTTTCATCTGCTGTTTTAGAAGCATCAAAGTGAATCACCACGTAGGGAGGGAGAGGGTAGTGTCGGTAGCGAGTTGTTGGCAGCATCGCAAAGTCGTACTGCTGCTTAAGTTGCAGCAGCGTGGCCTGATATGACATTTGCCAGTTTTCTCATCTCCGCATCATAGTTAGCGTTGTGATACGCACCGAGTCGATTAAGTTTTCGCTGCCACCCCCCGTGACTTCGATTCTGTTCTGGCAATCCGTTTCTTGAACGGATTGCGAGAACAGAATCGAAGTCACCCCTCGTCCACCGAGGTTGAGGTGTCCACCAGGCTTTTGAATTTCTGCTAGCTTGACTCTAGTCTATATACACAAATATAACGTTTAGTTACATACAAGCCGTGACCGCCTAATCACAATAGTTTTACCTGTCGTTGGTTGGGTTGCCCATATGGGGAAGTTGCCGCAGTAAATGGAGCTTCACATTTTCTTACAAGATCCCCAGTTTTCGTCAAACATTTTGAACCAGCGCTCAATCTTATCAGCGTCCCGTAAATTAACCTTCATAGTTGCCACGACATGATAAATCTTTTTTCAGTGGGGGCACTAACCAGCAATCTCGAAAGCCTCTTCATTTCGTTTCTCTGGAACGTATCCAATCGGTATATCTTTTTACCACCTCTTGCTTGAAGCACTTCACCACGTGAAAATGACACCAGAGAATGCGTGCGCTCGGAAATTTGTTCTTCAAAAACGAGATTTCTGTGAAGTCCTTGTCAACGATAATCACAGCAGTCGAATCATACTCAGGACAGCTTGCCTTGAGCTGTTTAGACGAGATTCGCAGCGTCGGCTTCTGTTCATTCTCAACCAGACTGTGCTGCATACAGGAAAACAATGTAAAGAATACAAAGTCTCAGACGGTTAGCACAATCCAGGACGTTGTCACAATTTGAAGACTGTTATAGCGTCTCACCTGCACGTATTGGCCTTTCCCAAAGACGTCGTTCACCATAAATGAAAATAATTTATACCGGGCAGCGTTGGTGCTGTAGGTGAGTACCTTGGGGAAGTGCTGGAACCTTTTTTTTTTTTACGCATGTGACCCGTTTGTATGAAGATGCATTTTGCTTTACCCTGCCAGTAACCGATGATAAAAAGCGTGTTAGCCGTACAATATAATAAGGCAAGTGCAGTAGACTTACCTCGTCAACAACAATTCTGCCTCCGTTGCCGTGGTCCCGTGCGAAGTCCTCGAGAAAAGCTTGGACACGTTCTTCTGTCGACGCGTGCGTGAATTCTTCTTGCTTCAGTCTCGCCTGAGCTATGCACATCTTTCATTGTCGGCTCTGCCACCGTATTCCCCATGATGAACTACAAACTTCTTTTTCTGTTTGCTCCACAGCAGCGAAGAGTCTGCACAGTGTCGATCACGCTCTCTTCTTCGATACGCCGATTTTCGGGTAATTTTTGAATACTCCTTGACTGACTTCATGGTTATGGCGTGGAACTTGGTGGGTAACGCATACATCCCAGTTATCACCGTCTCCTGTAATGCACAAGGTAATCTACAATGCTAAATATATAATTTTCGATGGACCAGCAAAGAAAAATGACCCGCATAAACACACCTGCGCTGAACAGCCGATTCGACGCGAAAAGTGGTGAGGACGTTGTCCAGTTCGTGGTCGCGACAGCGAACTGACCGGTTCACCTCAATGTGTTCACTTATACATCATATTGTAGAACTGGAAGTGGTCCAGGATGAATGGAACTCTACGACCGTTTTTAGCGATCCGTTTTGTAACTCGCGTGGATGTTTTGCGTGAAAAAATCTGTAATCAAAGCAGCATTTAGACTAGATATCATGAAATCCAGGACTGTACAGCAGTAATAGACTGAGATACATGTACAGCCTGAGACTGTGAGCCCGTTCCAAGTACAAACAAATAGAAACCTGTAACATGCGCTTGCCGTAGAAAGAGAGGTACTTGTCAAACTCCTCAAATGACGAGAGCTTTCGCACGTCCAACCTGGGGACTTGCACTAGATCGTCCAAGGGACATACCTCTTGAGTGTCGCGTGAGGTTCCATCGTCGCACTACGTCCCGCCAATCTCGTTGTCCGCTGATTCGGATAGCACTTCAACGGAACTGTTGGTGGACTCGATTGTGTCAGAGCTGCCACTACGCTCCGGTTCAGAATTGCTGTCACTACTCTCTGGTATAAAGCCCTCGCCAGAGGATTCAGGTCGTACACACGCTCACTGGGCTTGACGACGTCGATGAGATGATGTAAAAACACCGGAGTCGGTCTTTTTGGCGGAAGGGTAGCGCTTGTGTTTATTGCTTCGACGTTTATTCCCTGATGACCGGTGGTACGACTGGTGAATTCCCCAACGACGTTGGCTGCACGGCGTGCGTCGAAATCGCAGGGGACGAGAGCTCCATTACACCCCTCCCCCCCCCCCAGATTTCCCCCTCTTTCGGATTCCCCCCTTCGAGCGGCGGACGCTCGCCAGCAGGAGTGATGGTCGTATGCCAAGGGAGAATCTAACGAGGACCCTCGCACAAAAAGTGCGGAAGTGCTAATACCGGTATAAACTGGTAACAAACGTTCCCGTAACATCCAGCGCTCCCGTTACATCGAGCGTTCCCACTACTTCAGATTCTGCTGTTACGACCCCGATGGAGCAAGCGGCGACCGGCCCTTTGCTGCCGAGCGGGTTCCTCCCAGTGGGAATTGGTCTGGACGACCGTGCAGTTCCTGCTCTACTAGCGCAGGCCAAGAAACATACGTACGCGGCCGTTTTCAATCGCGTCGGTGGCGCGGGTGACAAATTCCCCTAGCAGTCGCGCGTTAATCCTAGGGGGATGCCATGATCGCTGCTGTAGTTGCAGGAACCCTAGGGTAGTGGTCGCGATGATTTACCCAGGCTGGATGCCAGGTGTGTCCTCCTTCTGCGTTCAAAGCCTGGCGGCATCGAAGAGGAACCCCATCAAGATTATCAAGGGACCGACTTGGCAAGAGCTCGACAACATCACCCAGACGGTTTTTCAAGGGAGCATGATCTTCGCGCAAGAGCCTGCCAACATGCTTCGCGTGTACACGGCTTGTTTCATGACGAGAGACGACTCTAAAGCACGTGTGGTGAATATCGCAGTGGTTATTGCGTGCTGTTCGGGGGCGACCTGGTTCATAACGGCGTGCTCTACGCCAAGGAAAACTATCGTTTCCACTGATACCTAAGCTACGAGGGGGTGCGTTGGACGCCGCCTGACGTAGTTCAAAACGTTCTTCCAGAGCATGGCGAATGCCAGTTGTGGCGTCAAGATGGTTAAGGGACATCAGCGCCGGAAACATCGTTTTTACTGCGACAAAACCCCAATGGGGATGCCTAGAGACTCGAGCGCAAGCGAGAAGGTAATAATGGGGATTTCAAGTGTGAGGTCTGCAACGCAACCTACACTAGCAGTCTACGCGTCCTGATGCGAGCTTCTTGCAGTGTGAAACAATCTTCCAAGGACCGGAGGTGTCCTGCATGCTAACTGCTCAACTAACAATTATCATGGGGCAAGCCGAGAGCTTCGAGCTTTGAATCACACATTTCCAGTTATTTTCAGTTATGTGCTGTGTGTCTTAGGGGCCCCAGCGCGGACGCACTCGTACTTGCGAGCCTAACCTTGCCGACCTGGATCATCAGTGTACCACACACTGCGCCTCGACACATTGAATCCGTGGTCTCTAGTTCACTGATGCAGTGTTGACTCCGCTGCATCGTGTGAATCGCATACAGCTTCTTGCGGGGAGGGATGTGACCACGCGCTGCTGCTCCGCATTGCTCATGGCTGAGCAGTTCGAATTTGGCATCCTTTCAGGTTTCGTCTACAGGTTGATACCGGTATTGACTATCTCTCCCGCATGTACTTTCTGTGCGAGGGCCCTCGTCAGATGCTACCATGGAGCTTCTGATACACCGGTTCTACACAAATAATCCCACTCTTTGAGACGGTATGCGTTAGCCATTTCAGTAGACAATTGTATGAGATGCTGTTAAGTACGGTCGGAGATGTGACAACAATCCATCCATACAAAACTTAAGTATGGTCGGATAAGTGTCCTGTCAACTAGTTTTCTACGATTCTAAAACATAACCTTTTGATTGGCTGAAATCATTTTTGCCGTACTGTTTTATGTTTGGCTAGGTTTTCATTCATGAAATATGACACGCAACAAATTTTTGCGGTCCACTATGAGCTAGCAAAGAGATGGGATCGAATAATCATCAGTGGGTGATTATTAACTTCCGAGCAAAACCACGTGACAACGTCATCTATAATACTAGTATATACATGTATACAATCCAAGTATCGCGCACACATGTGAAGCATAACTGACCAACGAAAAATCGCACAGTAAACGTTTCAGCGGGTTACGATCGACAGCATGATAAAAGCACAAATGAATCACATGGTGTCCATTACTTATTTTAAACGTTAAGTGATTGGTTTGCTGGGCGCTCGCTTCGCTCGCGATATGAAGATTCTACGCTCGGGTGCATGGAATGCTCCGCTCGACTAGGAGCTCGTCGCTAGGCCCGCCTCCGAAAATACTACTCGTCACCTCTTCGCAGGCGCTTTCCGCGGGTTTGCTGCTTCTACGCTCCTCGCACCCTCCCGCCTCGGTTAGTACGCTGTGCACACACCGATTAGGTTGGCTGCACGCATAGAAATACATTTGTAATAATGTCACCCAGCCGATCGTTGAGCTTTTCACGGATTGACAATGTGCTAATATAATTCTCTCGTCACGAGGTCACGATATATATTCTGCTCCACTTTACCCCCCCCCCCCAAGTTGACATGGAGTCAATGGTGTTGAGGGGCGTCCTTCTACAGTCGTCCTTGCTACTTGTTGAAGATGTTTGTCTTGCGAGATCGAGGTCATACGTCGTCGTCGTGTCGCTGACTTTGCTAGGAGCGGCCTCGCCCCAGAAGGATCAGATGCTCGAGACGTGGGCAAATGTACGCTGTCTACTCCTCTGACCCTCGTTATCTCTATTCAGGCACTGAATTGAACCCAACTGGTTTTCAGTTGAGTTTGCCCAGTCCCCAACTTTCACCAACTGGCGCTCAACTTTCACCATACCTTACCGTATATACTTTGATTTGAACGGTGCTCCGGGCACGCTGAACTGCTGGCCCGTTTACTTCGTCGATCCACCTGGATGAGCTGTATTCCATGGTGAAGCCAGGGAATTATGTTTTCCACTTCAAGTTGTAGTTCCGGTATACCAGTGCATACCGGTATATCTGCGGCTGCGACCCCTGACGTCGTGGACGCCATTGGCGCGGTAGGCCCGTGGACTAAGGCGCCTGTGCGGCTCCCGAGCGAGCGCGCGCCACCGAAGGCGGTTCCCAGTGACGGTAGGGTGGAGACCCGTAACGGCAAGAAGAAGCTGTAGAGGCACCCCACAACCGCTGGCATGGCCTTGACGCCACGGAAGTCCCCCAGCGACGGCCACCACGACTTGGAATCCGACCTGGAGGGCAAGCGGCCGGCCCCGCCTGCGAAGAAGGCGCGAAAGACACCGGTGAAGGCGATGGTGGGTGCTCCCACGAAGCGGACGTCGGTTGCGACAAGAGCCGACGCCGGATTCGTCTTGGACTCGTTCATGGCCTCGGTCGAGACTGGAACCGCGCAAAAGAAAAATACCACGATCGAAAGAGATGCCTGAAGTAGCTGCCGGTGCTACGCAAGACAGCTCCGACATGCGGGCCCAATTGCAAGTGCTGAAGGATGAGGTCGGGCGCCTTCGAGCTATGTAGCTCTGGTAGCTGAGCAAGCGCATGCAGGGGCACCAAGTCCCGTGGCAGTTGGTCTGCACGCTGCGCCGTCGGCTCCGATGGTCCTGAACAACAAGGGAGAGATGCCGCCGGCCGCAGTCTGCTACTTAACAATTGCAAGCTTCCCGGAAGGTGCCAAAACGCGAAAGCGAATACAGTCCGCCACAAGCCCATCTATTGGCCGCAAGTCGCATGTTCCGGGAATGCGTCGACCAAGTTTCGAAAGACGCCCGCCGATCTGATGGCGATCTTCAGCGGCCTTCTGGGGTCGCGCGGTCTGACGGTGCTTCACTTCAAGGGATCGTCGGAGATGGCGACGCTGGACGACAGCTCAACGAATGCCAACTTCTCCAGCGACTTCAGCCCATCGGCGTCACTGCCTCCGGCTAGGATCAACTGCGCCTAATACGAAGACATCATCGATGCTTTCCACAGCCTGTCCGCGTTGGGGCAGGAGCTGTGGTACGAGCGCAGGCGCAAGCTCACTTTGCCCCTCAGCGCATGAGCGGAACTTTTTCTGTGAGGGCGTCTGTTTTGCTCTTCGTCCGACCTCGTCGGCCGCCCGAACACCAAGTTCACCGGGAGGCTAGAAGGACCTCCCGACGCCGGTGCTACCTGCGCTATCACTCCGCCCTTACGGTCCGGGTCGGCTATACAGCCTTCCCCAGACTATACAGTCCGGGCCGACCATACAGTCGCCCTTGGCCATAAGGCCAGTGCCGGTCATACAGCCGGCACAATCATCACGCTCACCATGCAGAGCGTTACTTTGGCAAAGTAACAATATCATACTGATGTGTTAGATCTTGAGATCGAATTATGCACAACGGCTGATCCAACGCTACAGCCGTTTACAGTGCCAGAGATGGAGGGCGCTATCTTGGGAAGCCCCGGCGAGAGCCCCACGGCGGACAGAGTCAATTCAATGGCTCTCGCTGCACTACGTCCAAACTACCTGCGTCCCGTCGTCAGCGTCAAGGAGGCAGCAGCGATGCACGCAAACGCCCGCGCAAGAAGTGACTTGATGCACTTGACACGCAGGGCTACACAAGGTATAGCTCCGTGTCAGGTAATAATAGCGATATAAGTGGTATTGGTGTACTATCTTGTGCAAGCTTGTTTGTAAATGGATCAAGCGTTTCCGCACCTCCTTCGTACATATTGGGCATTATAGCCTCTCTGCTAACGCACTCGTACTGGATGGGACTTGTTCCGTCGGGACAATTACTTCGCGTCGGCTACTTCGATTACAGGAACGCTTCAGACGACGGCTCAGCCCAAAATCACGTCGCTTGGTCATTATCTGTTTTATCCATCGCAGGCAAACTATCGTTTAGTGGCGCTTCACGGACTTTGAACGTTTTATCATCACTCCCTTCTACGTCAATAACAGGTACTTTAAGCACTCCTTCGCAACCAAATATAACTGTGATTGGCACCTTGAGCTCGCTCAGCATCAGTAACACCTTAACACTTGGTACGATAGTGATTAGTGAAACAGAAGTAGCTGTTCTTGATGGGGGACCAAAGGGTTTGTCGGATCCAATAAAGCTCTTCTTCTAACGCAAGTAATGACAATAATGGAATTTAATTAACTGTCGCAACATCCCTCAGTGATACACTTCAAACGGCGGCTCGATCCAACATCACAAGCGTCGGTACTCTATCAAAATTATAAATCAGTGGCCATCTATCAATATTGGGTTCGTCACGAGTACTCTCTATTACTGAAGCATCCTTGTATATCGATTCGTCATCGTACAGGCTCAGTGGCTAAGCTATTGACCTAGGCGTACTCAACGGTGGACACGGAGTTCTCTCACCAAATAAAGCTTATATATATATACGTCAAACGATAATCATTTTTAGCGGGTATAAAGTCTGCGCATATTCGTATGTTAGATAACCACTTGCGTCTAACAAAAAATAAAATGCAGGATTGTAGATCGGTGATACGAATATTGGTTAAGGATAAGAAAAAAACTGAACTCATAGTTGTTTTTATCTCGAGCTATATAGATCTAGTGATTAAAGACACGGCCATGAGCGGTAGTCCAGACTTGGGCGCTTCGCTGCCGACAAACTTCAAGTCTGCCGGCATGGATGATATTCCTGCGCTTGACATAAAAACTGTTTTGAATGATTGTCCTTGGACCTTCTTTCAGTATAAAGACCTACCTTTGTATGTTTATTCTCAAACATTCCCCTCACGTATTTGCTCATTTAGCGATCATTGTCCGTAATCCTCAGCAGGGGCTGTATGAGTATCACCGCGTCAAACTTGAAGATTTCATTACTTTTGCTTCCCAGATACCCCTCCGAGCATTGATCAAGTGCGCCATACACCCATGAGCTCGAATAAACATGAGCTTGTCATCGTAGACGACTACACAACGATAATCTACTCTAGAGGACCATATATTCGCATTACATGACAAGGGGCGGCACTTCAAGCTATCTACCATATTTCTAAGCCACAGCTATTTCGCAACCGATAAGATGATCCGGTTGAATTCGGAATATGTAGCAATTTTAAGAGCAAATTCGAGATTTACAGATGGTTGTCAAGGATTTGAATGTTAAGGACGTTGATGATCGCTCAATCGTCTATTGTTATAATAATGCCACTGAGCTAAAAGGATAGATGCTATTCATTGACTCTGTTAAAGGTCAGATTCGGTATAACTTCGATAGACCCATTGTAACTGATATAAATCAATATTATGGTTAGTCTTATATACAATCAACATGGCCAGTTTTATCAAGCTCGATTCTACGAACCTCGTTCAAGATGGGTACAACTCAACTTGAAGATACAGTTTCCCTGGTTCTGCGCCAGATTTTCCCGATGTTGTTTGCGCCGTTCAATCGATCAGTATGTACAACTCCGAATACAATATCGATGCGACGTAGTTCTGGAACAATGCTTTCAAAATGGAAGTACCAAAGGTGCTACAACATCCATTGTGAGTATCAGCCTCTCGGATGGCATTTTCACGTATGCGGATATCAAGCGAAGCATTGAGACTGCCCTCGTTAATTCTGGTGCCTATCTCATTGATCCATCTGGAAACAACGTTTTCTATATCCAATTATCGGAAAATAGCGTATACTATGCTGCTCAGTTTGATTTCAGCGCTACCCCAACGACTCTACCTGCCGTAGAAGGTACCTGTACCAGACCTGCTGCTGGTCTATATTGCTCTGACGGTTCTGTTTTGCCTACTACTATGCGTTGTTCCGCGCCTGATCATCGATAACGCTGAGTTTGGACAGGTTGTTGGATTGACTGTTGGAACATATCCATCGTCCACCGCAACGGTTGCCAGTGCTCGACTTCCGAACACGATCCCCAGATCCATCCTACTTCATCCTACATCGTGAGATGTGATCTAACTAAATGAATACGTCGCGAGCGGTGATATTCTTAGTGTGTTCGATCGAGGTGATGCATTCGGATGGCCAGCTAATCTCTTACAAGCCGGATCAGTATGCAAGGATGGACTGTCATAATGGCGCTCGCTCAATGATCACCGGTATCTACAACCAGACTGATCAAACGGTTAATTCCGCGATACTTCAGTGTCGATCGGTAACCGCTTAAAAAATAAAGCCATTGTGTGTGTAAGCAGAAGCTTCTACCAAACAATAAAGCCATTGTGTGTGTCGGTTTTTGAGCGGTTACAATCTAAAGCTACATCCAGCCGTACCCTTCGTCTTCATTGAACGGATTTTTAGCCATGCGAACCTTCGCCTCCTGAGACCCCTTTGCAAACCCTTTAAACTTTGGCTTGGCAATGCCTGCTCCATAGCGACGTCGAACCTCACCACGAAGCGATTTGATGAGGTCCCCATTCTCAGGTTTGATAGCCTTGGAAAACAGAAACTTCTCTCCATCATCGACCGCATCAGTAAGAACTCCCCCTTTCCCTTTGTGTAAACGCAAGCACGTTTGGCTCCTCTCTTAACATCACTCATGCTCAATCGTCATCCGTCCTTAGTATCGCTATCAGAATCATAAATGCCGATACCTGTCATTGAGCGAATTAGCAGCTCTCGCTGGGAAGTCCCTTGGGTAGCACCAAGTGTGGTTGCGAGAGCGAGAACAGCTGCACCTGCCGTTTTGCTAAGAGTTTCAGAGTCCTTAGCATATTTGAATGCCTATTTAATGCCTCCCCATATTTTCCCCATATACTTGCTCCATGCATACCTCCTCCGTTCATATGCTTGAAAGTAACGTCCGATCTCCTCTTTGGTAATATACAAACGCGTCCTTTACCAGATTTGCGTGCTCGAAGAGCTTTAGTATGCGATTCAAGATGGAGAGAAGCGTAGCACCAGAACCACTCAACGCATCCTTAATCAAGGATAGAGTACCTGACTTGAAGGCTCTCTTGAGCTTAATGGATGATGAAACTGCTAACTCTTTGAACGTCATGATCATATCCATGACTGACTTTATTTAACGAATGGTTAAATTCAAGTCTTTGAATCTGTTTAAGAGATGCATCTTATGCTTTTGCTTACAATATATCCAGAGCATGTCTAGATGCCGCAATAGTCTCCGTAAGTACCTTGATAGTGTTTGGGATTGTACTTTCCGATTCCATATTTGGTAGGAGCTGCTTCGCCCATACTATCAAAGTACTCACCGTCATGGACAGCATGCTAACGACCTACAACAAGGTTCAGTGACCTCAATAAGCCCAAATACGTACCTTTCTTTGGGATCGGTTTCGATAATTCACTCGATTCGAATATATTATCCAGATGGACTCCTAATCGATCCGCAAGTTCAATTAGATCATGATCGCTGGTGATTGGTTTAATTAGATGAGCCATCATATTTAATTTCGATTAAGTTATACTAGAAACCATATAGATTTAACGATGCGCGAAACTAAAACTATCCGACCAATGTTTGTACCAGAGCTCGCTCAAGAGTGACCCGGAGATCAAGGTACATTCCGATAAGTGCGTACCCTTTGTAATCGATCTCAATCAGGCCTCGTATCAGAATGGTGTCATTAATATCGATGCGGCTGCCCAGCTGAATGAAAGTGAAGGATTCGCTTGTCTCCGCGACGCCTACATCGTGCTACCGCACAAGGTCTCGATGAAAAAAAAAAAAAGGTAGCTGTCCAGACTCTACCAGCTAACCATTTGTGTTCTATGCTCAAATGCGGTAACTGGAATGTAATCGATAGCATGTCGATTGAACTCAACGGGAAGACCGTTGGAAGTATAGCTGACTACAAGCTGTTTTGGAACAATTTCCGAGCTCAGATAAGCTACAATCCTCAGTATGTTGAGAAGCATGGAGGTGAGTCGTTCCTTTATCCAAATGCCCCTCAGTCAGGTTTTATAGTTCTACTACATCATCTACTACGGGAGATGGTTACACTAATACTACTGCCTTGTCATCTTCGTTGGCTACTATTAGACCATCTGGTGGTGCCTCCGTTGTTAACGACGGTCTTGTAAAGCTTCTGTTGTCTGAATTCTCTGTATCATGGCCTTCGCTTGGTTCCGCTGCAGCTTCTACCAGAATCGCAAACCAAACCGCACCTGGTGCTTTTGTATCTGGTGTGGCTACGGCTAATGGAATTATGGGAACGTGGAACTACATGCTAAATATAAAACTTACAGACCTCCATCCCATCTTCAAGAAGCTAGACCTCATGACCAACCCTCAGATCCGCCTACGCTTCCGCGTCAGCCAGGTACTTCTACTAATGCTGTCAACGCTTCGAAGGCTGTGTCTCTCACCGACACTACTCTTGCAAGTGGCAATACCTGTCCGGTGATGGTTTCTGCTTATCGACTAACATCCAATGGCTTGAGTACTTGCTGCTTCTGCCGGGTTCAGTGTAGCTTGGACTGTTGTAGTAAATGCCCTTAAACCGACAATTGATGGAACTTATATGCCTTAACCACTTCTTGTATGTACGTCCCGTTTGTTCATCTTGAGAAACCTCAAGCGATCATCTCAAAACCTGTAAGGAATGTTGAATTTGATGATTGCTATGATCAATGGTTCTACCAGCGCGCTAAAACTGGTAAGCAATCGATTCAACGCAATGCTTCTTTCGAGCTACAGTTATCAGCTTGTGTTAAAAATGCTAAATATGTTATTCTCCTTCCTTTCGCCGTGCAGACGGTAATTTCGCTTCTATTGCTGTACAGGAATTCCAAAATCCTTTTGATTCGGCTGCCTAGACTCTCCACCCTGGTTCGAGTATCCGCAACTTCGATGCTCGTATCGGTTCGCAGCGAACCTTTGATATTAGCCACGACTACGATTTTCCACCACTTCACTAATGAGGTAGCTAAAATCGCTTCGATCAATGGTATCGCACCCCTGAGCTGATTAATGGTCTTCATGATTACAAGACGTAGTCGCTAACTAAGCGCGTACTCATTGCCGATGTTAGTCGTCTTACGGAGCGTGATGTTCCGCAGGGGATTCAGGTCCAGGGCACGAACGCTGGAAGCCAGGGCACAAATGTTGGTCATCGTAGTTAGCGAGCAGGAGCTGACTTTTGATCGTCTTACAGGCGAAGTAATCGATTTACAACCGCTTAGAAAAAAAAACTTAATTCCTTAGTTCAATTCTTGAAGTATTGTAGGACACTTCTCAATAACAAATTGACTCTTACGAAGCCAATCGATATAGTTCGAATCCATTCGACTGATCTGCTTGAGAGACTTACCTCGATATTTTCCCCACGTCATCATATATGAATTATCATCAGTTAGACATTTGGAGTGTAAGAACATTTTGATTTCCTCGGTAATATTTAGACTTGGTGGCTGAATACCCATCGACAATAACCAGGATCAGAAGAATATACTTCTTCGATCTTGGTACCCTTATATTTCCAAAATGTTCATGCGTTCGACATATTGCCACTTGGGTCTATCTATATACAGTGTACATAGGGCCCTTAAGTTTTTTGAGAAAATTAATTAATTGGCGGGCAATCCGCTGTCTGCCTGAAGAAACTTGAAACCTTCTCGGACCTATCTAATATGTGTTAGATGGCTCTTAACGCTGTAAGGTTATCGAATGGTTGCCTGGTTAGAAACACCCGCTGAGCATTAGAAACGATTAAACCAACTCTCTTTATAGAATAATGTTAGAGAAAAACTGCCGGTGTAATGTGCTGGTTATTACTACTCGTGACAACTGCTGCTACCGACTTCGCAACTTTTATCTCAAGTACACGAACGGCGCTGATACTATTGTGTATGGTGCGAGCTATGGCACGATGCTCGTGGAAAGGTTCATGCATCTCGCTCCTGCCGCTGTGACTGGATATGTGGTAGACGGCATCTCTACAACTTCTGGCGCACCTGCTGACGAGTTCAGCTACATGTGAAGGTGGGATAGTGACTTTCGCGAGGAGAGATGCTGTTTTGGCAATTTTTGAAAAAGACAGCAACTGCACGGCCCGTTTCCAGTCCAACAGCCTCAATAACACCTTTCAAGCTGTTATTGATCAATTTGACCAGGATCCCAACTCGACCTGTGCTGCGTTAGTAAACGCGGGCACAGGAGAACCCAGCAGCAGTTAACCATCCTCTGTTCTACGATCCGTTATAGGTATTGTTTTGATGGATTCGAACACGCAAACACTGATCCCAGCAGTTGTTTATCGACTCGAACGATGCGCTCCGGATGGCATCGATATTCTGACACAATTCTTCATGACTGTCCGCGCAAATGCTAAAGCCACAACCCAAGACAGCGCGTTCGGATCAACACTGCTCTACAGCCTCATCGTCTATTCCGAGATGATGGAGTCGCCATTGCCGTCCATGTCAGAGTTGAAAACTCGATTCCCGGACGCAAAAATGAGTTCTGGAGGAGGTTTTTCTCCATGGGATCACAATACTGTGCTTTCTCGAAAGAAAAGTCAGCGTCATGTGACGAATTCAACGCTTGGCAATTCTGACGCCAATCGAATCGTTTACCAGCATGATCAATACTGGAACAAAACTGCTAGGATTCCAAGCCAAGCAAGCGTTCTACTAATGAATGGAAAGTTGGACCCTCAGACCCCTAACAAATACGCCGAATATCTGCTGAATGTACTTAGGGTGAGCAGAAGGAGCTGATCGCCTTCGAGTATGCTGCGCATGGCACTGTGACGACAACGCAGATGTTTGTAAGCGATCCGTATAGTGGAACGTGCAGGATGAAGGTGCGTGATGGCGGGGATCTCGAGCGTTTGGACAGATCGTGTGTGAATGAAATGCCAGCATTTGACCTGACAACGCGGACAACTATCGGTACAGCTACTTCGGTACAGACGACGCGTACGACGGCGTGTATAACTGAAGTTTGGTCTTTAATTTGTAGGCAAAAAGGCCTCCATCTGTAGGCTGGCGAGGATTATCTACTAGATAGAACTTCTGAATTGAGATCGCAAGGAAGAACCCACGATAAGTCCTGCAACAAGTTTACGAACGTCTCAAATGCATGACAATAAAATATGATTTGTCATCTTCTGATCGCATTATACGTTTATCTGCTTTCTTTGCTGTTTTCTTAAAAGAAAATACTAGCTTAACGGAATGGCGCTACAGCACCAATAACACAACAATACGACAATAAAAAGCAACCTTACAGCGTACAGCAACCGCAAAAACAGCTGGGGAACGGTAATTTATTATGAAGGACGCTTAAATTGCGTGGCTACGTCGTAAATGTACAGCGCACAGGTGTATGTACAACCACACGTAAACCACATCTAGCACTCTTGGTGTAGTGCCGCAAGAATGGACGCCAAGACGCTAGCATGGGGGCTGGTTCGCGCAATACTCGATGAACTCGCTGACATGAAGAAAGATCTGGAGAAGATGACCATGAATATGGGAAGATATTGAGACTTCAGGTGGCGTTTTGTCTGCAATTGAAGAGAACGCAGAGCGCAGTTACACATTAGCGACAACATTTTTGGTGATTGAGATACTGCTTAAGATTCTACGTGGTTTGGGGTGCTACTCGAGACGGCGATCAACAGACTGAACGGTTAGCAAGTGCAACAAAATGTTCTAATTCAGTTAGCTGCCAGATCGCCCGGTGCCCACTGCTACCCAAGTGATGAACGCCATACGCGCCGAATCGGCTCTTGTCGACAAGATAGATGCAGAGGAACAACTGTTTTCACGCTGAAGTGTAGATTCCGGCTTGCGCAGGTGTGTCTGTCGAAGCTCCGTTGAGTAGTCTTGGGGTTTCTGCTCCTGCTGTGGCGGGAGATCGGCCGTTAGTACGTGGGGTTAACCCTCCGCGGATCATACATTGAAGCTGATGTCGATCAGGATCTGCCAGACCTGCGGAGTGTGGTTTAACAGCTGTCATATTAATGGTCGCCAGCTTGTGGCACGAGGAACTTCACCTTTGGTGGGAGAGAGAGCGCTTGACGGTAAGATTGGCGGGGGTTACCTCGCTGATACAGCTGAAGAAGAAGAAGATGATCTCGAGGGTAAGACGTCAGTTCCTATTGCTTTTGGCGATTCTGCAACTTAAAACGTGAAGTCGCTAATGCTCTTAGTGACAGTGGAGCTATGACGATGAAAAGGAGCTGAGCGATATTGCCGAGCCCTCTCGAAGTTCGAGTAGGATACGATGACCACTGAGATGATATCAAACACATGACACATAGCGGAGAAAGTGTGGATTTCGTTGGACCAAGATGGATGGCGGCATCCACACTCGTTCGGTGGCTGCTAGCCTGAAATATGTAGCGGTTTATGTGGACGATTTGGCGTTGGGACGGACGAGAACATTGATCTGATTCTGCGTGAACTTTGCGTCAAGTTCCAGAGTAAAGTCCTGGGCCCTATTGTGAATCAACTACACAGGCAAGTTTCCTACATTCCTGGCGAAGCTCTGTGGATGTAGCAATGCGGCTCCTTTGACAAAGTGTTGAAGCGCTTCGGCATGGAAGGTTGTCGGTCCGTGGGTATTCCGCAAGCGGTAACAGGTACACCTGAACCGTTGGTGAAGATGAACCGGGGGTTAATGACCCGAGTATACCATACGCGAGATGGCGGGTAGGCTTTACTACCTGGTGTAGGGTACGCACCCCGACATAACGCTGTAAAATCCCTGGCAAATACATACACAAATGAGCATTTCTTGTGATGGCCAAGGGGGTGCTACGCTATTTGCAAGGCAATCGTGATTATGGACAGTTGTCAAAGAAACCCTCAAGTTCTGATTTGTTTTTTACGGCTTACGCTGATGCGATCTTGATAATGAGACGGATGATCTCAGATCGATCACGAGTTTCGTGCTTCAGACGAATGGATGCACTTACGCTTACAAAAAAAAGAGCCACAAGCAGTCTATTATCCATGGTGACACCTGCAGTACTGAGTTTATTGCTGGCGCTGGGTGTTAGGTAATGATCGTTTGGACGCGCAATCTCTTGTGAAGAATTGTATCTCCACCGGTGTCGTCAGCCTGTTGCATCAAGGTAACAAGTTGATGGTCAAGGTTGTCATGGCCGCAAAGGGCTACTACAAGACCAAACATATTTTGACTTAAGTATCACAGGGTGAGAGATCTGTACGAACATGACGATTTAGATGTCCGCTACTGTCCTACGACGGATATGCTGGCTGACTTTTTCACAAATCCCCTTAGGCGATGCAGTTTTGCAAACTGCTCGAACGTGATGCCGTTGCCTGTGACGGACGAAAGGGCCAAGCAAGGTTGGGTGTCGGACCTCGAAGTGGGAGTATCGGAGCTGGTAGTTACACACGAGCTCTGCTATTCGAGACCCACCGTGGTTGAGATTGATCCTCGATCGTACTGAGGTTAATATAGTATGGTTTAAAACCAAGAGGGGGTTGTCACCTGCGAGATTTCTCCCATTCTTTCCGTGGGCAAACAAAATCGTGTTCCTGCGTTCCGTGTCTGGCCTTCCTCGGCGGTCGACACTAAGATCTCGCTGGTAATACAGTCCTACTCTGCGTGTCATCAGATCTCCGAGAGCCGCTCACCAACGAGAGACAGTCACTCCATTTTAACATTTTCGGAGTGTATACAGTACGTCAAAACCTTAATTGTATAAACGCGTTGCTCGGACCAACTCGTGACGTCACAGTTTTTAGTTTAAACTTGCGTTACCTCACGTTTACCCTAGCCCTCCCGAGGGCCGATGTCACAGCGTCTTGGGCTTTGCTTCGCAAAGGCAGGCGCTGCGCTCCTACGAGGAAAAGATTCTTAGTCCGGCCCTCTACAGTGCTCGGCTCGCTGGTAAGCTCAACGCTGTGCTCGCCTCCTACAAATCCCTGCACCCCGCCCGGGTATGCTGTGGCTACGCACGCCCGCAACTGCTCTCCTACGTTGGTCGTTTTGTGTGACTTTCACCCCCTCCTTTTCAGCTGGGCGCGGCACTCACATTCTTAATTTTATCCAATCCTATCCCTCCAGCCGTTTTATAATCACGCCGTTGCCATAAGGCACGTCAACCAAAATGGCGTCCATTGGCGCGCACTACTGCGTCGCGTCCTCCTCGTCGCGGTCCTTCCCGAGCGCGTTCCAACACCAAGACAGCACGGAAGACGACTCCGAAGCGTACGGTGCAGACCGTCACGCCGCCGCGGCACTCAGAGGCTTCGCCGCTCGCGCTAAGGACAACAAAGACGAAATCGTCAAGTCTGAACCCTTAATCGGGCCCTTTGACGACGGAAAGGTCGTGAAACCAGCTAAAAAGAAGCGCATCTACAAGAAGCGCAAGGCCACGCACACAATCCGCAAAGAAGAGAAGCAGGCGCTCGAGAGGGAGGTCGAAAAACTGCAGCAAGAGCTAGAAATGCTGAAATTTAAGGCCATGGTGGAGATCGGCGAGGAACCACCGTCAGACAGAAAACGAAGCGCGAAGAGTGCCGTGTTGAGAGAGGCAGTGCAGGAACAGCATTTGGTCTTGGCCAGGGTGCAGGCGATGCTAGCCGGACACTCCCAGCAGAGTCTGTACCAAGTGCATCCGACGGAGATGATGATCCGACTCGGGAGGGACATGGAGGACAGGATGAGGACGTTGAGTGCGTTGCGAGAACCAAAGCTGCTGGAGGCGAGAAGATTCTTGATGGAACGGATGAGGGGGCTTAGCCCCACAGCGCCGTATTTCCAGGAAGAACGGTACGATACCATGGACGGGGACTACTGCATTGCGAGGTTCGACGTGACCCCGTTTCGAGGAGCGAACGGAGGTGTGCAGGAAGTGTTTGCTGCGCTGCAACAGGCGGTGTATAATGCTGAGATCATTATTTCCGAATCCTCGGGAAATATCACGATTCGAGAAGACGATGAACTGGGGGACGAGAATCTCTCGCAAATGCGCTTTGTGACGCAGACGTCACATGGACTTCAATTTGAGACGAACCTCGTATTGTTGTCAGATTGTGCACAATACCAGGCAAAGGACACCTGCTTTGCGGAGAATGGCCGCTACGCGATCATGGCGTCAGATTTTGTCGACGAAGACGAACGGTATCCATACAGGCCGCATGAACGCATAAGGCGTGACTCGACGTCTGTCACAATGGTGACGTCCTATCGGGAAACTGTGGGTGAAGGTGACAGCGAGCTTGTGGTTGTTGTCACACGATGGGCGTTGAATATTATACGGCGTCCTGCCATGGCCGTTCCCAGTCGTTTGTGGGATGAATTGCGCAACTCTCATGTGCGGTGGGCGGACTTGATGTTTAATTGCGTGCGTCAAGCATTAGGTCTGCCGGTTGTGCAATAGGCTTGATCGCATTTTCTTGACTGATAATAATAATAGAGGCTGTAGAGCGGGGTCTTGTAATTGAAGTCTCTTGGCAAATTCATGGGGCCCCAGACGCCAATTCGTCCAGTTCAGTCAATTCTACCGCTGCCAACCCGGTGAAAGGCGCATATTAAACCGTGGGCACGCACGTTGCGTCTGGCTTCTGCTCAGTTCTAATATAAATAACAAACGGACAGCAACGTTATCCCATGTCGAGTGGGCGACAGCGTAACTATAATAACAGACGAGTTTCCATTTTTCTTGTAAAAAAAAACCGTCATTTGACAGTTTAATCTTGCCAGTATGTAGGCAGTCAAAGTGTTTTACCTGGTTGGCTTAGCCTTTTTCTAAGGTAATACGAAAGATGGTATCACTGTACGTAATATATATATTTAATTTCTTGCTCCACTGGATAGCAGCGTCTGTGACGTATCGATCTGGAGTCCTGCAGAAATGTCTCGTTGCTCTTCGACTCGTGTGCATTTCAGTTGTCACTTCCGCAATTCAACTACCGCACCACACACTGGAGATTATGACCAAGCAGTCTTCACTTGTCGGCATCAGCAAGTATACGCAGGATGAATCCTTCGTGACGATTACGTCACCGCTGGATGCGAGCAACTGTGACCATTCTGACGGAAAAAGGCGTCAAATAATGGAGGAAGTCAAGACTTTGCTCAAGCTGGTTGGTCCTGTGGTGCGTATACAAGAATGCTCTTCTGAGTCGCTATGCACGAGGTTTCTGACCTTCTTTTGTTGCCTACGTACAGATGATAACAACGTTGCTAGAGTTTTTCCCGGGGTTTGTAGCAGTCCTTTTCGCGGGTAATCTAGACTCGCAACACGCACAGCATTATATCAACGCAGCGACCTTCTCCATCATGGTACAAAACGACCACACATATCGGCGATTTTGTCACGGACTAATGTATAGATTTTATTTACTTTTTGCGCTTGTAGTTAATCAATCTCTCGTCGATATCCGTTGGCATGGGACTGGCGTCAGCTCTCGATACACTCTGCTCGCAAGCCTACGGAGCCAAGCGATTGGAGAAAATTGGCGTGTACTTCCAGACTGGAATAATGGTTCTTGGTGCAGTACTCGTCCCAGTATTTGTCATTACCTGGTTCACAGAAGACATTCTGAAGGGCTTAGGCCAAAACGCTGAAGTCGCACAATTATCGGGCCATTTCTCTCGGTACATGATGCCAGGGATTCCCTTTCTGTACCTCTACGAGCTGGTTCGTAAGGTGCTTCAAGCGCAAAACATTATGACGCCGCTTGTCGTGATAGCCGTCATTGGAAACACAGTCAATATTGTTGCGGGTTATGGCTTGGCATACCACACTTCGGTTGGGTTCAATGGGATTGCAATCGGCTGCAGTCTAGGCAACATGATGCTTCCGTTGCTGCTTGTGCCGTACTTCATGTGGCGGCCACATCATTTGAGTCAATGGTGGTGTCATCCCTGGGACTTCCAAGCTGCTAAGGGATACGCTGGTGTGTTTTTGCGACTGGGGGTTCCTGGAATGTTGATGCTTGTCATGGAAATGTGGGCTTTCGAAGCACTCACGATACTCTCAGGTCTACTACCACATCACGTTGTGGCGGTCGCAGCTCATTCGGTTCTGGTCAATGTGAATCTACTGGTATACACGACGTTTTCGGGACTCTCGGTCGCAGCAAATATTCGTGTTGGGAACTGCCTCGGGGCTGGCTTGCCCAAGCACGCGAGACTCGCACGGACAGTCGTTTTACGGATCACGTTTGTGGTGGCGTCGAGCTTTGCCATGCTGATCTATGTTTTCAGCGGGAATATCCCACGTTTATTCCTCGATGAAGGAGATAGCGCTGAGCTTGCGTCCAAAGTGATGGCTATCTGGTCCCCACTTACAGTCGCAGATGGTTTGAATTGTGCGACCCAAGGCGTTTTTCGAGGTGCTGGCAAGCAAACGTCTGCTGCTATTATTAATGCCTTAGCGTACTATGGCGTCGGTATTCCTGTTGGTGCGTATCTAGCGTTTCACGGTGGTCTTGGCGTGGAAGGACTATGGCTCGGCACGGGATTGGGTGACGTCCTCGCCGTCGCCAGCTTAACGGGACTACTTTGTCATTGTAATTGGGAGAAGCTTGCGCTCGATGCAAATGCTCGTGCAAATACGTAACAGAATATACGACGAAACCCTACACATTCCCTTGTGCGACGGCGTTTATTAACAAAGTAACGTTTCAATAATGAGGATTTAAACTAAAGTACTAAAACTTATTCAGATGTGGCGTTGGTTCATCGTGTCTTAATACTAAAGTTCTCAGATTTGGCGTTATCAGTGTCTTAACATAAAAAGCCGCAATGTTAAGATACCCGTGGCCACATCCGCGGTATCCAGTCTTCATTACCGCTCTCGTACGTCATAATTTTTGTTTTCTCTTAATTGGTTAGTGTCATTTTTCCTGTACCGTGGAAATTTAACCAACCTTTTAAACCGTGCTTGGAGTACTGGCACCGTATCTATCCAGATTTTGTTTACGTAAGTATTTCGAGACAATTCCATCGTAAGATGTCACCAGCATTACCGGTACCACGTGTACTGTATTTCAACTATATACATGTACTTCAAATTGACGCAAGCAACTCAGATTCTCGAGTACAGTAGTTTGGAGTGCTATAGGCGTATACTCCAGCAAAGTAACAGCGCTGCTGCACTATACCCTCCACCGCAGCTAGTTACCCGGACCGCGAGCTTCAATTTCCCACACCTGCTCGACCCGGTCGCCGCGGTAGCCGACAAGGTGGTCATACATGTTGGTGGTGGGGTCGCAATGTCCCGGAATCAGCAGTAACTTGCTACCAAGAGTAGGAAGCTCCACATTTGTCGCGCTATTCTGCTTAGGTTTCAAGATTCCATGCTCATCACCACCACCGTAATACTCCAGCGGCGTCGGCAGCTTCTCTCCACTTATCAGGGTGTGCACCAGCGGCGATCCCGAGTCAAGCGACACTGCCTTCGTACCAGCATCCACCACGGCACGCGGCACAGTAGCGTTCTCGTTCGTGCTCATCACTGTCGTCAGCACATACAAACTCTGCTCCCAATCCTTGACAAACTCGCCATCCTCTGCCAAATTTCTTGCATAGTCGGCATCATTGAACAAGTAGGACCCGGGCTGCACCTCGGTGAAGACCCCACTCGCCGCTTCCAGCAAGTACGTCCCGGTGCCTCCACCAGTCACCACATCGCAGTTTAATCCTTCCTTTACCAATGCATCTCTCACGCTCTTTGCCTTCTCTACAACACTCGCAATCACTTTTTTCTTCTCGTCGTAGCTTCGAAGATGCTGCGCAGCGCCATGGTACGCTTGAATGCCGACCATCTCCAACTCTGGAGCATAAGATACGATTTTCTTGGCCAACTTAAGTGCCTCGTCCGCCGTATCCACTCCACATCGATCCTGACCCACATTCACCTCTACCAAAGCTCGGAAGTGGACACGTTGAGCCTTCGCGACGTGTGCAGCCTGTTCCACCGTCTCCAAGTTGTCGAAAATCAATGTGATCGCCGCTCCACCTTTGGCCAGCACGGCCATGCGCCCGTAGCGCTCCAGTCCGTACACCTCGTTACTCAGTAGGATGTCCTGTATTCCGCCGTTGAACATGGCTTCAGCCTCGCCGACCTTCTGGCAGCAGAGTCCCATTGCGTGAGACTTTTGCAGCTGCAACTGTCCAATAGCAGAAGACTTGTGGGCCTTAGCATGCGGACGGATGGCAACATCTGGGAATGCTTTTAAGGACGCAGGGAGACGCTTTATGTTCACTTCCAGAGCGTCCAAGTCCACGAGCAAGCACGGCGTCTCCAGGCTAGAAACCAAGTCACCGACGCGGCCGGAGGGGCGACGAGATACAAGAGAGAGCGACGAGGAAGAGAAGCGACGGATCGAGAGAGCGTCGACCGCTGTAGCCGCCGCTGCAGCGGCTAACGGCAGCGACGAGGAACGCAACATGACTTTACTGTATCTCCGTGGTTGGATAATATTTTGAACTGAAGTGGTACACACTAATCACACCAGGGCGACCATAACATTATTTTTATAAAATGATTAGGTCGTGTTCGATTTACGGCTCAAATAGCTGGTTGAGAGCGTTATAGCAGGTTACGCATAATAGCAATTTTGTCATAAACACGGAAGTGAACACATAAACGCTAAAGGAGCTGTTTATCCTTATAATGACTGCCTTCTGAAATTCATGGTGAAGCTGGTATTCAGAACCAATCATTTCGCTACCCTTTCAGTAGAGACATTCGGCCACTTCGCAAGCAGACACGAAAATGGAGACATCCACCAAGAAATCTCGGCGATTCTGGACTCGGCGAGAGGAGAAGCAGCTCTCAGTACTACTTAGAGGCACGCAACGATGCTTCGCTGAAGACCCATAGGGGATCAAGTCAAAGGCTTGGACGCTCATCATTGCACGTCTCGCCAAGGATGGCATTGCTGCTGACAAAGTGCCATTCATTGTCTCCCCCTGATAGATATTTCACATATAACAAGCCTTGCTGTGTTTATTAGATTAATGTCGCTCGAAGTACTCGCCCTGATGGCAGAGTACGACATGTACAAGCGACTATGTGACCTTAGTGGGACTGGCTGGTGCAGTGAAACAAACTGTCCCACACTCGACGAGGAAGGCTGGGCCACCCTCACAGAATCGCAACCGCGTAATAATGCTCTTTACAAACGCTTTCGAGCGGATACGTTTGCACACGAAAACCTTTGCGTTCAACTAGCGGGGGACACTCGCGCTATAGCTGAAGATGCTCTTTCGGTCCATCAGTTTGACGCCCGGTCCCTGCTGGAAGGCGACGAGGCCGAAAATGCTAGTTGCAGTGAAGCTGTGGTAAAAGCAAGAACTAACGAACAGGATACCTCAGTGGTAGAGAAAGCGCCGACTTCCTCGCCTCCTTCTACGGGTTTCTCACCGCCATCTGCTACTCAGCGTACCGACCGCGTGAAGCGCTATCGCAGCGGACGGATAAAAGCCAAAGAAGCTGGGGTGGCCACTGTTTTTTCTGTTGGAGATGATGCTAAGGCTAGTCTGGCATTGTTTATGAAGACTGCTGAGGCCTACTTCCTATTGAGATGAAGCAGATGGAGCATCAGGTAGAAAGCGACGTGTTCACCGATAGCAACACCCGTCAGGATGTTTAGTCTGGTCGTCAAGTTAGTTTTATCTTACGGACAATGCCAGAAGTTAATAACATCGATCATTTAGTTGGTTTGATTACGTACAAGTTATTGTCAAGCCACTGTGTAGTGCCACGTCCCACAGGTTATCGAACTCGGTATTTGATACCGCAATGTTGGGAACCACGTCTTATTTTTGATCGCCGCGTCCCATACGTGTGGGACGAGACGGTGGACACATGTGGACGATAGTGGACAATAGGGAACGAGACGTGGACGTCAGTGGAATGCTGGACGTGGCGATGAAAAATGAGACGAGGTTCCGACATTGCGAAGACAATCTCGGGTTCTACAAAATGTGGGACGAGGCGCTTCTGCTACTTCTACATCGTCTATCTAGCTGTTTGTACTCAGTCCACATCGCATCAGCCATCCAATCCCGCTAGTTATTCGGTGTCTTGAAGTCAAATGGACGGGCAGCATCTCGGACTGAAATCTCCTCTTCATCATTCTGTCGTCCTCATCTTGCATGTCCTATGCCATATTTTCACTGTCGTGACGCCGGATAAAGCTGCGCAAGCCGGCGCATGCGAAAATTATGGCTCTAGCTACTACAGACTCACACTCGATAGGAATCCGACGGATTCGGAACCGTCGCTTCAGACAACCATTCAAACGCTCAACATTCCCTGCCTTCGCGTGGCGCAAGTTGAAGAGCTCTTTCCCGTTCTGAGGCCTGCCTGTGCCCTCAGAAAATTCTTTGAGATGGTACCGGACTCACGATACAGTGTGAGCACTTGGGGACCGAGGGCGTACGCAGCATCGGCTAGTACGTACATGCTCAGGCAGGTCTTGAAGAATCTTGCTGTGTTAACACCATCGAGTCATGAGCAGCACCTTCCGCTCCCGGATAGATAAAGACAACGCCAGTCCGATGCAATTAGCACGTTAGTGAACGTCCATCCCTTTCTCTCCCTAAATCGTTCCGTGGCTTCTGGTGCCATCATCACAGGTACACGCACGCCATCGATCGCTACCAAGGCTTGGTCGAAGTATAGGAACGTCCCAACAAACGCTGATGGTACGGTCGTGGGTACAGAGATAATATCCGCGAGGGCTTGAATAATGTCGTAGAGTCCAACACGGCGATAGCGATGCACAGTAGAATACGCCATCCGAAACTTGGTCTTTTGATCTCGACATGTAGCTGCGCGCCCAATCCAATCCAACGTGACGCCTACACTCCCCGTCGGTATGCAACTTTCCTGGGGTGAAAGACTCACACACTTCGTATAACAGGTCACATACTTCTTTCTCCATGCGAAAATGGTCGCGAAACAGGAACATGTTAGCGCTGTTCTATATATGCACGAAGAAGCGTTTGCCGCCTTGGCCAAGGACGCGTGATATTGACGGGATCATTCCTGGACGCCCATCACTACTCGCTTGAAGCATAACTGCAAGCGTTTGCAGCAGCCATAAGTCATCCTCGTCGTCGCCATTTATTTTTGGTTGTACGGTACTCCCTCAAGGAAACTTGCATGAGTTTAATTAGGGCAAATAGTGACTTGTATTTGTTCCAGCTGCTCCGAACTGAAACAAGCTGGCTTAGTTTCACAGCTTGGGCTTGACTCTAGGCAGCTCTTTTTACTCAAAGAGTAATTTTCTAATTGCCTTCATTCCAATTTTTCATGTCCTACTCCTACAGCCATTGCGACAATGGCCCGAGTCGTCCGCCCAACCTTCACCAACGCACAGATCTCTGGTTTCTTCTTTAGGCCGTGCTGCAACGACTACGATAGGTGTATCGGAGTACTTTCGCTGTCGGTGCGGCACGGTCCACAAGCAAACCAATCGGAGTGGCTACTCAAATTTGATGCAGCACGTGAGTCGTAAGCAACTTGACTATGGGAATACCATGCTCGGCGCGACCACATCCGAGACAGGCTCCCTCGTCAACTTTGTCCGCCACTCCCCCCCCAGAATCTTTACAGCTGGATGAACTGGACGATCCAGTCCAATCTGCCTCTTTCGTTTCGTGAGAGTCGAGAAGCACGACGGTACGTGCTATACTCTTTGCTTATTTTAGTGCATCTTTCAGATAACATGTGAAAATATGCTAATCTTGATACCTGATATTACATAAGGTAAAATACCAGTTGTGGCACGGTGCCAAATTCCTGGCACGACGCGATGTTTGTACCAATAAGACATCAGTATTTAGTAGTATTAGTCACTGATTGGCTATTCTAATTTTGAATCAGTTGTTGGCACGCTTTGCATGGTTGCTACTCATTCTGAGAGATATCGTTGAAACATATAGGGCAATCGAATTCGGCGCCCACCACTTGCTCCTCGACGCCAAGATGGATGAAAATGAAAGTTACAGCCAAACGGACGTGGATCTGGCGCTGAAGCGCGTCGCTGCTGGTGAGAAGAAGGCAGCGGTGGTGCGGACATCTCCATTACTCCAGTGCACGTTCTTCAGGCTCTTGAATAGAGCTGCAGATAGCAGCTACAGCGAACCACTACGGCTGGGACCAGAGCCACTCATGCCGTCAGAGCTGGCGAGGGACATGGCAGAGTGGGTTGCTGCTATGCAGCGCTGCGCCATGCCGATATGGCGAAAGGAAATCATTGCCAAGGTTAGCATGATGATGCTCTCGGTCGCCTTGGGGCGGTCATCGCCGACCCGTACGACGCTGACTAGGATCATGACCGGAGGCAGGTACCGTCGATTCCTCCAGTGTAGTCCCTCCCTCTCTAACCGAATTGCGCAGTGTATTGCGCGCGTTCGCAACACTATGGATATGGAGGGTGTGTCTACGCTATTCTACACGTTGGCGAAGCTGTTCATCGAGATAAAGATTGACAATACCCGCATCTTTAACATGGCCGAAACATCGTTCATGCCAAAGACTGCACGGCGCAAAGTAGTAGTTGTGCGCGGCTATGCCAATGTCTGGCGTAAACCAAACCAAGCTTCCACATGTCGGTGGTGGGTGCCATAAGCGCAGCAGGCGCTGCGGTACCCCCTGTCATCATTGTTTCCGGTGTGCACCTCTTTAATGAAGACATTGCAGCTCTGAGTATCGATGGAGCGGCTATTACTGGAGCCCAAAACGCTTCAGTAAGAAGAACATTTTCGTGCAATGACTGAGGTTCTTTGGAGAGAACGTTGATCAACTCACGAAGCCTGTGGTGCTCATTGTGGACAACAGCTCGACGCATATATGTGCAGGTAAGCAGACGTGTCAAATACCTTTGTAAACAATTATTCTAACCGTTATCGGTTCTAACAGGAGAGTGTTATTCAGAAGCGGCTGGTGGAGTACAGCATCATGCTTGTTACTCGCCAGCAAATGCGACGCACCTGTTCCAACCGTTGGATGTTGCACTTTTCAGACCATACAAGGACTACATCCTGAACCTCATGCTAGAGCGCTGTGCGCCGTCAACGACCCTGTCATCAGGAAGACGAATGCAATCAGAATGGCCTGCACAGCGTACCGGCGGGCACTTATGGACAAGCCTACCAGCGCTACAAATGGCTTCAGAGAGTGTGGCATATAGCCGCTATCTATGATACAAATCAGGGCACGTTTATTGTTGTATAAGGGTGGCGGTGCCAAGGGTAATATCGGTACAACTGCGTGGTTAACCCACAGAGAACCTGTCGTCGAAGCAGTTCGCAACGAGATTCTGCTGCTTCCCCCTGCTGCCTTTTCCGATAAGAAAAGGAAGCGTACAATGATTGAGGTTGCTGGTCGGCTTATTACGAAAGAACGGCTACTGGCAGGTGCTCACGACTGAATTTTTCTAGTCGTGCCACTAATTGGTCTTGCCCATAATGGAAGCAAATATAGACTTATTTGTCTGCTGCAGAACTTCTGCGTAAGTGACTGCAAAAAACAAATATGCACCGTGAAGGTAATTCATAGATAGTTCTAGTAGTAATATCCTGTACGATAGATTCTGCAGCTTACGGTGAGCTTTTAGGTGTTTTCTCAGGGGTCTCGAAATCATGCCACAACTGGCATTTTACCTTAGCTACTCAAATTTCGACGCGATTTCGCAAAAACACTTCGACACGGTATGGACGGGATGATGCGAGCTGTCGAGTGTACGATCGCGGAGGAGCTTCCCGCTCGATTTGGCATCATGCTGGACGGATTGTCACATGCCTCAGCCTTTACGTCGCATGGTCCGCTTGCTTCGAGAAGAACGCCTCTCTGACCACGTGCTGCTGAGCATGGCTCCGTTGCTCAACGAGCCGGACGATCTATCGACTCAAGCGCACCTTGATTTTCTCGAGTCAATGCTGGCTCGAGATTACGGGGCAAACAATGAACTTTGCCGCTTTATTGTCGGTGATAAATGCTCGGTCAATCGTAGCCTGGCAACGCTCATGACGGTGCCGCTAATGGGGTGCGCCAGCCATAGCTTAAATCGCCCCCTACAAAAGGACATGGTGCAGCATGAAGGTGTCTTCGCCTCGGTGCAAGCATTGATGATCAAGCTGAGGACGCAGACTCAATCGGCCAAACTCGGTACCAAAATTATAAACCGTATGGTAATTTTTATCTCACTAACCTAATTTTTATGTTATTTTATGATCAGGTTTAAAACGAATTGGCGACCAATTATTAGGCAGGATACTCGCTGGAGCTCGACGTTTAATAAGGTCAAGAGGTATTTGCAGCTGCTGGATTTTCTGGATGCCGAAGACGATGATATCATGGAAGTGATCCCCGCAGCATCTACGAACAAACGATTGCGAGCTTTGTTCAAGGAGATGAAGGACATTGAGTCGGTTCCGAAGGCGCTTCAAGGTTATGATGTCGATTTGCTGGATGTTCGTCAGTGATTCGGCGAGCTCATTTGCACGAAGCCACACTTCGCGACTTACCTTGGTGCGTGTCTCTATATTGGCGATTATGTGTTGTTATATTGTTTATGCTAAAATATTTTCTTTTTGACCAGGCCCACGTTTAAACATTGTCCACAGTGTCGACGTCGAGTCGGGCTGTGTGCGTGTCTATGAGGTCGGCAAGACCGTTTGACAAGAGCTGAGAGGGCGGCGCTGCTTCCGTTCTTGAAGCCGACTGAGCATGAAGGCGAATTGGACGAAGAAGATATAGCCTCTTTCGTCGAGCGTCTTCGTACGCATTGCCGGCTTCAGCAAAACGCTCTCAGCTACGAGCAGCTAAAAACGATTCCGCCGACGTCCAAAGTGGTTGAGCGCTTCTTCAGCGTTGCCCGCGTTACATTTGGACATCAGCGCCACGGTATGCTGCCAGCGACGCTGGAAATGATCTTGTTGTTGCGCGAGAATCGCAGCTATTGGAACGTCAAGAAAGACAATAGTCTTAGTTAGATCGCATTGGGTCGAGTTGCTGGTACCATTTTTGCTTACATAAATTGTTTTGCATTCAATGACTCAGTAATTTATTTTGTGGCTTCAAGCCATAACATAACTTAATGTCAATCTTGAAGGGGCTAATCAGATTATTATGATGCATGCTACCGACTCATAAATACAAATGCCATATTCGGAGTCCCTGCTTATTCTACAGGAGATATGTTTTCAACGACCTGATCATGAACATATTTTCGGCACTACACATCGTAGCGATTGGCCATGGGCTTAAGCACGGATAATCATATGACCATATGAGTCTCGTAGTTGCATTTGAGGGTGAGGCGCTCGTTTTTTCGAAGCCACCACACTTTCCGCTCTCACTGAGACTTGTATACACAACTCTTTAAAAGCGTTATTGACGCACAAGCAGGCCGTGCACCTTGTTCACCATAGTCTCGATGTTCATCGGGATCTCGATGTCGTTGTTCACCACCAGCGACGTCTGATCCGTGCAAATGAAGCGCTTCTCCCGTGAAACGAACACTCAACTCTGATAGTCGGTGCAGATGCCTTGAACCGTCCTGTAGTGCACATTATCCCTCTTGTCGAGGAGCCTTTCGCCGTTCGAAAGTTTCTTGGTAGGATAAACCTCACCGGATAGCAATGTTGTCATACCATCGAAGCTTACGAGAAGTCTTTCGAGTTATTCGACGTGAAACCACATGTCCCCTGTTGGTCGCGCCATCTTGACGTCGCTAAATTCTTCCTTCCCACTTGATGTCTGAATAAGCGCGAGGAAATCTTGAATTGCAGGTCGCAACCGCAGAATACGACGAAGCATGTGATGGGTACTATTCCATCGAGTTGCCACATCCGCAATAACAGTAAGCGGTACAGGTACTTTCTGCAGCGACTTCAGCTTTGCTTTCCTTTTGCACTCTTGTTGAAAAAGGTTACAATCTTGCGAAAGCTTAGAACATGTTTTTTGGTTTGCCCATGGCCGCTTTCATCGTGTCCATTATTTGAGATGCAGCAAGGGCGCTTAGATATCCACCAAGGAGTCCTTCGGCCAGACAATCATCAGTTCAAGGTCCACTGACTCCACTGACTCGTTATCGGACTCACCAGACAAACCTTCAAGGACTACTTCTCCTAATTTTCTCTCCAATTCGTCAATCGCTTGTAATTCAGCTTCAGGGTCCTCAACCCACTGTTCTTCATCGACTTCTGGCTTCGCAACGTCGCTAAATGCCACACCCTGTTGAGCTTCTCCTGAAATCAACGTATCCACTTCGTCGCGTATCTTCGCAAGAGCACCAGACACAACTAGATGCAGCGAGTAAGCTACACAACCAAAGTGGTGGACATGTAATTCGTTACATGCCTTAACAACATTTGAACCATTATCCCGCACAATTGTCGTCAAACGTGAAATGTCTAGTCCCCACTTACGCATCAGACTGCTAATAAGGTTCGCGATACGGACACCAGAGTGCTTCCCCGGAAAGCTTATAACTCCAACGTATAGCTCACAGGGTAAACGGAGCGGTCACAAAATGAATAGTCAGAGCGAGAAAACTTTCAGTTGTGCGTGAAATCCAAATATCCGTAGTAAAACAAAAGAATACAGCGTTTTCAGGTATATCCGCTTTAACGTACAATCCTTGTCTTGTGCGTGAGTTTTCAAGCAGTCGGTAATCTTGCGTCGGGACGGTAACTCGTAGATACCGTGGATCATTTGAACAAATGTCATCAAAAATCTGAGCTCCTTGTCTTCAGTGATGCTTAACGGGCGAAGCCATTTGCCAATCCAATCGGTAACAAGTCGAGTTGCCATTTCTTCTTCTGCTAGTTTAACCTTTTTCCTCGTTTGGATGGCGAGATAAATAGTGGGCCTGCCTTTCGTTTGGATGCAAAGGCGTCATTCACCCACTCAGAGGCTTCGCTTCGTGCCATGGCGCCTTGCGCTTTTGTTAGCACGCTTGGATGCTCGCTCCTCAGATGCTTACGAATACTCGCACTGCTCCCAGACTTGCAGTCAAACATAGCTTTGCACTTATGGCAGTATGCCGAAGCGGCATCTGACGATGACCAGTGGAATTTCCCTTCTGGGCAGCTGCTCGCTCGGAGCTACGAGATCGACAAAAGACCAGTATTCTTGTTTGTGAATACGTGGCATTTTGAACAAGCTCAGCTGGTGTACTGGTGGCGATGAAAAGGAGGAGCTTGCCTCATGGTGATCCCCCTCGGCCGTAGTCCACAAGTGTGACACCGGCAACACCCTGCAAACCGCCCCGCTATGCAGTTGTGTCCACCAAGCCGTCACCAGATAACAGTCTCCACACCCAAAAATACAGTCTCCACACTCCAATCTCCCCATGTGAGTCTCCACACTCTAGTCTTCCCGCGTAAGTATTCAGTAATCTCTGCACAAACGTTATCAGCGCCCTGCAAACCTCCGCTTTCGCTCTATCCAACCCCTCCGCAACTTCACAGCTTAAAGAGCGACCTTGCTCCGACAGGACAGAAACTCACACTGCTCGCGTCGATCTTTGCCTGATAGCCTCAGAAAAAAAAACACCTGTTTTAATCGGGCAGGTTCACGTCGTTGACGTTAACGTAACGTAAAAATGAAGTGCCCATTTTTATTCACGCCAAGTTCCCGTCCGTTTACGTCCCCATCACTATTCGAAAGACGTGGCATTCTTCGATCCCCCTGATCCGACCATATGGGACAGACGGAGAGTCAAACCTGAGTGACACACGTCCCCATGATAAGAGCGTAGCCCCCACCTCGCCTCCCGCCGCCTCTGCGCTTCCCGAGAAGTGCCTCACCTGTCCGCTTATCTATGGATTGTATACAGGATTTTGATTCTAGCGAAGGCATGGATGCCGGAGTCTAGGACCGGCCCAATGAGCACGAATACTTGCGGAGCAGGAATCTCCACGACGATGAGACAGAAGATGGCCGACAGCGGCAGCTGCGAAGCTTCGAGGACGTTTAAAACAAAGCAAACGCTTGCGCGAGAATTTGGAAGCACTCGAGCAGAAGCGCCGAAACGATTACGAGCTTAAGATGATGGATTACAACCTCAAACTTATGCTAGATTTAGAGCGGATCTTAGAGTCCCAGAGTGCAGCGACGGCGACGGACAGGATGGAGCAGGCGGGAGATATCGATGTGGGGAAGGCGACGGACACGATTGAGCAGGAGCGAGGTATGGATGAGAGCAATAAGGTGCTAGGCACGGTGAAATTGGCGGGTTTACATTAGAGGCGGCGGAGGCGACGGAAAGTTTGAAACTGGCCGAACACGGAGAAGAGGGAGAAGGCGGCGGCAGCGGACACCGTAAACGCGAATGTTGGCACGGACAAGCGGACTAAGATGGCGACGCAGGTGGTGATCGATAGCGATGGTCGAAACCAGACTAGCAAGTGCCGCCGCGAAGGTGGGGCCGGTGTTTCGACGACCACGAACAAGGTCAAGTACGAGATACAGAAATCTATACCAATGGTAGCACAAACTCCTACACTGAAATTTGTCGGCTTAGCTCAAGTGTCCAAGATGGATACAGTTTTCGACGAACTGACGTGGGATGCTGCGTGTCCATTTGAAGGAGCTTTTGAGGCCGACGCAATTGGTCTGGACGACACTAACGACGGAGACTTTGTGCCTGAGAGTGACGACGAATGCCACCAAAGTCTGCACAAACGTTACCGAGGTTGTTGTGGCTACGCGCAGTTCAAAGATGAGGCACCATGAGCAGTGCAAAGGTGCAGACAAGGACGTCACTTTAGTGTCGGTGCAGCGAGTGGATTTTGCTACTGAACGGGCGTTTTTAGAGGTGGAGTCGAACCCACCCGCGCGAGAGGCAGGTCTTCTGGGTCAGGCACAATACAGGAAGCCATACCGATTTCATCACAGAATACGCAACCTGACGGTGAAGAGACTGCCGATCGCCTGCTGAGTATGAACACGACAATACCGGATGCTGACGGCGTATTTTTTTTTGGAGATTTTCCAAATCGTTGGCATTCATGCAAATTTTATGAACATTTCGATCTCTTTTCGTCAAATTTAAAAAAAACGGTTTGTCGTTCGCTCTACAACATCGGGGCCTAAGCGAGATAGACAGATTTCGGCTGCTTTAAAGAAGAGGAAGACAACAAACACGGAAATTTACAAAGAAGCGAAAAGCAAGCCGAAAAAATGGTTCGCGACGTGTGATGGACAGATGAAAATGTTGACGTGGGAAATCTAGGTTATGACAGTGCTAAAACGATGAAAGACGAAGCGTCTGACTGCGAACTGCTTCCTGTCGAATGAAAGGTGTACTCCAAGACCTTGCAGTGCACGCATGGTATTAAACAATCAGCTCGAGGGGACGAAATCGCGCTCATCGCTTGGTGCGCTTCACAAATGGTACAGCTCTGTTACAGCCACACTTACGATCGCCATCAGCGATAAGATGTCCGTGTATCTGAGAGCTAAATGCAGCCATAATCATTCTCTTTCAGCAGAGCTGCGGATACTACGCTGAAAACCGCAGAATTCTCGATCCGCCTGTGCTTTTAAATGGGTCGGTGATATTCGCAAGAGTCGCAAAAGGGACATTAGCATACTTACGTACGCGGACAGGTAAGGTGACGAATATGTCTGCTGGTTTGATGTAATTTGTGGTCTGATGTCAATCTTTCGTTCTTTCTAATATAGGGAAGCTAACTATTCTTCAAGACCTACACAACACGCTCCAAGGAATTCGAAACGAAAGGCATGGGGACATTTCGGACTCTAAGCGCGCTGCTGCACGAATTTGTGGATCTAAAAATGATTGAACTCAGCTCGTTTTTTTTATTTTTTACGTAGAAGGCGGCTCTCAAGTTGCGGTTGCGGTCGTCTTCCAGTCCGCACAGATGAAATGGTTATTCTAAGCTTTTTTGCTGAGGTGGTTCTAGTCGATATCATCCATGGTACGAACGCCAACCAGTATAAATGGTTTAGCTTTGCTGTGACGGACGTTTCGGGAAGGTAAAACTCCATTCAGAATTTCATACCGGAAACTACAATCCTTTCTTACAATATTCGTATGCTTACATATGTGTGATGTTGTTTATTGACAGGGGCAGTATGTGCAACACGCATTGGTGAAAGCGGAAACGAAAGAAAACCTGCGCTGTTCTATTGAGTTTTGCCAAAGATAAAAAAAAAACTTGCTGGAGAAATTCAAAGTTTTTGTGACGGATAAGGTTTTTCAAGAGAAGACCGTCTGAACCGAAAATTTCCCAGGTTCGCGGCGGCCCTTGCGTGTCTTCCACGTTGTGACGTGGCTGCAAAGAGAACAGCTTCGTTGTCGAAAGGATCACAGGAGCATAAGGAAAAGCTGATGGCGATTTATCGGCCATTATTATGTCTATGAGTGAATCTGAATACGAACAAGACAGAAAATATCTGCTTCACTTGCTAGACGGGGACGAGCGGCATGATCGCTACCGGATGTTCATGAAAAATTGGTATGGATGCAGAAAAGAATGGGCCCTCTCTGGACGAGGAAATGTCCCCAATCTTGGGAACAAGACGAACAAAAGATTGGAGTCTAAGTATAGGGGGGAAATCAAACAAGTCGTGACCAAGGACGATGCTATCGACGGCCTGAACTCGACCCTCACATGTTTCGCAGGAAGTCGCTGAGGACGAATACCTCCGCGAATATCACTGAGTTGGATCTATACCCGTCCAGGGCGAATATCCTGAACTGGACGACCTTGCGTTAAGTCTGACCACGGTTGCGTTCGACCTTGTCAAAGATGAGTATTTCTACGCAACGAGCGGCCGAGCCGACTACGCTATGCGGACTGAGAGTGGGGTGGCAACGTTGGAGAGTTAACGGACTGGATACTACCACATTGTGGATACAAAGGTAACTTTATGATTCCTAGTGTATTTTGGGGCCTTCTCGGTATAAATACGTGTATCATCAATTGACATTTGGTTTGTATATTTGTATACGTGAGACTGCGTCTTGAGACAGATCTGCTGTCATGCCGCCATGCGATGTTTTCCCGACTGCAGAATTTAAGCGAGACAGTGCTCCCGCGTAATAGCTCAATTACACAGCGATGGACGCGAGGGGTGTCCGGCCAATAACGTTGCCGAGGCGACGATAGATGACGGGGAGATGAACATTCAGCATGTCCTGAGACTGATGCGGCCAAAGGCCCTATCACCGGATCGTAAATACATGGAGGCTAAGGCCCGTACGGAGAATACTGTGTCGGTATTGAAAGTCCAAATCGCACCGATCTTCCCAGCAGCGTTATCTTTTCTGGACGAATTTGCTAAAGATCTTCACAGTAGCGGGTTTGTGAATTTGTCGCTGGCTTTACAAGGAAAGAGAAACACCTCATTACTATTGTTCCAGCTTCAAATCAATTTTCAAACAGTAGCGGTCCAAGTGGAAAACCTTTGCGTCGAGACAAGCGTCATTCCGAAACGCGCATCATCGGGGGATGGGACGCGTTCAACTCGACCTCGACACCAGCGTTTCTGTCGAACCAAACGGCTATACAACCAACACGCACTCTGTAATCTACCTTTTCTTTCGTCCCACCTCCAAAGGCGCCGGGGTTAACTCGAAAGCAACATAAACCAGTAAAACGTGCCGCCAAAATTTACGCTGCTAAGGCTGAAGCAAAGGAGCTTAGACAAGTACCTGGCCCTGTCTCCTCCGAAGACATGCAGAAATTACTGGCGGTCGGATATTCATGGACAAGTACGATGTCGTTGATGGGAGAAATGCAGTTAAAAGTGTGCAACGTACAGACGTCAGTAAATGTTCGATTATTATGATCCAATCAGCACATACCAAAAGTTAAATGGCTCCGGTAACAAAGAAAGTTGACGAAGCAAAATCGTCATTTCCATACACTGTGGAGGAGGCCTGCACTTACGTAAGGAGTTTGGGTGTATCATGCAGGAATCATTGTCTGTTATGGAGCGAGTTATCGCAGTCAAAAATATTTTGAGAGACGCTAGCCGCACTTTGGGTTGGATCGAGAATGTGGCATGAAAAAAGTCTGAAGCAGCAAAATCTTACCTTCGCGCAGTACAGACTCCGTTCGGAGATGAGCACCTGATAACAAAGGTAAGATTTTGCTGCTACAAATATTGAGCCGGCAATTTACATATAAAAGAACGAAATATTATCTGTTCTGATATTTGACGATCCTGTCTGTATACGGCTGAATAGATCGAACGCAAGGCAGCTGTAATGCGTATGAACTTGGGGGGAATGCCTAGTCACGGAGGCTACAAATGGGTCTTCCTTGCTGGCGTACAGAAATGATGTATGGCTCAATTCGAGCTGCGTGATTATGGGGATGCTGTATCTGCAACAAGAGTACACTGCTATCGGGGTCGTGAGTCCATCTATTTTCATTTTACATACGCTCAGCAGAGGATAAAGATGTCTTCTGCTTTCCAGCCGTTTACAACGGCAAAACGTCGAGTGATAGGAGTGCTAAACGTGTCGGGATCATATTGAGTTTCCCATCTGACCAACGGGGACGCTAGTACATGTTACATGTTCGACCCGATGCCAGGGCACATGAAGAAGGCGGAGAAGGCACTATGCGAGATTGTCGTGCCGTTATGCACATAGATGGAGACGTGACTGTGGAAAGGGATATCAGTTCGTGTGGCGTTTTGCGTCTCGCCGTGCTAAAGCTTCTTCTTGTAGGCAAACGATGGGCAAATGAGGTGCATTGCTGATCCCATTCCTGCGGCTTCGCTATCTTAAAAAAGCATTAAACTTTTAGAGTAAGGTAGTGAGCAAGGTGCGGCCGAGTTTAGTACAAACATGTAGTTGCAGCGAAGTCTAATACGTTATGTAAGCTTTATCGTAACTTTGACGCGCACTCGGTGTGATAGCAAGGTTGATGACACATCACTTGAGATGTATCCCTTAACGAAAACAATACGGCGACTTCTTTTTTTTGCAATGTTCAGATTAGCATTACGACGCGAATAGAGTGGGTGGAAGATTGCCACAATTCGATATGTAATCCTACCTTTAAAAAAAATGTTACTACACCTTTGTCAAATTATAATTATATATTAATCGTTGGCTGAGGTTGCCATAGCGTATTGCAGGTGCGAATAAATGACGATGAGGAATCCGTAAGAAAACAACGGAAATGCCATATGCCTGCCACGGAGTATCCTGATCTACCAAATACTAGCCTAAAATTCGCGCTATTTGTTCGGTATCACTAACACGCCGGGAGAAAGTCTCGAAGTGTAGCCGATCGGGGTGTCGGTCATCGCAAATAAGGCGAATATAACTATCCTTCTTTCGTAGTGTGAAGGCCGGCAACACCCGTTGTGGCTACGAGTCTGGTATCAACACGCCCAGCAAGATAGACCGAGAGATCCCCTTCTTGAAAGCTGGTTAGTTGAGATTGTGGCACGGAAACGGGCGGCAGGTAAACAGCGTTGCTCCCTCCTTCATAGGCAGCTCGTACGGTCAACCGGTGACTAATCCAAGACGCCCACCACAAACAATTGGAAACTCGATGTAGATATCCTCCCACGAATTGTTCTCCCACTATAGGGTCGTGTCTAAATAGGTTGTGCCCGCTTCGTCATCCTCCACGACATACCGGAGTGCACTCCTCTTAAGGCGCAGCCGATGCGGCCACGCCACCGCGCTCCTTCTCCATAGACACTGTCACGCCATCGGCTTCGTTGCGAACAGCAAATCGATGCCTAGCCACGAGAGCATATCTTTACTCACGTGGCAAGACCCACACCGTCGGGTACAACAGGTCAGGAGCCACTCGGAAACCGCGAGGCACCGACCGTTTGACGAGATGGCAGAGGGCGTGAACTGCGTCATAGGTCACATGCGTCAACCCCGTGATCTGGTTTGATTGGCGGTATGTGGTATCGCTGCGTGTGGGTTTCATCATATGGCCCGCCTTGGAGAGACTGCCGCCGCCGACCACCCCGAATCCATCAGGGCGCCTAAGCGGTGCGAGCCAATCCACGTCTCCGTCTCCTCGACGGGTTCGTCGTCATCTTGCTGCTACCAGCAGGGTAGCGCATCTGCAGCGGCGGTTGCTCAGAAACCTGTGGAGGCAACGGTACAATTTTTATCTCCATCACGCACAGTCATTCGTCTTGTCATTCCAGTAGAACTGCATGACATTGAGCTCGTTGCCTTGTCGTTTCCTGGTAGACGTCATGACAGCCGCCATCTACGACAGATGCTCCTGCGTTGCCACGAAGTTGTTTTCACCTTGCTAGCTACCGTGACTATCACGAGGTTGTATGCAGGCGAGTCTTAGCTACGAAAGCACTCGCCGAACAAGTGTCTGTGGTATTACAGATCCGTACGGATGGAGATTGACTGGCATTTGACACAGCGCCTACGATCAAGCAGTCACGGTGCCACCGGATCGATGGATGTGACCATGCGACACGCGGAGCCTAGATGTGGGATGGATCCTGCGAGCGGCACATAGATAGATCGTATCGGATCCGATCAAGTTATTGCCGTACCCACACAAGGGACAAAAGATCCGTTGCTAGAATGCGCATACAGGCCACGAGAGCCAGTCGGGTCCATTTTGGGTGGAAATCGAAAGTCCCGGGGTAGCCGAGGCATAACATAAGTCTGAACCGACTTTGAGCTGGAAGCCTCACTTGGCTATAGTATAGGGGATTGGTATTTTGGCCTCATAGTTAGACCAAGCCACTTTGGCGGGCTTCCTGCATACGCGGCAGCCTCTGGATAGCGTGGCCAGATCGCACTCATCCTTCGGCCTCTTCACCCCCTCGAAGATCCCGCTATTGGACGCGGTAATTGACGTAAAGGAACCAGGACGACCCTCCTATCAGGAACTACTCCGAATCCACAAGACCGACAACAAGAAACGCAAGCCCAACTGACCTCGGATCCCGTGTGCAGGGATACCCCCGCGGATCCACCCTCCCAAGTCCCCACAAGGACATTTAAGGCCGCCAAAGAGCTGTACCAGCTCGCCCACGGGTACACAAGGTGAACTACTCAGCAAACTACACGACCATCGGTCCACCCCCTCCGATATACGGTGTCTGGGCATAGTGCGTGTGAGTCGAGCTCCCTGCTAAATTCTAGCATACCCGCTCCACCGAATGCCTCTTCTTGTCACAGAACGTGCGCTGCTTCACCTGCTGCCTGGTCGCGCATTTCCAGTTACGGTTGGATCGCTGGTCACCATGACATATTTTCCTGCCGCAGGCTTTTCTTGCTCTTTTGTCCTCTTGTTCACTCTGGCGCCCCGCTGTTGGCTGATCTCTGCGCAGAAGCTCATTTTCCTTCTAAATGCCCTCGATAGTCTCAAACCGGGTCGCCCGGCTCGTGAGGTTTCATGTCCAGGTATGGTGGTCAGCTCAGGCTACCACTCATCCTGCATGCCGCTCTTTTAGCATGCGAACCAGGTCTGCTTCTGCGGCATGCTTGCTTGTCTCCCACAAACGGAATCGCGGTAGCTTTGCAAAAGCTTCACGAGCACTCTCGCACGCTCATCGGGTGGGTCTTCTTTGTCTACGTGAGCTCGTATATTGACAGTACCCAAGTTCCAGAGGGGTAATGGGCTGCTGCCAGTCGTCGTAGAGCGCCGGTGGCTACATTGTTGCCTGACGAATTCTCTTCAGCCTCAACCTCGTTAATCCTGAGCAGGTCGTCGTCATGCAGTAAGGCTTGGACGTCTTCTAAGAAGACCAACTGGTCATCATCCACCTGGCTGTAGATCATGAACACGAAGTCCGTAGTAACCGCTCGAGCCCCTCTTTCCAGTCTCTTCGCGGAGCACAGAGACTTACTTCTTCACCACAGTGCCGTTGCTCTCGACCTTCTCGAACGGTGCTTATTCAGACATCTTCGCGGGCTGGATGAGTCTCGATATGGTAACTGCACGCTATATTTTGGTTAAGCGTCACGTATGATTGTGAGGTAAAATGGGAACGGAGGGCGGTAGATTGCTTAACCCTTTCAATCCCGAAAATTATTCTGTATGATACAGAATACATGTTACTCCCAACCTTCAGCCGCAATGTTGCGAAGTGCATAATCGCGGACGTCAAAGGTTATGTCTGCGCTGCCATCCTCGCTGTCGCTCGAATCTACGTCATCAACGTAGCACATTGGTTCAAGAAACCATTTTCTAGTCCGAGCCTTCACTAGGCGCCTCCTCCGATCCGTAGCCACAATCAAGATCCTCAGGGCACAAATTAATATCATCATCGCTGACGGGATGAGAGAGTTATTGCGTTCGCATGGCTTCCAAAAAGCTGTCGCGGTCAAATGCTGACAATGAATCATCAAGAAGCTCCTCGTCGTCATTGCCTTCATTTTCCGAGCAGCTGCAGGCGAAATTGTGCTGTGGAAGGGTGCTTGTAGCAGCAACAGTCGCTTCTTCTGCATCCAAGTATGCCATGAGCTCCTCCTCCCCTATACAAGCCGCGACATTTTCAATGAGTAGTGAATAAGCTGTGATGAATAAATAATTACATACCTTCAAAATAATCAACGCCGTGAGTGAATTGCGATAGCCGGCCGCCTTTTCCAGGCACTACAAAAACGGGCTTCAACCTTCGAGGTGTTGTTTTTCTTCTCTTCGATCCATTCCGCGACAATTGCCTCCACACATCCCCACTCAGCCCAGCATTGTTTATCGTTGTTGACTGCGCGTGTGCCGACAACGCACTCCCCATCGATCCCCCCAACTACGGACGCTGCCGCGCTCCCCTGCGTACGCGCTTCTGGCGTCTTTTCCACGCGCTGTGGTGGGGGTCTAATGTGTGTACGCCGCTAGACCGGGTAACTCGCATACTTCTTGTGGCCCGTCTAGCTGAAGTTGTTCCGGTAAACCAGGTAGCCGCCGCTGCCGTCGCCACCACGCCCCTCATTTGGTCACCGCAGCCGTCAACGCAGCAGCCTCATTAGTTACCGCTACAGGAGACGTCGAGCCCACCGCCCTTGTCCTCGACTCCGCCGTCGGCGTCCCAGCACCCTCGTCAGGCATCGCTGCTCGAGAAGCCGATCCGCCACACTTGTCGTCGCTGGTGCCGTCGGTGACGCAGCATTCTCGTTGGCCGTGGCCGCTGGGGACGCCGAGCCCGCCGCCCTTGTCCTCGCCGCCACCGTCGACGACGCAGCACCCTGTCGGTCATACCCGCCGTCATTTCCGCCGCGCCACCAGCGTTACGTCGTGCACCCTTCATCTTCTTTTGGTCTTTTTACCTCTTTGATTTTTATACAAATCAATTTTGTAACATCCCAAATCGCGGTATGTTTGTGTTTTGTACACATGCAATCGTTGATCCAGCATACAAAATCGCACATGCGAAAAAGCTTGAAAGTATCAACCTTCCTGATAATTATTCATGGCAAATTTGGCTAAAGCTTGTATTCTGTATTATACAGAAAAATAGGGTTGTAAGGGTTAACTTTTCCAGCTCCTGCTGGTCCATATCTTGTTGTTGCTGCTCTTGCAGCAACTGGCACAACTTATAGCGGGTTCACGATCGGCTCGTGCGGATTTGACGGACCGGCGGAACCAGTGCGAGTCACAGGCTACTTACTCTAATATGTTATACTGTCAAGTCAGCAAGACTGTGCGCAATACCGTGTCGATCGGGACTACACGTTCAATACGGGTTTACTGGACTACTGTCGACTCAAGTTTGTTGGCGGTGATAATTCTAGGTAGTTACATCAGATCGCTGAGTCTCGTAGAACTTGTACATGTATTAGAGAGAGACTATTAATTAACTTAATAGTGGCTCAACATACATGTAAATACCTACTGCACGGTGCACATATTAATAGTAATTGGTATGCGTCATGAAAATTCCCAAACGTCTGTAAACAAGAAATGCCATATCCTCCGCATCTTTGTGATGTGCTCATGTGTCATGACGACAGAACGGATCCCAGCCACAGTTGGTTTTCTACATGTAGAATACATTTTCTGTAGAGAATACATTTTCTACATGTAGAGAATACCAACTGTGACTGGGATCCGTTCTGTCGTAACTCCCGCTGAGTAGGAGCACTGTCGATCGGCCCATTTCTGAATTTCCTGACATCAACCAACATCCAAGTCCCTGACTCTCCCCCCCCCCCCCCCCCCCCCCCCGCCAGATTAAAATGCGGCCATATCGCTTCGTGGCACTCGCTATGGTTACTGCTGCTCACGTTTCAGCGCACCTAATGCTACTTCCAATAGCGACCTGAATGGCAGGTACCCCTGCTATGATTATACCTTTGCTGATGAGGGATCCTCGCCAGGACAAGACGCAGAGTGCGCTGTGTACGTCGCGCCTCTTTGCTATCCTGAAATTTGTGAGACTCCCGACCACGTGGAGTCGAGCAACGTCGACATTTTTGTGAAGCGTTTGTTAGCCACGAGAGGTAACACCAAGACAGCGTCGTACGTCTGGTTGCTTCAGGGTGGTCCTGGCTATTCATCGACTGCAAGTAAGTTTCTCTAAATAATATCCCAATAATTGTTTTCCCATTTCGATCATTAACCTTGTGTGTGTCTTGTCAGTGGAGAGTGATATGGTCAACTTGCAACAACAACTGGAAGGGGCCGTGAACGTACACTATGGACCATCGCGGTACTCGCAGCACACAGTTTAACTGCGTGGCAGCGCAGGCGACCACCTCGGGTACCCCCTGGGGGGACGACCTGATTGCGGCTGAGGTGCCCACGTGCGCTCGAGACCTCCAATTTAAATACGGCGGTGTCTTTGCGGCATTCTCCGTGACGAGCGCCGCAACGGACGTGACAACTTTCATTTCCAAGTACACCAATGGGGCCAATACTATTGTCTACGGCGTCAGCTACGGCACAATGTTGGTAGAGCGACTGCTCCACTTGGCTCCGCCTGAGGTGACGGGGTACGTCCTAGACAGCGTCGTTACTTCCTCGGGTGCTGAGGCCGTGTATTATTCCGACTGGGATAAAATTTTGGCGAAATAGGAGACGCTTCTTTCTCTCTTTGTGACGAAGACAAGGAATGTAACACACATTTCGCTTCCAAGAAACTTAATGACACCGTCCAAGACGTAATCAATTCGTTCGACAAAAGTCCGAATTCGACCTGTGCCGCACTGATCAGCCACGTGCAGTCAAAATGACTCGATGGACGCCCATCGTCTTCTCTTCGATTTAGCCTGGATACACTTCTCAAGGATACTTCCATGCGAACGCTGATCCCTCCGCTCGTGTATCGTCTCACTCGTTGTGCTTCAAAGGATATTACCGTACTGAAGAAATTCGTCACAACTTTAAACTCGAATATTCTCGATGGCACCAGCGAAGACGAAGCGAATGTATTCAATGTGCTCTTTTACCTGATTGTGTTTTCCGAAATGTGGGAGATCTCTACGCCCTCCAAGGCAGATATGAAGGCACGCTTCCTCAACGCCAAAGTGTCGGACGATCCGACGTATCCAATGGACCCAGTCTACTGCGCGTTCACCAAGGAGAAGTCTGCATCTTGTGCCCAGTTCAGTGTCAGTAACTATGACGCCGGCCCCCTCATATACGAGCGCGACCAGTACTGGAACAGAAGTGCGACGATACCGAGTCACGCACGCTAGCGTCCTGCTACTCAGTGGGAAACTGGACCCCCAGGCTCACCACAAATACGCCGAAGCGCTTGTAAGAGCGTTGAACGGGAATAACAAGGAGCTGATCAGCTTTGACTAGGCCTCGCACGGCATCACTGCGTCCACGCAGATGGTTGCCGGCAATCCTAGCAGCGCGACGTGTGGGAGGATGTTGCTGGTGTCCTACGTGAAGAATGGAGGAAACTTGGAGAAAATGGACAAGTCATGCGTCGCCCAGATGCCCGGATTCGACCTGACGGTCCCAGACGCTTATCTCCACGGTCTCCTGGGCACCGACGATGCCTACGACGGCGTCTACAAGGCAAGTTGAAGTTGAACGTCATTGTAGTGAGGGAATGAAGTGACTAGTGCGATCTTTTGTGTGTCATTGTGACTGTCTGGCCATGCTGGCGCTTCCTCGCTGGGCATTGCGTTGTCTGCTGCTGTGTTTCATTACGGTGGCAATCGACGACTACAGCCGCGTTGCCGTTGCCGCCATCGCGCCTCGATCGTATTTTTCCAATGTCCGCACCCCCCAGGCCCCGAACGATCCTGTTATCGCCCAGGCTGCCAATGTATGAACTGCAATGAATACAATGTTATATGTTGATTAATATCTCTTACGATGATACTGTTTGAGTTGCTGTAGTTTGCAGTGAACCAGCTCCGAGCGTTGTCGGACTCGGGCATTTACACGACATTGTCCCTTGCCGAGATCCGCGCAGCAGCGACAGAGGTCCGTACGTCCTTGTCAAGAGAAATGTGCTTATATTAAGATCGAGGGCTAACGAAATGTGGGTCTTAACCGGTATGCTGTGCATTGTTTTGGTAGCTTGGAGATTTCCACTATGTGATCCACTTGCAGGTAGGCTTGGCGTCGCCCTATTTCCGCAGCAAACGGGAGGTGGAGGACTTTGAAGTGATGGTATTGGAGAGCAAACCACGGGTAGAGGAGCGTGCAAGCGGCAAGTTTAATGCTACGCGTAGCGTTGCTATTGATGAGTTTCCCGAGATGGATCAAGACGCTATCGAGACGTTTTGGGTCCAGATGGTGGAAGAGAGACGTCAACGTCGTCGCGAGCTGTTTGACGCGTGGGAGCGTGACGGAGAACTTGAGAACGAGATTAGCAAGGGATCTAGTGTCCAGGATGCTACACGTAGCCTAGCAAATACCATCGAACAACCGGTGAAAACTTCAGTTGAGAAGGTGACGAAGACACTGACTATTGATGAGCTCCAGATCATGCCAACAAAGCAGCTTCGACAGCTGCTCACCACGCCCGAAAGCACTGCACCGCTCCGCGCAGCCATCTCAGCCATCCTCGACGAACGACTCGCTCTACTTGAGCAGCGGGAAGAAGCCGTGTACATGCAGAATAATCAGCAGTTGAACCTCAATCGTGATGAACTTTAACGTGCACAAGGTACCAGATGTAGCAGATGTATTGAAGCTTTAAACCAAATGACAACGGCAAAGCGAGGATCCTGTCCAACCTAGATGAGATCTGCCACATTCATGGGCATCTCGTCGATCTGCGTGCTATAGTACTGTTCAATATCGCGCAGGATGCGGATGTCGTCGTCCTTAACGAAGTTGATAGCCACACCCTTGCGTCCGAAGCGACCAGAACGACCAATGCGGTGGATGTATAGCTCGCGGTTATTGGGCAGGTCGTAGCAGATAACCAACGACACTTGCTGCACGTCAAGACCGCGACCCCACACGTCTGTAGTGATGAGCACACGCGAACCACCCGAGCGAAACTCCTGCATGATAGCGTCGCGCTCCTTCTGCGGCATATCGCCGTGCATAGCGGACACTGTGAAGTTAGCTTCGCGCATCTTGGACGTCAGCCAATCCACCTTCCGCTTCGTGTTGCAAAAGATCACGGCCTGCGTGATCGTCAACGTGTCGTACAGATCACAAAGCGTGTCGAACTTCCACTCCTCCTTCTCGACAGCCACAAAGAACTGCTTGATACCCTCCAGCGTCAGCTCATCACGTTTCACCAGCACTTTCACGGGTTCGTTCATGAACTTGCGCGTCAAGTCCAGCACCTCCTGTGGCATGGTAGCCGACACTAGCAGCACCTGCGTCGACGGCGGTAGATAGCGGTAGATGTCGTAAATCTGTTCCTTAAAGCCCTTGTTCAGCATCTCGTCTGCCTCGTCAATAACCAGCATCTTGATGTTGCGTGTGCGTAGATTACGACGACGAATCATGTCGAATATCCGGCCGGGCGTTCCAGAGACCACCTGGACGCCAAAGTCGAGACGACGGATATCCTCGCCCACACTTTTCCCACCAATGCATGCGTGGCACTGGACGTTCATAAAGTCTCCTAGAGCCAGTACGACTTTCTGCGTCTGCTCAGCCAGCTCACGAGTGGGTGAGATCACGAGTGCCTGTGTCTCATTGCTGGACGTATCCAGCGACTGCAGGATGGAGATGGAGAAGACGGCTGTCTTGCCCGTTCCCGACTGCGACTGGGCGATGAGATCGCGACCTTGGATGGCCGGCTTAATGGCACGTTGCTGGATGGCTGAGGGCTTCTCGAAACCTGTTAGAACGCAGCACTTTTCGCGTTAATACACTGGTCCCAGTATGTACCGCGCTCTGTGGGCGACACAGAGCGGTCTAAAGCGTGAACAGTGCTCGATCGCAAAGAGGAAACTCGTACCGTACGAGTAGACGCCTCGCAGCAAATCCTCCTTTAGCCCCATGGCCTCAAACGTGGAAAAGACTGTGATGTCCTTGGAGGTCGTGAACTCCACTGTTTCTCCTTCATCTTCATCCACGAGACGCGTGCCTAGAGGGGAGAGGAGAATCAATCGATGGAGCATAAAGTCAGCTACACGTTTATCGGGGATAGAATGCGTGGTGGAGGCGGGCAGTAGACACAGAGAGGCAAACGTACGTCGCTTGGTATCCTCGCGCGGCATTCTCCCAAATTGTCTTGAATTGTGGCCCAACCACTGAAGTGTTTCTAACGTTTCTAACTGGTATTGGTGGCAATACTACTATTTCTTAGTGATATTTGGAAGTACTACTGAGCTAAAAACGCCGTCGTAGACCATCCGTGCCCAAAGTGCTCTATTCCGGTGTGGTCCGGTTGAACGCTGGCACTCCGCACTCGATGTGTTCAACGGTTGACCTCCGGCGAATTTGTTCTTGAATTTGTTTCGATTTTGCGCTTGCCAACGATGAAAATCTAGCGCATGGTACCTTGATCTCCGCGTCTGGATGTAAACCAAATAATGGCAAGACGAGACCTCGCTTTCATCGGTCATCTCGGTGATCTGAACATTCGAGTAGGCTGCCTGCATCTGCAATCCGCAGTGGGAGCAACAGTTCGACGTGGATGGGTGTCGATTTGACAGCAAATAATTGTGACCGAATCCGTCTTGCAGCAACTTGCGCAAGAAATAATGCTGGCCAAATCTGATAATTCTAAATGCGCTGACAAAGCAAGTATTTGATATTTACTCGAACGCGTTTGCAGAAGGAAAAGTCTAATTCATAACCTCATCGAAATGATTATCACTAAATACGCACTATAGGACGTCGAGGTACTCAGATTGTTCGGCCGTTTTACTTCAAAGTACCAGTTCTAGACACTAGCAATCTAAAAAAAGGCGCGTTACCTCTGATTACTTTTGTTTAATTATCCAGCTTAAACTATAGGCTCGTGCGTGAAATCGCTTCGTCTGCGAGTTTCTCCCAATTCCAGCAGCAAACCACGAGTCCTGTCAAGCCAGTAACAGCCAGAACATCACCCAATCCCGTCCCAAACCATAGTCCTTCTACGCCAAGACCACCGTGAAACGCTAGATACGCACCAACAGGAATACCGACGCCATAGTACGCTAAGGCATTAATAATAGCAGCAGACGTTTGCTTGCCAGCACCTCGAAAAACGCCTTGGGTCGCACAATTCAGGCCATCTGTGACTGTAAATGGGGACCAGATAGCCATCACTTTGGACGCAAGCTCAGCGCTATCTCCAGCGGCGAGGAATAAATGTGGGATATTCCCGCTAAATACGTAAATCAGCATGGCAAAGCTCGACGCCACAACAAACGTGATCCGTAAAACGACTGTCCGTGCGAGTCTCGCCTGCTTGGGCAAGCCAGCCCCGAGGCAGTTCCCAACACGAATATTTGCTGCGACCGAGAGTCCCGAAAACGTCGTGTACACTAGCAGATTGGTGTTGACCAATACTGAGTGAGCTGCAACAGCTACGACGCTCTCTGGCAGCAAGCCGGATAGGATCGAAAGTGTCTCCAGCCCCCACATTTCCATTGCGTTCATCAGCATACCGGGGATTCCGAGCCGCAAGAAAATACCGAGATATCTTGAGGCAGCCTTCAAGTCCCAGGGAGATACCCACCACTGTCTCAAGTGATGCGGTCGCCACATAAAGTATGGTACCAACAACAGTGGGAGAACCGTATTCCCTGCGCTTCTTCCAATAGCAATGCCATTAAATCCTACCGAAGTGTGGTAAGCCAGTCCGTAGCCGACAGTGATGTTCGTCAAGTTGCTGATCACCGCGATTATTACGAGCGGAGTCAAAATGTTCTGCGCTTGTAAGGCCTTGCGCGTGAGCTCATACACGTAGAGGAATGGTATACCCGGAAGCATCCATCTTGAAAAATGTGCTGCTAAACGTGCCACTTCTTCGTCTTGACCGAGCCATTTTAACACACTTTCGGCATGCCAGCTCGTTGCCACTACTAAGACGAGATTGGCGCTCAGCACAATAACTCCAGTCTGGTAGTACACCCCGATTTTGTCACAACGTTTTGCTCCGTATGCCTGTGAGCAGAGTGTATCGAGGGCCGATGTGAGGCCTAGCCCAATTGCAGTCGACGACATCGTCAGCAGCTACGCGCATTTGCAATTAAAAAATTCAAAAAATGTACTTAGAACCAGCAGATTATCACTTCCGAGCAGTATCATAAAAATCCAAACCATGAGTGAAAAGGTCGCAGCGTTAACGTAGTGCAGTGAGTAAGGTGAGTTCATATTGCCTGCAAGAACGATCGACATGAATCCCGGGAAAAAGTCAAAGAATGTCGTCACCATCTGTACCAAACCGACAAATAAAGTCTGTAAGTCGTCCAGTATCAGATCACTAAAGCTAGTGGACGCACCACAGGCGCAACAAGCCCGAGCACGACTCCGATCTCCCCCGCTGTGTCCGATAGTGGCTCCTTGGGACGTGCACGTTTATATGGGAGAAGGGTGACCTCCGCACTCGGTGAGAATGGAGGATCTGGAGCAGACACCATGCTCTTGTCGAAGCTAGACGCTTAGATCGATGGATCTTGCTGGTCAAGGCCGAATTTATCAAAGTAGAAACTCGGCAACTAACTGAATCAGCACCGTACGCTTTTCGCCTGACACATTCGTGAAGGATCGCATAGCAAACGACTGTTCGATTCGAGAGACCATTTGCACCGCACGCGGCCTTGGAGAACGATCCCGAAAGCCTATCCGAGTGTAGTGTAGCCAGCCCGTTGTACGGCTCGAGTCTCGAAATGTGTAGCGAGCCCTGTAAGCAGGCAAGGGGCGTCGTGGAAATCTTGAGGCTACTAACGTGTCTTCTTATACAGAAACAAATATACGTGATACATTAGCCCAACGAAAAACATAGCGAAGTAGAAATCTCTTCTGAGATTTAGCGGTCGGAATCCTGCAATGAAAATGCACCGCGGGTCTTCGTGTCGATGCAATGAAACGCGCCAAGCTATCAGTGTTCCAGCCATCTTAGTGGTTAAACCCCCGTAAACCCAGAGATGAAATTGTCGAGTCAAAGGTTTCATCGATGCACAGATTATCAAACGCTGTTGACATCTAGACTCTACGACATGAACATGGGGGTAACGCAGTAACGCACGCAGCTGACGACGAGCCGATGCTGCACGGCTGGCTATGCCTTAAATGCGCAACTCTTCTATGGAGATTAGTCCACAAAATACCTTCAATGGTAGTTGCCTCTAAGGGTTTGCAGCCTCAGTTCCAATTTAAAGATCCGTTGCGTCAAGAATCCAAGAGGCGCCCAAGAAGTGACGTGCGGTTCGGATTATCCTCCGGCTCTAAGGATTTGTCGTTCGGGTCTTGGATCTTAACGTATTCTAGCATCGAAACTCATTCGCCAAGTTACCACGATGACCCCGACTCCAGCTCAAGCTTCCGAACAGCAAAAGGCGCAGGATATTTTGTTCATGCGCTCGGAGAGCCTGGAAGGCAAGAGCGCTCGAGTCCGAGGGTACGGCTTATTTGAGACGGGCGTTCAGTGTGAACTTCTTGTGTACCAGTTTCTCATGATCGACCTTGTTCGACGGTACCAGTTATGACTTCAACCAAGGTGTCAATTACGAGGCACTCATGAAGTCTTTCGTGACAATGGGTTACCAAGGGACCAATCTCGGTGAAGCAATTGAAGAGATTAAACGCATGGTACGAGTTGGTTCAGTAGTAACGAATTAACTAGTTCATTGCTAAGATTTGTGTGTCTTTCTTTTGGGTTGGCTAGCGTAAGTGGCGACTGAGTGATGATCCAATTTCACCAGACGAGCAGGACGAGAGGAAGAAGGACCCGATGTATCGTGCTCGAGTCAAGACCACAATCTTCCTTGGCTACACGTCTAATCTCATTTCAAGTGGCCTGCGTGAGTCCCTGCGCTTTCTAGCGCAGCACAAGATGGTGGACGTCATCGTGTCGTCTGCCGGTGGCATCGAGGAGGATTTCATCAAGTGTCTCGCCCCGACCTACATCGGCGACTTTGCACTCAAAGGCGACAACCTGCGCTCACGTGGTATCAACCGCATTGGCAACTTGCTGGTCCCGAACGACAATTATTGCAAGTTTGAGGACTGGATCAAACCAATCCTCGACACGATGCTCGAAGAACAGAAAACCAATGGCACGATCTGGTCGCCATCCACAATGATCCACCGCTTGGGCAAGGAGATTAACCACCCGGATTCCGTCTACTACTGGGCTTACAAGAACAATATCCCCGTCTTCTGCCCGTCCTTGACGGATGGTTCCATCGGCGACATGATTTACTTCCACTCGTACCGAAACGAAGGCTTTATCCTGGACATTGCGAGTGATGTACGTCGAATGGATGACACGGTCGTTCATGCCGCGGGGAAGACGGGCGTGATTCTTCTGGGGGGCGGGATGATCAAGCACCATATCTTGAACGCCAACCTCATGCGCAACGGAGCCGACTATGCCGTGTTCGTTAATACCGGCCAAGAATTCGACGGGAGTGATGCTGGAGCGCGTCCCGATGAAGCCGTCTCGTGGGGGAAGCTGCGTCTTGAATCAAAGCCTGTCAAGCTCTACGCTGACGCTACGGTGGTTTTCCCATTCATCATGGCCGAAACCTTTGCTAAGGATTTCCAAGCTAAGCAACAAGGAGAAGTGGAGACCGCCAGGTGTTCGTAGGACGGACACAATATCCGAATGTGGCGTGGACGGAGCTCGAGAGCGCACGTGTAGCGCTGATAACAAGGTCTAGTGATAAACTAAGCATTTGGCAATGTCAGTCCTCCAGCCATTGGCGACAAAGATTGACCATTGATACGCCAGTTAATACACTACCGCTAACACTTTGTCGGAACGGTGGCAATTCGACGGAAAATGGCGGTGTGTGGTGCGCTTCAACTTCTTTTAGGGAAATTCTAAAGGGGGATTCGAATCGAAAAATATTTGCAAAGGGGGACTCGATAATTAGGCTGCCGATAAGAACTCTAAAAGCTACTTCTAGAAGTAGATTTTTTACAAAGCCTCCAAGCGTCATCGCTGGGCGGCAGACACCTGCATTTGACCAACAGCCCCGTAAACGGAGAATCCGTTCTCGTGGTGAGCCTACCCGGATTACAAGTGCGGCAAGTGCGACATCCCAGACTGTCACACAACAAGGCATCATGTACTGGCCGAACACACAAGGAAGCATTAGGAGGAGGACCACTTCGATTTATACGCATCGCTTCGTTTATCATGCATAGCACTCTCATTTGCTCCGTCATCTCAGGCAACGCTGATGACCTTCGCACTGGCGGGTCTTGCTTCCTCATGGTTTTGCTTCCTCATGGTTTTGCTTCCTCACAGCCGCGTCCAGAGACCGGTAGGCCTAGGTACAGCACGTCCTTCTGGTACTTCTTATCGTTGGCGAGGCTGGGGTACAGCAGCTGGTGCAGGTATCGCAGATCCTCCAGCACCACGTCCTCATCCTCCGTGACCACCTTCTCGCGATAAATATCCACGACGATCTTCACGAACCGATGTTCCCCTACGGCTGCCGTTACGCGTATGCACCTTGAACAGCACGCAGTCCGGCGTCCTGCACTTCGTGTCCTAAACGCCTTTCAAGCGCACCTCCAACGTGTGCACCGTTTAGTGCAGCTGTTTGTTCACGGTCGTCATCTACTGCGCCAGCTTTGAGATGGGATGTGTGGTGCAAATTCATGCCACCACATCTTCGCCTTGCGCGTTCGTCAGGAACTCACCGCACAGTTTATTCTCGCCGGTGGCCGAGTTACGCGTGAACAGCACGCCTGTGCACGACTGGTCGTTGATGTTGCCGTACACCATGGCCTGAAGGTCCACGGCCGTGCCCTTGAGACCCGTGATCTTATTGACCTCACGGTACTTACGGCGTGCAGGACGGAACACAGCCTCGATGCCCATGCTCATCTGCTCCCACGTGTCCGACGGGAACGACTTGCCATGCTTCTCGTACACCTTCTTGTACTTATGCACCAGATCCTTCAGGTCGCTGGCCCTTAGCTTAATGGCCGACAACTCGGCCTCGAAGTCGTCGTGTGGAACCTCCACTACAAAAAGTCGCCGATATATACAACCTCGCGAACCGAGACTTTAGCAGTTGCACCAGCCTAGTCAGTCTCTGCCGGTCGGATGCAGCCCTTCAGGAAAGCTTGACGGTCTGTCTTCCTCCCGAACCCGACGCCATTATCATAGATGAGAAGCGTGTCTTTTCATGCATAGATTGAAGCCAAATCTTCTAGTCCTCCTCTGATTTCGACCTATCGACGAGGTGTCTCTTTGTCTAAACGCCACGAATTTGGTCCAACTGGCAGCAGTTGCAGGCTCAAGATCCCAAGGACCGTCAGATTTAACTGCCTGCCCTATCACGTGAGAGCTAAACAGCTCCCATAGCTTCTCCAGTATATCCTGCAAAGATGCCCCACCAGCAACGGATGGACCAAGCTCGTTTTCGGAGGTTTCGCGCTCACCAAAAATCGCCTTGGTGATTGGCTGCTCGACCAGTCGATAAAGATTGGAGGCCACCGGGTGATAAACTTTATTCGACACTTGGCTGCGGTGTCGCTCTGGATACGACACCACTCGGACGCGTTCTTGGGATGCCTGCGCTGGTGATCTCGTGGTCATCTTGAACTGACAGAGAACAGCGAAAACTCTGTAATGATACACATGCTTGTTGTGTTACAACTGGCCCTGAAACGTTTGAGTGACCCATAATACAAGGAACCAGCTAATGCAAACAGAAACTGTTTTCGACATATCAGCGCTGCAAATAACGGGTAATAGCTACGACTTTGACTCTCGTCAACACAACACAATGGTCAAGTTGGAACGTCACGATACGCTTCTTGTTGCACGAAGCATTTTTTCTTCGAAGACCCTGGCTTCTCTATCGGTGTCTGGGTGTGGGGATAAGCGTTCTTAATATTCTCAGCGGCAGTTCCCCAAGTGCCGGCGCCTGGGCATTTTATTGCGACTGCCAATGCTCTTTCAAACTCGGTCGATTATTCGCTTACTCGAACTGTACCACTCATTTTCACCGAGCCGTTCCCATGGAGGAGCTCCTATCGACTGAAGGAGCTGCTCTTGGCGTCAATACCCACGAGCTTCATCCGCGTGGGCTACTCCGGCGTTGGCCTCGCCGCAGTTCGTGGCTCGCTCGTCGCTCATGGTGAAGCAGGGGGTGCTGGGGCACTCCTCGCAGCTTGTACCCATCTCGTCGCCCATGCAGCAGAGCGTCGGGGCCCCGATGTCCCAGCTGAGGATACAGCCGTGAACACAGGAGGGTGGCCTCGTATGGCAGACCATGGTGGAGCCAGTCGTCCAGGAGGAAGGATCCGTCAAGGCCACTGCGTGCACCCCAGTCAAGCGTGGCCTCCCGCAAACGCCGCCCGAACTGCGTTCGACGGAGATAACGAAGACTCTGTTCACTGCGAGGTAATCTGTACGATCACAAGCTCACACTATTAAAGATTCTCACACGGTTCTTTACTTTACAGATGCGTGACAGTTAAGGACTCGTTTTCATGCGCGCGGAACCACATGGAGGTCGGTGCTGCGTGGAACCGTGCCGCTATTATTGTCATCATGGCTGTCAAGAAGCCATATCAGTCACGCAATACAACGATGAGGTGCGGTGGTATTGCTTTACATTGGTATTTATTTACGCATAACCGTTCTATATGACGTTCTGATTAGATAAACTAGCTTCGCCGCAAGTGGGCGACCTATCGCCAAGATCGCTTAGCTACTGGCAACGTTCCTAAGCAGCCTGAGCCGCCCTGCCTTGACCTCATGCTCGCCTATTGGGCTCCGCATGCACGTATGCGAAACACAACGTTGTGCGACTCTAGCTCACTGGATGATTCTGCGTTAGGTGAAGGGAGCGATCACACTGAGACGGATGGTGATGACAGCGGCTCGAGAAGAGCAAAACGAAGAAGACGAACGGCGAGCACATCGAAGCAGGTACGGCTTGCGTCGGCATGATGCCCATGTAGTGGCGTGGCGAATATGTGGCTAATAATACTTACTGGTTGCATTTCTAGGACTATGTGCCTTAGCCGATGGCGTTAAAAGCATTGGAGAAGCAATGATGCGCCGAGCTCCGCCTTCGGATGCAACTACTGGCGCGACGGAGGCCCTTCGCCGCCAAGAGGCTGCTCTCAATTTGTAAACTGCTACAATCGACGAGCTCATCCTGACGCTGTCTCGTAGAAGCTGAACTTTGTTGAGTTAATCCTCGATAGGACTAAATAAACGCGATGGCCTTGCGCGTTTATTTAGTCCTATCGATGATTGACTCAACAAAAAATTCACGGCCTTGTAAGTCGAACTCAGTGTACACGATAGGGAGGTCAGTAGCTCTACGATAGGGACGTCAGTAGGGAGATCAGTAGCTCTACTGATCTCCCTATCGTGTGCACTGAGTTCGAGTTTAAGGCCGTGAATTCTTGATCGTCTCGTTCGTTCCGGTTCATTGTGTCATCCTGTAGATCTATCAGAATGTTGCGAAATATCATAGCTGCTAAGATGCATCTCGTACAATTCTCGATGGACTATTGCTCCAACTGGCGTCGAAATTATCCTGAATTTTGGCTTGAGCATGCCAAATGCCTATTCAATGGACAGTCTTGTAGCGCTAAGGATGTAGTTAAAGCGCTCTTAGCGTCGCGAGAGCTTTCCGTGTTTCTGACAGGGAATGAAAGGTGCCATAACTCCGCATTGCAGCTTGTATCCAGCATCTCAAATGGCAGCGTGCTGGAAACACTTTTTCTAGAGACAATCCTAGCTCAGATACGCTCCATGGCTTCTTGTCGCTGTAGGAGCTCGGAGGCATGTCGTATCCCATGACGCACCGCTTTACGTCACAAACGGCCTGTATGTTCATTGCAGGGTAGAAGTCCTCGCAGTACCAGCCTTCAAACTCGTCAGGACGTGCAATCTCGAAAGAAAATCCGTCCATTTCACACACGAACAGAAATCCTCTAGATCTGGAAAGCCCTTCCTGACGCTCTCCCACTCGCTGCTCGTCGACGGCAGCGTGATGAAGTCGCCAGCGCGGCTGCAGACGACTCGCAGCATTGCGTTGATCGTTAACACAGCGCACAACTTCGACATGACCATAGCGTTGCCAGCCTCTTGCACGCTGCCCGAGGATACCAGGGAGGCAAGACCCATCTTCTTTTCGTAGGAGTGCTTAGTCCCGTTGACAAGGTCATTGCTAGCAAAAGGCTTAAAGAGGCGGCAAATACTGACAAAGTTCTGTTGAGAGCAACGAAAATTGGTACGAATCCAAACGTCAAAACGAGGCGACTTTAGCAACATGTCGAAGTCAAGGCAGGACACAGTCGATGATTCTAAGCGTCCACCCACGATCTCACCGATGCCCCAGATGCAGCAGCAGCGGCGGCACCCGCCTCCAAGAACACGATCACTGGTCAATTTCCAATGGGTCCATCGCGAAGTGTGGCTGCCACCAGTAATCGAAGCCCTTCTCGGAAATTTAATCGTTTTTCAGCTCTCGAATGGCGTGTTTGTAATATATCCGCGCAGAGGGACTTGTTCATGGTCAACTAAAAGGATCAAGACGAGTACAGAAGCTAACAAGTCAGTCCGAGCGGAGATTAGACGCGGAGCCACTCGAAGGAAGTCGCTTTTGTTGCCCGGTAGTGCCTGGATTGTGGATACGAGGGAGTTGTGACGGGGGTCACACACACCCTGGCCTGAGGAAGCGTAGCTTCTAACCGAGACAGACGTACTCCGTGCTCTATCTTCTTATCGCATGAGGAAAGCCTGGCTTTCCTATAGTCCGTGGGGCAGGTTCCCACGACTTGCGAAATTCTAGGTTTGATTTTAACTGGGTCTACTGAGTCTTTATTAACATGCTCTTATGCTCCTACTTACTGTAAACTGCCTAATTAATGCATCCCCTAAGTCCGGTTTCTCAATGGGTGATTTTCAAGCCATGTTTCCTTCCTAAGTGCGATTGGTACCTAAAGGTGTTTCTCATCTAAGTGCGATCCGTACTTAGTGGTGTGTCTTCTCTCCTAGATAGGATCCGTACCTAGTGCGTGGACGTCCCATATTGTGTGGTTACATTAACTGGTCGAATTCAGCGGATAACGGGCACTTCGTGCCGCACCCGGAGGTTGGACCTCACTTCTCAACAGCCCCGTCGACGCCGACGATACTCCACCAAACGGGCATGACCAAGACCACAAGCCTCGCGGCGCCCAGCGCACCTGCAACACCAGCCGGCACGTCCGTGTCCGAGGCTGCAGCGTCCAACGCTGGCTCAACGAAGACCAGGAGCTAGACGAAGGCGGACTCCGCTAACAAGAAGGCCGGAAAGGCGAAGGCCCCGCGGGCAAGCACCAAGCCGAAGACGAAGACGAAGAAGCCCAAGTCCCCGGCTCGCAGAGCGGCCTTGTAGGCCGCACGCCGTCGTAAACGACACGAAATATCCGTGCCAGGACCCGTGGATTCGCTGAGGGATGAGTCGAGCGACGAAGATGACGATGTGGTCAATCCGAACCTCGTTCTCCCTGACGAGGACATGCCTAGCAAGGCTATGTCTGCCGAGAAGTTCAAGACTCCTGTGCCTGAAAAGAGCTTGGCTCCGCTGACCACGCTTTCCGCCAAAGCGGCACCGTCGATCACGCCGTCAGCCGAAGTGGCCCCGCCGAGCACGTCGTCCGCCAAGGCAGCCTCGTCTACCAGCGCACCGGAGGCAACCCCGGACCCGAAAAAAGGGTACGGCAAGGACCTGTGCGTCGATGCGCCTGTTGAAGTGGCCCCGTCCAACCCTCTTGCAGAGACGCCCGTCGCTGACGTGGAGGCAAAGGGCAAGATGCCTACGGGTCCCATACGGGACGTGCCGGTGGTCCCAGAGAGCCCGCTTCCTGAAGATGTCTCCCACGATGTAAACTACGTGTTGTCAGAGGGCCAGCACGAGTCGCCGACGTCTTCTCCACAGCTCACTGAGCAGCAGCGTGATATCCATCCGGGAAGCCCTGCGAGTCCGCGCAGCAAATCTGCCATCGAATGAACCAAGGTGCCTAAGAACCGTGAAGCCACGGCTGAGTCAGCCACTCCTGCGCCCCAGCTCGAGGAGCCTCTTATCATCACCAGCGCTGGTGTCGACGAAGGGCTCGACCCGCGCATCTGCACCGCGACAACCGTGAACACTTGCACGAGCGCGCGGACGCAGCGCGTGTTGACACCGAACGATCTGAAGACCGCAAACGTGAACACGGGCCGTCAGCCCCGCGAAGTCGTGAGCAACTGCTAGCGCATCGCATCTGGTCTCGGAGGAGTATTCGTCGTACTTGCGGCGAAGCCGTCAGCCCGGAGTCACCGTAGTTAGTTGCGAGGAGTGTCCGATCGTTCTTGCGAGCGATACGGCCTTCGCCCGACAGTCCAACGAGGTTGAGTTCGAGGCTTGGCTTTGCCACATAGGCTACCCAGAAGCTGAGTTATTGCGGTCGCCTCATCGGCTAGATTGGCTCGTGCTGCGACGTCTTCGCTTTCGCATGGCGAAGATGAAAGCTGATCGGACTTGGGATCGACGTTGGGACGTCCGGGACTTGCCCACATCAGAAATCGTCCTCGAGGAGGTCGTGTCAAAGGTATAGAAGTCGAGGCATTCACAGCCGTTGAACTTAGGAGCATTCTAGGGCCTGTTAGCGCCGACCGGCTCCGTGGGAGCGCTTATAAGTGTCACGAAGTCGGCGCAGTCCACCGCGAGGCGGCTTTCCGTCTCCCCACGTATTATCTAACGAGGGATACCCGCTCCACGTCACAAGATATTGGTCGACGCCCTCACACCTCCGGTTTTACACCAGCTTCTCCACATGGAAGTACTGCTCCCCATCACTACCCAGTAGGGGTGGAGGAGGCCGTTGCTGGGTCGTCGCGGCTCGAGTTGACGCCGTCGACTGGTTCCGGGAACCTCGCGGAAGCGATGGCGAGTTGCCAGAGACTTCTGGACGTTCATCGGACGGACATGATCGCTTTGCATGGCCGCAACAGCTCCTGGAGACGCGATTGGAGCGGAAGTTGCGCCAAGCGCCTGACGTAAACGCGGAGAGGCACCGCCTGTGGGCGAAGGTGGATCGCCTGGAGCAGGACTTGGCGCAGTCTGAGATGCGTGTCCGTCATTCGCTCGAAAAGCAGGTCGAGTGGGCCCGGGATCTCTATGACCGCGTTCGACGGCTGGGGCGGTACCCGCCTGTCGAACGTGCGAGGGTTGCTTCTGTTGCGCGGCCGCCTTCGGCGCCTGTGAATGAGGAGACTCTAATATGCGTGGTGCACAGCGCTCTGCGTCGCTACACGGGGCCTCGGACAGACACGGCAGAAGGCGCTCCGCCTCATGGTATGCTTTGAGCATGCCGACGTAGAACATTGGATTCGTCGACATGGACGATGGCAGATCCAGCGATTAGGCGTTGCTGTGGACGCCAATGATCGTGAACGCCCACACGAATCGTGGCCTGAGTTTTGTGCTCCCTACCGAAGACATTGCGTGTATAGGAAGATTTTTGGCATTTAATAACACCAAATCCCCAATTTTAAACTCTTGTGTGTTGTTTGTGTCCATGGCGGTCACTGTTTTCCTTTTGTAGACCTTGGGCGGCTGCCATGGCGTCACGGACGCGAGAGCGAATCGCTGCCCCAGCCTCGATGATGGAAAGAAGGTTCCGTTTCACGGACGGACATACGCCTTTGAGACCCATTGGGTCGTCGACGACAGACCCTCGCTCATTCAAATCAGAAGCCGGAGGCAACGATAACGGCGTACGCGGATGCCGCAACTCATTAACGTAGAACAGGGTGAACCCCGTGGACACGTGAACCGCGTTATTCAGCGCAAATTCCACTTGCGCCAACTGCGTGCTCCACTTCGTGGGTTCTGCCACGCAGACGCTGCGCAAGACCTCTTCCAAGACACGGTTGACGCGCTCGTTTGACCATCGGTTTGTGGATGATCCGCCATGGACATGTCAAACGTCGTACCGAGAAGTCGGAACAGGTGTTGCCAGAAGTGGGATACAAACCGAGGGTCTCTGTCACTTACAAATGCCTCTGGGAGGCCGTGATGACGAAGACGTTGTCAATGAAGAGTTGAGACGTCTGCGGCGCTGTCACACTCTTCTTCACGGCCACCATCCGTACCATCTTGCTCAGCCGGCAAACGAAGACCAAGATGCCAGTATGACCTTTCCCATCGGACGGTAACTCGAAAATGAAGTCCATGCCACCGAGCACCAACAGTCAGCCGGAACCGGCAAGATCATTAGTGGCGCTGCCGAAGCGGGCGAGGGTTTCACCCGTTGGCCAGTCTCGCACGTCTTGACGTAAGATCGAACCCACTTATACATATGATGCCACAGTAATCCCGTGCCACTGACGTGTACGTCCTTTCTCGATCCAAGTGGCCGCTAAGCGCCGTGTCGTGGGCCTCGAAGAGAATTTGGTGCCTCAGCGTGGCGTTGTTGGGCACGACCAGGCGAGGATCGTCCTCTTATCTACTTGGTAGTAAAGACGATCCTGAAAGATGGTATAGCGACGGAACCGCACGCGTTGACGAGCCGTAATCTGGACGTTACCAGAGCCCGCGCGCAGCGCTTGTAGCAAATCTCTGAGATCATCGTCTTCGAATCCGCTCGTGGAGCGGCGACTCTAGAAGCACGGCGTGTGCTAGCTCGTAGTCTGGTCTCCTGGAGAGCGTGTCTGCCAGGACGTTTAGCTTACCCGGCTTGTAAGCCACTGTGAAGTTGTACTCGGCGAAGAACGATAGCCATCGCGCCATGCGCTGGGAGAGATGCGGCGACGAGGTCGCCATCCTCACGAGGCATGGCCTGTGTAGATCACAATGGTTTGCTGCCCATCAGCAGATGAGCCCTGAACTTCACTAGCGCGTACTTCATCGCGAGAATTTCCTTGTCATGGACAGGGTAGTTCTTTTCCGCAGCTTTCAGCTGCCGGGATTGGAAAGAAACCACCCTCTTCCTGCCTTAGGCATCAATTTGGAGCAGGGCGCAGCCATGGCAAAGTCAGAGGCATCACACACCACGCTAAACGAACGATCCTCGTCGGGGAATGCCAGGATTGCAGACTCTGCTTGATGGCTTGAGCCTCATCGGTCCATGACCATTCCGCTTCTTTCTTTAGAAGGTTCGTCAAAGGCGTGGCCAACTCAGCGTAGTACTCGCTATACTTGTGTAAGTAGTTGGCGAGGCCCAGCCACTTGCGCAGATCACGTTGGGGGGTAGGCACAGGCCACTGCGAGATTGCTTCAATCTTCTCGGGGTCAGCCCTTATGCCATCCTTCCCAAGGAAGCACCCGAGGAACGGGATTTCCTCCGGGCCGAAGATGCACTTGCTAATATTTGCATTCAAGCGATTCTCCCTCATGCGCAACAAAACCTCACGGAGGTGTGCAATGTGCATTTCGACGTCAGTCTTTCCATCTGCAGTGCGGTTGTGAACGAAGATATCGTCGAAGTATGTCTGCACAAAGTGCCGCAGCGGCCGGAAAAGCTGTGTCACCAAGCGATTGAATGTCGCTGGCGCGTTGGATAGTTCTTGCGGTATCACCAATCCTCCTCACAGCATCCCGCTGGCTGTCAGAGGAATATCCGATTCCCACAGCTGGTAGTACCCATCGACCATGTCGAGCGCGCTGAACACCGTGCAGCCCGCCATGTTGTTCAGCAACACATCCTTCCGAGGAATAGGCGTCGACGCCGGGATGATGGCAGCATTCAGTTTCTTGAAGGCGTGAACCATACGCCACTTCCCGTTGGGTTTGCGCACACAAAACGTCGAGGACGAGTGCGGCGACTTTGACCGCGCACCATGCTGGCGGCATGCTTCGACGCGAAGAACGCGTCGATCACATTGACTGGTTCCTTTGGAAGCGGCCACTGCCGTGTGGTGCAATACTTGGTACCAGGCTCCAAGTCGATTTCGTGGCGAACGCCACGATCCGCTGGTAATATGGAAGTTTTTTTCCGGAGACCACATCCGAAAACCCCTCCGACAGAGGATAACAAGGATCCGAGGGATCCTTTGAAATGGCTGCGCCATAAAGCCGTTGTCTCTGCGCGCCCCCTTCTTCTTCTAGAACGTCTGGGTCCATGACCGACGAGCTATAAGTTCCATCGAGGCCTGCTCTCGACGGAGAATCGCCATTGCTCCATGTTCTTGCGATGCAAGCAAGGCAAGCGTTCCCTCCAAGACTATGTCATAGAACTGCAAAACCTGGAAGTGGCTGTTGTCGGTGCTCTTCTCTCGGAGGACGGTGTCCGCACGGGTTCGGTGCGGACGGAGCTCTTTTGGCGTCAACCCAAGACGTTTAACGAGGCAGTATACCTCGCTCTGCTGGAAGACCATTGTGTGCGTTCTGCACAGGGGCATGCTGATCCTTCGGACTTGTCTGATCCCCCCCCCCCCCAATGGAGACCTCTTCTGCCGAGTCGGCTCGACTCTCCTCGACGAAACCACGAGCAAGTGGTCGCTGCTTCGGCTTCAACGAAGTAGACCACTTCGCAATTGTCCGACAAACCCGTGGCGAGTCAACCGTGGCAAGGCCACCTCGGCGTCGCCGTCGCTCAATATAGTTGGGTCCGACTTGTCGGAAAACGACGGCTCCCAGTATGTGCGAGACGCCCTGCTGGGAGACTCCGCTCTTCCCAGTCTATGGTGGCTTCGCCACCTCCCTGTCCGGGGGAGTAAGTCCCTGACACAACGTTGTTTTCTTCTCTCGGTAGCCGCTGCGCGGCCTAACCTCGTGGTCGTTACCGCTAGCGTCAAAGCGTATGAAGGACTTACGACCATCCTGATCGATGCGGCGCGTCCTACAATTTCGCAACGAAAACCAGCGTTGCTCGGAACAGTACACTGTATGCTAACGCTTTTAGAAGACTCTAAGAGTAATCATAGTGTTTCTATTCGCTTAGTGACTGGTTCGATTGTATCGATGCGGAAGGTTTTCCTCCCATTGATTGTCAAAATTTTTGACGACTTTAACTCGGTCGAACCGTTCATTGGCCTCGACATGGATGATCGATACGACCTGAACCTCAGCATTCCCTGGCTTCTGAAACATGAGCCGTGGATCGACTGGCGCAGTCGTACCATATGTGCTAGCCACAACCCCCTCGTGGATCGAGCTTTGGCGGGTCATGCCCCCTCCTCATCCCGTGATGGGTTCGTGCACGAGCACCGAGTGCAACGTGGAGAACGACATTTCGCCGGCTCTGCCAAACGAGTGGTCGTTTCCAAAACCCAAGGTGGTCGAGCAGAGGCTCTCACAACGCAACGCATCCGAGCTGGTTCAGCTCAAGAAGATGAGGAAGACGCTGACGACGGACGTCGCGCAACCCAAGTGGCCGAGCAGAGGCTCCCACGAACGAAGGGACTGACAGCGAGGTTGTATCCTACCTGTTGGCCCGGTGAGCGGGGTGCCCACTACTGTGGTCGTTGATACACTCATGGGAAACCGCGATGCGGGTGTTGAGCTAACTCCCTTACCCGGGGTGTCGGAGCTCATGGAGCTCGAGGAGCTATCGTACATCGATTTCCTCAAGTCATTGAAGGCAGGAGAAATTGAGGACCTCGCGGGGCTCCTGTTCTATGAACGACCATGAGGTTAAATACCCCGGAGACGAGGTCTCTCGAGCCATAGCTCATGCTCATGCCCGACCTCCCAAATCGGGCACGAGCTCCAAGAGCGCTCAATCCTTGACGGCATCCTCATGTCACAGCTCGCTGGCCTTCAACCCAGCTAGCTCAGTGGTAGAGCACTCGCTTCATAAGCGCAAGGTCGGTGGTTCGATTCCAACAAAGACCTATATCGTCTGGGTCCACCCCAACTGTGTCTTGGACACCGGCGACGACGTTAACTTCTAGCGGCCTCAGGCCTCGCTGTCTCGCTCCTCTAGGGCTAATGCACCATGTGCATCTGCTTCAGCAGCCTGCCGTCCTCACGTTTGTGACATGCTGGTTACCTTGTCCCAATGTCAGGTCGGAAGCCCTCAGGCTGACCTTGGTTCATCCCGAGCTAGTGCTGGGACACTCTTGGCGACCGACGCAGTGGTCACTGGCCCTCGGGGCCATGTCTATCGTGACGATCAAAAGCGTCGACGACGTCAGGGCAGTCTTGCCGGAGGGGCACCTCATACTCCCATGAGTTCTGTGAGTGGGGATATCCTCTCACTTCACAAGGTACTGGGTTTGATCCTTGCGGTGACGCCGCGCCACTAGCCGTTCAACATGATAGTGGAGTTCTCCCTGCTCATCAAGCAATGGGGGAGGCGGCCTCCGGTCCGCTGGGCCCTCGCGCTGCGCGTCAGTGAAGTTGGAGTCGCTTCAAATTCTGGTATGGTATCACCACGCGTAGTTCCGCGATGCGGTTGAGCATCGCTCTTGTCCAGTTGACGAACTCGAAGCTGTACATCAGCGAGTCGACTGGTTGGAGTCTGCAGTCTCATCTGCGCGCCGCGTGGCTCAGCTAGCAGCTCGTCGTCTCGACGCAGTGGAGTGATTGCTCGTCGAGCTTCGTGGTCAGATGGGCCTCTTTGTGCGCCCCCAGCGCTCTGGCCAGCAGCCGCTACCGTGGCATCGTCTGCACCCTGACTGAGCTCCGACGAGCTAACCTCCGCGCTCACCTGAGCCGGGTCCCGATACGGCTTGAGGAAACCTACGTAGAACACAAGGTGTGTACGCATCTTCTTCGGAAGGCTGAGCGTGTACGCAAGGCCCTTCTTGGCCACGACCTTGAAAGGTACGATGAAGCACGGGCGCAACTTGGTCTTAAAGACCGCAGAGGCTGCATGTGTAGGTAGGTTCTTCGCGTTTAATAAAACTTCGTCACCGACGTTAAACTCTTCCACATTTCCTCTGCCTCTAGCATCTGCATGTTCCTTCTGAACGTCTTGGCTCTCATCCATCGCGTCGCGTACGCGTTGACAAGAACGCGTCGACTTGGTTGCGAACCGCAACAGGTCTGACATCAGCGAGCCCTACAGCTATTCCTCCCCCCCACCAAGCCCTGAACCACAGAGTAGTAGCGTCAACGGGATGCGAGGGTGAGTGAGACCGTTCACCATTCCCATAGAACGGGCTGAAGCCAGTTGAGGCATGGCACCGCATTGTTCAATGCAACTCAACGAGTGGGAGCATCGAGCTCCATTGCTTCGGTCTGTCTGTACAGACGCTCCGAAGCATGTCTTCGACTACGCGATTCACACGTTCAGTCTGACCATCTGTCTGCGGATGGTCTGCTGTGGACATGTCGAGTCGAGTGCCGAGCACTGTAGAGACCGACGTCCACAACTTACCCCTGAAACGGGGATATCGATCCGAGATAATTGCCTCTGGCAGACCATGTTCTCGAAAGACACGATCCATGAACAGCGTGGTTATTCCTTCTCCACCGATGGAGTCCGGCACCGCCGCTAATTTGAGCCATCTTGCTCAATCAGTCGACAAAAACCACGATGCCCGTGTTGCCCGCCGCAGGCCGAACCCAAAGTCCATACTCATGGATTGCCAACACCCCGTGGGTACAGGCAACCTGGCCAGCAGCGCAGCCGTGTGTGGCGAGGGTTTAACCCGTTGATATGTCTCACACGTGCGTACATACTTACTGACCCACTTGTAAAACTTCGGCCACCAGTAGTGGGAGCTCACCCAGCTGTAGGTTTTTCTCGACCGAGATGACCGCCAAGTGGGGTATCATGTGCCTCACAGAGAATACGATACTTAAGATCCTCTTCGTGAGGAACCACGACACGTGGGGTGTCTTCTGGACCAGTACTGTAGTACGATAGGCCATCATCGAGAATGTATCGATGCAGCCTCGCGCACAACCGCGCTGACAGCTTAATGTCTGGTTTAGCAAACTCCGCGCTTCCTAGCGCATGTATCAACCCTACGCGGGACTCGTCACGCACCTACGCAGCGCGGATCAAGTCTGTGACAGATGAAGTCACCGTCTTGACGTGAGCGATCTCATAGTATGGCCTGCGTGATAACGCATAACGTTCTGCCTGCCAGGCTTGTACCTCGAAGTTGTACTCCGCAAAGAAGGAAAGCCAACGGGCCATTCTCTGCGAGAGACGAGGCGACTGCGTCGCAGTGTGTAGTGACGCATGATCAGTGTAGATCACAAACGGCTTGAGCCGAGCAGGTGATCTCTGAATTTGACGAGCGCATACTTCATCGCAAGTAGCTCTTTGTTGTGAACTGGATAGTTCTTCTCAGCAACCTTAAGCTGGCGAGATTCAAACGCGATCACGCGTTCACGCCCTTCAGCGCCTGCTTGCAACAAAGCACTGCCGATGGCAAAGTCCGACGCGTCACAGACGACACTGAAAGGACGATTGGGATCTGGCGGCGCCAGGATCGGCGCATGAAGGAGACGCTCCTTAATGGCTTCAAAAGTCGCTTGATGTCCTGTTTCGCTACACCAATCCACATTCTTCTTAACGAGATTGGACAGTGGCCTTGCCACCTCAGCATAGTTCTTGCTGTACTTGTGCAAGTAATTGGCCAGGCCAAGCCACTTCCGTAAGTCTTTCTGGTTCTTTGGAACCGGCCAGTCTACAATGGTCTTGACCTTAGCGGGATCCGCTCGAAGGCCTTGCTTCCCAATGAAGCATCCCAGGAAGGATATATCTTCAACGCCGAAGACACACTTGTCAATGTCGGCATACAACTCGTGTGTGCGCATGCACTCGAGCACCGCTCGCAGGTACTCAATGTGATTCTCCACATCAGTCTTTCCGTGCTCCGCACGACTGTGGACGAATATGTCGTCGACGTATGTCTGACCATACGCCCTGTGGGGTCCGAACAGTTGCGCCACAAGACGATTGAACGTCGCAGGCGCGTTCGACAGACCTTGGGGCATTACTAGTCACTTCCAGAGCATACCGCTCGGAGTGCTAACCGCCGTAACCGGAATATCGCTTGCTCGCATGAGCAATTGATAGTATCCATTGACCAAGTCGAGGGCACTGTACACCGTACACCCCGCCATGTTGTTCTGGAGAACCGCCTTTCTAGGGATAGGCGTCTGTGCCGGAATGGTGACCTTGTTGAGCTTATCAAAAGCATGAACGATTCGCCACTTGCCATTCGGCTTTCTGACACAGGACGGAGACGTTGGATGCGGAGACTTGCTCTAGCGCACCGTACCCGCCTCGTGCTTATCACGGAAGAACGCGTCAATGACTTTACACTGTTCTCGTGGCAAAGGCCACTGCCTTGCCACGCAGTATTTGGTTCCAGGAATCAGGTCAACCTCATCAATCTCATGACGTACACCTCGATCCGGAAGTAGCCTCTTGGGAGGTTCTTTCGAGACCAGGTCTTGATACTCCTTCATCAAAGGGTAGTACGGATCCGAGGATCCTACCCGTGCATCCAGCGCCTTCATGGTGTCCTCAAGGACTGCTTTATCCAAAAGCGACGACGAGTTTAACTCCTCTTGAGGTCGCAGAATGACCAACTCGGCTAACTCACTGGCCTTCAAGGCGTCGCCGAACTCGGCAATGGACATCTCGTCCAGCTCCAAGACAGCGTCCGCAGTGGGCATAGTCTCTAGACTGATGTCGTCATCGATTTCTTCTGTCACTCCGTTGACGAGTGTATATAGCTGCTCATATATATCACCAGGAGTCTCTTCACTTGTCATGCTAGACGCATCAGACGCCCCGCGTCTCACGGCTGACGCTCGGCGTCGTAGCCTTCTCCCCGCTGAGACTGTTTGCCTCGGAGAGGTCCTAACAGTCTCATCAGTTGCGTATCCAGGTGCTTGGTCGTGTGCATCTTACCCGAGACTGGTATGGCTTGACCGACAACCGTCGCAGAGCTGCGATGCTCGCAATCTCCACCCCGTGGATTACGTGCCACGTCACCTCCATCAGTGGGCCCTCGGCCTTAATGGCCCTGCCCACGGCCAGCCACACCACGCATGGCGTGTAACGACACTCCGTCATCATGACGAGTGGCGTTGTCGTGACACATGTCACCTATGTCACCCAGCGGGTTACCTGCCGCCCCAGTCATAGCCCACGAGCAATGCTCGGGACTTTTGTCCTCGACACCTTCGGTGTCTACACGTTCGGGTACTCCGATGTCCAACACGTTGACCGACTCGGTCCAGTGCCCGCGCCAAAAGCGCTTTTGCTTCCTAGCAGAGGTGGGTTCATGACTCACCAAAACTCCGCCAGGAGTAAAGCGCGTTGCGCCCAAGGTCTTCGACCTCCAATCAATCCATGGCTCATGGCGTTCCAGCCATGCTATGCCTAGGATGAGGTGGTATCTCGATTCCAGGTCCAGGACCAGACAGCGTTGCACGCTATCGAAGTCGAGAAACTTCACACCCAGGTTCACATGAATCTTGAGCACCGTGACACGGGTCCCCGTCGCTAGGCGGAGAGTGATGATGCACGCCTGCGCTCTCCGAGCGCCTCAGCGTATTGCTGACTTCTTTCCATCGTGGAGCGTCGAGCGTAGTTGCACGACGCTCCGGAATCCATCAAGATAATCCATGGCTTCTTAAAGCCTTTCACCGTCGCCTCGACGACGAGAACGCGCGGCTTGCATACACGTTCCGTGTTAGAGAGTACGGCTCTCTCCGGGGATGGGACCTGTTTGCCCTCCATCTTCATGAAGCTCAACAGAACTCAGTTCTTCCCCAGCAGGGCGCCCCGCGCTACTGAGTGTCGCCGTTCCCCGCGACGAGCCGATGGCTTGGCTCGATGCAGAGCGAATGCTCGTAGGAGCTTGGCGCGACTGCGCGACGGGGAGGTTGCCCTAAAATGGGTGGTGCTTCAGCTGATGAAGCGCCGACAAAACTTATACGCTGCTCGGCAGCATGAAGCCCAGTTTCCTCATCTAGTGTAACTGTGGTCCATAGGAACCGGTCCGTCGGGTGGAGTAGCGTTAGCAACACCCCAGCCAAGTCGAGACGACTTAAAGTTGAAATCGGCGTTCAACGCCACTCTCACGGCCTCTTCAAAAGAGGAAGGGTGAGTGCGGAAGGCTTCAGTCCTGGCCACGCCAGTGCGGAGGATCTCCATAAAGGCTGTCACAACCATTTCCTCTGGCAGAGGATCGGCCGCCATGCCGGCGATCAGAGTTCGCAACTCCTGGACGAAGTTCACAAAGTCCTTCTTACCCTGGCGGGTACTCAGAAAGCATTACCACACGCGGTACGCCTGATTAGGCGGAGCGAACACTTGCGAAAGCTGGAGTTTCAGCTCCTTCCAGGTCGGGAAGGCAGCGTCCACCGACGTACCGCACGCAAGTGCCCATTCTCGCACTCGGCCACCGAGCTTCGAGATCGCTAGCGCCACGCGTTGTTGCTCAGTGCGGAGCATGACCGATCTCATCGCCATTTCGATCTCACGGATCCACAACACGAGGTTCTTCCCCTCCTTTCCTTCGAAAGTCTTGTTGCTCACGATGAGCGGTTTAGGCCGAGAGGACCCATCCTGCGATGTCGTCGACGTCGTTGCCAGGGGTTCGGATTATCGGCACTTTCAATGGTATCACATGTACTGATCCACTAACAAACGCAGACGAGCTTAGTATCGGATGATCTTGATCCATTGCTGAGATCATTTGATACTGATACTGGATATACAGATACGTGTATTAGATATAACGTGCCTTCCATGATGGAAGACAGCTATGAGTCCTTCAGTAGTGTCTTGTACTCGAGCCAGTTTGCCTTCATTAGGCACATCATTTCTGCCCGATTGTCGTCCAAGCGGGTGCGTAGCTCGTTCACTACATAGCCACTCAGGCTAAAACAATCGCTCTTGAGCTGCTGTCAAGACGGTTTGCCCAGATAAATTTGGCTAAGAGAGAAACAGAAGGGAAGTCTTGCTGCCCGTGCTCTCGAAACCACGCAATTACGTCAGCTTCGCGATAGAGGTGAAGTGCGTTGTATTTGCCACCCTTGGCAGCACATAGCAACTTGACAGACAGATTTTTCCATTGATGCCATGTGTTCCGTGCCTGTAGATGCAGATCGTCATGCGTAGCATGCACCTCGTAGCTTTGTGAGGGCACATCGTATCTAGCAGCGAGCTCACCGCACTGCTTGGTGCGTCGGGTTCGCTACACAAGTCTTGAAGTGGCTCTGAGTCAGAGCCCTTATTCTCTTCTGCGATCAGCTCACGTGCCTTTAGCATCTTGAATATGTTATCATGCTCCAACTGTAGTTCGCGCTCGGCGCGATCAAGGACAGCAGCATCCGTTACGATTGTTGCTGCTTTAAACTTAATGCGAGGGTCAAGAAGCAGGGCTTTGACGTCGTTGATATCTTTTTGAGGGAATTTAATACCCAATTGCTCTCGCAGTCGCTCTCGATATCGTTTACCTCCGAGCGAGAAATCACTCACGTTCTTCGACACTCGGCGCTGTGTAAACTCAGTTGACATTTTATCAGGTCGCTCCAACGCTAAGCAGCCAAGTGACCCTAATTCTAACGATATCGAAATAATCTTGCGGAAAGGCAATGCGTACGAGCTTGCAACACCAGTGTTCTGTACTTCGCCAAGACTAAACTGAGAAAGCTGGTCGGTGATTGCTTCCATCTCCGTTATCAAGTCCAGTCGTTGGAGTCGAGATTTAGCCACACGGCTTGTTCGTTTGCTGAGGATGTCTCGAAGTACTTCGTGATGGCGTAGTAATTGTACACACTGCGGCGCATAAGCGTCCCTGCATATCCGACACACGTTTTGGAATCGACCTCAATATTGATAGCGGGAAGGTTGTACAGATCCTTAAGCTGTTTAAGTTTTGCCAGTCGTAGCGGTGGGTTGAAAAACGTAGCTATATCTCGCAACTTTTGAATTACTCGGAGACCGTCTCGAAATTCTCCTCCTGGGGTCACAATATCCCTCCCGTCATTTCTTGTATTTTCTTTCAGCCTAAGTGCATACAACAAACACAGACTCAACAAGTGTTTCAGACAGTCCACTTGATCGGTCTTGCTCAAATAATCGGACACGTTGCGGGCACTGCCGGTTGTGTCGCTCACAGTAAAACGTGAGAAGCGATCAATGTCAATACCGTATCGCGATTGAATACCAGAAGTGATCTGCTCAGCAACAATGGCAGCTGCATTTCCGCTTGGGTTTGGCGATGCTAACAATGAAAAGACCTCAGACACCACTCTGAATCAATGAATATCACCGTGACCCCGATGATGTTGACGTTTGCCGCATTTGTCCACAAGTCGTGCAGCACCGCTAGAAATGGTTGCCTTAGTGAAGAATCAAATTCATTTTGGAGAGTGCGTGAAACCCGCCCAACAAAGCATCCAAATCCCCCTCGGTAAACGTGTAGAACGTTCACGAGCTGGCACCGTTAGGCGCGGTTGATTCGATAGACGTCTCAGTAGCTGATGCAATCGTCATTCTCTAGAACCGTGTGTGGTATGCCTGATGACAACAACCATCTAGTGGACAATATTTTTACCTCGTCCGGGCCGGTTGCCATGGCCTCGTGTAGCGTGCGCTGCTTCTTTGCTTTCGTATCATCATCTGGTTCTGCTGCCACGTTTGCGTTGCGCACTTCAATCACCCCCTGCACGTCACGTTTTCGCCCCTCGAGACTTCAACGCAAAACGAATGATCCGGATGAAGGCGCAGCATGTGCTTCGTGCATTGGACGCGTTCTGCTGTCGTATAAGGCATGTCTTCCTGGTTGTCGTTGTCGTGTCGGTACTAACACATTTTTCCGCACATACAAGGCAAATGCGCGTGAAGGGATGGCCAGATTGCAATGGGTCATCGATGGGCTTTGTCAGCTTGTGGATTAAGTTCCAAACCAACGTAAACATGTTTTGGTTGACGTGCTTAACTGAAAAGGGATACCATACTTGTTAACCGATCCCCCGCTGTCGGACTCGCCCTTCTCAACTTGAGAGGGAGTCGTCGAACCCTCAGAAGGGCCTTCCTCGGGCATGAGCTCTGAGTCTCGGCTTCTATGGGGATTGACGTCCAATCGCCGTCGCTAGGCTGATAAAAAATATACATTAGTCTATGTCGTCGAGATTGTAACTTCTGGTTAAAGCATGTGAACACTCTCTAAGGTTATCAGCTACCTGGATCACTTGGGTATCGTTTGAGCCCGACAGTATCAATCATACTGATACATCACGTCACTTGGATTGATCCTGATCCAGATACACCTCGCTGGTGATCCGGCATCTGCGTATCAACGAGTATCTGCCGCTAAACCGAACCCCTGGTCGTTGCAGACGCCGACATCCTCTGCTGGAGGTGCTCCAATAGAGCATTCTCGTAGCTTGAGAACACCTCCAGACGCGCGTTCACCGCGTCCGGTCCTTGCGAAGCAAGATGCGTAATCTCCTCAGGGCCGAGCAAAGACATAAGCTATTTCAGCGCGTCTTGCTGGCTCTGGGACATATTAGAAAACGTTGTCTACTCTATCCTCACCGAGGAATAGTCCTAAGACTCATGTGCGGGATTGATTACAAGTGCTACCAGGTGCATCGGGGCTGCGTAGCGTAGTGCGTCAGAGGAACACGTATGACTCCCCGAGTCTTAGATGTGGTTCTCCTAATCCCTAAGGTCTCCGCAGAGACTTAGATCCCTCTCGTTATCCCACTAGAGACTCAAAGAGTCAGTATTCCTAAACCTAGGGCAATACTCTCTTTGATGCTAAAACTGAACTGTTATTTGTTTGCTTATCTGCGGTAAAGCCGGCTGGGGTGTAAATGTATGACCCTAGCTATCTACCATAGTTAAACCTAGTCAAATGCATATCGAGTGGCCCTGTGGCCACGTCCTGAAATCCCGTTAATCCAAGTGGTACCAAGTACCACTTACTACAAGGTGACACGTAGCACGGCTAAAGTTGTGTTACCTTCGTGTAGCCCCCGGAGTGGTGCTACATCCCGGAGACAGTGTGCTGCTCAAGAACTACATCGGTGTTCACGCGAAGATGGCGCCAGGCCGTACGAAACGGTTTCAGTGTGTTAAAATCGTACCTTCGTGCTGGCCAAGGGATCCTTCATCGAAACAGCGTGCATTCGCCGCGTCGAGATTTGTAATCCCTAACGCGGGAAGACTGAAAGGAGCCGTCCAACCTGCGACGCGCCGGTTCCGCCGGTCCGTGAATTCCATGCAATCCGATAGTGACACCAGGCTACTAACCATTTAAAGTAGAATTTTGCTGCTCCTGGCGTTAGTTGCGGCGATTCGCCTGTGCTACGAAACGACACCGGAATCACAAGGGATTTGTTTCTACCAACGTACTGATTGATCGCAAGCGACTGGACCTTAAACTGTGCTACCTCTATCCTAGGGCTAGAGGCAGCGCCCACGATTCTATGGTTTCGCAGTGGAGCCACATTCTAGAACAAATCTTCAATAAATAAGGAAACCACTTATATGCACCATCTCACATTCCAAATAAACAATATGCACCACCGTTTGAGTACATACATATTGTGCATTATACTATTTCTTCTTGTGGACCATGCACCACAACTAATTGAAACGGATGTATGGGCTTCTCCGACAAACGATGGCATTTCGTGGTGGTCTAGTGGTGTACCAACCACAGCGGTCAGCCGTATTCGAGTCCCACAACGACGGCACGGAAGTTCCCCGTTGAACTGCTTTTACAGCATGGGTTGAGGTTATTTACCTTGTTATTTCTCTACTTAGTCTACCTTTCCACCTCTATATACTGCATATACTTTTTACGGTGGCGCCGTGATACTACGACGCGGACTCCCTCTCATCGGCTGACAGAGCACTTCGATCTGTCGCACCCATCTGCGGCCCTCTACCCGTGGCACCTCCCAACCTCACCTTTTTAGTGTTGCCCGTAATCGTCTTCTGCATCCTGCGCGTTCCAAGCTTTCCATGGATTCACCAAATCTATTAATGCGGAGAAGGTGTACAAACGACAAGACTTTAGCACTAGCGAGCTGCATGCTCAGCTTAAGCAGATGCGATTGGCCAACCAAAACGATGTGGGCATCGTGCTCTGGTGCCTCACGCGCGCGGCCTACGCCGTGCCATGCTTCGGCTGACGCAGAGAAGGAGCACACATATTACGCGCGCGACATCATCCAGCGCAAAAAAAACATAGTACGGCATCATCCTGCCGTTCATTAACGTCTATGCATTCGTCCTCCACTTCTGACAGTTGGTTCACTTTCGGAGATGGCCTTGGTTTACCCGTGCACCTATACTACAGAGCTCGCAAGCGGGTACCCGAAACTATCCCCCTGTCATGATTGGGTACCCGAATTTAAAAGCAACTGTAAAGTTTAAAATAACTCACCTCACAACAATCCTCCAAAAAGTCCAGCTCCGTTCCATTTTGCAACCTGCATACCCCACACGCAAGTGTAAAGATCGAAGAACCTCCGGAAGTGCAACGAACACACGCAGTGAAGGTCGACAAAGCCGACCAGGATCATGCCAAGAGCTTAGTTGGGCTTTGCTTGATGCCCCTCGCGGAGTTGAAGCAGGAGCTGTACAGAATTCTCATGCAACAGACTAAAGACCCGCTCTTTAGGTTACGAGATAATGCAAGCACGAAGGCAAAATGCTGGACGCAGTTTCGGCATGCGTTTGAGATATCAAGTTTGCCACCCATCAGGTTACCCGAAGTTGGCACACGTTGCAAGATTAATATTCTGTGCATACCTGCGGCCAGCGCAATGCCCGAGAAAGCAACTTCTCTAGTGCTGGCACCGTTATGTCCAAAGTCCGCAACGAGCTGAAACCATTCATGCTAAATGGCATTTTAACGGTGCGATTGAATAAGGACCTGACGACTGAGCTCGAGACGAATTTACAGCTAGTTATTTTTCATGACCATTACAACAAATCTTTGAAATAATTCACGCATTTTGAGACCTCATCATTGCTTCAACACTTGCGCTGTTGGCCAGAACAATCGCTAGCAACCACGACGACGCGGGTCCGGGTACATGGGGATTTTACCCGTCGGGTGGGTACGGGTACGCGGAATACGCTGGGATGGTGTCCCAGGCGGGGCGGGTAAACCGATTTGCCCCGATTGCGAGTTCTGCTATACTATCTCTGTGCGGAAAATAATCCACGTTTGCAATCTGATTACGCCCTACCTAGAAGTTATATCCCTCCAAAGCGATGAGGTTTTGAATTTTGAATCTCCCGCCCGTTTCCCTCCCACCAAAGCAATCCCGCTCCTATAATTATTTAAGATCTGGCTTCTTCTGCTCATGGGCAAGCGACCGAAGCGGAGCGACAAGCTGTGCGGGAGACACTGCTTCTCCGCAGCAATCACGGCGTACCCAAACATGGGGACATCGGCTGGATTGCCGACCACTTCCAGATGAGTCGCTCTACTGTCTCGCGCATTTGGAAGCGAGGTAAGAGCTCGATCGGGAGCCGAGTAAGATCGAGATGTCGTCCAACACATAGTAAGGCATCTCGTCAAGGAAGGCTACATGCGACGCGCGCTGAGGCAACCCCGCCCCTTGCTGACGCCCGCGCACAAGTTGGTCCGATTGAGGTTTTGCATGGGCCGCGTAAAGACAGATGCAGACTGGGGCTACTCTTATGACGCGATGTATGACGCCGTGCAGACTGACGAGAAATGGTTCTTCGTGAAGAAGGTCGGCCAGAGCGTGCATATGCTGCCGGGTAAGGACAACGTTCGCCTCGAAGCTCCCCCCCAGTGCAATACGTTCAGAGTAAGCGTCACATCACGAAGGTGATGTTCCTTTGTGCGGTGGCCCGCAGCATGCAGCCTCAGCAGGACTAGATAGTAGTAGCAGCGGTTGCAAACCTTCACATAACTTATACTGTATCCGTCGAAAATAACGAGGCGGAGCGCTGTGCATTTATTTTCTGCGCCGAGGTAATGTATGAGCTTGGTGCACAAGAAATATTTATTCGAACGGTGGTGCATATTGTTTATTTGGAATGTGAGTTTTTTCTATGAAATATATTATTAAAACAATTGTTTGTACATATAATATTGTGCAGACATCCTCTCAAGTGTGATAGCAAAGCTCTCCGGATATGCTAGAAGCCAGGTACAATTTTTTGTCACACTCCAGTTTGTGATTCGTGAAAATACCTGTACAGCGGCTTCTGAATATAACTCTATTTAGTCTTGCGATTTTACCCATCAAAAACAATTGCTTTTTTCACCGCACTGTGCGTCTGTCTGTATGAGTGGCAACGTCTTGCGTGCCAAGGTGGTGTCCGAGACGCTTGAGTCCCCCACGCGCCTGGTGACGGATGTGGCGACGCAGTGGCTGGCGTCCATGGATGAAATGCGCGACGATGACACGGCGGCCGACAAAACGCATTCGCAGAAGAGTACAAGCCCAACCGACAGCTTCCTCGCATCCAGCGCGGATTCCAGTCCCGTATGCAAGAAACGCGGACTGAACGAGGAGCAGCCAGACGACGGAAAATTGGGACTGCAGAAGAAAAGGCCCAAGCGGAAGTACCGCAAGTCCACGATCAACGTGCGCAAGGTGAGGAAGTTGTTTTATGGGTGAGAGAATGCGGGAGGGTGACCGAGGTTTTAAGTGGGGCATATTTGCAGGAGGAGAAAGCACACTTGCTGGAGGAGCTGGCAGAGCTGCATACGAAGATGGAGGAGATCAAGGCGCGAGCGTTCGCCACGTGTGTGGGTGTAGAAGCAAGGACTCCGAGTGAGATGCAGAGTGCTAATAGAGTGCTGAGACGGGCAATTCAGACGCAACAACTGGAGTGCACGAAGATTCATGCGCTCATGTCGGAGTACTCTTTATTTGTGAGTTGGATTACGTTGATTATTGGGTGGTTATTTTCTGACTGCTTGGGCTTTTCTGGGGTTTTTTCCTTTTAATCTGGTGCTGGCAGAACATTCGAGTTGGTAGTCCTATTCATCGACCAATTCACTTGCAGAAAGACACGCATGCACGACGAGCTACATTATTGGCGTTAAAGAGTAAGGTGCTGGAGGACGGAGCCAAGTTTCTGCATGACCGACGGCCACATGTAGACCCGTTGAAGCCCATGCGAGAGGATCACGGCTACGAGGCCTCAAACGGCGACTTTTTCGCTACATACATCTCCACGATGCAATTTGAGAACACAGTGAAGCAGGTATACGACATTTTGCTCGGATATTTCAGCAGCATCGAGATTAGTGTGTCGGAGAAACTGGGTAACATCACAATCCGCGAGGACGACGATAACATGGCTCCGGGCATCACACAGAACCGACTGGTGTCTACTACTATCGGCGGTCTGCGGATGGAGTCAAATACGGTATATTTTTCCCGATACGAGCCAGGCGACGAGGACGCTGGCCACCAGAATGGCTACGGTATCTTCGTGGCGGACTACGTCGATGACGATGACCTTAACCCTTATCATCCACACGAACGCATTCGACGCGACTTCACCGCTGTGCTGGAGCTAACATCGTATCCGATCCGGCATGGTGTGCGTACCAGGTCCAAGAACACGAGCGAAGGTCGAGTCGTCGTGCTCACTCGGTGGGTGCACAGCAAGGTATATCACCCCGAGTACGAGATCCCACAGGCCGGCTGGCACGAGATGCGCGACAACACAGAGCGATGGATCCAAACGCTGCATCACACCATGATGGAGCGGTTATCCCCCGTAGTCTGCTGTCAGAGGTAAAGGCCACGAGCAATACACAAAAAAGGCAACATTATAGTCTCGCCAGTTGTATTTCGGTGGGTGACCGCTCTGATTGGTCGGAAATTTTCTAGCCAGTCATCAACCACACTTCGGGTACCATGAAACCGGTACACCGTGCCCGTCATCCCTCGCCCCGTCTTTGCGAGCCATTTGACATGTGAAATTATTGTATCAGCCCAAAGACGACATACGATGATTGACTACCCCACACGCGACGCCATCGGGCAGGAGCGAGGGCCGATCCGTCTCACTAGTGACCGTCATTCAGCATTCGCAGGCGGCAGGTCCGCGCAGAGCTTCCTGCAGGTGCAGACGCCGTCCCAGCCGCTGAGCGCGATGCCCAACTCGTCGCTGCTGCGCGTGTCGACAGCTTACAGTGCGAGTGCCTCGTCATCTCCGCTGTCCTCGTCGTCGTCGACAGCTGCGGATATTGCGGACCCGGCGCAGCCCTGGATGGTGTTGATGGAGAGGAAGGGGGAGACAAGCGATGCGACTCGGAGACAGGAGAGCGAAAAGTGGACGACCACGAGAACGCCGCGAGCGACGAGTCTGGAGCAGTTTAACCGACTCAGTCGAGGCGAAGAGGTGGACTACACGACGACGAAAAGGAGGATCGAACAGGAAACGAGGCTGCAGGCCACGAGCGAAGAGGAGAGCAAGAGCTGCAGTGCGACAACTGCCAAGAAACCTAAGCGAAAGCGGAAGTATCGGAAAGCGACGCACACGATTCGAAAGGTGAAGAGGAGGATTATGTGTGTGGTAGTGTGGTTTGCTGTCGTGTGTATGCTGATAACGGCTTTGTTACGTGTGCAGGAGGAGAAAGAGAGGTTGTTGCAGGAGATGGAGGCTCTGAAAGCTCAGATCGCAGACTTGCGTAGTCATACGAGAGTGCCATTTGACGAAAATGAAAAGATTATTGAGAGGAAATATGAGATTGGGAGAGTCTTACGCGAAGCCGTTCAGCAGCAGCAACAAATGTTCAGCCAGCTCTCCTCCATCATGTCGGAGTACACCTTATGCGTAAGTTTTGTCAGGCCGGGGCATGAGCATGAGTTGCTAACACTGCGTCATGTGCGCTAATTCTTCTGCAGAGTATCCAATCTGGAAGTCCCCTGCAAGATTTTATCCACTTGAAGATAGATGAACTGTCACGACACAATACATTGACGGCGATCAAGATGAACAAGCTGGAAAAGGCGCAGAGGTTCATGGAGATGCGTCGGCCCAAACTCGATCCTTGTAAAACATTGGGTGAGGAGTGCCGTTACGAGGCAGATAATGGCGACTTCTGCTCGACTCGCTTTACTGTTACGCAGTTCAAGGACGCACAGAGCGTGAAACAAGTGTTCGATCTGCTGTTATTTTATTTCTGCAATATCGAGATCAGTATCTCCGAGAAGATCGGCCACATAACAATCCGTGAAGACGACGGAGGCGACGACAAGGGAATCGTGCAAAACCGGCTGGTGTCTACCACTCACAAAGATGTGAAAATGGAGTCGAATACAGTCATGTTCTCACAGTACTACGACCGCAGCAATGAGGGCGTAGAAGACAGCAGCTACGGGATCATCATTGCCGATTTCGTAGACCAAGACGACAGACATCCGTACATTCCTAGCCAACGTATACGTCGCGATGTGAACGCTGTGCTCGAAATCCGAGAGTTTATGCCCCAGTGCCCAATAAGCGAGGCAGAAAGTGCTCCGTCTCACAACTCGGTGGTCGTCCTGAGCCGATGGGTGCAGAACCGAATGCATTACCCTAAGTTCCCCGTTTGTACGGACGGATGGTACGAACTCCGCGACAATATGGATCTGTGGGGGCGTGCCTTGCACCGTACGATAGCAGAGAATCTGCGTGGCTGTCCATAGCCACATGACTTCAAATAAATTGTCAGGTCTCTCAGTTTTATTATCTATAATACCATTGTTGCATCATAACTTCGATATTATTGTCGCCTTTGGCATCAGCCTGCAAGTCCTTGCAGTCGGATCTCTGACAGTGTCAAGTGCAAGTGCTGCATGGACGGCACCGGATAATGTCCCATGTGGACAGTCGAAACAAAAAACGGTTATTCTCGACTTTAAACGCGTTTCCGGTTCCGGTCGATGAGGCAGAGCGACGGCGCCTTCCCCCTACACAGAACGGCGTCGTCCACGACGTCCTCCCCGACATCGTCCCCGGTAAGCGACAACACGGCGCTAACGCGCTCGTGGGCTTCCATTATAGTACCGAAGGACGATGGACACGTGGAGCAACAAGACGAAGACGTCGATGAAGAAGATTTAAGTCGATTAGCAACTAAGAGGCGAGCACAAGAGGCGCGAGAAGCAGAAGAATGGGCTCCAACCCAAGGCGACACGGGCACTGGCACGGAATCCGAGGAGGCAGTGCAGCCGAAACGCAAATATCCGAAGAGAAAGCACCGCAAGGGAACGCACACCATCCGAAAGGTGGCAAGTCCCCACTAAGAACCGATAGGGCCTTTTGGTACTGGAGCTAATAGTGGAATTTTTTGACTTTTTGTGGTTGGTAGGAGGAGAAGGAACAGCTTTTAAAGGAGATGAAGATCTTACAAAAGGAGATGGCGGCACTCAAGAAACGAGCGGTAGATCCGACTTACCCAGTAGATCAGTGGGTGCGTAAATCGCGTCGCCAGATGCTGCAAGAAGGCGTTCAAAGGCATATGAAAACGTTCTGCAAGGCCTTGTCAATCATGTCGGACTACACGCTGTGCGTACGTATCAGTGCAGGTGTTGCCGATCTTTCTCGGTCAATTCTGAATAATAAAACGTACCTGACGACTCTGTGGATTACTTATTTCCCGCAGAACATTCAAGCTGGAACGCCTTTGCAAGAGAAAATTATCTTGATGAAAGACTCGGAGTCTCGTCTTGACACTCTGCAGGCGATGAAAGCGAGAAAAATCCAAAATGGCGAGGAGTTTTTGAAAATTCGGCGGTCAGAGCTAGACCCTTTCAAGGCACTCACTGAGGACCAGCGCTATGAAACAGATAGTGGAGGCTTTTGCTCGGCTCGGTTCTCGATCACGCAGTTTGAAGGCGTTCAGAGCGTGAAGCAGGTGTTTGACCTAGTGCTTTTCTACTTCAGTAACATGGAGATCAGCGTCTCGGAGAAGCTCGAAACTCTTGTAACTGTTCGCGAGAACGATGAGGACAGCATCACCAAGGGCATCACACAGAACTTTTTGATGTCAACGACGACAAAGACGGGTATGAAGATCGAGTCGAACACGATCATGTTCTCGGAGTTCGGTGAGCGTGACGACATGTTGTGCTCGGACCGCGGCTACGGGATTGTCGTCTCGGAGTTCATAGACTTGGACGAGCGGTATCCGTACCGCCCCCAAGACCGTGTCCGCAAGGACGTTAATGGTGTGATTGAAGTACGCGGATATAACCGCTTAAAGGACGACAACTCCGGCGAGGACGAGCTCATTGTCGTGATGACTAGGTGGGTGCAGAACACTCTGCACCGCCCGGAGTTCCCCATGACCATTGAAGGGTGGCGAGAGGTCCGACACTCCATGGATAGCTGGGGGCTTCTTCTGCACCGTACACTGCTCGAGAGTCTGCATTCGCAATCATGAAGCTGGTGTTTCGGTGCATGCAGAAGTAATGCACAACTGCAACTTTAAAGTTACCTTTTTTGCTAGTCGGACTTAGGCTAGTCGCATCGTACTTAGCTGGAGAGAACGGGGCGCGCAATCACCTCGTCAAGGATTGCGTACGCGCACGAGCTTGGGACCGAAGCTGCAAAGATGGATCGGTATTGGGGCGTCCTTGGCGGGCCGGACGAACGACGGGAGGCGGAGAAAATCACGAGCACGGCAAAGAGTGCAGCGGCGGTGCGCGGAGCGATGAGGAAGAGAGGCACAGCCGCAAGCCTCGCTGGGCATGATGAAGTGTTACATTTAGAACTGTGCGGACCACGAGGCATTCGGGATGGGGAAGACGTTGCAGCTAGTAGCGTCAAGTCGGACTCGTCGCAGGAGGCTTCGGCCAAGCTCCATCGTCCACGGAAGCACAGGAAATCGACGCACGTCGTTCGGAAGGTAATGGGTGGGCTCCAAGACTGGTGGATCGGTAGTACTGATGAGGTTTTACGTTGCTTTTGGCGAAGGAGGAAAAGGAGCGGCTTTTAAGGAAAATGGCGGTACTTAACGCCCAGTTAGCGAGCTTAAAGCAACAAGCCTTGGCATCGATGAGCCACGTGGACCAAGAGACGGCAAGTCGTATTCAGGTCGGATGTGAGTTGCGCGACGACGTCCACCTAAATCAGCAGAAGTTTGGCGAAATCGCGTCCATTATGGCGGAATTTTCGCTATGCGTATGTTACTGTGTCAGATGCAAGCTTCGGTGGAGGAATTGGTAGGCTGAACATTGTATGTATTTGTTTGCGATGGGTACTTGCAGAACGCCCAAGCGGGTTCTCCGTTGCATGACAAGATCACGCTGAAAAGAGATCATGATTCCCGACGAAATGTACTGAGGGGCCTCAATGCGAGCAAAATGTCGAAGGCTGAGCACTTCTTGCAACTGCGTCGGCCTAACACTAACTTACGAAACATCTGCGATGAAGGCCGCCGCTTCGAAATGGACAATGGTGATTTTTTCTCCGAACGCTTGACTGTTACCCAGCTCAAAGACGCCCACAGCGTCAAGCAGATCTACGACCTACTGCTGTTTTACTACTGCAATCTCGAGATCAGTATTTCAGAGAAAATTGGTCACATTACAGTCCGCTTAGATGACGACAACGGCGACAAAAGCATCACGCAGATCCGTCTCGTGTCCACGACGATCAAAGATCTTAAGGTGGAGTCGAACACGATCTCGTTTGCCCATTTCCACCAAGATTGTGACGACACAAAGTGTATTCATGGAGACGGCGACTACGGGATGATTGTGATGGACTACGTCGACGACGACGAAAAGTATCCGTATCAACCGGGTGAACGCATTCGAAAGGATGTGGTCGCCGTGATGGAAGTGCGCGAATGTCCGCTGTCCTTCAAGGGCGATGACAAAATCACGGTCATGCTCACGAAGTGGGTGCAGAACAAGCTGCATTACCCGAAATTTCCCCTTGCTACCAAGGACTGGTACGATCTGCGAGAGCGGATGGATATCTACGGCAAGACCATGCAACGGAGCATGGCGGAAGACCTGCACATTGAAGCACTCGGTCAAAGGATGCCAGGCAACTGACGTGGAAGCTACGAGTAATCAATCAAAGAGGCAATTGCTGACAGAAACCGGTTGATGCATATTCCTTTTATAATATATATAATTCTGCTAACCTATATCGCAATTTGATGGCATTGTACAAATTCTCAGATTCTACAGTGCGCGCCAAAAAATTAGGAACAAACTTTGCGGCGCGATATCTCGGCTTCCACTGAGCCGTTTGGCTTGCTGTTTAGATATGAGGTCGCTATTAGCAATAAAAAACGTTGGTTTAGGCTAACAACCTGAGTTTTGTAGTTGGTGATAGGGCTTCTATACAAAAGACCACAATCGACACTGCGTCAGAATAATAAAAACATGGCAGACATACAAAATCCAATATTATTGGAATGATGGTCAAAATGGTTTGATGTGAGCTGACGCGTGTCAGTCGAGAATAATGGGGCTCGGCCCCAGCGTGAAAGAGCATGAGCGCGGCCGAATGGAAGGGCTGCGCGAGGCGGGACTGACGATACGCGAGGTCGCTGACCGTGTGGGCCGCTCGCCCACGTGCGTGTGGAACAACGTGACCAAGAATGAAGGAGAACGAGAGGTAGAGAAGCGAGGGCGTCCGCTGAGCCTGACTGATCGCGAGCTGCGCGCTGTGGTTCGAGCCGCGGCGACGGGCACATCCTCGGCGGCTACGCTCAAGGTTGACTACAACTGCTCGTGCTCGGTGCGCACAATCCAGCGCCTGCTCTCCAGCGTCGACTGGCTTGTGTACGCGAAGATGGAGAAGACACTGGACCTCACCCCGGCGCACAAGGAGGCACGGCGAACCTGGGCAAAGGAGATGGTGACCAAGCCCAAGATCTGGGAGCGCGTCGTGTTCTCGGATGAGAAAAAGTTCAATCTCGACGGCCCCGATGGCTACAAGCACTACTGGCGCGATCTGCGCAAGGCACCGCGCACGTACGTCAATCGCCAGAATGGCGGCGGGTCAGTGATGGTCTGGGGGGCGTTCTCTTCGGCGGGTAGGTCCTCGCTGGCGATCCTGGTCGGCAAGCAGAAGTCAGAGGACTATGCCTACACCCTATCTGAGTACTTGCTGCCTTTTGCTCACCTCCATCACGGAGTCGATTTTGTGTTTCAGCAGGACAACGCTCCCATACATTCGTCGGCCATGACGCGCGAGTTCCTTGGCGAAATGGAGGTCGAGGTCATGGAGTGGCCCGCTCGCTCCCCTGACCTCAACCCAATCGAGAATGTATGGAACGCGTTGTCCTCTGCTGTCTACGCGAATGGCAAGCAGTATCGCTCAACATCGGACCTGACCCGCGCTGTTCTCGACGCCTGGGAGCGCCTCAGTCCATCGCTCTGTGACGCGCTCCTCACCTCGATGCCGAACCGGTGCATCGAAGTGATTGAGCGTCGCGGCGGTAAAACGCATTACTAGGTCCGACCATCATTCCAATAATATTGGATTTTGTATGTCTGCCATGTTTTTATTATTCTGACGCAGTGTCGATTGTGGTCTTTTGTATAGAAGCCCTATCACCAACTACAAAACTCAGGTTGTTAGCCTAAACCAACGTTTTTTATTGCTAATAGCGACCTCATATCTAAACAGCAAGCCAAACGGCTCAGTGGAAGCCGAGATATCGCGCCGCAAAGTTTGTTCCTAATTTTTTGGCGCGCACTGTATATGCTGTGATTTAACGTATCTGGACGTGTCAGACCGTAATCACTCATATCTCCGTGTTCACTCCGAAGACGCTCCATTCGCCATACATGGAGCCTTCGTTCATCAACTCGCCGCGCGACTCGCGCACCGACGCGGACCAGTCGACGGCGTCAGCGCCTCCTCTGGTCTCTGCTGATACTAAGTCATTGCGTCATTCTGTAGACTGGCACTCCTCGTCCACGCTTGTCGCGACGGGAGGCGGGGTCCTGCCACTATTGCATGCCGCCAATGCATGTACCGGTACCTCTCCAGTTGCTGCGACATTGAATTCGAATTGCCATCCCCAAATAACGCGCCCCCACCTTAGTTGCTACCCCTCCCCGCCACTGGAAGACATGCCGCGTGTCAAGCGCCGAAAGGACAAGAAGAAAGTGAGGCGGAGCAGGAATGCGGCGCCGATGAAACAATGGAGCAGCTTTCCTGAAGCAGTGGAGTCGACTGTGTTGCTACGTCGGAGCAACAGGAGAGCGACAGTGGCGCAGCCTCGAGATGACGATCAGAGTAGCTGCAGTGATCACCATGACGACAGAAGCGCTCAGTCAACGACAGAAGAGGAGGCGAAACCCGGAGTAAAACACAAAAAAAAGCGTGGATACCGCAAGGCCACGCATACCATCCGAAAGGTACGAACAGCTACAGAAAACTCGAGTTGGTTACATGCCGCAGGTTTTGTTGCTGTGGATAACTGGTCGATTCGGTTGACTAGCTTGAGTCTATATATGATGCTCACGTCTATGACTCTCTGATGGATCAATTGCAGGAGGAGATCGACTATCTTCGTGGTGAGTTAGCGGGGCTACAGGCTGAGATGGCCAAGTTGCAGTGGCGCGCGTTCGCATCCAATCGTGACCAGAATGAGGAGGATAGACAACTTTACACGAATGTGCTGCACAATGCTGTAAGGAAACACCAAGAGGCTTTTATAAAGATCCAGTCGGCGATGACCAGCTACGCTGCTTGTGTACGTGTATACTGCGTGGATTGCTTTCTTGTCTGACAAGTACCAACCGCGAGCTTCTGACGTTCATTTGGGGTATATTATCCACAGAATTTCCAAGCTGGGAGCCCAATCCAGAGAACGATTATTTTGGGCAGAGATGAACTATCGAGGCGAAACTCCTTGCGCGCGATGAAGTCACTAAAGCTTCAGGATGCCCGTGACTTTTTTGATAGGCGACTCTCACACCTGAACCCGCTTAAGTCGATGTCAGAGGACTACCGTTTCGAGAATGACGAGGGCGACTATTGGGCTGTCCGCTTTGCAACGTCCCAATTTAAGCTTGCAAAAAGTGTCAAACAAGTGTTTGACCTGGTAGTGTACTACCTGTGCAACATCGAGATCAGTGTATCGGAGAAAATTGGCCACCTCACAGTTCGCGAAGACGACGACAGCGGCGAAGAAGGCATTACTCAGAACCGTCTCACATCATTGACCGACAAAGGTCTTCACATGGAATCCAACACCGTTGTCTTTTCTGAGTATCTCGGGCCAGGACCAGACGATCAAGACGACTACGGACTTATCGTCGCAGAGTTCGTGGATGAAGACGAGCGACATCCCTACAGACCCACAGAGCGTATTCGTAAGGATGTCAACACCGTGATGGACGTGCGATCATACACACGACAACGTCCTCAAAAGATTGGAGTTCAAAGCTCCGAGGTAGAGAAGGTAGTGGTGCTCACTCGATGGTCGCACTCTCGTCTACGCCACCCAAACTTCCCAGTCTGCAAGGACGGATGGTACGAACTACGCGAGAACATGGACCGGTGGAGCCAGAACATGCACGAGACCATCATGGAGAGCTTGGACCCAGCCACCCACTCTTCACCTACTTGGCGAATCTAGATATTCCTAAGAAACCACAAAACCTAATTTTCTGCCATGTGTGAAGTACATTAAAACTCCTGGGTAGTCATAAGCTGACTTTTTGGCCACATCTGGAACCGTTTCGTGTACTCGTCTAGAAAATTCCTAATTAAAAAAAAAAATAATAATGAAAGTAATATATCCCTGGCCGTAGAGCTGCCTTAATTAACCCATTCCAATAAAACCCGATGATGCACAAACGGTCATTTCGCCATTCGCGTCAAACTTGTCGAGTGCCGATGGTGCTGGACGCGTCCCGAGAGGAGATCCGGGATGACCGCTACTACCGCTCATTGGTACTCGGAACGCGCACGTCCTCTGTCGCATCTCCAACCCCATCTTCGGCGCGCAGTAGTCCATCTCACGATGGTTCTGCGCACACGCTTCTGGCGCTGAAAACGTCGATGGACAACCCACCTACCACGAACGATGCAATCATTACGAAACGAAAACGAGAAAAAACCATCGTTCCGTCAGAGAACAAATCCAAAAGACCCAAGCGCAAATACCGAAAAGCCACCCACACGCTCCGGAAAGAGGAGAAGGAAAGGCTCCAGACGGAGCTGGACGGACTCCAAGCCAAGATGCAGGAGCTCAAGAAACAGGCCCTGGACTCGTTTGGCAAACCAGGACAAAACGACAAGGAAAGAGTCATCGCCAGCAAAGTGCTGCGTGACGCCGTGCAGAGTCAGCAACTTGAGTTCGCCACCATTCAAGGAATCATGTCGGAGTACGCACTTTCTGTAAGTTTAGTTGTGTGTTTTGAGTGTGTTTTTTTATAATTTCTGGATGGTTACTGAATGTTTGGTGGTTCTTATAGACGATTCAAGCGGGGAGTCCTTTGCAGAGGTTTATTCATTTGGGACGAGATGATGCCTCGAGAAAGGATATGTTGTTGGCTTTAAAATCTCTGAAATTGGATGACGCAGACCATTTCTTACGACAACGGCGACCGAAGGTGGATCCGTGCAAACCCATGTGCGAAGATCATCGGTATGAGCTTTCGACTGGAGATTTTTGCTCTACTCGGTTTACAACGATCCAGTTTTATGGGACGAGGAGCGTGAAGCAGGTGTTCGATATGCTGGTGCAGTACTTTTGTAACATTGAAATTAGTATTTCGGAGAAGCTGGGTCATATCACAATCCGTGAAGACGACGACAGCGGCGACAAAGGGGTGACCCAGAACCGATTGGTGTCAACAACGGTAAACGGTTTGCTTATGGAGTCGAATACGGTGTTGTTCTCGCGCTTTTTCGAGCCGGAAGAGGAACCAGGTCACACAAGGGGACGGGGACTTATCGTTGCGGACTTTGTTAATGAAGACGACAGACATCCATACCGACCCAATGAACGCATTAGACGTGACGTTAACGCTATTCTAGAGTTGACTTCGTACACGCGTAAGATTGCAGCTATTGGACCGCAACGTATTGGAGACACTTCCGGCAATGAACTGAATTATAAAGAAGAGAGTGTTGTCGTCCTCACACGGTGGGTCTTTTCCCAATTACATCGACCCACATTTCCCATCTCGACGGGCAAATGGGAAGAAATGCGAGACAACATGGATCGGTGGGGGGAAACAATGCACCGCACAATGGTGGAAAGTCTCACTCCGATTAGTTGATACCGAGGTGCTGGGTGGTTTGCTTTACACAAGGTCACAATGTTGCGAAGGAAGTTCAAAGCTCTTCAGCTGCAGGGGATATCGACTTTTAAAGTGGAACGGGCTATTACGGAGACAAAGCGCTTAAGAATTCTGTTTGCAGCCACCAACATGCAGATGCTTCGGCGCACTTAATGATCTTCAACCAGTTAAAAAAGCCAGGAGTAAAACCCAATGTACAGACATATCCATCATCCAAGGAATGGCATGGAAGAGAGACGAATCTAGTCGTTTTGAAGAGAGTCCAAAGTTGATGCAATGCCCCAACAATGGGGCTGAGCATAGTCGCCGCTTTGAACGAGCACAACCTCACTTCTCTGAAGAACATAACGACGACAGCGACGGCAAACTTTCTCTTCGAAGTGACCATTAGTGTGCGATCGCTGAACCAAGCCTACGATGCGCTCATGTTCTTGATGTTCAAGATGGAGATTAGCATTACCGAGGCATTGGACAATATCACAATTTGAGAGGATTTCGACGTCGGAATGATGGCGCGTATCGAATCAACGACTGGTCTCTAAATACGAAGCTGGAGTTCTTACAGACGAATACCGTCTAATTCGCACTGCTCTTTAAAGGTCAGAATGATTATGAGGACTCGCCATGCGCGTTAGTGGCCACCGACAGTGTGGATGTAGATAATCTACATCCTTACAACTCCGTTAGTCGTGTCGGACGAACATCACAGCGAGGTATTGTTCTAACACAACCATGGCGTCATCGTGGAAGCGGGGAAGGCAATGTCGGTCGCCGAGAAAGGCGCACAAGATGAGCATTGTGATCTCACGAGTGGTAACGACGAAAGTCGAGATAAAGAGCTGTTAATGATATGGCGCGCCACATTTATAGGGCACCGACCTGAATTCCAAATGGTGGAGCGTGAATTGCTTGAGTTGTACGATCGGATTATCTAGTGATCAGAACTTATGCTGCAAATGGTCCGCGATATCGTTGGTACTTAGTTCTGCGTAGTCGATATAAGTTCGCGATACGATTAGTACCGCAAAACTAAATTCCCTTAACTTGCAAAGCCATCTCCAAGCATTTGTGCATACTGATGGCACGTCAAAAATCAGTTCTCAAGACTTCCATGAACAATGCCCATTTCGACACCATGTTTTGGATCGCCATAGCCGAGCATTTCTAGGTCGAAGCACTGCACTTGCTGTTTATTGCGTTTAATACAAATACAAAAAATTTGCAATAGTGCGTGCTCAGATCATCATCATTTCCTACCGACGACGTGACTTTCTTGCTCGACAAAGGGCCTACACTCTTATCTCCACAGTTGACAACAAATCTATCGTAGAATGCTTTACTCCTTCATGTACCCATTCGGGGCGTCATTAAGTACGATACAGAAGCTCGTATCTTCTTTCGCATTGATGCAATTAGACGAACAGGAAATACAGTCTTCACTCCATTGCTTCTTACCTACCTAAAATACATCGAGTCTCGACTGAACACCAGCCGCCCAATAATCACTTCTTAAAGCAGATTCTTGGTGCAATGCGAGCGTCGAAACTGCAATCCCTTGCTTTTGGGGGCACTAGCTTGGGTTCTGTTATCATCGACTTTGAGATTATAGCAGTTGCCCATTTTCCGCTACTCAGAGCTTGTAATGCTAATTTTGACTCCGTTGAGAGTATGGTGCTGTAGAAGCTGAGCTGTAACTCAACGATAGAATGACCAGAGTTGAACTATAGTGACTGAACACGAACTAACTCACTGCGTTGTAGAAGGTTATCACCGGCTGCAGAGTGCCCTTCTTCTAGCAGTTCGAAACAGGACATGCGAAGCTCGATTGCTACGACGCAAATTCGATTTTTAAGCAGCATATCCAGCGTCCATTGATTCATTGTACATCGAGGCTATCGAGGTCTTAAACACGGTGCGATAGGTTTTTTTAGAAATGCTGCACGCTGCATCAGCATGTCTAGCTCTTTTTCGTTCGTTTTTTTGCAGTCCATTACCATTTACAGTTGCGACTGAACGAGAAGTGTCTTGACTTACCGGTCAGCACGATAGCTGCACCAACGTGTTTGCCACCCCGATCACTCGAACTGTATATTGTACTTAGAGCTTATCCATATTGACACTATCCGTGACATGGCAGCACCCGGTCGGTCTCTAAATTTGGCATAATATTTGAAGTAAAATTCAATGCTGTTCAAAATTAGAATAGTGAAAATGTGACGATGGATTAGAAGTTCTAGAAGTTCTAATCCATCGCCACATTTCACTATTCTCTCGACACCAAATGTCGAATGGAGGTATTAGGTTCTAGGATACGTCCACATTGTCGTGGACTGAGAACTACGAAATGTCAATTGGAGCCTAGTGTTATTAACTCCAATTGACATTTAATCCACAGTACAGTGGGTCAGCTTCTCGAAATGCTAATTTCCAAATTGTTCACAAAGAACTGTACTGCCTTGAAAACTTGCCGAAGATTCGTCAAAGCAAATGAACTCGTATAAAAAATCCCCGTTGGTGCAGATGGTCCGAACTGCGACTGGCTCCGAGCCGCAACATACGGGCATCCTTAAGCAACCATCTCCCTAAATATACATCCACTCCTTTAGAAGACGTACGGGTGTGTACAGTAGGTTCCTAGTTTCGGCACTCCTAGAAAACAAAGCACACAACGAGCGTCAGCATCTACACATTTGTACTTATTCTGGAGCGGCAGCTCTTGAGTTGCAGCATCTTCATCACTCACTTCATCCAAAATATCTTTAAGCTTTGAGAGTTCCAGAGCTCGTACTTGTGGTCATTTGACGTGACCGGAGCCCTCCCGTATTGTTATTCATGGTCCAGATGCCCCCTTTTGGGTCTTGAGCTCATGACGCTAATCTGTACCCTAACTCCAAACTTGATATTTGAACTACCACATTTCCGTAACCCACTGCGGTCTTTCGATTTTTTTATTCTACTGGGTGATTGGGTCCATTCATGAATTATTCCTAATCGAAAACAATAGGACATGACGGAGAGACAGGAACGGCGGCGCGGTGGGCCCAAGCGCCGCAGACCTTCGTACCTGGTGCGGCAGGATGAAGTGAAGAGGCTCCAGGCGCGGCTGCTAGTGCTACAGAGGCAGTTGGCGCGGTTGCAGGCTCGTCCGCGGAGCTCCAGGGCCCATCTCCTGGAGGCCGTGGGCGCCAACAAATCCCTCCGAGATGTAATACACGGCCAGCAGCTGGCAGTAGCCGGCGCGCGTTCCATGCTGGCCGGGATGCAGGCAAGACTATATTCCTTATTATGTATTTATTGACAGACGTAACGGTGGGGTTCTCACTAGATGAAGTGGTTTTTATTAACTAGCCTTGATGTTTTATTTTGCAGGAGCGACAGACGGGAAGTCCGTTGTGCAGACACATTCACCTGCCTCGAGAGTGGTGGGAGCGGCGGCAAGTGCTGCTGAGTCTCAAGAGTGACATGATCATGAAAGGTTGCCAGTATGTGGTGGCTCGCAGTCAACACCTGGACTTGATGAAGCCCCAACTTATGGACCATCGGTATGAGGACGCGCAGGGCAATTTTTGCTGTGAAAGGTTCGAGTTCTTCCACTTCACGGGCGTCCAGTCCATTAAGCAGGTGTTCGAGGCTATTAAGTACTTTATGCTCAATATGGAGATCACCATCTCAGAAGCTCTGGGGCACACGACAGTGCGTGAAGACTATGACACAGTCGATGACGGGACGTCCATTTGGAATTATCGGTTGCTGTCGACGGACAGCCACGGGATCACGTCGGAAGTGAACAAGGTGGTGCTGACGGAATACTTTGACGAGTCGGTGGAGATGGGAGGGGGACCTTGTGCGGTGGTGGTCACGGACAGCGTCGACGTCGATGACTTGTATCCGTACAAACCACAGCAGAGTGTACGTAGAGACATTAGTGCTACGACCGTGTTGACGGAAATGAGGCGTAAGAAGCACAAGCGATCGATGTCAACTGAGATACAAGTCAGTCACACAAACGATAGCAGCGGAGGAAACGCCTCTCAGATTAATGCCGTGCCGAATGGTGACGACGAGGGCGAAGAACTGGTGGTCGTAATGCAACGTGCAGCTTTCATGAAGATGCACAAGCCTGAGTTTGAGATCTCACGAAGTGCCATGCGCTCGCTGAAGGAAGGCATAGCGAGCTGGGGAGAGGTCGAGGTTCAGTCGATCCGAGGAGCGGTCAATGCTTGATAATTAAAACTATCGTTGGTAGCAACGCGCCGGGACAGGGGGATTGCACAGTATATGTAGTAGAAAAACAGTGTTGTCTGTGTTGTTAAATGCGATCATCCCCTGGTCAACGTGGGATAATCATCAGTTCTGCGCACCCGTGGAGTAATCAGAGCGGGGCTAACCGACGTTGACGCCGCATCGAAGCTGATCCTTTTTTTTTTCACAGTCTTCAATTGCACTTTAAGCACTCAACCTACTGTCATGGTGAACCGCCAACAACGAACAAGTTTTAATGCTACCCTCCGTCCGAAGAAGAGGATTGCGACCTACGTGATCCGCAAAGAAGAAGCCCGTGCGCTGAAAGAGGAAGTGCAAGCACTACGGAAACAACTTGCAGCCCTCCAGGACGCCAAACACGGTGTCACCATCGAACTTACCGCTGCCAAGAATCAAAGGATGCGAGAGTGGCTGCACACTCAACAGCTCGAAATTGCAGCTACGAGCGCTTTGATTTCCAGTCACCTCTCAAGTCAAGGGGATAATCCGATTAAAGCGCACATTCATTTGCCCATGCATTGGTCAGGTAGACGAGAGACGCTTATGGGCATGAAGAACGACAAGTTCAGGCAAGGCTATGCCTACTTAACAGCACGTTGTCACAACTTGGATATGACGAAAGATCACGTCTCGTTAGACCAGTACGAAGATGCCGACGGGAACGTCTTCAGCCAACGCTTCGATGTGACTCACTTTCGTGGTGTCAAGTCCCTCAAACAGGTCTACGATGCGCTGACGTTCTTCATGTTTAATATGGAGATCAGTGTCTCAGAGACGTTGGGTGATATCACTGTTCGAGAGGACTACGATAGTCTTGAGGATGGCGCCTACATTTCTAATCAGCGCCTTGTCTCGAACCATGACAGCGTGACGTCGGAAGCGAACACGGCCTACTTTGCGCAGTATTTCGAAGGTCCTAATGAATTTGAGAGCTTGTCGTGTGTTATGGTGGCGACGGACAGCATTGACGAAGACGATTTGCACCCATACAACTCGCTTGAAGTCGTCCGACGAGATGTCACTGCCGCTGTTTTGCTAACACAAGAGCGATGCTCGAGGCCAGCACAGACACAGTCACCAACTAGTGTGGGCAAGGAGTTGAGTCAAGAGGACAGTGACGATGACGAAGAAATTGTGGTAGTCATGCATCGTGCCGCGTTCTTGAAGACCTGCAGTCCGAGTTTCAACGTACCTGAGAACATATTGGCTGAAATGAACGAGCGGATTAGCCAGTGGCCCAAGGTGATGATACAGACAATTCGTGAGGTGCTTGACGCTCAATCGTAGGCAGATTGCTACATTTCCGGTTCATTATAACCTCAAATGAGGGAGCTACATATAAAAAATGACCAAATCTTCATTCCAATCTGCATACTTAGTAGGTTATAACGCATCGACAAACTCGCGTATAGTTTGAAGCATGACTTTAATCCAGCTTGCAGATCCATCGCCGAGAGCGTTAAGTGCGTGTGCTGGGATGTTAATCCCAGAACTGATGACCTTCAGGAAAGATGCACATCGAATAACCACCATCAACTCTTGGTCACATTCCTCGGCAGCTTCAAATGTGGCTCCACTTTCACCTTCTTCAGCATATTCAGCTTTACCCGTCCACTGATAATGCTGCTGCATGCTTTGGCCCCCATCTCTTCGTTTTGTCCGCCTTACTTCCGACATGACAAGTGCTGCGCTCACATCAATTCGGACCCTTGTCTCTGGGTGATATGGGTGTAAATCGTCTTTGTCAACACTATCCGTGACCATAACTGCGCAAGGTCCACCACCCACAAGGCTCTGAGAGTCGTCGTATTTGTCGTACAAGACCTTGTTCGACTCGGTCACAATTCCACTAGGACGAGCCGAGATCAATCGAAAACTACCGATCGATTCGTCATCTCCAATAGTATCGTAGTCTTCTCTTACAGTGACATGTCCCAGCGCTTCGGTTGTGCTGATCTCTACATTGGTCAAGAAGAATTTGGCCGCTTCGTAAACCTCCTTCATAGACCTCATCCCAACCAACTGGTTTACTTCAAAGCGGTTACAGCAGAAATTCCCCTCAGCGTCTTCATAGCGATGCTCCGAGCTGTTTCTGGTCTCCAAATTCATATTTTGCGCGCGCGCAAGGACGTACTGGAGAGCGCCGTCCAGCTTTTCGTCTTTCAGGTTCACGAGTATTTGCTTCCGCTTCTCCCAACATTTGGGCAGGTGAATGTACGAGTACAGTGGATTCATGGTCTGCTTCTCCTACGTGTTTCCGATAAATAATATATATAAGAATAATATTTAAGCCTTAAAAAAGTAGAATACAACAACTAACCTGAAAGTTCATGAGTTCGGACTGAGCGCCAGCAAAGACCAGTTGTTGACCCTCCAGAAGCTCCTGCAGCATGTTTTTAGTCTGCAGTGAGTGTCCGAGCAGTAACAAGTGGTCGCTTGGCGTCATGGCAGCTTGCTCTGCTTGGGCCTGTAGCTCTCGGACTTGGCTCTGCAGCGTTGCGATCTGCTTCTTCAGCGCCTCGGCCTCCTCCCTCCGCACCGTGTTCGTTGGCTTGCGCTTCTTAATCGGTGGCATATTGGTAAGTAAGCAAGTGTCTTCTTGTCTCCCTCCCAAGTCATCAATGCCAGAATGTTGGTGAGATAAGCTTAGGGAAGGGTGTAATCAGCCCGGCACAGATAGGTGACAATCATTCTTAAAATAATGGCAACTAGACGAGTAATCAGAGCCTTGTTCACGGCCTTCAAATCTCCTTCAACGGACCCAACAGCACAAGACGGGCCGAATTGCTACATATATGTTAGTCGTCGTGCCTTCTAACCTTGCCAGCAAGAATTAATGCTGTAGTTACGTGTTTTGGTGTGCGTTAAATGAAGTTAATGTGCTTGTAGGGTCAGAGTGTTATCTGCCAGCCAAGTTTACGTTTTTATTCTTCGTTTTTAACCATAATACAGTAATAATTAGTTTATTAGTTTTATTTAATCAAATTGATCCTTAAATGATGTTAAGGTGCTTGTAGGGTATCATATAGCATATAGGTGTGAGGTTTGAATTTTGGGGAGTAGCCGAGTCAAACGGAAAACACGGCTGAACGAAATACTTGTGAAGTGTGTTCTCTGTGGTCGCCCAAGCTTTCCTTTGGGGTTCGTTCAAGTCGAAGAGGAACGGCCAACCTGTTGTACTCGAACAGAGTTGCAGATTGTTAGCTTTGAATACAATTAAAACTTTTGAGCTTTCTTATCGTCCAATGCCTGTTTGCAAGTCTCTGCGGTCTCGAAAAAGCTACGATACAGCAGATCAGCGCTTTTAGTCGAACGAGGGTTGGGAGGAGTTTAGCCACAGCCTCCCTAAAATGGAGGGCGTTACAGCAGCAAGGCACAATAACAGGAGAAGAAAAAATGGAGCGCAGAAAATTGGAAGATTTTATTTTGGATCGTATCTAGAATTGATCTGGCTGAGGATCAGGACTATGGATCTGAAATCTGAACTGATCACTCCAAAGGTAAATTTGCAAAGGTAAATAGAGGTGTAGTGGGGAAGTTGCTGCATTATGGGACTGTGTTAGTAGCTACCAATCACGACCTAAACTACGGCACTTGTGATCGATCCAGAGTCGGTGGCGGACGAAGCAACCACCTTGAGTCGCTCTCGATGTCTGCAGGAATATCGATGGGATCACGAAGCTGGATACGCTCGCGAACGAGTTCTAGCGGTATGACGGCGAGGAATGTCGGCAACACGGCGCACGTACTCTTGCGAAATTGTCTTGATCACCGTCACGAAAGTTGCCATCGAGGGATGCAGCGTAAGAAATCTACTGCTTAACTCACGGTTAAACCGTTCGAGGGGATTGTTCGTTCTGGCGATCAGCTCGTTGTCCAGTCCGAAGACGTTCCAGACGTCAATCGTGTAGTGCTCGAGCCACGTTTGCTCAAAATAACCCAAAAATCCCCCCCCCCTTCTCTACCGAGTAGGTCACTCCAGCTTCAACACAGCGTTGCTTTATCTCACGTTTTACCAATTTGATGCCATTTCGCCTTTATCAGGCTCAAGCACCGTCAGAATGTCCAACCACACCACGCGTCATAGCAATTAGACATTCATCCTCCGGTATAGCGTAACGCTTCATTGCACGCCGAAGGGCCTGTTTCGAATGAAACCGGCACCCGAAAACAATTGCGTTCGGGAACTGCGTTTATAGAGAGTCCATCAAAGCAGTTTCGAAGTTACAGACAATTTCGGCGGGGTCAATCTGCTGGTCTGTTGCTTGAACAATTAAGTGGATCATATCTCAATAGCTATCTGCGGTTCGGGAGGTGCTCAAAACGTAAAATATTGGAACGAAGACCCCTGACGCGCGATCGTGCACCATGAACATAACGCATTGCGCGTAGCCACTTGGGACACAGCGGAAAGTACCGTCGACGAATAGCGTAGTTTCATGATAACGTAGGAGCGAGACCAGAGCAGGGTGCGCCCAACCCAAAATACGCGTAGGCTTGTTCAAACTGTCACGGTTTGATGTAATGCAGTGAAATTGTAAAAAGGACACTGCTTCATCCAGCGCAAGTGAGAGCGGTGGGATATCTACTGACCTGTGGACATTGCCGGAATAATGCTGGACGTGGAAATTGCCGGAATAATGCTGGTCCCTTGCATGGTGCACGCGTCGAATTACTCGAATTACTTGCTGCTCCGATAGACCGCCAATGACAGCGGGGTTGTCATCTGAGTAGTGCCGACGCCGTAGTTCCTCCCATATATGACGCACAGGCCATGCAACATGCTCAATCGCTAAAAGATCAGCTTGCGCTTTCATTTCAGCTTCAATGTTGATGACGGAGCTAGCTACCGTTATGTCGCGACACGTGTGTGTCCGTACACGAGAATACCCACGGACGCGATTGTAAATTCCATTTTGCCGCCGCAGCCCGTCCGAAACTTAGAGCACCAATAAACAATTTTCCGTAAAGAAGCTCAAGCCCGAGTATATTTGTACCCTTCGAGTATCAAGTTGTACGCTCCGCACGTCTTGGTGTGTTGCTTCTGCCTTCTACGCCTTGTGCAATCATCTCTTCCGCTTGCTCGTTGCCAGTATCTGCTCCAGTTTCCATTGATCCTGCATCGTCTTGAACTCGAGGATGCCCCTCGCTCTCTGCAGCACTTTCGGGGCTGCCATCCGACGATATGGCACCACTCGGCTCCTCCTCCAGATTCTCCTCGCGCTCCGCCTCGCCGGCGGCACCAACGTCCGCTTCCAGCATCTCAGTTGAGGCCCTTGATGCAACTTCCCAACTGACTGAGTTCTCAACACTCCAGCGGAGCACCTTACGTTTTCAAATCTCTTTTCAGATCTTCCCTGCGACATCTACCTGATCATAAACCGATCAGTTCCGTATACGATCCATTTGGGAGGTAACCAGACAATTAACGAAAGGGTTAAGGGCTGCAAGATAGCGCAAATGCTCTTGACGTAGAGTCCGTCAGCTACCACTTCTTATATAAGAAGTGATCCAAAGGCTCCTAAGGCAACATGTACCCTCACCAAATCATACCTTTAGCCCTACTCGCGACTTGCATAAGTCGGGAACGACAATGAATTCCTGATTTGGGAACATTATAGTAATTGTAGACATACCGGTACAAATATCATATTTTAACTATTCCTGTATTCGTATTGTACCATACATTTTGCTGGGGGCGAATACTACATGGATCTAGGTGCCCGGTTCTTATAGAGGTACAAGTTGCTCGAGAACCAGAGGTCCAGTGTGCACTAACATATCTTACCACCTTGGGTGCAGCATAATAGCCGAGGTGTCCCCATCCATGGCCTTGGGCTATTAAGCGTTGACCGCTCCTCGGATCGACTGAACCTCGACCTCTCCCCAGCTCGCTATGCCTTCCTTCAGCGAGCGCATGGCACTTCGTGAGATCTCAAACTCAGGCTTGTGCATCTTCATGAAAGCTGCACGTTGCATTACGACCACCAGTTCTTCGCCCTCGTCGTCACCATTCGGCACGGCATTAATCTGAGAGGCGTTTCCTCCGCTGCTATCGTTTGTGTGACTGACTTGTATCTCAGTTGACATCGATCGCTTGTGCTTCTTACGCCTCATTTCCGTCAACACGGTCGTAGCACTAATGTCTCTACGTACACTCTGCTGTGGTTTGTACGGATACAAGTCATCGACGTCGACGCTGTCCGTGACCACCACCGCACAAGGTCCCCCTCCCATCTCCACCGACTCGTCAAAGTATTCCGTCAGCACCACCTTGTTCACTTCCGACGTGATCCCGTGGCTGTCCGTCGACAGCAACCGATAATTCCAAATGGACGTCCCGTCATCGACTGTGTCATAGTCTTCACGCACTGTCGTGTGCCCCAGAGCTTCTGAGATGGTGATCTCCATATTGAGCATAAAGTACTTAATAGCCTCGAACACCTGCTTAATGGACTGGACGCCCGTGAAGTGGAAGAACTCGAACCTTTCACAGCAAAAATTGCCCTGCGCGTCCTCATACCGATGGTCCATAAGTTGGGGCTTCATCAAGTCCAGGTGTTGACTGCGAGCCACCACATACTGGCAACCTTTCATGATCATGTCACTCTTGAGACTCAGCAGCACTTGCCGCCGCTCCCACCACTCTCGAGGCAGGTGAATGTGTCTGCACAACGGACTTCCCGTCTGTCGCTCCTGCAAAATAAAACATCAAGGCTAGTTAATAAAAACCACTTCATCTAGTGAGAACCCCACCGTTACGTCTGTCAATAAATACATAATAAGGAATATAGTCTTGCCTGCATCCCGGCCAGCATGGAACGCGCGCCGGCTACTGCCAGCTGCTGGCCGTGTATTACATCTCGGAGGGATTTGTTGGCGCCCACGGCCTCCAGGAGATGGGCCCTGGAGCTCCGCGGACGAGCCTGCAACCGCGCCAACTGCCTCTGTAGCACTAGCAGCCGCGCCTGGAGCCTCTTCACTTCATCCTGCCGCACCAGGTACGAAGGTCTGCGGCGCTTGGGCCCACCGCGCCGCCGTTCCTGTCTCTCCGTCATGTCCTATTGTTTTCGATTAGGAATAATTCATGAATGGACCCAATCACCCAGTAGAATAAAAAAATCGAAAGACCGCAGTGGGTTACGGAAATGTGGTAGTTCAAATATCAAGTTTGGAGTTAGGGTACAGATTAGCGTCATGAGCTTAAGACTCTTGGGCTTGTAGATAGTCGTTATACAATAATGTGGCTTTGTAAGACAGCCTCTGTCAAACTAAATAATGAACGACTGCACAAGTCTTGATCGAGTCCACCCCATTAGGTTACGCAACAGCGCTTTCTATCGACAGCGTATTGGTCGGTATCCTTGTATAGAGAATCGATATTTGGGTCTTTACTAAAGACCCAAATATCGATTTTCTAGACTTCTTCTCTGAGAAATTGTTTATCGACATGTCCAGATCATTATCAGAAAGGTCAAAGGATCGTCTAATTTTTGTTCGAAGCACGCAAGTCTGTTCCCGTCGAGCAATCCACAGCTTGGGCAGATTGAACATCCCTCTTAAATGATCATCCATTATTATAATTAACGAATTTACTCGTCGTCTTTTCAACGTCCAATTGACGGACAAACTACAACTACATGCAGAAAGCAGTAAGTTCTGTTTGCGGCTTTGTGCACCCAAACCCAAGCTTAATTGTCGAGAGTGCAGCAGCAACCCGTTACATCGCATTGCGAGTCGTCTTGTACCCCCTCGCTCGAGCAACAACAACCCGTATCGTTGCGCGGTAGGCGGTCGATGATAAGCGCTTTCGTCTTGCCATGACAGTTGAACATATTCCGGAAAAAACAACCTTGCTGCTTCCACGAAACCTTGTGCGGGTACATGTGAAATCTCGCCATCAGGTATCGTTTCATCACCACGTACATCTTGCCGTCAGCATCTACATGTCTGGAAAGAACAGCAGCACTGGTAACATCCTTTCGAATGCGATTCGACGTGTCATATGGGTACAACTCGTCCTGGTCGACGTAGTCTGTCGTGAGCACGGCCGAGTCGTCCTCGAACTGGCAAAAGAAAACACCGTTCGATTCCATATCCGGCATTCGGTCCGACTTTTTCATTCCAGTTTGTTTCATGCTGGAAACAACGCGTTGGTGCATAAAGTTGCATTTAATGGTACCAAACGACTAAAAAGAAAGATCGAGCACATATTTAGAACCGCAGATATAAGACAAAAGGTGCGCTCACTTACCTCACGAAGTGCTGTCGTCCCCCATGCTTGATTCAGAGCTTCGTCTTGTTCCGCAAGTTGTCGATAAAGGCCACAAGCAAGCTGAAAAATGTTCACGCCGTCGTATCGGGCGATGGAAAAGTGGACACAGTAGTGCTTGCCGTACTGGTCAAACATGTCCGAATATTCGTAAGGCTGGCAACAGTCCAGACCCTGAGACTTTCTCTCGATAAACTTGTACGCCGTCTCGATTTTCTCTCTGCGCAACGACAGGAGCGTGTTCTTCCTCTCCATGAAGTCCTTGCCTAGGCGAATGTAGGACTCTAAAGGCGTCATCAATGAGAAACGCTGCACACAAAACGTCAGAATACGAAGTTTTTTCGCTTGTGGCAACTGGATTGGCACAAAATGGACACGTACCAGCTCGTTCACGGGAGCGATCTCTAGCATGGCCTTGACATTCTCAATGAAAACGTTCTGGTTCCGGACAAGTCCATTCAATAGCCGGTTTTCGTGTTGCTTAAGCACCAGCTTCTGGTCTTTAGCAAGTCGACGCTCTCGACGTGTACATTTAGTCCTTTTGCGGTGATGCATTCGACTGGAGTTAGCACAAGTTTCTAAAAAATCCTTCTGAGCGTTTAAATACTTGGCCTCCTTTTCCAGTATTTCCTTCTCCTGTATTGCCACGCAGCATTCTGTTAGACCCACGCCGACTTTCTTGTTTCTAAAACTGTAAGCACGTACTCCCACGGCCTCTTCATCATCTAACTCCCCATCATTTCCCCCCGCGTCATCTTCAGGCAGAGAATTGTTTGTGGATGCCACTAAAGACGGAAGAAAAGTGGCTGCTTCCTGTTCATGTCGTTCTTGGGACTGCAGCATTATTTCTATATCGAGTTCATCGCAGTCGGCCTTGTTCGGCAGGCTGCCTATCAGCAGAGGACTCAAAAACCTCGGCAAGTCGTCGAAAAAGTCGGATTCCTGCTCTTGATCGAGGCCAAGGGCATCCACCGGCTCTAAGAGCGGTTCTGCTTCCAGTGCCAGTTTTTCCAGCTCGTCGGGAGTCTCATATGGTAAGAAACTGGTGAAACGACCTTCCTCAGTCGATGCAGTGGTAATAAGTACCGTCGATTCCACGTCAGAGCTGCCGCCATCTTCGTCCAGTAGCTGAAGCACATCATTTCCGCGCATCAAGTCATGAGGAAAGCTTGCCTTCATTGTTCAGGTATTTGGCTGAAAGATTACGACTGAGGTATCATTTTTGTGCCCAGCAAGTCCCTGAGGACCACAGATTGTGGTGGCGTCTGGGCCAGGTGCTCGTGGACCGCAAGTTTTCAAGGTTCCTGCTCCGAGGTATTAGTACATGTATACACCTTAGGTGTAATCACTGTCTCCAGGTAGGCATCTCCAGTGCGTTTTATTTTTTCTTAGTATAATTAAACAGGAGAGTAGGGTGAAGTCACTATTCATTCTTGAATTTTGAAATAAGCAGAATTCGCTTTATTTGGCGTCGCCAAATCATTAGGGGGGAGTCGAACCTTTGAAAAAAGCAGAAAAATAAGCAAAAAGGAAACTCAGCAGGTTTTCGTCAGATAAATAAGCTCACTACTGTTTCCCTTGCGAGAATTGTTGAAACACGGTTTCTTGGCTCAAAGTCTTATTTATTATTCTCTATAATGCCCTCTAATAGACTAATGCGCTCAGTCGTTGGCAAACGGAGAAGTGAGCTCCTTCGTCCAAAGACCATCATCGCGGGTGGTGCTGTCCGCAGGAGGGTCTCCTCATCCCGACAGCATTTACTAGTTCCGATTGGCTGTTGAGTAGCGAACTTATGATTGGCTCTCTTACTCTTGATGGAGCTGCCAACTGTCAGCTAAACGCTTTCTATTAGATTGTTCGGCCCCTGCTTCTTCTGGTTGGTGCGGGGCCAAACTTCATTCTAACACTCCCACTAAGTGCTCACGCTGTTAGTAGGTCTTTGACTCCGGTTTTGTTTCTCAAGATTGCAAACTGCTTCGGAGGAGGAGCCTTTGTCAGAATGTCTGCTGCCATGTTTACACTCGGACAGTGCTCAACGACAAGGCGTCCTTCTTCTACCAAATCTCTAGTAAACAGAAACCTAATAAAAAACGGAATGTGCTGGCTAGCTTTATACTTGAATGGCGTTCATAACGACATAAATGGAATTGGATCGCACTTCAAGAGAGATTGCCCCAAGAGAAAGGCCGATATGGCCAACGGTGTCGGCCACAAGAACATCTACACGCCTGCTGAATATTTGGAAGTCAGACCACGACTACAAGGACGAGTTCGACGGGCATACGGTGACGGCAGCCAACAACGTCGCCGTTACATCTGCAGCTGAGGAGCTGGAGAAGAAGGCGCAAGCCTTTGAAGAAAAGGTGAATCAATTGTACCCATTGCTGTTGCAGCCACTGATTGAGCGAACAGACAACTTGGGGTTTTGACAGGATGCGGGTACGGACTGAGCGGACGCAAGTCGTCTTCGTGGCCAACAACTCAACTCAGACTATCGTGTTTACATTTGGACAGGGCTCTAAACTGAGAAATACATTTGTTGGTACTGTTAAACTGTCCAACTGGGGTTAAATCGATACAATTTGGCAATATTGCACTAGTACCACACGCTAAGTAAAACATTTTGAGTATATATGGGATTAAAAAGACTGGCTATCATATTATAGCCAGTAACAGCGGATTATACAAAATTTATTTTGTGGAAACACAAATTAGTGTTTGCTGCCAATTCATTTAATGGGTATACAATGTGCGAGCAAGTACACTAAAGGAAGACAATGCAATGTAATTACTAAACACCAACGAGAGCAACCTGTCGGTCGGTCTGCCTTTAGACTGTCAGTACTAATTAATACTGTCACGCTTGAAGCCTTTCCATTTGATAAAAGGCTGCCGAGCGGAGCGAAGGCGGCGCTGTGATTGGCTAAAATGCTGCCAAGCGAAGGGGCTGCCGCAATTTAAACCTCTTCGTATCTAGCGGGACCGGAGGGCCCGCCCGTCCTACCGAAGCCGAAGGTGTAGGTAGCTCACTCAGTATCCTAACACAGCGAGTAGTGCAGCTAGCCCCTGCGAGCGGAACGGAGGCGTTCACTACCGAAGCGAAGCGTAGGTACTTTTTGACAGTGGAGCGGGATCTTGAGCAAGCGAAAGGGGCTACTTCCAAACTTTCACTACCGTTGCGTAGCGGTGCCAAATTTTAGTAAGGTTGAGTGCCTCGTGGATGGGAGAATGGGACGTCGGATAGGGCACATTGCCAGATTGATAGATATGATGTGCAACCAGCTTGGGAAAGACATCCCCTATGCAGAGAGCACAAAATTGCGAAAGATTAACTTCTTTTGCTCAACATGTGCTGAGATGGAAATGAAGAGGATGTTTTACAGATACCTAAAGGGTTCTCGAGACGAGCGCCCAATTAGCGCCATCCACATGGACACAAATGGACCTATGAAAACAATGGGAGTGTATGGGACTATAGGAACTATAAGATGCTTCCTTAGCATAATTGACGACCAATCGTCGTGGCGATGGACGTACATCCTCCGGCATATGGGATATGTCAATGCCAAAGTTAAGACGCTGCTCTTAGAGCTAAAGCGCGAAGAAAATTATAAAATTCGGCGCATCACATCGGATGGTGGCACTGAATTTATAACCCAGGCATTCAAATCATTTTGCAAAGGCAAAGGGATCACCTTTCAATTATCTAACGCGTAGTGCCCAGAAGAAAATGGTGCAGCAGAACGTGATGACCAGATAATATTGAACAAAGTACGCTGCGCACTGAAAAATGCAGTCATGGCCGACCGCTGGTGGCCATAAGCGCTCATGTATATGACGTAGGTACAGAATACTACTCCCATGAGCCGCCTACGAAATAAGACGTTATACGAGATGATACACGGAAAAATCCCGATGCTAAGTATGTTCAAATTTGAGAAAGCGTGTTTTCCGCATGTTCCACTAGCTGGTTGGGGAGCGAGTTCGGAACCGTTCCGAAAAATTGGGGCTGGTTCCGATCAATCGGAACTCGCCCGCCTAAAGCTTAAAGCAAGAAATCTTCTTCAATCCAAAGACGGCTAACTTCCGGGCATACGAGAACGAATGAGTAACTTAAGGTTACGCACATGGAAATAAAATGTATTGAGCTAGCTTATCACGAAGTGTCCTAGGTGCGTCACATTCGGTGTCGACCGTTTCCGACTCAGGGTGTGACTGAAGCCGCGCGAAGTCGATGTTGTCACCATGTATGACGCCGCCGTTGATGTAGATGTAGGTGTGCATGTCTACATTCGCCGTTTTGAGGCAGTTTCGCTTCTGCGAATGGATGTGGTCCCGGATACTCCACGCTCGCTCGATTGCAGGACTGAGCGTAGCGATCGAGAAGAAAAGATCAGCGATATACGACAGTTTGTTATACAGCTCGTTCTCGTTGCGCTTGATAATCCACCAGCTGCGCGGGCTCAGTCCATCGTTTTGGCCTTCATTTCGTCAGTCCAGTCCTTTTTCTCGGCGGCAAAAGCGAAGAGGAGTGCCATGAACTCTGCGTCCGTGAGATTCAGAGGATCAAGCATTTTTGTCCTCGTAGCGTATTTGACGGTTTCCTCAATAGAGTTGGACTATCCGATCCGACGAATAGCGTCGTGTCGGTGTTCGGGTCCAACAGGAGGGCAAATCCCATCGCGTCCGTGTGGCAGCAAGCCCAGCGTATCTTAATGATGTCTCTGAATTTGGACCGAATGGAATATCTCGTTGCTGCTCGAATATCGAAAAGGGAGCGTCGATTATTATCGCGATTGCGCCGACGGTCACCAAACTCGGGATTTTGTTCTCCAAAGATATGACGGGGTGGTATGCTTTCCCCAAGTCGCGGCCACCCGAGGGGCTCAGCCGAGTACCCTTCCAGCAACCGTCTGAACTGCTCGTACACGCGAAAGGGCTTGGCGTTATGGCGCGGGGAGCAAAATAGGTCGTACAGTGCGTCACGGTTTATGAACACAGTCTTGAGGCACGAATGATGGGAATACCAGCGAGTATCGACAGAAATCGCTGAGGCGCCGCGCGCTTGATTTCGCGGTAGCTTTAACGCCTAGAGGCTCCTGGGTTACTCCACCAAGCCGTGGTTATCGCGAACCAGTCTTGTTTTTTGAAGAGTTTGTGCTTGCACATCAGAAACGAGGGTGACCTTCTTGAACACCTCCTCCGTCGCCAGGTTAAGCACATGGGCAGCGCACCCCCCGCGGATTAGTGAGAATACACCCCAAAAATATGCCCAAACCCAAATCTCTGATCCCAAAATTGAACTATCTCCGTACAGTTTGGGCACACCTTTAGGCACGAATAAGCGCCGAGACAGCAGACAAAAGGGTAAGGTGTCCTAAAAAGAGCAACATATTAGCAACTTAAGTGCAACAAAGGCGCAACTTAGAAATTCACCGCTGCCTATAGCGAGAACCATTTGTTTGTGGTGGCACTAATATGTCCTCTGTCCCTTAACCAGCCCCCCCCCCCCTAATGCTCGCGTACGCTCGCTGGTGACAGAGCCCTAAGCAGCTACGGCTTGCACGCGAAGCATCCTCTTGCTAGGAGGCAAAGCTGGGTCCTGTGTGCCGAATACCACGATCCCAAGAACGTTCCTAATAGCTCTACTAAAAATACACAAGGGAAGTTTTATCGTATCTAAAAAACGTGCCCAAGAACTTGCTTTTCTTGGAATTTTTGGGGGTTTGGCCAGGTTTTAGGGATGCATTCTCAGATTCCCCCCCCCCCCCCCCCCCGCGCCAAATACCTGGAGCTTGCTCTCGAGCAACTCCCACGCCAATTCCATGTTGCTCGCGTTGTCGGCCAATACAGCCATCACCAGTTGTAATGGGGCGTGTTCCTGTTGGATGGCCCATGTCCAGTTGGTGTGACAACACACTATGGGGCTCCCACTCACTAGGTACGAATCGTATCTAGGAGAGAAGACGCACCACTAAGTACGGGTCGCACTTAGATGAAAGACACAGTTAGGTACGAATCGTACCTAGGTGAGAGGCACATTTAGGTACGAATCGCACTTAGGAAGGAGACATGGCTTGAGAACCACCCATTAAGAAACCAACGACTTAGGGGATACATTAATTAGGCAGTTTACAGTAAGTAGGAACATAGGAGCATGTTAATAAAGACTTAGTTAAAATCTAACCTAGAGGTTCGAAAGTCGTGGGAACCCTGTCCCACGGACTATAGGAAAGCCAGGCTTTCTTCGACGCCCATCACGACGTCGCCGACAACTACGGCTCCTGCCACAACTGCGCCGGCAGCGACGTCACCAACCCCGACCACGACGTCGCCAACACCAACCGCGACAGCTCCACACCCGACAACGACAGCTCCACGCCCGACAACAACAGCCCCAAGACCCATGACGACTGCACCAACGCCTACCACAACAGTCGTCCCTGTCGCCGTTCCTTAGCGCTTGATTAACTCGATAGCATCCGCCTCAACTACAGCATGGACAAGTGGTGGCAAAACGTTCGTGACCCTCGTTCTTGAGGGCAACCTCAAATGGGGGACAAATTTTGCGAGAAAATCTCGCATAATCGCTGAGTCGAGCAGCACTAATGCCAGTTTGCACTCAAACCACAGGCGCGCCACGATCATATCAAACTGCGCTTGTGTTACTGGGATCGTAGTCGAAATGCTTGCTGCGACGAAGCATCTCGAACAGGGACAGTAGGTGCTGCGGCAGCGGCGACTTGTCTTGAAGACGGTGGCACTATAGTTGAGCCCTCAGGCACCCCGTACGTCCCCCGAAAAAAACGCTTGCCCAACAGGAGCATCTGAGAACACTCAAGGGCATGTTGCGCTGCGGCTTGTCACTGCCAAAGCATAAGCGGCAGGTCACGCAGTCGACGGAGCCGTGCATCTTAAAAGAGTCGAGCTTCTTGAAGTAGCGCCAAATGGGGCCCGCCTTCCACCTCGGTTTGCTCACTGTAGATGGAGAGCGTCAACGCGGCTCATGGCACGCGGAACACTTCCTTGGAGAACACTCCCCCCTTGTAAACATTCAGCTTCAGCTTGATCACTTCTCTCCGAGCTTGAAGCGGGACTCTCTGACACCCAACGGTGCGGAGGGGACTGCCACTGGTACGGAGAATATCGCACGCTTGGCGAGCAGATACAGGACCATGGCGTCGATCGCCATTGGCCGCAACTTGGTGAAGGCGTGTGCCCCCTCCCCCCCACACACAGTCAGGGTCTGGGACGAAGCACTCAGGCCAGGAGGCGGTACCATGACCGGGAAGATCATCGAGCTGCTCGCGCCACCCGCGATGTTGGGTTTTTGAATTCCGCACGCAGAGGCCAACTTCAACTCGCACTTAAAGAATTGACGTACTTAACGTAATGCGATCATTCCGACCATTCCGAACCGTTCCGGCCGGCCTGAACGACCCGAACGGTCGGAACGTCGAAAGGACAACAAACTATCCGCCCATGCAATAAAGTGCCGATTATTGGGAGTTTCGGAAGAGTACAAAGGTTACCGGTTATTAGCGTGTATAACAACCGGTTTATCCACTCGCGGCGAGTGATGTTCGACAGCAGTATGATCTGCTGATATCGTTTTACGCGCATTTGGTATGCACTTGCGGCACCTACTCAATCCGTGAGAGAAGCGAATTCCCGACAAAAGTCAGAACAATGGGTGGGAACATCTAAAGCTAAACGAGGATTGGTGGAAGCCGTGTGAGCAGCTGCTAAACCGCCAAAGCGACCACGTCGTGAGACAAAAGGATCGGTTCGCTTCGGAGATTACATGTGCTTCCAGACACAATTGGATAAGACCTTTGCGGAAGACATGGCACAAAACAATTTCGAGCCCGCAGAATCTAACAGAAGCGTTACGCGGGCCATTTAGCAAAACGTGGCGACAGGCGCTAGATCTTGAGTTCGACTCGTTGTTAGACAAGGTACGTCGAAACTCGTACAGCTACCACCTAATAGAAAGGCATTACCATGTCATTGGGTACTCGTGGATAAGTACCATGCGAATGGTGTCGTAGAACGATCCAAGGCACGACTTGTTGCACAAGGGAATCACCAAGCGTTGATGTCGACGGTGACGAAGTCTATGCACCTGTGGCTAGGCTCGAGTCAATACGACTTGTTCTAGCTATCAGCACCATGTTGGACTGCCATATTCACCGGATGGATGTTCATCTGCGTTCTGAACGGGTCAATGGATGGAGATGTTCGCATTGATATGAGATAGCCACCTGGATACCATGCTCCTGGCAAAGAAGGCTTGTATGTGAGTTTCAGAAGAGTATCTACGGGCTCAAACAAGCGCCGGAATTTGGCACAAGGTATTTCGCCAATTTCTGACCCAACTGGGTTTTTGCGATGCAAACAAGGAGTTCTGTATCTACGTACAAAACGTGGGGAGATGAATGGGTCATCATTGTGGTAATCTCGATGACCTGACGATTATGTCGAAAAGCAAGCGACCGATGAACAAAGTCAAAGCGGATATATCAATGCCATTTAAGATGAAGGACTTGGGAGACATCCACTACATCCTAAAGATGGAAGTTTGAGGTAATAGAGCAGAGAAAACGTTGTCTATCCCGCAACATCAGTATACATTAGAAACGGTGAAAATATATAATGTTGAGAATAGCTCAGTAGTAGCGGTACCTCATGTCGCAGGCCTTGAGCTAGAACCTGAAAATGCGATGACTGCAGAGCAAATTGCAGCTCAGCGATTTGACTCCCGAGGGCCGGTGGGATCGTTACAGTATCTAGTCCGGGACACACGACCCGATATTGTGAACGCAGTGAGGGAATTGAGCAAATAATTTCATGCTACAACAAAACACATTAGGAGGCAGCCAGGAGAGGCGCTAACATATTTGGGAGGGACTTCAACGTACGGTATGTCTCTTGATGAAAAATCGAGCGACCTGACTTACGAAGTGTACACTGACGCGAGCTTCGCGTGTCAATCGAAATCACTTAAATCGATCACAGGGTATGTGATTAAAATGGCAGGCCGCAGCATATCGTGGGTGTAGTATCAAAGGGGGTGTTTCTCTTTCCACGGCTGAAGCGGAACTTATCGCGCTGAGTAAAGGTGAAAAAAAGAGCGGTGGCTGTGGCATTTGCTATCGGAAATATTTTTCACCAAACAAAGCCTGCGCAAGTATTGTGTGATACCAGGTCAGCTCAGCGGACATCCAGCTCCGTTGCCGGTGCCGGCCCATTATGCGGCTAAGGGAACGTACGAAGACAAGAAAGGGTAATCCTAGCGATCGAGGAAGCGTACGGCTACGCCGCTGCCTATGGACGACGAGAGATTGAACGCCTGCTTGTCTTTCCCATAACCTGGATCTCCCCCCGGCTCTTGTTCCCGAAGATGGCCCTCATATTGCGCTCCACCTTTTCCGATGTGAATTCCTCGGGCGGAAACGTGGAGCTTTGGTTCCCGCGGATGGATTGGCAGCAGAGACTGCACCTTGCCATTCATGATCTGACTGGGAATCAGATGCACCCCCAGTTGTCGCTTGGCCTTGGTGGTTGGTTCGGTTCCAAACCGACCGGAGCCTCTGAAAAATAACGGCCACGCTTCCTAAATCCATAGCCAGGGAAGCCAAAACTATCTGGATCGTGTCGACCATGCCCATGGCATTGTTCTATCCGAAATCTACTGCCAGAACGCCGGTACCGGCTGCGACGCAAGCGATGTGCTTCTATAGCCGTGCGGCAGCGTCGGATTGAACAGATCCCTCAAATAGGACTACTGCTCAACCAGGAATGCCTGCTCCAGAGCATGCTGATTACGTTCCTCTCATGAACTCCAGCGCATGGCTCTGCGACTTGAGTCGGCCGAGTTAACAAATCTTCGTACCGGAGACGGGGCGGCGCCCGTCCGACTTGAATCTCCGATACGCGGCGGCGATTTCACAGGCTTGTCAGTTGGGCCAGCACGGCGTCCCTCCATCGTTGGAAGTCGTCCGACTTCCGTTGAACTTGAACCGCGCAAAAGCTCTGGTTGTTCTTGGTCTTGTCAAGCACTCAGTACTTGAAATGTTTAAACACAGTTTCTTGGCTTAAAGTCTTATTTATCATTCTCTATTATGCCTCTAATTGACTGGTGCGCTCAGTCGTTGGCAAAAGGAGAAGCGAGCTCCTTTCGTCCCAAAGACTGTCCCCTCGCGCGGATGGTGCTTCCCGCAGGACCTCTTCCGGACAGCGCTTACTAGTTCTCGTTGGCTGCTGAGTAGCGACCTTATGATTGGCTCTCCCACTCTGCCAGCTGTCAGCTGAACGCTTTCTATTAAATGAATGGGCCTTGCCTCTTCTGATTGGTGCTGGTCAAAACTGCATTCTAACAGAAATGAGCTTCTTATTTCTAATATCAGGCACTTCAAGAGAGGCTGATACGTGGAATCGATATAAGCAATAATCGTCCAGAATATAATTAAGAAATTGGCCAAGCCGTATGCTGGTTTTCGCTAGGTTCATCTCCTCCATTAATCGTGTTTCTGTAGCCCCTCCCCCCCCCTCCCCCTGATAGGCTCAGTTACATAAAGTTTGTGCAGTATATATGTATATATATGCTTTCAGAAGAGATAGTAGCTATCGTCAACTTCGTGACCAAAAGCTTTACAATTGATTCAACAGTAGAATCCCCGCGACACCAGGCTAACGTGTAATGGTAGCTTAATTGTAGCTGTCGAGGTGCGGAGCCGAGTCTTCCACCAGCTAGATCCGGCCCTCAACCCTGGAGGTATCTTGGGATAGGGACGTTGGGAGGCAACATGAGGCACTACGACCGGGCAGTCGCAGCTGTTTCCTGCCATCACCCGCCTGAAATATGCAGCGGACCCGCACCCGTCGCCCAGCAAGAGCCACAGGGCTATGCGGTACATTCGCATGACAAGCCCCTTGGCCAAGGCACTATCCGTAACCACCACAGCCCCCACGGTCGCTAACCGTGGTCCCCTCGCCCTATTATCCGACCGTCCCCGTGCTTGCCTGGCCGTTCAGCTTACCTCTTACGCTTTACGCCGTCTGGACTTCGTACGACAATCTTGTCCGGTGTCAAACCCTCTGTTTAGTCTTATCTTAACGCTCGTCCTGCGCAATATCTTGACTGAGGGTCGAGAGCGACCAGGCCGCACGCTCGTTGTCCTCACCTGCCGAATCCTTCCCGCGACCTCTAGTCTAGCTACCGAGAGCACACTTTGCTACCTATTACCCTTAATGAGCCACCAGTTCACGGCCCCCTGGCCTCGCAATCTCTTCCTGTCGTCGTCCGTCCTCTTTGTAAACTTTGACGAAGTCCTTTGCACCGTGTCGATCTTTTACGGTCGTCAATGAGCAACTTGAATTAGCTAGGTACCACCCCTCGCTTGTGTCACCAGTCCACTGCCTTTCCGTCGTCACCCAACAGTCCTTCTTGGCCTCATCTTGTCACCGTCCGCTGTGACCGTCCTCGTTGTTTAGCCGTCCGTCAAGTCGATCACCACGGGCACTACCATCTGCTGTGCTTGTACGCGATCACCGTACCCACGATTAGCCAATCAACTACAAGATTATAAATTACCACAGAGATCCAGTTGGGTGTTAATGGTAAGTTGAGATCCACGTGGTAACCTGGTGCTGCGCCGCGGAAGCTACAAATAGGAGGATCTGCGCAAAGCAATTCGCAGGGTGTATAGGAGGAGGGTTTTAAGGCTGTGACCCGGAAGTCGTATGTGTCCATCGGTATGCTCTTTAAGAAGTCCAAGGGATTCCATATCACTGAAGTCGTCGCGGGAAAGCGTCAAAGCATTTTTGATCGAGCAAGACCCATTCTCGACGTGTAGCTGGGATTACAGAAACGCAGCGGTCTGGCTTTCCGGTGGGCGCAGCGTGGGCCCTCGAGCGAATAACAAGGTCTTCGTGCGGCTCCACGAGACGACAACCTCGCTGAAACGCTGTTCAGCCCGCTAACAAGTGCTAGTATCATCGGTTTAAAACCCGCACGCCGAGCTTGCACCGCGCACAGCTCAGAAAGTAGCCAGGGTGCTTAACACCATCGGCTACGCCCGTCTTCCACGCGATTAGTTAATGCACCTATTTTTATGTGTTTGCAAAGAACATGAAAAAGCAGTGGCTATTTGGACGACATAACTGCTGACCGGCTTTTCCACTTGAATGGTGCTACAGCCCATGCTTTCTAAAATGGATAAAGGTACTTATCCTTGAGTAAACTATGGGTTTCGAATAATCGTACTTCAAGGTACGCAAAGTAAATTAATAAGGCGGATAGAATGGCTTCAAGAATGCTCCCATACCGCTCGCCTCGCGCGGTCCCAAAAAACCCTGGCAGCTCGCCACGCTCGCTGGTGACAGAACCCTAAGCCCACTTCGGCTCGCAAGCTTCACCTTCGCTTGATAAAACGACACTGTTAGGTCCTGGGTTTAACAAAATGTGCTCCGTACACGGATGTTAATCACAGGCATTGGGCAGCAATGGACCTCGATCATGTTTACACCCCCTCCTTCAAAAACGAGGGCTGTAAATTTTGCGAAAAGGCCGCTTGTGTAAGCCCACAACAGTTTACCAACCGGTTGAAACTTTAACCAGCACCCCCAAAATAGATTACACATGTGACAGCGGTTGAAGTTGATGAGTATTTTTTTATTTACCGTCAAAATGGCTGGAGCGTGATGTCTGCTTGGAGCGCACACCCCGCTTTGACTTTGTGAAGCTCAAGGCGAAACGCCAGTTGCCTCCGTTCGTCCTCGACACCACAGGTCCGCCTGTCATGCTCCTGCGAGAGCTGTATACCTTCCCCAATCTGGAACGTCGGCTGCAGCAACCTACTTTCAACACATGAACTTAGCGATAGGCTTCCCAGCTCCCCGCCCTTTCGGCGGGAAGCGGGAAGCGGCCGAAGGGCCGGTTGCGAGCCCTTCTTCTGCCTTATTTCCGAGTTGATGGGTGCGTCACGAGGTTAATGTTTTTCCTGGGACCACAATACTGCGTGACAAGGCAGCGGGCCTTACCAACGGAGCAATGTGACGTCTTTAACGCATCCTAATGGCAAGTGACGTACTGAACGTTCTTTCAATACGCTCAATCCGGCAACTAACCCGGCCCGGACGGGGGGCTAGCAATGCCCTATGGGCTGTCGCATACGCCAGGGCGTTCAATCGTCTATAAACGGACGTTTGCCCGCCATGCTTTGATTTAATCTTTGTTCGCAGCCGTGCAGAACACGGTATAGGCAGACGTAGGGAATCAAATCAACCATTTACGAATGGAAAAATGCATGCGTACTAACAAGCTGCACGATAGTGCGTCGAATTACATTTTCGGTGACTTATTTGCGGTAGTTTCATCGAGAAGCGAGGCCTTCGAAATTATTCCGAAAAGGTCAGCGGTATTGTTGACTAAACGGTTCATAAGAGCCAGAATGACTTATGCAAGGTCTTGGCCTCGCCAATTAGTTGCACAAATACAGCGAGGAATCCGCTGATATGGCCCAGTCGCGGTACAAACTCCAAAACCCACGATGAGGAATGGTATCCGGACACCAAGCGTCAAGATGGTTTTGAAGTGGTCAAGAGCAGCCTCTTCGTGTACTGATCCTGGCGGCTAGATTCCAGCGTCCATTCAGTGTCATCTGTAACATGTCGGACTGCGACATCGGCAGCGCACTGCTACAATATATGCCGAAGGGTATGAACGCGCGACTGCGTTTGGATCTCGCATCTTACGAATGAAGAAAATGCCCATTTCGCGGCAACGAACTTACACAATTCATCGAGTCGCTTATAAAGCTCACGATTTGTTTTAGGCGATTGCAAGATTACAAAGGCAAGTCGAGTGGGCTCGATGGTATTTCATCGGAGTGTTATCAATAATTTCCTTAGGGCGTGTTCGATATTTATTTTCGTGTAAGGCTGCTTAAAAGCTTCATTGACAGATATTAGAGTAGCCATCGCAAATTTTGTATTCGATGAAGAATGGATATTCCCAGATTTAGTAGTTTTAATGTCATTACTGTGGGGCTTGTGGGCGCGCGGGACAAGTTTGAAGTGGCAATAGTTGAAGAGGAAAGATGGGACGACGACGATGAGGAAATCGCCACGTGCTCCTCCACAAGTGATCACAGGCGATAATCCAGACAAGAGCATGGTGCACACGAGGCGCCAGCCGCCCGTACCGCAGCGAGTTCCCCGCCTCCCCCAAGCTTGACCGAATAAATCCGTTTTTTTCGATTAAATCTACTCGAACGCGCATCCGCAGCTCCTCAGAGAGAACTCGAATAGATTTGGCGCTTTGACCAACTGGTCAGACGTTTCGACCTCTACATTGACGATGCTACGCGAATTAAGCACGATTTGCTTGCAGTTACACTCAAGTGGTTCGGAATGGGAAGTGTTGTTCGCGCGAGTTGTTCGCTGTTACACATAATAGCACGAAACAGAAAGATTTGTTCGCCAACAAGAGACGAAGTTCCAGCTTGCCTTGTTAACATACCGTGTGGACGGTATAGTCGCGCTTACAAGAGCCTTATCGCACCTTATCCGATTAAATAAATAAAAAATATGTCTCAACTTGCATGTCTTCGAAGAAGAGCGCGTGCTGGTGGTGAGGAAGCCCTCCTCGGCGATGCGTTGGCATCCGCGCACCTGCGGTGTGTATTTCTTGTAGCTGCTTGTTTTAACATCGTGCAAGATGAGAAGTGATGGCGATGGATGAGCGAGCACAGCACACGGGCCGAAAGATTCATTTCCAGTAAGGGAAATAATCAGTTAAGGGCCGCTGAAGCATAGTTTTTTTTCTGTTGGGCTTATGCACCGAACGCCATTAGTGAAAGCACAAAGCACAAAATAATGACAGGTTTGAGATGCCAGTGATCTTCGCTATTTTTTTTAACAAAATTACGGTTTCCCACCAGTAATAACGAAGAAACAATCTGCCGCCAAAGTTGGAACCTAAATTTTAATTGCTATCAGTTGTGGGCCGCTTTTAATCTTGATTTGATTAACACTCTTAACAGCTGGAGGCAGCGCAAGAAGGCTGCCGCTATGGGATACGCTTACTACAAAATCGCATAATTTTGATCTATCATAAATCAACACAAGCTATTACGTCACAAAGCTAAGGCCAGAGCCATTTGCAGGATCAAGGCGAGACCGCAACTGGTAAGCACAATGTTGGAGGGCTGTCGTTTGCTACGCCTAATGCTCCAATGCGTTACGCTTGCAGATGAAGCCGTTGATGGGGTGTTCGGCTGCTAGCCATGCTGCTCCACATGCTGCTCATTGTGTTGATCGGGCTGCTAGCCATGCTGCAAGGCCCGCGATCACAGCCAAGTTACTCAAGAATCAGTAGCGCGAGGTGCGTGGGTGGGATCAGGCTCCCCCTGCTGCTCTCGTGCTGCTCCCCGTGCTGCGCGCTGTACTGCTCGCTGTGCTGCTCCCCGTGTTGCGCGACGTGGTTGGAACCGTCAGGACGGCTAGCTGTCGTACAGCCGAGCAGATCCTCGTCGTGCAGCCAGACGAGGCACAGCAGCAGTGGGCTTGGGTACCATGGCAGGACAAAGAGCAGGCATGGAGCAGCTACCATTGTTCATGGAGCACGACATCGGCATCGCCACAAAGACGGTTTAACTTTGGTAAGCATATATATATATATATATATATATATTAAAAACGTTCGCAAGGAGCTGTATTCGTGGCTAAGTCCGTGGCTTTGGTTCGCAACAGATCAACAAAACCTACAATGTCAATGACTTCCAAGTTTGATACCTGGCGTGGTGTAACGCCAGTTGCTGCTTCGGCACAAGTCGTGCTCGCGGTACCCCCGTTCAGGTCCACAATCTGTTCAGCCTTGGAGATCGCTGGTGACGAGCTGCTCGTGGACACCGCCGTTTGGAGGACTTGGTTGGACTTTTGTGCTGCGCATGGGCAGCTTCTTGAAGAACTTCGTGGGTCAGCAGCCGCCCGCTAACGCGAACTCGTTTTTGTTTGGCTGTCTTCTTAGGCGGCGCACGCAACGTGAGAACCTCGGCTGCGACAGTTGACTTCATTTGAAGTCACGAAGCAAGATGGGCGTGTCTTGGGGCCCCATTTCGATTATAGTTTTGAAGGAGAGCAGACATGTTGACAAGCGAAGAGGAAAAATACCACAAGCTCGAAACCCAACCTTCACATTCCTGCCAATCTTACTTATACTCCATGCCATGCGTGCCAGTTTGATTGCAGTTGCCTTGTCGATCGAGTAACAGCCGTGGTCGTCCTCCTCGACCAGCTCCTTGATCAACTTGCACAACCTTACCTTCAACGTGCCAAACACAGCAACGTCAGGTGGTTGCAACAAATGCGTGGCATTTGGGGGGAGCAGAACGAGCAAGATGTTCACTCGTTCTGCCGCATCAATTACGCCCGCAGATACTGTGAGCTGCAACTATCGAGCACTAACAAAACTTGCCGCTTGACTGATGCTGGCACCGATGCTGCGAAAAACATTAACCACTGCTGGAACAAGTACGTATTGATAAACTCGACGGGGATGTGGTGACTGCCGCACAAGGGACACCACAGTCTTCCAAGATGTCCCAATCAACTGTCTTTCCAGGGAGAATATAGGCAGGAGGAACTACGAATCCAGCAGCACTACCGCACGCAACGATGGAGAGATGGAAATCCACGGAGGGGTCCGTGCACCATACTTTTGTTGATCCGCGAATCGCCACAACTTTCCGGGATTTTTCCTCGTCTTTCATCCATATTAAAAATCTGAGAGCTGTCCAGACGCAGCTCGATGATGAGCTTTGCCAGCGTGTTAAATAACACAGTCAAATCTTCGATGACAACACAATTGCGCTTAAGCGATAGTGCTTGTGCCATATGAGTAGTCAGTTGCGGATGACGGTTGACAAAGCGCTGGTACCAGCCACTGCTGAGACCAGATCCAGTAACGAGAAGCGAAATCTCGTTCGCTTCTTGAGTATTACAGAGCGGTCAACCGGGTGCCCGATGAGTTGACGACCAACAATCCACTCGTATAAGTGGCGTTCCGCTTCAGCAGGCAATCGGGGTGTTGCTCCAGGTCGCCGTGGCTCTAGCGACCCTGTTCTCTCTTGCTTCGTTAACCACTTTCAAATGGTCCGCTCTAGAATTCCCCACTCAGCAGCAACCACTGCAACGGGAGCGCCAGCTCGCACACGAGCGACGACAATTGTTTTGGTCTTCGTTGTGTAGCTTGGCCGGTTCTTAGTCATGGCGATGGCTTTGGCTAGGTTGCAGGATGGATCTAGCGCTAGGGTGTAGCTGCTCGACTCATACTGCTCGACTCATGTCCATAGCAGTTGATTGGACGTAGTGGCGCTATGGTATGATTGGTGCGGGCGAGGAGAAACTGCCCTGCACTTTTGGCGCCAACAATTCCCGCCATTTCAAAGTCGGGGTATACCTTGAGAGGTTTCGCATTTAGCGATTATTTACCAATACAATGACGTTTTTTTAAGAGACATGCTACCATTGAGTAAGACCCACCCCGGCCCGCGACCCTTAACTGAACAACACTTGCGATAGCGCGGGACGGGTTGTCTGGAAGGTGTTAGACTGTATAACTGGTAAGAAGGGGGTTAGAGGAGGGTTTCGCTGAGTTAGATAAGCAAGCTCTCCTCACTTTGGATTTTGCTTAAAACACGGTAGGTAACAACTTCTGGGAGCGCAGCCAGCTCCCTCATGTGTCTTTCAATCGGCTAAGTATTAACCTGCAGCTTGGACGAACTGAAAATTCAGCATGCTTTATGCTGTCGGATCATGTACCAAATCATCCGAAATCGGCTTGCTAAAACGACCAATACCAGTTGATCTCATCTGAAATGAGTCGCAGCCTGAAATTCAGTTGGTTCTCAGCGCATTATGAACAGTTCAAATCGTCACTTTGATTTTGTCTTGCATGAAACAGAGTTAAACTATACAGATACGTGTGCACGACCGTGGTCGTGGCCTCCGCAAGGGATGCTGGTCTCGTCGCTTGCGCAGCAACAATTCGTCGTGTTACCCGTACACGAGCATCCCGCATCGCTGTGCTGCAAAACGCGATCCACAACGAGTTTCTTCATGTTGTCGTGCGAACGAAACATATTGAGAAAGAAGCGATCTTGCTGGTTTTGGGAGACCTTGTGCGGGTACATGTGAAGTTTGGCCATCATGTACCGCTTCATCACCACGAACTTGCTGCCGTCAACATCTTCGTGGGCAGTGAGTACTATGCCATTCGACATATCTTTCCGGATGCGGCTAGACCCGTCATACGGATGCAACTCGTCTTGGTCAACGTAGTCCGTCGCTAGCACTGCTGAGTTGTCCCCGAAGCGACAATAAAAAACATCGTTGGACTCCATATCCGGCATCTTTGCCAATCGGCAGCATGTTTGTTTCGGTGTCGCGATAATACGCTGGTGCATATAGTTGCACTTGAGGGTGCCAGTCGACTAAGCGCAACGCAGAAATAAAGGTTAGTGGATATGAACAGGTCCAGGGCATCAACCGTGTGATGGTACTGTTTTGCGTGACATACCTCTCGACGAGCCGTGATTCCTATCGCCTCATTCAAGGACGCGTCTTTTTCGGTGAGCTGGTTGTATATACCGCGCGCTACCTGGTAGATGCTGACGCCGTCGTATCTGGAAATTGTAAAATTGACGCAGTAGTGTTTGCCAAACTTGTCAAACATATCTGAGAACTCGTGGGGCTTGCTGCAGTCCATGCCCTTTGTCTTTTGCTCAATGAACTTGTACGTCATATCCAACTTCTCCTTACGAAGCGAAAGAATTGTCTTCCTCCGCTCGTCTAAGTCCTTGCCAAGCCGAATATACGACTCCAACGGCGTCATCAGTGACATTCGCTTCACAACACCCCCAAAAAAACTTAGCCATGAGAGCATTCCAGATAATTTGACTCAATCTTCTTACCAAGTCGTTCACAGGCGCAAACGCCAGCAGGGCCTTGAAATTGTCCGCATACATTTTCTGCTGCATGGCGAGTCCACTCAAAAGTTGGTTGTTCTCCTGGCTCTTTAGCAGCATTGTCAACTCGACTGCGGTATTTCGCCCGGCCCGTCTTCGGTTCTTGACACTTTTGCGTTGCGGTCGCTCCTTCTTCTGCTTGAATTCCAAGAACTCCTTCTGCGCCGTCAAATACTTTACCTCTCTCCTCCACAGCTCCGTTTCCTCGTCCTCATGGTCACGACGAGCTGATCCCTCCGACTCATCCGATGATGACGAATCATAGTGTGTCAGCTTCAACGGAGACGTCGGCGGTTGAGTCAACTGATGTAAAAGCGATGGACTCGCCGCCTCTTCGTCCGTTGTGCAGGACGGCGACGGAGAGTCTGGCAGCACATCAAGCCACGAGTTGGCGTGTGGACTCATAGGAAGCATCATGTCCAGGTCTGGCAGGTTGATTGCGTCATCACGTTGATCCATGTCCTTTAGAAACAGCTCGTCTTCGAGTAGAAATTCCCCCAGCTTGGGGGACGAAGCGGGGGACGTGGTGGGCAAGCTCGTGCCGTCGCTCTTGGACCAATCTGGGAGCAGCTGCCACTCCTGAGGGGACGTGGAAGGCGTTGGCAAGACACCTGAGATGCTGCCGGCATCGTCGTCATCGTCCAGCAGCTGCAGCATGTCATAGTCGCGCACCAGATCAGTAGGAAGCTCTACGCCCATGGTGTCAGTGCGAATTGCATTATGAGCACGTCAATCCTTTAAGTACCAAAACGCTCTGATTGGCTGAGAAAATCGCGAAAAATTGACCGACAGACGTTCAGTTTAATAAGTAGTAATATACCGTAATTTTAAAAAAATGTACAGTAGACGAATGAATGAGGCGTTGTGTTGAATCAAACTTGTTGATTTATCAGCTTAGCGGTTGCAACAGCTACTGCTTGCGTAAATCAATTGTACTGACAGACAACCACTCGTCATGATGAGCACGGACTGCTTTACAGCAGCTGCCACATAACTACCGGTAATGAATCGTTGAATGGCAAACGCACCTTTCTCATCCATGGCCCGGCTTCAACGGGGGACCACGACGTAACCCGGCAGGAAACTAACTGCTTGAGAGAAGAAGAAAAATGAAACCCGAAGAAATGCGCAGAATCGGGAGCATTGATTCCACGCTACAGGCCTTCGGTCGCCTATAACCTTGTGTCTCGAGAATGTTACGATTGATTCATGAAGTCGCTCAGTCCTCGCCAGCGCATGGACAACCCGTCTCGTTGCGCTGGAGGCGGTCGACGATAAGCGTTTTCATTGTGTCGTGGCACTTGGGCATACTGGCGAAGAAACGATCCTGTTGCTCTTGTGACACCTTGTGCGGGTACATGTGGTACTTGGCCATCAAGTAGCGCTTCATCACTACGAACTTCTTACCATCGGCATCGGTGTGCCCGGATAGAACCACGCCACTTGATACATCCTTGCGGATGCGGTTTGATGAGTCGTACGGGTGCAGGTCGTCCTGATCAATGTAATCTGTCGCTAGTACAGCCGAGTTGTCGCCGAACCGGCAATAGAAGATGGCGTTAGACTCCATGTCTGGCATCTTTTCGGAATGTGCGCCATCGCCCTCCCAGTCCATACTTGACACAATGCGCTGGTGCATGAAGTTACATTTAATCGTATCGAACGACTCGCGAATCGTAGTGCTTCCCATTGCGTTGTTTAGTGCCTCGTCTTTTCCCGCAATCTGTTCGTAAATTGCACGTCCGACTTGAAAAACACTGACGCCGTCATACTTGGAGATGGCGAAGTTCACGCAGTAGTGCTTGCCGAACTTCTCGAACATATCTGAGAACTGGTAGGGCTGGTTGAAGTCCAAGCCCGCGGCCTTCTGCTCAATGAACTTGAACGTCATGTCGAGTTTTTCCTCACGCAAAGACAGAATAGTTTTTCTTCGTTCGTTAAAATCCTTACCGAGACGAATGTACGACTCCATGGGGGTCATCAGGGCCATACGCTGCTCATAAAAAGACAATATCAGTCAGAACCTAACTCACAGAGCAAGCTCGAGCATAAACCACTTACCACATCGTTCACGGGAGCAAACGCCAGCATGGCCTTGAAGTTGTCCTGGTAAACCTTTTGTTGAGTAACCAGCTCGTTCAAGAGCTCATTATCCTCCTGGCTCTTGGCAAGCAGCTTCGGTTGTTCAATATCACGAGAGCGACGCTGCTTAATGCTCTGTCTCGGAGGACGGCTCGACTTGGCGCGAGATTGCAGATAATCCTTCTGGGCATCCAGGTACTTGGCCTCCTTTTCAAGCAGGTCCATCTCGTCCTACTCGGCACAAAATGATACTTAGAACCCTGAACATAGAACACCAACAACAACAACATTTCTCAATCTATCACGTACTTCCATGCCTTCTTCCTCCATATTCTCGTCCTCACGAATCTCCATTTGCTCCCACTTCTTTGCAGTTTCTTCGGGCATGAAAGGAAGCGGTGATGCCGAGACACTGCCGTCGGTATGGCCGAGTGACGACGTCTCGGACGACGTCGAGAGCACCGAATCTGTGTGCGGAAGTCTCGGAGGAGACATTGGGGGTAGTACGTGTCCCATTAGAGCCTCGTGATACTTCCTGGCTGCCTCTTCCTCACTGGTTTTCAGCTCATCGGCCAACAGCGGACCCTCAACGTCGAACTCGTCCACGTCGGTCTTGCACGGGGATCCGTCCATTGTGCTCGCACACGTGCTAGGCACGCTTGGACAGGGCGAGGCTAGCATGTCCAGGCCCGTGAAGGCGTCTAGGTCAATCGCACCATCACTCCGCTCGAGTGCCGTCTGATTCTTCTGATTCTCAGCAAAGTCTAACTTTACGACCTTCTCCATGTCGCGCAGAAACTGCTCGCCGTCCAATAAGAACTCGGCAAATTCGTCCTGAGTGTTGGTCTCGGCCTCTGGGGATTTTGTCGCTACTGCGGACGAGCAACCGGCGCCACCGGAGGCGCTGGCCGAGGACGCGCAAGAGGCGCTGGGGCCAGTCGCCGCCGCATCAGAGGAATTTGTGGAAATACTCACGCCCACCGAGCAGTTGGCCAGCATTTCCTCGACGTGCGATGAGGCCATCGGGGACGCGGGCACGTCCAGGAAGCTGGCGGTGCCGCCGTCATCGCCGTCTACGAGCTGTAGCATGTCGTACTCGAGCACAAGGTCGTCCGGAAGTAGCGCTGCCATTGTTCTTGTGTGTGTCTGTATCTGAGTGTCTGGGGTTCGGCTGTAGGCGACGTGGCCTGAGATAAAGCTGCTAAGGCTGGCGGACCGCTCCAAGTCGATTTGATTCTCAGCACTTGGTCTTCGTGGAGACCGTGACTGGGCTTTTGTAAGGTATTCTCGAAGATGGTGGAATGCACTGGCTGGTGCGGAGAACGGGCGTAGGATTGGTTGAAAGTTAGGTGATCTCGACGAATCAAAGACGATAGACAGATGCGACATGAATTCCCGAATAGGTTGCTCTGTTTCTCAATGCATTAAAATCGCTGTATAGGCGCCACCGGAATGAAACGAACGGGAGAGACCAACATCTAAGCGGACAAACAAGCATTCTTCAGCGTATTTTTATTGGTCAAATTAATGAGCATAATCTTTCTGATTCTATCGCCATTTGTGGGTATTGTGTGGTGTACGTAGTGACTTCTGATTGGTCGGTACACTTCAAAGTGATCAGGAATAGGCTTGTCAACATTTACAGTATCTCAACCTCAAGGTTGAGCTGAACGTTAAAACCGCTGGAAACAACACGGTGGGAACAAGGTGAGCTGCGTCTGGGAGTAAAGGTGGTGAAGTGGCTGAAGTTGCTGAGACCACGAGGAAGGCAACCAGGTGATGGATGTTGTGACCCCGGAGGGCAACCACGTGCAAGTTGTCGTTGAAAGCGAGCCGGTATGGCGAGAAGACGGTTCAGATCATTAACGAGCGCGGCGAAGTTACGTTTGAAGTTTGAAGTGTTCAAGGCCATCGAAACGGCTGAGGGCGTCAAGCTGGAGATCCAGACCGACGAAGGCTACGTGCCTGTTGTGGTGCCCGAGGTGCCTGAGGAGATCAAGCAGAAGGTTGCTTAAGAAGCGCCAGTTCTTGATGAGCCGGAGAATACGTTGCAGAGGAGCCTGTGCAACAGGTCGTGGGTGGTGACAACCGCCACGGGAACACGAGGAATTGGTCATTATGGGTGAGTTCCGCAGAGGGTCGAGGATATTGACGAAAGCGGCCACAAGACGGTGGAGGAGGTCAAGGTATCGAGACCGTGTGCGGCGAAAAGAAGCGTGTGCTTCCTGAAGTCGAGACCCCGTGGTTGTGCCTTAGGGCCTGACCCTTAGGTGCCGGAGGCAGCTGCAGACGGCCATGAGTAGCGTGACAAGACTGTGCAAGCGTATGTTTTTCGTTATTATAGGGCCAGCGTAATTCGCGCACGAGACTTACATCCATCTGACAATGCTTCGCAGTTACCGTATTAACCGCTGAAAAGAACGCTCGTTCAGCTGGCACCGATGTAGCGACGCACCCCAGCCACTTTCTCGTGAGCAAGACTAGTTACAGATAGTTATGGCCATTAACAGACCACCAAACAAGCGGGTCATGTCGCGAGGCGTCCATGGTGGTGTTGCTACAATGCAGGGAAGCTATGATCCGAAATAAATGGTGAAATTCAGAAGCGACAAGTGAAGTGCATCAATATTTCTGGACCGGAGCATTGGCGGTTGATAAACGTTGAGCCTCTTCTCAACCTAAACCTCAACGTATCTGTTTATTTCCGTTTAACTGACTTTGAGCACATGAACGTTGGGATCCATCCCTAATCAGGAGTGAGCGAGCTGCTGCGCTGTGTACGTCTGCTGTTTCACGAATGTTTATCGATTGACGCGTAGCACTATACGCTTACGGTTTACCATTCATAGCTATGCCCCAAGCCCGGTTTTTAGCGGGCTTGAGGCATAGGTATGAACTGGTCCCAAAACTAGAGGATATTGGGTGGAATGAAGGTGTTAGGCGCTGCCGTCCTAGCGTTTTCAGAAGTTGCTCTAGTCGCGGGATGCACGCGTTCAAGTCTTCACAGAAAAATCTCCGCCGGGGTCCGTCAACCGCATGTGGGTGCAGCTCCAATCTGTCGACCAAAGTAGACAGACGACCGCACTAGATGTACAAGGAGACCAGACAACACCTCACCCAAATTAGATACCCAAAACTCAAGATGGCAGCGTTATTATTAGTGCTACCCCAGCACAAGCAAAGCTTCGCGAACGCGTAGTAGTGCCACAATCTTCGTCACACAGCACATCACAGTACACAAACGGGGTGAACGACCTCCTCCCGTAGCAACTTTCCCGCACGAGATGACAGGTGCTAACATCCTCCAGTTCTGGTCATGGTCCACGATCCTGCTCTCGTACTTGATCTCCACAACTGGGAGCTACTGCAGTGAGTAGCGCTAGTTTTCATTTGACACACTGTAATGTGCTTCTTTTTTTACGTGTGCATGTCGTTGACGCTGAAGCAATTCAACTCATGGAAAACTGGCGTCGTGTCGACAAGATCGTGCACAAGCGGGCTATGCTGGCGCTTTCCGCGCTTGCACTGGGTGGCTGCGGGATTTGGTGCACGCACTTCACGGGCATGACAGCGCTGGAACTGGAACTTGAGGATGGTTCAGCTCTCGAAATGGACTTCGAATTGGGTCTAACGATCCTCTCGTTTGTGTTTGCTGTGTTGGGCGTCCTCGTCGGACTCAAAATTGCGTCCATGGACCCGTACTTCCTTGAAATGGAAGCGGCAAGACGAAAAGAGATGTTGGTAAGCCAGGAGTATCGTGATCCTTATGCTTCCGTACGATTCAAATAATGTTTAACCTTCCGTTATATGAATTAGGCCGCCAACCTGAAAAACATGAAAATGTCCGCGATCGTGAATAAAAATGCTGTTACCCGGCGCATTAAAGTGAGTCGGCAGTCAGGGCTTAATCCAATCAGAGTACTAACATTCTGTTTCTGCTTATGCACATGGCAGGTTATCGCTCTTTTCTCGCGACTGTGGCTCATTATGCTCGGAGGAGCATTTGCAGCGCTGGGGGTTCTTGGCATGCACTACCTAGGTATGATGGCGCAGCGGACGAACGCCAGTATGAAGTTGAACGCTGGGATCGTGGTTCTTTCGGTCTTCATCGCTTTCTTCACGGCCAATGCTGCCTTTTGGATTCTCTTCCGAGCTGTAGGTGATGGGTGATGCGAGGGGTGGTTTGCTGCCCTGTCAGGTCTTTATTTTACTGACATTCATTGCAGCTGACCTTCATGCCCGACAGTGAACTTCTTCGCCTAGGGAGTGCGTTGATCATGGGCGTTGCAGTTTGCGCAACACACTACTGTGGCATGGGAGCCGCATCGTACAAGCCCAGCGTCGAGAATTCTGCGGATACCACGCGGTTCATCATTAATCGCTCTGAAGCCGCGGTAGTTGCGTCTCATGGAGCGCTGTTGACTTGCTACTGGTTAGCCAGCTTCAGCGTAGTACGCAGTGTGCGAATTGCTGAAATGTCCGCGACTGCATCGACGATGCGTGAAAGTCGGTTATTAAAGAGTCAAAAGAACAGCAGCCAAAAAATCCGCGCACGAGAATGAAAAGCCATCGCTACATCATCATGTACTTACATGTACTTCAGTTAAGGTATTTCCATATTTCATGCAAAATATATTTATACGGAGAATTTGTCTTTATATGGCCTAGCTTAGAATGGGCTTGTGTCGATACCAGTCCCCAAATTATCCTCGGCAGGCAGGAGCGAGGAGGGCAGCAATGGCCAGCGCAATGGAGGAGATTTCGCAGCAATGGTTGGTGTCCAAGGTTTTCCTCTCGTATTTGATCGCTATCACCGGGAGCTTCTGCAGTACGCAACTCGATTGATCCACGAATTTTTAATTATTAGCCTCGTTTCGCTCACTATTTCCTCGTATAATCCCCTCAGCGATCCAGTTGATGGAGAAATGGCGCAGTGCAATTGAGACCAAGGATAAGCTCGTGCTGATGTTACTCTCGTCAGTTGCGTTGGGTGGATGCGGCATTTGGTGCATGCATTTCACGGGGATGAACGCGCTCGAACTGACACGAGAAGACGGTTCGGTGCTCACCGTGGACTTCGAGGTAGGGCTGACAATTCTTTCATTCATTTGCGCTGTCGGAGGAGTCTTCGTTGGCCTTTGGATTGCATCTGCCGACCCATTCTTCCTCGAACTAGAACAGGAGAAACGCAAAAACATTTTGGTACATCTAAACTCAAGCTTTTCTGACCTTCAGCTCCAAGTTTCCTATTATTCTCACGCTCACTGCCATATTTTGCGGGTCGTACTATAGGTAAAAGACCTGGCATCAACGGCCATGTCAGACGTTGTCAACAAGCAGAAGGTTGCGAAGCGCATCAAGCTCATCGCACTCTTCTCACGTCTGCCCAGGATTGCCGGTGGGGGGCTGTTCGCCGCTCTTGGTGTGCTCGTCATGCATTATCTGGGTATGATGGCCCAGCGAACGCACGCTGACATGACCTTGACCGCTGGACTTGTGGTGATTTCCGTGCTTATCGCATTTTTCACAGCGACGGCTGCGTTCTGGATCCTGTTCCGAGCAGTAAGTCGCCCGTTGGTTTAATTGTTCGGTGTGATTCTTTGCTCAATACTCAACTAACGGACCGCTACTTGTTTTGTTGCAGCTTACATTTTTCCAGGACAGCGAGCTACTTCGACTTGGGAGTGCGCTCATTATGGGTATCGCTGTCTGCGGGACCCATTACTCAGGTATGGGAGCAGCCAGCTACGGTTATAATGCTGAAGGGATGGGAGATGAGGGTCTTGTCATGAAGGGGTCCCAGGCAGCGATTCTGGCATCTCACGGATCATTGCTTTTCTGTTACTGGGTGATGACGTGGAGTGTGGCTTCGAGCGTGCGCAACATCGCTTCGATGGCGTCAAACCCAAGCAAAGGTAGTAAACGAGACCCACGGAAGATTGTCGTTGACCAAGCAAAGGTGAATGAAAACAGTATCCGCGCGAGCGAAAATGGTTGGAAGCCAAGCGCAGCGGTTGGTCCCGGGGTGTCGACTGGACCTCAAGAATCGGTACTCGAAACGGGCCCGAAGTCCTCTGTAAGCGAGTTCGACGAAGTGTGAAAACGTTATTCTAGCAGCATTTCACACAGACGTTGCAGCAAACACAAACGATACTCATTCTTTGGTTCCATTGAAATGTACTATAGTACGTTGCTTTCGTGTTATTGTGAATAAACTTGCAGATGCTGGTCGGTCTACCAACAGTGGGTTGAAGTGGACAATACAATTCCCAAGTTGTTCCAAACCCATTCCATATGTATCTCCTAAGTCCGATTACGTACTTAGTGAGGACCATCGTTAACTCAAGTGCGTTTGGGCCTTCAGTCGATTTGTAGGTCAATCGATTCAACCAATCGACCGCGGAAACTTCGACTAGAACGCACAATCTGGTGCCAGTTGCTAAGATGCTCTGCAACATTGTTGATTCAGGCCAAATTTGCCGAACGAGGCCGGTTTGGCCTATCGCCGCCAAACCAACAGAGCCTTTTAATTGGTTATAATGTAGACAATCCGAGTGTTAATAATAATAACAAGTTGTTGTGGAATATTGTGTTACTGTCGCCCCCTATGTGGCTGCGAACTCAAATAACCATTCTCGAAGGTTGTGACAAACTTTCCAGGTTGACGTGTGCCCTCAGCCGGGCAGCCCTCGTCAGCTCTCACTCTGCTTGCTATCCCTGCGTTCCCTGTTCCTCTTGCCAAATTGTTCTCACTCTCTAGTTGTCAAGCTCTTGTTTTGTCCTTGTCCGCGGCCACTGCTGGTAGACGTTGGCAAGGAACTGTGTTGCCCACGCCACAGCATGTGTGGGCTAGTACCTCCGCTATCGTGCGTGAGACGCTTCTTCCAGTCCATTGCGTAATTTTCCGTCCAGTCCGCCATCTTGTTGCTTTGTTGGTAATGGTGGTTCCAGCTTCCTATCTCGAACAGGTCGGCCAGTCTTCGTGTTTGTTGTTACCATGTCTGTCATCTTTTAAACTTAGGGGTTTTTCAGTTCTTAATCATCCCCAGAATCAGCGCGCTGTCGCCTATAATGTGTAGTCCGAGCCATTGTGTCTCTACTGCTTTGGATAGGAGCCGGTGCAGGCCGATGAACTCGGCTACATTGTTGGTGGTCGAGGCCTTACCGAGAGCCGTTGCGCAGACCCATAATGGAATCGCCCCGTCTTGTTCTCCCTCTGGTACTTCGATAACCACACTTCCATTGCTCACTGGCCCTGGATTACCTCTTGAGCCGACGTCGAAAAATCCTATCCTCACTGTTATGTCTTGTATACTTCGATGCTGCTGTCCGCTCTCCATCCACTGTCTGCTAATTTGCTCCTCACTGCTCATCTTTGGTTGCGAGGCCTTGGTTAGTGGGTAAGGTCCCAATCTGTCTCTCGAGTGTGCTTCTTGGATCCCTTTGTGGAGCCCTCTGATCGACTGTTCCCTATTCTGGGTTTGCTGCCGTCGCCGTGTATTCGATCCACAGCCCAGCACCATATTCATGTGACGGTGACAGCGCAAGTGAGCGCCCACATGTCTTGAGCCACTTTGTTTAGATCGTCGCATATCTCTAGATGCTCTCGCTGAGCCCACTTCATAAGACAACTTTTTAAAGTTGTCTTTTTTCATTTATACACCGCGGTAGGTGCTTCAGCTGGAAGCTGAAAACATCTTGTTCTGCTTGCAGACATCCCTGCTGATCGAGTTATTTTCCCGTCGTTATGCTACCCCACTGTTGTAATACCATCGTCCACTGCTCATCAGCCTCTGGACAAGTCCAAATAAGGTGACTCCTCCAGTATCCTCGTCATTTGCACAACTCTGCGCTGTGCAGCAGTATCCTCTCTTCGGGACTGGCCCATAGCCGTAACCTGTTCCATTTAAACCGCACGATGTTCTGGGTTTGGTACGCTGTAACTCCTTCCATAGTGTGTGATCTTGACCAGACAGCCTGGTCAATGCTTGCGCGAATCCATGATTTGACTGCTTCCACTGCTACTGTATTTGTTCCTCCGCTGCCTTCGCCTCCTGATCCCGTTTTCTGTTTATGCTTTGTTTATATTTCCTGTTTGTTTGGGCCCGTCGACGTTTACCAGTCCATAGTGATCTCATTCTGGAGATCCACGGGTGAGGCGTGACCCATAATTCCTTGTCCGGTACTTCCAATATGTTGGCTATCGCCTACTCCACCGTTCTTACTCCTCGATCCAAGTCGACAATCGACTTAGTTGAACCCGATGTATGCGTAATCATGTCTCCCCTCTCATCAGCAAGTTCAAAAGGTGGTGCTTGTCTAGAAGCATCTCTTTCTCCGGTCCCGCAAAAACAATCCCTGGGAAGTTCGCCAGTAGTGCAAGACAAATTGCCGAGAAAAGCGTCGCCGCCGAGCTACTTTGCTGTGTCTGCGCATCTGTGGGTTCGCAGATTACCACTCCATGTCCTACTTGTCCGATCTCCATTATGTCCTTCACTTGTTTGTTCGGGCTCCTTTCACCACTTCGTTGTACTCTTTCCATTGGTGTGCATTTCCTGCTCCATTCCAGAGTTTCAGCTCTGTTAGCGCCAGGCTTGTTACAGTATCACAGTTCATCAACCCTGTGGTTCCTTGTCGGTGTCGTCTCTGTAGTTTTATGAGTTCCTTTAGTCGCCCTGTACATTTGATGATCAGGCCGCACCGTGTCCACCTCTGCATAGCCCGTTGACCACTTTCATTGCTCGCCTCAGTTGTGTGTCCTTGCCTTGTTCGATCATGGCCACCTCCATGGTCGAACCCAGCATGAAAGCCGCCTATGGTCGTCCTGTGAGTCTGAGCATGGTACTAGTTCCCGGCTTGGATTCCACTCCTGTGGGCACTAGGGGGTCCACTGCTCTTTCATCTCTTTCTTGTAGTAGGTCGCCCACCGCTTATTGTTGCGGCTCTATGGTTAGCGCTCAATGCCCTGCAGTGGCTGCGCTCATGCCACCAACTCCGTTTTCAAGTTAGGCATACCAATACTCTCTGCTTTGGCGACCTCTCCGCTATGACTCGCCTGATCCAACTTTTGGGTGTTCTGTCAGGATCCACGAAGACCGAGTTCCACACCAATTGTCGGATGGCCCTATCTGCCCTTTTAATCAACTCCTTCGGGGGCCACGCATGTCGTGACACATACAGGAGCTTCCGAATGACCACCGCTGCCGCTACCGCCGCGCGCTGCTGCGCGGTGTTTGTTTTGATGCTAGTCTGATGCGTAATGCCCCTAGTGCTTTGTTCCAGGCTTCTGTAGTCGTGCCCCCGCTGCCTGCCCAGTGTCCGAGATTTTTTGCGCTTGATGTTGCGGGGACAACTGTTGTGGAGACCTTGGGAACTTCTATATGTGGTATCTCCTATGCATTGTCACCCGTCTCTCTTGTTACTTTTCCGTATCACTATCTGAGCACACTGCACCCAGCCGGATCGCTGCTATTTTTTTCACATTTAATCGTTGCCCAGACAGCGCAGAAAACCGTCCTACCGCCCTGATCGCGTCTGTCTGCATCTCTTTGGCCACGATGCAGATGGGCGTGTCATCCGCTCATCCAGCCACGTTGAGCTGCGTGTTAGGCTTGCTGTCATCGAGGGCGACGCCGGTAATTGCTGTATCCTGTGTTATCTCGTCATAAAGCAGATCTATGGCGATGATAAAACGTCTCCTTCGGCTCCGGTCCCGATGAGCCCTGTTCCATCTGTGCTTGCTCACTGTCCTCCATTGGAGTACTGACGTCATCTTCTGCCGTATCCATTTTCATGTCCACATCCTCGTGCGCATCCACCTTCGCCCGCGTAGACTTATGCTGCCCCACTCGCCTGGCAACGTTGGTAAAGGACCGATATTATCCTGATTCGTTTTGGTTGGCGGTTTGGCTCTCTTGCGCAGAGACTTTTGTTGCGCCAGTGTCTTTCTGTCCCCTCCTCTTGCATTTGTCGCCCCCTCTGTAGCAGTTTCACCAGTTGTTTAATGGTCTTTCTCTCTCCTTCGGGGAATGGCATGGTGGTCTGCACCTGGGTGGATGGCAACATACCGTCCAATTTGGCTGTGTACTTAACCTTGCTTGCTTCTGCCCCTTAAATCTGCCCTTGACAGAACTTAGTCGAGTGTTCTGGCGAGTAGCACCACTTACATGGCCAGTTCACGCTGATTTTATGGATATCACCACCTCCGCATCTCCTATGTTCAGTATCGCTACGTTCCGTATCGCCGCAGGACACCCTTGAGCCGGAACCTTGGCTACCCACTGCTTGTCATTAATGCCCGTTGTCTGTGCGTAGGTATGCGTCATCGATATCACTTTCAATTTAAGTGCAGACGATAGTATCCAGAACATATATTTTAATGTCACCATTCCCCTTCGGACTTCCACCTCAAACTCTTAATAGTCGAGTTTGATGTATTCGTGAGTCATCTTTGCCTTTCTATGAGTTCATCGTAGTCAATGAATCTCAAGAGCTTCGCCGCTAGCGGCATTCTCCAGTTCATCCACTTGCTTGCCGTGGTTTTTCCTTTGAACGTGTCCTTGAGCACTCGTATCGTCATGTCCAGTGCAATTCTCGATAGCTCCGTTTTGAATTTCTTGACCTCCTGCTGCTGTACCATTGCCGCCGCTTACCTCATTTGGAGTGACCTAGAAACGCTACTTTAGGTAAGTCCTGTAGGAACTTTTGCCCCGGCGCTAGATGTGCATACAAAGGATATACAATTCCATAAAATCTATCCTCGAAAGCCACCACCCCCTCTGCATCCATGGATTGCATGATGTAGGGCGGCGGGTACGGCACTTCGATCTGATGGTTGAGTATCATCGTTAACGCTGCATCCTCGCCCTCTGTCCGTGGCCTTAACTTATGGACCGCCTCAACAAGCTCCATACACAATGCACGTAGTCTCCGTTGTTTCCTTGTCAAACCATCGTTCTGTTCTGCTTCCATTCCACGCTCGACGGCTCACACATAAGAGATCGTTACCCCTTTCCTTTTCCGCATTCTCCTTGTTTTTCTTCTCTTGTTCAAAGTGAAGAGTTGGAGCTGCATTTCTACCTTTGTTTAACCAAAGTTTTCTCTGTGCACCCACTCGCGCATTAGGTTGTACAACTTTCTCTCATGCTCTTTGTCCTGCATATTCCAGTAGCTGTCCAAGTCTTCGTAAGTTGCACTTTGTTCCTTCGTCATGGCATCAGTCCATCCGCTCCTCAAGATCTTCTCTTCCTCTGCACTGTGTCCTTTCTTGAGCGTGGATTTCTTAAAAGGCTGGAACCTGCGCTCCCTTGCGAGATCTCCCAACCTTACCACTGTATGTGTGACAAAGGTCATTGGGGCATCGTTTAACAGATATCTTCGCAGCTGGTCGAAGACTGCTCTGCTTTTCTCTTGCTCTCCGCCTCCTCTTTTTCCACCATGTCGCTGTTCAGCCCCCTCCGTCGCTTTGACTTCTCTAGCCTTCGACCTCGGCGATACCCTCTTCCTGTTCTGCTTGATAGACCCCATACCTTCTTCCGCATTAGGCCGCTCGATTGCTGGGTTTCCTCTCTTCTGCATGTTTTTGCTGCCTTCGCGTCCCGCCTTAGCAGCTCCTTCTTCTCCAACGCCTTCATATTTGCGTGGACTACCTCTCCCGGCTTGTTGTCCAGCTTGCTCCATCATCGCATCACAATTTCAAAGATGCCCGTCTGGGGAATCATCCATGAAAGCGGACGGACGTGGAAGGTCTTAAATGCCATACCATGCACATCAAAGATCGTGATGTTTTTCGCTTCGTTCAGGAGTTCAGCAGACACGATGTAGGCTTCACGTGCACTAGCAGCCTTGAGCACGCGATTGGCGTAACCTTGCATGTAGATGTCTGACGCTGGAGTACGTCGTAAGCATTGGTTCAGCCTCATCGTCGCAATGGAGTGAATGAGTTTACAAATTCCGCATATATTCTACCAATCGAATCAGAGACTGACCTGAGCGGAAAGCACTGTCTCGCATACGGCGCTACAATTGACTTGATGGCCACCACGATAAGCAAGTTAACCCATCCAGCATCCCCTGCACGTCGCTGATCGTGGAAAAGACGAGGTCGGGCACGCGCGCAAACGCACATAAAGATATCTCCATCCGGGCGGCAAAGGTGTGCCTCGGCAGTCGCTAGTCTTGCAGTTCGTCAGCCGGCGCTCATCTGGCATCTTGTGGGGTGATTGAAATTCAAAGTGTTCTCTGCCTTTAATTGGCTCACAGTCATCTCATCGGAGGTTTGGCAAATAAAACGTATCGGTGGGGTCGGAAAGATGTAACCACTCTACAAATTTTGGTTTATTAGCTCCCTTTTCTGCAGTGCACGTTGACTTGCACATCTTTGGCTAAGTGGTTACATCTTCCCGCCGATGTCGGCAGCCCGCATGCAATTAAATATAGGGTCCAGCTTGTTGCATCCTTGCAAAATAATGTTGTCGTGGAAGCGTGCTGGTTTTCGGCTCGCAGGACTGGGCAAACATTGCACGTGCGCTGTCGTCGCTTGGCTGTATTCCTCCTTTTCGCCATTAATCGCTCTGACGCGCTATGTGCTCAGAGGGCTGCACTACAACACACTACATACAAATACACCGAAGAAAGAGGTTTATAACTTGGTGGCGGAGCGCGCATCTGCGTACCGAACGAAGTGCCTTCGTACACTTCTGTGACTTGCAGCGAGTGGTGCTGATGTGTAGCTTAATCATGTACTTCATGTGTGTCAGTGGGTGAGATTACTTAAAATTGTGGTAGGTTCTGAATGATATAGCTGTTGGTGATAACCGGGTCGATCAACCCCAGTACAAGACTGCGCCGCGCTCGTCGCTTAAAAAGATATGAGACTCCTCATTTTTTTAAGCGAAGAGCGCGGTGCAGAGGATAGCGCTTCAAGCGCATCTGGTCGTGGCGGTCCACACACCCTATGAATGCGCGGTAGTCGAGAGCACGGCAGTTCGATCTTGTTTGCTGCTCCCTGACGCAACACCCAATCGATTTAGCGCTGCCATCCGTGTACAGGAAATTCACTGGCCGCGTGTCCCACCAGCTAATCGTCACCATATTTTACACAAGTTTTGATACACGTGTGGAATTTGTAGGGGTCACCGCTATTGTTCTCAATCACTTCTTTGCAGTATCCCTGGCGGTTCGTCATTATGGTTCCGACATAATAGAGCCCGTGATCAGCAACTGGATAGCTAATGTCACTGATGTGTAGAAGCTACCGATCACTATGAGTCGCATTCCTTGCTTTCTCGCTTTGGGACCGATCACATCCAGCATGGTTTGCACCACCACCGCCGATCGGACTTCATGTCTGGTTTGTTGTATCACTTGAGCATGATGCTTCTTGCCACAGTAGACCTTAACCCTGTCGAAGTGCATCCCACGGAAATCCAAAGCCATCAGCGTAAACTGCATAATTCAGCTTAGCACGTAAGTTTGACCAAACTAAAACATATCGAACGGTGACCGCACTGTACAACATGAGGTGATGAGTTCCCCACTTGATCGAGAAGTAGCTATTTCAACCCGAACACTGATCCTCGAGCTCCAACCGGCCGTGCGTGAAACATCAGAGAGGTTGACGAAGTTCTCCAGCTGAAATTTGAGAGGAAGTAGGTGTCCCTTTCCACCTGGCGTTTGGCGAAGCGGTGTTGGCCAGTTGGTCTTCGTTCAGCAAGATGCGTATCTACATGAAGGACAAGCCCCCTATATCTATATATTGATTGCGTCCTAGGACTGAGCCGAAACAACCATGAGTAATAGCACCGACGTCCGTTGTTTCCCAATGGTTTGGCAGCTTATCTCGTTTGGTTCAATAGCTCTAGCCACCGGCAAGCTCATGAACTCTGGAAGATCTCGTGCGGCACAATCGTTCTCACCGTTTCTATTTTTTATGAAAGTTATGCCTTCTTTTGCGGGGCAGCTTCGGGTCTCGTCGTCTTTTCGATACTGTTGGTAGGCTCAATCTATTTGTAAAGGCAGCATACCGCGGCGGTTTTCGTTTGAACATGCTGCGATTTTCTGCCAGATCGCAACCGACACCATGTAGAAGATAACCGCAATCGGAATATCGTCGTGTCGTAGCGCTTTCATTGCAGGGCTCGACTAGCCTTGCCTCATCCAAGGTAGCTGCCCGTGTCAAGTACAGGGTCGTAAGGTGCCATAAGGCCCTCGTTGAGGTCGGGTACTTCGGCACCTTCCCAACCCAAATCCGACATGCGTCCCAAGACAGTCTTTGTCAAGTTTCCGGCCAGCACTTCATCTTCTCCACCGAAACTGTCTAAGACATTCTCTGCTAAGAGAACGTCTTCAGCAGTCTCAACGTCAGTCTCCCATGCGTCGTCAATAACGTCTCTCAGTCGGTATTGCATATCCATGTCACCCTCGGCAGCATACTCGCCAGTCTCGACGCTGCCCTCATCGCCAGATTCGATAGCTCTAAACTGCCGAGGCCTTGTGCTAAGCCCCACCACAATCAAGCCGAAGTCAGTTTGTTTTTGCCGAACGTGCGTCCCCTCGTAACTTCATCTCATCGTTTTCGTCTCTTCATATTTATGAGCGCTAAACCAAAACAAAACAGGTCAATATACACGATATCATCCACCCAATATTCACTCCAATATTCACTCCAATATTCATTCCTTATCGTTCATCATACGGGGTCGCTTGGCGTGTATGCGGATTCTATAGACTAGATGTCGGGGATAAACGTGTCACAGACGCGATTGCCGACGCCGTATCCGAATCTTGAACAGGTGGTGATGTGTCTGGGACACAGAGCGCCGTAGACGAGGAGGCGATATAGTACTGGGGCTAGTACTTCGAACCCGTGAGGGACACGCCGGTCTCCTCCTCTTTGGACATTGTCGTGCTGCAGGCGGTAGCGCCGTAGGAGTTGGAATATCGAGATCAAATGTATCGTCTTGGTCTGCTTCACTCGGCAGCATTGTAGCCAATTGTGGCGCCGCCTTCGCTCTGCTCATCAGCTTTTTTGCCCACTTGTTTGGCTTAAAAAGCGCGACGCGAAATAAAAAAAGGCACTGCTGACAGTCTAAAAGACAGCCGACCGACAGGTCTCTCCTGTTGATGATTAGGACGCTTCGTTAAGTCGATTTCCCATACCATAAAATATCCGTTTAACGGGCCTATCCGACTTGTACAAAATTATCGTAGATAACGAGTAGCCAGCTCTCAAAACAAATATATTACTTTTTACATTACATGAGTCATACTAAACATTACACTCTTAATCGCTTTCATTAACAACAGAACGCAGCGAATGGGCGCTCTTGTTACCGGTTCCTTGGGTCTGATCAGATCGAGCAGCTCGACCTAAAGTCTGAACAAAAATAGAAAATCGCCGCCGACAGGTCGAAAGACCTGAACTAGACCCTACCTGTATATAAGCCACAAGCAAACGCTGCGTCAGTCCATCGTCTCAAATCTGACAGCCCATCGCCATATTTTTTCAGGCCCAGTATCTGCATAACTTTCTCTTCGTCTTCGTCGTCAAAGGGCTCCTGAGACGTGCTTTACTTCCAGACCGTTTATTCATTGTATAAACAATTTCAGTTTGTGGGAATTCTTTCGAGCATGCCAAATGCTAACAGTTTCGTCACACGCATATACACACTTCATGTGCTTGAAAACGGACCACGATACTGATACTCACCTACAGCTTTCACAGTAGCGCCGTCTCTTGAATTGATCAGTAGTTGAAAAGCCTTCTTGTATCGAGCGATAAATTCCTGTCTTCGTTTAAAGCTCCATGAACTGTCGTAGACACGATCTTTGTTCAGAATGTCCCGGGCATCTTCAGCTTAAGGAGGGCAAGGATTCGATTCTGCCAGGCAGTGACATCCTTCTTGCGAGAGTCGAAATCCAACAATCTCTCCATGTTGAGCAAGACATCTTCTTGGGCAGTTGACGGCGTTTCTTCGTTTCGTCGTTCCTTTTACCGAAGTTGGCCTTATAACCTTTTCAGCGACAGACGAAATGAGAAAGTGAGGTTAGTGGAATGCCCCATGGGTTTCGTAGGTTTCATAACTACCGAGAAAGTAGGTAAAACACCTCTCATATTAGGGGTCATACATCCTTCTACAGTATAAGCTCTCAGTTCCGGTAGAGGGTTCAACCGTATCCTAGGAATTGCAATCATATTATGCAGATGGGTTCAACTGCGAAGCACATCTGGTAATATCATCTACCTCTACGTCTACCCCGTAGCTGGAGACGTTATTGCTTCTCTCGTCGACACAGTTAAAGGGGATCCCAGTGTGGCGAAAGCAGTTTTCTATCGTCGCCTTGTCTCGCAGATCCTACCGTATTTCCTTGCTCCACTTATTGCTGGCAGCTGATCGACAGCATACACGTCCTTCTTGATCGTTTAAGCGCACTTGATCTTGTCGTACGCCCCGGGGAGCTGCTTCCGTCGATACATGCGCTTGAAAGACGCGGTAATGCCGGTGTCTATGGGCTGTAGCAATGCTGTAGTGTTAGGTGGTAAAACTTCTACGCACACATTAGTACAGATAAGACCATCCAGCGTATGCGAGGACGTGTTGTCTAATAGCAATAGGATATGCCTCCCAGCGGCCTCATACCGCAATCGAGATTGAGTAGCCGCTCGCGGAAAATAACGCCCGTCATCCACGCTTAATTTGACCTGTACTGAAAGCCCAATTGGTCCGCCGAGCGCTTTTCGAAGCAGTAAGGCTGCTTTGCATGGCCCAAAAGCGTGGTGGTAGCATGCCCGATCCGTCTGAATTTACCGTGAGCGCGAGTGCGATCCTTGTCTTCTTCTTCACGCCGCGTACAAATGGAGCTGGCGGATGCCATTGCGTAGCAAAGGCCCGTTTTTCATCCATATTGTATATATCACGAGGGGAGAAAAGGTCGGTGAGGTCTTGACGCCTCTGACGATCAAGATGAACGGTAACTAGATAAGCCGACACGGCTTCTCATGGACGCTGTCGATAGCGAAACCCATGGCGCTGCTCAAATGCTGTGAGCAAGCCATCCGAGAACAAGAGATCCCATGCATCACAAAGCTTTCTTTGGGGGTCCCTCTCTTTCAGTTCAATTAGCTAACGAGATACACAATCATGTTTGGCCTCGAGGAGCTTTGTATCCAAGCCCAAAGCCGCTTCGCCAACGCCATTGACGTCACCTCCAGGGGTTTACGGCACGGGTTAAGAAAACCTACGGGCTCAAGCGAGCTTGTAGGTTCGATGCGTAGGACGCGTAGGATGCGCTCATGATGGCTGGGGCCTTGGCCAGGATGTCAGACACGGTAGTTTATGCTGGCGCTCGCTTGAGCTCGTAGGTTTTCTTGGCCCATGCTGATGAAGCCCCCCATCGGGCATTGCGTGTCCTTATCGAGTGGTTGCACTCCAACTACCGCGAACCCCCTGCTCCATCTGATAGCAGCTGACGATGTTCATAGAGGCTGGAGATGTCATATTATCGTTTTGAATCACAACTGGTTCACCGCATTGACTGATGTGCGCCGTGGGTGCAGCTCGGTTTGATTGAGTGGTGTGCGTTGATTCCCGCCCAAAACTCCCGCCCAAACTTACACCGAGTCTACCTGTCTAAAATTATTGTAGTATACGATGGAGGATGTACGCTTTACTAGTACCGGAACAGACCGCGGTTACTATATGGTGCTACCTCCGTCCCAAAAGAGATTTAACTCATCGGAGACGGTGCCTGACAGGGAAGGGATACTAAACCTTCCTGGACGGTTTAATAATTGTATGTTGTTCACTATAGAATACAATTTTCAATATATTGAATGGATGTTTTTACTTTGTTATCACGATTTTGTACCATTCTGTACGACTTTGTACCATTTTGTTGCTAACCTTCGTGGGTATTTTCAGCCTGGTTGAGGAGAGTGACTATCACGACATCACGACTGCAAGGTAGTCTGGAGAGCTTATTGCCACAATGCGCACAACACTAAACAAACGAGAAGCGCAAGCATGTCTTCCACTATTTGTTTCCGAGCGCAACGTGAGTGTGTCAACACCTGTTCGTCTTCTAAAAATTCTCCTAACATGCTGACTTTATTAATGTGCTCGCTTACGCAGTGTCCTATCACGTACACGGGTATCCGATGGACCAAACTCACCATTCTTCCAGACGAGATGATAGATCTGCGAGCAGATGAAACCAGGATTGGATGGGTGCTTGCGGATCTTGTCGCACATGAAGTATAATCCCCGCTGACTTGTCGAGCACTTTGGGCAGTACCTGTCGTCGAACCCCCTCGTCTCTTATTCCCCTTGTGCGCCAGAATTGCACACACGCGGCATTGTCGCTGACGGAGTCGCTCAATACCGTTATTGATACGCGTGTCCGTTACTTGACAGAGTTCATGCTCTTGAGGCGGTGTGTTTGCGCAGTCATTTCTAGTTACAAGTCGTGCTGATTGCCTTGGTGTCGTTGAAGTGAAGTCTCGCTCAGTCATCTCCATAAGCCCCTCGTGCAACTCGGACATAAACTCCTGATGTGTTGGTTTGCGTTTCCTTTTTCGCTTCTCATGGACCCAGTAGAGCACGATATATGCGTTGACAAGTACCATATCTAATAAGCCGAGGAAGAGCGAAAGATAATATTTCCTTAGCCTACAAATTCATCACGTAAAGTCAGTATATAAATTGTAAACAGATGTTCCCTGCCAGCAGACGCCACTTGTTACCGTGTGCTCAATGAAGAGTGTATGCCTGCAGTCGCGGTTAATCGTGCTTGTCCACGCCACCCATATATGTTTGGTAGTCGACCACCAGCTAGGACACACGACATTCGAAATATCACCACTCTTCTCACGGTGATCGATGGTTGTAAGTTCTGCGCTCATGTGTGACGCCAGGAAGTGGGCTGCCTTGTTATCCATCCCGATAACGCAACAAGACCGGGATTAGTCTTAGCCGTAGCCATCCTGAAGGTGCCTCGCTTCATAGATTTTGGGCGGAATTTCTTTTCGAACTCAATATTGTGACTCCATCAAAGTCTGTTGATCTGAATCGTCCGCAGTAATGAAACCCCATCTTGTGCAACTGTTGAACGAGAGGAAGTAATATCTGTCTGCAACAACCAGGCGCCTGCCCTGGTACGGTTTCCCAGAAAATAGGCATGAGAGGTTTCAAATAACTGCAGCCGGTCTATTTGTTGTGTCGACTTCAGTTTCTTGGCGGGACTAATGCTTCCTACTTACATCAAGCTCAGTCCTGTAAATGAACATGTACACGTCAGCGTATTGTTCATAGATACAAACAACCTGTCAGGATAATTCGGGTAGCAGCAACTAACCTGAGACAATATCCGGTCAAACGCAGCACGTTAGAACGCACTTTGTACCCCACTTGTGGGGTTTGTCTTTGCGTAAGTTTTGGTAGGATTGTGCCGATTTCGGGAGGAAAGCATTCCTTCGTCTGTCGATATCCGGAATCCTGAAATGTAACCAGATTCAAACGTGCGTTCCATGATAGCGAGTACTGGACACAGTTTCCAGGATCTAGAAAACAGCCTCTGGATCCTTATTATCAGAAAAAATGAAGGTAGCGGGTTATGCTCCTGAAACAGTCGCGACCATAACGTCTCCAAACTCCCCTCGTTGAACGACATCACGCTCCATAATTCGCCAGTGATCTGCCAGACGCTTCTTTGGTGTTACCGTTCTCCCTACGAGAAGTCCAACCCATTGGCGGAGTTCGTGATGCTGAATTTTTGCAAAGCTTTTCAGCCTTTCACGAATCTTTTCTCGCGGCTGAGGAGCCGCGTACTATCTTGACGCTGTGCATAATACTCACGGTCGACACGCTGGTAAGAAGGACGAAATGAAACAGAATAAGTTTACAAACATACGACGACACTGCTAGCAGGATACATGTATATACCCATTTTGAATTCGACGTTCCATTTCCGCGGCCGGGGCTGCCACGTGGTCCGGAAGGTCGTCTACGAGTATGTCGTCCTCGTCATCACTCTCAGAGGTATCCATCATCGAAGATACTGCCGTCTGATTCCGATACGGCCCCGTCGTCAGATTCTAAGAGCACATCGTCATGTTCGCCTTCTAGATTAGGGTCAAGTTGGTGAGCGTAGTCAAAATTGTTGATGTGTGGTCGACTTGTTACTGGTGCGCTGGGTGGTCCGACACCTCCAGGATCACTGCTGCTATCGTCAACATTACTTTCGTTACTATAACCGTAGTCAATAATGCTGTCCCCACCTGATACGGAACCAGGTGTACTTGAATGGCGTTGTGTAGATACGCTGTCTGCGTCAGGGTAGGAGTGCGGAGATGTACCCGACAAGACGACAGGGCTTGCAAACAGCTGCCGGGCTACACGAGGTCGCTGGTTACGGTGCTTGTGACACAGGGATACTTACCAATAGATTGTGCACGAGGGCTATTATCACCAGCGTTTCCTTCCCGAGCCCTGTCATCACGCTTTCGTTCTACAATGCAATCACAGGATAATATTATATACAATACAAATCTAAACGACGGTGAGGTTTCGTACTTCGGATAGAGGGATCTTCGGCGTCTTCACTTTGATAGGGGGGGGGGAGACGCGACCACACAGTGCTTTGTCGGACTTGATATACATTAGCAGTTCTGCCTCATAGTCAAACCCGCGCCTGCCATTGCGCCGCGTGCACCCTGGTTGATGTAATTAGTTCTACAAGGAAGCAACGAGTCCACAGTGGTTAGAGTGTCTTTATATATACCACGTTTGCTATTCTCATACCCGTAGTCGAGGCCACCTACCGCAGTCCACTTCCAACCTTCCTTTTTAAGAAAGCTGAGCACGAGCATGAAATTGATGTCGGCGAGATCGAGGCCCATGGCCAGCGCGCTTTCAGCAGCCTGTGCTTTACTGAGCAATATGAAGAGTGAGGCATGTGGCCATTGCAATCAGCAATCGCCTAACCAACGTCAATTTTACCAATCAGAGCAGCCTGTAGTGGAACGAAAATTCGGATTGTTCAATCAAATCGAATACATTTGGTGTTCCTTTCTCTGCACATTTTTGAGGATGTTGGTCAATACTTTTTTCAAGTAGACTTACACTGTCCCTGTCAGCATATTTGTCGGAAAAACAACCGCCGTCGTCAATGTGTTACCATAAAATGTGACGTGGTAGACAAACGTATGTTACAACGATTTTATTGGAGAATATTAATTTTTGCGACGAAAGCTAACTCGTGGCGCTCACTTCGTCAATCCCCCAATCCCAAACAACGTATGGCCTCCACCGTCGACCCACCACTATCTTCTAAGCCCCTAAATCTTGAGCAGTTAATACGTTACCTCCTGGAGCGCATGGTGAACGGGACCCCCCCCCCCCCCCTCCGCGGCTCCATCACCCAAGCTGCCGCGCAGCTCGACTGCACGGGGCAGACAGTTGCCTACGAGTATTTCGCACGTGACCACGAGCCATCTCAAAGTGTGACAGCCCGCATCTGGACCCATGATGCAATCCAGGAGCACTCGAAGCTGTACCTGCCTTCGAACGCACTTCCTGCCGGGTGATAGAAGCTGCCACGAGCATTCCTCGAGCCACCCCTTGCTCGGGTTGTAGCCTACCGCGACGGCGTTCGCCGTGTTACAGGGTCTAATGAGATGGTTGGGTAGTAGCGGTAATTCCTTAGATTAGTTGCCCTAAAAAAGCTAGTCTAATTTCTTATCCCCTGGGGATTGGTCGAAAATTTCATAGCGTTATGTTATCTTCCAATTAAGTCCGGTTTGAGTTGATTTTTTCTGAAGCCTGTTCTGACGAATGGAAGAAAAGCTGCCAGGCACAATATCGCTAAAATACTGCATGAGAGTTTGTTTTTCACGTCTGCAAGAGGATGAGGAATTGGCCTCGAACTCGCTGTGTGGCGTAGTTTCTTGTGAGGGCAATAGAAAGGTGCTGCTTTCAGCTTGTGTTATCTTCCTCTGCGTTAGCATTAATACTCTGCCGCCTTCACCCGTGTTCATCGCATACTTTCGGCTTTCAAATTCAGTTTTCAGATAGTTCAGAGCCTCTTACGTGAAGTCTCACTGCAAACAGAGAGAAATGTTAAAACTCTTGTGGGAGTATCTTTTTTCCTTACCCATATCATGACGACTCCGACCGTCGCCGCATTTCCGACTAGCATCCGACCATGTCTCAGAATTCTATATCGCACCAAGTTGTGGAGGCTTTCGTAAAATGACATACGGCCCGTAAAAAAAAATCCCTTCGCAAATGATTGGCTTATTTGATAGGTGGCAGGCGTAATTGCTTCAATGAGTGGCACACGTGCAATTTTGACAGCGCCATCTTGCCCAGCGATCTCAGTGATCGATTGGCCACCTGGCTGGTGAATTGAGGGGTTATGCCCATGGCACTTCTAAGAGGGTTAACGCTTCCATAAAGTACCGTGGTCGTTAATTCCCCGTCGATCCTCCAGCTGAGCCTGCGATGTTGTTGTCTACCCCCCCCCCCCCACACACACCGATGTAACTCAATGGAAGAGCTCCCGAAAGGGAAGGAGGTGGTTCGATTCCACCCACCAGTAAATTTCTCGATACTCTATTGACTGTGGCAGACCTCCACGCGAACGACATCTACGGAAGCACCGGCCACATGGATACGGATAATATGTCGTGTTATATTATAGAAGCGGCCTGAGTGCGCCTTGGTGATCGAGTGGCGCAGGGTCTACAACTCTACTGATTGTAAGACGTTGGTGGTAGGCGCTGATGAGGTCATTGAGGCTTCCCTCGCGATGCAGCCGACGAAGCTCCTTGAGCACAGCGTTAGATCCCGTTGACGGTACGTTTCGCGCGCGGAGGTACACCACGACTTTGTTTGACACTAGCTCTCCAAGCTGGCGGACGTTTCCTGTAGCTCGGTGACGACTCGTCGAGCGTCTTCAATGAAGAGCTTCATGAAGGCCACGAGCTGCTTGGCGTCCGACTTCTTGTGCTTGTTAGTACTCAGCCATCCACGCGGAACTGCCGTGTACCACGCAAACCAGGTGTCGACGAGAGGTATCGTCTTCGACCGACGTCGGCGCTTCACTGGTACGTTTCCATTTTCATCTCTTGGCCGCTTTGCTTGCTCACCGCGGTGTGATTATGTACTCTCTCCAGTTTTGATGCTTGTAGCTTCTAGCAAGTTGACTCAGCCTCGAGGCGACTATTGACCTCGATTAACTTTCTATCAATGCAGTTTGATGATCGAACGCAACTTCGGCCTTCATGTTTCCTTCCCTCAGAACGTCCGCGGTAGTGTGAGCGGAAGCAGCGAACCTCGTGAGCTGTTGTGACCAAGCAAGCAGGTTCGACGTGGCCACACCAGAGGCCTTGGCGCAGCGCTGGATCGTCGTCATCGCTGGCCCCCCGTGTTGGTCTTCATCAGCGACGGGTAGTGGAGGATGATGGTTACTGTCAGCATATCTCTCACAGCAGCGCAAACGTTGATGGCCTTGTTACCCAGCGCATGGCTCGTGTTGAAGAGCTTGTGGTTAACCTCCCTAATCCCGAGTCGACGACTTTCAGCGACGGAAGAACAGAGGCTTGCTTTGGCGCCATTCCTCTCAGTGCCTTCGCGACTTGATGGTCTTCTTTCGGAGTATTGAAGACTAAGCGAAGGCTTTGTTCGTCGTGGTCAAGTTCCAGGCTCCGCAATCGAAGATCCACTGCGCCGTCAGTTCTGAGCACGCTTTGGCATGCTGGACACCACCGCGTCGAAACGAATGAGAGGATAGCGGCTCTTCGACTCCAGCGGGTCCAGCGACACGATCGAGCAAGCGGTTGACAGGAGCGTGGATACCAACCGTCGGCGTCGTGTGGACTGTGCTGCTTCTCGTCGACGCCTGAGAAGAACCCATGGTTCCGGTGACCTCAAGCAGGTCCAGCAACGGAATGGAGTCGGTCAGCTCAGCGGGGACGTCTTTCGACTGCACTGACAAGTGGTTGAGGAGCGCTGCGCACGGCGACTCCTGGGTGATCAAAGCCAACGCGAGCGCCAGAAGCGAACAAGTCGCGAAGTCAGCATCGGGGAAGAGCGACAATACCTGCTCGTCTGACGCCTTTGTGCAGATGAAGCGGATGAAGAACACGCCACCAGCACCTATGGAGAGCTGCTGCTTCCGAACAAAGGTCAGGTCCGAAGCGCGGCCAATGAGGTACCACAGGAGGCATAACAGAGCTACATCTTAATAGTCCGAAGCGCAGCTAGCCGTTGAATACATATACTTCGTCATCTTCTTGAGATCTTCCTTCGTGCATGCAACCGCCTTCTTGACAAATCCACCAATTTCGCCCTGATGTAGTGCTGCTCAAGCGTGCGACTCATGCTCAGCAGCTGCCATGCTACTGCCGCCTTGGATAGGATACTCGTCCAGGAGCTAGCACTTCGCCTGGCGGAAGCATTGAGCGACGGAGTGGCGCGACAGGCGCTGCCCCCGTGCTCCTGCGTGAAATGCCAGGTACACGCCAAACATGTCCATCAGCGTCACTAGAATACCGCCTATGCGACTTGGGTCTGCGACGACCAAAGCCCTAACATGCTGGTGCTCTCAGCGGAGAGGAAGCGCTCGAGCGCCTTCATGGCCGTCACTCGCGCGCGCTTGGTGTTGGCGGGCTTTAAGTCGTTCAGGCTCATCGCTATTGGTCCGAGAGGAGGCAAATATGCGAGTGATACGTGGCACACCACACGTTTGTAGCATGATACACATATCTGGGCATCAGCTCCGACCAGATACGTCGGAATCGCTCTGCTCCCGAGTGCAACCTCTATTCGCGTTATTGGATGAAACTGAACCAAATGAAGCCATTTGACTCGCCAAAAACTTTAAAGCTGGTTTTCATTGGCTAAAACAAATCGGAGAAGAATCGTACTGGCTAATATGCACCATACTAGGATCAAGTTTGGTCGGAGAGACATGTTATTCATCCATAGCTTGACCAAATGTCAAACAGACAACCCCTCGGTAATAATCCCTAGACTAGTAATACCTAAGCGGTTTGCACTGTTCGTGTGCATGTAATTTACCTCCGACCTCTAATTTGTAAAAGAGAAAAGAGTAGTATTCCTGTTCTAAGGTGCTTAACTATAGAGATGTCGTACTATACAAAGCTACCAAGGAACTCGGTAGCAATTCAGCCCCTGACGTGATGACTTATCTGCACTGCATTGCGAAGACGTCGAAAAATCTCGTATACAAACAATTGCACTAAATATTGGTGTGGGATAAAGACATCGGCTCATGATGGTGCAACAGCGATTTTTGCTCCCGAAAGACGCTGCTGGATTCCAGCCTGGAAGCCTTAAAACCGAGGTTGAAGTGACTGGAACCCCTACTTGAGCATGTGCTACATGGTCGGAAGTTGGCCACGTGGCGACGGACGTCGGCCGCGCGGCGCTTTCAGCTGCAACTAGTACATAGACCTTTCGAGGCGAGAGCGCATGAGTATTCATACACTTTACTGTATGATACTGTGTAAAACACCGTATTAAACCTCCCATGTCTATACCGACAAGACCGGCCATCGGCCAACGTCGGCAACTTTGGACCGCTCTAACGTTGCGGATTCCTGCAAGGAATCCGGTGGATTTCACCGCTTGTTCAACCAAACAGGGTACAGACTGTATTACAGTCAGTTGCCTCCTCGAAGCAGCAGCCAACTGTTGTCAGTGTTCGAACCCCGCAACTTGACCTGGGGCATGTCTGTGCCTCCTGAGCAGAGAGAGCTTAGGTCGGCATCAGCGGCGAGGCTCGACGGCGTCAACGCGATGGCGCTTGGCCACAGAATCGGGCCATGCTCCAGCTTTTGCCGCGCCGTCAATTTGTCTCATACGGTACTCATTGGCACAAATGCCAAAGCAGGACGCGGCCATAGGTATCATGCCTGTCGTACTTGTCCTATACCGGTAATAGTCTCGGCAAGTTGACAAAAAATCTTTTTGCGCGCTGCATAGAAGCCGAAAACTGAAGTTGAGGCTCTGCGTAATCAGCAATCAGCGTCCAAGCGGACGGACATCCAGCGAAAAGGCATCCAAAGTATGGCCAGGATGTCCGCGTCTCGCAGAGAAGTCCTAAATCTGCTAAGCTTAACCCAGCATGCCCATGTAAAGAAAACCTGGTCCCCAAGGGCCGCAGTGTTCATTTATGCGGAGAGTTCACGCGGTGTCGCAGGTGGCAAGCGCTGAACAGGCATGCCAACTTGAGCTTTAGAAAACCACCGCCCCGGTTCAAAGACGACGAGGCATTACCCACGTACCCCTTGACTAGTCAGTACACAGTGCAACAATATAGCGACGGCTCTGGCATGAAAGTCGATCACGATTTGAAAGATCGTCATTGCGGACCTCATTTCCAAATCAACGTTCAAGAGCTCAAGCGATTGAACCACCACCACCCCAACCCACCACTACTCGAGACACCATGGCTACTGATCTGATCATGTCCGGCGACTGCGGCGGCACCAACACGCGTCTGTCGCTCTGGAATATCCCCCGTGATTCGAAGCATATCAAGGGCGACATCGCTCCCGGCTCGATGGTCTTCTCCAAGAAGTACCTGAACGAGGACTACGCGAGTTTCGCCGAGGTGTGTCACCTCTTCCTGAACGAGGCCAAGCTCGTAGACCAGATCCCCGAGGCCTGTGTGCTTGCTTGCGCTGGTCCGATCCTGAAGAACACGGTCGACTTCACGAATGTGGAGTTCGGCTGGAAGATCGATGGCCCCGGTCTGGAGAAGCAGCTGGGCATCAAGAAGGTCCGCCTTATCAACGATTTTGCCGCCATGGGCTATGGACTGCTGACCCTTCGTCCCCACGAGTACATGGTGCTAAACGACGTGCCCAAGGACGAGACTGCTCCCATGGCCACCATTGGTGCTGGTACCGGGCTGGGTGAGTGCTTTTTGACCCCTGGTATGGACGGTCAGTACTCGTGCTTCGCCTGCGAGGGTGGCCACACTGATTTCGCCCCTGCTGACGAGATTGAGATTGAACTGTACAATGAGATCAAGGCCAAGCTCGGCTGCGGTCAGCGTTTCTCCGTGGAGCGTATCGTGTCCGGCCCGGGTCTGGCTACAATCTACGAGTTCCTGGCCAAGAAGTTCCCCGAGAAGGTGGACCCGAAGGTGCACGAGGAGTTCCTGAAGGCCAACACGCAGCAGGGCCGTGTCATTGGCGAGAACGCGAAGACGAACGAGCTGTGCAACCAGACTCTGGAGATCTTCGTGGGTGCGTACGGCCGTGAGGCTGGTAATGCGATGCTGAAGTACCTACCTCGCGGTGGTTTCTACATCACGGGCGGTCTTGCTCCTAAGAACCTGGACTACTTTACGAAGAAGGACATCTTCCTGAAGTCTCTGTTCGACAAGGGTCGCGTGAGCCCCGCTATCAAGGCTTGCCCAATCTACCTTGTCCTGAACGAGGATTTGGGTGAGCGTGGTGCTCACTACTACGCGTACCAGCTGCTGACGGAGACTCAATAAGCTTTTCGTGAGTGACGAATATCGTCGTTACCAGTGGTGAAGCGTATCGAGGTGGACGGCAGTAAAAGTAGCGTCCGAAAATATGTTCTTGATAATAAACCTCTGTTGTGTCTTGTCCAGCTTTGTTGAACTAAATGAATTGGCTGCATTTGTAAGTTATCTGCTACCGATGCCAAGATCCACATTGCAACACAAAATGGCTTCGAAGTTTGCGGTCCTGTCACGGTCTCGTGAAAGATTTGCAAAGAAGCCACGCGTTCAGGAGGAGCTGCAACTTGACTGCAACTGTCTTCAGCGCAGCCGAGCTCACACGTCTTTGGCACCGGCAGTTTGTACGATTGCTGGAGCGATCAAAGCGAGAAGAAACTTTTGGTAGCACCTATTCGGTTACATGTTGTGTATTGACATCCTACCGGTGCCAGTACAGTGAAAACAAAGGGACGCGGCGCTAGCAAAACTGAAGTTTGGCGCCGTCTATGAAGCCGGTCCATTTAAGAATAATAGAAACGGCTTAGGTACCGGTAATACTGGCCGTACACGTATACTGGACCAGTATACGTCGGCTCCAGTGCCTGGATGACGTGCTGGCGGGTCAAGACTGGCGCTTTTCACTTAACAGCGTCGAATGTTCATCGGCGGAGTTCTCGCGGTCAGAAACGCTATATCGCCTGCACCGTTGGATCCGTTGACACTTGAAGCCTTGCTTATCACTCCGCGAGCCATAATAGCTTCAGCAGCTACAGCGAAAGGTGGGATATGAGCTAGCATTGTAGCAAAAATATTTGAGCCGTCTCGGCGCTCAAACAGTCAAGAGTTTGAATGTTTTGAGCTGTATGTCATACAGCGCCATCCATAATTGCCACACGTATACAACAACTTTTTGTTATGGTACATCTCTTGACGCTTCAGGTACATTTCTCACATGATTTTTAAACCAGTACATAAATTAGCTACACAGGTTGAAGTTGTCCTGAAAATTCGAAATCTAGTCCACCAATTTGGGCCTTTCATTGTCCACGTGCTATAATACATGTGTCAAGCGATTTGCACGATTCCGAGCTCTCTTCATTCTTGAATCGACGTGCAAGAGCTCAAGCGACTTCCTGTCTCTAGCTTTTACTTCTTCAACCAATCATGGCTCCGTACGCTTGCTATCATAGCATCTTAATACATCTGGACCTGAGTATGATCATTCTACTCACCTCGACATGACTTTTCAGGTGGCTTGGATGCTGCTCCGATGACTCGACGACCAATGTCGTCGCTATCCCTGTCACTGCTGCTGCGCCCACTCACGACCTGATCATGTCGGGTGACTGTGGTGGTACCAACACGCGTCTAGCATTGTGGAACATCCCCAAGAACTCCAGGTATACTAAGGGCGACATTGCTCCCGGTGAGATGCTCTTCTCCAAAAAGTACCTGAACGAGCAGTACGGAAGCTTCAACGAAGTGTGTCACCTCTTCCTGAACGATGCCAAGCTCGTGAACGAGGTGCCTGCTGCATGCGTGCTCGCTTGTGCCGGCCCCATTCTCAACAACACGGTTGATTTTACGAACGTGGAGTCAGGCTGGAAGATCGATGGCGCTAGCCTCGAGAAGGAACTCGGAGTTAAGACTGTGCGTCTGATCAATGACTTTGCCGCCATGGGCTACGGTCTGCTGACTCTACGTCCCCACGAATACATCGTGTTGAACGACGTGCCCAAGGACGAGACTGCCCCCATGGCCACCATCGGTGCCGGTACTGGTCTGGGTGAGTGCTTTTTGACCCCTGGTACCGATGGACAGTACTCATGCTTTGCCTGCGAGGGTGGCCACACTGACTTCGCCCCTGCTGACGAGATTGAGATCGAACTGTACAATGAGATTAAGGCCAAGCTCGGCTGCGGTCAGCGTTTCTCCGTGGAGCGTATCGTGTCTGGCCCGGGTCTGGCCACAATCTACGAGTTCCTGGCCAAGAAGTTCCCCGACAAGGTGGACCCGACGATGCACGAGGAGTTCCTGAAGGCCAACACACAGCAGGGCAAGGTCATCGGTGAAAATGCTGCGACCAATGAACTGTGCAACCAGACTCTGGAGATCTTCGTGGGTGCGTATGGCCGTGAGGCTGGTAACGCAATGCTGAAGTACCTACCTCGCGGTGGTTTCTACATCACCGGCGGCCTCGCTCCCAAGAACCTGGATTACTTCACGAAGAAGGACATCTTCCTGAAGTCGCTGTTCGACAAGGGCCGTGTAAGCCCCGCTATCAAGGCTTGCCCGATCTACCTGGTGCTGACGGAAGAGCTCGGCGAGCGTGGTGCTCACTTCTTCGCCTACCAGCTGCTGAGCCAGTAAATTGGTAACTGGTAGTGCCAACGACGACGCTTGACGATTTCCTCTCGCGATGAAAGAAGTGTGCTTTGATAGTTAAAGTAGCGTGTGTCTTCATAATATTTCTTATGCGGTTGTTATATTCCTTGTGAGCTAGCAACACTTTTGCATTCGCATTGGTATCTGTAGGCATTGGTGAATTTCCACAATTGCGGGCCGATTCAAGAGCATGCGGTGGTTGAACAACAAGAAACCGTTTCTATGGCGAGGATACCTCGGAGCTGTGCAGCTGCTCTACTTGGACCTCTGAAGTTCAGAGTCTGAAGGCAATTACCAGTGATGTCTGGCCCGGGTCTGGCCACTATTTATGAGTTTTGGCCAAGAGATTCCTCGAGAAGGAGGGCCCGAAGATGCATGAGACGTTCCTGAAGGCCAACACAGCAGGGCAAGGCCACTGCGGAAAATAGTGCGACCAACGAACTGTGCAGCCAGACTTTGGAGATCTTCGTTCGTAACGCGACGCTGATCACGGTGGTTTTCTACAGTACATCACGGGCTGCCTCGATCCCAAGAAACTGGACTACTTCACGAAGAAGAACATTTTTCTGTTTGACAAGGATCCCGTGAGCCACTGCTTTCTCCTTGCACAAAGTCTCGCTCTGCAACACAATTAAGGAATATTCAAACTACAAAAGACACTGGGACGATTGCCCACCTCAAGAACGTTACCTTAGCAAAACTCTCCGTCTACGCAGCATTGCATGCAACTAATGAAGCTCAGCCGTTAACTGCATCTCCTTCAATAGCTCATACGCATAGTAGTGCACGCCGCGCTCGCCCAGGTCCTGGAGCGTGCACGCCTTCATAGCAGGGCATTTGGCTTGAATCGCGAGTGCTATTGCTATCGTACTATCTATTTCAACTTATGAAGGAAAGTATTAAAAAAACTTCAACATGTACTGCTTGTGCATGGCAGGCGCAGCCCTGCCAGTGTGTTCGTCTACAGTTCAGTACATATTTCTATTGGTCGTACATATTTCTATGTACCGCTTTTAAGACTTTTCTTCAATTATAAAATTCGCGTTATGCCATTTAAAATGTAGTTCCTTTCAAATTCCTCAACGTTCCCGTACAGGGATTGGCATCCCATTCTCTTTGGGGGGTTGCTATACAATTAGTGGAAAGACAAATATTCCACTAAATAATTGTTGGAGCAAGAAATACTTTAGCAAGCACTAGAACCCCGCTGTCGAATAATCCGGGAATTACAGTAATATTCATGCGCATTGTCAGATTGAAATTACCAGGTCCCTTGAATCTCTCCGTTCTGGGGGGATACTGACAGACTTCAAACCAGCTTCAATTTTGCGATGTACTGCGCACACGCGCCAAAGCTGACAAGGCTCGGGTGGGTTCTGAGCCGGCGAGCTCGGCCGAGGCAATTCGCCATTCGCAAATCCACCTTTGAAGACTCAAGTCACATAACTCCTCGCTCCATTTCCCCACTCAAGGCACTATGGCTACTGATATGATAATGTCCGGCGACTGCGGTGGCACCAACACGCGTCTGTCGCTCTGGAATATCCCCCGTGATTCGAAGCATATCAAGGGCGACATCGCTCCCGGCTCGATGGTCTTCTCCAAGAAGTACCTGAACGAGGACTACGCGAGTTTCGCCGAGGTGTGTCACCTCTTCCTGAACGAGGCCAAGCTCGTAGACCAGATCCCCGAGGCCTGTGTGCTTGCTTGCGCTGGTCCGATCCTGAAGAACACGGTCGACTTCACGAATGTGGAGTTCGGCTGGAAGATCGATGGCCCCGGTCTGGAGAAGCAGCTGGGCATCAAGAAGGTCCGCCTTATCAACGATTTTGCCGCCATGGGCTATGGACTGCTGACCCTTCGTCCCCACGAGTACATGGTGCTAAACGACGTGCCCAAGGACGAGACTGCTCCCATGGCCACCATTGGTGCTGGTACCGGGCTGGGTGAGTGCTTTTTGACCCCTGGTATGGACGGTCAGTACTCGTGCTTCGCCTGCGAGGGTGGCCACACTGATTTCGCCCCTGCTGACGAGATTGAGATTGAACTGTACAATGAGATCAAGGCCAAGCTCGGCTGCGGTAAGCGCTTTTCGGTTGAGCGTATCGTGTCTGGCCCGGGTCTGGCTACAATCTACGAGTTCCTGGCCAAGAAGTTTCCCGAGAAGGTGGACCCGAAGGTGCACGAGGAGTTCCTGAAGGCCAACACGCAGCAGGGCCGTGTCATTGGCGAGAACGCGAAGACGAACGAGCTGTGCAACCAGACTCTGGAGATCTTCGTGGGTGCGTATGGTCGTGAAGCTGGTAACGCGATGCTGAAGTACCTGCCTCGCGGTGGTTTCTACATCACGGGCGGTCTTGCTCCTAAGAACCTGGACTACTTCACGAAGAAGGACATCTTCCTGAAGTCACTGTTCGACAAGGGCCGTGTAAGCCCCGCTATCAAGGCTTGCCCGATCTATCTTGTCCTGAACGAGGACCTGGGCGAGCGTGGTGCTCACTACTACGCGTACCAGCTGCTGACGGAGTCGTAACCGTGAGCTGAGGAGTTCCGTAAGCAGACAGCCAGGTGGGCAGCGAGCAGCATTGGAGTCGCGGCTCGCATGTGATTGATAATAAACCTCTTACTGTAGTTGCGTCCTGTTCGTTTGTGTCTAGCACTGAGATCCCGGAAGTTGAAGTCGCCACCATGATGCGCGCAAGGTCTGGACGCCGAGTCCATGTACCTTGTATTATGTGCCTTCCAACCTGGTTGAGGTTGCTGCAAGGCGGATGGTGAAGCCTGGTCAAGTCAAAGGCAAGAAGGGAGTCAAATCAGACTTGGAGCGTCAAGGTCGCTGCTGCTTCGACTTTGAAGTCCAAGCAGCCGATCCGTGGTTTATGCACGAGTTGAAGCAGGACTATACTGGAATCAAGTGAGTCGACAGTGTCAACTTGACATGCGGCGTCTGACATGCGGGAGCAAGGGCACTCCATCTCATCCATTCCCACTCCACCCACCGGTATTAAAGACAACACAGGCGACAGCATTGGAAAGGGACCAGACCCCCTGCAAGCGTCTCCTCGGGACGGACCCAACCTTGCCACGAAACCGATGGTTGGTTGAAAAGCTGACTTTTGCGCGCTAGGATTGGTCGGTTCTAGTTTGATGAAGCCATTTCTGTCGTTTTTGGTGCATGGGCACGCGGCGGCGCATCCGATTCTCTTGACAAATGTATGGCTTACTCTTGATAAGACAAACTGCCACGCATCTGCACCAATCGCTGCGATTGTGAAAGTTCAGACTCGAAACCAGAAACCGTTCATAAGATAACAACTTCAAGGCCAAAGCCGTGTAGAGCTTGCACAGCAAGATCCTATTCCCCCCCCCCCCCCCGGTCCCTGCTCGAAGGCGGCGTCCAGCTCAAGTCATTCCGGAATCTTCCGTCTCCAGGACAAGCACCAGCAGCCTCAAGCTCTCTCCTCTCCAACACCATGTCTGAGTTCAGCCTCATCATCTCCGGCGACTGCGGCGGCACCAACACGCGTCTGTCGCTGTGGAAGATCCCCACTGGTGCCACCCAGCTCAAGGGCAACATTGCCCCAGGCGATGCCATCTTCGCCAAGAAGTACCTGAATGAGGAGCACGCGAGTTTCAACGAGGTGTGCCACCTCTTCATGAACGATGCAAAGCTCACGGACCAGGTGCCCGAAGCCTGCGTGCTCGCCTGCGCCGGACCCATCCTCAACAACACTGTGGACTTCACCAATGTCGAGTTCGGCTGGAAGATCGACGGCACCAGCCTCGAGAAGGAGCTCGGTATCAAGCAGGTCAAGCTCATCAACGACTTTGCCGCTATGGGCTACGGCTTGCTGACTCTGCGCCCGCACGAGTACATTGTTCTTAACGACGTGCCCAAGGACGAGACCGCCCCCATGGCTACCATTGGTGCTGGTACCGGTCTGGGTGAGTGCTTCCTGACCCCCGGCAATGACGGACAGTACTCGTGCTTTGCCTGCGAGGGTGGCCACACCGATTTCGCCCCTGCTGACGAGATTGAGATCGAACTGTACAATGAGATCAAGGCTAAGCTTGGCTGCGGTAAGCGCTTTTCGGTTGAGCGTATCGTGTCTGGCCCGGGTCTGGCCACGATCTACGAGTTCCTGGCCAAGAAGTTCCCTGAGAAGGTGGACCCGAAGGTGCACGAGGAGTTCCTGAAGGCCAACACGCAGCAAGGCAAGGTCATCGGCGAGAACGCGAAGACGAACGAGCTGTGCAACCAGACTCTGGAGATCTTCGTGGGTGCGTACGGCCGTGAGGCTGGTAACGCGATGCTGAAGTACTTGCCTCGCGGTGGTTTCTACATCACGGGCGGCCTCGCTCCCAAGAACTTGGACTACTTCACGAAGAAGGACATCTTCCTGAACTCCCTGTTCGACAAGGGTCGTGTGAGCCCAGCTCTGAAGGCTTGCCCGATCTATCTGGTGCTGACGGAGGAGCTCGGCGAGCGCGGTGCTCACTTTTATGCGTACCAGTTGCTCCACACGGGCGCGTAAGCTCTTGTCCCATCGCGAGCAAGTGCTGCTGAGGTGTAGACGTGGCTGATGTCGTGGACGGTATGGAGATCCCACCTCGACGTGTAGGTCGACAGTACGAATAGCGTTCTGTCTGCTATTGAACAATTTCATTCTAAAAGGTTTTCTTTCATATTATTCTGAGTAGTATGACATGGCACATTACGCCGGCAGTTTTTTTTCTTTCCGTAATTTACCAGTGAGAGTAGGGCTAAAGCTTCCTGATCACAATCTGTTGAAATCGACTACAACACCGCTAATAACACCTGCTGCAAAGGAGGTCTACTTCACACCTCCAAGCACCGCACATAGCGACATCGGGACTACATGCAAAGGAGGCATTCATTCGAAGTGAAAATCATGCTAACCTCGTTGAGTGCGGCACGTTACGACGACAGTTTTTTTCTTCCCGTAATTTACCCTAGCTTCCTGATCACAATCTGCCACAATACCTCTGCCTTTCTAACCACGCGATGACGTGGCCTCTCGCCATCGGTTGGAAGTTATGTGCCACGCCTTCATTTCCGCTTAAATACGAATCGAAATTGCCTCCCCTTCCTTCTTTCTCATTCCAGAATCCGCCGCCTCGAGGAAAGATAGTGAAGCTCTTCTGTGCGATTGTTGGTGTGGCGGGGAGCGCGTTCGAGGTGAAAATCGACGATGCTGAGTCGGTTTCAGCGTTGAAGAAGGCGATCTGGGAGGAAATCAAAGAGAAGTCTATACACGACGATAACTTCAGGAGCGTCGTTGCATCGGACCTGCAGCTCTTCCTGACGAAGACGACGGACGGCGCGTGGCTGAAGTCGAAGGATCTACTCCGGATGCGGAAGGGCGAGATTCCCAATGAAGTTGAGAGTCGCTACATGAACGAGGAATTGGAGGATCCGACGGACAGAATCATCACGAAATTCCCCATTGAAATCCCCGACGGGTCGATCCACGTGCTGGTAGAGGTTCCCGGTAACCTAAATCAAGTCGCCAAGGATACGCGCTCGGCAAGAACCCACAGTGAACATCGACGGAAGCGCTGGCGTGAACTTAATGAAATCCTCGACAAGAACAAGAAGGCTAAGACGAACGGGGACGATGGTTTGTCGACTGGGTACTCCTACGTGCGATGGAGCGAAGTCAAGAGTGTGCTCGACTACGAACGGTATAAACAGGAGCGCACGCCGATTCCCGATCATGCTTTCAAATTTTTGATCAAGTACTTGAAATACGCTGCGGAAGCTATGAACGGATACACCGACGCATCGAGGGAAGCAAAGCGTTATCACTTTATCGCGCCCGTACTCATCATGCTTTGTAGTTTGTTTGTCGACATGAAACTAGAGGTCGAAGGGTCGGTGGAAGGCAACGAAGTTCACGCAAACGGAAATTTTGAGTTCGTGCTCACCCGTGGTAAGACTAAGCTATGTATCGTGGAAGCAAAGAAGAACGACTTCGATCAAGGGAAAGCGCAGGTGCTCATCGGATGCGAAGCGGTTGCCGACCGCGAAGGCCTCTATGTCGTGTACGGCATCGTGACAGACTTCATGAAGTGGCAACTCTACCGCTGTGGTGAAAATTCCATTTTGCTGGATTCGAGCACGCTTAGTGCTAAATTGGAGGAACTGGACACCGGATCGATGCGAGATGTGTGCGAGATGATCTACGGGGCGTTGTCGAACCACGAAGAGGAATGCAAGAAAGAACAGCTTTGCATTGAATGAGAAATAAAGTATTCACCCTTCTATAATTTTATATGTTACAAAGCAATATTATGTTTCGGTGAGATCATTGAATGTATCATGCATTTACATAAGTAAGTGGCAATTGGTAGTTCTACTGGATCTCCGAGGGTACGATTCTCAAAGCGGTCGCGGCGAGCTATCGACGCTACTGCGCAACCATTGCCTCCTGGTACCAAGATGTTTCCAAGATCACTGAGAAATGTTTGCCACCACTTATCGGAGAGGTTTGCGCGGGTCGTGACGATCGCCAGTATGTTATTATTACTCGATCTATTCCCAAGTTGATTTATTTCAGTGCTGCATCAATATTTTTATTATCCTGATCATATAAAGTTATTAATATACAAAGATGGCATACTCACCCGATCAATATCTCGCTAATAAGAGCGCATCAAGGAAGCGCAGAAGCGCTACTACCAACGCACACGCGAAGCTCGTTTAACCTACCAAAAGGGGTATGACGATAAGAATAGGGACCAAATTCGAACACGCAAGCGGAAGCCCAAAGGCGAACTTAGTACTAGGTAAACCGAACTTAACTCTGAAAACGAACTTAGCTAGTAATTTTTTTTCTACCATAAAAAGTCAAGCCCTATATAGACAATGAATTTTGAAGGATGCCCTCGGCGACCTTAGCCAGTACCATTCGTCTTGGTGGTTCTGTCATGCAGTAAAGGACAAAAGTAAATGGATGCCTGTAGGGAAAACCCAAGTTTATCCGTGCCATGGCTATCGACCTAATGTCAACCCACGGTGTTATTGCAACACCCCGATCAAGCGACACTTCCTTATTATCGACATGGATGAGAACCATCACTTTGTTGGTTCAGAGTGTGTTAAGCTCTTTGGTGGGCACTACAGTATAAGGTGTGCCTCGGCTGCCAATGTCGGTACCGAGGTAGCTACAAATACTGTAAGGAGTGTCGAAACCGTGGTCTGACTTCTTTTAGTGAGACGAGGTTAGCATTTGGCAAGTACAGAAATCGAAAGCCAGAGTCGTTATTGGGAGTGGATGACTCCTACATCCACTTCCTATTTAAGTGTGATATCGTATCTGAAGCCTCTAGACTGGATTTAGCTCGTAATTTTCTCCCAAGAACGGTTATTGGAGGCAAAGACAAGTACAGTGATAAGACATTCAATTGGGTCAAGGCTCACGATCCAAAATATTATCGCTGGTTGCAAACGCGCGACAGACCCTACGTCAAGTATTTGAATAAATTAATTTCGAATTTTTTTGTATGGGACTAAGATATAAAGTCGATCCTGATACAAGATCCAATAATTATAAAGTCATTTCCACGGGAATAATATCGCCAAGAATATATAGGCAACATGTTTGCATACGAGCTCGAAGGATTAAAGAGATTAAATATCCAAGCTATTAAATGGGGTAGCAGCTACCGTGTTAAGGTGCGTGGTAGAACGGGTAAGATGGTTTATGCTAGCAACGTTTCCCGTCCTACCAACCAGAAGCTGTTAGCTTAGCAGTACAAGATTTCTGTGGGGACTCTGAAAAAACACATGTCTCCGGACTACAAGACTGACCCCAAGTATCGATTTTACAACGGAAAACACATGGAGTCGCACCTGTATGAAGGTATCGAGCCTGCTGAGTTCTACGACAAGCTGGAGAACGTTCTTGCGGGCCAAACTAACGCCTTCAAGGTAAACATTGCTCTTGGGTACGATCTCGTGAGCCTAACAGATGGTGATTTTACCCAATACTGGCACCCGAATCTGGCTAACACTTACGTATTTAAGACCCCTGTTGCAATCAACAGTCGATCCGATATCCGTAAGAAAATTATCAGAGATCAGGTCGATGGAGTTGGCAGACACGCTGAACTACCCCAAATCGGGGTATAAGCTAAAATCAATTACCGGGTTCAAAATATACATCTACTTCCGCGAGCATGCTCTCGGTGATAGTGAAGCTGTTATCCCACAGATTATTCGCGATAACAAGCACGTAATCAACTTTCCCAAGACCAACAACAAGTGTGTGTTTCACTGTATCGCATGGTACTTGAATCAGCATGCTAAGAAAGATCCTCGTCGGATCCAGGCTCAGGTGAAAGAAGTATTCAAGCGCTACTGCTCCTACAAGGGTATCAGCTATACGCTTAGCCTGTTCCGAAGCTTTAAACCGATTGATCTCCTACAGCTCGACGAACTTGAGGAATGCTTTCAGTTAGGTATTAACGTCTACGCAATGGATGTAAAGACCGGTAATGTTGAATGTATTCGTCGTTCGGAGAGAGGGAGTTGCTATGGATATCCTTTCCCATGAAAACATGCTCTTTTCATCAAGAACATTGATATGCTCCAGTCCAAGTACCAATGCTCGAAGTGTGAGATGGTTTTCGCTAGCTCTACTAAGCTACGGGACCATACCAAAAATCAGTGTGAGCTCGTAAACATCGAAAGTTTCCCAGCTGAACCAACTATCTATAGACCAGCTCCAAACACTATTCGATCAATGCTAACCAAGTATTCGATCAAGAATGCTGACTACATTGACCACTTCATCGTTTACGACTTCGAGGACATTCTTAGCCTACCGCGACTCAACACGGGGAGAATACTGTCTTCACGAACGAACACATTCCGGTGTCTGTATCCGTAGCTGATAGCTTAACCGAGAAGGTGCGCTGTTTTGTAAATGACGATCCAAAGATGTTGCTTATGGATATGTTCAAATACATTGGTGATGTATCGGTGAAGATCCAATAGTACAATGTCGATAAGTTTAAGTCGCTTCTGCAATAAATCATCAATGCCCACGGTCTGACAGGTATGGAAATTCCAGGCGTCAATCTTGGTAAGAAGTACAATATGTCTGATGTGGAGAGTTGGATTAAAGAAGGGAAGTATGGTAGCTTCTTCCACTTCCATAGCAGTCTTGGCTTTGGTAAGCAAAGGTCCGACTACGGAAGACTTAAACAGCAGATTGATCAGGTACCAGTATTCGGCTTCAATTCTGGTCGATACGATATCAACTTGATTAAGAGTGACTTATTTGCCATCATTGGTACTGACAACATCAAATCTATCATCAAGAACCCCAGCTACATGTGCAATGCTACATCGAACATGAAAAGCTCGATATTAGCAACTCTGTACCGGCTGGTACCAGCTTACGATAAGTATCTTGCGACATATCTCGGTGGCTGCAAATGTGATGACAAAATTAGATGTGTCTGTGGTCGTGGCAAGGGTCTATTCCCGTACGAGTACATCACCGCGTTCAATGTACTCAACCAGACTACTATCCCGCCTAAGTCAGCTTCTGACAGCAAGCTCCGTGGGTCAAGCATCACCGATGATGACTACGAACGAGTGAAGTTCGTGTGGGGGTACTACGAGATGAAATCCATCAAGGACCTACTGGTCTGGTACAACAATCTCGATGTAGTTCCATTTATCAAGGCTATCATAGCCCAGCGCGAGCTATTCATGCGTTTCGATCTGGATATGTTCACGGATGGAGTGTTGCTACCTGGACTTTCGGAGAAGGTTATGTATCAGACCTGCTTCAACAACCTCCAATATCCGGATAAGACACCTGCTAACGCATTCCAATTTCCATTTCAGCGCATGAACGGCTACAAGAGTCAGGATGCTAAGGCAAAGCGGGAATTCGGTATGACACTGGATCACTTGGATACATTGCTGCAAAAGCAAAAGTATCTGTGTGGTTTATGCTACTGTCAGCTGACCGTCGATACCGCTTCAGCAGATCGTATCAACAACAAGCTTGGACACATCGATGGCAACATATTGGTCAACTGTATCAAGTGCAAATACCGCCCGTAAGGACATGTCGCTCAAGGGATTTCGCTATAAGAAGTTGCTTGAGTTCAACTCGGACAGATTGGTGTATAGCATTGATAAGGAGGAAAAAGACATCTACGCTAAGATGAAGGCCAACATTGCTGGAGGTCCATCTGTTATCTTCAATCGCTACGCTAAGCGCAATGAGACGAAGATTCGCGGTGGTAAGCTCTGTAAGAAAATTATCGGATACGATGCTAACGCTCTATACCTATGGGCGCTTGGTAATGAGATGCCATGCGGACGATTGACTACGATCGAAGCTTATGACGGCATTGTCGACGACATTGTTGCTGATCAGATTTTCGGATTCCTTGAATGCGATATTCTAACTCCAGACCTTCTTAAAGAGTACTTCAGTGAGATGACCCCAATTTTCAAAAACACGCTAATCGATTGTGCTGATGAGAGTGTCATTGGTCATCACATGTACAAGTACAACGAGGCACGTAAGCAAAGCCGAGCAAAACTAGCTCGTAAGCTGATAGGTAGCTACTTTGGTGAAAAGATTCTTATATACGCACCTTTGCTTAAGTGGTATATTTCCCACGGTTTGAAGATCTCCAAGACTTACTGCTTTATCAAGGCCAGCTCTCACAAGGCTTTTGATCCTTTTATGGAGGCTGTATCAAACGCTCGACGAGAGGGTGATGTTGATAAGTCTAAGGCGATGATTGCTGAGATAATGAAACTTGTAGGCAACAGTGCTTTTGGTCGATCTGGAATGGATATGAGCAAGCACAAAAAGGTCAAGTATGAGTCGAACGACAAAGCTATTAAGAGTAAGATCGAACACTTTACGTTCCACGGGTTGGAGGAGCTTAATGATTCTTGTGAAATTACGATGAAAAAGCGTCGTCTCAACAACAAGAACCCGATCCATTTATCAATTGCTATCTATCAGCTCGCTAAGCTACGCATGCTTCGGTTTTACTATGACTGCATCGACTCTTACTTCGATCGTTCAGACTTGCAATATCAGGAGATAGACACGGACAATGGCTATATCGCGTTCAGCTGCGAGAACCCCTTCAAAGATTGTATCAAGCCTGAACTACGTGATCACTTCGATGAGCATAAGTACGAGTGGTTCCCGCGAGACTACAACGCTGAGGTAGCCAAGCTCGATCGTTGCACGTCTGGACTATTCAAGGAAGAGTGGCGAGGTGATGCAATGGTCTCATTATCCTCTAAGAACTACATCTGCTACCTACCGGACGAGGAGCACAAGGTCAAAGCCAGTGCCAAGGGTATACAGCAGGGGCGTGGTCGCAATGTTGATGTACTTAACCCAGATGGCTTCGAGACCGTTGTACGGAACCACATCACACTTCGGGGTACTAACAAGGGTTTCAGACTATCGAAAGAAACCAAATCGATCATTACCTATACTCAAACCAAACAGCGCTCAACTACTACTATGATAAGCGCCAGGTAATGTCGGACGGTATTTCAACGATTCCACTTAACGTCTAAGGGGATATATCGAGCTGATGCTTATTTCCCCCCTCTAAATATAGGATCATGTATTTTCAAGATCTACTAAAACAAACTCTACTATGATCCAAAAACCGGTTTTATCGGCACTCAAGCTCTGTTTCAGAAGGCAAAGGAGTTAGACCCTGAGATTACTATCAAAATCGTAAAGGAGTGGTATGCTAATCAGACCGATATTCAGGGATTTCAGAATCAAAAGAAGCGATTTGATGGCTTCAAAATAGCTTCACACAACCCCAATTCGTGGCAAATGGATCTTGCGTTTTGGGAGAAACGGCCAATTCTGACTGCTATCAACATCAACTCAAGGTTGGGGTACGCAAAGCTCTTATCAAACAAGACGACAGCAACTGTGTTAGCAGCGCTTAAAGGATTTGTCCACCTTCACACAGTTGCTATCCTGACAAGCGATAATGGAGGCGAGTTCATGGACTCACAGGCCCAAGAATTCTTCCAAACTAAGAAAATTGAGCACTACAACAACGAGCCCGGTGATCACGGAACCATGGGTAAAATCGAACGATTCAACAGGACCTTGAAGCAGAGACTAACTAAAATGTCTCCCAAGAGGATTACACAAAAGCTTATCACTGATGTTATCGAAAACTATAATAGCACGTTTCATCGCTCGATTAAAATGACCCCAAACGAGGCCAAAGGTAAAGTCATTGGGTCAGAGCTGGAACATAATCAAGGTGAAGCAGAGAGAGTTGAGAATGAGTTCGAAGTCGGAGCAAATGTGCTATATCGACTTAAGAAGCAGACATTTGATAAAAAAGCTGCTCGATGGAGCAAAGCCGTCTATTCAATCGTTGGGATTGATGGATACCGAGTCCAAATCCGTTCAAAAAATGGTCATACCCTCTACAAGGCTCCAAACGATCTTAAAATGGTTAAAACAGAGACTACAGATGCTACTATTAATCGGGGCTATAATCTTGAGGCGGAGAAGATCTTGGATCGATTCGCTCTGGAAAGTACAAATATCTCGTGAGATGGGTTGGCAATGAACCTGCTTCCTGGGAGCCACAAGATAATCTGCGGCTGGTTAACAAAAACAGGATACCAACGCTTGAAAAGGAGTATTGGGGTTCAAGAAAGAGCTGACGTAGTTTCACCCCGCGCCAAAAAAAGAGAGATATAACTAGCTTGTAAATAAATCTGATAGAGACATCCTCTGTAAGCTATTGACTCAAGTATAATGTTTGATCTATTTTTGCGAAAAGTTTGAAATTATCTGACTTGATATATAGCAATAAGATAATAATGTGCCCCAGTTGTTTAGAGAAAGAACACGAGCTTGTTAAGATCCGTCGTAAGCTATGGATTATCCAGGAAGTAAGCCGAATCAAAAATGAGTTGCTGAATCTTGATGCAGCCGCGAATTTCCGCAAAACGGTTATTAACAAACGATACCGTTTAGAGCTTGAGCAAATATTCGGCGTTCCGTTCCATTGTATAAAAGACCAATACCTAAACCTACTAAATGAGCGAAATCGTATCTGTCATTCGTATCTACCATTTCGCCATGACTCAGTTATGCCGAGTTTGTGGTAAATGTTAATATTTTTTATGTTTGTAATGATATACACGATTCACTATGTTCCTTAATTTCGAATCGCTCGCTTAACTAGAGCAGAAACGACAGGAATTGCTTGAGAAAGCACAACGTCGTGTTCGACAGGCAAATGTTAAGCGGCAGATGCATGCTGGAGCGTCATGGGCAAGCGATTTAGCAAGTGCTATCACTACTCTCCCGAAGAAAAATACTGAATCGACTCAGACCGATATTTCCGTTGGTCCTGATGAAGAGACACCTGATGAGTTGAAAATTCCTCTGTCTAAAATCCTAAAAAAACGATTGAATGATGAAACTCCCAAACAAACCCTGACTCCTCAACCTCTCCCAATGTCTTTCCATCGATGGTCGATTCTGACGTCCAAGCAACTCCTAATATGAGTGATTCTGACGTCCAAGCAACTCCTAATATGAGTGATTCTTATATTCAAGCAACTCATAATATGAGTGATTCTGATGTTCAAGCAACTCCTGAATTTAAAGAATCCAAGTCCTCTGAAAAGGCTCACGATAAAGGGACAAAAGATTGGATCAAGAGGGTTTTTAATCCGAATTGGATTGCTCTAAAATCCACCCAATCAACATCGATGGCTCTCCCGATAGATCGAGATACGTATGGAAATATGGTAATTTATACAGTTATAGGACCGGTAAAAAATCCGCGTCTAAGAAGGTTGATTGGATTGAAACAGCTAATCTCATTATGAACTTGAGATCAGACGGTGAATCAAATTCAATCGACGAGGTCAGTTTAATGCGGCTCGAAGACACTGACGCAAGATCATATGCCAATGTTCTGCGAAAGCGCCTTGCGGAAGAGCAACTACAAGGGGAAACGAAGATTCACGCATTTACACCACGAGAGAAGGAGGCAAGCTCTGATACCAACCTCGATGAAAAACAAGCTAAATCAGCATTGTATTTCATCATCAATAGCTATCAAGATGATCTTATAGGGAATAATATCACGCCAAGAGTGTTTCTCTCGGATGGGAGTATCTTGGAGTCGGCCCACATCGTAATCGATAAACGTGGGGATTTATCAATCAGAAACCATGACACAAAACGCCCTCTGAGAGGAAAGCTTAGTGATGTTTCTTTTGTTCTATCCCTGGGTGGTCTAATGCATGAGCTTGAACAGCGTGGCCTTGATCTCGAGTTCAACCCAACTGCTATCGAGAAACATATCATCGCGGAACCATCACGTTTTAAAGGTACTCAAGGATTTTGGGTCAAGGGAAAACCGACTGGGAATGATTCAAGTCTCGAGAACCCTCCTAAAAGCATGTTATCGGCTGATGCTAAGAACCTAATAATTGATTATTATCATGCTGCGCATACGGCTGGGGACGTCTTCGATATCAATCTCGTTCCAATCATGCGAAATGGTAAATCGGATCCCATCCACCGATACCTTGGATGGCTCTCCAAGAGGATGGATCGCTAAGGGTATTTTCCAGGCTCGGAGACGTGCACTCCCCATCAAATAGCACTAAATGCTTTGCTAAAATCGACTGGGTCGAAACGCTCCAAAAACTGATTAGATAGATTGAGGATCTCCAAGGGTTGAAGGATTCGAGCTCGGTAACAGCAGCTGATCAAGAAGGTATCAGTAACGCGAATGCTCTCTTTAACTACATTCTAACGAGCCGAGGATATACTCTCATCGAACCTCAAACCCCTTTAGTTGGTAGCGGGCTTAATGGGCGTGGCCTAATGGGTGCTGGTGTAGCTCCGCTGGATGGAGTTGTGCGTCGCGGGCGAACCTACAACCTCAATGAGATCCAAGGTTTAGCCACCTCATCAGCATACATCTATCGCCAGCTCGGTTCTAAGTACATTCGGATCCCCCATCTTGATAAAAAAAACTCTGGTCATTGTTCAGCCGAATCGACGCAAGTGCGGACCAAAGCGGGGAATCAGTGATCCGCTACAGTTAATGATTCGAACTCTTGCATTCAAGCAACATATCGATCAGGTAGAGTATGACAAGCTCAGTATTGATGATAAAAAGCTTCTCAAGGAGATTCTCGCGATTACTCATCTTCAGTACAATTTCCATGATCGGCTTGAGGATCCGTTAGAATCTCTAAGAGCTGAATATGATAAGCTGAAAGGTGAGCTCGAACTCGGTAATGACAATCCTTCAATCATCAAACAACTAAAATCGCTTAGTGTGGATATGTACTCTAATCGTCTAATTTCGGATTCTGAGTTCAAGGATATTATCGTCCGTTTGATATAGAGATGTTCTTTTTCAACCCCCGAATTATTTCCAGCTCAGCTGGTAGCTATGGAGACAACGCTGATCTCAACGTAGCCAAGCTAAAAGCTATCATGAAAAATCTTATCATTCATGATCGACCCCAACAAACGCAAGCAGCAGTATGGGCAACGGATCTTGCTAAGTCTATTAGGAAGGTGGATGCATCGACTCAAACAGAAGGTGGTCGCGTCTGGGCTTACCAGCCGAAAACAAAGACTAAAACAGTGAAGACTTTCGCAATTTAGCGTCAGCTCTTTAAAGAGAAATTCCTTCTCTGACAAGGCGATTTTTGTATCCCTTGTAAATCTCTATTTTTTTCTGATTCACTGATATTTCAATGATAGCTGACTCACCTTTAGCATTTTGCGTAGGGAGGAAAACGCTATCTCCCAGTACCACAATTTGATCTACCCGCAGAAGTGTTGATCCAACGATTTGACCTGGTTCATCAGTAGTTAAATTAGTTTTAGCTCTTTGCTTGGTCCGCAACCCATGGTTATTAGGACTCTACTCTATACATTACCAAAGATATTTTTTTTGAGAACCAAGAAGCGGTGTATGGTTACGAATTATCGATAGGTCCATGTCTCTTATAAAATCGCTGTTTTCGCTTAATATTACCATGGTCGTACTTACTGAATGCTCTCAATGGCGTGCTGTCTCGATACTGTTGATAAGGTTCACCATTCCGCTTAATACCACCAAAAGATACAACTCGACCATCATCAAACACAGCATCATATTTCTTGTCTTTTCTCTTCGAAATACGAAATGTAAATGGCATGGTCTATATTAGAGATGATACTTTTGCTTCCAATTCCTCAATTCGATCCAAGAGATGTTGAATCATTTTCATGTTGTATGCAGCAATTCGACTGTAATCAACGTTAAGTTGTGTTTTGGCAGGTTCAAGCGATGGGTCTTCGCCTTCCTGAATATCATCGCGATAGAAGACACTGATTAAATCGGTTAGGTGGGCTGAGACAAGGTCTTGAGCTGTGAGGCCTACCTCTTGACCAGGTCTATTTTCCGATTCGATCCAGTCATACAAAACTACATCACAGTTATCGTGGAGTCGTTTGATGCGTTCGAGCGGACATGCTTGAATGTTCCTCTTCAATCTGCGGTCGCTCGTCATCGCCATGGCTGTACAGACAATGTATCGTCCGAATATACCCGCCACTGATATGTTATCGGACCAAGAGCGGATTCTGTAGCTCCACTATCTGTTCTGAGGTGATACACTGTCGTTCCGCCTGCTCCAAATACAAAACTGTTGCTGCCAGGGACGTGCAGCGGAGCTGAAGGACTTGTAGTACCAAGACCAAGACGACCTGACGTAGTTAGGATCATCGACGTCGAGTTATTGACCCCAAATCTGAGGTCGTTGTTTGTGGCATTGCCTATCCAGGTCGCGTTCGCTGCGGTTGCTCGATTGCCATTATGGACTTGGATCTGGAATTGAACAGGAGTGGTATTCGACCCGGTTAGAGTGATCATTCGTGTGTAAGAACCATCAAGAAAGTCCAATCCACTACCAGTGATCGAGAAATACTCATTCGTTGCTGTAGAGTTGATGCCAAGCTCTGTCAGCGATCCTACCGTTGTTATAGCTGATTGGTTTCCATAGGCTAAAAATTCATTGATAACTCCGGAGCAGCTGATATCCCCACTCGTTGACAAATTATTAAGCGAGAGGGAAGTCGGAATAGATGTTATAAAGCTGGAGAGATCATAATACGTCAAGCCCTGACGTAAGTTCGTGCAACTGAGAGTAGTGGCCGATACCGAACTTAGGCCTCCTATATTCGAGCTTGAGTCGCATAATAGGAATGTATTTGGCGTTGCGCTACCAAAGCTAACCCCGTTTATGTATTCAAGAAGGCTCAAATCGTACATAGTCCCGCTCTGCCGATATTCCCGAGCATCGATATAGCTCGACGCCCCCGTTAACGTTATCGAGCGCGATGATCCGATGAACGATAAATTACCTGAAATGGTAAGCCCTGTAGAGAGCCTAAAGAAGTTATATCAGGTTGAGAAGCTGTTTGTAGCGTGCCAGTTAGGTTAGTAGCACTTAGAGATGAAATGCCTGAAATATTACCCGAAGCACCGAGAACGAGAGCAGATCCTATCGATGCCGTTCCGGCTACTACTCCACTAAGGTAGCTCATCCTGTAATCGTCCTTACTCAGATAAAGTGTCTGCGCATAGTCATAGGTTAGATAGCCACTTGAACCTAACGATAGATAGAACGAGGGATTATAAATCGATGATTGAAATGTAGGCTGTGGATATGAAAAACCTGAGCTCATCTTTGTTTAATCCTATATAGATCAAACGATTTGAGTCATGAGTGCTATTCCTGACTTCGGGGCTTCGATTCCGAAAAAAATCAAGTCTGCTTCGATAGGTGATATCCCCGCATTGGATATGAAAGCTTTGTTTAGAATGGTTGTGCTTGGTCCAAGCTTTTCAGGGAAGAACAATCTTTGTATGTTCATTCTTAAGCATTCTCCTCACGTATTTGCTCATCTAACTATCATTGCCCGTAATCCCCATCAGGAGCTTATGAGTATATTCGGATAAGTTGGATGGATTTATTACCTTTGCTGATCCAGATAGCCCCCCAAAGGTTGATCAGGTGCGTCATACTCCATTAAGCTCTAACAAACCGGAGCTTGTTATCATAGACGACTATAGCAATGATAAACTACTTCAGAAGAATATCTTCTCGCATTTTTATACTCGTGGGAGGCATTTCAAAATTAATACCATCTTCCTTAGCCATAGCTACTTTGCCACGGATAAGATGATAAGATTGAAGGCGGAGTATGTAGCTATCCTAAAAGCGAATTCGAAGCGTGATTTACAGATGGTTGTGAGGACTTCAACATTAAAGGCGTTGATGAGCGATCAATCGTCTATTACTACAATAAACCCACTGAGCGCAAAGGACAGATGTTGTTCATAGATTCCGTTAAAGGTCAAATCAGGTACAATTTTGATAAGCCGATCAATACCAATGATTATGAATAAATATCATAACCAATTTTGGAGATAATCATATATACATAACCGCAATGTGTGTGCTTCGTTTGTTAAACTCGATTCCACTAACCTCGTTCAAGATGGACATAACAGCACATGGAAATATAGTTTCCCTGGTTCAGCTGCTGACTTTTGTGATGTAGCATGCGCAGTTCAATCGATCTCAATGTATAACTCTGAGTACAATATTGACGCAGCTCAGTTCTGGAATAATACCTCCAAAATTGAGGTTCCAACCGCTGGAATCACATCCACTGTATCTGTTAGCTTGCCTGATGGACTTTACAGTTATACTGATATTAAATCGGAGCATTCAGACAGCTCTCATAAACGCTGGAGCGTATTTAATTAATCCATCTGATGAGAACGTTTTCTATATTCAACTAACGGAAAACAGTATTTATTACGCGGCTCAGTTCGATTTTAGCGCTACTCCAACGACACTTCTTACGACTGGTGGCACTTGGGTACGACCGGCAAGTGGCCTTTATTCCTCAGGCGGTACTGGTCTCCCTACGACGACTCGTGTCCCACGCCTAATCATTGATAACGCCGCGTTTGGTAAAGTAGTAGGATTGACTCCCGCAACGTACCCTTCAGCGTCAGCAACGGTTTCAAGTGCTCAGCTCTCAAATATCATTCCTCATATTCATCCTACATCTTCTTACATTGTTCGATGTGATCTAATTAAGAACGAGTATGTTGCCTTTGGCGATATCTTATCGGCATTCGACCGAGGTGATGCTCAGGTAGGTCAGCTTATTTCTTACAAACCGAGTCAGTATGCTTGGATGAACTGTCATAATGGAGCACGTACATCGATCACGATCAGCATCTACAATCAAAACGATCAGAAGGTTAAGTTCCGCGACACTTCCGTCTCAATTATGCTTCTGCTTCGTTCAAAAAAATGAGAAAGTCGTATGACTAATTGTTTTTGTCAAAGGCGAAAAAACTTCCAGCTTGCATAGGCTTCGTAGAGCTCCCATACTTGCGTTTAGTACGGAGTGCAGCCATTTTTGCCTTCATTTCAGGTGATCTTTCGCTGATTTCTTCTTAGATACTCCTACACCATAACGTCTCTTTACCTCACCTCGAATCGATTTGATCAGGTTCTCATGCTCTGGCTTGATTGCTTTTGATAGTAAATACTGCTCCCCCACATCGACTGCGTCAGTTAGAACACCCTTACGCTTAGCGTAGGATAGAGCGCGCTTAGCACCTTTCTTAAGATCGGCTACCGAAATACGACCACCTTCTTTTTCTACATCGCTGTCAGAGTCGTATAGACCAACTCCTGTCAATGATTTAATAGCGGCTGTTGCGGGGATTGCTGCTTGAGGGGCTCCAAACGCTGTCGCAAGAGCCGGCACCGCCGCGTCTAATCCTCGGAAAGCAAACCGCTATATTTTACAAATTTGAACGCTGTCAATAACCCCGATTTGATTTTACTCCAAATGGATCCTCCTTGGGCTCGCTTATAACCCTTCTTAATTTCATGTCTGGTAATGTCCAGTCTAACACCACGCCCCGCCTTCGAGATTTAAGCGCCTTCTCATATGAAGCTGGATGGAGATGGATAACAGAGCCTGAACCCTTGAGTTGGTTTGCCGTAAGACTTAGCTTACCTGTCTTGAGGGCTTTTGTCAGCTTGGCGGCTGGTACATCGCTGGAAATCGTTAATTCGCGATACATGATTGCTATATTCCCTGAAACATATTTAATACAAAATTGCCAAATTCAGATCTTTCATATTCTTAAATACATAGGTCTTTTGTTTTGCTTGGAATAGAGCCAAAGCATACACCAAATTCCACAATAATTGCCGTATGTGCTTTGATATTGTTTGGTATTGTATCGCCCGATCCCATACTTCGTAGGTGCTGCTTCTCTCATGCTATCGAAAAATTCTCCGTTATGAACCACGGTCCAGTGTCCTACATCCATATTGGGTTGTCGTAGCAAAATCAGATATGAACCTTTCTTCGGAAGCGGTTGTGTGATCTCACTTGACTCGAATATATTATCGAGCTGAACCCCCATCTTTTCAGCGAGTTCGATTAGATCGTGATCACTGGTAATTGGCTTGATAAGGCTTTTCATAATAATTAATTTAAAAAAGGTCGCATCAATCGTAATAACACCATTCTGGTACGACCCCTGGTTCAGATCGATAACAAAAGGCACGCGCTTGCCAGAGGAGACCTTAATCTCCGGATCACTCTTTAGCGAGCTCTGGTAAAGGTATTGGTCGGAAAGTTGTGTTTCAGACATCGTTGAATCTATATCTCGATCAATATAGTTTCGCTCAGCTAAATGGAAGTGAGGGTTTTGCCTGCCTTCGTGATGCGTACATCATGCTACCATACAAGGGTTCGATGAAGAACATGCACGCTACTAATGTTCAGGCCGCAGCCAACCGATTTTGTGCTACGCTGAAGTGCGGCAACTGGAATATTATTGACTCAATGAGTCTTGAGCTGAATGGAAAGACTATCGTTTCGATGGCAGACTACAAATTGTTTTGGAACAATATCCGTGCTCAGACTTAATACAGCCCTCAGTATGTTGAGAAGCATGGTGCCGAATCGTTTCTATTCCCGGATGCTGCTCAATCAACCAAGTACAGTGCTACGGCCGCTTCTACTGGAGATGGGTATTCAAATAACACAACGATCTCGACCACCTTAACCGCTTCTTCCACTTCCGCAACGGCTTCGGTAGCAAATGATGGTTTTACAAAGCGGCTTCTTTCAAACCCTCCAAATGCTGGGGCTGACTCATCTACGACGTGGCCGTCTACTGGTGCTGCATCTGCCACAACTACAATTGCTAATCAACTTGGACGTGGTGCTTTCGTAGCTGGTTCTGGCGCAGTTGGTGCTATTATGGGTACGTGGAACTACATGCTTAAGATTAAGCTTACTGATTTACATCCGATTTTCAAGGAACTTGATCTTATGGCTAACCCACAAATTCGTCTTCGTTTCCGCGTTAATCAGGGTACTTCAGCTATTGATATTGATAGCTCCAGTAGAATGACGCTAACGAGTACGATACACTTTCGAGCGGTAATACCTGTCCAGTAATGGTTGCTTCTCAGACCACTGGAAACCCGATGTATAGTGTCCTTTCTGGTGTGGGTTCAATTGCAGTTTCTTGGGGTGCTGTTGTCAATTCGCTTGAGCCTACAATTGATGGCACCTACATGCCTTTCACACCCGTCTCGTCTATACGTCCCATTTGTTCATCTCGAGAATCCTCAGGCTATCATCTCGAAGCCGGTAAAGAAGGTCCGCTACAACGATTGTTATGCTCAACTATTTTATCAGCGTGCTGTATTGGTAAGCAATCGACTCAGCTTAATGCCGCATTTGATCTACAGCTATCCGCATCTGTTAAAAACGCTAAGTATGTCATTCTTCTTCCATTCGCTGAGCAGACTGGTAGTTTTGCTTCTGCAGCTGTACAGCAATTTCAGAGTCCTTTCGACTCGGCGCCATGGACGCTCCACCCCGGTAGTTCGATTCGAAACTTCAATGTGCGCATCGGCTCGCAACAATGCTTTGATACTAGTCATGACTATGACTTCCACCAGTTCGCTAATGAGGTATTTAAAATTGCTTCGATTAACGGTGATCTGACCCCTGAGCTGGTGAATGGACTTCTTGACTATCAGACGTGGTCGCTAACGAACCGTGCTCTAATTGCTGATGTCAGTCGTCTAACCGAACGTGATGTTCCACAGGCCATTCAGATCCAGGGAACTAACGCTGGATGTCAGGGTACAAACATGATTGTATTGGTTGCGACTGAGCAAGAGCTCTCCTACGACCGTCTCACAGGGGAAGTGATCGATTATACCACAGCTTAGTAGAAAACGTTTAGTTATCATTTAATTGAACAAAACAATATGGCCAATTTAGTGGTGACCAGCTAACGATTGTAGGTGCTTGTTAGATCGAACATGACGTGATTTATTGTATCGTGTGTAAATACTTCCACATTCACATTCAAGTCGCTCATTAGCTCGAGCTTTAATTCGATCTTTATTAGCTTCGTAATGTTGCTTAGCTCGTAAAGTAGCTTCATCTTTATGTGAGTCGCGGTATGACTGTTTTGAACCCTTTTCTCTTTTTCAGATTTATGTGCAGGTACTCTATTAACACATGAGTTGTATCAATTACTAATTGCTCAAAACGATTAAGCTGTTTCCGATCATCAATATCATGCTCTGATATAAGCGAAATAGAAAACTTATCAACTCCTTGATCCTTGAAATGATAATATATTGTTGCCTGGCATGCGTTAGTCTCGTTCAACCATCGCTGATAACTTGATATATGTAGTTTCCAACGTTTGCTTAATGTTAGTGTCGTGCTACCCACATACACAATCGATTCGTCCGCGTTGGCGATCTTATAGATATCCTTTCATTATTATATCATAGACCTTTATATATCAGAATCAATCATCATTCTGTCTTATCGATAATATACATATATATATATTTTTATCTTAGTTCAATTTCTTGAGTAGCTTAGGACACTTCTCGATTACGAACTGACTCTTACGTAGCCAATCAATATAATTATCGTCAATACGACTAATTTGCTTTAGGGTCTTTCCTCTATATTTACCCCAAGTCATAATATATGAGTTATCATTGTTAAGAAATTTCGTGCATAGAAAATCCTTGATATCATCACTAATATTGAGACTGGGTTGGTTATTCATCCAGCGACAATAGCCAGGATCAGAAGCATATACCTCTTGAATGGTCTTTCCCTTGAATTTTCCAAAAGTTAGTTCGAGCGACATGTTATTAGTTATGTGTATCTATATACATAGGGTCTTAACTTTTTTTGAGAAAAAATAAATTAATTCTGAAATTCAGACGAAACTATCGGCTGTATGCTCTCCGTGGTCGAGCAGTTTACAATTTGCCGGCTACCCCACAAGTGCACATAGACAGGCCCATACCTGCTACTGCGCTTTCAAGCTTCGGTCCCTCCAGTCCCGTGTTGTCGTTTCTCCACCTCAGCCTATCTGTCATGCTGTCGCCTCACCTGACTACCGGACCTTAAGACCCCGCCCCACGTCGTGACACCACCACCACGCTAAGCCGTCGTGTTGCCGCCGCCGAAGAACTAAGTCGTCGCGACTCCCAATCGAGCCGCTCCCTTGAAGCTGTTGCCGAGTTTGCGCCTGTGGCCCTAGGAGGTCAGAGGAGTGCGGTCTAGCCCTACCGTAAAGGGGGGAACGTGACAGCTGCGAGAGAGCAGCTGGAAGAAGAAACGCCCGAACTGGTCCGCTAGCCTTCGCAGTCCATCATCATGGCGGCTCCCCGTCGTGACCAGACTTGGCATGCTGAGTGACGAAACAAGGCCCCACAGGTCGAGTTCTCGTTGCCCACCGATGACGCACTCGCGTCAGCGGAAAAGGCTATGTTGGATCCCGAGCGCAACGCTGATGACAAGAAAGCAGCAGCTCTACGTGGAGTTCCCCAGCTCGTCTCGAGTGAGTTGACCTATTCCATGTGGATTCCTGCGCGAGACCTGACCGCCACGTTCTCTGATACGGAGATCATGACCTCGCTCGGATCGGATACGCAACCGGCCATCTGGTCGGCCAACGTCAGCCATCTGCGCGATTTCAAGACCATCCGGAACGCTGGCATCAGCTTTGTATGTACTGATCAAGCTATCGCATCCAAGTTGGGTGGCCAGACGCTGTCGATCTGTGACCGAAACTATCGGGTTCAACCGTACTCCAAGTACTCCAGCTGGTACTATGTCGACTTGCAGCGCCTGCCTGACGAGGTCGATGACAGCGAGATCTACGACTGGTTCGCTGCACATGGGACACCACCGGTGTTCATCTGCCCTAGTCGTACGATCCGCGGTCTGAAGCCGCGCAGCCGCTGAGTGTACTTCAATCACAAGTTCCCGCCCGAGTCGCTGATGCTTACGCCAACGATGCCGTTGCGAGAAATCCAGTTCGGTGACTATGGATACGCGGTGGTCAATCATCGCATCCGTGCGTTCAACCACGGCACGCCGCCCTTCCTGAAGGCGATGCACGAGAAACGCAAGGCTCACCCATCAGCATCTAAGTCGGTCGACCATGCGGCACATCAGGCTTCCTCGAAACCTGCTGTTGCCACGAGCGCCGAAGCCAATGGCACGCCTATGGAAACGTCGGACGCCGAGTACGAGCCATCCGAGCCTAATGGCTCAGAAATGAGTGACTCGGAAGCCAGTCCAGGCAGCGCTATGGAAGGTGTTGAAGGAGAAACTGTCGGAGACGGGATCACAGTCCAGCCCAATTCTATCTGGCCGTCGGATGAAGAACCTCCAAATTTTCCCACTGGCTCGATCAAGCGAACGGACCGGGAGCCGGCGCGTATCTTGCGCGCCAAGCAACTTGTATTTGGCAAGATGTCCACTCCCACAGCCAAGGCAAAGGAACTACCCCCGTCCCAGACTGGCTATCCAGTACTGGCATCCACCAACCAGTATGAGTGGCTGAGTGAGGGAGATGGTGGCAATGTCCCAAACCTGATCAGGATATGACTCTATGGGACAGTACTCAGATCCCGCCCTCCTCGGTTGCCTCGTATGTCAAGCTGTCCAAGCTTGCCGAAAAGATACTCAACAGCGCTGCGATCAAGTACCCTGCAGAGATGATCACCCTCAATGACCTCTGCGACGTCATCGAATCGTATCTGACGGGTTTCTCGAACACCTCAGATGCCGATAACAGCTTGTACAGGATCCAAGCCCAACCTAGCGTCCATCGCTTTTTATTAGACACCTCGGCTCCCGGTAACTATCAGCATCTTCGCAGCAAGACGTTTGGTCACGCAGTACTCCGAATGATCTCCACGAAGCTAGACTCCTCGGCGAAGGACTACTCGCTCAAGAACATTTGGCCGAGCTCTTCCCGGACGCTGACGACCTAAGCCCAGAAGTCGTGCTGCAGAGCCTTTGCTCTACCCCAAATGAGTTCTAGCTCCAAACGCGACTGGCCGAGTTTGATCTTGCGTTGCAAGTGATAGCTCCAAGCATCTATATGGATCCGGTCAAGGTCTGCGCTCTAATCCAACAAGAAGCTACTACGCTTCCCCATCCGATGTGGCACCTCTGGGACGATCGCACCCTAGGGATACTGGTAATCTCGCCGTTGGCAACTCGACTCCTTGATGGCCCGTTGCCGGACGACTTACGCCAATGCATCGCTGATCTCCAGCAAGCGGCTTCGGCAGTAGCCAACTCGGGTAGCCCTTCTCTCTAATGGGAATTGGGCCCTGAGAGGGTTCTCGCCGAACGCTAACGGCATGAACCGGACCTCAAGGAGCTCGCTGCAGTACTTCTTTAAGACCTTTCACATGATCGGTCTTCAGGAGACGTGCTTCACCGGGCCCTTCAACTACCAGCGCTTGAAACAGATCTGGAGGCATACCTCGCAGTTTAATTCCAGCTTTTGGTCGCAAGAACATATGACCACATACACAGGGCACGCTGGTGTGGGCTTACTACTCACGCCGACATGCCCTGTTCAAGATATCCAAGACGTTACCCTCCGTCATGTTAGCTTGGCTGATATGATGGATCGGTACTTACTACTACGCGGCACTCTGGACTTGAAAGAGACGTACATTCATGTGGTGTATGCCCCCGTTAAAGGCCAGAAGCGGCCAACCTTCTTTAAGCACCTTCCAAGAGACTTCGACGATGATGTGCTGCACATTGTCATGGGCGACTTCAACACGGTGATGTCAAGCCAACTGACCAAGCCAACCACACCGACCGGAATCGGTCGCGGGGACGAACCGAGCTGCTGGACTGGATGCAAGCTATCAACGTTGTGGAAGCATGGCGCCTGGAACATCCGACGCTCGTCGAGTTCACCAGCCCCAACTCCAGCTCAAGGTTAGACTACGTGATGCTAAGCTCCCAGCCCTTCCACTCGGCCATGCAGGGCATTCTGCACGACTTTCGCAATCGCTCCAATATGGGTGACCACTGCGGCATCGACTTTCGACTCGGATCTGCTCTCTTTCGGGCGGCTAAGAGACCCCCCTGGCGCTGCCCAGAATGGATCATCCAGCTTCCTGAAGCGCAGCAGTATCTCCAAGAATCGCTGTGATCAAGTTGGCAGACATGCTCCATGCACCAACGGACTCCCACTACAACCCGGGCTGCCTACTCGACGAGCACAAGCGTCGCGACAACATATTTCTGCACGAGTTATTTGAATCCCGGAAGATTGCTCGCCAGCGCGAACTTGAGGAGCTGCACCTGGAAATCAATGATCTGCAGCACCGCCAAGTGACGGAGCCTACCGATGATCAACGCCGGCGGCTGACTGAAAAGAGGGCACTACTGGAGGTCAAGATGAAGGTGAAACAGTTCTACGCATCGAAGAAGAAGTTTGCCTCTGACCTCCATGATTCTGAGCGAGGTACCAAGTACTTCTTCCGACCGCCTCAGATCCTGCACAACACTCCGATTCCTGTCAATTCGCCGGAGGAGTTTGGAAGTCATGTGCCAGTTGTTCAACCAGTTTTGGTCCGGGATCTATCGTTCACCTTCAAGGGAGTTCCATCATGACAACCCGAAATGGGATCGCATCAAGCTGGCCCAGATCCTTGAACACACGGCCAAGCATCTGACGCCGAAGCGAGCTGCCTATCTGACCAGTATGGCTTCGTGCCTGGGCCCGATATTCGTCATGCTCACCTGCGACTTCAAGCACTCATGAAAGTGTATGAAGACGATGACGCGGTGGCTGGTGCTATCTTGATTGACTTTGCCAAGGCCTTCGACAGCGTGGTGTGGGATGCCCTTGACATGATCCTCGAGCACTTCCGCTTCGGCGAAGTGTTTCGTCGCTGGGTACGCGTGATGTTTCCTGGGACTTTGGTGGCGCTACTATTCAACGGTAGCCCACTTTCGCCCTTTGAATTAGGGAGAGGCGTGCGGCAAGGAGACCCTCTCTCCCCGGGTCTGTTCGTGCTTTACGCGGAACCTTTGCTGAACTTGATTCGCGCCAAGATGAAGGATGCTGGACTTCTGTGTGGAGACTCTTCCGTGGTCCATACAGGTATCAGCTTTGCTGATGACTGCACTGGACTACTGAGGGACCTGCGGGATACTCAGCGTCTACTGGACTTGGTGGATCTCTTCTGTGAGGTATCGGGCATGGAGCTGAACAAGAACAAGACCGTGGTGCTGCCGTCCCACCCCTGGAACAGTGAAACCGACAGCATCCGTGAGGCACTACAGCAATTGGGACTAAAGGTTGTTGGGAACAACGACTCGGCCAAACTGCTTGGTATATAGTACGGTCCCAAGCTCACAGACGCGGCACGGCTACAGCACATATTGGCGGACATGCAGACAAGGTGTTCACTGTGGAAGTACCGGGCACGCACTCTGCGAGGACAAGTGGTCATCCTACAACAGATCATCTTGCCAGTTCTCTGGTACACGGCCAGTGTCTGCTACATACCTGAAACTGGTTTCCAAGATTAAGTCCAGGACATGATAGTACGGTTCATGACCCAGTCTTCTACGTCGAACATCGTGCCCCGAGCTTGGTGGACGTTGCCCATGCACGTGGAAGGCCTCGGCTTAACGCCTGTGAAAACGATGATCGAGGGACTCCAACTACACATGCTCTGCAAGCTGCTCATGGCCGTACGCCAGTCACCGGATGATGTACCCTCATGGGCCGCCCCAGTCATTGCGCTGTTTGACTCCGTGATGAAACCTTGGGGACGCGACTTTGACATCCTGTACGCGCCGGTCTGGAACAGCCCTCATCATGTGGTGTCTCGACGGCTAAGACGATGGGAGACCGCTTGGTTTGTATTGGCACCATGTTCTCTTCCTTTGGAACACCAAACTGCGCCCCAAGATCACTCGCAACATGACCAAGTTTGACAAGTTGACAATGCCGCTGCTGGACAATGTGGATATCACGACTGCAACCAAGACGCCCAAGACCCTGAGAGCCGCAAACCTGGGAATTGTCCAAGACCTTATTCGCTTAAAGGTTTATCGGATATCTGACTTGTTTGAGCTTAGTGGATACCCGTCTCAAGCCGCCAAGCTATCCCAAGTCATCCGTGAGCATGGCCAGCCTGGGCGCGCTAACAGCGTGAGCTTCTGCGGATCTTTCTTAACTAAGATTGACTCGCTGTTACGACCGTTGGCCAACATGCCCATTGGACCCCGCCCGAAGCCACACTACGGCTGCGCACTCCATACTTGGAGCTTCAGTGGCTATGAAGTCGCTGATCTCACGGTGTCGTTAATACGCAAGCTCCTGGTTCAGTACAAGGTACCCGGCCTGCCAACGACTGCACTTGGCCTTGAACAAGAGCGTCCCGCAAATGTATGGGGCAGAGACCTAAAGATGAACAAGCACGTACTACCAGTGAACGCGGAGTTGCTGTACAGACTTCAGCACAACGCACTTTGGTGGGCTTTAGGCTGCAGCACGTGCAAGGCGCTATGACTCGCTGCCATCATGGGTATGGAGTCATTGAAACCGTCTCCCATCTCTTTTGGTATTGTGACTTTGCGGCAACCGTATGGACGGAATGGCTTGAGGTGTTCCAGCAGTGGTTTGAGTCTCCCATTAAGTGGGTGACTGTGGTCTACTTCGCGGACATCATGCCTACGCCCCGAGCCAAAAAGGACTTTGGTTACAGCCTCTTTGCGGTCTTCCACATAGTGAGAGTTGTGGTACTTCGCTGCCTATGGACGCACCGCAATGACATCCGCTTCCACGAGTATGAACCAAGTCTCATCGGCGTCAAGGCTCGGGTGCACGCCCTGATTGACCTTCATGTTGCTGCCCTATGGCAGGCAACCCAGGCGCAAGCAATAAGACAGTCCTCGCAGGTGAGTAGGCAACTACACACCTTATTGCGAGGACTGCCTGTGTCGGCACCCTTCGACGACAATGGCCCAAGCGACCACGAGGCGGAAGCCCGTCAGCGGGACTCCTTACTCGCGGACATGTTGAACCACGACAGGGAAGAGACGTCCGGAGCGTTGGCGACCTTCAAGACTGCAGATTCAAGCGATCGCGGGGTGGAAACCCGTCAGCAGGGCTCCTTTCCCGCGGCCATGTTGAACCGTAGCCGGGAAGAGACGCCTGTGGCCCGAAGGTAAGGCCACAAGCTCAAGGCTTCATCCTGATGTCTTACAATCCGCCGCCGGCGTGCTCGGCCATTACTGGCTTCAGTCTCCACCACTTTCACCCCATACGCCAAGTTCCCGGCTCCATTTGCCGATCGCTTAGCGGGCGTTGCCTTATGCCTTATGTCTGCTGTACCCGAAGGCGGTGTGGATTTTTGAACCCAGGCGGGGCCCCACGTTGGCGGACAGGCGGGTGAAGAACGCGACACGCTACAGACGCTTACGCGTGTTATGGCATGCACGACATCACTGGACTACTCCTTGGATCGAGGTCTAGAACGGCGCGACACTCCCGAGCCGCGCGTACTACCAGGCCTACAAGCCCATGAGACGACGACTGGGAGGTTTTGCCCCTCTAGACCACGACCCGCATCTCTCCTACTGAAGTGCCCGGTCAAGCAGTCTCAAGAACTACCGGGTCTAACCGTGCTTCCAGGTCTACAGCCCATGAGACGGCGCCCAGTAGCCCCCAAGACCACCAGTCCAGTCACAAGACCAGATATCCCAACCTTCGCGGCCAAACCCCAACCATCGTCCGAAAGGTCTGGTCGGCCCGGGGATTGAACCTTGGCCGCTTCCGTCCGACACTGGATGCTTAACCAGCTGAGCTATCTGAGCTCACTAGAAGTAGGTGGCTCACCACCACCTGGTTCATCGGGTTATACTTGTTTTTTGTATAGACCCCATCGGAAAGGTCCTGCAGATGTCCAACTCGGCCCAGAGACGTCTCGGGACGTCCACCAGTTTCCTCCTGGACACTAAAATGGGTTTTCATGGTACCCACTTTCGAGAAAATGGACCTTTTTGGACACCAATGGGATATTTCGTACCCAATTTCTGGGTCCACATGACCCAAATCGATCCCAAATAGCAAGTAGGGTAGCTAAGTAGGTTGCTTACTAGATTTAAAGTGTAATGTATTTTTGTTAACTCTCAGTGGTTGAGCAGTTTAAAACTACCCTAAGATCCAAAAGACGTTGTAAACGCTCTCAGGTGGTCGAGAGGTTGCGTCGTCAAAATAGGACCTGGCCCGAAAGAAGGTTCCAGGATTGTTCTGGGTGGTAAATTACGGTAGGGAAAATCTGCCGGCGTAATGTGCCGCGCTCAACGAGGTTAGCATGATTTTCACTTCGAATGAATGCCTCCTTTGCATGTAGTCCCGATGTCGCTATGTGCGGTGCTTGGAGGTGTGAAGTAGACCTCCTTTGCAGCAGGTGTTATTAGCGGTGTTGTAGTCGATTTCAACAGATTGTGATCAGGAAGCTTTAGCCCTACTCTCACTGGTAAATTACGGAAAGAAAAAAAACTGCCGGCGTAATGTGCCATGTCATACTACTATTCTGCTCTTCTCACTTTACTTGAAGGTATATTTGAGTTTTGTGTTTGGATGTTGCTGCATCGGGTCGAGTGAGCGTCAGCATCACCCCGAATTATTAAACTGGGGGCCCAGTTTAACGATTGCTGGACAAGATAAACACTCACCTGGCTCTGCACAAAGTGGCGATCCAATTCCAGCCATGGTCGATCGCAAGATACGTCTTGGACTGCCAACGTCGTCTGCTCCCATTAATACCGGTACTCGACAGCTCCACGGCAATGCAGTCCACGTCACTGGTGCGCGTTGCGAAATCTCAGCTCTGGCACGAAGGCATTGCCAGAGCCAAAATACATGTTAGCCAAGCGCTAGAGCACAATGCGCTCTGATAATGGCTACATTGCGATACGCAACGTAATGGCTGACGCACCGTATCACTTCTTCAGTAGGTTGCATTAATGTTGCGCTACCAACGCAACTTTACGATAAAGTTGCAGAGATCCATCTTGAAGTGGCGACCTTTCGAGTGAAACCCTCACTTCCGAATCTGCTCTCCACCAGTAACGCAACCCAATCCTTCATTTCTAAAACGTCTATCATGTCGTACGTCCTCCCCCTCGTTATTTCTAACCAGTCCATGAATCTCTAACTCTATTTGTCCACAGAGGCGACCTCGTCATCTCCGGAGACTGCGGCGGCACCAACACCCGCTTGTCGCTGTGGCTCATCCCCAAGGGCTCTGTGGCCTTTAAAGGCTCCGTCGCCCCGGGGGAGATCACGTTCGCCAAGAAGTACCACAATGAGAAGTACGGGAGCTTCTCCGAGGTCTGCCACCTCTTCATGAAGGAGGCCAAGCTGGCGAATCGGCTACCCGTGGCCTGCGTGCTGGCCTGCGCCGGCCCGATCCTAAACAACACCGTCGAGTACGTGGCGGGATCCTATCGTAAAGATAGAGTACTTGTAGACATGTAGGATATTGGTTAGAAATGTGTCTAACCAGAAATGCAGGTTCACGAATATCAAGGACGGCTGGAAGATCGATGGTCCTGGACTAGAGAAGGAGCTGGGCATCACCACAGTGAAGCTAATCAATGACTTTGCCGCCATGGGCTACGGTCTCCTCACTCTGAAGCCTCATGAGTATATTGTGCTCAACGAGGCGGAAAAAGAAGAAGGAGCGCCAATTGCCACGATCGGAGCTGGAACGGGGCTGGGAGAGTGTTATCTGACGGCCGGCAACGACGGCCACTACTCTTGCTTCGCCTGTGAAGGTGGCCACACGGATTTCGCTCCGGCCGACGAGATTGAAATCGAGCTGTACAATTCCATTAAGGAGGAACTGGGATGCCACCGTCGCTTTTCGGTGGAACGCATTGTCAGTGGCCCGGGGCTGGCCACGATCTACAGATTCCTGGCCAACAAGTACCCGGACAAAGTGGACAAGGAGGTGCACGACGCCTTCCTGGCAGCCAAGTCGCTGCAGGGGAAGGTCGTGGGCGATAATGCTAAGACGGATGAACTGTGTAACCAGGCCATGGAGATTTTCATCGAGTACGTGCAATGGTGTATTAGCTAGTGTATTGGCCCTGTGTACACGCGAACTTATTGTGGTTATTGTGTTTTTACTGTATTTCTAGTGCTTACGGCCGCGAAGCTGGATCCGCCATGTTGAAATACCTACCTCGTGGTGGATTCTACATCACGGGTGGTCTAGCGCCGAAGAACTTGGACTACTTCACCCAGAAAGATATCTTTCTCAAGGCGTGCTTCAACAAGGGCCGAGTGAGTCCGGCACTGAAGGCCATCCCAATCTACCTCGTTCTGACGGAAGATCTGGGCGAGCGTGGTGCGCATTACTACGCGCATCAGTTGTTGGAGTCGTACAACAGCAGCTTGCTGGGCAACACTATGGCGCGCGAACGTGCGCAGGAAAAGTTCGCCACGACCGACCACTTGGCGCTCTACGCCGCTATTGCTGCAGTGGGTGTAGCTACGGGCGTCATCCTCGGAGACATGCTGCGAAAGTAAAGACTTTCCAGGAAGAGCAAGACGACCAGCTAGCGTCCATTATGTCATCAGTCTCGTATGTGAAGAACTAACATGCACTTGACCGATCGCTGTGTTTATGAGCTGCTGGAAAAATGAAGCAAAAAGACCTTTGAAAGGCTTTTTGAAGCTTAAGCTGAAGCTGGTATGAAAATCTCTTTCAGTCGCGCTGGTTATTGTGCAGCTCTGGTTCGATATAGAGACCTTGTTCCTTTAAAAGGTCAAACACCTCCGAGCCTTCAAGCATTCGTTGATTTCCCACTGCCTCGCGCATGGCTTGTTTGAAGGCCCGTACATGGCCCTTTAGGTCGGTAAGCTCATCTTCCAGAGACGCCCGAAGTTTTTTGCGCTGTTCAAGTTCACGGTGAGTCGAGTAGACGTTTTCCGTGATCCCGTAGAGCTTGCGTCGAACTCCGTACTGATTGCCGATGATCTCATCGGCATTGGCCCAGACTGTCGTGCATTCTCGTTTCAGCTTACGAACCGCTCGCTCTTCCAGTGTCCGGTGCATTTCCCAGTTTTCCTTTAATTTCGTGAGAATTTCCTTCTCTCGTGGCAGTTTTGCTCGGCGATAAAGTTCGTCCATTGGGTTGCGTCTGGCTTCCAGTCTGCCAAGAAGCGATCGGTCATGCTGTTCCTTGGCCTTGAGTGCTGCAATCGCTCTGCTAATCTCATACAGCTTCCGAGCTTGACGAGAGCGATAAATACGTTGAAGTACAGAGGCCGCGCTGGTCTTCGCCTGCCAAATCTGTGCAAAGCGCTTTCGTCCAAGACGACCTCGATATAGTCGCTGGATCAGCTGGGCCGCCTCAAGACATCGACGTCGATGCCGCTCTGCTCTAAAGAACAAGCGACCACGATGGCCACGAAAGACTCGCTGAAGATCTCCAGCGGCGTGCGTCTTCGCTTCTCGCTTGCGACCTAACCGCAGCTTGTTGATCCACTCTTTCAGGTATCGCTGGATGCACTGTGCCGCAAGAAATCGCCGCCATCTCGTGAGTTTTAACACCTTTCGACGCGCTAAAACACTTCGAATCCAGTGCTGGATGCACAGGACAGCACCTTTGCGGAGAAATTGCCGTCGGAGCAAGGCTTGCGTCGCGTTTTGACCTTTCCGGGCATACTTAGCACTGCGAATTTTACGAAAAAGCACTGCTCGCTTCCGCCCGAGTATCCCACGATAACATCTCTGGATAACCACAGCAGCTTCCTCTCGGTGTTTCGCCACGGCTTGGCAAACGATTCCTCGCATGGCTGTCACTATTCGCGCATAACGGATCCGTTGCTGCGTGTGGACGATCAGTCCTCGTTGATACAAATACCGTTTCCGTGCACAGTAGCGCCGCCAATGTGACTGAATCACGAGCGCAATGTTCGTGGCCAATGTACGAGAAATAACGACACGTTTACGAGCCATGTGGCCACGATAAACCCGTTGGATCATAAGCGCCGCAGCGTTCATCTCGACACGTCTGGCAGACACGTGCCACCTCGCCAGTTTCCGTCGCCATACACTTTGGATTTTAATGGCAGCGTCACGATAGAAGGCCATATACTTGTTCAAGTTCTGTCGACACTTGTATTTCCGCCATTGGCTTTGAATACTGCGAATTTTCTCGACTAGCCATCGAGATCGAGCTCGAAAGTCTCGATGGTTGAGGCATTTACGATACCAGCGCCAGATCTTCGCACCACATTCGAGCTTGTGCTCGTCGACACGTTGCTGATACCGTCGCCGTCCAAGATATCCACGATATACTCGTTGGATTTCAGTAGCGTCGTGGTTACGAATCCTCATACGAACGACGTAATGCGGTCGATAGCATCGTTGAATTTGACGAGCAGCTACATTCGCAGTGAAACGCCAAGTCCGCACTTGTCGACGCGCACAGGCACCACGGACATGAGCTTGAACGAGCGTGATCTTGTCGACACTTTCTTTAAGTGAAAGCAAGTGCTGGAAACGACGCCATGCCAAGAACTCGCGAGCACATTTCTGAATTTTCCGAGCAGCTCTGGTTTCGCGTAATAGACGACGGTCTGCTAGAAATTGGACTGTGAACCTTTTGCCACTCCACTTGCGGAACCGTGTTTGCAAGACAATAGTAGCTTCGTACTGTGTTTGCATTAACTTTAGGAGTTCGATGTGCACTTTTGGCAATGATTCCAGTACCATGGCCGAGTTTCCACCCCCTGTGGCAATTGTCTTTATCATCGAAGTCGTTACGAGCGGCTTGGTAAATGGCAGGAGATTGTCATTGCAGCGCTTGACCACTTTTTGGGAAAGTCGGTCACAGCCTTTTAGACGCAGTTCCTGAAGTTGCTGACAGTTAGTGCACAATGTGATAAGACCTTCGTCGGTCACGCGTGTATTTCCACTCAAATCCAGTAGTTCCAACGGAAGTTTTGGGATGGCGAGTGCGGCTAGTGTTCTGTCAGTGATGCCGCGTGTGTTGGCAAGCAGGAGAATTTTCAGCTGGAAACAACGCGAAGCAAGCGCTTCAGTTGCAAAATCTGTGATCTGTGCACACTTTATCAGAAAAAAGCGAAGTCAGTCGAAATAAAGCGAAAAATATCGTTTTTTTCACATTCTCTAAACCTCACCTTGGAAAGATTAATGTACTCCATTTGACGACATGTCGCTGCCAGTACGTTCACTCCAGTATCACAGACGTTTGTAGCGCTCAAATCAATTCGTCTCAGTCGATACGTGGAGTAGAACCCACTTGATCTTGATGGCACAAGGTTCATGAAGCAGGACGGGGTTTCGAGGTCTTGCCGCTCTGATATGTCCAAGACGCGTAAGTTTCGACACATTTTCCCAAGTAACTTGAACGTCTGCGAGGTGATGCTCCGGCCAGAGAGCGAGATGGTCGTGAGCGATGGGCAGCCTTTAGCGATCTCCATAACTCCTCGGTCGGATATCTTCCGTAAACCTTTCAGGCTGAGTTTAGCGATATTTCCACCGTATTTTCCTATGTGTACCATAGCATCATCCCCAATTTTCAAGCAGTTTTTCAAATTCAGAGACGTCAAACAGATTCCAATTGCATCGTCGTCGTCAAATGCGTCTCGGTACTTCTCCTCTTCGAGTGAAAAGAGGTTTTTGATGCCCGTGTCAGTGACGAGGGGGCATTCTTGCATGTTGAATTTAACGAACACGGGCGAAGAGATTAAAGGTGCCAGGAGCAGTAAGGCGAAATCCGACAGTACCTTGCACCGCGCGACATTAAGTCGCTTCAAGGATTTGCCACAGCCTTTGACGATCCAGCTAACAGCTGTCTCATCAATTCCGAGTCCGCTCAGACTCAGCGATGTCAAGAACTGCAGACCGGGGCTGGACTCGAACCCAAAGAACGCCATATTGTCTACGTTCAGACAATCGTCTATGGCCAGGTGATGCATCGTCATATCCTTCACGGACGAGTTGGCAAGATGTGAAATTCCGGACGAAGTTACGTTTTTGCACTTTCGAACGTCAAGCGAGCGAAGTGTGCATGCCGCAGATGAGCGCTTCGTGTTTGCAAGACATTGCAAGAACGCGTCCGTGACGCCTGGACATCCTCGAACAGATATTGAGTGCAGGCGTTTGCAGTCCTTCCAGATGTTACTGAGCGCTGCGCTGGAAAAGTGGTGACATTCATCGAGATGCAGCTCCTGCAATAAGCTTAAGTGACGTCGGATAATGTTCAAGCCTTCATCTGTCAGAGAATGGCATCTGAGCAAAACACACGCAAAAAACAGTCGTCAAGTCACCATGAGGGCTTTTCCGCTGCCAAATAACTTACTTCGAGACATTTAGAGTCGTCAAATATTTGAGTTTATTCAGGTGTGCAATGCCATTGTCAGTGACAGAGGTTCCTTCCAGCAAAAGCGTCCGAAAGGTACCAGAATCTATCAAGGAAATAATTAGTGAAGATCTTTTGTATTAAAAACATGTTCTCTGCTCACCATTTGCAGCAGAATGTGACGCGATAGCAAATAACCACTCGTTGGAGACGCTAGAGAAGTTGCGCAAGTCGACGTCTCTCTTTATCTCAAGGCCTCTGGAATCCTGACAATGTACTGGAGGTGAAGACACAATCTCACTACTCCTTTGTCATGAACTACTACGTACCTGACAAAACAGCTCTGTTGGTGGTGCCGCCAGACTCTTCACATTGCCACTACAATGAAGCGTAGCTCGTTGCATCTACCATTGAAGTATGCAGCGTTATTACACCCCAATCTTAGTACAAAAAAGATCTCGCCGTCTTTTCACGATAGGGCTCGCCAAGGCCCCAATCAATGCTAGAATCCGACGTACGCGCTCCATGAGATTCTCGGACAAATGGTTGGCCAGGTCGCGCTCTTTCTTGCGCAGGAGAAGCTCCAGTCTCGCCTGCAAAACCTCATCTTCAGGTGCGTTCATGATAATTTGCCAACAACTTCAACGTGTCCCTTCCGTGCGGAATTATTTTATCTAAAATGTGGTGAAACAAAATTTGTGAGGTTAAAAGACTGTAGATTATGATAAGCCTTTGGACTCAACTGAAAGCTGGCCACAAAGGAAATTATGATAAGCATTTGGAGGGAGCCACAAAAAAACTTTGCAAGTTCGATATTTCGGCTGGAGACGCCCATATTGGATAGCAACAGCCTCGGCATGTGACTACCGAACGGTATCACCATCGCCGCCGGCCCCAATGAAATTGCCATAAACTCGGAGGTGTCGTGCACTTGGTACACTTGGACAGGTGGGATGCATGGGTGTTGGAAACCTATCCATCCGGCCAGCAAGCAATTGACCGCTCATATTGCGCCCAACGACATGACACCAAAGGCTTCCCCATCGTAGGGCTGAAGTATCCGGACCCAGACGAGTGCTCGGGCTCATCACGCGGAGGATCGCCCCCAGGCAAATGTAGCAATAGGCAGCGCGAAATATCAAACGTGAGTCTCCAGGTGGATTTCCAAGGAGCGAATCACCACGCAGCTAATGTAGAGCATTGACCAGATGTGGGCTCCATCCGGGAATGGCGTCACTGTGTCCACTTGTGCATTGAGAGGCGACGGCCCAGGATTCTCAAATACGTGACAAAAGGCAACATTGGCGAATTCGCGCCACATAAAATACGGGCCGAATTGTCAGCCTCCGAAATGAAAATTGGCGAGCAAATGCCGCGTGGCAACCTGCCGCTAGTGCAACTGCACGCCTCCAACGGACGATTGTAATTGAAGTTGCAGGCCGTCCAACGCCGGACAAGAGACCATGAGGACTTTGCAGAGGTGGTGATCTGCGTCGCGCGACACAAGGCCGATCGACGATGACGAGGGCACGAGCCATGTCAAGGAGGGGCTAATAAGAGGCGAGAGCTACCATTTGTACGGTGGCACCCCTCTTGACGAGACAATCTTTGAACATTGACGGCACGCAGCAGCGAAGCGTGCTGGAGCAGCAAACCCTACGAAACCTCAAGCTCCGTGTCGAAGGAATCGTTGCGTTGCAGGCTGCCGCCGCCCGGCAGCTTTTTGTTGTTATTAGTGTTCACAGCATTGTGGCAGTCGCAACTAGTTGCAGTGCTCGATCGCTGCTGCTTCAGCAGAGTGTGCTGCTCGAGTCTCGCATTAATCTTCCGAAAGCAAGTAATTCACTTAACTGACAAGGAACCCAATGGCGATCTGAGGTAGATATTGACTTCCCTGGGATATCCGATTAAGAGTTGACAACGAGTTCATTTATCTGTATGTACCCCGTCAAAGTTGATTTCAATCTAGAGCTTGTCTTCCGCGGGGTATACGTCGTCCAAGTTCCCCCAAATTGCGCTGGATTATCAGAAACGCTGCGAGTTTACCCCACCTGTCAAGTGACACACGCCGCGCATAGACCACCGAGAACCTGGCGCCAGACTCGCCGGTCCACCGTATCAGCGTGACGTGCCTTCTTCGATTTGCTTGCCAGTCCGCCGGACGTTCGGCAGGACAAATGCCCCATTATGGTGCCTATGCTTCGCTCTATGCTCGCGTTGCTGTCGGTGCCTCCCATGGCGGCGATGGTTGATCCGCCACCGCGGCAAACAGGCTGCGGAGCTGTTGCTCTTATCGGCGCCTGTTTGCTCGAGGCACGCGAGGCACTGTCCTCGACGAGGATGAATATGTGCATTTAACATTGAACAATAACCACCATATTCTAGTCGACAGTTGCAGTGGCATCAGATGTAGAGGCCGAGGTCGCCGCATGCGTGCGACAAGCTTCCCCGTTACCTAGGCTAGGTAACCTAGCCAGACAAGCACGACTTAAACGTCAGCAAGTAGGGGAGTCTGCTGGAGTCTTGAAGCGCCTCTTCGTGATTGGAACCCCGACCCCATCAATCCGTATGCCCCACCAGCCGAGCCGCACGAAAGCAAGAGGGCAGTGCAGGCTGCGAGAACACAACCCCGTAACGTCGGCGACGAGAGGACGGACCAGAGCCGAGCTACAACCCTGCAAATGCAATACAAAATTGCTGTTAGAGGTGGCACTTCGCCCATGTTTGCCAAAACATTTGAGATTTCGCGACATTCTTACTTACAAACGCCAAGTCTAAGCAGAGGAAAGCCACGAACCGATCCCAAAATTTACTTTCCGCGTTAAACTGTCGAACGTGTCGTCGACGACCAGCCGACGGAGAGACGCGCGCCCTCTTCCTCCTCGATCGTCGGTCACATCAGGATTAGCTGTCGTCTGTCTGTTGGTGGTGGCCAAGCTCATCGCCCAGCGGCATGGCTGCCATTGCACATTTCGATCACTTGCAAACATTCAGTTATTCAAGTGGCACTGCCCCACACCTTCACTTCAATCACAGTCGCAACCATGCCGTACGAGAGCTTCACCCCGCAGCAACAGGTAGAAATCACCGAGGTCGTGCAGGACACTGCTACCAATGCGTGGATGTACGTGCTTCACGTACAGCGCGGCAACACGAGCACGTACTCGTCGCCGCGCGGGCCCGTGGAGGAGGGCTTCAGCCACGAGTACGTCATCAGTCGGCGCTTCAGCGAGTTCAAGCAGCTCCACACGGTGCTGGTGCCCGTCATGGGCGACGCGCTGACGTCCCTGCCGGCCGACGGGCTCATGACTCTCATCCTGGCAGACAACCAGGCGCTACTGGACGAGCGGCGCCAGGTTCTGGCCCAGATTGTTATGGACATTCTTAACCACCCCGTGGCACGTGACTTGCCGGACGTGCTGGAGTTCCTGGGCCATGAGTCAATCAGCGCCAAGGTGATGGCGCCGATGTCGGGTCAGTGCACGGGCTCGATCCGTAAAACGTCGAGCCCCGCGTGGACGGCATCATGCCAGGCATCCGTCATGTCCTCGTAAGCGGCAGCAGCGCAACCCATGCGACTTTTGACCTAACACCCAAGCGCGAATGCTTGATTGCCAACGCTACAGCGAGCGAGGTTGCACACGCGAAAAATAGTATTTAACCACGAATGTAGAATAGTAGTAGACAAGCATGCATCAATCAATGAAGGCACCACTTTGCTTTAACTTCACGATTCAGAAGACAGTGCTTCGTCGATCTAAGGAACCCTTTCACGTGGCTGGCACCAAGCACTATCGTCCGGCTCTTCACATTCCGACACTTCATCTAAGGTGGGACCTTCAAGGCCCACTCCAGCCGACAAATGCGGCGACGTAGCCCATAGCAGGCTAAAATCCAACTTGGACTGCAGACGTAGCTGAAGCGGCTGAGACTGCGAGCCATCTGTCAAGGAAGCGGGATCGTCCTGCTGCATCTGAGTCGGGGCTCGTTCCTCTGCCTGCTGCTGCTGTTGCTGCTGGTGGACGGCACCTGGGGGTGCTGTAGCTGCTGGGATGTGGCAGGTCTTCATCTCGAGGTGCTTGACTTGCGGCCAAGGATAGCAGACCATCAGATCGTAAAGCAGGCGACAAAGCGTAAATTTCGCATCGCCAATGAGTATTTGATCAAGACGTGGTGGCTGTGTGGAAATCGGTCATCTATTGCACTCACACCAAAGTAATCGCTCAAGTCGAGGCCTCAGTTGTTGTAACAACCGAGGCAACTGCCGAGAGACGCTGAGCGTGCAGACCTCAATCGGATTTCACTTCAACAGCTCGGGCCAGTGCTGGCAGCAACGCTGTCGATTCGACAGTGTCGATCGTCGGAAGTCAACGTTGAAGGCAATCCCGTCATGGGTTGCTGTGCAACCTCCGCAGCCGATCACCGCGGAAAGGCAACGCGTGAATCGCATTGACAGCTTCAAGCCTTGGAGGCAACTTCACGGCGCACGTTCGTTCTGGGCCAAGCTCCGATGTGCGACTTAGAAACATCAAGTGTGCTCCCACCTGTTTCTCCACCTAATTAGCAATCCAGACCCGTCTCCTATTTTCTCCAAACAAAACTACAAAACCACCTCGTCATTTTAATACATTCGGTGGAAGTTATTCATATAATGTACAACAGCTTATTATCTATCAAAGCAGATGTTACATACAAACAACAATAGGTAGCGAAATCGGTGGATGACTCAACGTATTAGGTTTGATAAATTATAGCTTGCACAGATACTAAATTGGCGAGGGGAAACTGTATTCGTAATTTCGTTTCAGCCAATTGTCATGGTGCCGAAAATAGACATGATGTGTGCTAATCGACGACACGTACGTGGCCCGTTCCTGCGACTTGTGCGACGCAGGTCATCAACGCAGCCTTGTGCGAGCCAGCCATTTACCTTCCTCTCGTCCAGCCCTCGCTGCCTTCTACAAGTCCGTCATGACCGCCGCGACGTCCGGTCCTTTGCTTCGCCCACTGCTGGCCGCCTGCTTCTCCGCCAGTGTGCACGGCGGCCGCGTCATCCGCGAGGTGGTGCAGCAGCACGTGGCGCTCGATATGGTCAACAAGCAGGAGGGAGCGTACGACCCGCAGACGGTGGCCGACCGCCGCTCACAACAGCGGATCATCCACGCGCTGCGCGAGGCATTCCCGCAGCTGACCATCGTGGGTGAGGAGGGCGAGCTGGCCCCTCCAGCACCCGAGGACGTGGTGCAGTGCGACCTCAAGGCGCTCGACGCCGTGGCCTTCGACGGCGGCGACGACGTGCAGAACCGCGCATTGGACTGGAATGACCTCGTGCTGTGGGTCGACCCGCTGGACGGCACCAAGCGCTTCGCCGCCAAGATGTACGACGAAGTCTCAGTGCTCATCGGCATCACGTACAAGATGCGTCCTATTGCGGGCGTCGTCCACCTGCCTTTCCACGGCAAGCACGGCATCACCTACTGGGGTAGGGACGGATCGCTACCCTCGTTTTGCCGGTCTGTTGGTGCTCTGTGCTGACATTTGGCTGTTCATTTTGTGCAATGCTGTAGGTGGCCCGGGTATTGGTGTCTTCCAAAGTGAGCACGAGGAGACGCCGGCCCAGACGACGCACGCTAAATTCCCTAAGCAGTCGCCCATGTTTCCCAAGCGTCCACTTATCTGCACCGTGTCGTCTACAAACTGTGACCTGGTGAACAGTGCCATGCGGTTGCTAGCGCCCTCGACTATCCTGACGGGAGGTGCTACGGGCACAATGGTGCTCGGTGTCATCACTGGCCACAGCGACGCCTTCTTCCGTTTCAAAGCAGCCACTCGCAAGTGGGATATCTGTGCTGTTGAGCCTCTCATTGATGCACTCGGCGGCAAGCTTACCGACACGCAGGGTAACGTCTACGTGTACGACCACATCGACAACGCGCCCGACTTCGACAACGAGCGCGGACTGCTCGCGTGTGTGGAACCCGAGGCTCACCAGACCGTGCTCAACATCATGGCGAAGGTGAACCTCACGAGGTAGATTTCATCCTATATTTTTCAACAGAGCTAAGCTGTATAGCTATCAACCAAATACAGATGTGTGTACTCATCTGCGGCGTCGTCTCTGTGCTGTTCATTGTGCAGTGCACTGGACGGCCAAGAGATGACGCCGCAGTGGTTCCAAGAGAGCGTTTTCCCCGGACGACAAGTGTCGGCGGTGGATGTGATTCCCGGTTCAATACACCAAGGCAAACACTCTGCTGTCGCCAAGCTAGCGGTGCATTTCGATGACAACGACAGCAGCGCGACCTTGTTTCTCAAGAAATCTGCGAGGAACGAGCTGTCGGCGAGATCGGCGGCACACTGGAAGCGCGACATTGCCTCATATCGCACCGAGGCCACATTTTACGCGCACTTTGCGTCCTCGCTGCGTGCTCGGGGGGTACCTCTCATCCGACCGCTTGCAGTGTTCCAGAGCGATGCTACTGGGCACGTCACAATCAACCTGGTTGCTGCGACGGATAGAGATGCAGATCATGAAGCGACCTGTTCGGATCCAGTAAATTTTATGCTGTTGCTCGAGTGTCTGGGCTCAACCTCTCCCGCGACGGATTCCTCGCTTGTCAACTATGAGGCTGCCGACTGTCTGGAGCTTGATGACACCCGGCAGGCTTTGAACTACCTTGCGAATTTGCACGCGTCGGCATGGGGCCAAGAAGACTTGATTGGTAATGCCGGTACCGCGCTCTGGTCAGCGGCGTGCTGGTGGGCGTTCCCGAAGCGAGGCGAGAAAGAGCTCGCCCAAGCTTCGGATATTTCGTCACAGATGCTTGACAACTGGGAGAAAGTGTTCGAGGCCGAGTCGTCTTTGCCATCGCTAGCAGAGCTCGAGTCTCTCGGTGACCGCATGATCGACCAGGCCGCGTATATCAGCAGCTGTCTGTCCGTGGACGCCAACGCTGCGTTGACCACATTAGTGCATGGTGACTTCAAGAGCGCCAACCTGTTCTTTGAGGCTCAGTCACGCCAGGTTATTGCGTTCGACTGGCAGTGGAGTGGCGTGGGCATTGGCGCCATGGACGTCGCCAACCTGCTCAACACGTCGGTGAGTATCTCACTGCTCGCCAGCGACGCGAACGAGCTCGAGCTACTGCAATTTTACTACGTCTGCCTAAGCGAGAGACTGCAGGCGCTCGGCGTCACGTCTGAGTTACACAAGGACTACCCGTTCGAGGCTTTCGAGCGGCACTACATGCTGGCTTCGCTTGAGTACGCGCGTCTGTTGATCTCCAACTTTTGGAATCATATGACGCCGCAGAGCTGCGAGGCTAAAGCCAGCAACGCCAACTGCGGACTCGGCTACCGGTCGATCCCGCTCGTCGTTCGCATGGTACGCAAACTGTATCAAGGTCTGGAACGTGTCAAGTCGGAGCGACTAATGTCATAAATTACGTGTTGCCTTTTTACTTGGAGCTGGCGGTCAGGTTGAATCTAAAAACTTCTAGCCTGTCCTACCTCTCTCTCTACTATTCTCACTCTTCTTGCTTGCTTTGCGTACATGCACGCTTCACTCTTGGGCATACTATTTAAAAAAAAAAACATGATCTTGTCACCTGTGACGGCCGCAGGTCCTTGGTGGGGTTATTTTCTGCTGCTACACAACTTCAGGTCATGCTGAAGTGTGAGAACGGCACGTGATTCTCGCGATCAGCGGCGAGCCGTTCGGTGTCCTGCTGGTAGTACGCTCGCCGAAGTGCGTTGGCCGATCTCGACGTGGTGAGTACGTTGGTGCCCACGAAGTCCCGTGGAGTGACGGTCCCGTCCTCGCTGAAGCTGAAGCTGCTACGCGAACTGATACTGGGCGACAGTGGGGCCTTAGTCACCTCGTCGTACGAGTTGAGGTTAGCTAGGAACTCGATGTACTCGGGGGCCTCGCTGGCCGCCGGGTGGACCTCAATGGCCGCCAGAACGCGCTCCAGCGCGAGCCGCTTCTTCTGCAGCGCCGTCTGCGTCTCGCCCACGAAAAAGGTGAGCAGACTGTCGTTCGGCAGCTTGGGCAGCTGGGACTTGCCGCCCTTGGTCATGAGCGGCGACACGGCATCGTGCAGACGTTTGAAGTCGTCGAAGCTGCGGCGGATCGTGTACGACTGCGTCGTGCAGGGTCGCGTGGCGAAGACGGACGTGCCGTCGCTCTTGCTGATGTGCTGGTGGCTAGCGTTGGGCGTCACGTTCTCGCCGAACGCATCGTCCTGCATGCGGCGCGTGACTTGCAGCAGATACCGCCAGGTGCCGGTCTTGCGGTCCTGTACGAGCCCGCGGATGGACACGTGCTGCGAACTCTTGAAGCTCTCGTACGGCATCGTAGTGTGCGTCCGAAGCAGAGGCGAAGTGAGCGGGTTCGAGCAAATGCGCAAATGACCCGACCCAGAGTCGGCGTCTCGGAAGTGAAGCTGCAGCTGCTTGTCGCACGCAGGCCGACTAGGCGATGCCGTATCCCGGATCGTGCGTCGAACTCCCACTGTGCAAATTCTCGGGGGGGCCAGCCAAATGGCTCCGACCCGTTTGCTTTGACTTCGATATCTGGAAAATCGTTTTTCTCTCGCCTTTTTTCGAGATCAGGCACTTGTTTGGCCATGGTCATGCCGTTATGATCGCAGTTACTCAGCGACAGGCGTCGTTGGCACGTTTGCGTCATGCGCGGCGATGACAAGCAAGGCGTTTACTTTTCGCGATCGTAGCGGCGAAACCTGCCTCGGAATCATGAGCGCGCATGGGCGGGCCGTGTTGACTCGAAACGATCAGTGGCGTTGAAGTCGGATGTCACGGGCTCACATAGACCAAGGCAATAGCTGTACAGCGCTGGCGTGGGCTTCGCAGTGACTAGCGTGCTGGCGTGCGTGGCACCGGCGGCGGAGCGCGGGCACCGGAGCTGATTTTCCCTCTCGAATCAGGAGCGGATCTGGAACTCGCACGACACCAGGCTCACTTGAGGGACCGATCACGACGCGCATTCGAATTCGACCCGTCCGACGCCGCAACGAACTGTATTACATTTAAATGATCGCTTCGGAGGTGATGACCAATGTTTGGCATCGAGCTCCAGTGCCGTGCATGACGCTATCGTTCTGCTTGGGGTTTCGCCCCTTCGTAGCGTTGCTTAGCGGTAACGATTGCTAGGCCGCGGCACCAACGCGCTCGCCACGCTGGGCGTATGCGCATTTCGGGTGACAATCAGCAACGTCACCAGGCTGCTCGACAAAAGAAGCAAAACTTTAGAGCTATCACTCGGTCGCTTCAACGCCCAAAGAGCAACCATGTGGCGTACCCGCTTTGTCGGAACGCATCCTTGATCGTTACCAGCGCATCGAGAGACTAAGGGCGCATGACTCGAGGAGAAGGCCGCTGAGCCAGCAAGACTTGACTCCAATCGCCGGATGCGTTATGCGGCATACATGTACATGTAGGTATCTTACGCCACGATCTGAATGAGCGCCGGCCTAACTTATTGAAAGTTCCGCCAATCTGGAAGGTTCCTCCGCGTGCGTGAAACTTCTGCTTAGATCTCATCTCATGCGAAGTGAAGGCCGCGAGCGGTCCCGCACCGCTTCGTGGGCACCTTGTGCTAACAGGTGATGAGCTGCCGCCGCTCACGGTGTTGGTTCCTGGCTCAAGAATCTTGAGTTTGCCATGGTGTGGAAGCAGTAACCGCGTGTTTCAGCAGCGACGATACCTATGCTTCCTCATCAAATTGGTCCTCCATGAAGTTTGCCTTGTTCAGTGTCAAATTCGCAGCGGCACACTTACCATAAATACGGGTTTTGGAATACTGTACACCCACTGGTACTTAGTCCAGGAGCACCATTGCTTTGTTTCACTGCAGCGAGGCTATTCAGCGTGGCAGAATGGCGTTGGGTTGATGTCATCAACTTGATGATGAACCCATTGCTTCCGAAGCAGCACTGCTTCGTAGTCCTCCCTTCAACCTGGGTGCGCGAAAGGGTTCCTCCGAACGGCCGACAGGCAGTTACGGCCACGGCGTTCCATGGCCACCCGTTCGACGCATTGAGGCCTTCGATGCAAATTGCGCTCAAACTTTGCCTTGCATGTTTGCATCTTTGGCAAGAAACGCTATCTTTATCATCTTGAATCGTAGAGTTAAAGCAAAATTGTTGCCTTTATTCATTGATGCATGCTTGTCTACTACTATTCTACATTCGTGGTTAAATACTATTTTTCGCGTGTGCAACCTCGCTCGCTGTAGCGTTGGCAATCAAGCATTCGCGCTTGGGTGTTAGGTCAAAAGTCGCATGGGTTGCGCTGCTGCCGCTTACGAGGACATGACGGATGCCTGGCATGATGCCGTCCACGCGGGGCTCGACGTTTTACGGATCGAGCCCGTGCACTGACCCGACATCGGCGCCATCACCTTGGCGCTGATTGACTCATGGCCCAGGAACTCCAGCACGTCCGGCAAGTCACGTGCCACGGGGTGGTTAAGAATGTCCATAACAATCTGGGCCAGAACCTGGCGCCGCTCGTCCAGTAGCGCCTGGTTGTCTGCCAGGATGAGAGTCATGAGCCCGTCGGCCGGCAGGGACGTCAGCGCGTCGCCCATGACGGGCACCAGCACCGTGTGGAGCTGCTTGAACTCGCTGAAGCGCCGACTGATGACGTACTCGTGGCTGAAGCCCTCCTCCACGGGCCCGCGCGGCGACGAGTACGTGCTCGTGTTGCCGCGCTGTACGTGAAGCACGTACATCCACGCATTGGTAGCAGTGTCCTGCACGACCTCGGTGATTTCTACCTGTTGCTGCGGGGTGAAGCTCTCGTACGGCATGGTTGCGACTGTGATTGAAGTGAAGGTGTGGGGCAGTGCCACTTGAATAACTGAATGTTTGCAAGTGATCGAAATGTGCAATGGCAGCCATGCCGCTGGGCGATGAGCTTGGCCACCACCAACAGACAGACGACAGCTAATCCTGATGTGACCGACGATCGAGGAGGAAGAGGGCGCGCGTCTCTCCGTCGGCTGGTCGTCGACGACACGTTCGACAGTTTAACGCGGAAAGTAAATTTTGGGATCGGTTCGTGGCTTTCCTCTGCTTAGACTTGGCGTTTGTAAGTAAGAATGTCGCGAAATCTCAAATGTTTTGGCAAACATGGGCGAAGTGCCACCTCTAACAGCAATTTTGTATTGCATTTGCAGGGTTGTAGCTCGGCTCTGGTCCGTCCTCTCGTCGCCGACGTTACGGGGTTGTGTTCTCGCAGCCTGCACTGCCCTCTTGCTTTCGTGCGGCTCGGCTGGTGGGGCATACGGATTGATGGGGTCGGGGTTCCAATCACGAAGAGGCGCTTCAAGACTCCAGCAGACTCCCCTACTTGCTGACGTTTAAGTCGTGCTTGTCTGGCTAGGTTACCTAGCCTAGGTAACGGGGAAGCTTGTCGCACGCATGCGGCGACCTCGGCCTCTACATCTGATGCCACTGCAACTGTCGACTAGAATATGGTGGTTATTGTTCAATGTTAAATGCACATATTCATCCTCGTCGAGGACAGTGCCTCGCGTGCCTCGAGCAAACAGGCGCCGATAAGAGCAACAGCTCCGCAGCCTGTTTGCCGCGGTGGCGGATCAACCATCGCCGCCATGGGAGGCACCGACAGCAACGCGAGCATAGAGCGAAGCATAGGCACCATAATGGGGCATTTGTCCTGCCGAACGTCCGGCGGACTGGCAAGCAAATCGAAGAAGGCACGTCACGCTGATACGGTGGACCGGCGAGTCTGGCGCCAGGTTCTCGGTGGTCTATGCGCGGCGTGTGTCACTTGACAGGTGGGGTAAACTCGCAGCGTTTCTGATAATCCAGCGCAATTTGGGGGAACTTGGACGACGTATACCCCGCGGAAGACAAGCTCTAGATTGAAATCAACTTTGACGGGGTACATACAGATAAATGAACTCGTTGTCAACTCTTAATCGGATATCCCAGGGAAGTCAATATCTACCTCAGATCGCCATTGGGTTCCTTGTCAGTTAAGTGAATTACTTGCTTTCGGAAGATTAATGCGAGACTCGAGCAGCACACTCTGCTGAAGCAGCAGCGATCGAGCACTGCAACTAGTTGCGACTGCCACAATGCTGTGAACACTAATAACAACAAAAAGCTGCCGGGCGGCGGCAGCCTGCAACGCAACGATTCCTTCGACACGGAGCTTGAGGTTTCGTAGGGTTTGCTGCTCCAGCACGCTTCGCTGCTGCGTGCCGTCAATGTTCAAAGATTGTCTCGTCAAGAGGGGTGCCACCGTACAAATGGTAGCTCTCGCCTCTTATCAGCCCCCTCCTTGACATGGTTCGTGCCCTCGTCATCGTCGATCGGCCTTGTGTCGCGCGACGCAGATCACCACTGCAAAGTCCTCGTGGTCTCTTGTCCGGCGTTGGACGGTCTTCAACTTCAAATACAATCGTCCCTTGGAAACGTGCAGTTGCACTAGTGGCAGGTTGCCACGCGGCAGTTGCTCGCTGATTTTCCATTACGGAGGTTGACCGTATTTTACCCGGTGCGAGCGCGCCAAGTATTGCACGTATTTGAGAATCCTGGGCCCTCGCATCTCAATGCACTAGGTGGACACACTGACGCCATTCCCAACATGGAGCCCACATCTTATCAATGCTCTGCATTACAGTGTAGCTGCAAGGCGCTTCGCTCCATGAAAAGCCACCGCATTTCCAGCACTTGGTACAGCAATGTTAGGGCTCGTCATAGAGCAACCTCAGGCACCGTGGCCTCTACAATCTTATAGTGAAGCGACACAAAGCTGGTGACTCTAAAATGTAATACTCAAATGAATGGTAGCCGAAAAAAAGATTGTACCGTGGTATTGAAGCTCAGTATAATATTTCACAGTAAATAATTTATTTTTTGGGAGTCTAACATTTTTGCAAATAACTTATTGTACGCTGCGGTACTGCATTCTTACGGAAAACATGTTTACAGTGTTCATGAGGACGCTGCACGGCCACCAATTATCTCGTAGTTATGCCACATCTGCCAAGACTAGCTGGTCGGCTTTAGATCAATAGATCACAACGCTAACTGTCATACCGCTGCCTCAATTAGTCACTTTCATTGCATCATGACCCCCACAACTTCCTTCACGACCAAGTAAGTCTGCTCATACTTCTTCGCGCCGCTGTCTAGACGCGCAAGATGATCCAACTGAGTACTTTCGGTATCAGTGCGGCACCGTTCGGAAGCAAGACGTGAAGACGGGCTACTCTAACCTCTTCAACTACGAGATGAAGCAGCACCCTGACTACGTGAAGACGATGACTAAAAATGGGCTCAAGTCAGGAACGCTAATGAGATGCTACATCCATTCGAGGCGGCTCCTGCATAAACTGAAGCCGTCAGGGAACGAGCAGTGGACGACCAGAGGGCTTTGCGGACCAGGTGTTGTCTGCGTGCAAGATACAGCGTACGGCCTGAGGGGTACGGGAGGAGGGGTACATTACATTCCTCCGACGTCGAACATTGTTTAGCGGTTTTTAGTGTTGCGAAGCACACCCTCTCTCCTCACCGCCAGAATATGTTGTCCATGCATTTAGAGACTGTCCTGTTCCTTAAACTCAATAGGCGCTTTTGAAACGCGACCAGATGGCCAATGTCGTGCATTCAAAGTAAACAAGTTTCCCAATACAGTTATTACGGAGCCAATAACTTATTTTGCTCTCTCGCTCGTCAGGCACAATAAATTACTTCTCCTTCCGACGACACTAGTACTGCAATGTTATTATCGGAAGGCCTGATTATTTGAGCAGCAACACTAGCTTGCTGCTCCATTTACCTAATAAATCTCTCACTTTTCTTTTCTTCTTCATCAACGCAGACTCCCATCTCTTCTCCTTCTCCTGCGCAAGAGCGCTAACCGCAACAGGTCATGAGTCTTAGCCAAGCCTCAAGTGACGACTTCCCACGTCTCACTGGTGCAAAAGACTTCGACGTGTGGAAGGCCTGAATGCGTGCTTCGGTTGACGGCAAGCATCTACTCGGTTTCGTCACCAAGAAGGACTACGATGTGGTCAGTGACGACGAAGATGACCCTGACGCCGAAGTCAGAGAGATGTCCGACGTTGAAGAACCCCTTAAGCCATCGATCAGCGCGATCACTGGCTCGGATGCAGTCGACTTCGAGGACAGCTCTGACGAGTTCCAGTCTGACGTTGGAGACACGCCGTTGACCCGAGAGACGACAAAATGGGTTGATCTCCCGCCTACACCTCCAAAACAGCCAGTCGGCGCAGCAGCTCCGTCACATGGAAGCCCAGCCAAAGCCGCTTCTGATGAAGACGATGGACGACATGCCCATCCATCAAGTCAAGCATCTTGTCACCTCCTACGGCATTTTCCAAAACATCGGCAAGGAGTACGAGGGTGCTTCCTTTTCACGGCGACCCCTACTTCATCCAGCATTTCCTTATGGAGATAAAGTACGAGGAAGGAAGCGATCTCAACAACTTCTTCCTCGAGCTGGAAAACGCGGTGAAGACGCATCCGAAGCAACCGAACCACTCCCCACAGATGGACAGAAGTCTCTGTACCTGTTCCACTCCGTGCCATCGTCTTAAATGGACGATTTGCGCATTTGGAAATATATGCGGAAGTACATCCCGTACGATTAGCTCCAGATGAGCATCAAATAGCGAGATGCAAGCTTAAGCCCGCTACAGTATGGCAAAGGGTACACCAGCGAGCCGAAGTATCAAGAGTGAACTTGCTCTTATTGCTCCGACGTAAGATACGGCGCCAGCTACCCAAGCTCCGCCTGCCCAAGACGTCTGCTTCTACTGCCAGAAGCCGCGACACAACATCAGAGAGTGCCGTGAACTTCAGAAGGACTTACGTGACAGCGTCGTCAAGGCAGGCACTGTCCTGTCGGCGAACTTAGAGCTACGTGGTGACGATAACCACCGGACCAACCCTTATGGACGCACCGAGAACAGCTCCGGTCGTGGACGAGGCTCGTGGCAAAAAGGCGGCCGTGGACATGGTGGACGTGGTGGTAACTGCCGCGTTCGCAACGGTCACAAACAAGGACATCCATCCATCTCGCCGTGATGAAGGCGGGTACGACCAGTCTCGCCGCCAGGACGCTCTTATTGCGGTTGCAATCATCGTCAAGTCCGTGCCGTCAATGATCAGTCTCACCGCTCAAGCTACCTCCGATTTTGAATCAAACTGGACGGTTGACCCCGGCTGCACTAGCCGTATAACGTAGCATGCTGACTGCTCTCTGGTCCACCGCGAAGATGCCTACGGCCGGTGCGATCACGGTCGGTCGGAACCTAGTGAAGGAACGTTCAACTACTTGTCACCGTTCCAAAGGTTTCCAGCCCAAGCTGTTCCGACGGCTACATCCGATAGTAATTCCAAGCCATGCGTGTTCACCTCTTCGGGCGCACAGAGTAGTGGGGGAGGGACAGGATGATACCTATAAGTCCAGTGAGCGGGGGTGGGGTGGGGGGTGGGAAGGTCTTACTACCGTCTTACCATATACTAGCTGCCTAGCTATAATTTCAAATTTTCGAAGAACTGGTTTTGCAAGCAGACCCTCGATTAGTAGGCACATGCAAATAGAGCGTATAGTTAAACATGCTGCTGCGACTCCTGGCTCCCAGTGCCAGTCGCTTTGATTTTCCATGCCGCTGCCAATAGTCACCGCAGACGCTCGCCGCCATCCATTTTGAACTGGAACGCGGCAGCGTCTCGTGTGATAATACCCAGTTCATTTTACCAAAAATCAAGCCCAGCCGCACTTGTGCCAACAGGCAAGCAGCACAGCCTCGACTTTAAGCGCACAGTCGTTAGTGAGTAAAAGCGAAGTAATACAATCGGACATGGCTTCAACGTGCTCGCCGAGAAGTATAAGCTACCGTCCGTGTCGATGGCCTGTGACTCGTACAACAACCTCAGCAAGTTGAAAGCAGTCTCGAACGATCGACAGCTCTCTACGCAGGCAATTCGCCGGTTCTGGGCGCGGAACGTAAACCTGAGTACCATGCGGTCGAGAAGCAGCTTCACGCCTGGTTGGGTGCGAGAACAGGAAAGGGATCCCGGTAAAATACAAATATATGCAGCTGCAAGGTCAAAACATAAACCGCTCTATCGTTGACGGGTCAAAAACAGACCGCATTTAAGGCTCTGCTGGGTGGCTTGAGCGTTTCAAGAGCCGATAGAGTCTGGCATCGAGGCGATACACGACTACGAGGACATTCCCTGTCCATGCCGTGAATTTATTCAGAAAGCACAGTAGCTCATTGAGGAGCACAACTTGCATCCTTGCAACATAATTAATATGGACCAAGTGCCGCGGTATTTCAAGACAGAACCAACATCGGCCATTGCAGCCCGTGGATATAGAGAAGTACCTTTGAGGAGAGGTGGCAGCAGCCACAAGCGATTCACAGCAACACTTTCTATCACTTGCGAAGGGAAGATTCTTCAGCTTCATGTTCTCTTTTCCAAATTGAAAAACAAACCTAAGGTTGCACACGGCGTGATTGTAAACGTGAACCCCACCGGGATGTGGAACGAATACATCGTTCTAAGCACGCTAAAGCCGTCATATGCAGTCGACCACACACACAACTTTATCTCTAGCCTGTGCTCTACGTCATTGATTCGTACTAGCCGAGCACCACCGCCTACGCGGCGGTGGGTTAGTTTTGGTCCCAGTAGGTCGACCTGCATATGTGCTGCAGTCCCAGCCCGTCAAGACCGAGCGGGAGCGACACCACTCGCGCTTCGGCGGAATGTAAATTTTGCCAACGGCGGCCCGCCTTCGCAGCGCTCGGCAACCAATGAGATTGAGGCTAGAAATCACGGTATGGCGTGACAGACAAACGAACGGACGGAGGGACATTAGCGCCGAGGTTTAGGATGGATGTCACGTGAACCTATTCAGCGAGCGGCGCCTACAATCCTACAATATTTTCGTATTGTTGGTGCCGCCAAGCTTAACGAATCTGCTTCAATCGTTCGATGTAGCCGTGAGCAGAAACTTTCAGGCTTTCTACGGTGAACGCTTGGCGGTTACATTGGCAAGTCACGCGTTGACACTAAAATGCAAACGAAGAGCGCAACCCCAAAGTACCCATCTACAAAGTAGTGACCGAGTGGGTGCTCAGCTGGATGATACTAAGACAGCTGACGAGTTTGCGAATGCGTTCTGGATCTGTGGGTTAGTGGCGAAGATGAATTTTAATATGCAGGAGCTCCACCCTCCTCTACGCAAACTGTTGACCACCGCCACGGATATGGCAGCCTGGTACGAGAAGTACGACCACTTACGTGACGATGCGATCGTGAAGAACTTTGTATACGCTTGCATTCAAGGTACATCCCAGATGGCAATCGTTTTAAGCCTGTTCAGCTGCCTCCAGTTTAGACTTGTTGTTTCTATTGCTGACTCCGTGACGGTTTTGACGGAATTCATGACTCGTCTAGATATTTTAGGCGGTAGCATTGATGAAGTGTACCTCGCTTCAATCAGAAGCGGCGCAACACCGCCCGGCGAGTTCGAGGTGTTTGCTGTGTGACGGTTCTCAGCTGCGAAATAGAGGTAAAGGCGTTGAACGCCGACTGCAAAATCATATCATCCTTCACGCACGTCTTTCCCGATGTAGACCGGACTATCTGCACCGCACGTCTCGGTTCGCTTTTCGCGATGAAAGTAGATGGTTCACGTGTATAACATGCAAATCGACTTCTTGCATGTTATACACTCTACAGATGCTGGCTTTAACTGCAAATACAACGCCTATCCCCCGGTTTCTTCTAGTTCACGATCCTGCACTGCAATAGCACGCCTAGGTGTTATACTCCAATTAAACACCCGGCAGGCTGCCTATCCTAATTGAGCGCCTAGGCGGCTGCTACGGGGTAAGACAGTAGTAAAGCACGAGTGACAAATCAGCGAAAAAAGCGGTTAACGCACGGGAGTGCTGAACAGGGTGATAGCGAAGCCAGTTCTGATGGATCTGAAGAAGACAGATCTGCTGGCACGGAAACCGCTGTTCCTCCAACTCTGGCCAGCCTAACCGTGGAGTGTGTACTACCTCTTTTAGTTCCTGGTATGACTACACGACGTAGTTTACAGCGTATTCCAGGGAAACCCACTAGCGATTCAGGTACATCTGAACCACGCTGTGAGCGCATTTGCTAACTCTATGTGGTCCATTTGACAGAATTCGAAATACGACCTCTGTCGCGTAAATCAACAACATAAATAGATCTCGCTCGACGGGAAAACCTCCGATATATCCAGTACGTTTTGGCCCACTCAAATAAACCCGTGACTTTGTATGTACGCATGCAGGAAAGCCGCGCCTCGAGTTACATATCTTGCTGTTTGGCATGTTTCTGTGGTTGTAGATTTGTTATTATGGGTGTATATTATAACAGGAAAGAAGCAACGAAACCTTCATAGCTATCATGGTGGGTAGCTGAGAATGCGTCCCAAATACGCGCCCAAACCCATTTCCCCCCTCCCAAATACAGCAAGGTCTTGGGCATGGTTTTGGGACATAATAAGCTCCCCGGTGTAATTTTAGTCGAGCTTTTGGGGGCGTTTTCGGGAACGAGGTGTTGGGCGCATATTTGGGAGCAGTCTGTTCGGGACGAATTGGGACAGAATTTAGAGATTGTTTATTACCGTAAATGGTACAATCAAAACTCTAGCAGCATTTTGCTGATTGTACAAGCGTACTAGTCTCGGTCCAGCTCTTCACTAAAGTGGCGATACTCGTCAGGGTTCGTCACGCTGACGAGGTTGCCGTGGAGCTCGTTGGCGGTTGTGTCGGATGTCCTCAATAAGATCGACGTAGCGTTTCAACTTCTCCTTTATCACAATCACAAGCGCCTGTAAATTAGGATGAGGCGAGGTGGTAGACTCGTTGAGGTCTGCTGAACCGCTCGAACGCATTGTTCGTGCGGTTTACGATGTCTGTGGTCTCCGCAATCGTGTTAACGTTCCACATCGCTGGATCGTAATTATGCATCCATGTACGGTTGAAGTAGCGCCACGAACATGTCCCATTTGACACGGAAGCCCGGCTCATCAATGCGACTGCGGACGGACGGTATACCCTTTTGGCGATTTCATAGTCGGAATACTGTCAGCGCATCTATCACACCAGATCGCATGACATGACTTACCGTATCCGTGGGGATGCGCGGGTCAATCAACTTGCGTCTAGCGCCTGCTTCCAGTGGAAAAGGCATCCTACGATAGGGACACCCGAGAATTGCTGGCCTACAGCGCCTAATAGGCCAAGCTCTAAGTCACAAGTGACATAGCGAGGTCAATTTGGAGGTCACATTGCATGATGACATTGTCCAGTAGATGCCATACGGTCCTTGGGGCTTGTCCGGAAGCAGCACGCAGAAGATGGTCAGGTAGAGATCGCAAGCGGGATCGTAGCCCATATCATAGCGAGCTGGGAAAACGGCTTCGGACAAACCTTGAACGTGCAATCGATAAAGAGCGGGTTCTCGGGGTACTTGAGCAGACGAATCAGGTGGGGATGGGCAAATCCAACCATGCGCTTCATTGTCCAGCCTTCGCGTACACGTAGTGAAATTGCAAAAAGGGTCGTTCATCATTTGGAGACACCAATACCGTAGGCTCCGTCTCGATAACACGAAAACGTCACCACCCGTCAGCTCTTTCCGCAAGTTTTTAATGAGCGACACGGCCGTGTGACGAGGCATAATATAGCGGAGGCTTGCGTCAGCGCCGCGCTTGCGACGAAGATGCGCGACTGCCCTCTTCCAAATACGGGAAGGGGCTAGGGCCACGTCGGAGGTAGCCAGCGACTCCATGACCCCACGCATCTCCTCGGTGGCTTCCACTACGACCTCCGCAGGTCGTGTGCATGAGTGCGTGTTGGATTCTTCGATAGTACCGTCTGCTTTAACGATTAGACGAGCGGGGCAGCTTGCAGAGCGGAAGTGACTGCATACGTAGTATACATTGCAGTTGTATCTGCTCTTGACGGAGTATGTGAAGCCGTTGTGCTCCATCACTAAAAATGCGGTGTGACTTGCTGTGTGTGTGGCGTGCTGCGTGTCACCAGAAACGAATGCTTATTGGTGGTAACAGCTCTTCACATTTAAATTTCACGAATGTTGCGCTGAAGTTGCAAAAGTGTTGTTTATTTTGCTATATTCTTGAATTGATGATGACCCGGCTATTCGTGCCTAAAATTGATCCCAAAGCGAACATATAAAGTACATATTGGGACAGAAATTTGGGTTTGGGCGCGTATGCCGGGACGCATTATCCCTAATCATCATGGAATTGATTATCCAGTACCGGTAACCGCTCGACTTGTGGAATGCTATTTACGAGTGATTCAGACTGAGTGCCTCCTCATCAACGCGAAGCGAAGCGTGGAAGTAAATATCGGGTTGTCGTGACACCGAGTAGCACAAACCACACCCACGTGGTCGGCCACCGTGTGTATCACGCGTATGCGGAAACCGTAGGATGGTGGACAAGTCGTTACTTGGTCTAGCTAAAACCACGGGGGAGGTTGGACGGTAAAACAGTTTTGAAGTGCTTGAAGGACAGAAGTGGTACGTATGGTGTGGCTTCATTTACTCTACCGCAACCTAACTAGTTTATGCGTCACATAAAACCATTATACCGAAGGATATCCATAATATCGTTCACAATTTGAACTCGCTGAGACACCAGGCAAGTTGGAATCACGTATGCAGCGAATTATTCGTGAGTTTACAGCGATAGATGGAAATGTCGGTCGTGTCAACATGAATACGAATCGAGTGGCATCTAGCATTGTCATCAGACTCACAAAATACGTCAAATGATGCAAGTTTTTCCTGAAGCCATTATGATGGGCACCAGTCATGCTAAGATAATATCTTTCAAACAGGCAATTTGTCTATTTTCTGCTAATTCTCCCCCTTTCAGGCACGAAAACATCAACGTACAAATTGTTCAGCTTCATGGCACACGATACATTCGGAAAAGACAACTTGTTATGCATTCCTTTATTGATCGAGAGACAGCCGAGGAATTTCGTGCGATCGCTAAAACAGTGAATCAAAACAACAAAATTACGGGTAGAATCGCAATCATGATTGTAAGTACTTTGGTTTGGACCTATCTATTAATGAATCATTGTGTGTTGTAACGATTTACCAAAGTGTACGCTCTAAATCGACAAGTATTTTACTGAGATTGCGGCCATGATGGAAGAGTTTCTAGATATTCAAATCCTGTTATGCCAGTTTCATATGCACAAAGCTCTTCAAAAAATGCGGGTATTCTATTATGGAACTGACGTCACCGGGTCAGTCAACGGTGTGTTTCGTTTGTTCGCACGGTCACGAACCGAGGAAGAGTGCGATAAGGCGCGGCACTTCATGATTTCCTTGCTGCCAAAAAACGTGAAATCGACCCGTTCCTGTTTTACTACTCATGATAATTGAAATATTTATCGTGACAAATGGATAAACTACGAGAGAGCAAATATTCCACATGTCGTGAATAACACTAATAGCAGGCTAGAGTCTGCGCGCGGAAAGTTGAAACCAGAGCTGGCATCATAGTTACCACTAGATCAGTGAAATCAGGCTGTCATCGCCAGTCAATTCGCGAAGGAGGATACGTTTGACATGCATATCAGTGTGATGACAAAATGCAAGCGTATTTTGTGTGAATAGGCTTTACACGAAGCACCTATGGCGTCAGTTTGTAACTATAATATCCGCACCAAGATTCATCGAGATTACGATGACGAACTGTCAGCTCTTCTAGCTGGTGTGTCAGTGCACGCCACCAAGCTGGTTGTGCCGGAATACCAATTCGCTATATTTGCCAGCTTTTGGTGTAAAAGTGGATATCATGCTGCAGAATGGATGTGCCACTAACGTGACCACATACGTAGGCGACTGCGAATTACTCCTTTCGTCTTCAGTTTGATGATGTACACGGAGTGGGTGTTTCAGCAGAAAGGTCGTTTAAATACCCCACAATCCTTGAAGCTGCTACATGCACATGCATGTTCTATAAGACGCGCTTGTTATCTTGTAGGCATGTGCTATTTTTATAGGTAAGAATTGTCGAGAAATACGTATCGAATTGGCTAAACTTATTTGAATATTTGGTGATCATGTGTAGATACCAAAGAGAACGTTATATCCGTGGCAAAAAATCATCCATGCTGGAAGCTGCGCGGAAAGCTGACGAAGGATGTGAGCTTACAATGTGCGAGTCGTTCCAGCTGCAGCGCCAAGAACGAGGCACCATCACCCCAACTTAGTCATGGAACCGCATATCGAGTACATACAGATTTGGACTGCCAACAAGCACCTCGTAGATGTGATGAGCGAAATGGGCACAGAAAATTCAAGCGATGAATGTCGGTTTGTAAGACTTCATATTCATTATGAAGGATGGTGCCGTTCGTAATGTTTTGCTGCCCCGCTACCAATGAATTAGACAACACTGGAAATTGGACGCAGCTATCCCAAGATATACGAGGTACAGTATTACCAGTCAGGAGGCTCCCTCGGCAGCTTCGCCTGTGGCACAACCGACTTCGCCTGCGATGGAAGCGACTTTGTTTGTCGATCCAATCTTCCGGATTAACGCAGAAGTAAAATAATGTGGTGGAGCGGATCCGCTAAACTCCAGTAGGATCCCAACTCACACGAACTGCGCCCAGACACCGACTAACGGAGGGCATACTCCGACGGCCGTGTTGTTGCTGAGTGGTTCACCTTGTGTACCCGTCGTCGGGCTGGTACTGATCTCTGGTTGACACGAGATGCGCACTTGGTGGGCCTTGGACGTCCTTGTGGGGACTTGGGAGGGGTGGATCTGTGCGGGTATTCCTGCGCACGAGATCCGGTATCGGTTTGGTCTTGAGCTCTTGCGTAGATTTTGTGGATCCGTAATAGAAATACGGGATCCGGAGTTGTTCTTTCTTGAAGGTGTATTTGCTCCTTGTCGGAGTTGTACTTGTTCATTTACGATGCTTGCCGCCTCCAATAGCGGGATCTTGAGGGGGGTTGAGAAGCAAAGGACGAGCGCGACATGGCCAAGCTATTCAGGGGCTGCCACGTGTGCAGGAAGATCACCAAAATTAGACTCGATCTATGTATGGGCCAATAGAAATTCCCTAGACGATAGTCAAATCTGTCTTCCACTACAAATTCGGTTCTGATTTATACCTTAGCCTATCTACCGTAGGGTCCCATCCCAAAACCAATCTTACGGACACTTATACCCAGGATCCTATCTATGACCTACTCCTGACCAACCGTCTCCACTCTACCTCCATTTAGCTACGGATCTTCAACCCGGTATGCACTAAACTGATCGGATCTAGTACTTAGGACCTCATCCCACGGGACGGATCCAGGATCCGTACCATATACAGAATAGGCCATATTATCCGGATCTGCAATACCACAACAAAGTGAGAGGTTGAGGAAAAAAAGCAAGGGCAATCGGCACTATATTCGAAAGTCCCAATATCGACATTGCGAATGAATTGCGAGCGCTTTAGGCTCGGTGAAAATCGCACACACGATGATTTTAGAAACGTTATTTTTGCCCAAAAGTAAGTCATCCCCCCAAGAACGCTCTTGAGATCATCAGAAAATTCCCTATGCACGGCGTACCCATATGTCACCGTTAAATGTAAGCCTGTGCCGCCCGTTGCGCATGCCGAGTGATTTTCCAGAAGCACATTGCCTTAGCGTGCAACGCCGAGCTGTCCAAGATTTCATCTGATTTTTGTACCACAAGGGAAATAAATGGCACACATGAAATTTGTTTCGTTAGCATTCCCAGTGATGAAGATTTCTATTTTCTATCGATGCTTCGTATCTACGAGGAAAAGGGCATTAAAAACAAAATTAGCACATGTTCTTGGGTGGATGAATACAACGCTAAATGCAGCGACAGCGACTCCGAAGGCGAGCGGGTGATGCGACCCCTGCAAGATGTCGTGCGCTTTATGGACCCAAAGGGAAAGGTGCTCCATACGGAATATCCCCCCCGTTTCAGATGCAAGAGCTTTATGCGTTTCGAAGAAAATACTGGCTGAATGATGCCTGTATCGACCTCACTGCAGCAAAAAAAGTGGGCCACGGCCCACCGCCCTCAGAGCGGGAGCGAGGGAGGATCGAAGGGCTGGGCCAAGCTGGCGTGGGCATTAGGAAAATTGCTCCGCCGGTGGAGCGCTCCAGCGACGCGGTACGGCGTCTTCTAGGCGGCGATGACTCGAATCCACGCAAGCTAATCGGGCCTGCGCCCAGCTTGTCCGAGCGCGACGTCCGTCGCCTAGTCTGTCAAGCATCGACAGGCGATTTTTCACTGGGCGCGTTGGCCAAAAGGCCACTTGTAACCTGCTAAATCCCGCGCGTTTACACATGATGGAGGTGCGGTAGCATACTAAAACGAACATACTCGAATCTTAGGTCATAACGCGCAGTATTGACCGAGATATGACTGCCAAATGGGTGTGGATAACCACTTGGCTAGTAGTGTATGAACTTGGCCCAGATATTCATTACATATTCCCTGTTGTGATACGTTTGAGCAAAAATGACCGCATCCAAGCGATTTGGCACCAGCATGCTTTCCGACCCGAGTTGATACGTGGCAGCGGTTGTGATTGCGAAGATAACAACTGGTGCGTGATCGCATTCGACTTAAAACAACGTAAGCGAATATAATAAACGACACCCTGCAATCACCATCTATTCACACGTTTTCTCGCCACAATGCACAAAAAAAACTCTGCTCCTTTCTGCGAGGTATTTTTGCCAATCTGCATGAGGAAAACTTCGACAAGTTCAAGCAAAACGACGGCCTCAATTGCGTTAGGTGGTAACTGACTTCGATTAAATATCTATCTAACGGTATGTTGAAGTTGCCCTTGTGCATGTTATCTGCAGCAGGTTATTACCATTACTTGGAAAACCGCTATGGTATGCATAGCCCCAAGCTGCGTATTTAAATTACCTCCACATCGATCATTTTTGCAATTTGCAATTTTAGTTTTTCTTTTTTATGCAAAACAGCCTAATCCTATCCTGGTTTAGTATTGAATACTGCGGACTACAAAATTCATTCGTGGCAGCAGCAATGTTCACGATTCAAAGGGACAGTAGATGCAACGAGCAACGCTTCATTGCAGTGTCAACTAAATAGTTTGGCGGCACCACAAAAAGATCTGTTTTGTCAGTTCACGACAAAAGGATGGTGAAATTGTGCCATCACGTACATGTACATTACATTGTCAGGATTTTTGAGAGGCCTTGTGATAAAGAGAGAGGTCGATTTCGTCTCCAACGACTGGTTACTTGCTGTCGGGTCATATTTCTGCTGCAAATAATGTTTGAAATACAGGAGATCATGGCTATATCGGCTCCTGCTGTTATGCCCAGGCGGCCAGCATGGCCATGCTGGAGATACCCGCGGAGAAGAGTGCGAGCTTTTCGGCGTCATTGGTCTCCTGGCACGCGTTTTCCTCGAAGAGCTCGTGAAACGCCAGGTAGATGAAGCTGCCAGAGGCAATGCCGAGTGCCACGGCCTCCATGATCAGCGCGCTGCTGCCGCGCAGCGATTCGGATAGCATCATGCCCAAGAAGATGCCCAGCGGCGTCATGCAGCTGTAAAGTGTGAGCACGGTGATGGATCGCAGATGCGCGATGCTGCTCTTGGCCTTGGCAAAGTTGGCGCCAACCGACATGGCCTCAATGAACTGTAGTAATCAATGACCGTTAACAAGTTGAACTGTACTAGCCTACTTGAGTATCATGACGTACCTTGTGGCTGAAGATAGCAACGGTGGTGGCCACCGCCGTCCGGTTCATGGAGTGATTTACTCCTAGCGCGAAGCCCGCAATCAAAGAGTGCACCGAGAAGAGCGCTGCTAATAAATAGGGAAGAAAGTAGCTGTCGCCGGAGAACACAACGTGTTCACTGACGGTTGCCTCTGACTCGTTTGGACGCTCCTCCTCTAGCAATTCAGTGGCAGCCGTCTCGTACTCCATTACGTACTTGAGTCCTGCTCCACTATTCACAATCTGGAAGAAACAAGCGTCAAAACACTCGGTAAGTACAGTCACAGCAACACAGTAGCTCGTTCAGCGACGAACCTTTACTCCACTTGGTGTAAGCAGACACGTGCTCTCCTCCATCTTAGCAGCACGGTGGAATAGCGACGGGGACGGCACAGTACCGCACGAGCACGAATAGAACCGCTCCTTGCCGTCCACGGAGACCGAGCGATTCCTCCACCCAAACGACGTCACGGATGGGATCTGTACTCTGTACATGCTGGTCTCATCTGTACATGTTAAGGCCAACAAGGTAGCCGTATGAGGAGTCTCTTCCCTCCTTCCCGTATCACAAACATCCTCGCAAGGTATGTACGTACAGTCGGGGCGGGCGGCACTAGCCACCGCCATGAGTTTGCCCGAGTTGCCCATATTCAGCAGGTCCACGCTCCAGACGATGGAGCAGCCCAGCGCACAGAGCAGGTAGACGCACGGGAAAACCGTCATCCAGTGCGGCTGCGTGTCCATCCTCGCCACCACCTCGTCGTATAGCTTGACGGCATCCGGCAACAGGTGCAGCAGCCCCGAGCCGAGAAACACGCCGGCCGTGGCAAACGGCAGCTTTCGACTCAGCAGGTTCTGCGCCGTCCGTGTGCCGTGACTGGACACCCAGAGCGGCAGCAACGCCGACACCGCCGTGATCACCAAGAGCACCACCATCGCCACGTATTTGAACACGCGCACCGTCTCCATTGACGCGACGTCTGCATCGTCACCTCCTGCAGCGACCATCTCTCGAGTCACCGCCATCGAAGTTTTAAACGGTGACCAGCTCGTCCAGGGTAGAGACTGCTGCTCTACGGTATGGATGATGAATAGACAAGCACAGTAGCACCTGTCACCTGGGGGTCAAAGATCGCACACTTGAACATTCATCCGATTGTGCGTCCCTTCATAAACGTTTCCCCCCTCCCTTTGAGCGATCGGATCGGGACTGCATCGATGCGAATGAGACTGCGTTGCTTGATGGCGTTGGGCGTGTGGCTGATGCATTCGCGCACTGACGCTCTGCGGTCGTGCTCTAAGAACGGACAAGTCCGGGTCCCGTGCGAGGACGACTTGCTGCTGGGCAAGTCTGACAGGTTCTTGCTCACGTTGTACGGCCACATGTGCTACACGATGCACATCGCGTCGCCCGTGCCGCTCGAGGTGCTGTTCTATGACTCGAGGGACCTTAAAAGCAGTCAGAGGAGCGACCAAAGCGTCCGCGCGTTGGAATTGGAAGACGCCTCGACCGAGACGACGCACGGAACGAACGAGACCGTCAATAGTCTGGCAGCGCTAGGAGACAACCGCGCGTGCCATAACGTGTTGAGCTGCGTCCAACTGCAGGAAGGACTGTCCAAGTCGACGGTATACAATTTGATGATCTCGCGCTGGTCAAATGCTAGTGCTGATGCGACGAAGGAAGAATTGGATCAGGACCAAGACGATGGCCCCATCCGAGTCGCTGTCCTGCTTGAGCACTGCGACCCGGTCTCGGCCTGGCACTATGTTGGACTGGTATTTGTAGGCAGCATTGGGTTTACGTCGACCATGCTGCTGTTCTGCATCGTGGGCGAGTTTGTGCTAGGGTTGCGGACGATAACGAAGCTGCAGAGTGCGGCGCAGCGAGATCGGTTTGTGGAGCTCGCGCAGATTGACCCTCAACGAGTTAAGAGAAGCGGCAAGGAGGGAGAAGAGGTCGAGGAAGACCCCGAAGAACCGACTGCACCACTCATGACGACAGTGATCCCGACGGACGTACAGACAGACGCTGAATCCGAAAAGTCATCCCCGGCTTGAGTTGCGGCGGAGTAGATCCCTAGTAGTATGTTAATGATAATGGATGTGGAGCTGTATTATCAGCTCAAGTGCCAGCTGCCATAGTGTTCTGAAGCAGCAGCAATTCTGGAAGCCCCAACCCAAGAGGACCCAAGAACATTAGGTATGACTACTCAGTGAGTACTACTCACTGCATACAGATTCACGAAGCTTGCTTTCACTCACGCATTATCGATGTTTGTGCTGATCTGCCGCAAACTCGCCAGATAGAATTCGAGTCTTCAATGCGAAGAGATTCGTGTCTTCTCCCTCAAACTTCAGCCGCTTCTGAGCCTTCATGTGAACTCTCATCTCTTCCTGGTTGCTTGCGTCAATCTCGTTTCGATCGGTTTGAACTTATCATGCTCATCGAGATTGAGCACCGTGAAGTAGCTAGACGAGCAAAAATGGAAATATTAGTCTTAAACAACGCACACATCAACTTCCTGACAAGGAACTACCCGCTGTGTGACTTGCGCTCGCCGCTGTTGATGATGGAATGGGTGAACACCTCCACCTCGACTTCTAGGTGGAAATGACTGCAAAACAACATCATTAATTAGAACCCTCCCCCTTGAAAACTTTCACTAGCAGGAGCTCTGTTGCCATCTTACTTAACGTTGACGACACGGGCACGCATCCGCACCATATCGAGCATCAAAATGGGCAACTTGAAAAGCACGCGGTTCATCGCGATGGTTACCATTTTCTCGGATCTGGTGAACTTCTGAGCGCAATGTAATACGATCTTATCCTGCATCATCAAAGTCGTTTTAGATTATCACCTCGTCATATCCATATATATCCAGGATAATTCGTACCATCCAGGAGAGAAGGTCTCCACCAAAGACTGTGTCGTGGAGATTCAAATTGCGCGGAAGGAAGCAAATACGCACTTCGACCTCCGTCTCATTCACAGAAACTTATTCAGCTTTGCTCTCGGTTGGAACAATGTCTGACCGCTTGATGAATGGAAGTTCATCCACTGCATCCTGCTCGCATCGCCACTGAAACGAAAGACCCTTGCGATGCTTTGCCAGCTCGCTCATCTTTAAACTGTAGTCAGCACGATTCGGGTCGAACAATTCGGGCAGGCACTTCCTCGTCCGGCCGAAGCGGTTAACAGCCACCATTGTGATGATCGCGTCGTGCGTGTGCTGGAGCGTGTCAGTCGCGAGATCATGCCGGAAGACGCTCACTTGCACTGCCATGGACGATTTCCCAAGCCCAATGACCTCTATTTCGAGTCAAACGTGGTCTCCATGAAACACCGGCTTGACCGAGTCCATACGGTCGAATGAGATCGTGGCGGCTGCTCCCATCGCGAATCTGCCAGACAAACTCAAACCCAATAGTGAGACCACCCGACGGTTGAGATACAGTATGCAGATCGGTTGCAGTACCGATACGAAATGGCTCCAGCTATCACGTCCATGAGTGCTAGGATTGGACCCGCATTCAGCAGCTTCCCCTTCTGGCTTTCGTCGCCCTGCAAAATATCATCGAGGCCAACAAGTGTAAGCAACAGTGCTAAGGTATAGTGAGAAACGAATTCACGCACAATGATATCGGTGATGACGGATCGCTTGTCCTTCGGCCGCACTTGGGCGGGCATTCGGCGCATACAATGCACGACGGAAAACTCAACCGCCCTTTTTTTACTATTAGACTTGGGCTTGTAAGAAAACTTCAGCACATTTTGTCGACGGTTTTTTCTGTCGTTATCTGTACGCCATAGATCCTTGGCGTTGACGAGTAGCGCCTTCAAGAAAAAAAAGCATGGTTTATTGCCTTTTTGCATTGTGCCAAATACTGCATGTCTCTGATTACGTAACGCACTGATCCTACAGGTAGTGCGGAGTCCAAGTGCATGATCATGAAGTCGGACGCGTCACTGAGCTTTTCCTGTCCGTGCCACCTCCGCTCTACCAGGATGGCTGATTAATATCCACGAAGCTGAGGGTTTCCCAACTTGCCGTGGTGAACGTATTTTGCTAGAGAGGGGGCAGATAACACCTCGTCAGTTACAAGGCCAATACTGGTGCCGACCATATTTCCCCAGAAAAAATGGCCTCGGACAAAGCCAGTGACCTCCCTGTATTCAGCGCCGCGTCCTTTCGGGTAACCGTATTCGAGGTGTCGATACTACACCAGAAAGCCGAAGCAAAATATCTACGTCAGTTCCGCGCCTTTCGAGGGTGTAGGGGGTTGTTGCTAGCACAGTGGAAAACGTAGCCCGTGGTCTCGCAAGCTAATATGCGTGGACGACTTGGAGGCTCCATGGCCGACACGTGCATCTCGAGTAACACGCCGCTTACGCCGCTTGCGAATGACCCGTCAGGCGAGATCTCCGTCACTTCGTCTGGTGCCAACAACAACACCGACCTCGAGACTGGCCATCGATGTAGTCTCACGACACCAAAAAGCGAACTGAGTTCACCTTCCTGCACGGTCGATGCCCATTACGGCTGTCTCGATACGATCGCTGCAGACATCATTGGGCCGCATGGTATGAACGCAGAGAGCAAGGGCAAAGGCAAATCGTTCGACTTTACGTCCGAATTTGAAGCCACGCAGCGTCGACAACGTGACGCCTTGCACCAGTGTACCATAAGTTGGCGGCACATTTCGTACCTTATTCAGCCCAAGAAACCGTGGCGTTCAGGCCGACTGGGATGCAGCAGGAAGACGGAGAGAATTATGACTTTCAGGCAGCAGCCTCGCAAGATCCTTAGCAATGTATGGGGGCGATCGGGTCCTGGAGACCTCACAGCTATCATTGGTCCTTCGGGAGCGGGGAAGACGACTCTACTGGACATTCTAGCGGATCGAGTCCCCCCTGGAGGTCCCGATGTACGCGTCGAAGGAATTGTAGACGTGAACGGCCGACCTCGAGACCCACGCTCCTTCCACTTTATCATGAATTACGTCTCACAGGACATGGCGTTCCTCGGATCCTTTTCGGTGTTGGAGACTTTGCAGATCGCAGCAGGCCTTGGTCTACCAAGTCACGTCCCTCCTCTCACACGGGAGTCTCGTGTCCAGGATGTGATCGACGCGATGGGATTACGGACGTGTATGTACGCAACTGTTGGCGATGTGTTTCACAAAGGTATCTCGTCAGGCCAACGCAAACGACTCGGCATTGCCGTGGAATTGCTCTCCGATCCAGCTTTGCTGCTGCTGGACGAGCCAACGTCGGGTCTCGACGCGTCCTCAGCTCGCAGTGTGATGCAGCACATTGCACGACTTTGCCACAAAAGCGGCAAGAACGTCATTTGCACGATCCACCAGCCATCGTCTTCCGTGTACGAAATGCTGACAAACCTCGTCATCTTGAGCGACGGTGAGCTCGTGTACTTTGGACCGACGTCAGCTATGCTGACGCATTTCTTTTCGCTGAGCTACGTGTGTCCCATGTACTCGAATCCGGCCGAGTACTTTGTTGACTTGGTGAACAAGGATTTCCACCCTCGTTTGAAGCTCGACTCGTTCGTGAAAGCACTGGAAGAAAGCTCGCAGCTGCAGCGTCTGCGTGTCGAGATCGCGCGCGATCGCTCCATGCGCGACTTGTGTCCCATGAATTACGACATGCTGCGAGCGATGCGTCCATCACGACGGGACCAATTCTCGGTTCTGTTGCATCGAAACGTGACCAACAATTGGCGCCACCCCGGCGTCTTCTGGCTCCGTGTCCTCATGTACATGCTGCTGTCGTTCATGGTCGGCACCATGTACTTGAGCTCGAATCGCGCAATCACAAGTGCCGCCATGGTGCCGCTCCTCTTCTACGTGCAAGCCTTCCTGGTCTTCATGTCTGTCGCGGCGCTGCCAGCTTTGTTTGAGCAACGCGCTGTACTGGAACGGGAAGTACGCTCTCATTCGCTGCATCTAGCAAGCTACACAGTCGCCAATCTGCTTGGAGCCCTGCCTGGTATTGCCTTGATCTCGCTCTTGGCGTCCTTGATCGTTGTCTACTTCGCCCACGTGCACTCGTTCGGCTCCTTTCTCGTTAACTTGACGCTGTCGCTCGTGACCGCGGAGTCGATGATGCATTTGCTGGGGGCTGCCGTGCCACACTATATCATGGGCATCGCAATGGGGGCCGGTCTCTTTGGCATGTTTATGCTGTGTGAAGGGTTCATGGTTCCGTTTGCCTCCATCCCAGCGTACTGGAAATGGGGCTACTACATGGCATTCCACACGTATTCATTCGAGTCATTCATGTACGAGCACTTCTCGCAGCTTGATACGCAGGAGGCTTGGCGCGTGCTGACAAGTTACGGCATGGAAAACGTCAATGTGACGCGCAATATGCTCATTCTCGTCGGATATGCCGCAGTTCTACAGCTCGCAAGTGTCGTCGTGCTCTTCGTACGATTCGGACGTCATAGGCACCGCTAAACTAACATAAAGAATATCACCACGGATCGTACTGACTACTGCTTGATACTTGATAATTGAGCTTTCTGGGCAAAGCAGCACCAGGGTCTTAAAAAGCGAGCAGCATGTAGTAGTAGTAGTAGTAGTAGTAGTAGTAGTAGTAGTAGTAGTAGTTAAGTAGTTAAGTAGTTAAGTTGGCCGAGTTATGTGGCTACTGTTTATATAGAATCGAGCTGAGTGGGTGAGCTTCCGTTACAATCATGTTGTGACATTGACACAGGTCATCGCGGTCAACGAGGTTGCAGCAGCAGCTGGCTATACAATGCATAGTATGCATTACGGTACGCTGTACCTGCTCGCGGTGGAGCATAGTCGTGCTCCAGCTGCTTTATCACGATTTGCAGGCTTCTCTGAACTGATGAGCACCGTAATGAGTGTTTGCGCTATTACATTCACATAATCAGACGAATGAACTGATAGAACTCGATGGACCTTGAAAGCTTAGGACACGGGGCCCTGAGAAGCATAAATCGTTAGAGTGCATCGTTGGCGAGCAAGCGCGAACACTGCTAGAGAAAGATGGACATGAACACAACCGCGCATGAACCGCGGACTGCTGAACCGTGAAAGGGTGGTCGCTGGGGGTTCGGGCCTCCGCTATTTGCTGCTACAGCCTCATTCGCGAATCAGACGGAGACCGCAAGTGCCTCGAATCGCTGGTGCTGTCGGTGACTGTCGGTCGTTGACAGGTCCACCCTATAGTCACGACGTCCAAGTAGTCAACAAAAACAATCCTACTAGTCGGCGCCCGTTTCTACGTCGACGACTATGTATGGCTGAGCATACACGATTAGTGGTACGCTGTGGGTACACGCGCCTTCCGTACTTATCATGGTCCTGTACTGTTCGTCTGTTGCCAAACACAGACTTCGAGATCGACAAGAGTTCGAGGGTAAGTTCCAGACCTCCAGTTGGTCATCATCGATCCAGTCGACTAAGGTCGTGTGCAAGCTTCAAGAAGACCAAGTCGTTCAAGTAGCTACTGCAATTCGCCTCGGCGTACTAGGTACCTAGCCTCTAACTGGGTGGGTCGGCTCTTGTCACGAACCGCACCCTGTCATGCACCACAGTATTGCGGCTGCGGCTCCAGTTCTCTCGTGCTCAAAATACCCTCGCACCACAAGTCCTGACTAGCCATCCACATGAGGGAGGACTACCGTCCACTCCTTCGCTGCTAGTGCAAGCTGATGCTATCTCTGTGTTTGTTCCATTACCGCGGCGTACAGAAGGTGGCGTCAAACTTCAAGGACGCGCTGTGGAGGAAAAATACGTCCAAGTGCAGGTTTTACATGACGACGAGGAGTCTGGTCATGTTAATGATTCGTATCCAGAAATGCCTGTATGGCGTCATTACATGGATAGAGAAGGTGCAGCAGTCGCCTAGTAACTCGATCCGACACGTCAAGGATCCGAACAGTGACAACAGCTCGGTAGACACCGCTCTTCGCTCAGCGGAGCGGGCTACGACATTGGTGCATCTGCACTTACTAGAAAGGTGCTTGGTGTGTTCACGCCAAAGAATCTGCTGCTACGAGCGACGGGTGCGGGTCTGCACGCTGCTGACTCGACGGTCGGTCAAATCATGACGCTGATGCCGAGACGGTGCCACCCTACACGAAGCTTGTAGACGCGCTGCACGTCATGTACGAGCACAACTTCGTGCACACGCCGATTATCAATGACGAGATGGCCACGATTGTGAGCATGATGGACATGCTGTCCCCGTGCTACGGCACGTTCGCGAGCGGCGCGGCAGCTGAAAGCGGCAAACCCGTTGACAAGGACTCGGACTGGCGAACGTTCTGGGATTTGTCGCTGGCACTCGGCAATGCTGAAGCTGAGTTCAATGAGCTTGTCAGCTTGACCGGCACGCGTGTGTCTCGCCACCGTCCAACTGCAAGTTCATGCAGCCACTTGCTGCCAGCAAGCACGCGTGACGCGTGGAGTCAATTGGTGTTGGCCGTGTAGGGCAGTAAGCATGACATAGTGAGGAGATAGAGTTAAATGGGCTGCAAGCACGCAGCGCTGAAACCACGTGTGGCAGCTGCTAGGAGTAGTGGCAACTTGCAGGTGTCGCGTCGCGCTCCACGCCACGATCGCGGTTCACGAGTATCTTCTCATCTAGACGATCGAAGCGTCACAGTCTAGTTGGAGAAAAGGAGGAGACAGCGTTCTGACCATGGGTGTACGCATACCGGATATTCCGCGAGATCGACGAGCGCCATGCTCTCCGCCGCGGTTTGATGGCCTTGTGCTTATTAACGTTATCTGCCACCGAGGACCGAGCACCTGCACCACCTTTCCACGCTCATGTAAGACCATTCAGCCGCACGGAGCGTGAGATCGAGAACTGGTGGAATAGTGTGGACTGAGGCTCGTATCTCCACGGGTCAAGGCTCGACTGTCCACGGAAGGAAACGCTCGCCCGTCTTCGCGCAGATCGTCGGAGTGTCAGTCGGACGGAGGCAAGCCTCTATAATGAGGATATGTCAGCTGCCGAAAAAGGGTCCATATATTCAGCTGGTGGACCTTTCTTACTAATCGTCGTCGACTCGAAACCAGATGGTACTCAATAGGGGCCAAAAACGGGAATATGGCTCGAGTGCGCGGCGAAGCACACTACGTTGCTACCAGTTCGTGTTAGCGGGAAGTGCTGCCAGTTCCGTGATGCCTAGGCGCAGAGGTTGCTGGTCGTACAAAGCTTGTGCCCTGGAGGCTCTGTGGGAAATATTATTTGGAAGTGTGCTCGACCTTCCGTTTGGAGCGGCTGCCGACTGATTTTTGCATCTCTCGACGCTCGCAGACACCGCCAGATCTTGCCGCTTTGCTGTTCAGCGTCCTTGGAGCGCGAGGATGACGTGGGTTGTCGTGGCGTCTTCGTGGGAGCCTTGAGGATGAAGTTATGACCAGACGCAATTCTAGCCCAGACTGATGCATATCGAGCTCGATGTGATTTATTTCGATGCCGAGCTCACCAGAGTTCGTGAGGTGCTGTAACCGGTATGCTGCGATACAGGCGTCACGTCATTGCGGGAGGACTATCTTCAGCGGTCGGCAAGCAAGAGTTCACTTCAGCAAGGCCAAGCTTGACTTTCCCCGGCTTGCAAGGGGGAACATTTACTCCGACGCCGCTAGTTCGAGTTGGTGCTGTCATTGTTTTCATGATCGCGGCATGCAGGCGGTGTCATCGCTGCGTATGGAAGCTTCAGGGTCGCATTGTGGAGTGAAATGCGTCCAATTGCAGATTCTCCCTTACTCCAGCAGAAGCCGATTTTGTCAGTGCATTTTGTCAGTTTTGTTTTGGCGAGTTTTCACGAACCAGCGCTCGTGGGATGCTGCCAGCGGCGTGGACAATCCGCTCAAGCGCTAGGAGAAGCGGAGAAAGAGCTCGGCAGCAGCATCCGACAAGAATTGGCTCTAGGAGACGATCTCACGCCCAATACGGCTGTCTCGATACGATCGCTGCAGACATCATTGGGCCGCATGGTATGAACGCAGAGAGCAAGGGCAAAGGCAAATCTTTCGACTTTACGTCCGAATTTGAAGCCACGCAGCGTCGACAACGTGACGCCTTGCACCAGTGTACCATAAGTTGGCGGCACATTTCGTACCTTATTCAGCCAAAGAAATCGTGGCGTTCAGGCCGACTGGGATGCAGCAGGAAGACAGAGAGAGTTATGACTCTCAGGCAGCAGCCTTGCAAGATCCTTAGCAATGTATAGGGTCGATCGGGTCCTGGAGATCCCGATGTACGCGTCGAAGGAATTGTAGACGTGAATGGCCGACCTCGAGACCCACGCTCCTTCCACTTTATCGTGAATTACGTCTCACAGGACATGGCGTTCCTCGGATCCTTTTCGATGTTGGAGACTTTGCAGATCGCAGCAAGTCTTGGTCTACCAAGTCACGTCCCTCCTCTCACACGGGAGTCTCGTGTCCAGGATGTGATCGACGCCATGGGATTACGGACGTGTATGTACGCAACTGTTGGCGATGTGTTTCACAAAGGCATCTCGTCAGGCCAGCTTACAAAGGCCTTCGCTTACATTGCTATAACAATACGTTGAGAGTCAGGGTACTAACAGGTTACGTATCGCCCCCGACTTACCTGTATTGAAATCGACTGTCGATGAGCTCCAACACCGTATCCCGGTTGTGGAGTAAGGTCAACTATTAACTCCCCGCGATGTGCTGTACCAGCATGTCCATGGGTCTCCAGGCGTTACCTCCTGCTGTCGTAAAATGCCACGTTCGAGGTGTTGCTGATGCATATGAAGAGCGTCCTCGAGTCGATCAACCCCAGGTCCAAGTACTGCTAGATCTCCACCTCCATCACCTCGATCTTCTCACCCCCATGTACTTCCTACTCTTCTCACTGAACCCACTTTTCCAGCGGCTCCGTCGTTCCCGTCGGCAGGTACACCATCCTTCGCTGACGTCGACGTCTCCGTCGGTGGTTCAACGCCGAACGCAGCCTCTAGAATCACGAACACGGACGCGAACACCGTCCCCTTGCGCACTCAGCACTCGTCCAGGGACGCGTTGCATAGCCCCACCAGACCCCTTCCCACTTCAATCATACAGAGAGTCCTAGCCACATAAAGCGTCAGTGGCAGGCCTAACGATCCTTCATTAGTACCGCAGCCTGATTTTCGATGTCACCGAGGATGTTCGTCTCCACCAGCGCCCCTTTGGCGTCAACGGATCGACGTCTCCATCGTGACCTTGCCCCATTGACGTCAAACAGATCGACGTCTCCATCGTGACCATGTATGGCTCGGCGACCACGGCGATCCCCAGAGACAACACGTCGCGTGTACCTTCTGATGTAAACGTCCGTTCCGCTACATCAATCATTACCCCAAACACGCTGAGCGTATCGACACCCAGATAGTTTCCACGTGGAGCTGGTCCACTAACTATAGACTCATAGCGATTTCCATAGATCAGATAGTCTGATCCAACCACGGGTTCTCCAGCTGTGTACTGGCGAGCTCTTCACCTTTCAATTGAATTTTTGCGGAGGCTCGTTCGCCCGTCCGAGTCGTTTCAACACTTTTCGGGCTATTAAGCTCACCATAGCTCCAGTATCAACTAGCATATGCGACGGTAAACAGTCGCGATAGCTTCCAGACATCGCCTCATAGCTTCAACCGTGCACACCACTCGTCCACTCTTAACCGCTACCGGTATTGCATCCTCGTCATCGTCTTCATAGATCATCATCTTCACGGATAGCAAAACCGTCCAGCAACGAAACTTTCACAATTCCGGCCAACCCGTGCTTGTTGACACGTTGCTACTACCTCCACGTAATGCGAAGCGTCCCCGTTACACGTGGGACGTGTGCTCAACGTCTCCAATGCCTTCGCCGTGCTTCCAAATAGCGCCGAGCAATCGAACCACAAGGCAGTCTTCTTCGGCGCCTTCTACGTCGCCATGCACTCGCCGTAGCGGACCAATCACACAGTTTCCTCCAGATGCGTACCGCGTTTCCCGCGAAATAGCCAGCGACCTAAGGCGCAAGCTGAACCCAGTACCGGTATGGGATTGTTAGACCGGTACATTTAGCCGCGAGCCAGTACAAACGCGCCCAGTTCAACTCCGGAATCTTGTCACGCAACGGCGGGACATCGGCCGTCTGCGTCCCCATCTGGCGGCTCGCTCGAGCTGTGCTTCTTACTTTCCACTTCCATCGCTTCTTGCAGCATCTGGAAGACAGCCCGACCTACCTTGCCCTGGCGAGGCCACTCGCGCATCATCCGTTTCTGGATCCGGGACAAACTTTTGACAGCCACAACAGTCTCAAGCGGGCTCACGAACGGCACCTAGAGGTTCAGCATGACGGTGTCCTTATTAATCTTGTCATTCTCAACCGCCACTCATCACCTCTTCTGCCGTTATCACGTTCATCTGGTCCATTTTTTTTTTTTTCAAACTCCTCGACCATCACCATGGCCGAACCTTCGACACACGTGACCCGCTCCACCGTTTGTTTTTGGAGTCACGGGTCGCTCTCGGCATACTCCAAATTCTCTAGCGTGCCTGCAAACCATTATTGCCAGTACTCTGGCGACGACTTCCCTTGCGGCGACGCTCGCTTCATGTGCTTCAGCATAGCGACCAGAAGAACCAAATAACGACCATGTCCTTTAAGGGCGGTTCCTTCTGCGTCTAAGAGTTCTGCTCCAAGCGGTGGTTGCGATCAACTCATCAAGCGGATGTAGCCGGTCTATTAACTCCTGGTCGTACGCCTCGATTTCGACGACGATCTCCGTTTCAGCCAGCACTGTGCCTTCACGTTCAGGTGTGCACTCCTCCATAGCATCCGCGGAGAGGCGCGCATACGGAGCAACTGTCTCTGTCTCCACAATCAGCATTTCTTCAGGGTCAACTTTTTTTTTTACCGCTTTAAAAGTGACGCAGCAATGCACTCGGCACTCTATACCCGTACGGAGGACCATCCGACTCGATCGTCGACTCAGATTCCACTTCCAACACGACAAGCACGCTCTTCCTACACCGAAACCTTCCTCCGCGTCATCAATATCCTTTCTGGACTAAAACGCGACCTTGGGCTCCTTAGCCTTCTTGAAGATCCCTTTGAGGACACGCGGACCTTTCCTCTTTGACCATTATCCATGGCCCCCGCACCAGGGACCTCAGCTCAGGCTCCTTCGATGCAACATCCTTGGCTACGTGCGGTTCCGCAACGAGGTATGCTTCCTTCTTCGGCACCGAGGAGACATTACCATCCCTTTCGTCGTACTTACTCCCGGAGACGTATGTCTCTACCATCACTGACGCTCCCCCTTTCTCGGGTGCCTTTTCTTCACCCGCGACGTGGTCACCTACGACTCAGCTATGGCGACCTCGTCCAGGCTCACCGCGACCACTTCACCTATACCTTTGGCAGCTCATCCTTGCTCGCTTCTACTTCTCAGTCCTTCTTCACCGGGTCCTCGCTCACCATCAGCGAGAGATACCGCTCCTTCACACCATCTTCTTCTATCTTCACGACCGACGCAGCGCCCTTATCCCTGCCCGCCTTGATCACATCCCTCTCGACCTTCGCCTTCATGCGGCAACCATACCCTCCTTTTCCTTGTCACGGTCACCCGAAACATTCACCCGTCTCGAGAAAGGAGTGGCTCGCTCCTCTCCATCCTCACGCCCGCGCCATCGCCGAGACGGCGGTAGGCTTACCTCGCAGCCGCCCCCGCTGGTAACATCCCGTGCTGCGCTAAAACTAGTTGCTGGGCCGCACCTCCAACCAGCTATGGCAACGGTTGCAGTCGACGAAGCGCGAGCGAGGTGGGTCCGTGGAAGAGCGGGGTGATCGCGGCACGGATATGTGTGAATAAAAAAATCGCTGGATTATCCTAATTTGCAAACGAGATAACAACAGTTCCACCGGGTCTAAGGAAGCGTATGCTGGGGACGCTGGCCTCGAGCCCAGCCAGTGACATCCCGGTAGCGTGCGAGCGGCTCATGCTCAAGGACATCCATAGAGGACGAATTCTCGGATGCGGCCCCGAAGAAGAGGAAGGGATCTCCGTTGCTAGCTTTAGTGGACGCTTCGGCTACGCGGTGCCAGGACATTTAGCTGCAGCAGAAGCAGTGGCAGGAGAAGATGCTGCAATCGCGCTGGCAGGATAAATGGTCGCCTAGAACCGTTCATCGACGATGAACGCTGTGTCGAGTCCGGTTGCGTCTGTGAGAGCTCGTACTCCGCTACAAAGCGGTCGACCATTCCGTGGGATCTCGATGGAGGCCGACAGCCGGACACAAGAAGGAATGCTCGCGTGCAGACGGCGTGGCTTTAAAGGCTATTGACGAGCTAAGCGTAAGCGTTCAGCTATGGACTGCCGCGATTGTGGGCAATACGGCCATATTCACATGGAGTGTGATGGCGGTGCGTACTTCGCGGGGTACGAATCTTCGGGTAGTCGTACTGCCACCTGTTACGTTTGTCACGAGTCGGACCGCTCTATGCGCGATTGTTGTGAAACCGGATCCGTAAAGCCTCAAACGTCCTGATAATGGAGTTGCCCATCACCGTTCTGCTTCTGGTCTCTTCGGCGTCTGGCGGAACCAACAACCTTGCCACCTCTCCGCGTGCGACACGAACAACTCCCAGACGTCCTTCGCCTACTCAGCGTGGATAAATCCAAGTAAAACATAGGCATCTTTACCTTGTGGGCCTCCAACTTGGACAACTCGACCTCATTCAGATGCCCGCCGTAACACTGCGATTCGGGGTCTTCCTCGCGACCGTCGGAAGCTTGCCATTCCACGTCTGCCTCGACGCCTTACTGAGCTTGGTCTAGGTATCACACCCATAGTCACTGTACGCCTGCTGGGCCTCAAAACGACTGGTTGCTTTTGGCTTGGCCGCCTTGCGCATCATCTTCTTCATGGTCGCCATCTTCGGCTCCGCTCCTGCCAGAGCCAGGGGGCTCTGGACGTTCCACGTCCACCGGGATGGATTGCCGCTGCGACGGATCTCCAGTCCCGTGTACTGGCTGATGAAGCCACATGGACCCTTCTCCGGCTCTTTCTCGGCTTCTTACGGCTCGGACTCAGTCTCGTGCACCTCATAGTAAGAAGTCGCATCCTCGCCCGCAGTGACCCGGCGAGTTAGCAGATACGTCAATCTCGCAGGCGGCCCAGCTCCCCTCCCCACGTACGACACGTGTGAGCACCAAGGGTCTCGGCCAGCTTCCGTCTTCACCCCCAGCTTCACGGTTCCTTATTCCTTCACCGTAGGATCAGCTTCCTCCGGAGGCTTGTGCTCGTCTTCCTCTCGTCCGACTGGAGCCCCCCCCCCCATCATCTCACCGTGCAACGTGCTACGAGCGGCTAAAGGCACAGCATGACCCCGTCGCTCCTGGATCCCCCTTGTCGGTTCGGAACGCGGAGCACCGCCTCCTTGTTGTCGAAACTTCTCCAGCTCGTCCCAAGTCTGTTCCGCCCGAGCTCGAGCCATAGCCGATGGGGTCACGGTCTTCCCCCCTCTCCCCCGCGCGTCGCCCGTCTCTTGCTCGTCTCCTCTTTGAACGTCTCCGCTAGGATTGTCTTCACTGTCGTTCAGACAACTCTCACCGTCACGTATGCATTCATGGCGCTCACCTTCATACACCACCATATTCACCAAACTATTTCCGATGTCTCCTTCACCAGTTGGTAACCGCGCAACGACGCCAGGTTCACCAATTCATCAATTCAGTCGCTAACCCAGCAACCTGCCTTGTTCCACAAATTCCCGCTCTATAACCGCGCGCCTCGGCTTCCACGACCGTACCGTACTTCTAGTCGACTACACCGCGGCCCCCTTGATCCCTTGTTCTCCACGCTACCCCAGCGTCTTGTTTTCCACGGCCGCAACTGTTCCACATCTCCTCCGTCGATCCGTGAATTCCTCCGGTGCGTACTCCTTGGTAGTCTCCAACGCGTCCCGCGCGGCTGTTCTGGTGCTGTGGGCGAAGCTCTTCACACTCGACGTAGACTCCACTACACACCTCATACTCGAAATCCTTACGCCGAAGTCCGTATCCTGCTTATCCACCACGTGTCGCGAGCCGTTCTGGTTCGGGGCGGACAAGCGTCGTATGGAAAGAGTGAAATACAAGGGCTCAACTGCTCGCTGCACAACACAATCAATACCAAAATACGTAAAGACTTATTAGCTTAGCTGTAACCAAGCAAATTCACGACTGACTGATAAAGCAGGAACGACGAGCACCCTTGCACCATTCTCCTTCTTACCTCGCAACTCAGTCCGTCCGTGGAGACGATGCTCGCGCGCGCCGCACCCGGGAACTGGCCGTTCACCCCTCCCGACCTTCGCACCGAGTCTGTGTCACACAGGCCTGCACCATGCCACCCGTCCTGTCATCCTTGCGCGGATTAATCCTGCCTGACACCGGGCTCTCCTTTGGTAAACCTGGCCCGACAGTCCCCCCCCCCCGACCCGGATTTGCTCTTCAAAGGCTATGCCATGCAACTGGTCAGATCCGGGTCGACCCGTGCCGCTTGCTTGTCGGCCGTGTCCTGGCCTCTTTAAGTTGCTCATCCATGAGCCGTCCCCGGAAGGTTCCGCCCATGAATCGTACGCCTCCACAGTGACCGAGGCGGTTGCCACCGTCCTTTGCAAAAGTCCTCGGGGCTGTAATGATAGGGTCCGCAAAATGCTGTGCAACCAGTGGACGGAACTGTGTACAATCACATCTGTTCCGAGTTTTCCAGACTTTACTGTGCTGCCTCACAAGATGGATCAGAGATGCATTATAAGGTACTTTAATAGGTTGTCAGCCTCGACGACAGCTTGCTTTTCCAAATGATGGTGGATTTTTGTTGTATACGGTAAGCATGCTGTTGTTTAGTGTCTACATTGTAAAATATATACCATTGCTATTTTTCTACCTCATTTAATGTTATTATTCGCTGGCAATATATATAGCGTATAAATATTTTTTTTTTGATTTACCGACATTTAAAAACTTAATGAGTGCGGGAGGGTTGAGCCAAGAGCAACTTCAACTTTTTCATGCTGAAACCCAAATAACATGTTTTTAGTTGGCCAAGTTTTTTTTGGTTCGTATCGTGACATCCAAAGATATCGGTAGACAGCGAGTTCTTTTGCAATTATTCATTTTATGTTGATGGAGGGCTTCCCTCTACTTGAAGCATACTGGGGGCTGAACCCCCAGACTCCGCAATAGCAAACAATCTTTGGGTCGCGGCAACGGACCCGTTCGCTGGGGAGCTGGCCCACTGACGAAAACTAGGGGTGAGCTAGCAGTGAAGGCACAATAAGTATTTATCATTATGTTTTCAGATCATTAATGTATTTTTTAAACCAGCTTGTACATTTCATTAATGTATAAAGCTAGCCAGTTTTTTTTTTGTACAGTGCGATGATGGAGGCTTTCAAACTCGACGACAGAGTCGACGCGTTGCCACGACGCCACGACGCGGACGACAAACTGGGCGTTGAGTCAGCGAAAGCGTTCTCCTCGTCGTCAACGCGGTAGATTTAGCGCCGAATTGTCCCTCCTCAATGCGGAGGGTTGGAGTATGGTTCGAGGCGAACGTTGAAGTGGCTGACCGACATTTAGACTATTTCAATAGTGCCATGTGATTGGCTGGGAATAGGGTCAACACGCCTTACGATTGGCTGGTGGCAGGATTGATTAGTCGAGGGATCAATTAGACACAGACAACCTCACGAGCGATCCTGCGACGGGTTGATCCAGTTGAACACACTGAGGCTCAATTTGTTTGCCTCGAGCTCAGTCTGAGCAGTGGCCACCAACTGCATTTGCTAGTTCCGACGTCGGCAGTGACTCCATTCAGCGTCATCATCGGAACTGAAATTCGAGCAAGCGCATCGTACTGTACTCAAGTTAGCATGAGACATTCCGGAATGTATCCGTACAACTCGCTGTCGTGGGATCAAACGTCGCAATATGTATCCCTTAGTTATTACATAAATTTTAATGTGGCTTGTCTATTAATTATCACGTTCGAATAATGCTTAACACAATAACAATATGTGAATGCAAAACCGTATATTCCCTTCAAGAATCATTATAAACAGGATCATACAAAATGGATAAAACCACGTGTCGCTTGCACGTCGTACTCGAACACGTTCCGACCCGCTCTCGTCACTTCACACTTCGACAGTTAAACCTCAAGCGGCTCCGGTTTGACCCACGCACGACTGTCGCCATCAGTATGGGGGCTGGCGAACGCCTCGCAATGCCGCGCTTTCTGCGTGAGACCTACCGCGACCATCGGGCACCCGACGTGGCTCCCTCTTCATCGTCCCCAGCGTCGCCCAGCGCGGGCGAAGCGGAGCCCTCAGTGGTCGAGGAGCTCCAGCGACGCAAGGCCGCCTTCTTGGCGCACTTCAAGAGCAATAGTGCGCCCATACCTAGCAGCGAGGATGCTGCGATGCCCACGGCATCGGACTTCAGCAGCACGCGATCGCTAGACGGCAATTTGGTCCCACAGAGCGACACGGACTCCAAGTGCCACGTATGCAATGCGCCGCTCCGACTTCTGCGACTTCGAGTAGGTTTTATTGCTTTTTTTTTTCGCGATATAGTTTGGGTTTTATTGGGTGAAATTGACGCTCTGTGTGGTGTTTTTCTTGTGGTGCTGCAGCACCGATGCCGGAACTGCGGGCAGGCAGTGTGCGGCGTGCACAGTAAAAATCAAGTACCGCTGCCGCACCTGGGTATCATGAAGGAGGTGCGAGTGTGTGACTTGTGCACCAGGCAGTTGGTGCAACGTCGAGCGGGGTATCGCAGTCCGAAGAGTTCCAGAATGAGGCAGAACTCGAACCCCAATTATGTTGAGCGAGAGAGCGATCCGGAGCTCTCGCCAGTGACTGGAGAGAGGATGCCGGCGCCGTTAACGCCGCCTGCACCTGCGAAGGATAGAATGCCTTCGGTGGACGGTGTGGTGGCTGCACCAGGATCTCCTGAAATCGGCAGTCGTGGAAGTTTCAACTTAAATTCACTGGGCAGCGGACTGACGAATAGTAGCGCCAACGCAATGAGTAGTGCCAATGCGATGCCGGGAATATTGTACAGCTGCTTGCTGGAGGAGCAGGACAACACCATGGACGAGATTTTATATCTGGGCACGTTTACGATGGGTGGGCGATCCCTAGCGAGTCGTCGGATGAGCGCGAATGTGGCGCTGTGGAAGTGGAGAATCTTCATGTTGACGACGGCGGAGATGTTGTGTTTTAAAGCTACAGGATCGATACCTGATGATGATTCAGCTTCGATGTCGGCGATGGCGCTGGGCGAGGTACGATCATCTGTCCATCTGTCGGATATTCTGCACATCGAAGTGAACGACCAGTTCCCACGCATTCTTACGGTGATCCGCGCAGATGGCCGGGTGTTCCGTGTACGAGCACGTACTCCGGAGCAGTGCACGGAAATTGCGGCCACGTTGCGCAAGGCAATGCAGCTTTTCCAGGACGCCCTCTTTAAGCTGCAGCGTGGTCCGCAACCTGAGGACAACTCGATCAGCTGTGTGACTGTCCAGCATGAATCGTCGCTCCCCGAGTCCATAGTTGTCAGCAACCCCGCTGTTGGCGAAGCCTTCCAGGTGGAGATGTATCCTTCGAGCATTCTCCGATTATACGTGAATGGACCTTCGGCGAATGGTACTGCTCTCTACTCATGCGAAATGCTGACCCGTGGCAATAAGGAGCGTCCACCCGTTGTAGTGGAGGCTGAACCATTGGGCAACGGCCCGCGTGATGACCACGTGCTGCATGTTACTGTTCGAACGGAGAAGGTCCTGGGCAGTTTGGTGGGCGCAGAGGAGACCAACCGACGCTTTTGGGGGTTGACCTCCTTCCTGGCAGCCGTGGCGGCAGTCATGAATTCGATGGATAACGGTTCGTTTGAACTGCTGGCTTGGTTATCAGCTCTTGTTCTGTTCCTTACACGCTTCCATGAGCGCATCAGCTTACTGCTTACGACAAAACGCTTATCGCGGGCACAGCAGTTACGTGTTGAATGTGTAAGCATCGCGATGGGTAAAAGTGAAGGCTCGTCGGAGGGCGACGATGACGAACAGGGCGAGGAAATTGAGCTAGATAACCGCTTCCTCGCTGGTTGTGAAGGCGATGTAGAGGAAGCGAAGGAGCGCTATGCTGCCACGATGAAGTGGCGGAAGGAAAATGACGTCGACACGATTTTACTGCGCCCGTCTCACGTATTCACGGACATGAAGGAGTGTTTTACTCACTTCGCACATAAGAAGGATCGACAGGGTCACCCCATTTCTTTCGAGTTCCTTGGCGGCCAACGGAAGGCGCTGCATGATTTCACAGCTCGTGGTGTTACAGAAGATGAAGCGATTATGCACCATGTGCGAATGATGGAGTTCATGTGGAACGTGATTGACCCACGGCCATTCCCAGAAGGCAACATGCTAAAGATTTACGATATCAAGGGCATTTCCATGGCTGATTTGTCAAGCGATGTGGTAAACTACACGAAGAAGTGGGGCGAGGTGGTCGCCACGTACAACCCAGAGCGTGTGTACCAGGTGTTCATCATCAATCCGCCTGCGTGGTTTAACCTAATTTGGAAACTGGTTTCTCCGCTCGTCAACCCCAAAACACGTGAGCGAATTCATGTGCTTCGTGGGCAGAAGGACATCACCAAAGCACTTCTGGAGTTTGTAGCACCAGAAAATCTGCCTAAAGAATACGGCGGAGAGTGTCAGTGTAAGGGCGGGTGCTTCACGCATTCCCCCGAAGAAAATGACATCCGCGAGTGGACTGAGTTCGTGAACGCCAATTACCATGGGGACGCTCACGATCCAGTCCTCGTCGACGCCTACAACAAACTCTGCGAAAAGTATCAGAAACAATTGCCACGTCCAGGTTCCAGCACCATCTCCGCTCCTCACGTTCTGTCAAGCGGGACAACGCCTGAAGCTAGATAATTATTCACATTGCGTTAAATCGATGTGGCTCGCACTCACGCGCAGACCGAACTAATCTTAAGCTTGTGCGCTTGAGTACACGATGTTAGTTGCTGTCGTTGTTGCTGTCCTCGAGATGCCAAATATCAACTAAGTGGCGGAGTGTTGGGCGTCTGTATGACATCAGAGCAAACATGTTGGATGCAAGAACCCCACGGTTCACATAGCTACGCGGATTAAAAAAAAAAACGTACCCGTGCGGACAATTCCACGGCTGGTCCAGTCCGGAGAGATTACGAACAATCTGCGACAGCCACAGCACGAGCATATTCATAGTTGTAGGTCAACTATAGCTGCAGTATCCACTTGTATATCTGCCCACCTTATGCATTTCCTCCTTGTGAAGAGCAGTACCAATCATGATAGAGCTTCTACACGCTCGGGACGCAAACATCGCCATCACTTTAGGCAAGCGGATGGCGGACGGGTTCAAAGGTGTGTCCATGAGCAGCGACGCGAGCTCCCGAATATCTATTGCATGAGTTGCAAACCCGTCAGAAATATACTAATTCAAACAGCTAGCGACATTACCTTCAGTGCCGAACTGCGAGTGCTTCGTGAAAGGCAACGACAGCAACTTCAACTTCCTTGTAGCTGGAGCGTCCTTGCTTACCAGAAAGGTGAAACCATTCTTCGCAAATACCGCCAAATGATCTAAGATGATCATTTCTTCGGCGGCTGTCAACTCTAGCATTAGCGGACGGACAAGGGGTTGCTGGTGCATGACCGTAGTCTGCTGTAGTGTTTCGTAGTTGAATTTTTCGTCGCTGGCGTGCTGATCGATAATGAACAGGTCATTGTCCAGTTTACCAATGATAAAGCCAAGGTTGAACTGGCCAATAATTTCCATGCGCTTGAAATCTTCTTTCTTGAGTACACGCTGCAAGGCTGCGGCAGCGACCTCATTATCTGGTTTAGGGCCATGGTCATCAACCGAGGTTGAGCACGCCTTCGGGACCTTGAGGCGGTTGGTCTTTCGATTTCGCTCATACCCCATCTCATCCTCGAAATACAGTTTTCGCTGCCTGATCATCTCGTCAAAAGACCACGTTGGCCCTTTAGACATCTTAGGGGCTGATTGTGGCAGCATTGGAGAATATAGCTTTTGTCTTTTGGCAGGTTTTCGCAGGTCCACCAGGTGATCTGGCGAAAATGCAGCGCTTGTCTTCGGTGACGAAGCAAGCTTTCGTCCTGCAAACTTGTCTTTCGGATCAGCTACACGCTCTATACTTTCGCTCCGCTGCAACCTCGGTTTGAGAATTTCAACGATGATATGCTTCGGTTTCTGATCCTCGGGTTTGGCCTTGTCATCTTGCGAATCTTTGCTTACCAAGACAGCGTTCGTTGGCGCAGCATTTTCTTCTCGGTTTTCAACGGCGGGGTAGCGCTTGGGCTGCACAGGAATATCATTATGTGACGCTGGTGAAGAACATGTTGTGGCAGGCTCTCCTGGCATTGCAGCTTGAGCGAATGCTGTCATCAAAGGCTGAACTGTAAACGTTCCTCGACTTGGCTCGTAAAGCTTGTTTAGGCCTGCTTTAAATGCATCGATAATTTTTGCTTCCTGCAAGGTATCATACAAATGCAGTTGGCGGTGATATACAAATTTTCAGGACCCAGAGAAAACGTACATGCTTCATAAACGTCTCGCGTTTGTCTGGAGTCACATTCACATCGTAGTCGCCCATAGGAAGATGAAAGTTGAGTACACATGCCGGCTTTTGCTTCATCTCGTATTGCCGCCACACCTCGTTCAGAGCCTTCGCCATCTAGTACAAAATACAATCCAATACAGTGTCAGTAAGCAAAACTCGCTCGCGTAGCAACATTGGCTAATAAATGCACAAACCTTTGGGAGATCAAATGGGCGTCCGTTAATGAAGCAGAATTGTCGGTCGTTATCGCTTCGGCCGACACCAGCACCGACCTTGGAAACGTACCCCTCCACCTTGCGCTCTTGGCGGTTGACATCGTCTTCAATTTCCATAGCTGAACTTTTCTCCCCACCGTCATTGTCGTCATCATCGCTCGCATCATTCTTCTCACCCTCCTCTTTCTTCAAACTGCCCTCCAGTTCGAAATCCACGTGTAGTAACGTCCTAAAAAACTTGGTGCCAAACACGTTGGCAATGTTCTCCCCCATCGTCTGGTGTGATTGAGTTGCCAAGACAACATGTCGACTGGAATTCTTGCCGGTGATATTGAACACACAAATCTTAACGTTCGCGCAGCTCACAGCATACGCCTGCATCACCTTGAGCAGTTTAGCGTAGTGCTTCTTAATATTACGATGGAAGTCCTTGTACCGAACAGCCAGCGGCTGCAATTTATATAGACGAAAAAAAAGATTAGCTATCATCCGTCTCCATCTCTTCAACCTCCTGTCGCACCTTGAAAAGCTCTTCCACCGTGAAGGTGGTGCCGACTGGTCTCGCTTTCTTTGTCTCCTTGACGAGCTTCCCACTCGTGTCATATTCCAGCAGCGCCCCCACCACCTCGCTTTGCGTCCTCGTGCACACTGTGAAGCTCGCCGCCAGCTCGCATATCGAGCTTAACGCTTCACCTCTGTAAAAAATAGTATACATATGTATAGCAATAATCAGTATAATTAAGTGAAAGCGAATGTCTCCACAGCCAACAGCTGGCCGCACCGGAAGCCGAAGGACGTGACGGTCTCGATGTCCTTGAAGCTGCTAATCTTGCTGGTGTAGTGCTTGCGCGCCAGCGACGCGTAGTTCTCGGGCGCGACGCCCGCGCCGTTGTCGCTCACCTCGAATGAGTCGCGCCCGAACTCCTTGAGCTTCACCTCGATCTGCGTCGCTCCAGCGTCGAGCGCATTCTCCACCAGCTCCTTCACGGCCGTAGCAAGGTCCACCACCGATTGACCGCTACAAATGCGCTGCACGTCGCGCCGATCCAGCACATTCAACGCCGAGGTCATTGCTGCGTGCGGAATTCAATGAGTGATGGTCAGTTCAACCCGCGCGCAAATTTAGAAATATCATTTAGCAACGAAATGAGGTCTTTTAGAAATCCCTTTTGAGCCACTCGAGTCTAAATGGTGCTGCTCAAGAAGCTCGTGGGGACGGCGCAGGACATGTGGCGTATGCGCCGCATGCCCACGCAAGTTCGCGCCAAGGACACGCGGCTGGCCTTCACTGATATTATCGTACGAATGACCACGAACTACACTACACACTATGACACCTTGACACTAACGGAAACTGTTACAGGGTGACGAGAGCCAAAAGGGCCGATGGCTGCGAACAGGCCCCATCCTGGAGCTCATGGATGTACTGGCTGGCACCATCTCGTCTCGCATATCGCTAGGCCCCACCGCCACCATCTCGTTTGACCGCGTAGATTTGGTCAAGCCCGTGTTCCATGGCGACCTGGTGCGCGTGGAGGGTGAGGTAATTGGCCTCAGCAACTCATCCATGGCTGTACAAGTCAGCGGGTACCGCCACGATATTCCTACGGGCACGTTCCAGCACACTCACGACGCTATCATCACGATGGTGGCCATCAACCGCTTCGGGCGGCCAAGGAAGGGCCTCCCGCAGTTGTTTGACGCTGACCGAGCCGACTACTGCCTCAAGATGAGGGAGGTTGCCAATAAGCGCAGGGAGCTGGCGAAGCGGTGGCAAAAGGAGCAGGAAGCTGTGGACACTATCCCCTTTATTAAGAATATCGATCTGCTGCCTGGAGAGACCAAGGACCAATACGTTTCCGTGAGCGAGTCGGAGATCGAAGTTCGCAACTGGTTTTTGCCGCGCAACCTCAACATCAATGATACGGTCTTCGGTGGTGATCTACTTGCGTGGATGGTAATGTGGCGTAAGTTTGATGGTATTTGCCGTGCAGAGTTCTAATAGCTTGCTGAAACAGGATCGGACCGCGTTATACTGCGCCCAGAACTTCACAAAGTCGGAGAAAATGGTGACCATTGCTATGAACCGCGTGCTTTTCAAGTTACCGATCTCGATCTCGGATGTCGTCACGGCGCGTGCCCGTGTTGTCAATGTTCGGTTAGTAGCAGTCAGCTGGATAAGTTATTGCCTGAGTCAGTCCATGCGCTAACTACTTTTCCTTTGTATGATCGGGTAAAAGTCGTTATCGGTTGGAGGTAGAGGTTGAGGTGTTTGTTCACTCTGTCGTGGACGGTGGCGAGGGCAAGTCTCACAGCGGGTACGTCATTCTCGTTCCCTAAATTGTCGTTGTTAAACTTGAAAACGAGTCCTCACTTTCCCTATCGTGTGTTTTTTGCTGCGCCAGCTATTTTACGGTGCTGAACCTGGATGAAAAAGACGCGTTCAAGCCAATCGAAACGGGTCTGAAGATTGACGAGAATAATCAACGCGAGATGCGGATGCTAATGAAGGCCCAGAAGCGCCTAGAATTTGCTGAAGAGGTCAAGAACCTGCACTCATTGACGACATTGGAGCCCCGACTGTGAGCACAACTCACCAGCGGGTATACCGGTTGCAACATCAGAAGCTGCGCACCTGCCGTTGCAGTACCGTTGCCGGTTCTTTAGATAATAGAAATACATGTGTACGAAAATGGTTTGGGATATCTCCAACCTGTGGTTCACATTCAGTAAATTACCATCCAGTCTACGTGCTTTTGCGTAACGCTGCACGCATCATGCGAAGAATACATTTTCGGTCAAATTCGGTCAATCAAATTGGGCCAATACCTTTGTACAAGTAGATGGGTTAAATTGAGATGGGGGGGTTCAACGACAACGTGTCAAAAACACCAGCTTCTGTGTACCAGCACTCGCGTGAAGAAAGCAGCACAGCCAATTACTAACTACACCATCACTCACAAATGTCGATTTTCGTACTTCTGCACCGGAAGTCTGCATTTCAGCCAATCGTTTGTCGCCAAGAGTGTGGTTTTGCTTCCTCGAGTTACTTTAGTATTGGATAGCATACGCTAGAGTTCCCTTCTTCAGCCCGCTGTTCACTCTGTTCGCCTTCACCACCATGCCTGCTCCGACGCCTAAGCGGCCGTGGACGTATCTGGTCCGCGCATACCCTGCTGTGGACGCCGACATGCTGGTCGAGGCAATGAAGTCCTCCAAAATTGCAAAACGTTAACTGCAAGCGTGCAACGTCGTCGTGCCGCACAAGATGCGTATGCGAGAGCGCCGCTAGCGAGACAAAGTCAGCAAGGAAGCAGCGTCCGGGGTGTCGTGTGGCTTACGGTGCAAGACGCTCGAGTGCCAAGAGCTCAATGTGGTTATAGTTGCTGAGTTGGGGGCGTATTCGATTCCACGACGGGGTACTGAACCCGGCAAACTGGCGGGGGCGTTGAAGACATTCGCCACATACGTCGCTGCCGAAGGTCTGACATCCTCTCGCATTCACAACACCTTGACGACTTGCTTTGCGCTCGACCAGGAAAGCCTCCCACCTCTCCACCAGGTCGTCCAGCGCTTCGTGAACTACTTCAGCCGGTCTCGTCTTCACAATAACGACTTCATTGATGAAGCCAAGTCGGACATTTGCGAGGCTGGGTTTCCGGGCCAGGAAGCGGACGATGCACCTTTCATCTTTTGTGGCGCCTGACCGCGGACGGAAAGCCCTAGGCCGGGCGCGGTACTGATGCAGATCCTTTTCTGGTTGGCATCACTACGAAAAACCTCTAACTGAACGCTGCGCGGGACCCAGCGTCGTTCGTAATTCACACGGATGCCCCGTTAAAGTTGTCCCAGGCACCCGGTGTTCGCGTCCGAATCTCAGACAGCCACCGCTCCTTTCATCTCATGGTAATTTTTATATCGTCACAACGCCAGGAAGAGCACTATACACAGACGCTCACAACGCTATGCCCCGTGTACGCGCAGGTTGTCGAGCGGCCTCTCAAGATAGCTTACGTCATGGACGATGCCGCGGACGCGCAATGGAGCGTTAAACAATGTCTTGGGTGGGGACCGCCAATTCACTACGCCCATGCGTTTCTTTCATGTGGCCGCGGAAATGCACGAGCGCGCATGACACCTTCCAAGCGAGCTGGCGTACAATATCATGCGCTGTTTGTAGGACATGCACTTCGCGAGTTGTGCAACTGAGTAATGAAGCCAAAAGAAAAGGTTGTTAGCGGTTGTCGTAAGAAACTGGAGCTTGCGACCTTCCTCGTGTACTTAGAGAAGCAATGGCTTACCAGAACGATTGATCAGTGGCAGTGTTTTCGCAATCCACGGGGTTCGCAAAAACGAACAACCCCGTGGAGCATTCCAATCGAGCCTAAGAGACCACACCCTTCACCACCGGCTCAAAATGGGCATCCACTTCGCACGAATGTCCGCCTTCTGCAAGCAAGAATCCATTAACAGACGTGAGTTCGCCACCCAAACTGCGCCGAGGCGTCGCTCAAGCGACGAATAGATGAGCCGCGACGCGAATGGACTATATATAAGCACGTACCAGCCCGGACCAACATTGTCTTTTGCTGAACGATCTTGAGCTGGGCGATGAATTGGTTTGCGTCTTCCAAACCGCATCTGCCCGCGTCTACGATCCGGAGGCCAAGCGGACGCGTGTGGCACTTCCTGGACGGCTCAGATGAGCTTCCACACGGGTCAAATGGAGCGGAAGGGAATGCCGCGAGGGTCTTGGCTGTCGACGCGAAACTGGTCGTTGTCCTTGCAGGTTCAACTATAAAGCCTTTGTGGATTTTGCTAGGTATGTGCGGAAGAAGACACGAAGGCGAGAGCGAGAGGTTCTTCTACCGCGGTCCGAGAAGCCAGTAGACCAGGGTGTTGGCAGACTCATGGACAACAGGAGTGCCCTGGACAAGGAGCACTGAAACTAATAAATAAAATGAAAAATGTACAAGCGGAAGCTGATCATGTTTTGATCTTACCGCTTTCTGTGCTGGACGCTACTCCATGGCGATCATGCAGCAAGCATGCAGCGTAAGCTGTGTTATCCTTCTTCTGATTGCCACGAAAGAACCTGTCGCGCGGTGACGCCGAAGCGAACCCCGCCATCCTTTTGCGCATTGCACTTTCATACGGGTCAGCACTTTCTAGCGCGGCGCCATCACCGTGTCAGCCGGCATCTTCATGCGGGGCGTCATCACCGTGCTGGACGCCACGATCATGCCGCTCTCTTACTTATGTGCAGCGCCATCGCTGTGCCGGTCGCTATCCTCGTGCGCGACGCCATCACCATGCCGGCAGCCATGGCAGCCATCTTCGTGCCGGCAACCGTCCCCATGCCCGGAACCATCGCCGTGCCGGTCGCTATCCTCGAGCGCGCCGCCAACACCGTGCTGGGCGCCAAGTTTGTGCAGGGAGACACGGTCGTGCGGGACATCGTCGCTATACGGTGGCTCCTTCCTCCAGCTGGGTGCCGCCGTCGGGTGGGGCGCTACCATCCTGCAGGCCGTTGAGCATAACTGCCAGCTCTCGAGGCGCTGCGGTGCTCGCGGCGGAGGGAAACCAGCATGGTGTCAGGGGGCAAGGAGATTGATTATGAGGTGTCAGCGGTGTAACAGCCATACGAAGTAAAACTGGTGTGGTGCAATGCCGGCGTGCCAATGCCGGCGGCCTTCCCCGGCTCTCTCCGCGTTGTAATGCCTGCTAGTACCCCGGCTCTCTCCACGGGTGCTATTATGTGTTGACGGGTGCTGGATGCCTCTTTCGTTCGTGGTTTTCATATATTGTCGGTTTCCGCCTATAGAGTGTACTACCGAATTCGTGGACCCCTGTAACACGGAGCTGCTGGTACATTGCTATGGTCCAACTTCCCGCATTTCTTTTGTGCTTACAGACGGGCAGTCATTACTGACAATCCAAACAGCACAAGTCACTACAGTATCTGCTTGCTAAGCGAACAGGCCGAACCTAATATTCTTCAAGACGGTATATCTCACAAGCTGTAACACACGGTATGCAACGCACTGGTATAGTGACAATGAGCAATTAAGATTCCGACAATCCGCTGCGTCTGCGCAAACTCCGCCAATCAAATTAAAAGTAGCGAGCCCTCTAGAAATGTTTTAGCTCTACACAGATCAACAGAAATGGCGATCGTTGAAAGCTAAGCAATCACAACATGCCATTATTTAACTCGAGGGAAAGTTGCGCCATGGTTACCACCGTCTCTAAGCCTTCCTGAAACGCGTTCGCCTTTCCAAGCTACAAGAGATCAAGCTCTGCAACCGCCGTCACCAGCGCCCAAACGATACGTATACGGAGCTTGCAGTGTGGGCACGTGCCGAGTTCTCCCTTCGTAGAAGGCCATCTAAGCAAGTCGTCGGTCGCGTGCTGAAGTCGGAGTCCTGCCTGCGCAGGTACACGACCGACTGCTTGCGACGCCAAAGAGCCCGACCCAAGTTCCAACTACTGCTCGACGAATGCATAGCCGAGTATATATTGGTCAAAAGCCAGATGACGTGCTGTACACGTCCACTACTAATGCGTGGGTGACCACTACGACCTACCGAGCCTGATCGCGGGATGTCGACCAATCTAGACAGGCAATTCTCCATCTCGCGACAACGCCTCATCCCACTGCGAGGAAGTCGTTATTTTGACGGACGTGCGGATGGTCAAGCTGCCACCAAACACAACTGCCAAGCTTCAGCCTTTAAACCAAGGTATAATATACTGTATCAAACGTCAAGTGCTTCGTAAGAAAATGGAGCAGGCACTGGACCGGATGGACGGGGGGATGCAAACTCCTATAAAGTGGATATGCTGAAAGGCATTCAGTGGTGCGCTGAAGCGTGGCGGGAGCTAACGGCAGAGACGATTCGACACTGTTGGTTGCACCCGACCCTTAGATTGCAAAACTGACATGAACTTCATATTGCATTAAAGCAGTACGCTGGGTTGCTTTTGAGTACCGCATAAACATATCATATTAAATATAATTTTTGCTGCGTATGCATATCAGGTGTTCGCTTAGCAAGGAGATTACTGTAATCACTAACTGACAGATTCAGTGAGGAACAGAAAGCGTACTGCATTCTTCGATTGGCGGTGATACCACAAGGGCACCCAACGGCCGACCGCCGGTCAGTCGTGGGCGCCGGGAGGGCCCGCTAGAAACTGAAGCACAGACGCGGCAGCTTCACGAACCGGCACAAGTTGGAAGTGGTGCACCATTTTTATAGCTGCGGAAAAAATAGCGGATACTCTGCATTTCTTTTACCCTAAGTTGTCTGCAAAAGAGTAAAGACGTAATTTACCAATGGGTGCCTTCCGAAACCTACATAGAAGATTTACCGTCTTTATTTGGCAATGGTCCGTTTTTATACAATCGTGAACTCGGGTTGTGGTCCGACGCCCAAAACCAGATTAAACATGTGATACGTCCTGCTATAATTGCCTTGACTATCGGAATAGTGCTGATATGTGCATACCCTTTGAAAGGGGACATATCTCAAGCTGGCGAAATTTGACAAAGCGTTGTCTATATAGAAAACGAAGAGTCGTAGGAGTCATCTCAACCCTCCCCCCCCCCCCCCCCCCCCCGCGAGCCAGAACAATCACTGGTAGGGGCTCCGAGGGGCAGGGAGCAAATGGTGGAAGCTAGCCTACTGCTTGTCTTGTGCCAGATGACGCAGGCAAGGTCCTGTGTGTCGGAGGCTTTGCCATAAGCGCTTGATGGGAGAGCTCATGCGTCTCGCACACGCTATAATGGTTCTTCGTGGTTCTGTTTAAAAACATAGTAAGAGTACGATAATTTCTAATCTAGTTGGTTGATTAGGGTCCGCATAAAAGGCACCAGACGGGATAAAACGAATTGTTTGGTGAGACCACAATTTCCTCCAACAAAATAATTCCCGTTTAATCAGACAGTTTGGTGACCCCGTTTCTATTCTGCGTAACACCGCTCCGACAGTCCTGCAGTGCTCGTACAATCCCCGCTGCACTACTGCACCGGCCTCAGCAGTCCTGCGGTGTCCCTTCGGCTTTTGTTACGCTGTGCGCCGTCCAGTGTCGCTGCGACTAGCACTACTCTGCGTAGCGCCAGTCTCAGCAGTCCTTCGGTACCCACACGGTCTTCGTCACGTTCTACGCTGCCCTGGTTCTTGTGGTGGCTTGTCCTCCACTTGGTGAATTCTCGACTGCTTCGGTTCGCCATGCGCTCGGGGTGGGGCTCACCGCCCTTTCGCTCTCCTCCGTCGGCCTTGCGCCCACGATCTTTGGCGATATCTTTCTTTCTGCGTTTCCGACTCGTTCCGCCAACCATTCCGTGGCAGCTGCATGCTCTCCCCACCTTTGTCCTCGTCTGTACTTGCTCCAGCTACCTTCGTTTCTTCCGCACACTATGCGCCGCTTCCCAGGCTACTACAACCTGTACCAAACCTGGGATAACTGCTTCCAATGTGCATCCAATAGTAAAATGAAAGCTGTGATGAACTGCAAAAAATAGGTTATATTTTTAAAGTTTAGCATTCCTGCCACGAAGATCGACGAGGTGGAGGTACGCTTTCCATGCTTGGTGATAGTAAAACTTGGACCAGATAGGCACAAATGGCCGCCCTGACTTCATTCTTTGTGTCATAAAGCACAAGGAGCACCGAACCCAGTGCCATTAGCACAGAAAGCTTTCAGCAGGTATTTGATGCGGCAACTTGCAAGTATGACGATAGCAAAATGGCCGGAAACGTATGAACCGATTTTGTAAACTTTCATTGTATCCCCAGGTGACACAATCCAGACCGGGGACCGGTACAAACTCTAATAGTGTGTCATTCATTTTTCTTACGCGCCCAAATTTCGCCTGCTGGGAACTTAGTTTTGCTATAGAGGGAGAGGAGATACAATTGAGGTCTCTCCCTTTTACCCAACCCAAAACGAGCAGAAACTCGCCATACTTTGGTCAAAAAAAAATCGACCTCCTCGAAACAACATCAAGACGCATGGCGACCAAGACGAAGGGATCAAAGCAGCAGGAAGTCCTAATAAAACGATACGAAGATGCAATACGAATGGTAAAGGCGGAAGGCGTATCGCTGGCAAGAGCAGCAACTTCATTCGGCGTGTCAAAAACGAGTCTTCAAAGGCGGCTGGCGAAGAAGGTGGGCGTTGCTGCAAGGCATGGTCGCAAATTGCTTCTATCAAGTGGTGACGAGACGGCATTGTTGAGGTCTCTCTCTCTCTCTCTCTCTCTCTCTCTCTCTCATACTGTATAAGTCAATGCGCGGCATCTGCATGACCAATGGTAAGATCCGTTTGCTTGCGCGTAAGGTCGCTTTAGGCAAGGGCAAGCCGGTCCCTGTCTTATTTCCTTCCGAACGGTGGCCGGCGCGCTTTGTGACTCGCCACTGTGATCGACTTACACGCAAGAGGTCGCACATCTTGGATTATTTAAAGCGGTATAACATGTCAACAGAGGAACGGATACGAGCTTACTACTCCAACTTGCAAGATGCCATGCATGGATTGAGCCCTGATCAAGTTTAGATCTGTGACGAGTCTGTGTTTTGTCCGCAAGGGAAAAGCCCTCGCGAATCATTTACAGGAATGGCATGAAAGCTAACGTCCTTCGTGCTTGATGCGCTGAACTTGGCTGAACGCCAGAAACGGAAGCTAAACAGAGAAGGGATATCCCTTGACGCGTTGTCTGCTGCGTTCTTAGGGCTTCAGCAACTCGCACTTATTCCGCCAGAACTGCAACCTAAACGCCAACGTACTTTCATTGAAGGCGCTGTACTTATGACACGCCCCGAAATGGTTCAGTCGGTTTTAGCGGTTGAAGCAGCTCGCAGGTAGAAGGCAGAAGAGAAAACCTTATTAGCAAAGAAGAGGGCTCTTAGCAAAGAACTCAGAGAACTGAAGGTTAAAGAGAACGCAGCAACAGCTGCTCTGACCAAAGAATTGAAGGCGAGAGAGCGCGCGGCGAAGGCTGCCATTAAGAAGCAAGCGAAGACAAACGCGCCGAGAGCAAAGAAAAAACGACGAAGGCGAGAGTAAGTCAGGCGAGACACGCCTATGAGCTTGATGAACAAGCTGGCTCGACATCCATGCAACCTCCGTGTGCTATTTGCGTCACGAAGACGCTCACAGTTTGCTGGTGCTGGCCAGTTCGTTTGGAGTTAGTGTCGTGGTAAGGTATGCGAACGGTTTAAGTCACGATCACAGAAGGTCCACTTTGGGCAACCATAACTTTCCTCACAGATCGATTGTAAGAGTTTTAATTGTATAGACGATATTTGTGGCGTTGACGGATCCACATGATTTTCCTGTTTCTAATAGGCTTGATTTGAGTGCGTTCCAATCGAACAAAGTGCAGGTTCCGATTTTGCCAGAAAATCGATTTAAGTCATTAAATTAACTTGCTTTCAGTATTACGCCGGGTATAAAATCCAATTTCATATTTTCGTTTAGCTCCGATATTTTCCTTTTATGTATATTTCAAGAGACACTAAATTAAAAGTTTATAACCACGCGGGTGGCTAAATTGTCCCATCATTCGCTGTACCACACGTCACAGATTGCAGATAGGATTGTGCATTAAATCGTGCGGGTTCAAAGCGGACTGTCTTAAACCGGTCCAATTAACTTAAACTGGTCGTTTACCTTATTTTGTTTAGTCCGGACAGGTCCGAATTGTGTCGAGTTTAGCATGTTATGATCAATTTTCTGACACACCAAATTCAGTCCGAGTTGCGGGATACCACTTTTTGATACATAATTCGATGCATTTGATGCAAGTTAGACATGCATCAAACCAACAAAATTTTTGTCCAAATATTCAGCAAGTTTGCAATGCATAAAACCGCATCCTTGGACGGCGAGCAGCGCGGCAATGGCCGCGCAGTACTGTCAAAGATTACGGGCAATGCCGCTCACGCGAGTGCCACCTTAGTCGTAACTTGCGAAGCAATCGTGAGCTTTTTTAGGGACTTGAACGCGACCGAACTATTACTTCGTTTGGCAACAAGCGATCATCCGGTTCACCCGTCTTCCTGCAGCGCGTCATCAACATTGCAGGCATTTCATCTCCATTAGCCCTCAAGCTTTAAGCGACTGGAATGTGCCCACATACACGTCGCGGTGAGATTTATCCTCCACGGGGAGTCCCCTCATTAACACTGAGCGCCATCCTTGAATTGACTCTTTTAGATGTGCAGAGGTGCACTGCCGGCGCCAGAGCCTCTACAGTCGCACTTTTTCCCGACCAAGGACTCGGAATCAGACATCAGACACCATGGATTGGTGCGTTAAAGGGATCACTTGAACGAGTCGAGGCGAGGTGAGGCGAGGACAGGCGACTTGGATTTTAAGTTGGAGCGATCAGGCTTAGGAGGCACAACGCTGTCTGTCGAGTCTGAGGCTCTGCGGGCTCAATGCGACGATAAATGTGTCACCTCAGAAGGGGGGGAACCAAGGAGTCCGGGGCAATAAACTTGCCAGTGGAGATGTGGAAAAACGGTATTGGACAGTGCGGCGATCGTTCGAGGCGCCACAAAGCAGGAAACCCTGGCACCACTCAGTCCACGAGCCACAGCGTTACTACAGACTCCCATTACTGCCGCCATGCAGAGGGGGGCACAGCTTGATGTCGAGTGAAAGACGCACCGACAAAGGAAGTGCAGTACGTCATGTTATTAGAGATGTCATTATAACACGAGTGCCTCAATTGCTACAGCACTGGTTGGAACACCGCCATCCGGCTCGAATCTCGGGGTGGCATTAAGCCAGTGGCCACAAATTTAAACGCTGACTCCCACGGAACGTCCCTTTGAATATGAAATGGGATCTACACTAATGAAGACGTGGCTGGCATTGGGATAAGATCCACTTGGTAGGCAAATGATGGTGGCCGTAATCAAGCCGTACAGTTGGTCATCCACTCAAGACAGCTAAAAGAGACTGACGACATCAGACTCTGGTGATCAGAGCAGTCGGAAGCGCGGCAGTAGCACTCGCTGCTCAGCTCAGTGGATGCTGATGGATCCAATCCAACTTACTGGGCATGAATGCGCGCGCACCTTTGCAGATGCTTTGATCGTGAGAAAGGTCAGTGAGCAGATGCCTTTGCCGTGTTGCCTGTTGCTGGAGGCATCGTTCCCAATGCCTAACACGAAAGTAAAGTAACATACGTGCCGTAAGGTTTTCTTGGCCTATTCTAAATTATTTGAGCTCCACCTGCTGTAGCTGGTTTCCGGTCATTATCCACTCGTGTACATGTCCAGTATTGCGCTGCACATGCCAAACGAAATCCCACTCGCGCCGTCAACGACGTGTCTGCGGTCTTGGCACGACTGCCGTGATTGTTGGCATGATTCCCAATCGGAGCGGTCCGAAACTGAACCATCCAATCGGTCCGCCGTTCAACGTGTGCCTCTACGGTACCTCTCTTGAATCAATCTGCACACGGTACAGTGTTGTACTCTGGTGACTGGGCTGTTTATGATGAGCTTCATCTGACTGGTGGTCCGGGCTCTACCGCGAAAGATGAGACTTTTCCAATCCAACGAGATAACCTTGTGGAGACTGTGCGCGGCAAACGTCACGACAAAGCTCCCAGGTGGCGCTCTGTCCAGGGCATCTGTTGGCAACACGGTCTCGTCCACATCAAGACAGACGACCCGTTCTTTACCATGTGAGGCTCTCTCACAACTGAAAAGACCTACTTAGAGAGAGAAGAGTCTGTTCTTATCGACAGCACTTGGTTGTCGCCTCGCCTCAACTTGCAGCAAAAATTTCTAAGCGATGCACTCGGACGGCAGGCCACCCGTGCTCCGACAGGTCTCAAGTTCGAGCCATACGCCCCTGAGCTCCGACGGATCCGAGACCACGGCGGTACTCGGGGCCCACATGTCGTCAAACGACCTCGAACGCAGTCGCACGGCGCTGGACCAAAGCGGATTGATGTCGCCCGAGATCTCGTACGAAAACCTGGACACCGTCAAGGGCCCAGCGCCGCACGCCTTCAGCAACAACAACGTGCCGGTGAATCCCAAGGTCGCGCTCTTTGACGGCGACTCGCAGCTCTCGACCGAGGGGTTCCGCCAGCGCGCGGCACTGCAGACCTGCTCCATCAGTTGGCAGCACATCTCGTTCTTCATCCAGCCCAAGGAAAAGGCGCTTGCACGTCTCCGCAACAACAGCAAGCGCGGATCAGGTCCGTCCGGACTCGAGGCGCAGTTTGAGCGTCAGCAGCCCCGCAAGATTCTCAACAACGTCTGGGGCCGATCGGGACCGGGCGAGTTGACGGCCATTTTGGGTCCGTCTGGTGCCGGTAAGACCACACTTCTCGATATGCTTGCGGATCGAGTGCTATCGGGAGGCTCTGGCGTGCATCTGGAGGGACTTGTGGAGGTGAACGGCCAGCCTCGTGACCTTCGTACGTTCCACTCCATTATGAACTACGTGTCAGAAGACATGGCATTCCTTGGCGCCTTTACAGTTTTAGAGACCTTGCAGATCGGTGCCGGTCTAAGTCTGCCTGGTCACATGCCCCCTGTCCAGCGGGAAGCCCGTGTTCAAGATGTGATCGACGCTATGGGTCTCCGATCGTGCTCTAACGCTCGTGTGGGCGACGTCTTCCACAAGGGCATTTCGTCTGGTCAACGCAAGCGTCTGGGTATCGCATTGGAGCTTCTTTCGGACCCGGCTTTGCTGCTTCTGGATGAACCTACCTCAGGTCTGGATTCGTCTTCAGCTCGCGGTGTCATGCAGTACATTGTGCGGCTATGCCAAGAAGGTGGCAAGAACGTCGTGTGCACGATCCACCAGCCTTCATCTTCCATCTACAGCATGCTCACTAACCTCGTCATCCTAAGTGGCGGTGAACTCGTGTATAGTGGCCCTACCAACGCAGCAATTGCCCACTTCTTCTCAATGGGCTACGTGTGCCCCATGTACACAAACCCAGCTGAGTATTTTATCCACTTGGTGAACACCAATTTCCACGACGGCTTGAAGCTCGAGCCGTTCACTCGTGCACTGAAGGAAAGTGCCGAGCCGCAGCGTCTCCGTGCCGATGTCTTGCGCGATCGTTCTCGTCGTGATCACCTGGCCAACCCTGAACTCCTAAAGGCAATGCGGCCGTGGCCGACGGACCAGTTCTTTGTGCTCGTAAAGCGTAACCTGACCAACAACTGGCGGCATCCGGGTGTCTTTTGGCTGCGTGTGCTCATGTACGTGCTGCTGTCGCTCATGGTGGGCACCATGTACTTGAGCTCCAACAAGGAGATTAAAGACGTGTCGATGGTGCCGCTGCTCTTCTACGTACAAGCTTTCCTGGTATTCATGTCCGTCGCAGCTCTTCCGGCTCTGCTGGAACACCGAGCAGTGATGGAGCGTGAAATGCGCTCGTACGCGTTGTCTCTAACGGGTTACACCATGTCCAATTTGCTGGCTTCATTGCCCGGTATCCTGCTTATTTCCGTGCTGGCATCGGCTATTGTGGTGTTCTTGGCCAACGTCAACTCGTTCCCGACCTTCCTCCTCAACCTGACGCTGTCGCTGATCGCTGCCGAGTCTCTGATGCACTTGCTTGGCGCGGCTGTGCCTCATTATATCATGGGGATTGCTCTTGGTGCCGGTCTTTTCGGGATGTTTATGCTTTGCGAAGGCTTCATGGTACCGTTCGCCGACATGCCTGTATACTGGAAGTGGGGCTATTACATCGCGTTCCACACGTACTCGTTCGAGTCGTTCATGTACGAACACTTTTCGAAAGTGGATACACCAGATGCTTGGAACCTGCTCAAGAGCTACGGCATGGACAATGTCAACATCGTGCAGGACATGATTATTCTGGCGTGCTATTCGGTGGTATTGCAGATTCTCGTCATTGGCGTGCTCTTCCTCCGTTTCAACCGGCACCGTCGCCGCTAAGTAGTGCCATGTGTCCCGGTTAGTGTCTTTATTAACGTTTGTATAAATCAACAACACTAAAGTACTGGTACTGTAGTCCCAAAAAGTTTCCTTACAGAAGCGACAATAGGTTTTCAGAAAGAGCATTTGCAGCGGTCTTGAAGTTCAAGAAGATGGAACGTTTTCAAACAATGAATTGCACGTTATGCAAAGCATGTTCTTTCTGCTATCGTTACTGCTAGCCTAGCAGTGCTGGGTGAAGTAGAGCAATGGGTAACGAGGATGTCGTTGACACCATCAACAAATGCTACACGAGAAAAATTTCTGACGCCCAGAAAAAAAGTTAAGAAACTGGCGATGCAGAAAAAATACCGGTAAATGAAGGCAAGATATTCTGCTTCGGATTCTTTTATACTCCCACCGAAATGAATATCTAAACGCGCAACATCTGTGCTTCTACCCAGCGCCTCTAAACGTTGCGCTTTTTTCGCTTAAGCTCCGCATACAAGGCAATCGTCCTCGTCGTCCCCTGCCCGAGTTACTTTCTCGATGGTCGTGATTGGGGCAGGAGGAGCCGCAGCCTTCACAGCCTCTTCCTTGGCGCGTTGCTGGTCGAGTCCCTGCTTGTCCACAGTGAACTGGATGGCGTCGGCTTTCGGACGTCCGCGCATGTAGTACATGCCCGTCTTAAGCCCCTTTTTCCAGGCGTAGAAGTGCATGGATGTGAGTTTGCTGATCGTGGGGTCGGCGATGTGGATGTTAAGCGACTGACTCTGGCAAATGTAGGCACCACGGTCAGCCGACAAGTCCAAAATGGCCTTTTGCTTGATCTCCCACACCGTCTTGTACTTCTCCTTGATATTGGCCGGGATAGTCTTGACCATCTGCACAGACCCACCGTCGTTTAGAATCTGGTTACGCACCTCTGGCGTCCAGATGCCCAGGTCGATCAGCTCGTTCATCAAGTACTTGTTCACAATAGTGAACTCACCAGCAAGCACACGGCGGTTGTACATGTTCGACGTGAACGGCTCAATAGACTCGTTATTGCCCAGGATCTGAGCAGTAGAAGCCGTCGGCATGGGAGCTACAAGCAGCGAGTTGCGAATCCCGTGCTTAATCACGTTCTCTTTAAGCGCAGCCCAGTCCCACAGACCTGACGAAGGCGTCACCCTCCACATGTCGAACTGGAAGATCCCCTTGCTGGCTGGTGAACCCTGGAACGTCTCATACGGACCTAGTTCCTTAGCAATCTCCATTGACGTCTCCATGGATGCGTAGTAGATAGTCTCAAAGATGTTCTTGTTCAACTCGCGGGCCTGTTGGCTCTCAAACGCGTAGTTCATCAGGATGAACGCATCGGCTAGACCCTGTACACCAATACCAACGGGGCGGTGACGCATGTTGGACTTGCGCGCCTCCTCCACGGGGTAGTAGTTGACATCAATGACCTTGTTCAAGTTGCGAGTCACAACCTTAACCACCTTGTACAGCTTCTGGTAGTCAAACACACCGTTGTCCACGAACTTAGGGAGCGCCACAGATGCCAGGTTGCAAACAGCCACCTCATCGGGTGACGTGTACTCCATCACCTCACAGCACAAATTACTAGAACGGATCGTTCCAAGGTTCTGCTGGTTGGACTTGCGGTTGGCCGCGTCCTTGTACAGCATGAAAGGCACGCCCGTCTCAATCTGGGCATCTAGGATAGCGAACCACAGTTGCTGGGCGTTAATGGTCTTGCGAGCACGTCCCTCTTGCTCGTACTTTTCGTACAGTATCTCAAACTCGTCACCCCAGCACTCGTAGAGTCCAGGAGCTTCATTGGGGCAAAATAAGCTCCACTTGCCATTAGACTCCACCCTCTTCATGAAGAGATCCGGAACCCAGAGCGCGTAAAACAGGTCGCGTGCGCGGTGGAGCTCGTTACCGTGGTTCTTGCGCAGATCCAGGAACTCGAACACGTCCGCGTGCCACGGCTCCAGGTAGATGGCGAAAGAACCCTTGCGCTTGCCTCCGCCCTGATCTACGTAGCGAGCCGTGTCGTTGAACACTCTTAACATGGGTATGATACCGTTGGACGAGCCGTTGGTACCACGAATGTAGCTGTTGGTAGCACGGATGTTGTGCATACTGATGCCGATGCCTCCAGCCCACTTGGAGATGCAGGCGCATTGCTTGAGCGTGTCGTAGATGCCCTCGATGGAGTCGTCCTGCATGGCCAGCAGGAAGCACGAGGACAGCTGTGGACGCGGCGTGCCGGCGTTGAAAAGAGTGGGGGTGGCGTGCGTGAAGAACTTCTGGCTCATAAGTTCGTACGTCTCAAGCGCGGCCTTGATGTCGTGCTTGTGGATACCCAGTGCCACGCGCATAATCATCTGCTGTGGACGCTCCACCACTTTCCCGTTCACGCGGAAAAGATAACCCCGCTCGAGGGTTTTGAAGCCAAAATAGTCGTATTCGAAGTCCCGGTCGTGGATGATTGCGGAGTTGAGCTCGTCCTTATGATCCATGACGATTTTGTAGACGTCATCGGCGATGAGCGGTGCGGCCGCGCCCGTCTTCTCGTGGACATTCTGGTGGAAGACCTCGATGTTGTCGCTAAAGACCTTGTTGGTGTTCTTATGCAGGTTAGATACGGCGATGCGCGCCGCCAGCTTGGAGAAGTCCGGGTGCTGCGTGCTCTGGCACGCGGCTGTCTCGGCTGCCAGCTCGTCCAGCTCCGAGGTGGTCACGCCCGGGTACACGCCCGCTACAACCTTCTGCGAGATCTTGACGGCGTCAACGTAATCCGGGTTGAGCCCGTAGCAGAGCTTGGTGATGCGGGCCGTAATCTTGTCGAACTTGACAACCTCGCGACGGCCATCGCGCTTGTAGACATACATCGCGCGACTTGTTGGCTTAAAGAGACGGGAGATTATAGATCGCTCGCTGGTGCTCGAGCCGGCGGATTGAAGACTGGCGGTTTTGGCGGGTGGTGAAGGTGAGGACGGGCTGGATCGCGTCGAGGATTGGCTGAAAAGATGGACTCAGCGGTTACAGATTGGATAATTCCGAACTTGGGCTCATCCTCCTACGTGCCGTTTGGCGGGGTTTTCAAATTGCTGCAAGACCATGGCGCCAAAACGTTAAACCAACAACTAGCTGAAGCGTTTGATGGAGTAGACAAGACTGGTACAGGCAAGCAGTAGCGCAAATGTATTATAATAGTACTATAGTGAGAAACGGGCAGAACAAGACACAGCAGACATGCTATCGCATCGATTACAGCTAGAAGGACATTAGTGCAAATTTTAGCTTTTATGATATTGATATTATTTTTTATATTACCGGTATTATTTTTTAATTTCTAAAAACTAAAACTATTAATCACACGATTACAGCTAGTAGAAAAAGCGGACGTTCGGTCCACACATCGCATTAGAGTGGTTTAGCTGTGCAACGTGTAGGTGTTACAGACGGCGGCAATGAGTTCAACCTGTATCAGGACAGCCTACACGTTCGTTGACCGAAGAAGGGTTTAGCAATGACCACTTGTACGTCAACTCCTTGGCTGTGTATACTAACACTCTGCGACGCACTCGAGCCAGTCAAGATGTCCGAGCAGGACACCATGCTTGCGGCTACGCTGCTCAGTTTTGTCTCCGCAGAGGACGCGATCGCGTTCATTGCAACGTCTCTAGTGCCTCGCATAGTGCTCTCTCCGAAGGGTGCCTTTAACTTTAACGCTTCGAGCGACGGGGGCTGCCGCTTTAACTTCCGGTTTTGGAAGGCCGACGTGATCTGACTGTTCAAGGCTCTACATCTCCACGAAGACTACAAGCTACCAAGGCGTGTCCGAGTGGGGGTCGCAGATGGGCTCTGCGTTATGCTGCGCGGACTGGTATACCCTGGGCGGTACGGCGACCTTGCCGTAATATTTGGCAGGTCAACTACGGCTCTGTGCCTCATCTTTTGATTTATGGTGGACCTTGTCTACTCGAAGTGTGGTGGATTGCTAGCTCTCGAATGCGGCGCGTTAAGTACCGCGCGCTGCGGTGCTTACGCAGATGCTGTCATTGCTCGTGGAAGCCCAATTAAGAGATGTATCGGCTTTATTGACGGCGCTGTGCGTGCGATCCTCGTCCCACATGCGACCGGCGGCAGTGCTACAACGGACACAAACGAAAGCATGCACTGAAATACCAAGGCGTAATGGCCCCAGATGGGTTTATATTGACTTTTACGGACCTGTTGCTGGTCGCCGTCACGACATCTACCTACTCCGTGAAAGTCGGCTCTTTAGTGCCTCGAAGCTGAGCACGGCGAAGACTTCTGTCTGTAGGATGACCCAGCGTATTCAAACCGACCGACATTGCAGGTTGGGTACAAAAGGTCTCGTATTTCGCGAGACCAACAAGCATTTAACGGTCCAATGAGTGCTGTCCGTGTTGCAGTTTAGTGGGGATTTGGTGGCGTACCTCGGCTCTGGTCGTACGTGGATATGAAGGCTGCTTCGAGAACTGATCCTCTCTCCTGTGGAGAGTACTACATGGTAGCGGTACTTCTGACTAACTGCAGAAGCCCAAACCAGATCAGCCGAATTTTCTGATTGAATCCACCTACGCTAGAGGCTTACATCGCTTTAGTTGCACCTTCTGAGGAAGTCGAGCTGTAAGTGCTTTCATCACCTCAATAAAAGCCATGCGTTCTTGTCTTTCCAAATCCAAGCGGTCCCTCTCTAGTGCTAGACGCTTCTCGTCATTAGCTACCTTTCGAAGCTCCACAGACCTGGTAAACTCGTCTCGCTCCTGTACGTGCTCCATCAACTCCTTGAATGAGTTCGTACTTGTTCTTCTTCTTACCCATACTTGTCATCGCTTTGTCGTGCATAGCGTCGGCACGCTCGTCGTCCCGCTGCTTCGCTTCCTTGACCTGCTTTTTCTCGTCGCGAGGGGCCTCAGCATCCTCGAACATCTCCAGCACGTTGGAGAGCAAGTCGTCCCGCTCTGTATGCTCCTCGTCGATGCCGCAGGCGGCGGCACTCTTGACCATCTTTGTTTTGAATTCAGTGAGCAAGAAGGTGCAGCGCTCACGACAGCGGCGCGCATCTACGTCTAAATCCAGAGCCGTAGCCACGGTGGCCCAGGCTGCTGTTTTGGTCCTGTGCCCCACTTGAAACGGGTTAACAGCCAGGATCTCTTTGAGCAAGGCGTCGCCATCGTTGTCGTCGAAGCGCATTTATGTCTTGCGCTTCTTGGGCGGGCGAGAAGACTCCATCTGCCTCGATAGGCTGGCTGGTTGGCTGAGAAGTGATAGGAGCCCAAAAGCTACGGAACAGCCACCGTTGCCCCACAGGCAAGTTGTGTATACTCGGTTCGGTTTTCGGCCGGATGTTTATACGCTAGTACACGACGTAGTGTATAGTGATAGGCAACATGTAACAAGGGCGCTTCACGTAGCAACCAACTGAGTAAGAACGTCCGGGGCCCGTCTCTGACGTTGCGCAAGAAAAGACAGGTCGCCACACGTTTGTTTGCCTGTTGCTAAACCACTCTATTGTACAGCAAACACCAAAAGTACTCTACTGACACTTGTATAAACAATTTGGCACGTCGAATGATTGGTAACCACCACGTCTTCTGAGGCAGCACCAAGCAATACCGAGATCACTGTTGTAGTGTATCTCGGCACCTTTAGCGTTATATCTACCATTCAAGTAGCAAGATCATCGCTGCTAGCTGCCAGTTTTCCATTCACCCCCCCCCCTCAAAACCACCCCCTACGATTCCAACTCAAGCCACCATGCCTCGCCTTCCTTGGCTGACCCTCGCGTTCCGATGCCGCACGAGGACGCGGAGATGCTCATCCAGGACTTCACGCACCACAAGATCACGAAGCGCGACCTCGGCCAATGCCACGTTTGCCTACTTCCTGCACCTCATGCTATGCGAGCACAGCTACTTCGCTGCTCCTCGGAGACCGCTCGCGCCGCTCCGGACGGGACGTGTCCATGGCGAGCGCGTTTGTTGAGGTGCAGTACGCTGCAGTTGGTGACGGTGGAGGAAGTGTACGCCCATACCACGGCTATGAGTTCTCCGCCGCGCCCTCCTTCGCTGTCAGCTGAGATGAAACGGGTCGCTAAAGACCGGGCTGCGCAAGGGCTGAATGCCAAGCGCGTTTGGACTGGCCTGCCGCAACGCTTTAACCTTGGCTAGCAGAGCATGCAGACCCTTGCTGCTGTTCAAAGGTTCGTGGATTACCTCGTTGCTGGTCGGCTTGGAGGCAATGACCTCCTTGATGTTGTTCGGGCCAAAGTTAGAGACCGAAAGTTTAGTGGTGAAGAAGAGGAGACGACAGCGTTTTCACTGTGCTTGCACCAAGACGATGAAGGCAATCTCGTGGTTGGAAACGGCAGCGACAGCACCCTGGTTGGCATCGTTGTGACCACAAAAAGCTATTGCGCCAAGTGGATCGAGGCCCGGCTACTTTCATCCTGTGTCTCGATGCGACGTACAAGTTGACACAAGCGCGCTACCCCGTCCTCATTGTGGGGCTATCGGATCGGTCTCATCGCTTTCACCCGCTTGCGGTATTTATTATATCGCAGCAGCAGCAGCCCCGGTTCACGGAGGTGCTGTAGCGTGCATTCGCTTCCGTCAATAGCAAGCCGCTGCGCGTCAGTACGTAACGGGCGATGGGGGTATCGCACAGTGGAACGCTATACATGACGACTTGGGCGCCGATGTGTGCTTTTAATGTGCTACTTTCATGTAGCCAAAACGGTATTCGAGAAGACGCGGTCACTCACATCACGAGTGGCTGCTTCTGTCATGGAGGATCTGCACAAGCTCCACTTCACGATGAGTAAAGAAGCGTTTTTGGTGAAACTGGATGAAGTGCAGAAGTGCTGGGCAATGGTGTCGCAGCTCTCTGAGTCTTCTACGTACTTGGCCACGGTGTGGCTTAACCGCAGGGTGCGGCGCTGGCAGTGCTACCACACGCCCAGCGGGTACGCAAGTACAAACAATCCGTGCGAGACCTATAACACCGCCTTGAAGCGTGACGTTACTCTGCGTCACAAGCTCAAGATCGGCACTATGCTAGATCAGCTCTTCACATTGTGCGAGAGTGAGAGTATCCTACCGCGGCCTTTTGCGGACTCGCCTACACGGGACGCAAGACTCAATCGACGTGCTGCACCGCTTCATCGGGAGGGATTGCTGCTCGAACGCCGAGTGGACCGGAGCGCCATCGCGTTCCTGTTCGGTGGAAGCGTGGCTGACGCCGGCAGCACAGTCGTGTGGTGAGCTTGCCAACACCTCGAGTATACGACGAGGTTTCGAGCCGCACGGTACAGAACCTTCTAGTGAGCGCACAGTTGAGCCGCCTCACTGCTGCGGTGGAGCGGCTGGGGATGCCCGACGAGGGCTGGCCGGTAGACGTTAAGCGCCAGGTGTGTCCTTGCTGCATCTGCAGCCAGTTTGGGTCTTGCGTACATGTGATCTTCGCGCTCACTGTGCGCGGAAGCAGTGGCGTCAACGGACGGGCGACGCTGGTGTACCGAGGTGCACGCCAGCGCCGACGCGAAGACAGTGCTCAGCCTCGTGGGCGCCCGGCCAACAGCGGTGCAGCTCTCGCACTTGAGTAAGTCGGGCTGCTTCCACTACAGTACGAGATCATAGCGCAACAGAAGCCAATACGAACGTCATGAAAAACAATATCGTCACCCAAACAAATAATGAGCCTATCCGACGTACTCGCTGTCTCCTACCCCTGTCGGCGACGGCACATCGCAGCATCAAGCCGTCGCTGCTCAGGGTTGTCGGCGGAGTGCTCCTACAGCACGCGGCCGGTCCTCTTGGCCGGCGTTAGCACCTCGCGGCACGGCGCCAGGCTCCTGTTGATGCTGGTGGTCGGCGGCGGGCTCCTGCTGCATACGGTCGGTCCAGGGGTTCGGATTATCGGCACTTTCAATGGTATCGCAGGTACTGATCCACTAACAAACGCAGACGAGCTCAATATCGGATGATCTTGATCCATTGCTGAGATCATTTGATACTGATACTGGATATGCAGATACGTGTATTAGATATAAAGTGCCTTCCATGATGGAAAACAGCTATGAGCCTTCAGTAGTGTCTTGTATTCGAGCCAGTTTGCTTTTATTAGGCACATCATCTGCCAGATTGGCGTCCAAGCGGGTGTGTAGCTCGTTCACTACATAGCCACCCAGGCTAAAAAATCGCTCTTGAGTTGCTGTGGAGACCGGTTTGCCCAGATAAGCTTTGGCTAAGAGAGAAACAGAAGGGAAGTCTTAAGGGGGGAAGTCTTGCTGCCTGTGCTCTCGAAACCATGCAAGTACGTCAACTTCGCGATAGAGGTGAAGTGCGTTGTATTTGCCACCCTTGGCAGTACATGACCACTTGACAGACAGATTTTTCCATTGATTCCATGTGTTCCGTGCCTATAGATGCAGATCGTCATGCGTAGCCTGCACCTCGTAGCTTTGCGAAGGCGCATCAATATCTAGCGGCGACTCATTGCACTGTTTGGTGCGTTTGGTTCGCTACACAAGTCTTGCAGTGGCTCTGAGTCAGAGCCCTTATTCTCTTCTGCGATCAGCTCACGTGCTTTTAGCATCTTGAATATGTTATCATGCTCCAACTGAAGTTCGCGCTCGGCGCGATCAAGGACAGCAGCATCCGTTACGATTTTGCTGCTTTAGACGTAATGCGAGGATCAAGAAGCAGGGCTTTTACGTCGTTGATATCTTCTTGAGGGAATCTGATACCCAATTGGTCTCGCAGTCGCTCTCGATATCGTTTACCTCCGAGCGAGAAATCACTTACGTTCTTGGACACTCGGCGCTGTGTAAACTCAGTCGACATTTTATCAGGTCGCTCCAACGCTAAGCAACCAAGTGACCCTAATTCTAGCGACACCGAAATAATCTTGCGGAAAAGCAAAGCGTACGAGCTTGCAACACCAGCTTTCTGTACTTCGCCAATACTAAACTGAGCAAGTTGGTCGGTGATTGCTTCCATCTCCGTTATCAAGTTCCAGTCATTGGAGTCGAGATTTAGCCACACGACTTGTTCGTTTGCTGAGGCTGTCTCGAAGTACTTCGTGAAGGCGTAGTAATTGTACACAATGCGGCGCATAAGCGTTCCTGCACATCCGACACGCGTTTTGGAATCGACCTCAATATTGATAGCGGGAAGGTTGTACAGATCCTTGTTTAAGTTTTGCCAGTCGTAGCGGTGAGTTGAAAAAAAAATGTAGCTATATCTCGCAAATTTTGAATTACTCGGAGACCGTCTCGAAATTCTCCTCCTGAGGTCACAATATTCCTGCCATCATTTCTTGTATATTTTTTCAGCCCAAGTGCATACAACAAACACAGACTCAACAAGTGCATCAAAAGTCCACTTAATCGGTCTTGCTAAACCGATCGGACACGTTGCGGGCACTCCCGGTTGTGTTGCTCACAGTAAACGTGAGAAGCGATCAATGTCAATACCGTATCGCGATTGAATACCCGAAGTGATCTGCTCTGCAACAATGGCAACTGCATGTCCGCTTGGGTTTGGCGATGCTAACAATGAAAGAGACCTCAGACGCCATTCGGAATCAACGAATATCACCGTGACCCCAATGATGTTGACGTTTGCCGCATTTATCCACAAGTCGTGCATCACCACTAGAAATGGTGCCTTAGTGAAAAATCAAATTCATTCTGGAGAGTGCGTGAAACCCGCTCAACAAAGCATCCAAAATCCCCCTCAGCAAACGTGTAAAATGCTTCATGAGCTGGCACCGTTAGGCGCGGCTGATTCGATAGATATCTCAGAAGCTGATGCAATTCTTCATTCTCTAGAACCGTGTGTGGTAGGCCTGATGACAACAACCACCTAGTGGATAATATTCTTACCTCGTCCGGGCTGGTTGTCATGGCCTCGTGTAGCGTACGTGGCTTCTTTGCTTTCGTAGCATCATCTGGTTCTGCTGCCATGTTTTGCGTCGTGCACTTCAGTCCTCCCCTGCACGTCGCGTTTTCGCCCTTCGGAGACTTCAACGCAAAACGGGTGATCCGGATGAAGGCGCAGCATGTGCTTGCGTGCATTGGACGCGTTCTGCTGTCGCATAAGGCATGGCTTCCGGGTTGTCGTTGCCGTGTCGGTGCTAACACATTTTTCCGTACATACAAGGCAAATGTGCGTGAAGGGATGGCCAGACTGCAATGGATCATCGATCGGCTTTGTCAGCTTGTGGATTGAGTTCCAAACCAACGTAAACATGTTTGGGTTGAAGTGCTTAACTGAAAGAGCGATACCATACTTGTCAACCGATCCCCCGCTGTCGGACTCGCCCCTCTTAGGTTGAGAGGGAGTCGTCGAACCCTCAGAAGGGCCTTCCTCGGGCATGAGCTCTGAGTCTCGGCTTCTATGGGGATCTGACGTCCAATCGCCGTCGCTAGGCTGATCAAAATATACATTAGTCTAAGTCGTCGAGATTGTAACCTCTGGTTAAAGCATGTGAACACTCTAAGAGTATCAGCTACCTGGATCACTTGGGTATCGTTTGAGCCCGACAGTATCAAGGATACTGATACATCACGTCACTTGGATTGATCCTGCTCCAGATACACCTCGCTGATGATCCGGGATCTGCGTATCAACGCGTATCTGCAGCTAACTCGAACCCATGGGCCGGTCCTGTTGGCCGGCGCCTCGCGGCACGGTCCAGGGCTACTGCTGTTCCTGGTCATCGTGGTCGCCGCCGGCGGCTCGCGGTGCGGCACCAGGTTCTGTGTCCCGTGCCCCCCTCCGCTGCAAGTTGGATTGTGTGAGAACCGTTTTGGGGAACGGCCACGGTGCGTGTCTTCGTGGCGCCATCGTGATACACATCAATCGGGTTAGGTCACCATTGGTGCTAATTGCCACTTAACAGTCTTGGCCCTTACGGATGCAAGTGTTTTTGCAATTTTCTCGTAGAAATTGACGCCCATTGTATTATGCAAAATACTGTATGATCGTTGTCCTAGGCGTCGTTTAGTTCTAAGGGTCAGTGAGGAGGCAGCCAATGTAGACGTATATTTTTGAACAAATGACTCCATTACTGCCTCTTATGTCTCCGCTAAATTTATGATGTAGTATCGCGCTGAAGCACTCGTCATGGGGCGGCCACGAATAAATGAGGAAGGAGAGAAGAGGAAAAGGTTCCAGCGCATGGCGGTGGAGTACTCACACAAGTTGGACGTTCTCAACTACAGAGACGACGGCTACGACCTCGACGAGATGCTTGCGAACTTCTACGGAAACTTGACTAATATCGAAGTCAGAGCCAAGAAAAAGCAGCTAAGTAAGTTGAAAAAGGAAAGAAACACAATTCGTGAAGCATGCGGCAGCGGTCGAGGACGCCACCGAAATCTGAGAAGACTGGGCGGCGAAACTTTACTTCTCGAGAAGCAGAAGCCGATATTGTAATGTGGATAAATCTCTGTAAAGACGGTTCCATAGTGTCCTGATTGGTGCTGCAACTCTAGGTGATATTGCTGCTGAGTGTGGCCTTAGCGACAAGTTTGCGGCCTGTCCTACACGGATGAAATTATTTTTGTGTAGAAATCTGCTTTCTTTTCGCGCTCGGACCAGGCAAGGTCAAACTACACCTGAAGACGCCCACGTGGTAGCTCAACAGGTTTAAGGCGTTGGTTCGAAGAACCATTGGCAAGAAACAATGCATCCAGAGTATATTATGCTAACTAGACAGGTATGTCCATTGTTTCTAGATAATTCTATTAATATATAACGTCAAGTTGCTGTATTTTGTTTTTAGTATTTGCCTAAACAGAAACAATCTCGAAAAGAAGTGTGAAGACCGTGTGGGTAAAGTGCGATAATAAAGAGAAAGCAAGGGCAACTGCTATGCTTTTAGCTGGTTTGGAAGGTACTAAATACCCGACCTTTATTCTCTTTAAAAGCACCCCGGCACAAACAAAACAAACGGAAAACAGCGAGCTGCGTCATGGCTTTAGAGCAACCGTTTGGAGACGTGACATTAACGTTTTACAGGACCTGAACAATTGTGAAATTTATGGTAATAAGTGTGTATGGTGGACGCCGGACGTTCGCTAAAATCCCGAGTTCCACTTTGCTGACCGACCCAATCCCCCCACGCTAGGCATACTCCTTCCAGCCGGCAGACGTTTCATGGAACAACCGTTCAAATCTGGGCTTCGATCGCTTTGGATTATGTGCCTCCGCGAACAACTCGTGGTGTACCGCGCTGGGGCTATGAGACGTGAGGAAAAGCGTACTAAATTGAAGAAAGCCACTACAAGCACGGAAAGAACTTGCACAAGCTGATGCTGATGCCGAAATAGCCAGACTACACGATAACTATAGAGAAGAAAGGTTCAAGCTGAAGCCACCGAGCCGCACCGTCATTACGCAGTGGGTGTCGAAATGCATGGCAGATTTGACAAAGAAGACCATCGTTAACGGTTATCAAAGGTCAGAATACTAAGCGACACTCGTGTGGCGGAAGACGGGGCTGACTTCTAGTATATTGAAAACAATATTGTAGCGGAGCTGGAAAGCTGCAACCTTGTTAGTGGTGAAGTTATGTCGGATGACGATATCGGATCCGGTGGCGACATCGTCAGTGATAGCGACGAGGGTACAGATAAATAAAACATGCTGCTAAAATACGGTTTGCATTCATAGTTAATTCCAAGGATTTGTTGAATGTGGACTTTGGTGACGCCTAGGCCCCTACTACCATCATACCTCCGGTTTGGTACTTGCTGTAGCCTCCTCTACTATGACTAACAGCTTCTACCCTTTTAGGCGTTGGTAAGCAACATTTCCTAACTACGTAACCATCGATACTACCAACGATAAAAAACCGGGGGTACTGAATAATATCCCAATACTACCACGATGTGACATAAAAACTCGGATTTTTACTAACAAAGGATCTGGTTGGTTAACATGAATCCAAATAGAAAAAGAAAAAGAACAGTTATATTCTGTGATAACAGTATAATCAACATAACGGATTTTTACTAATAGAAGATCCCTTACTATTATAAGCCCTCCAGGCAGTTATCGAGAAGATTCTAGAATAAAAGACCCCTACAATTAGAAGACCGCAACCAGCGCGTTCTAGACAAAGTTGTAACTTCCGATTTACTGCTTAGTTTTCAAAATACCAACCATGCGCCAAACAGTTGACATCGGAAAGAGCAAGAAGCTATTGAGTACGGCCAGCGCGGCGGTAACGCACATTGACGCGAAACCGGTAGAGCGTAGAACAACATGGCGCGATCCAGTCACATCAACCGTCGAGTCTCGTGGGTCCTATAGTGTGGTCAAGGTCGAAACTGAGCAGGTGGCTTGAGAGGAACATGCATGTAGCACACAGCGCGACCAACAAGCACTTCGTCCGTAAGAATCCTAAGCAGTGGCTTCCGACCCCCACCATTCACGCGGTTCTGGTGCGGCTTTGCGTCCATGATCTCGTCCTTGTTCCGCCACCACTTGCGGAACGTGGCCGCGTCGACGTCCCATCCCAGCTTGCGAAAGGTGCGGCGCCGCACGGCTGGCAACGCCTCCTCCCTGCTCGGCGATCCGACAGCAACCGGACGTAAGCTTCCTCCGCTCGTGATCTGGAAGCATAAAGACTGTAGCCGTGCAATCTCTACAGTAAGCTCTGTCTGGGTGGCCCACCACCCAAAAGCATGGATTGACGCGGAGCTGCTGGTGGGTTGGATTGATCGCGTGTTTCCCCAAGTGCTGGACGTTCCAGGCAAAGCTCTCGTCTGGGATTCGATGCGAGCGCACACGTCAAAGAATATCAAAGCCAAGTGCAGCCAACCTTTTTGTATTTTTTAGCACCGGGACATCTCGATGTGCGTCGTGCCTGGGGGTGTGACGCCGTACCTCCAGGCAGGTGATATCGGCATCTATAAGGTCTTTCAAAATAATCTCTCTGGCTTGATTAATGCGTGGAAGAACTCCGATGATGTGACATACACAGCTCGTGGAAATCCCGCCATTATCAGTAGAAACAGTTTGCGCCTGGGTGCGAGCGGCTTGGCGAGAAACTCCCACATCGGTGGTGCTTACCTCGATCAAAGCCGCTGGGTTTCACAAGAACCCATTGCAATGGTTCATATGGAACCATGACGTTTACGGGTGGCAATTTCAGCAGCAGTGGGGCAGCAACGACGGCGAAGCAGCGGAGGACCTATTCAATCTCGACGAGCTCGATGAAGCGCTGGATGACGTTGATGTGGTTGAGCAGTAGAAGACCTCTACGATTAGTAGACCCCCTGTCGAAACTGATAACTTATAGGAGGCTACTAATAAATACAAGACCGACCACTGTTCGTAAAAATCCGTCAACTGATTAGACGATTGTCGACTCGTACCGAGGAATAGCTGCCTTGAATCCATTAATTACGCCATCAGTAGGAACGTTTCCCCAAGCGGCAATCGTGGCCTTTATGACCCGGAGCCGTTGAGGCGCTTCTAGGAAACGTACTTGCCTCGGATTCGAGCGTTTAGTGGTCCCATGACCCCACATCGAGTGACTGGCAAACAGACGTGCTCTTGGGGGGGGGGGGGAATGGGCCATTGTATGATATGTTTCGTCGGTCGCCACGCGCACTCTTTCCTCTGACACATGACAATTAAAATTGTCAGCTAGGAGAAGGGCGGGTGAGTCAGTTTCATATTTTAGAACACTTTCTACGTAGAAAGCCCAATCCTTGGCATCCATCCAACCTGACTCCTGCACAGTGTAGTAATACCTTTGTGATGTTTGCTCAACTAGTTTGAGTCGATCCCTCCCCCCAGGTTGCCTCACAGAATGAACAATATGGTGAGGTTTTGTCCCTGGAAAACAAAAGAACGTGAGGTAGTGAATAAGACAACAGCAAAATCATCCAAAAACGTACCTAAACTCGAATTGTTAGGACGGCTGTCATGCGACCGCAGTGTCTGTCGAGATCTTGAACCTTCGCCAAACCCTTACTCCCCTTGATACCCCACATGGTGGATGGTGGCATGTTGAACTGGATGGCAGTCTCTTCGACCTTATAGATCTCGTTGGGGGGGGGGGGGGCTCCAGAAGCTCAACCAAACTCCGTTTTAATCCGCTGGAGGTCAATGCTAGGCAGCTTTGTCTCTTGGAGCCTTTGAGTTGAAAACCCGTACTTTAATTTGTTACAATACAGAAGATGCACACATTATTAGTCAATTAACCCCAAACATATTATTGAAACAAGAAATATTATCGGTCTGCCATGCAGGCGCTCGATTGAGCGGCGTCTGCTTTCTTCGGACTTCTTCGTTGCAAGTTAGCTTTCAAACTCACTCTTCGTAATTCTCTTGAACGAAGGCTATCATAATTGAAGTAGTAAGCCACTGAATCAGTTCTCATAGCAGTATATAGAAACTATAACTCCAAAGTCTCGAAAATCAACATACATCTTCGTCGCGGCGTGTGTCCTTCACGCAGGTGACGAGGACAGGGGTGAAAGGTAAGCTTTCCTTCCGTCCATGTCTTTTTGTGGTTTTTCGCCAAATTGTTCTCCTTGTACACCCGCAGCTTGGCTCCCGCCTGCCACCAGCCATGCACGGTACAAGCTGCTCGACGGTGGCTGGTAGGCCGATGAGCTCAATGAACTCCAAGGCTGCCAACTTGACTTTAACGTGTAGACCCGCTGCTTTCTCCCCATTGTGAACTTCTAAAATGAGCGGTGGCAGACAGCAGGGCTAAATCATTCCACCGCGTAATTGCTTCCTTCCAACCAAAATTTTAATAATAACGATGGGTAAATATTTCAAATCTCCCTCTTTTATTTTGGTTAAAATGTAGTACGGGGCCAGTCACCCGAGTATAATATTCCCCGGATTTTTGAGTCGTTGTCGGCAGTTCAATGCGCAAGAGGTCGCATTTCTTAGGTTGAATATAGTTGTTGCAAGCTGGCTCATAAGTTCCTTCTTCATGGTAAACCACCGATTTTCATACGGGTTCAGATCCGGTTTTTGGGGAGAATGTCCCAGTGATATCAGTTTAGGTCGCGCAGGCAATTCGCAATTTGCTTTGAATTATGAGCAGGGACATTGCCCTGTACGAACAGAGTTTCTCCAGAAATACCAGGAGACAACTTCGCGAAGTTTTTGGGAGAGCATCAATGTAAACAATCGATCAAATGAATCGTTGATTTCACCATTATGAATCATGCAGCACAAATAGCCATGCGACACAAATAACCGTTCAAAATGCCAGCCTAGCCAACCGTCACCATAACTCTGGCTATAGTGAGTGAAAGGTGTATATGCGAAAATGCCACCCCTACAGGCTCGACTGAATACGACCGAAGAAAAGCTATCTAGCTGCAAAAGGCTTCAGCCCGCGCAGCTTTCCAAGTTTCGTATGATGGCTTGCGCAAAAAATACTTACCCGAAAATCGCGATAGCATAGTTCTCCGGACTACGGGAGAATCTAGATTTGCGTGACTGCTGCCGCGACTTTTTTTTGTGTGGCATGTAGCAACTCAAACGCGGAAACGTACTGCACACCTGAAGTTGCTCTCGCGATGGACTCCATTGTCCCAACAACGTTCATGATTTTTGAAAGGTGTGGCTGGTGAACGGCCGGTTCTGATACGGTGTTCGTGCCACCGCGTTTATTCTCATAGAATTGAGTACATCGGCATCTTCACAACACACGATTTTAACAAGGCCATGGAGACCATTACCGAGTACTCGTTGGAGTTGCAGACGATTGTGGGGTCTAATTCGATTATGGCCATTTTTGTATCCTGCTACGTCCAGTCTGAAACCAACACTCTTGCCTCCACTTGAGGGGGAGCAGGTCGAATAACGGAATTAGAGGCTTCGGCTGGGCGCGGAACCTGTGCGCTCGAGCTCAAACTCCGGCCTTAATGGACCTTGGAACTTCATGCCGCTTTCCATGTAGATGTGATGTTTGAATTTATAGTGAATCGAAGTGAGCTTGTAATTCGATTGCTCAATGAGGGGGCACAATGAATGGATAAAACGCAATAAAATGAATTTGCTACCGTTTCGATCAACAAAACAATTTCCGTTTGTTCAGAGAATTTAATGATGCTATAATGCGCCCTAACCTTACCGATTAAAAGTGGGTTTTGGCGGTCACCAAGTAACCTATCAAAAAAGCAAAAACGATTTAAGCGATGTATAGCTACACCAGCAAAAATAATAATGCTACGCGCCATTGTCCATATGATGCGAAATAGCCCAACACATATTCAGCCGACAGAAGAATAGCGTTCACTAGGGAATCCGCTCGACGTCATCCCAAGCAGGCATGGCGAGTAATGCGAGCCCATGATGCCTGTCCTCTACACGATAATGCCAACGCTAAGGTTTATGCGCAGGGGCGACAGGGGTACTCAGAGGATAAGGGATAGCGATTGGGCTTCGTGGACGGGTTGGAGTACGTCTTCGCAAGTCACGGAAGGATTTGTCTGAGTCTGAGCGGAAATTAATGGAATACTGGATGGGCGCAGTAATCGCGCAAGCCGAGGAGGTCTATCTTATTCTGTAAGTGGAAGTGCGATGTCATATCCTCAAGACCACAATCGAAACGCCTTAGCAACTATGAAGGCTGAGCTTGCGGAGCTCTCATTGCCAATTATCAGTCAATATATCGAATTTAAATGTTGTTTTTCTCGTGTCGCGAGGCTCGCACAATGTATCACAAACTGTTGCAGCCGAGAATCTTGCTCGGTGCAAGATGTCTGCAACAACTGCGACAAAACATCGTTGTTGCGCGTTATGATTCCTTCGGCTCTACACTGAATGCGCAAGATCAAGTGAATAAACGTACCCGGCTGTTGGCGAGTCTGATCGATGCATTTAGTAGGCAGATGTGGCGTCAGAGCTGCACCCGCTACCCTGACCCCGAGCGAGTGACTGTGGATCTTATGAATGACATTGAAGTGGGTGAGCGACTGCTTGACGGACGAAGTTAGCTACAAAGAGGCGCACCGAAGACGAGCAACCAAGGAGAAGACAGCGAGTAAAATGGCAAGACGCACCGGGAACGAGCAACCAGATACGAGATCTCGAGACCAAGAAACGCAGTAGTTTGGTGGTAGGCTGCGCAGTAGGCTAGGCGCGGGGAATTTCTAGGAGAGGGCTGCCGGGCGGTCGTCCGAGCGCCTCTCAGTTACGATTTGGCGGGATCCGATCAAATAAAGTGACACTGAGTTTTACGACAAAAAAAACAACTGTCAAGGTGAGCTGAACTAGGACATTGAGTGTCAGGCGGATGTGCGGGGCGGTTAGTGGTAGGGCGGTGGCCGTCCGTCACCGACGTCGCGAGAGGCCGCCTGGGTCCTCGTGGCGTTTCCTGAGCCCGCTATCGTCGTCGTGACGTGAGCTACCTGAGTGAGCGTCCGGCACCGACGCCTGGTCGAACCGTAACAGCCGACTGTCCGGGATGTTCGTGGGCAGCGACGAAGGCAGCAACTACCATTTGCTAAGCCGCCGGGTTTACCAATTTCGACCCTGACCCTTAGGGTTCCGAAGGCAGGCCGAGTGCGGATATTGCGCTAGTAGGAATTGAATATGTTGCACGCAAGTATCGTACCTCTGCTTCGGATGCATATCAACAATGGGTAACCATTAATCACAAAGGCGATTCGGAAGCTCCGCTGCTAGAGTACAACATCAGTGCTTCGGAACACGATTCACTCGTTCCGTTTGACCCTAGCTCTGCGATGATCCGCCGTGGACGTGTCCGGAGGGCCCGATCGAGAAACAACTTTGCTGTAATTCACCATTGGTGTCCGGCACCGCCGCTCGGCGTGCCGTCTTGATCAATTGGTCGCATAGATAACGAAGCTCATGTTGCCTTCCGTGTCCTTCGGAAGGCCAAACGCAAAGTCCAAAATCATGATCTCTCAACACCCCATAGACTACAGGCAAACTTGGCAGCGGCGCGGGATGTAGTTTAGAGAGTGCAAGCTAAAACCTGGTGAACGAAACGTAATTATAAGGAGCTGACGCTTAGGACGAATATGGCGATATTGATGGTGCGAGTCATCGAGAAAGACAAAAAAAAACATAAGCAGGTGAAAGTGCAGGGACATTTATTTAGGACGACCAACGTTGATTTTCGATCCACCTGTGATTCGACGGCTTGCCGTGACGCGCTTTCGTCCCGTCCGGCGAAATGGTTTTGGTGCATAAATGCACTTCAATTTCAAACTTCCAATGATATTTTCACAGGCACCCAGTTCTATATCGACCTCCCAGCTAGTTTTGACGCTGACCCAGAATTTCCATCCGAGCGTAGTTGGTTCCCATTTGTGGTGTGGCAGCCGGTATCTTCTCTGTGCCCCGCTGTAATCTGAACTCTGTTTGCTTATGTAGTGTGTAGTCACGCCTTATGACGTTGTTGTATTGTTTAACGGGGTTGTTAATAGGGTCAAAACCACTCAAGCTGTGGTAGAATTTACCTCACGTGTATCGTCGAACTAACCATTGACGCTCAAAGTAGCTAGCAGAGACATGCGTGGGCGGGGCTGATCTTCACTCGGTTAATGCGCTGCCACGGCAGCGCGTCAATTTGTCTTTACCGCAGACGAAGTGCAGGTCGTAAATATTGCGCAACATGTAGCTGCGGCAAATGATGGGAGGCTCCAATGGATAATCTGGGTATCGGGTTATGACTAAGAACGTGACAAGGGTCGTGGACGAGCGCTGTAGTGCCAGCATGCTTTCCTGAGTTGTCGGGATACAGACGAGGGAACTCGGCTCGAGCCAGCCTTTTTAGATCTTCTGCCGACGCTGACACACCCAAATGTAGCCTTCGCTAGGGTCCGAGGAGACTTCGAATTCCTGGCAACAGGTTTTGAAGAGTGGGGCACGCCCATTGTTTCCACTTTGACTGCTTGTCTGGCCACTTGAAGTGACTGCCGGCCAGTCGCCAAGATTTTTTTTTTATACTTGGTTTTTCTATTGGAGGTTTGGCGGAGGTTTACTGAGGTTAGGAGGTTAGCGGAGGTTGTAAGGAAGAAGTTGTTAACGGAGGTAAATTAAACTCCGGCGACAGCTCGAACGGGAGCACAACTGAGGCATCAGCTGGCCGAGCACCGGTTCGAACCGGCGATGACGGATCGTCAGCGAATCTTTTCAGTTCAAGCTTTCTCAGCCACTGTTGAGGTCTAAACATTGTTCAGCTTTTGTCCGCTTCTAAGCCCAAGTACATGTGATGTCTAGTGATATTTTTTGCCGTTACTTATATTGCTTCATTACCGCCACGGTGTTGAGGACGGTTGGGATTGCTGCTGTTGTTCCGATTGTTAAATTTGGCTCATACAGCACACGGTATCTGTCGAGGGTTGCCCAATCCGTTTGAAGAATGGAACAAGGGCTGCAACCGTCGAGTAGATGTGACCAGTTTCGTCGTACTTTTCAGCTACGCGCATGGACGTAGTATAACGACATAAATCACCTTCGCACTTCGCCGCGTTTGCATAATGGCAAGCAAGCATACGGTCCATGGGCACTAGTGCGCGGAACATTTTGCTTTTCTTAGACATTATTTCAATGCGGGCATTTCCGATCTCCCGCGGTCATTCTTGTAATTTATCGGTTGTAGTCCACCGGACGGACAGCAGTAAAAGCTCTCTATAACGGCCGGGTTAATTTCGCATTCATGCGGACGTCTCTTATTCGGTGCGTCCGCCCCTCCAACACCCTCTCTCTGAGATCGCCTTTAAGTAGGTATGGTAGCATTTAGGAACTTGTCGTCGGCGTTCCAGAGGTTCAAGTTGGAGAGTTGGTTGAAGCTATCTGCCCGCTCCAGGTAGGCATTCGAGTCACCGTCGATGAACTGCGTCATCTTCTTGGTTGTAACTGCCTCTCTATTCCTTTATGCTACGTACGGTAATCAATGCGTGAGGTACAACTCCTTGTGGCGTTTGTTTTAGAGAGATTCATTGCTGTTTCCGTCTGATGCCCGATGAAAGAACACAGTCATGATCGTGGGCAGGTCGACGGGCAAGCCAGGTCGGGAGCTTGGGCTGCTTCACTGGAGAACCAGGTCGGGGTCTTTTAAAACGTTCCAAAGTTCCAACACCGCTTGAGTTATAAAAATTAGTAGTGTATGTTCTGTAAAGTTGGTCTGGAGGAGGGTGTGACAGCGCGAACGTAGACTGAGCCCATCGCACCAGTTTCGACAGCCACTTGCCTTTAGCTCGCTAAGAGGATGTTAGTCTTGTCCGCTGCGTGGAGATTTGTTAATGTTAAAATTTGAAAAGGTCGTGGAGTTTTACTAGCATATGCTCTGGTAGTGCCGATTTGATACTAACATCATACTAGCTAAGCAGGGGTTGTCCTCCGTAGTCGTGGCAAGGAAGTGTCGTCAACAGTGGGTCTCTTTCCGGAGCGGGAAAAATGGAGGAAGCTGCTACGAAAGAGCATGCGCACCCCAATACAGTGTTTCACTGTTTGTATGGCTTTTATTATCTTGGTTGCTCTCGACAAGAACTCGCACATGTATATAGCAAGAATGAAAAGACAATCGGGAACTAAATTCAAGTATTTAAGGCAAACGGAACGTTTCAGCGAGCAAAATCCACGACCGACAAAAAGTTCACGGAGGAGTACAGGCAATGGCTCTGCGAGTTTTATGCTTAGAAACCGCTAGCATACGTCAAAATGACGAAGCACAGGATGCTTTTCGACGGGTCCATCACATCACTATTTCAAAGGCATCGGTGTGGCGAATATTTCATGAGTGCGAGTTCACATATAGAGTTCTGGAGAAACGCGCCATGCACGTCAGAGAATGAGGTGTGTTCGATTTATCGAGCAGCTAAGCAACATTAATTGGAGTCACCACAATCTCGTCTTTCTTGATTAAGTATCTTTTCGACAATCGCGGAATGATCAGAAAACGTGGATACGCTCTCAGGGGGAAATCGCTTGCTATTCGATGCGACTTCCAGCGAGAACCAAGTGTGTCTGTGTTAGCTTTCAGTGGCGCTCACGGTTTAATTGATTATTTCGACGCCCAAGGCACATTTGCGCGTTGAATTTGTCAGGTGCTGTCAAGCTTTTGCTTACTTCAGAACTGGAAATGTTCGTCAGTATCCTGGCGCCCACTCCGTGTGGATTTTTGGACGGGGCGTCGATTCACAGGCACCCTGCAATTGGCAACTTCCCGAGGAGTAAAGGTGTCACTCCGATATTTCTTCCGGACTACTGCCCATTTTCCAACACGGTTGAGTACATGTTCGGGTACGTCAAGAAGGCGTTCCAGTGGTATTACAATTGAGTCGAGTGGGCGTGATTTACTACCCTTTGTTGTGAAAACGTTTCGCCGATTCGAAACGTTTAACATGGGGAGAATATTTGAGCATTGCGGGTGGAAGCTACAGGGGCATTTTGACCCCACTGGCCCAATGTCGTCGGAGAGGCGGCATGTCCTTGACATTTGGGATAACGAATGCTACAAAGGATGATGTTGGGGTTTATCGAGAGACGCGTGCCGCTATAGTGAGTTAAAAGCTAGTTTAATGGGACTAACTTTCTTGGTGTTCGACGTCATTATTTTTCGATTGTCGAAAGTGGGTCAATCACATCACTTGCTGGTGGTGGAGCGATATCTTGGATAATTCTTCAACAATGGACTTTCGCGTGAAAAAGCACTATCTTGTGCATGCAAACCCTCAATGCTTCCACGTCTTGACGTAGTTTGTGGCTGTCTGCTAATGGTGCTTTTACGCATTCAAGAGCCATTTCAGCTGACCTTGACTGACTTGATAGCTGTCGCTGATTTTGCGAGTTCGTAGCCCTAAGCAGGTGCGTAATGTAGTTCAGTGGGGGGGGGTCTGAAATGGCATCATCACACCAAGTAGAAAGGTCGAGGCTCCGCGTGATGCTGTTTCCCCACCTTCGCTACACCACCGTCTCTGCACTGAAGCTTGATTCCCAATGTTCTTAAAGCTGCGAAACGACATCGCGAAGAGAATACTTCGCCGCCGCACCTGCGCGATCGGTCTCAGAAAGGCGTATACACGAAGCCAAAAATGCGTCACGGTCTCTTCCCTTTGCAATTGACAGTCCATACTCGTAAATCATGAATTTAGCCGTCTTGCCACGTCCTGCAGTCATCCAGAGATTCCGAGCGTGTTCTGTCTTCTCACTATTGGCGATATGATTGTTATACTTCAAATGCATAACCTTGGCCCACTCTGACATCGTGGGTGCTTCAACAGACCAAACACCATCATGCTCGACAGCTCGCCCTTTGATGCGAGGGCTAAACTTCATTCATACCTTTTTCAGCATGTCCTGAAACGCAGCTCCAACCACCAGGAAGTTGCTAAGCGCATCGCCCGACGATTCCCGCTGGCCAACTGAGCTCTTAACTATAATGGATTGAAATTGGTTTGAGTCAATGATCATGTCGTCTCCGTCAGTAGTGCTCCTGGTCCATGCGAGGTTGGTGTCCGTGATCTCTCGCGCCGAGCCGGTGGTAGATCTACTGCGATATGAGGCGGCGCCCGAATTCGCATTCACACTCATGTTCCGGCTTCATACGGATGCGGACATGTTCGCAATCGGGGACCGAGTCCAGGAATGGCGTTTGAGGTTCAGGCAATGCTGTGGCCGGCAATGTGTCCTCAGGTAGCGCAGTTGTGGCGGCGACCACAGCATCTCATTCGCCATTACCGTCGTTCATGTTGCCGCATACGAAGGAAGTCCAAGTAGCCAAACCTTTACACATACTACTACACCATATTAGATACTTTGATCGATTGGCCGGCAATTGGGTTGGAGCGATTCAATCGGCCCGCTTCGGAAATTTAAAGTAGAACGCACAATAGTACTAATGTGGTTAGAAAACCCCGTAACTTTCACCTATCTTAGCCAATCCGGGGCGTTTCCCCCAACTTTGACTCAGCTGTAGCGTCTTTCCACGCCAAAGTATAGAAAGTCCTCTCCACTGTGATAGTGTCGGTACCCAATACATTATTACTAACTGGAGAAATTTATAAGACGGAAATGTGTCTTAAAACTGGTACATTCTGACTTCCAGTTCGTTGTGACCGCGATTCATTAGGTCGGTTGCGACTGCAACACGGTAGTTGGTAGGCCCCAATGCTCCGTCCGCTTTTCATTGGGAAGTCAAAGAAGCCACGCGCTTTCAATAAAAGTATGGCAACCGAGCTCAACTACACAAACAGCGCCAAGCATGGATGACTCAAGCAATATTGTGAAGTAGAGAACATCCTCGCGGATGAGCCAGCGGACGAAGATTTCTGCCGTGTAGAGCCTACACGGAGAGAGAACAGTTGCGGCAAGATGGCGATGTAGGCGGTCTTGACGAAGAAGACGGTAGTGCTGCTTCTACTGGTCCGACGGCGGAGAAACTGTCCACAGAAGAGTTACGTGAGCGTCTTTTTTTCGATGGATGGCACAACTTTTCGTTATTGCCGATGCGATGGGCGTACCTTCAAGAGAGATTATCGGGCTTCGAACAATGCAGAGAGTATTTAGAGAAGGGCTTGAGCGTAAGCAAGGCCGCAAGAAGCAAAAGTTGATGTTCTACTTATTCGGACGTTCTACACCGAGTGGACCTTAACCGTTAAGCCTCTTTGCGTAGTGATAATGAAGGCTTTGTATCACAAAACGCTAAGTAGAGGGTAGAGGCATGTTTGACTTGTGCTTGTACGGTGTTGATCATTGGGGACCCTCTCCTATCGCTCCGTGAAGTGAATCACAATTCAGAATATTACGACCGAGAGAATTGTCTGTAGCCAAATCTGAGTACAATCAGGGTAATACTGAGAGACTGTCTATACACGCCTTGGTATTTAGACTGGTCAAAAGGACCTATTGAAAAGGTTAGCACACAAATTTAAGAATATCCATGTGTACACTAGGTGCGTTTTAGATTTTAGTTGCCGCTCTCCTCGTATTGGTCCAGCAACTCACATCTCTTTTTCACGAGTGGACAGTGTTACTAAATGTCGTCCCTTATCTACGATCTGCTACAGGTTACGGTGTTGCTGTACCCTCAGCGTCTGTAACAAACTACAGATCCCCCTAGCCAATTTAATACCTTCGGTGGAAGCTATTCGTATTATGTACAACAACTTATTTGCTATCAGGCGCGACTGAGTATATAAACGACCGCAGGGATCGAACGCGGTTGATGACTCAACGTATTAGGTTTGATAAATTATTATCTTACACAGCCTCCAACATTGCGAGGGGGAACTGTATTAACAATTTTTCAACTGTAAACATTTGTACATAATTGGCATACTAAAATCAGTTAAAATTAGTGTGGTAACATTTTAGCAACTCAAATGCAAACCGAAGTCTCTCAATACATGTATTTCCCTGATTGTACTCAACGTATTCAGCGTGAAGAACGCTAGGTTGCTTTTGTACATGTATTACAGGAGAGTGATGATTTCAAGATACTCCGATCTGAATCTTTGTATTCTCAGATCTGATCCCGTTGGAAACGTACGTTAGCATGGATGCTACCATAGTGGTCATATAGAAGTGTGGAGCTCTTTTATCACTGGCTGGCAAGCAAGCCACGGTAGCGGCTGCATGTCATGTGTGCCAACTGCACTTGACCTTTGTCCTATCTCATTCTTCAATTGCTCTCTGTCAAGTTACAAGCACAACATCCACTTCCACCAGCATCATGCTGTACTTCTTGACGCTGACTCAGCGCTGCAACCTGGCCTGTACGTACTGCGGGTCGTCCGAGGAAATCGATATCGAGGATCTCGTGGACCCGATTGACTGCAAGTACGAGGTCGACGCATTGGACAAGCTTACGACACCTCTCACGAATGAAGAGGAGCCCATGGCCATCTGCTTCTACGGTGGTGAACCGCTACTGCAGCTACGTCAGATTAAGAAGGTGATCGCTCAGCACGAGGGCAAGGCCACCAAGTTCGTGCTACAGACTAACGGCACCAAGCTTAACCGCACGCCCACGGCGGTTGTGAACAGGATGGATACCATCTTGATCTCTGTGGATGGAGGTGAGAAGGTTACCGACACTAACCGCGGAGCGGGTACTTGGCGCCAGGCCATTGACAACGGATATTTGATTCGCAAGAACGGCTTCAAGGGCGACTTGATTGCTCGAATGACGGTGAGTCATGTGAGCGGCGACATCTACCAGGATGTTAAGGATCTCTTCGACCTCGGCATCTTCGACCACGTGCACTGGCAGCTCGACGCACAGTGGAGCACCCCCATGTACGCTGGCTACGAAGACCGCGGCGGTTTCCTCAAGTGGCGCGACGAAGTGTATAACCCGTCGATCACCAAGCTTGCCACGTATTTCCGCGACACTTTGCTGAATGAGAAGAAGCTGTTGGGCATTGCACCATTCCTACCGCTGCTACACACGCTGATCACGGGCGAGAAGGCGACACTGCGCTGTGGATCGGGTCGTGACGCGTTCAACGTGCGAACCGGTGGCGGCATCTCCGCGTGTCCGATTGCTCCCGACAGCGACTTGCAGTATGATCTGGCCCACATTAACGACGCCGACTTCACCCCGGAGAAGGTGCGCAACTCGGTCAAGATTGGTGGCCCGTGCTTGACCTGCGAAGTGAAGGATATCTGCGGCGGAAGATGTCTGTACGCGAACAAGACAATGTGGTGGGGCGAAGAAGGTTTCCTTGCGGTGTGTCAGACCGTGAAGCACCTGATCCAGTGCATGCGTGACATCCAGCCGGACGTGGAGAGAGCCATCGCCCAGGGCATCATCGAGCTGGAGGACTTGAACTACCCCAAGTACAATAACTCGATCGAAGTCATTCCGTAGAGCAACCAGTCGTAAGAATGTCACTACCACTGCGTCTGCATACAATGAATGGAGCGTATTGTATTGCCTGCCACCACGTAACTCGCTGCTTGTCAATTGAAAAGTGTACAATGAAGAAGAACAGCGCGAATAATATAAGCGACTATCATCTTCACTCTCCATACCCCCATCCAAATGCAAATGCGAACGCGTGCCGGTGCCCTCTTCTAGCTCATGCCACGTGCCGCCAGGCCAATCGCGCTGGAAACGATGGTCACAGCGATGCAAGAAGCGCGCCAAAGCGAGTTGCGCTTTGCTAGTGGGTCACTGATCGGATGAGTGACCACATTTTGCAAGCAGTCAGCGATGGAGCGTTGGGCAAGCAAGCAAACGACCATGACGCCACTGCGCCCGGCTATAAAGTCGTAGCGTCGGGGCAATTTCTTGCGCGATCGGTCCGCCCTTGCGAGTCTATGCATGTCAAGAAAATGTGTGGACGACGTCAACATGAGTCCACGCTGCAAACTCACCTACCAGTACTGTACTCATACTATAGGAGTCGCCCATGTGCATGTACGTCGGCAACCTTACCTTCTCGGTCTTAACGCCTAAGTACGTATATCCATGTAGCTACTTGTCGTGCAGAGGGGTATCTTAGCTTCATTTCAAATTATTCCCTGACTTCAGACGGTAACTTTTGCGATCACAGCCGCTAAGGCCGAGATCTAAACGCAAAAGTTTTTTTTTGCTTTTTTTGTCGTATTTGAACGCGTAGAATTTAATATGATATTTTTTTCTGGCTTCGACGTATTTAGTTTTAGCAAAAGATCTGTTAGAAACATCTGTGATATAAATGCATTAAATCCGAATTGATTCACTCTGAACGTTTACATTTACTGTAGTAGCGGTATTATTAGCCCAGGGTTTATAATAATAGAAGCCCCTCCCCTACCGGTACAGAGATATTTTAAGGCACTGCAAACATGTACTACAGTGCACGCCAAATCGATAGGACCCCCTAAATCTGGTCACATTTTTGCCTCTATCTCGGCTTGTAGGGGGAATTAGAAACTGCTGTTTAGAAATGTTCTTTTTATCATGCATAGTAAGAGGGTACATGTTTAAGCGTCTGCGATTTCAGCGCCTTTGACAGGGTCAGCATACAAATTCCCGGTTTCGGCAGCAGCGACAAAATTATAGTACCATACACCTTTACGAACGGCATACAAAGTTGTATACTAAAATATCGTATTAGGGAAACAGTCGTGTTGCACATACTCGTCTCCACTGAAAATCACGACCTCAGCTCGAGCTAGGAAAGCGGTCGGCACCTGAAGGAGCCCAACGTTTTCGTAAAGCTCGTCGAGGAATATGCAATTGGTTGGGCTGGCACTCAGCCACGCGGTGAAGCTTGGTGATGATAAAGGTTCCTGATGCGATTCAAGGTTAGGGATTCGATACTGGAGTGCACTGACCAAGACTGCAGCGCCAGTAGCGCACCTACTGAATACGGCACAACAGCCTCCCACGCGCACTGTTGGTAAAATCCCGCGGTTCGGCAAACTGTAAAAAGCCCGGCCGGTCGTTTGTCCTAAAGCCTGTAATGGAAGGACTTTGGGCCCAAACGACGATAATCCTAAATCAAAGCATTTAGCTTAAATATGCATGAGTTACTAAATCACCGTTGGGCTCACCGCTGGGCTTGAAGTTTGGCGAAGCCCCACTGGAATGACTTCGTGTTGCTGCACCTCGTGGTGCGTGGCCGCGAGTGGACGATGGCCAGCAAGAAGAGACCGGGGCCGCCGCGACCAGCATCAAGTTCACCGCCGCCAGCCAGGATAGGGCAGTAGAGCAACGTGAGCCGACGGAAGGCTGCCAAGGTGATGCCGGTGCCGCACACAGTCTAGGACCAGGTCGTGGCGGTGCTGACGAACGTGCTGGATCTGGACTCGGTGGAGTTTCGGCCTCCGGTATTGGAGGGGTCGTACGTGGTTCGGAGCATCGCGGACTCTCGGTCGCTGGTATCGGCGACAGTACTGTGGTAGGTCCGCGCCCCACGTGCCTTCAGAACTATTTGTTCCGCAGGTGGAGGGCCTGAACGTTGAGTTATTTCAATGCTATTTGCGTGTTATTAGCGATAGGTGGGATATATCAAAGTGCTACACGTAGATTAGCTTCCTGTTGCGAATCTCCTCAGACAAACAAATCAGCCAGTGTGGCCTTCTGGCCACAAACCCTGCAGCTTCAATGGTTCTTGGGGAAAGTTTCGATCATTATTTTTGGGGAACGCCAGCCTGCTCGGTTCATGAATTGCTTCGAACTTGTCGTTGTCATTATTTTCTAAATCCTCGTCACTCGACTCACCAAGCCCGCGCAAGGCTGCTGCCATTCTATCCTCGACAGTCGATGGTGTGCCCTGAATCGCTGCGTATCCAGCGGAGCGATTTTCTGGACGAATACTCGTCAAGAAATCGCTCCAGAGTAATAGCGTTTCATCACCTTCAATGCCATGCCCATGGTCTTCATTGTCACTATCATCATGCGTACTCATCGATACATGCGGGTGAGGTGGGGGCGTGGACAAGGTCGAACTTGATGCACCATTAAGGATAATGGCTCTCTCCTTGGCAGATATTAGCAGCTTCGTTTTGGGGTTCTTGGATAAAGCCTCCTCCTTTTGTGTGCGTTGGCGGACATGCATAACAATAATGTGGAAATCAAGCAGCTTGCTCGCAGTCATGTGGTTTCGCTTTGCCGTATGTATCATGCCCGACTCATTAAAAAAAGTCTGCCATATCGTGGCCGCAATAAATAGCACTCGCATTGCTTCTTGTGGAAGCAAACTATGCGGACGTTCATTTGCAACGCACACCCAGCACTCCGACGGGCAATCAACGAATTCAGAGGCCTTCATTCGTGTGAATCTCCCTTTCATCCAAGCCAGCATGTCACGCCTTAACGATTCAGTATCCTCAGAAACGAATAGCCGACGGTAGTAGTAGACCGTAATTTTACACAAGGCACCGATTCCGGACACGGCAGTAATGGGCTGCTTTCGAACAACTTCCACGTACGCAGGATGCAATGCAAAAACCTAGCATAAACAACGACTGTTCGCTCTGCCTCCAGCGATGCCCGACGCAGGCAACCAGTTCATCATGGCGGACAATTTTTTGTTGTTGAATCCTTTGTATATATCTCGCAGAGAGAATACAACATCACCAACAGTATTCAGGTCGTGCTGTAGGCGGAAGGACGCGTACGATAGCGCGCCAAACACCAGCAGTTGCTCTGGGAAATCACTGTCAGTTTTGTGCTGCGGAGCAGTAGTTGGAGAGCTGACTGCACACAAAAAACAAGGATGCGAAACATCCTTGTATCAAATTCCATCTCGTGTCGCAGAGCCTTCGCAGACCCAACCGCTTTCCATAGACCCCTTCATCGTATGTTTCGCATCCTTGTATCAAATTCCATCTCGTGTCGCAGAGCCTTCGCAGACCCAACCGCTTTCCATAGACCCGCTTCATCGTTTTTCTTGCCATTGGCAGCCATTTTGATCAAGTGCGTTCAATGTTGTGACTGCAGTTGCCGCTTGTGCGGCTACTTCTCGACAAGAAGATCGCAATACAGCCTTCACAAGGTTGTTCACGTCATGCGTGACAAAACAAAAATGCAATGTTAGGACACCGAAGGGCTAATAAGAGGTGAGCACGCACATTGGCCCGCGTTGTCAGCGACAATTCCTCCAACACACCACTTATCTTCCTTCGCTTGCATAATAACTTCTTCGAGCTGCGCAACTATGCTACTCCGTGGTGTTCGTCTCCAGCCGGAAGGAGCCCATACGTTAGCATGACCCCGAACAGGGCGAGCTGGCAGCAAGTAAGTGGTCTTTAGAGATATTCTGCCACACACCTGGCAGACGGTTGACCCAGCCCTTTGTTGTCTCCTCCATGGCCTTCAGCGCTTTCATATTGACCGTTTTGCACCAACATGCATGATCCTTCACGATACGACTGCATAAAATCATTCGAGAAGGAAGACTGTTTGTCACTTCAGGGCACAGTAGCTCCAGAAATCGCAGAACTGAAGACTGCTCAATGAAGCGGTTGGCGAGGTGATTGTCGGCATGCAGTTCAATAAGCAAACGTTCAACTTGCTTTATTTCACCATGAGAAACTTATCTTTTTGTGTCTGCTGGGTCTTCATCTTTCTTAGCGGGAGGTGATTTATGTTTCTTGAATACCAACGAACGCCGTTCACGTGATGGACCTTGTTCCCGAAAATCAGTTCGCACTTGTGGCGCGACACCTCTCTGCGATCTTATTCGAGAAGCAACAGATGAAGCTGTTGCAGCAAGCGATGATGGTGCGGACTTCCCTTTTGTTGTGGCGCTGGGGTTGTACCGCTGGAATGGCCAGTGGTGGGGTAAACAGGGAGACTGAAGGAACAACAGACGCTTGATAGTGCACGCATTAGGCGAGGTGACTCTTGTAGTTCCGCGACCTGCCTATAATGACCTTTTGAGTGCTGGTTAATGGGTTGTCCTCGTGCGCTGCGCTGCAGAATGTGCACTCGCGATAGCTGTACCACCCTGGTGCCTTTCCCAAGTCTTTACGTGCTTAATTTATTTAGCCATCCCGCCCGCAGGGCGGCCACCTTGTTGTGTAATTTTCCTTGCCCTGGAGCCCTCCTTTCTCAAATGCGACGAACTTCCTGCTGGTGCGGCCGCCCGGTCTCCCTAGCGGCGAACTTACTGCTGGTCGGAGCGGTCCGGCCTCTTGGCGGCGGAGAACTTGCTGCTGGTCGCAGTGACCCGGACTCCCTGGTGGAGGAGAACTTGCTGCTGGTCGCTCTGGCGGCGACGATATTTGTGGGCTGGAACCGGCCAAAATGTGGCTGGCCTGGCAATGACCGCTTGGCCTTAACCTGTGCCACAACCACGTTTCGGCCATTGATTGACTGGATGGTTAAGTCTCTCCTGCCAACACGCCACGTTGTCTTTATCCACGCGATCATCCTTCCCCGAGTCAGTGGCTTCAAGTTGCCACCCGGCGTGGACTCATGTGGTCCCTTTTCCTTCAAGCAATTACTCCAGAGCAACAGGTCTCCCATAAGCTAATTCAGTACGGGACAATAATAGAAGGGGGCTTCTAGAAGGGGGTCAGATCCCAACCGGAGGCTCGAATACATGGGACTATAAAACAGAGGGGCTTGTACTTATCTCCTTTTTTTACAGGAAATGTTCACCGGAGTTCGAAGCACAGCGTTTCTTAGCTTGTAACATTTTTTTGCGTTAATCTGTCTTCGTGGCAGCTTCTTCTTGCTCATCTTCTTCGACAGCTACGACGTACAATAGATCTATACGTAGCAAGGCCTGGTAAAAATATTATAATACCAATATCGCGGGTATTATATTTTACGGCATAATAATTATTATTTCTTCATGGTTCGTACAATTCAAATTTCTTAAAATACTATTGTATAATAAGAAAAAAATCGCGCTGTCCGTCTGTCATTCATTTCGGTCCTTGAATCGCTAGAAACTTGGCACCCCACGCATTCTCTCAGATCCCATTCTTAACACAACGCACTTTGACCAACAACTATCCTCCCTCAATAGCATACCCACCACTGAATGCGCGCTGTCGAGGCTTTTGAGGTACAGTACCATATTCCTAACGCGACGCCTACGCCTACGACTCATTGATTCTTCACAAAGCAAAACGGCAGCGACGCGTGGAGAGCTGTAATGTGGCGTACGACGATCTGCTGCGTCACCTACCTCCCGTGAGCAACACCTGCGAGAGACTCTCCTCCCGGTGCAAGTTGGTGCTGTCGTCGCTTCGGTATTCGACGCTGCCAGCCAACTTTGAGAGAGTGCAGTTTCTTCGAACCGATCGTGATTTGTGGAACAATGCGACGCTCCTAGGCTTTGTCGGAGATGCCAAAGAGGAATGAAAAGAGAGATAAATGTCCACGGTATTGCCGCAATATATTTTTATTACTGCAGTAATTATTACTCTCGTTCCTAGAAAACACGACCCTCTTGTATTATAGTGATGATTACGGAGGACCGGCCGAGCTTTGCAATGAGGTGCATTAGTGTCACTTTAGAAGTAGCTAACGCCACCTAATGCCCATGTCCATCATTTGCCATAACTGATGATACCGGTTCGCGGTCATCTTCGTGCTACGCACCGGGAGCTGACCCCCATCTTTACACCGCGTGTGTCTCGGACTCCGAACATTCCTGTTTCCTACACCCAATGCTCCAGCTCGGTACGGCTATCGGTGCCTTGGCGGAAATCATCTTCCATTGTTGGCCTAATGTGGCGTTAAAGTCGTCCGACCACTTCATTCCTCGGCCTGTGGTCAAAGGTATTAGTGCTAGACCGTGTGCGGTCCATTCTGGTCCCTTGGTGAGCTGCACCACCCACCACGCCCGTGGCGTCTTCGATCCGGCGCGTTTCCCAGTAAGGGCCGCGTAGCCGCTTCATCTGGGGCGCTTTGCGTGTGTGATATTGCCGGATCACCACCTCGTTGTCGCCTATCACGCAGACCGGGGACCAACTATGGCGCTGGCCGACCTTCAAGCCCATCAGCAGAGCTAGATGAGTAGTCAGTAGCGAACTCGCCTTCCACCCGGTCGTCCGATTCCCCCACATGTACTTTAGCATGGGTTCCCGTGGTTCAGTTCATCTTACCCACCACCGTGCCACTGCTCCCGCTGGTCGAGTCTCTTTCCGTTATTCCCGCGAAAACGACAAGGTAGCACTTTCCCGGTGTCTGTCGCGGTGGCGTTGTGGCGGTTCCATTCCGCACCCAGCACTTGCACATGGTCCTGCCAATCCGTCTGCATAGCATCTCCTGCCCTGCTAACTGCATTGAACTCATGATGTCCGGATGTCCGCTGCGCATCCGCGATGTCAGACTCTCAGGTGATATTCCGCAGTAATGTTATTGATCGCGTCAAAATAAGCCATTCTCCATCTCCACACTGCGAATAGGTAGAAAGTGCCGCGTCAAGACTCAATCAGGCAGCCGTGAGCTGTTCGAGTAGGTCACCTATCGCTGTAATGTCCTCGTCCGGGAACTCCGCGATTACTTTGCCCGTTGCGTGAGATATCCCACTAGGCGTTTCAGGGATACGGAGCGAAAAATTTGCCGTCTCGTATTGTCGAGTCGGAGGTCCGCTGTTTGTCATCTTTGTAACAGTAATTTGCGGAGTGTAGTCGCTGCTGGGCATTGCCATAATACGTTATAGAAATCCACATTCCCTGTCCTGGCGCAGAAGACGTGGTGGCACGTCAAGCCAGCTGATACCGAGTTGTACGTCGATACAGCGTGGTGCTTGACACGTAGGAGTAGCTGCTCCCGCCACGTGTTGAAGCCCACCAGTCTGCGCATGCATTTCCATGTGAGCCCGACCAGACAGCCGCAGTATCAGCGTTCAATGCGGCCACTTCATTTGCGGGCCCTTGGAGACGTGTTTGCCGTGCTAGTCCGTCCCAGTAAAGATTTGTATTTCTTGCGCGGGGTGACCCATCGGGCTTTCCCGCCCACAAGCACATCATCCGGGCCAGCAGTGGGTGCGGGTGCACCTCTTGTAGCAGGCCCGAGCTCTTGTTGCATGCTGATTATGAGGTCGCGATGAGACCGGATCACCGTCGGATGTGAGTTGGGTGCGGTGCGGCGCTAGCCTGACCCCACTACGCGGTGGTCACGGGTAAGCACACGACGAATGAGTGAAGGCTCCGCCACTTTGGTGGAGTATCGGACAGTGCCGCTGTGATGTACCGGCTGTATAAACCGCGGGAAGTGCAATATCAGGAAATGCAGTAGGTAAAAAAAAAGCGCTCTCTTGCGTACGCTAACTGTGAGTTGAGGTGGAGCGCAGTCATGATTATTGCCCCAGATGCCGTCCACGTCTGGTGGATCACGGCCTTCAGTTGTACATGGTAATCCTAACACTCATTCGAACGCTATGCAACGGGGGTTGTCCACCGTTGCAGAGCGTTCGAATGAGTGTTAGGATTACCATGTTTCCATCTTCCGAGGATAATCTCGCCTCCTACAATACCAGATATGGGAGCCATTCCCCGCAAAATCTGCCATGCCTCGCCTCCTCCGTGGCGATCGCTGTGCTGGTGGTGAAGCCTTGCAGCGGGGAGGTGTCCATCCGCATCTGTCTTTTAGCAAGCCACCAAACAATCGAGGTAAAAGAAGTCGTCACAGCAGCAGACAGCGTTGCCGGTGACGGAGATGTGGGTATAACAGGCAGGATCTTATAAACTTTCGTACATGTTGAGCTTTTCCAATACGACGTAATAGAGTTTCCCGCTTATTTATCCACGCAGTGCTTTAATGTGTGCGAGCAGGTAGCAACTGATAGTGAAGTCAAGAATGGTCAGGCTACTAAGTTGACGTATGGGGCAACATGATGCACGACAGCCGGCATGAAGAAGGCTCAAACCTCCAGCATTCAGTGCGTAAAATACCAACATTAGCTCTGCGTCGCCTCTTGCTGATGGTTCAAGTAGCTCCTCAATCAGATCAATCGTCTAGGAAATATAGCCGAAGTTGTGGCCACTGCGCGAGAGGCTACTGTAATAAACTGACCATTTGCCTTAGGTTATCGAAGTGGCTTGCGAAAGGATTTTCACCGACATTCAATTATTAAGCCAAGAACAGCTTCCATTTTCAGTCAAAATCGAAACACTTTGTACTTGACATTTATGATAGTTACAAATACAAGTTTTTTGGGCCAATTCTTGTGTTGGTCTCGTAACATCGGGTTTTTACGATATTTCATTAGTTGATGTTAATAAAAACCAGGGCGTAGGCAGTGAAGACACAATACAATAGATGTGCAGAATTCCTATGCGCCATTCTGCTTTCGCTGGGGTTCCCGCTGGCTTTCGTGGCGGCAATGCGCGGATTGCACCAGGAACAAAAGTGCATTTCCAAGCAAACGGTAATAGATCGAGGTGGGTATGAGTGACCTGCGGCATTCGCTCAGTGACAACCAGCGCCCTTACTGTTCATCCTCGTCCTCGAGGCGTTGTATCGCAAGTTTGATAGCGACCCCAAGCTACTGGGTACCACGCTGCGCAGCACCGCAGGAAACGTTGTGCTAAGGCGGATACGCGGACGACACGGCGAGTTATGTCCGGTCAATTGCAGAGGTTATAATAGTGGTGGCATTTGACACGGATATTCACGAAAGCGGCTGGGCTGAGACTGAATGAGAAGAAGACACTCGTGATCGCTCTAAACCCAGCGGCGGTCGATACGATATCGGGGCTGCCGCTGCCACTAACGCTACAAGACAAGGCAAAGATAAACTACCCAGGTACTACCTGGGCCTGCAGGTGGGCAGCGTACCAGATATAGATTACACCTGGCAACTTGCGAGATAACAAATGGTAACGAGGCTTGCTTTAGCCTGCGCTAAGACAGCAACAGTGGACCAGCGCAGCCTAGTCACGGGGGTGATTGTGATCACCAAGCTACTGTACATCGGGCGCCACCAATGGCTGAGCAACCAGACGATGATGGAGTTCCAACGCATGATAATATTTTTTGTCTGGCACGCACGATTCACGGCGGACCACGTGAGCGGCCGAGCATGGCTCAATGCTCATGTGCTAGCTCTCCCCTGGGCACGAGGAGGACTTGCAGTACCGGATCTGAAGGTGGAGCTGATGGCAATGACTGCAGTAACGGTTAACAAATGGGTGCTGGATTCTTCTCCGAGAGCATTAGTGACCGAGGAAATCCTCTCGGACCTCCGGCAACCGGAGCACCGTTGCGACCTACATATTGCCTCAGCAGATGTCGCGCACAGCGCGGATCCTGCTGAGAGGACAACACACCCCGTGGACGGCGGGATTGGTGGTCTGCACCGCTCATGGGGGCGTGACCATGATGCCTGAGAAGCGGCGATGGTACAATCGATCCCCAGTCTCACTTACTTTAGCGGGCTGGTGATGACAATATGGAGGGGGATACAGTAGATATCGCAGCGCATGAGCGTAGTCGATAGTAGTGACTATGCTATCGGAAGTAGCGGCTACGCTGTCGGCTTGTAACCGAATCCGCATGGCCTTGGCATAACATCACGCTCCCTACAGTTCTAAAACACCAACAGTGTGGTACTTTCATTTCTGCAAACGTGTTTCGGTAGTCATACACACCCGAAAAACCTGCAATGGAATAGGGAGCACCGAAGTTATCTCTATCTATTCGAAGGTGCCAGGGTTCAAATCCTGGCATGTATACCAGACAACTGCGTGGGGCAAGTTAAGAAAAACTACGTGTTGCACTTCTTGCTGCTTTTGGTGCACTGGGGGATTTAAAAGGCACGAAGCTGAGCTTCTTGGTGAAAGGCCATACCACGCATCATTGATACCATCATTTTGCCTATATTAATCAACATCCTCTAATTATGCTAAAGAGATTTATGGATTTTGGACGATAGGGGAAAGCCGTGCAGGAATCACGTCGAGCCAACAGGTTCATCAATCTCGAGCAATCAGCTCACACGTTCGAGAGTTTATAGGTCCACTGGGGAGGCTTTACAAAACGTTACCAGAAATTCAGTTCTACCAAATTTTCGAGATCAGGGTTGGCGAGCCTGGTATAGTGTACTATCGTAATCGTCCCATCAGCGAACCTGTTGTGCAGAACCTGCAGAATGATGATGTAATATAGGTGTTTAGCGTCGAAGAAGCGTCAGCAATCTGGACAGAGTTCCTCTCGCTGGCGCTGCTCGACGAGGATTACAAAATCCTGACAAGAATATTGGCAACGAGGACCAGCCTGGAGCTGCACTGTATCATTCACCCTAACCAGAACGGATTCGTTCCTCCCCGGACGATACATGCCACTGTGGACCTTTGCTATGGCGTTAGCAATTTACCAGCGCAAACGAGTACAGCGTCGCGTCTTCGCCGCGGATCAGTGTTCGGGAGGAGAAAGACACGAGAGCGAGATATTCAGCTCGGGCACAATTCCATCATCCGCGTCTATATCGGCCCAAATCCAGTTTACCAGGAGCCTCTGTTCAACGACGCTATGACAACCATTGACGCTGGTTAGACGGCTACTGTGCGACATACCAAATACCAATCCTTACTTTCAGCAGAAACGCGACGCTGTGGGCAAGACGGGTGCGTCATCTGAGCAGAAAATCACTGCTGCGTTGCGTATGCTCGGAAATGGGGCTTCTGCAGACGCTCAGGATGAATATTGACGCATTTCGGAATAATTAGTCACAGATAGTTCCATGCCTTTTGCGAGACCGTGGTCGAAGTGAATGTGGAGGTTTATCTGCGATCGCCTACAGCTGATGACATCGAAAAATTATTATCTATAACGAGAAGCGTGGCATGCCTGGTTTTCTGGTACTTTGGACTGCCCCCACTAGATCTCAAAGTCAGATGATCACTCTCACACGAAATGCTCGGCATACTAAAAACGTAGCAGTAGTGACTGGGTCCGGCATCATTTCATCATCAACCCAGCAGGTGGTTATTTAAGAAGGACCCCGGAAGTAACGGACATAATTCCCAATCATACGTATATTGACTAAGAGACCGCCCCACTGATCAATTAGAACGAACTATGATGTGATCGAATATGGAACCAAACCTACTGCGAAGGCGAGCTGAAGGACAGAGGCGGGCGAATGCTTATGTCCGCCACCATGCGAGCTTCGCGTCTAGATGATACCGTCGCTGGGTCGATGCGCGTCGTGTACGCTCGCGATCGGCAATCGACGCGTAACGACTCATCACCGACTTGTAAAACCGTCCGTCGTCCGCTCGAAGTGGGTTCACTTCAACATGAAAGTCAGCTCAAAGCACGTTTTAGTGAACGAATCAAAGGACGACTCGCTCCACTTGTACGTGCTATGCGTAATCTTCCACAACATGCAGACACGACAGAAGAAATTCTCAACGGGAACACGATCCGACGACATGCTGCCGTTACGGACAAGTTCCTTCGGGGTGAGCTCGCCGTTCCGCGGCTTCTTCTTGGGATGAATGCAACGCAACATGGGCGCGGCTCCTTGGTAGCCCTTGTCCGCGAGAAGACCCCAGTACTCTTGGTATTGGCCGGATCCCTCGCCGTTGTCCTCGACAAGGAGTTCCTGGTTGCTTTTTTTCAACATCGCCTTGTGATCATCGATGTGATTGGCCATAATTGTGATATCGGACACAGACCAAGGAGTATGATTGGTCAAAACTACCGCACGATTCGGAAAAGCCTCAGAAGCCTCCACCTTGTAGCCATACAGCTTATGCTTGTTCGAGAAGTAATGCTTGGACTCATTGAAACGTCCAGTGGGACGGTAGGACGGCTGAAACTTGACGTCCATTGCGTATAATGCATATGAGTAGTAGCCGAAAGTGTTGCCATTCGCGCGCTAGGCAGCCATAAACACCGGTTGAATGAAAGCACGGGCCAGCACAGGCGTCACGACGTCCAGCACGCGATGTATCATCTTCTCGAATGCGAGGCCTTGAAGCCGAAGTCAATTGCGTGTTTTTGCCACGTTTCGTAATGCTTCAAGACGCACAGGAGCATCATGAACGCGTCCTTTGGCGTGGTAGTGGATTTGCGCCCGCGACCGGACATCCACTGACTAGTGAGGTCAGGTTCTACGTGCGCCCAGAGCAAATGGAACTCGGTAATCGTGAAGTTTGTCATGGTCACGATCGCCTCAGATCCACCGCTCTCGAAGTAGGCATCTAAGAGCGGCGAATCCGCGTCGGCGGAGCCGTCATCAGCATCGTCGTCGTCGCTCTTTGAGTCAGCGTGCTGGGTCACGTCATCGTGGACGAGCGCAGCGTCTTGAGCGAGACGACGGAGGAGGTCTGCCGGGGGGCGGGGGGTGATTGGGATGCTTCTTGCCATCACAGTTTCGAAGTGAGCACTACCGGGTCCTTGTTAGTAAAGTGATTGGCGTAGAGCTCCTGAACAATTGGTGGCTTAGAGGCTGCCATATATAAAAAAAGTTCATAACTGTTACTCTGTATGTGATATGAAGACTGCGTTACAAGGCATCATATTGATCTTCATGTCAGAGAGCCAATCTTTGACTGCTATTTACATGAATATTCAACTTCGAAATAAAATGCAATTTTCAAAAGTGAACCCAAGATAAATTGTTAATGTTGTTAATCGACAGATAACTGGTTTAGGGGTCTAATGGCGGTGGAAAAATGGTTCGACAGCTTGGGATGGGCAATATCAGGGGAAAGAAGGAGCGCCTACCGTGGTGCTAGAAAATGTTGCCACTGCGGACCGCTGGATATAGTACTCCTTCTTCGGTATACCTGGGTCTAACAATGGCATTAACGTTTTAGACCGGTCAGCTCTTTTGCACAGTTTTATCAGCGATACCTGCCCTCGAGTTTCCTATCAAATTGGCGATCGGTAATACGATACACCGTATAATTTTATGAATGGTATTTATCTACCATGGACTACCTTCATTTCTGCTTACGTAGAACCAGGTGATCGAAACAAGAAGGTGTCCATTAAGACTCACGAAGCTATATGAAAGGATGTTGAGTGTGCTTTCGGAGTCTTAAAATCGCGCTTTGGAGTGCTCGCTCTTCCTTCACGCTTGTGGTACAAAGTCGCGAAGACGGCGCTCCGGGCTATTTGCCAGATCCCTACGGAACAGATGGAGTTGTAGATCGGGTTGAATAACCTGACCAAGATTTATATCGAGATACTGTCGCTAATGCAGTTGACGAATCTGGAAGTGGTTCTATTATGGGCATGTGCAGCGCATGAAATGTTTGCAAGATGAGAATGCTAGTAAGGCATTCCGCGAAGTTCTTTACAGGCACTACTAGAACTGGAATGCTGCACATTGAATTAGGTTTTCAAGTGTTATTTCTTGATAAATACTGCATTGCTTGCTTTTAATGGAGCTATCAGATTTTGTTCGAATTCAAATATCCATGCGTCAACTAATGCAGTATGGAATATAGTGTGTGCATTCCTCCGATAGCTGCGAGACCTACACGTGTTTCGTCACCGTCTTGTTGCTCGGTGTCACCATGCTCCTCAAGGCCTTGTTGGTCAGCACTTCCACGTTCTCCGGCTAGTATGTCGCCGGCACGGTTATAATCAGCATCGACAAATTTATTTATATCAACTGCACTAGGAGAACTCGTACCGTCAGTAACATCAAGAAGTTGAATATTCCTGTCGTCTTCAGCACTTTCTTCACCAGCAGCCCGTCCGTTATTGATGTCGGTACGTAGCGGGAGCTGCATCCTCGCCGAGAACTGCCGAAAGACGCTTCTTACGCATAAAAGCAAAACAATGCCTTCGACTCATCGGATTCGAGGTCTGTTTTGAACAGACTAATGGTCATCTGCTCTTCGATGAGATCATTTTTCCGCTTCATCTGTCCTAGCAGCGCCTCATTGCGTTTCTGTTGTCAACGACCAGCTGCCGCAAATCGTAGACTCCTCAACATCAGAAACCAAAGCTGACTTCGCTTTTTTTTTGTCCTTCAGGACGCTCCATATCCTCTGGTGCCAGGCCTTCAGCTCGGGTTGTTGCATGCGAGGAATACGGAATACCGTTAATGAACTTTGGAGACTTATGCAGTATTTGCCAGCAAGTCTCGAACGAAAAGCAAGCAGCCTTTTACGCTGCGAACTGAGCGCGCATGCCATTTCAGCAGGTCATCGGCACGTTTTCCAGACTAGTTACGAGCTTTAATCGCACTCCAGCACCCGACAAATCTCACGACATCGTGTGTAGAAGACCAGCAATTACGAAGGGCCTGAACAGGGCGGGCGTCGTCTTTGTTGGGGGCACTGACGATTTTATTGAAGCCGTCCAAAATGCATTTCCAAAACGTTGAAGCCTTCTGTTCCGTGCCATTAATTGGGGACTGAGAGACATTTAGGTAGACTCAGACTAAAGTTTCGTTTTCAGAAGGGCTCGAGCGACGTCCACGTCTCATAGTACAATCTGGGCTCTGAAGCCGTAGACAACCGTGGCAGTCCGAGCAAGGTATGTAAAACACCATTTCGATATGGCTGTTGCTGCAAGGGCTGTTCGGATAGACCATGTGCGCTATTGATGCTCTGAATAGCTCACGGCGCGGTAATTTATGCAGTTAAATAACAATAGAGCGCCGACTGGAGCACCTTGCGCTATTCTAACAGAATTTGCCCGTACTTCTCCTGTATAAATAGCCATAGCACACCCGACAGAAGATGTTCTAAGGCTACTAGATAGGTTCTACAACGGGCAGTCGTGAAAGTGTTCCAGTAGAGGTATAATTTAGCCCGGACTGTGCGCTTTGTGTTCTATCGTTATTGAACTACAAGGTTAAACTCAACGTCATATATTCGTATCCAGAAAAGCTCATTTTCATCGACGAGACCTTTAAAAAAAAAACGGACGACATACGTATCGAAGATATCGCTGTCGGCACGCAACACGAAGTGCGTGGCAATAATTCCGTTGTCGCGTAATCAGCGCCGTTCAATATTATCGCGCTTGAATACCAAACGTCTGCAGCATGACAGACAACTGAGGGGATTTTGCGCTCATCATTTCGCCGGCTCTATCAAACCTGCTGTCCCTCTGCACAATCCATGGTCTCGTCCAAGATCGATTGTCATATTGTCCCGAGTCAAGACGTAGGACGCCGTCTTGATCGGGTTGGCCGCCGTCTTGATCGGGTTGGCCGCCGTCTTGCTCCACGACCCACTGTCCATGAGCTGCTTGACACGCAAGGGTATGAAGATGTGGGCTGGGCTTAGCGCTGGGGCAGTTAACCGCGGGTCTGTTCCTGACTTAATGTCAGTGGGTCACCAACCCGGGTCAGGTTTGGCGACGGACTTCGTCTCGTGTCTAGCCCCCTTTGGAGGGATCGTGGGTCGTTTGCTCAGATCGCGCTGGACGACAAGGACAGTGGGCATGGTGGACGTCGCGTACGGCGCCCGGGGATGATGACACTAACAAAGCGGAAGGGGTGTCAATACGATGGACGAGCGGGGAAATGCCTGGCGTGCCAAGGTCGAGGGTGACGAATGGTTCTCGGCGAGAGGGAGCGGACAGCAGTCTGAGTTTGTAGGAAAGTTAGTCGTGACTTTCCCCGGCGAGCAAAACGTTGACTGTTATACTCACTTGTTGTTACTGTCTTAATCTCTACCAAGCTAGCACTACTTCCATACAGCATCGACCGTCCTCACACTCGGACGCCTCGCGACTATATTAGGCAATGCAAAATTTCACATGTACAGCAGTTGGAGCAAGCCGTTCATTAGCGTAGAGTAGACTGTTGTTTCTACCACCATAGTGTCCTAAGCTGAGACCGATCGATATTGGGTTCGTCGCGCAAAAAAATAGATTTTGCTCAGCGCGGATCTTGTATTCCGCTGCATCCTGACGAGATTTGAAACGTGTATCAGGTGTATCCCACGGGGAGAACTATGAATTAATGGTCATTGCGGGTACGACACTAACAATCTCGAAACAAGCCATTCGACAATTACGTGGTGCCGAAGATGAATACATGCATTCTTAGTTGCTTACTTAAATTATGTTGCTTCAACTTTTTAAACTGCCTGGCTGGTCGGCTCCTCGGAGTGGTCATAATCAGCCATGCCTTCAGCTGTTGGGGTTTACTGGATCGAATCCATGATACATGACTTGAGTAAAAATAAAAAGGCGTGGGCTGGGAAACCTTACGCCGAACCTAGCACAGCTACGTCTACTCGAACGTTTTCAAGTTTCATTGACATCTAGACGGATCTTTGAAATAATTAGCTTGTAAGCCAATGACTCTGAAGTTGATTCAGCAGCGCGGCATCTAACGCCATGGCCTGTCTAGTAGTAGTGACGTCAGGTATAGCGACGGGTGTAGCGTCGGGCTAGCGTGCTTGGATCGTCACTACATGATTAATTGCAACTGGATCCTACAACATGCTATTCTCCTCTTGAAAAACGCCGCACAGCTGCCGTCGCATCGCGAACCCGCGCTGCCATTGCGCGGTGGGTAGTAGTGCGTGTGTCACGACTTCGACAGCAAACGCAAACCCAAAGCGTGAGCTGCCAAACTGTCATGGCTTTATGCTTTTCCATCGTTGCTCGATATTCGCTTCACCCGTTCGCTTCACTACTCCTATCGTGTCCCAACCCGTTCCGGTCGCGGCCCCTACCCGGATTAGTAGCGAAACGAAATTATTTCTGTCATTTTATTTATTTTTCGTAACGATGCTGGGGCTCTCCAACGATGCTGGGGCTCTCCTTTACTAATTCGAAAATAGATGTGTTGATCGTCAAGGATCATCTTAGCGAAGGGAGCTTCCCCCAGAAACTAAATCATCTTGGCGCAGAGGACGCCGAGCCTCCCACTCACTTGGGGCTCGAACTTTATTGTCGTTCCATTCCGTGGCGAACCAACACTATTCCGTAAGTTGCGATCAACGGCGCCCTTGCGGGTAGTAAGCATTCCTAGCAGCTTGATATTACCAGGTAATCGGACAACATAAACAGCTCAACGATTTGAGTTATCTATTAAAACACATGAGGATCAAGTTGAACCTAAGAAACAACCAAAGAGAAATATATAGCAAAGGCTTACTCGTGGTGGCATTCCGTTTAAGCTAACCGGAATAGGCTACACCGGATGAATAACAACCTGTACCTGTATCAGGCATTGCTGCCTTACGGCCCTGCATATTACAAGGCGCGCAAGAGCTGCAACATCAGACACGCCGTAAACCATCGATGTTACGTAAGGAGCCACTATTTACACCCTGCCAATCGGTTTGGCCCGCTGCTGCAATACGGTCGAGGTCTCTAATCTGATCGAAGTAGTTGCCGTGCTCGCCTCAATTCTTTATATAGCTGTCAATACTGGTACAATGCATTTTGTTCTTAACGAAATGACAACTCTCGTAGCCGCTCAAGTAGTCTCAGTGACTTGCGATCGGGCTGGGCAGCATTCGTGGGCTAAAGACTTCCACACAACTTTGGATTCGTCTAAAAGAAGCTGCACAGCCAGAACACTATCGTCAAAGTGTGATGTAATGCCGCAATTAGCGTGGACAAATGGCTACAAGTCGTAAGAAAGACGTACCTGCAAGCAACGAGCCTGTCTTGGCTTTTGTCTGGATCATATGGAAGCATACCGTCCAAGAAACACATAACAACAGTGAGAAGCAACTAATGCACCCCGTAGACCGAGCGTGCCTTACCTAGAGATGCACGATGCGCAAAGGAGCTGATCGAGTACTGGAAGACTTTGGTGGGCTGTTGTCATCGCCCGGGCAGCGCACTTAGAGAATAATATCTTACCCGACGCCTTCATCGATAATTACGACCTAGGTGATCAATCTTGGGGGTCTCTCTCTAGATCATGAAGCTCTGTCTTGAGATGTGTAATCTGCTTTAGTTGTTAAAACATGACGGCATTTGCTTGAAAAGAACAATAATAATATTGGCAAACTACTAGCGAAAATAATTCGGTGCCTACCAGAGCTTTCGTCTATGCGCCTAAGCTCTAGGCGGTTTTGCCGCATCGATGTGACCGCTCGTTGTCCATCTCCGTACGCAGTGGGCTGATTACAAAGCGAACTGTTGAAACACGAGCTCGTAAAAAAAACGCCGTCGAGTAGCCCCTTCCAAGTCAGAGGTGTGCAAGATGCAAGATGAGACTTATGCGCATAGTTAATTAGGTTACACGGCATTTCATTGGTAAGAAAACTTGCGATCGGGGAAAGCGTCGATCGTGGCCTACAGGTGCGGGTTACAGCGCAGGGCAGGCTGTTTGGCCTTTGAGGGATGACTTCGCAGCCTTGGCGCGGTCAGCGTCTGGATGGTATTCAGTTCAGCAGCTGTACTGAACTGCAAACCATCCAGACGCTGACCGCGCCAAGGTGTCCCAGCAGCACCCACCGAGGCATAGAGCTCGTTCACCAGTGAGATGTCCCAACGCCGCTCACAAACGCGGTGCGCTCGCTCGCTGCTCGCAATGAACGGCGTCAGATGTTCGACAGTGTACTACTTGTGTAGGAGGCTTAGATGTCACCCATCCTCCGATCGAGCTCCGGCGGAGTTCTTGGCCCCTGGCAACATAAGGTTAGGACTTGTCGGCCTGCATATAGGCTCTAAATAATAACGCGCTTTAGCTTTCATTAAGAAAGTACTTCCATGTCCTTGTTTAGCAGAATAGGCAAATATGCGGAAACCGTCTGTTTGGTACATGACGGGATCCGCGAGACGACGATTCAACCATAAAAAAAATCGGATCGGACGAGTTCTTAGGTGGGTCGTGGGCGATTTGTTCCGGGGGCGACAGCACATCAAAACCACATTATACATAACTGCAGAACAACGTGTGAGTGACACATACAATCGATGGTTTGTACAGCCGTGTCGTGGGCACATACAGCCAATCCACAGCTGCATGCAGGAACAACAACGAGACACAACTAGATGGGGGAATTGCACAATAGCCAATCACAGCTGAATGTGAGTCAATTTTGTCGAATCCAGTCTGATGATACGTATCATTTTATCCAATCATAGGTTAGCTGGGAGTCACTTCGCAGCCAGCCAGCGCATTCCTCAGGTAGACTCCCCGAGACCCCCTCTCCCCTCTCCTCGCCCACCAAGATGCCGGAAATCACTGTCTGGCAGCCTATGTGCTTTGAGGTTAAAGAGAGCGGCGCGCTCATCCTCATGCAGTGCACGAAGACGTTCAAGATCGGTAGGATCCAAGCCACCTTCTTCACCCTGTGCGCACTCCTTACTCCGCATATAATGTGGTACAAAACCCGAGTTACCTCTGTGCGCAGTGCAAGCAGGCTCCTCCCTACGCGTCATGTTCGTGGAGGGGCAAAAAGCCCGCCTACCTGGATCGCAAGGTTGTGTCGCCGCTCCAGTGTGGGGCGCGCGTGACAAGGGCGAAGCCACCGCATCGACGCATTCTCACGCCCGCTCGAACGTACTTTGACAAGCAGATGACGCTAGCAGATATCAAGTCGGCGCGAACACGCTCGGCGAGTGCTGTTGCATTTTGGCTGCGTCTAAGCGAGCTCCCAGCTCTACAGCAGGTGAAGAATATCGTGTGCTACTATCGTCGTACCAAGCTAGGTGATAGCGACATGATTGTAACCATCGTGGTTGCTGTCCGCTTTAAAGCGTTTCCGGCGGCGAAGAGGAACACCAACCTTTCAGCCTGGACGTTAGCTGGAGACGCAATCTCGTTATCGGAAACCGATCCGATGAAAAGTCTTTCCTCGGGGGTGGGGGGACACGGCGGAAGCCCTGCTTCGTCAAGTTTCTCACGATCCAGGGACGTTCATGTTTCATGTGGATGCAACCTTCAAGTTTATCCAGGTCGGCAGTCCGGTCTTAGTCTGTGGAATTACTGACATTTCGAAAACGTTTCATTTGCTGGCGCTGTTCGTCACGTCAAAGCAGCAGGAAGGCCAGCACCGGCAAAGGATTTACATACTGTACTAGCGAGCCGCTCAAGGTATGGTATGTCACGTGTGACGCGGATGCTGCACATTCAATGCGCAGGCTGCGCTATTTGGTGGTGACTGCGATTATATCCGTCTAATGTGCTACTACCACCCGATAACCAAGATGGTTGACCAAACGAAGGCATGCCAAAGGAGCTGAGAGACGCTGTACTCCGTGACATTTTCGATATGCACTACAGTAGGAGCCGGGAAGAGTTAAACATGACACGAGCTGCCGCGGAATTGCGCTGGCAAGACACCCCTTCGCTGCATTCCTTCCACGCGTACTTCGCGCGTCTGGCTGAACGACCGGTCCTGCCGTTGACAGTGCTTCTTAGCGCCGCCAGGGTCCGCTACCACCAACAACTCGGCTGAACAGTTCAACCGGGTTTTGAAGCGAGACTTCACCACGCACCACCTACTCAAGATGAGCGAGCTTCTCCAGCAGCTTGCTTCCTGCTGCCGCCAGCGACGGGCTAATGGACGGGCATCAATCGATGTCCGTCCATTTGCACAGTCGCCGAGGGCATTAAAAAAGCTGCTGGCCCGTGCGGAGGCTCTCCACAGCCAACAACTTCTCCGGTGAACATGTCGTCGCGCGAATGAGTGTGGACCTAGTGCAGCTGGACTTAAGCCACGACGTGACGCATGTCATGTATCTCCACCGGCAAAGGTGTACAGCTTCGGCACGCACACCATGCAGGAAGCAGCGCAGATATTAGCCCAGATGGGCGTCAACACCACGCGGATGGAGTGCTTGAATCAGCCAGTCAGGGTGGCCGGTCGCCATGACGACGCAAACATGCCCATGCGCTTACCACAACGATCATCCCAACTGCGTACACCGCCTGTTCGCCATGCAACATCGTGAGCGCATCAATGGGAACGGCACGGAGTGCTGGTGAATCGCTGCGCGCCTAAGCGAAAGCCCCTCATCGTTGGCCCCGCCCCGACAGCTTCCGGAAGACCACCTCGTGTTGGGCATTCGCTTCAAAAAAGTAAGACTGCACGGGGGATCAATGCCACTCAGCCAGAGCAGTTCTAGAGCCGACGTCAAGCGTTGCGAAGCTTTACAAACTTATACAGATGGCCGAGAGAAATATACGTCAGTATTGTAGCGCAAGCGTACACGCGTTAGCAACTTACATGTTTAATGGGGGGACGCCTGGCTGTCGCTCCGCCCAGCGGCTGGCGGCTCTCTCTCGGTAGCTCACTGATCATTGTCTGCAATGGTTTGTTAGCACACTCGCACAAGTGCAGGAAGTGCGTTCCTACTGCTAAGCCAACCGGAAGCCTGCCTGCTGCCCTTTCGGGTAAAAAAAAAATCAATTAAGCTGGAGCACCCTGCCCAGGTTGAGCTGCTGGGCCGCCGAGAATCCGTCGTGCGCAAGCTGTTGTAGGATGTCTGGCGTTCAGAAGCGCTTTGGAGCCTCGCAAACCCCACGAGAAGCACTCGCAGCCCCGCCGCCGCGTGGCATTCTTGCTGGCGAATGTAAGGCGAAGATTTCGTGAGTGTGGTCCACACGGCGTGGGCTCGCAGTTCTGTGTGGGTCATATGCATTTGTCTCGCGGCCAGCGACGATCATCCCGTCGTCGACTCGTGGCGGCGTCCGCCTCTTGTGTTTGCTTTTCACTGGTCTGTGTGAGCTTTACGTCCCCATTAGTGATTTTCATATTTTCTGTTTTTTAGGACCCGGAAAGTCTGTGGTGTCTGGCTCTTTGTTTACGAGCGCGGCACGCGACATCGATACCCCGGAGTGACTTCTCGGTGTGAGTTTGGGGAGTCGCTCTCAGAATTTAAGAGCTTGCTGACGCATCCGCGACCTGGAAGCCTCACACACAGTAAGGGGTCTCTGACACATCTTCCCAGCTGCACTCTATTTTGCGCACTTAATCGGTCATGATATTGCGAATTCCAGCCAAATTTGCCGATACTGGTCTGTTCACCAACAGTGGGGTGAATCCGCCAATACAAATCTCAACTTGTTTTTTGGGAATCCGCCAAGCCTCATTCCATATGGCACGGAAAAGTTTCGGCTAAATCCGAGTGTATTTAGTGGTGACCTTTGTTAACTCAAGTGCGTTTGGGCGCGTCGATTCAACCAAAATCGAACGAGGAAACTTCGCTAGAACGCACAATACTGAAGCGGAAACTTTGAGAAATTAGCGAGGTAACATCGCCCAAAGTATTAGTACTATAGCACTACTACCGCCGTGTTTCGCAATTTGTAGATATAACACCACGAACTCGATAACAACAGTGGGTACAAAAAGTCAAGCAGCTGCTCAAAAGAAAAGAGCAAAAATCTCGGTGTGCCCAAATCATCCAAAGAAAAGCTTCGGTGTGCTGGAAAGCTCTCCTTTTGGTGAATCAAATGATGCCTTCACTTTCGCGAAATGTGAAACTGTTCGGCGGTTAGTGACCCAATAATTCGCATCTCCCAAAATGATGACCCGAAAAGTCAACGTCCAGCGCCATTCATTGCAGCTTTTGACATGGGCAAGGCGGGGTAAGCAATGCTAGCACGCGTACATCATACGTACAGATCTAATCATCGTCTATGCTGCTTAAGGCGGAGCATTCGCATCAACTGCGCGATCTGTGTGTCGCGCAACGTCGGGAAGGGCTTACCTACCAAGCCATTGTCGACCAGCTCAAAATTCATGTATCCAGCGAGAAGACCATCGTTGCCAATGCAAAGCGCAACGGTCACACGTATTCCCCACCACGATCTGGTCGCCTTTCATAAACCACTTACGATGAAAAGCCCTGGGCTCACCATTTCGAAGCAGACCGTGCGTATCGCATTAAAGAGGGAGGCTTTGGTCGGCTGCTCGAAGAAGCCATATCTGAGCAACAAAAACATCAAGGCCCGCTTGGCTTAGGCAGAAGCGTTGTTGAAGTACAAGGACGACGACTGGAAGAAAGTCATCTTCAGTGACGAGTCGTCTGTGTGGTTGACGGGAGCTGCTGGGCGCGTGTACGTCTGACGCAAACCTGGTGAAGAGTTTAAGAATGAGTGCTTGGCTCCTACCTTCAAGTCTGAGAGGCAGGTGTTGATGGTATGGGGGTGCATCACCTACCTAGGTGTCGGAGCACTTCATCTGTGTGAGGAAAGTATTACTGATGCATACTACCAAACGAATTTGGAGAAAATACAGATGCAACTGTTGCTGTGCTCGACGTTGAAAACGACTAAAGTTCGTATGACGCACCCGGCCATCGCTCACGCTTCGTCAAAATTACCTCACCAAAAAGAAGATTGAACTTCTGGAGCATCCTGTTCAGAGCCCAGATCTCAACCCAATTGAGAAACTCTGGGCCCATGTAAAGTAAGACCGTCGAGCATCGATGATCTAAAAGAGAAGATCCAAGACATTTGGTACGATATTGAGTCTGCCAGAGTTCAGAAGTTCTATCATTCGATGAACGGTTGCTGCAAGTGCAGAAAAATCGTGGTGGTCATACGAAGTACTGGTATTGCTAACGGAGCAGCAAACGGTATCGACCGACCAGCAAGACTCCCATATCAGTGTAGGAGAAGAAGAAGCTATTTCAATGAAGGCTTCAAGCTTTCCTGTGTGGTTTCCGTTTTGGACATTGACTTTTTTCCCCTCGTTTGAAGTTCAAGATTTTTAGACGGTCATATTTATTTTTACTGCTTACTCAAACGCACCAAGCTTTACTACAATCGAAAGCTCTCATTAAAGGCTTTGATTCAGTTCCGCTCGCCTGGCATTAGCTGATAGCAACGAAATTTTGTGTGAATCAACATTTCCATGATCGCCTTGGACGTAAACTTTCTGTACAGTAATAATAATAGTAATAATAATAGTACTACTAGTAGTAGTAGTAGTCGTAGGGCTATCATCACGGGAAAACTAACGAGGGCCTCGTAGCGAGGGCCCTCACACAAAACGTGCACTGAATCAATATCGGCATAAACCGGTTATCATGCAGACGAGATGTTGTAGAGTGAAAGGTTGTAGACGAACGGCTGCCGGGTTGCACACAATGCATGGCTATGCGTGTGCGTTGCACGGTACAGTACAATGGTTTAGCATCGAGCTCGTAGTACTAGCAGCTTCACTGCACAAGTTGCATTACCATGGAAAGACCTCATGTTCACGAAATACCACCATCGCCTTAAGGCGAATACACATCCCACGACAAAGCTGAAGCTGTCTTGCATGCTTGGAAATTGAGCCACGGATTCAGCGTATCGCGCCGCCGCGTCCGGTACACTAATGGACCCGAGCGTCAAGTATGGGCTCGAAACTACGAGTGTGACCCTATCGGGGCACTGTGCTTTGACAGCTTGAATGTCACTGTTTGGAAGTCCATGTGCGGGGTCTGTTGCTCCCTCTGCGACGGGAATATAGGAAGGAGTAGACCTGCGGGTGAAATCCAGGATCAATTGCAGTCACTGCGGCTGCCAAGGTGACGTGGAGTTCTCTAGCGTCTTTGCCAGCGTTTGCTGGTGAGATTGGCTTCAAAATGGGTCATCTGTCTCTCCCCCACCACCCGAAACACGGTAGTGCGACTGCTTTGCCAGCTTGCCACCTGCTGATTCCGAGACACAGGATGATGTAGCCACTTATCCACTTGGAGGGAATGCAGCTAGTGTCTGAACGGCTGCCATTTTAAGACTGGCAGACTTGAGGTTCGAGGCAATGCTGCGCGTGTGGGGCACAAACCTTTGCACCACTAACGCCTGAAATGCATCACTAACGGCTGGGATGCATCACTAACGGCTGGGATGCATCACTAACGGCTGGGATGCATCACTAACAGCTGGGATGCATCACTAACAGCTGGGATGTATCACTAATGCAGTTCTAGATACCGGTATTGATTCATGGCACATGTTTTGTGTGAGCCCTCGTTAGTTTTTCCCTATCATCACTCCATGTAACCAAACATGAAAGATACAACAAAAATAATATTAATCATGCGTCAACGCTAATACTCTACATGTACTCGACGATGAATTGAGCAGCCAATTTAGTACTTGAAGCAATCCATGTTAAGCAAGAGGTGCGGCATCTTCCGTCGCGCGATCCAAAAGATTTCGACCAAATCTACCGTCAGGAGGTTACGATTTTTCGATCCGCCGCGGTCGAATCTAGATACTGTAGACAATGGGTCGCAGTGCCGCAAGTCAGAAAGCGAAAGCAACTTGCAAGTGGCATTCGCAGCGAGCTCAGCTGCTTGACCGCCAGAGCGACGTTGCAGAGCAACCAAGCCCAGCAGACATTTTTTGCGCCTGCGCGGCATGTCGCTGTCTTCCCTGCTGGCTCCTTCTGGCCCATTATTGTGCGGCGTCCACCAAGTCGCCACATAAATTGCTATCCGATGGCTGGCGGCAGCAAGCATGACAAGGTCGAGCAGTGACCATGTCGTCTACGCTCAAGCATTCAGTCTGTCGACGCGACCACGGGCGTCGTCACTTCTGCTGGATGGGCCATATCGACGTCATCACCGGGAGTGCCGCTCAAAACGATATTTAATATTATATCCTTTTCTATTCTATGAAGGTTGGAATGCATTTCCGTGCCCTGATGAACAGCAGAACCTATTACCTTTCTAAACGAGTGTATTTATTTTGTAGGTTCTTACTACATTGCTGGTATGGCTCGCTGCCTGCGCCTGCAACGGAAGCGGTTTTCATGACGCCATTCCTCAACGTGCCACCGGCAACTCGGGGCGAGCTATTACAGCCGATGAAGCGTCGTCCGCTGCGGCCCGCGAGCGGCTTCGGGCTCTACGCATTGTGCATCTGCCTGTCGACCTTAGCTCTACAGGCGTTGACGACGCCGACCCCCGCGCCGCCGACCTCGTTCCTCAGCAGCTTAAGTCCCGTGCACTCGTTCCTCTGGAGCCGCGTCACTTCCGAGGCGCCCACGATCTCCGCGGTGGACCTACGGTTGCGCAACCTGTCGGTGCACCGCGTGCGCTACGTGGACGATCAAGCAGCAGAGGGCGAACAGGAGGGGGTGCCCGACGACAATAAAGCAGTCGCGACGGGCGTCCGCAAGGCGCTGATTGGTTTCCTGACCGCTGCGACACCGAAACCCCGCTCGACGGAGGTTTCCAGTGTTGTGGTCACTTGGGAAGACCACCCGTTGGCTGCCCATGCTCGAACGACGGGCGCTCGACTAGAAGAGGATGAAGAAAACGGAGATTCGGTGGATGCAGGGGGAGATTCGACCTCCGAGTCGTACTCGTATGAGGTGCAGATCTGGGTCACAGGGTGGGGACTCGATGCACTCTGGCACCCCGCTAATAAATGGGTGGTCACAAGGGACCCATTCCTGGTCCAGGCGGAATTGCCGCTGGAGCATGAAATGGGGTTCCGCGTGAGGATGAAGGCCAGACAGACGAAGAAGACTTTGTTAGGGTTCTTGCTGCCAATGGGCTTCTTCTCGACCGAGATGGACGGGCCATGGAGTGAGGTGGTTGTGCTGTCCCCGACGAGGAACGACGAGTTGGAAGCTATTGTGACGTCCTTAGCGGGTAATAAACCCTTGTTGCTGTTGCTGGCGGTGTGCATCGGATCAAGCTGCCTGGTGGTGGCACAGCTGTATTTTCGACGGAGACTCAATCGAAGTCGGCAGCGAAAGTTGCTGAAGATGCTGCCGAGTCGACGCTCGTCTTCAGAGAAAGATGACACCGCGAAAGGGGCCAGTGCTGCTGATGCTAGCGCTACTGACAGTAGCGGCAAGTCGGTCCAGGAGTTGGAGCACGAGGTCCGTGACCTCCGTCAGGAGCTGGCGGACTCGGAAGACGAGGTACGGCAGCTCATGCTGTTCAGCGGCTGCGGCATCGAGACGCTGGCGCCGCACGAACTGGAGCAGCTGGAGCGCGAGCTCGAGCACACGCTCAAGCGCATTCACCATTTAAAGAAGCACAGGGCGGCACCGGAGCCGAAAATGAGCAGTGGCAGGAGCAAGGGGTCAGTAGATGAGCAGAGCCGACGGGAGAGACGACGACTCAAGCAGCGAGAAGCCCTCCCGATGAGCCGCATCTACGAGCATCGATCGTTTTGAGTGTCGAGACCAGCACTTTATTTATCTATAGACCTACTTGCCGTGCAAAGTGAACAATGCAACGAACACGTACATATGTCTGCTAATATCGGTAATGTAAACCATCAAAACCGTAAACCTTTTGCAGCACATGGTGTGCGCAACACATTTCAGCAGGCACACCGCCGGAACCCCACATCCAGTCTCATAAGATGCCTGCGCGCGATGTCGCTCTGGGCGCGCTCTCGGGGGCGCTGCTCTCGGTTCTCGTATCCGAAATGGTGCTCCCCCGTCTCCGTACGCGCCGGCTGCGCTCTCAAGCTTCCCGTGGCACCGTGTACCTTGTGGGCGCCGGGCCGGGCGACCCAGAGTTGCTCACACTCAAGGCCCGGCGACTACTGGCCAGCGCCACTGTAGTCGTCGTGGACGACCTCGTGGGGCCCGAGGTCTACGCGCTTATCCCCAAGGACTCCGAGATCGTTTATGTGGGCAAGAGAGGAGGTAAGAAGGATTCAGCCAAGCAGGTGGACATCGATGCCATTCTGGTGGACAAGTGTCGGGGCGGACACATTGTCGTCCGCCTCAAAGGGGGCGACCCGATGGTCTTCGGCCGCGTGCACTCAGAGATCCGCGCACTGGTCCGGTCGAAGTGCAATTTTGAGGTGGTGCCGGGTATCTCGTCTGCGCTGGCGGTTCCTGCTACAGCCAACATCCCAGTGACGCACAAGACGCTGAGCACGAACTTCGTGGTCATCTCGGGTCACAAACCGGCGGAGATGGACTTCGCCACGCTCGCCAAGCTGGAGACCATCGTGCTGTTGATGGCCACTCGGACAATTGGAAGTATCTGTGAGAGTTTGATTGAGAGTGGCAAGGACAAGAACACGCCGGTGGCGTTAATCCACTCGGGAACGAACGCCGATCAGGTGCTGCTGCTGGGTACACTCGAGAATATTGCTGCGAAGACCGATGGCAAGAAGTACTCGCCCGCGATCATTGTTATTGGACAAGTGGCCAAGTATGGCGATCTTAAGGGGTATCTGGACGAGTCAGATGATGAACTCACTAACACGGACGTCTAAGGTAGAAGTAGAGAATCGTGGCAAGGATAAACATGCTTGACAATTTGTCACCCTCACGGTGGTTCCAAGCATGTGACATATTCATATTGCACGATTCGATCTGTGCATACGTGTGCATCTCCTACTTGCCTAGCGGCGAACGATGTCCAGCAGCTCGACCTCGAACACCAGGTCGGCATCAGGGGGGATAATACCTCCAGCTCCGGCCTTGCCATAGCCCTTGGCCGACGGGATGTTGAGGGTGGCCTTCATACCCTTGCTCATGCGCATCACGCCCTCATCCCAGCCACGGATGACCTGGCCGACACCGATCTGGAACTGGAACGGCTGGCCGCGGTCGCGCGACGAGTCGAAGACCTTGCCGTCCTTGGCGAGCTTGCCTGTGTAGTGCATGACCATGGTATCACCACGGCTGGGGAATGTAACCTTGTCACCCTCTTCAATCACATCAGGAAGTACAAGGCGCTCATCGACGTGGAGGTCGGAGTGCAGCTCGTGGTCAACGAGCTCCAGAGTCACCGTCAGGGACTGGCCGGCGTACGGGTGCGCCAGGTCGATGTCCATCATGTCGCCCGTAAGCTTCACAATGCGTGCGCGCTCGCCGCCAGCGAGCTCTAACACCTGGCCCACCGCGAGCATTTCACGCTCCTTCTCCGGCAGGTTCATCTCCTTAAGCGGGACAGTCAAGATCTGCTTGTCGGCGCCGAAGGCCTCGGCGGGTTCGATCTCCACCGTCTTGGACTCGCCCTTCTTCATGCCTTGCACGGCGCTCTCCACGCCCGGAAGCACCTGGCCGCTGCCCACAATGAACTTGAGGGGGGCGCCCTCCTGCGTCTTAGGCAACGAGTCGCCGCCCGACAGCTTGCCGTCCATGTGCAGCGACACGCGGTCGCCCAGAGCAACTACGCGATCTTCCGCCTGCGTGCTAAAGGCAGCAACGGCGCTAAAGCGCAGAGACGGGAACACACCACTCGGGAGGCCAAGACGGGCGTCCGAAGACGGGGGCAGCATCTGCGACAACGCCAGCAACGAACGGGATTGGCGACGGGCTGAAGGTATTGGAATACAGAGGCGTGTGTCAGGTTTTAAGTCGGTGGGAGGAGATTGCGAAGCGAGTACGGACCGATAAAGCGCGCTTTCTGACGGGCTGCGCGCGCCACGAGGGCCTGGAAGCGCTTGGGCAACATCTTAACTTCCGATGAATGATGGGGATCTGTTTCGTGTGGCGGTTGTGCTGGTGATGAATGTGTGGTGCACATAATTCATGTACCTACCTGTGGATATTTATCACGAGCGCCCCTCAGAATCGAGCGATTTTGCAGCAGTGCCCTCAGGATTGGTTTTAGCCAGTAGGAAACAAACAAAATATATAGACGCGTTCAACATGTACCCCCCCCCCCCCTGCCCTTGACCTGGGCAGCAATTTTAACTTGAACTGGGCGCAACTTTCAATCCGGTCTGCCGAACAAGCTTCTTTCTCCACTTTCCCAACTCTTCTATTTGCATTGTCACAACTTGTAGGGCTACAATACTTCTGTCCTTCAAGAACCTTGGCAACTCATACACATTCTGTTGTGTCGTATGCACTAGGTCCTAACTCTGAGGTCGTTTGTCTTCGAGTATAATGAATCTTCTCGACCGTCAGAGTAGACACGGCCGTGATGAAGTCAAGCTCAACGACTATTTCTGCTGAGCAAGCTGGAAAATTGCTTAAGGATGTAGAGTTTAACGATATGAAGTCTGTCGAGTTAGACTCCTCCAAGTCCAAAGGCTCGTACAAAACTTGGAAATGTACGTGGTACAACTGTGAATGGTTTGTGAAGCTGGCCTTTCGTCGGTGGCAAAACAAAAAGAAGTCAAGATTTCGCATGATACCTCCTGGAACTTGGTTTGTACACAGTGTACACTTACGTCACCGTGACCTCTGTGACGCCATGCCACTTCTATCGGCCGGTCAAATACAAGGTTTAATTCCCAGGCACCTATTGTCCCGGGTCGTGAAACTTCGCTGCTTTGAATACTAGAATCTGTGAAAACTGTAAACCGTGTTGATCTGAGTGGACAGAAAATTTCACTCAGTATTATTGCTGCCATATGTGAAATTGACGGAACACATATGAAGCATCCTTTGTGTAATGGAGTATGCCTAACCTTGCTCGGTAAGAACGGAGACACGGGAAACATTTTGATAGCCGCAGGTTTCGTACCAAAGGAGACGGAATGGAACTTTGCTTGGTTCATCGCAAACTGTATCGCAGCCGGGGTTCGCTTGTCCGATTTTGCTCTTTTGACTGATCGTGGATTCCAGTTGGCAGCCCAACAACTACTTGCACAAATCGGAATTCATATCCATCTCTCGTGTTGTAGCTTACACATTGTTTTTAATGTGTGCCATCGATTTAAGTCCATCGATACCCTCATTGAACGCGTGAAGCCGTTTTGTTTTAAATTGCAAGCTTACAATTCGCGTCGCGGTTACGATTTTGTACTTAATGAAATACGAGCGGAATTAACTAGTCCTATTCATGCCAATACCGAAAGCGAAGAGTACGTATCGGATTACCTCCGCAAGATTCATCCCACCAGTTGGTCGCGTTTCGGAAACGCAGTGCATGACGAGGACGATGCTACGTATTTTAAGAAGCATTGGATAATTTACCGACATATGGATCTCCCAAGCCACTGTGTGGGATATGAACTACAAGCGGAGCAGAAGGCGAGAACAATGCTCTTCTTGAGAATACTACGGAACGTGCAAGTACCCACCGCATTCATACGTTTTTGTTCACGGGTATTGGAAGTTCTTGCTGATAAATCGGACTCCTCAACTTGGCTGAAAAATGCACACGATGTCACACCGTCAGCAAAAATTATGTTCGACGATGAGTTGAGCCTTGCTCCGATGCTTACCTTGATCAGGTCTCCCCCGCACAGCTATATTGTTCAGCAACATTACCATTTGGAGGGCCCAAGTGCAAATCCGGTTCGATCCTCTCGCTCGTTCCGAGTAAATCTAAACTCACTCGAATGCACCCGGTGCGCCAAAAGGGACCTTTCTCTAATTCCTTGTCGGCATCTGATACCTGCAGTATATGAGGAGAGGCGCAAAAGCAACGAAATTCTCATACACGAAATGCTAGAACGATGCTTTCATCGGGCCTACACCATTCCGGCTTACCATGCAGAATTCGCTAATGTTTCTATCACGGTACCGATAGAATCGGAGCTCCATCGCGACGTCACGTTAAAAATCTTCACCTCGTTACCGCCAAGCGGTGCGGAGTGCCGGTCCAATAAAACCTAAGAAAGATCGTCCCAGTTATAAAAACAAATCAGGAGTCACGGTGAGCTCCCAGCAACACACCCGCGAGGACATACAGACACACATCATCAAGCGGCTGTCAGCGAAATGCTATCTGATGTGGGAGCTTCCATTACAGCACCCGAGGTAAAACGCAGGGCTCCGTACTCGTGTGGAAATTGCCGTGAAACAGGTCATAATGCGCGTCATTGTACGAACCGATCCACCGACGCTAAGACTGCCGAAGAAGGGATTGTTCCTGGAGGATACGTTGCTAATGGCAGCCCTTGCGTTGTGTGCGGTGTCTCTATCGGATGGATTCTGCTGTACACTGGAGACGAACAATAAACAATATACGTCAGCAGGGTTAGTGAAGAGGAATCTACGACAATGCATGAGTCAATGTGGCTTACCACTTTACATAGAGATCCACAAGGCTCATGTATAACGACCTTCATCCTGCAATGTCTTAAACTACGGCAGGTACTCCGTCCAGAGCATGTAATGGACCTAATGCAGCACACCAGCGCATGTTGCATCATGCCGTACGTCACCACCACACGAGAGCTCCTCTGGTCACGCGCTTCTTCTGCCCCACCGACAGGCGGTCCACCATCTCGTCGGTGATAGCCGACAGCTCCAGCAGCTCAAACGTCTAATTCACAAGGTTCAGGTTCATAACAGCAACAGGAAACGAGACCCCTTCCGACGAACCTTGACTTGCTCTCTGCTCTGTTTGAAGAGTGTCGAACTTTCACCCAATCAAACAATCCTGAGGACACTGCTGCAAAATCGCACGACTCTGAGGCACTCGTGATAAATATCCCCTACCTGTCGATACGTAGTAATTGTAGTATTAATTGACTGTACTATAGTACTACTAGTACTTTACTATGCAGTACACGTAAGTGGTTCACAGGAAAATACACCGTAGTAGTACTTACTATGCAGTACACACTGTAAGTGGTTCACGGGAAAATATACCGACAAAAGGGTAGTCCGTTCATCTTGACGCAGATGTGTAGTAGAAAGCATTACTCGTTCAGACCACGTGATCATGTAGGACGAAACGCGAAGACAACGACGTGGCATCGTACGCACATGTTTCTCTAGTTCTTTCTGTCCCTGGCGACCCGTTGCATTAACAGGTTTGGCTGGATGAAATGCTGGCTGGCAGGCGACCAGGCCGATGGTCAGCAAATTCTTGTTCGAATAGATAGTTGCAACGAAGCAGTTACAGTGCTTTACCGCTCACGACCACCAAGCAAACGCACTACAACGTAAGCTCCTCTAGATCTCAAAGCGGTGTGCTGTCGATAGCTGGTCGTGCGGGACTGCAGTGCTGTAAAAGTCCTGTGCCGTCATGGTTTTTGTGTCGGTGGTCGTCGCTGTCTGGTTCGATAGACCGTGAACCGGGATCTCGTCCTCCAGAATTAACTGCTGGAGCGAATCGTGTGACGTTGCAGCAGCACTAGCAGCACCTGCTTGTCCTGCTCCATTCACAGCATCGTACGCAGCGGCCGCCACAGCACTATCTGTCTTGTTTTCGTCGCCCAAATCCAGAGGAAGACTCATAAGGGAGCCTGCATCGTTAAGCGACGCAAGCTGCTGCTCGAACGAGTCCATGGAGCTCAGCTTCTGGTTGCCGTCAACAAGCTGTTGCTCGAAAATGCCATCACCGTTCACGGACAAGCTACTAAGACGTCGTGTCAAACCACCGTTGATCCAGGAATCGTCAGGCTCTACCTCAGCCGTAATTGAGCGAAGACTTGCGCTCTTTGTGTCCCCGAGACTCAGCATTTTATTCAGCATTCGATGTGGACGTCCCAGCGACAGAGGCTTTGATCCCGTCGCGTCTCCCGCAATGGATTCCGTCAGGGAGTGTGCACCTGACTGCGACTCCATTCTCAAAATCGCAGCGTCGATGTCGTCGCCGAGATCACGCAAGCTTGTGGCGGAGAGCATGCTCTTAAAACTACCATTGCCGAGCGAGTTATTCGAGTGGCCGCGCAAGAACTCGTTCAGGATCATGACGTCCTCCTGGCTCATCTTCTCGTCCGTCTCGTCCTCAAGGGGGGTCAGAATTGGCTCCAAGTTTACTTGGTTCGAGCTAATTGAATTGTTGCCGGCTGGGATTGGTTGAAGTGGCATTTCCATTTTCACAGGCTGGACAGGGGCAGAGTATGACATCTTCGGTCTGACTGGAGAGGTAGACACTGGCGGGACATCATCACTGTTCAGAAGACGCGGACGACCGAGTTTTGTGTATGTCTTCTGGTTCGGATTTAGCGCTTTCCATCGGAGTTTGACAGCGTCTTCCGTACGACCCTACAATGCACCAATCAATTGTCAGTGTCCAGACAACTCGCAAAAAGGCTCGCGTGCTGCGTACCGGTAGAAGCTCAGCAATTTGAGTCCAGCGGTTGCCGTATTTCTCGTACGCCTGCTGGATCGCTTCATCCTCTTCCTCTGTAAATGGTCTGTCAACATATGAATATGCCCAATAAGTAAACGTTCTTCTCAAATCTTAGTCACAGATAACTCACGATTTGTTAATGCTCGGGTCCAAGCGGTTCCGCCAGCGTTCACGGCACTGCTTTGCCCTGCAAAAAAAAAAACACACACAATAAAAGCCTCTTTCAGCAATCGCACACTCCTCAATGTCAAGCCTGGTCGCAACATACGTTCGTCCAGGAATGTTGTTCGACACCTGGCGCCAGTTGTCATAGCCCTTAAGCATCATCTCCATTAGCAGCGCATCCTCCTCAACCGACCAGGGGCCTTTCACGAGCCCCGGTTTCAACACCTTGTTCCAGCGCTGAAGACATTGCGCGTTGTCACGTCCTGGTACGCGCTCGGCGACAGCCTACAGCAAATGCAGTGACAATCATTCCGTCAGCCCTGTGTGTCATCTCCAGCTCTTAAGCAGGAGCAGCACACCATCCAGTTGCGATGTCCGAGCTCGGCCACGGCTTTCTTAAGTGCCTCGTCCTGCTCGGACGTCCAGCGCTTGCTCACGACGCCACCGCCGCTCTTCTTCTTCTGGGCCTCACCCGCCTGGTCCGCGTGCGGCTCGGCGCCTATGGCGTCGCGTCCGCGCTTCCTGTTCGCGCACAAACAATCTGGGCCGTCACTCTCTTGACCATTACTCTGAACTCGCCAGTAAGAGTAACGTACACTGCTGATTCAGCCACTATAATTACATGAGCGAGTAAATAATATCAAGCGTGAGTAGATGATTGAGCAGATGAGAGGCCAACGAGAGGCGGCTATACGTTGAAGCGCTTACCCATGGTGCTCGGGTGTCTGTTCTGCGACTAGTTTCTCTGCTGTAGGCCTGGTGCCGTCGCTAGCGTTGTTCTCGGGCTTCTCGGCGCGAGCGGGGCCTTGGACTGAAGAGTGAGACTCACGGAGTGGGGGACCAATTCTGCGGAAAGACAGTGTACCCACGTCTCATTGGTGCAAAAAGCACCTTCTGAGTTCTCTTCTTATTCGCCGATACTCGTGCGATCAATGGCGATTGGCCGAGCCTCAATGTGGATACATCATTACGCTACACATGGCCCGCGGCGCGCATCATACTTGCTCTCCCACTAGCGTTTTTGTGCTGTGTTTTCATACGGTTTCGTGTAGTATAAATACTGTAGTACTTGAATTAACAACGAGTTTTTGCCGGATCCTGCACGCTAAACCCAACTCCGGGCTTGAAACAGTTCAATTACTACATGTACTGTATTACCGTACTGTATTACAGTCCAACGGGATAAGCTTTTTTTAGGTACATAGGCAACGAAACTTCAGTTCCGCCCCGGATTCTTTCGTGTTGCCGTTCTGTTGCTCATCATATCAACCTCTGAACGCCCATTGATTTATTTCTCGCACCAACACAAATCTACTGCTAACTGTCTGTCTGCCAGCTTGCCAATGAGCTGCCTGCTCGTGTCGTCTCCCTACCTACCAGCTTATATAATGAAAAATAAAGACGTGTCCACGCCCCGCTTCATGTGCACGAGCCACGCATGATCGCTTCAGGTTACACTTCGCTGCGTTCTGCTTCCAACTCACTGCTCCGACAGTTCACCAGCGCGCCTCAGCGCATACTAGTACATCTTGCCCTTGCGAATCGGGCGCATGAGATCCGAATCTAGCAGGTCGTCGATGTCGTTCGAGATGTTGCTAAGTTCGTACGAGATGCCGTTCGAGTTTCGTCGAGGAAGCGATCGCGCCTCTTCGAAATCTAACGAGTGCGTCAAATTGCGACCACTGCTCGTCTCAAAGTTGCGTTGTGAGTACGCGTTCGGCTCCACTGGCAAGTTGGCAATGCGGTCGTCATCTTGGGTTACTGTATCGCCGCTGATCGACTTCTGTGCACGCCAACTGTCAATAAGCCCCTGGAACAGATTCTTGTCTTCGTGATCCAGGTTTTGTACGGCCTTCTGCAATGACTCCGGGTTCTTGAATGAGCAGGTCAAGCTGTCCATCATATTGCTGGCACTGGAGAGTCGATCCCTGTCATCTCTTTCCTTGGATATTGACACCGTCGCGCGAAACATCTCGTCCAGTTCACCGCTTGCTAGCAGGTCTTCCGGTGACATGTCTGTAAATGAGCTCAAGCCGCGTACGCTGCCAAAGCTAAGTAAGCCGTTCGAATGGCTGCGAAGCAGCTCCTTCAGAATTGCAGCATCATTAATCTCGTCTTCCGCCTTCACTTCATCGCTCAGTGGCTCTACTATAGGTTCTGGGTACTGGTTCGGCATTGGTACACGCATTGTGGAAAGGAACTCTTCAGCGTGAGGCATTACCATCTGCGAAGGGTGTAGAGGCGGCGTCGGCATCGGCGATATTTGTGCGCTGTTGTCGGCGTACGGCATCGGGGCTGGATACCCATTTCCATACGGCGACATCTCTGGCATCGTTATAGGACCATTCATCAACGTCGCAGCAACATCATCGGGTGTGGGAGGTGCCGTAGAACGTTGCTTGTTCACAGTCATTCCTGGCATAAGTTTAGGACGACCGGGCTTGGCTTTCACCTTCTGGTTCGGGTTCAGTGCCTTCCATCTCAGTTTCACTGCATCTTCCGTACGTCCTGGCAGCAACTCTGCTATCTGCGTCCATCGGTTTCCCATCTTTTCAAACCCTTCCTGGATCATATTGTCTTCCTCAGGAGTAAAAGGTCTGCACCGCCAATACACCTCGTTAGCATATTTATCTATCAAGCACTTCATCACTGATAACGTACGATTTGTTGATGCTCGGGTCTAAGTGGTTCCTCCAGCGCTCGCGGCACTGCTTCGCTCTAAAATGCAGCAACAAACCCATCAGCATGTCCCTCATCCAGCATACATCCCTGCATCTTCAACCAGGCGTACGTTCTTCCGGGGATGTGGGCCGCTACCTCTCCCCACGAGTGGCAGCCCTGAAGCACCATCTGCTCCAGCGTACTGTCCTCTTCAAAGGACCAGTGACCCTTGACTAATCCGGGCTTGAGCACCTTGTTCCAGCGCTGCAGACATTGCGCGTGGTTGCGGCCTTCCACACGCGAGGCGATTGCCTTCCAGTTGCGCTGGCCGAACTCATCCACGGCTTGACGTAGCGCATCATCCTGTTGGGGCGTCCAGCGCTTGCCCTTCTCTTCCTCTGCACGGGGCTTCTGCGCCTCGCTCGGTACTTCGTGAAACGAGCGCAGCGCGTCCTCGGCCGCATCTCGCTCGCGCTTACTGCAGTAGCATACAAAGGTCAAGCATAAGATGAGCACCACATTGCAGTTCCAGTGCGAAATGAAAAAAGTGACATACACTCCTGGTTCTGCAAAATAGACACAACAACAACATGCACGTAGCGACACTGTTAGAACTCGACGAAGACGGCGAATACAAGAGCCGCAGACGCACCCATTGTAGTGTAGTGAATGAGATGCTGGTTGCAACACGCTCCCTGTCCCTAATGATAGAGCTCTTGTGGCAGCGGGGGGAGGCGATGAAGGCGCGCGACTTCTTCTTCGATGTTGTTGCTTGCGCGAAGATTATGGGACCCCAGATGTCGAGAAAAAACTTGTGTGGTATTTCCGCCAATGGGAGGGGCGCTGGATACTTAACGCAAGTGAGGACCAGGACGTGAAGCCTTTTGCTGAGCGTGCCGAACTTCAAGTTCGAAAGCGTATAGAGTCTGCAAGTGTACACACATTGCCGGTGTTGTCGGTCGTGAATTTGCTGCCTTACCTTAAATGCTTAACGCAGAGGGGGGCTGTGCAATCCAAGGCGCAGCATTGAAGTTCAGTTTGGCTGACCAGATCCGCGCGGTATTGACATGAGTGCAGTGCCGTTTGTGCAGCGCAGCGGCGGCTCAACTCGACGTCGTGGTGAGATTTTGCTGACATGTCGGCTCGAGGTTACACAACACGGTGGAATGGCATCTCAGACACCATCTCGCCGAGATCGCGCCTGAGATCGGTACCTTTACCGCCACAACGTGTAGGCGACGGGCAAACTCTGCTTGCTACCGGCTGCTGCTGGTCAGCAGCACTCCAAGCACTGTGACCTGTTGCTGTTGGCTTCAACCACAAGCCTGAAGGTACCGAGTGTAACAGCATTGCTGGGACGAGTCGTCACTGACGACAACGACGATGCGGTGGGAGGCATGCACACTATTAAGAGTGTCACTCTGAGCCTCGTCGCCCGTTAGCTGGTTGTTAACTATCCGGCAACGAGCTGGGGTCTTCGACAATGCGTCGGTCCGCGCAATGCGGACGATATACACGTCACCACATCTGGGAGCTGCCCGCCGGAGACGTCGGCGCGGGACAAGGATGGTGTGCAGGCTTGGGAACTGAATCAGCCCATCGGATGTGGGATAGGTAGAGAAACTTCAGAAACTGTAGCACATTATATACTACAGTAGTACATTTATTATACGCCAAATCTATTGCCCATGATTTCAGCCCTATGTTTTAAGCATGTTTTAAACCATGTTTTGGCCATGTTTGTAATTACAATATCTTACAATTTTTAAGTCCCCCCGTACTCCGCCACCGCAACAACCCCCCAGAACCTGCTGTAACCGCAGGTACGACAGTTCACCGGGCGGCTTTTTATATCTCAATTGCCCGGGATTCTCATAGTTAACATGTGATGCTGCGCATATATGCTGCTGGTGTCCTTCCTCCATCCCTTGGGGACCCTTCACAGGCAGGCAAGGCGTCCCTACTAGTCTAAGTTGCGCATCTCTCCTAGTCCCAGGTACAAGCTCTATACGCCATGTACCTGATCAAAGGTTAGCTAAGCGACTGTGGTTGTGTTGCTCTATCCAGATATCGAAGCCTGTCGAGAAGGAGACGTGTGCGGCTGCCATCATTGACTGAGCGAGAGGTGCTGAAAGACACGGTATGTGTTATCAAGTGACTGCATGGAGCAATCTGTGACGACAAGAAATACGATACATATGGGAGTGAAGTCTTGACGCAGATGGACTTCTGTGTGCATAACATGGTGTACTCGAAGTCGACCGAGGAATTTCAACATCACGCAGGCGAGTTTAAAGTGTTAGCATGCTGGGACGGCCGCTCAGGACTTTGGAGCTACTTCGAGAAAAAAATGGATTATGGGTCATGCTGCATCGCATGAGCCTCCCTCATTTTCGTAACAACACTAACAATCGGTTGAAAAACTTCTTCGGCAAACTAAAGGCGGACTTGGATAGCTCGATGTCCATGCGACAATGTCTGGAAGGAACTATTAGGTTCCAACGACGCAAAGAAGACGAGTACGTGGCACGAGTTATTATGCCGGGATTCCAAAGAAATTTGAACTACGACAACGAGATGAACCAGTTTCTCGGTATGATAAGTGAATACGTGACTGCGGTGTTCGTGACAGGTACAGTTTTGCCACGGAAGCAAGCACGATGGGAAGCTACACAGTTGAATACGACGACATGTACGTCGTTTTGTCGCGTGATGGTCGGACGCACCGCGTCGACAAGTTTACGTGGACATGCTCGTGCGAGTTCTCGGCCACGATGAAGCTGCCATGCAGACATCTGATGCTGTATCGCAAGAACATTGCCAAGATGCTAACGATTCCCTACTAATCGATCCATGCAAGGTGATACCATGTTTTAAGCATGCTTTGATCCATGCTTTCCATGGTTTGTTGCTATCCATGTTAACATGTTTCACGTTTTGGCCATTGGCCATGTTGTACATTGGTAGATGGCTATGCGTTGGAGCACTAGAGGAAGAGCTGGCTGTTATTGATTTATCGTTGCGTATAAGCACGGGGAGCGACGAAGTACAGCGAAAAAAGCGCATGACTGAGCGCGACAAGTACAAGAGTGCGCAGGATGTTTTCAGCAGAATCACCGCGGAAATCACAGATCTGCCAGACGATAAATTCACATCAGCGCTTGTCGATTTGGAGAGTTGGTGGAGAACATTGCGTACAAAAGATGTACATATGGATACACATGCCAAGCCTGAAGGTGTGGCAAACGATAACAGTGTATCAATTGAGGCTGTGGAAAATGTTGTTTCAGCGACCCAGCGCGCGAGTCCGGCGAGTGTCGAGGACGAAGTCAAAGACGGTCACGTGCACTCTGATCCTCCGTGTATGAATTCGACTCAACGAAAGCCAACAGGGATGGAGAGGGGGGGACCAAACACGACAGTGAAACCTTTCAATCCAAGAAGACGAACGGGCCGACCTCAAAAAGACAGAGCAGCAGAAACAGCGAAGCTTAGCCAAGGCAGGAAGGAGTATAACAAAGGCATTAAGCTACGCAACACGTTGAGAGAGGATGATGTGGTTGCTGTGGAAGATTTTTTTTCTGAAGGCATGTGAACCTCCGCTCATGGATCTGCGTCGTTTGTCGAGATGTTCGAGGTTCGATTTGGTAGCTATAGGAGCAAAAAGTTGTCTGTGGAGAAGCGTGTTCCAGCGGGAGTAGTGGTTGCTTATCGCCTTCCAGAATCTATGGTCCGCGGTGGTCTAGATCTGATCGAGCGGAGATACTATGGATGTCAGTTCAACGCCAGATACAAATGCTGGATGCTGGGTGGTTAACGTTGACGGAGTTGGAGAGTTTACGCAGAGACAACTTATGACGATGCAGTATGTGTGGAATTTGGTCAAATCATGCAAGGAAGGAATGATGTGCTATTCATGGCGTATGTGCAAAGCTGATGGATAATTTGAATTTGCAGGAGCTGCTGTATTAGCTAAAAGAACGATTGAGTTGGGGCCGCACGAGCGGCTTCATGGATTTAGTGACGGGTTTGACGTAGGCTGGACCCACATATACTGTCCTCGCGGCAAGTGCTGGTATCACGACAATTTTATCTACGCTTTGGGGTGACGCTAGCAAACAAGTACGAGAACAACATCACAATGTTTACCGCCTATGACAACTCCAGCTCCTGACAGAGGCAAACACGTCCCCCTTCGAACTCTGAGTTTGTTGACAGGGTCAGGGAAGGATCTGGTGTTTATGCACAGTCACTGGGTATGCCTAGTCGTAGCACGACCGGTCCAGGTTCACGACGGTGAAGTAGCTGCGCAGACGACGAAATACCCGGTCAGGGTTGGTCAAGAATCATGGTTAGGATCAAGACCCCGCGACACGCACCCTGTGTGAGACTTGCGGCGTTCCTTGGAGCCGATGCGGCCGACGAACACTTCGACTTCGACCCAAGTGGTGACGGCTATAGACAACAAGTACGTCAGTCAATACCATTCACTATAGCAGACTCGGTCGTGAAGCGTACCGTGCACTGCTGATCTGGTACACTATAGCAGACTCGGTCGTGAAGCGTACCGTGCACTGCTGATCATGGTACTATGGGGAAAACTGAGCGATTCAACAGAACGTTGAAGCAGAGACTAACTAAAATGCCTCCCAAGAGGATTTCGCAAAAGCTTATCGCCGACGTTATTGAAAACTACAATAGCACGTTTCACCACTCGATTGGTATGACCCCGAATGATGCAAAAGGCAAAGTAATGGATGCGGATCTGAGTCATAATAAGGGGGGAGCCGATATAATTGAAAAGAAGTTTGAGGTTGAATCAAGTGTATTATACCGTCTCAAGAAGCAGACATTTGATAAAGAATCGGCTCGATGGAGCAATGCCGTCTATACGATAGTTGGAATTGATGGCTACCGAGTCCAAATCCGTTCAAAAAATGGTCATACCCTCTACAAGGCACCAAACGATCTTAAAATGGTTAAAACAGAGACTACAGATGCTACTATTAATCGAGGCGATATTCTTGAGGCGGAAAAAAGCTTGGATCATAAGAAGACACCGTCTGGGAAGTACAAATATCTGATAAAATGGCTTGGTAACGAGCCTGACTTCTGGGAGCCACAAAATAATCTACGGTTGATTAACAAGAACAAGAGATCAACTCTTGAGAAGGAGTATTGGGAGCTAAAAAAATGAGCCATGATTAGCTTTAAAATTAAATTGATAGAGATATCCTCTGCAAGCTCTGACTCATACATTATTTTTAGTATTTTTTAGTGAGAATATGAAATATCTGACTTGATATATAGCACACCGATCTCGTAATAATGTGCCCAAGTTGTATAGAAAAGAACACGAGCTTGTGAAACTTCGACGCAAGCTGTGGATCATCCAAGAAGTAAGTCGAATCAAGAATGAGTTGCTGAATCTTGATGCAACCGCGAATTTTCGTAAAACGGTAGTCAATCGAAAGTATCAAAATGAATTGGAAGCAATATTCGGCGTTCCGTTCCCTTGTATCAAAGACCGATATCTGAATCTTCTCAATGAACGAAACCGTATCTGTCATCCGTATCTACCTTTTCGTCATGACTCAGTTATGCCGAGCTACTGGTAGAGTAATTATGAGTACTCATTTTTTTATGATTCACATGATATAGATACGATGTTCCCAAATTTCACATCCCTCGCTCAAAGAGAGCAAAAACGGCAGGAGCTACTCGAACGAACTCAGCGTCGCGTTCGTCAAGCTAAGCCAAGCGTGAGATGTAGGAAGGCGCTTCGTGGGCTACTGTCATTTCCAATGGGATTACTACAGTCCCTACAAAATCAACTGAATCAACTCAGATAGACATCCGAGTCTGCTGAGTTCTTAGAAACACTGATTGATGAATACTACCAGACAAACCCTGAGGTATCAACACCTGTGATGATCGATGCTGCAGTTGATGCTCGTCCTCAAGTATCTGATTCTGGGGTGAATATATCACCTCAAACGATCGATATTGGAACTGATGCCACTCCACAAACAGTAGATGCTGAAACAAACACAAAAATAGATTAGTAAATACTGAGGATCAAGTAGCTGCACGATCATGGATTAAGAATATATTTAGCCTCAATCCGAACTGGGCAGCGCTTCGAGTTAAGCCAATTAAACGGAAAACTAGTAAGGATGACAATCGATACTATCTGGGTAGTAAAGGTTCATTAAAAAACATCAGAACGGGTAAAAAGAGTAAGTCTTATAAATCGATTGACCGGGTTGCTACTGAGCAAAAGCTCAGGGATATCTGGTACGAGGGGGAAAGCAAATCGATCGATGAGGTCAATGATATGAGACTTGAAGATCCGCTTTATCATGCTTCACTAATGAAAGATCGGTTGGAAAAACAACGATTCGAGCGAAAACGTAAGGGGGAAGATTTAGAAGATGTTGACGTCATTCTAAAGGATCGCAGACTACCTAATATCACGTTTGATAGTAAAGCAACTTCCACAGCTACTGATGACGAATCGAGTAAGCTAAGACTGTTTTGGATCATTTTCCAAAACAAGGAAATGCTTGAGTCAAATGGGTTGAAAAAAAGCATCGCTCCTATCTTCAAAGGTACTCTCAAGTCAAACGAAATTGGTCGAGATGAGTACGTATGGATCGATAATGGTTCATCGGGGTTTATGCTAAAGAGTCAAACCTGATTCATAAGGCATCTATCAAAAAGATAAGTTGGTCATCGACACTCAATCAATTCTTAAAAATGGTAAAGAGCAGAGGATTGGAACTCAGTATGGTAGGTAAAACTGATAAGGAATTGACTGCTAAAACATATAATGATATTGATGACGAAGACATTGAGCCTCGACATGGGACTAAATCTGGCTTAATCGAAGGTATGAACGAGAAGCTATCCACCCCTGATAACGACGCGAAGCTAATTCTTGAACAATATTACCGACGTCTCTTAGAAGAGAAGGTAAGCGTTCCTTTTCGCCTCAAACCGATTGTAGATTCTGAGACTGGTGTAAAACCTCACCCCACGTACTACTTCGGGGAGCCAATGCGTGATAGAGTACTTAATATCAGAAACAAAGATCATAAGTTGGTTTCAGGAAAGGTTTGGAGTGATTTAATGAAGGTTATGCGCTGAATGGATACTTTCCTTTCTGCTGAGTGGTTGGAAGATACTTATCGTACGGCGAGTGATAGAACTTCTGCAACTGAAACGGAGCTAAAAATGATTAAAAATGTTAATGATAATCTCAAAATTATTAGAAAGGTCATTTTTAGTAATGCTACCGATGTCAAGCAGCCAAGTGCTGAGACTTATCATGAAAATGTTTTACAGAAGCTCCACGATGAGTCAGAAGCTGCATTCATGAAATATGGAGAGGCTCAGAAACGATATGAAGAAGCTAAGCAGGCTGTTAAATCATCGAATAGCAAGCTGCCAGATCTGCATTGAAGGCGGCTATATCAGCGATGAGGGCTACCAAGGCTGTCTATTAAGCTAAAGCTAAAAAATATTCAGATACCCAGAAATCAATAATTACTGATACTGAGACCTGCACTCATAAGCAAAATGATCGAAGGGTGGGAGGAGTTATGAATGATATGCTTCATACGGTTAGTGGTAGTAGTCTTAAAGGGCGAGGTTTGATGGGAGCTGGTGTGGCTCCGTTGGAAGGTGTAGTTTGCCGCGGAAGAACGTATAATCTCAATGAGATTCAAGGTTTGGCGACTCCAAGCGCCTACGTTTATCGTCAGCTTGGTAGCAAGTACATTCGTTTGCCTGACCTTGATGCTAAGACCCTTGTCATCGTTCAACCAAACCGACGCAAAAGCGGTCCTAAGTGTCAAATCAGCGATAGTCTCCAAACCATGATCAAGACTCTTGTATATAAGAACCATATCGATCAAGCTTCTTATGATAAGCTCAGTATCGATGATAAAAAGCTGTTCAAAGAGATCCTTGCTATCACTCACCTCCAGTACAATTTTCATGATAAGCTAACGGACCCACTTGAGACTCTTCGAGCTGAGTATGATAAGCTGAAAGGAGAGATGTAGTTAGGGAATGACAATCCGAGCATCATCAAACAGCTTAAGTCTCTCACTGTAGATGTGTACAGCAATCGAATGATTGACGATAAAGAGTTCAAGGAAATTATAACCCGTCTATTATAAATCATGTTCTTCTTCAATACCCGCATTATTTCCAGTTCAGGTGGTAGCTACGGCGATAACGCTGATCTCAACGTTGCCGAGCTTAAAGCCATCATGAAGAATCTGATCATTCATGATCGTCCCCAGAAGACCCAGGCAGCTGTGTGGGCAGCTGTTCTTGATAAGGCTATCAAGAAAGTAGATGCTTCAGCTCAGACTGAAGGCGGTCGCGTCTGGGCTTACCAACCAAAGAAAAAAAAGCCTTTAGTGAAGACTTTTGCTATTTAAGCAATACCAGATCTAACTGCTCTATTCGCCATTCCGCGATATATACTTTTTTTTTCTCTCCGACATGTATCTCCATTATCGCATCTTCCCCGTCTTCGCGTCTCTGATAGGGATGAATGCACTATCTCCGAGAGCTACGATCTGATCACCGGCATGATTGTTGATCCTATGACCTGACTCGGTTCATCGGTAGTTAAATTCGTTTTGAGATCTTTACTCGGTCCGCAACCCATGGTTATATCACTACAAGAGATATCTTTTCGAGAGAAAATCGGCACTATAAGGAGGATAATCAACTTTGTGTCGTAGATAATATCTTCTACGGCGCTCGGGGTCGTTGTGATCAAGGTGTGAGTGTGCTTTCAAATGGGTTTGTTTTGATCCCGATAATGAGCATAGCCACTCGCACCAAAATCAATCTTTCGTTTGATTTTGGTGCGAGTGGGAACTTTCTAGTATCAAGGCGTATCCATACTCGAATTTTCTTGGAACTCAATGGACTTAACTCCCAGCGCTCAATCCTCATGATTCTATATTAGCCAAACGATTTTTCAGATCTTCAATCTCAGACATCAGATGTTGAATCATCTTCATGTTATAAGCACTGATACGGCTATAGTCAACGTTAAGCTGTTGCTTAGCGGGCTTTAACGACGATTCCTCTCCCTCCTCGATATCATCTCGGTAGAAAATAGAGGTTAAATCCGTTAGGTGGGCTTTAACGAGGTCTTGAGCAATGAGACCAACCTCTTGTCCAGGGCGGTTTTCAGACTCAATCAAATCGTATAGCTTCACTTCGCATTGGTCGTATAGAATCTTGATACGATCGAGTGAAGCTGGTTGGATGTTTCGCTTAAGCCTGCAATCTGATGTCACTGCCATAGCATCGCATAGGAGGTATCCTCCAAAAATCGCACTGACGCTGTATACAATAGGACCTAGCGCAGATTCAGTAACGCTCGAAACAGTTCGCAGACGATAAACCGTAGAGCTCCCCGATCCAAAGGTGTATGAGACGCTACTTGGAACATGGAGAGGGACTGAAGGCGTCGTTGTTCCAATACCAACCCGTCCGGCTGTTGTAATTATCATTTGAGTGGCATCGTTTACACCAAATCGTAGATCGTTATTAGTTTTAGTACCAATCCATGCTGGGTTTGTTGATGTTGAGCGTGTCCCATTATGCACCTCGATCTGAAATTTGACGGGTATTGCATTTGAACCAACGAAACGACACATACGGGTGTATAATCCATCCAAGTAATCGAGATCATTTCCGAGGATGCGCAGATATTCGCTATCAGTCGCTCCACCGATCGCCAACTCTGTCAGTACTCCTACGGTTGTTATAGCGGATTGGTTGTTATAGCGGATTGGTTGCCATAGCCAAGGAAACCGTTTATGACCCCTCCAGTTGTTAAATCACCAGAAACGCTCAGCGATGTAAGCGTCCCAACCGACGTAATATAAGGTTGTGATGTCGTCCTGATGCTCCCGTAAATACCTGTCGCTGTCAATGCAAGAGCAAATACAGAGTTATTACCAAAATATGCTCCTCCAGAGCATCTTAAAGCACCAGTAATACTACTTGTCGATGCTGCGTTGTTTGCAATCGAGACTATGCTATTAGGTCCGTTTATACTGGCATTTCCAGAAACGGTCAGCGATGTGAGCGTACCCAGCGAAGTAATATTAGGCTGCGCAATTGGAACGGTTTAGGACAGTCCGCTTTGAACCCGCACAATTTAATAAACAATCCTATCTGAAATCTGTGACGGGTGTCACAACGAATGGTAGGGACAATTTAGCCAACCGCTTGGTTATAAACTCTTTAACCCTTTAGCTCCCACTCTCCATACAGGTCCTGGTAGACATGTTAGGCTGCTAGATAGGTACGCTTATTGGTTTGAATAAGGTCTGCGGGCTAGGTTGAAGCTGCTGCCTTCGCTTACAGGTTTATCGGGACCTGTACCACAACCACTCGTGAGCAATTCATTCCAGTAGCTGTGTGGGATATAAGGCCGGCACAGGTTTTCTCATTTTCAGATTGCCAAGTTCGAACACAGAGCAATGGAGGAGGAGGTCACCGGCGACTGGGAGGTTCAAAGCGACGCGAGATGCTAGGCCTCGACAGCGCGCCGGCAAGTGAAGACGTCCTCTCAGACGATGACATGCGGCTTGACTTGCCGCTCGATCGCGGCGCTACCCATTCGCCGCCGCTTCAGCCGTTCACGCGCTACCCACCACCGAGAAGTATCCAGTGAGACCAACGTCAGCAACGCTCGCTGATAACGCCTACCTCGCGGCAGTACAAAAGGGAAGCGGCCTTCACCTGGCAACGGAGACAAGAGTTAATAGTGCCTTTGAAAAGGATGGCTCCTATGGGCTTTTTGCGCTGTTCCTAACTGCCGCACTGCGGAAGAGCATCCGAGGATGGACCTCGACCAGGCTGGAAGCTCAGGGAAGGAAGGCTTTGACTGACAGCGAGCTCAACGCGTATCTCGGGCTCGAGATCGCGATGAGTCTGTATCCACTCAACGCCATCGCTGACTATTGGTCGTCGGATAGATTCTTTGGTCAACCTGCCTTTATCGAGACAATGTCGCGTGACCACTTTCAGCGCATTCGAGGAGCGCTGCAATTTCATCCGCCGATCCCAGTAACGTTCGCATTGGTACGTGACCCCCTTTACCTGTGGGTACAATTAGTCTGAACGAACTTTCTGTACGAACCAAAGCCCGCTCTCGCGCAAGGACGTTTATGCCTTCGAATCCTGACAAATACGGCCTTCGGTTCTATGCTGTTGTTGGATGGAATGCGCTGTACGTCCACTCTGTGTGGGATAATGGATCTGGTAATACGACGCAGTCTACACCTGCCAAGCGTTACACTCAAGTGTTTCCGAAGTGACTCACTTCGGACTCCATTGTACAACACCCTCTCGCGACCAGAAATCGACATCGACCCCAAGTCAGCTACAGCTCTGTGGGTAGCTATGGCTGGCCATCAAACGAGGACATTCAGGTCCCCCAGCGGCCGCCGCTTACTTATATCAGACAACTTCTACACGCGACACACGTACGCACACGCTATTGAAGCCTTCACGGACGATGAAGTCCGGCTGCTCGGCACTGTGCGAATGAATCTCGTCGACAGATTCAACAAGTTTGCGCTTGAGCCTGCTGTAGCGCTCATTGCAAACCAGAAACGCGGCTCATGGGAATTGGTTGCAGCAGTCGACCCCGAACCAAACTACAAGAAAAACGCCGCCGCTCACGACAAGATGCAGAAGAAGCGGCCGAAGCGATTGGAAACAGAGTACATGCCGATGCTTACATACACCGAGCATGCTGGCTATATTGTTTTCAAGGACCGAAAAATAGTTGTCGTTTTTTACACGAACGATTTGAAGGGGACTATGTCGGCCAGCTCGCTACCGTCGAGCGTTGCAGAGGCTGCATACTTATGCCATGGGACGGTGCCAATTCTGCGTTGGACTGGAGACACCATCATGCACCGAAAAGCTCTCGTCGCGCCGGTACCAATTGCAGCTTACAACCAGTGCATGAATGCGGTAGATTGAGTCGACCAGATACAAAGCACAAATCCGACCCGGCGCCGCGAGAAAGCGACTTCACATGTCTGTATTTACCTGGCTGCTGGATCTTGCAATCATCAATGCGTATGCACTGCACCGCCACATCACCAATTCAACCTCAGCATCGGTTTCACTGCGTGAATTCAAGCGCAATATTGCAGACACACTGACACGCAACGAGAAGCCAATCAGGCAACAACGAGATTGCCGACAACGAAAACGACAGGCTGATGTGATAGACGAGTCGTTGGCAGCGACGAGTCGCTGCATATCATCACCTCAAACTCGACACAGCACAGCAATGGTAAGCTGACATGCTTCTTGTGTAGCTTGCGGGGAATGCCGTCAAGAACGGCAAGATATGGCTGCACCAAGTGTGAGCGCGGCTTTTTCATGTCGAGTGTTTCAGCGCATTTCATTACAAGGACGTTCTCCGCGCCGACACGCCCCAACTACAAGATGCGCTAGAAGCTATTGCACGAGCGCCAACGGAGGATCATGTTGCGTCCACGAGAAAGCGTAGGAACAGGACGATAACACCAGTTACTGAGCTGAAGCTGCCACAAAAAGAATAACAGCGCAATGAATACATGTTTTTACCTTCTCTGATCGGTCTGGCCAAAGCTGCATGAGCTTCTTTTCCGCACAAACTGGAACCGGCCTTGCATCCGTCCTGTCTGGGGGTAGATGAACACACGGCTAAGCGCTTGCGAAGCGACTGGCGTCGTCGCCGATGAGAGAGCCTGGTGTGCATCCGCGCTGACGCCTCCTTCACAGCTACCTCGTACGTGACCCACGCACATGGGGCCTGCCCACACCACCCGCAAAACCCGTCACTGCTGAGGGGCGCCATCTTCGTCCTGCAGATCACAAATCGTAATGAAGCCGACATAGACTAATAGAAGTATGCTGGACGCTCGTGTCGCACCCTGATTGGTTCAAATTTTCAAATCCTGCTTTGTAGTTGGTTTTGGGACAGGTCCACAGAGACGGATATCATTGAGCTCGTACCTAAAGGGTTAATTTAGTGTCTCTTGAAAATATAATCTATATAAGGAAATATCGGAGATAAGCGAAAGTATGAAATTGGCTGTTTATACACGGAGTAATACTGAAAGCAAGTCAACTTAATGACTTCAACCGATTTTCTGCCAATCGGAACCTGTACTTTGTTAGATTGGAACTCACTCAAACCAAGTCTATTAAAAACAGGTAAAACACGTGAAAGTCCTTCAACACCACAAATATCGCCTATGCAATTAAAGCTCTCACAATCGATCGGTGAGGAAAGTTATGGTTATGGTTGCCCAAAGTGGACCTTCTGATCCTGACTTAGATTGGTCATTTACCTTAGTAGATTTTAGACAGTAGCCTCTATTGCGAAATCGTGGTCGTCATCTACTGTGGACCTTCCATCAGCGAAAGCCGATTTAAATCCTGAAGATGTTGCGTAATAAGCTGGGCTTGGCAGAAGAGCACTTGCGCGTTTATCCATTTCGACATGATTGTTTATTTTTCGGCAGCTACAATGATTATTGCTGTACCAACAGGTATTAAAATGTTTAGTTGGTTAGCAGCTTTATGGGGAGGTTCTTTAAAATTTGAAACACCCTTATTATTTGTTTTAGGTTTTATTTTATTATTCGTTATGGGAGGAGTAACTGGTGTCGCTAATAATTTTATGCAAAAAAATAAAAAATATTAATCAACATAATTTATTTAAAACTTTTAAAAATAGACTAACTTTAAAAATTATTTCAAAATATTTAAGATGGAAATTACAACAAAAGTGGTTTTTCTTTATCAAAATTCATCAATTACTAGAATTAAAAATGATGGGGTGAGCTGATCCCAAGACTGACGAGTCGATCCTGAGATAGGAAAAATATATTCCAATAGTAATTTACTGGATACAATATAATCATTGACGGTGTCGAAGTCGAAGAGGTTTAATAAAATACCCGTACTTCACAATAATAACGATATTGACCATTTCAGGTGTCGAAGACGATAGCTCATCGCTCTGATGTCTTTGGTACCAATGCAGCGCTGCCGGGCCGCATTTCTCGCAGCATGCTCCACATCAAATTGGTGGCTGTCGTCAACCTAGCACTTTGCAGGGAGTTCATTTGAGTTTTCCAACAACCCTCGCAAGCTAGCCCCCCCCCCTCACCCTCTTCTACCAGCCGTCATGCGCTCTATCAGCCGCAGCATTACCTCTTTCTTCTTCGAATCCGTTGGGGATGACAAGTCGAGTCCAAAATTTGCTCTGTCAAGCGCCGCTAGGCTACGAGCACCGACTACTCAAACCTCCTCGGGCACCTTCGCGACAGGTATATACTGACTTCAAGGTCACCTCTGACGACTACTAAGCTCGGACGCCCGGCTTACTTGAGCGCTACGGGTTCCTGGACGCGCGGATGCGGCAACTCTACCTGTGGATGCGCTGGGTGGTCATGCGGAACCACGCTCTCGCCGAAGTGGTCGACCTGCTGACCTGCTAAATCACGCGCCTGGACCCGTCTTGCCCAAGACGTTGCTCAAGTTCATGAAGTGGGTAGCAAATGGACTTGGCGAGCGTCTAGGACGCGATATGGGCGAGCGGTTTGGGCTTCTCTTCGATGGATACTCATGTGAATCGCTGCACTTCCTGGGTCTCTATGCCGTGTAGAGAGCGGTGAGGAGGTGCAAACAGCTTTGCTGTCCATCTCTCTGCTGACCGATGGTCTCATTGCTGACGACCACATCAATTCTATTACAAGTGTACTGAGTCTGTACGACAAGGAGACGTCGATGGCCAAGTTCCTAGTGGGGGACAACTGTGCGACCAATCGATTGATAGCCACCAAGATGGAAGTGCCGCTGATTAGCTGTGCAAGCCATAAATTCAACTTGGCGGTTCAACGAATTTTGGCCAATCATCAGCCACTGCTCAAAGAAGTCAACAACCTGATGGTTCAACTGCGGCATTTCGCCAAAAGTGCTGACTTGGTTAAGTATACCAGCTTCCGACCCGTGCGGATGAACGTAACGCGATGGTCGTCGGTGGACGACATGTTGGAGCGCTATATGCGAATCCGCGACGCTGCGAAGAAGGTCCCTAATGTTGAGGATCTCGTGCCTCGAGTGGATCGTCATCGCAAGATTGAGAACCTGTTTGGTGACTTGAAAGTGCTGCAAAGTGTTACGATGGCGCTGCAAGATGAGCGCCGGACGCTAGCCGATGTTCGGGTGCTCTTTGATTCGGTAATTGAAAAGTACCAATCTACAGCCAAGCATCTGGAGCTCACCGCCAATATTGTGCACTCGTCGGACTTTGAGGCCGCCGTTATGAAGGCGTTGAGCGGCTTTCGTGTTGAAGCGGAGCCTGAGCATCAACTGACAAGTAGGAAGAGACAATCTGGGGACGACGGCTTCGCTCGGGAGAATTCTTCGCGATGGCAAGAAAAAGCAACTCGAGAGTCGCTAGGTGTACCAGTACACCACTCTCCTCAAGCATCTTCCCCCATCAGTAACAGATGTGAGCGCTTATTCTCTCAGTGTAAACTCATCCTCACCCCGTCGCGATCACGCCTTCTCCCAGCATACTTAGAGCTCATCACCTTTCTGCGTGCAAACAGCACAATATGGAGCGACCTTCCCTTGTCGGCGCTGACATAACGCCGATGGTGCCGACTCGGACTCCGATGATGCGTAGGCAGTAATTGCAATAAGTATTATTGATAGCTCTCCTACTGCAGTGATTATTATCTGTAGCACCAGCTTGTCAGTATAATACCCAACTGTATTTTCGGATCCCTGTCATCTATGTTGGACCGAGCGAGACCGAACGTCTCATCCGGGGCACGAGGTTGTCGTTGCTGCGATGGCATGCCGTCTTGTCATAGCTGCGCTGGCATGCCGGCTTGTCATAGAGTTCGTAGGTTGGTTCTTTTGAGCGGGAAGTTCAAGTTTCTATTGTGGGGCGCATCCTGGTCAGCTCAAAATGGCTAGCTTTTTATTTCGACAGTCACCCGGTTAGGTTCATGCAGTTTCTCCTTTCGACCAGGCCCTATCTTTCGGGGTCGGCCCCGGGGTGTGCGCGCTCCATTCGAAAATGGAAGCCACTCTACAAATATCTCATGTGAATTGCTTAACCTGCGATTTTGAGTAAGCAGTATTCTTGATTCTAATTGGTCAAATTTACGGTGTATCGTATATGATGCATTCATTGTTCATCTGCTTTAGCAAAGCGCTTTGCTGATGGAAAATTTATCGTTTTCACCAGACTGATGCTTCATCAGCTTCGGGAAAAAAGCGCCTTCACAACGTCGAAACGATAGGCACAACGGGTGCTCCTCTCCGAGAGATCATGCATATCATGCTAGAATGTGTCCAGCAGTACTTGGCGAACGTAGGACTGCGCAGTATAGAACTTCTCATGGAAATGCACATTCCAATGACGCGTCATTGCGCCAGATCTCAAATCCATAAGTTTGTAGCCTGAGGTTTTTGTATTGTAGCCCAGAAATAGCGAGATCGTAGACCGTGGATCTAGCTTCGTTTTTCGTAGCTCGAGTTTCAGGGGGTACATAGGCACCAAACAACCCCAATTTCGCAACGGGCGCAGCACTGACTCAGACCCGAATAGCATTTCGAGCGGTGATTTTCCATTCAGAGATGCGCTTGGTAGAGGCAACACCGACCAATCGATGCTCGAATATTTGAGCACACACTTGCTATTTTAAGCGTTACCGCACGCTGGGGCTACAAAGTGGTCCCTGAATATAGGGCTGACTAGGCCGGAATATGAAGTGACCGGACATATGAGCCGCACGGATAGCGGTCGCCGAACCTTGGAGATGTCTGGAGTGTGTTCGGTTCCACCCGATTACCGCAAGTTTCATGTGCAACACAGTACGTCCGTTTCGGACTAAATCCCGATTTCGGGCTTTATTATTTTGGTATCCCAGTCGGCTTTTCAGAAAACGAGACCTTAGGCCTATTTCGTAGTTGTAACTGAGCTGGTATCAGATTCGGAATGTGGTATACATGTATAGAATCTTGACTGGAACTCCAAACCGAAACTCCTCCTAAGTACGATCTGAGCACTAACAACATGATCAAAAATGTCCTCTTTCCCCTTATAAGTAATAACCAATGTGGTCGCGGCTGACGGAAGGCTTGGCGGACATAGTGGCGCCCGAGGAGGGGGACGAGCAAGAGCGCGAGGACGAAGACCAGCTCTGGAGCCGCTTCACCGCCGTCGTGGCGCCGCCTCCACTTCCTTCGCCAAGCGGCTCAGCGTCCGCCGCACCTGACGAGGACGAGCAGGAGCAATATATTTGCGAGCTAGAGCGCGCCCTATTACAGCGGAAGAAGCAAAACGAAAACCTGGAGAATAAAGTAACCCAATAAGGGGGGGTCTTGTTCTCACGTAGAATGCATTGCTTACTAATATTTTTTAACTTGCAAAGTAGGTCCGCGAGCTTGAAAGTCGGGCGGGGGAGGAGCGACAGCTCAAAAGGCAGCTGAAAGAGCAGGTATAAATGGAGTTTTGCTATAATGATATTATTTTTATTTGGTACTTAATTTTAAATTACATTGCAGGAGGTGGAGATTACTCAACAGAAGGCTGTTATTGAGAGGCTGCAAGTTGCACGGCATGACACGGTGACGTTGCAGGCTGAAGAGGGCCAACACTCAGGATCGGATCGTGATCGCCTTGTGCAGGAGTTGCAGCAGTCTCAAGCTGAGGTGAAGATATTGATGGAGTTATTTTTTTTTTTTTTTACTTTTTGGTAAGAAACTGGCTGACGTTTTGGTGTGTGGTGAGGAGTGTAGGCTGATGCTCTTGCGACACAGTGTCAAGCTCACGAGAAGGAGCTGGTTTCGCTCCGTGATCGAGTGGAAGAGCTGCAGGCAGCGAATGAAACGCTGCAGGATGATGATCGTGAGATCCGCTCCAGAGCAGCGGAGTATGAGCAAGGGTACATGGATTTGCTGGCAGAGCTCGAGAAGATGAAGACGACACATGAAGAGGAAAAGGCAGTTTTGATGGCTAAAAGCGAGGAGCACGCGAGCTCGATCGATAGTCAGCGATTCTATGATCTGGAGGCTCGACTGACCACATCTGAAGCGGATAAAGCTGTCGCTCAGCAGGATGTTAAGCGGCTGCAGCGTGATTTAGATGCTCTTGAAGGTGTCCTTCATCAGTTTCAGGTAGACAACAAAGCACAGAAAGAACGCGTTGTTGCGATGGAAGCGGAGCTTGAACACGTGAAGAAAGAGTTGCAGACGCGACAACCGCTTCGAGAACTGACAAATGGAGAAACGGACGATCTGGAGCGGGTGATTGAAACATTGGCAAAGAAAACACACGAGTGTGACCAGCTTCGAGAGGTACAGATAGTTGGCATCTATTTAGCAATTTTCTTTTTTTTACTAAACCGTATGCGTGACTTTGGCTAGGCGCTCGAAAGCACAGCGACGCAATACAACTCGGAGCGTGATGTGCTGGACAAAAGACTTGCTGCGCAATTGGTGGTATGCTAACATTTTCGCTAGCTCTGCTAAGCTTTCCTAACTGTTTTTTTTTTTTATTTTCATGGGTTATTATATCACAGGTGGCATACGTGGATACCTCCAAGAAGGGTGAAGTTCTTCAACTAATGGCGCGAATGATGGTGCGTCGGCTCATGCAATTAACAAAGAGTTCCAAGGTTTCCTCACAGTTGAATGCGTATAATGTGGCAGGGTTTTACGGAGGAGCAGAAGCGCCGTGTGGGCTTGGGCTATCCAATCGAAGGTAATGGCGGAGGTGGAATCTTCTCGTCTATTATCGGCCTCGTATCCCCGGGTGAGGCCGCGAACACTCCCGTGGACCCATCAACGATTGAGGGCAAGAGTTTTGCAGATATGTGGTCCGAGTTTTTGCTCGATGAGGCGTCCAAAGGGAAGTGATAACTAACTATTTTGATTCCAAAGTCTTAAACAAGTTGCACAGTATTTTGAAGACGTGAATGCCGAACGATTTGGTTGCGGTTTGTCTATCGAGGCTACCAGTTGATCGATCACATGTGCAGATTAACTTTAAAACACTCTATTTTGTTCAGTTTTCAACAGAACTCCGGCTTACAACAAACACTCGAACCACTTCAATGGTTTTTGAGAATCTTTGAAGAAACCATCGTGGGTCATAAACGCCGTATCTGCGTGGTTCAACTGCGGTTTGTAGAATCGGGACTCGTAGCTGTCTCCGAACAATTGCGGATCGAGGCCGCCCAAGCAGCTCTGGAACTCCACGAGACCGTCGTTCTCTTTCGATTTGTGTGGGATTACTTTCCCAGCAATGATACTCTGGATTTGGTACTTCGAGAGGACCCCGTGGTAGTTGTTGCTGCACATTGCCGCGCTTACATTTCGACGGTAGGCCTCCTGCGCGGCTGTGTACGCGGCGTTTATAGCCGTGGTGCTGTACTTACCGCCTTGGTAAGAGACCGACTTACGCGCGGCGGAAGCAGGACATTGACCGAGGAATTCCAGCACTTTGGCTCCAATTGGCGTGATCTCATGGTCGCACAAGTCCTGAATGTAATCTGCACCCATACTTCCTGTCATCGGTGCACTAAGACTCACCCAGGTCGTGCTCTCAGCGAATCTACACTTCCCAGTGGCAAGCGCCGACGCCATGACAAGCCCACCCATCGAGTGTGTCACGACAATAGTGTTTAAAACTGTGCGCGATGTCAGGTCACTAGTTTCACTCATGGAAAGCGAGAAATCGCAGAACTTTTGCTTCAGTGTGTCATTTGTCCATCCAGCGTCGACCGTGTTCAAGTCAGCGTACTTGATCATCGAGCAGCAAGGGGCATGGTCGCCGATATCCCCGAATTTAGTAGGCTTGTCTTGCAACTGTGTTTTTTCGTGCGGGTTACCCATTCCATGGAAGAAGATGCACGGACGAGGCGTGGATTTACACTTGCATCTGTCTGCCTGGATCGCTACGGGTGCACTTGCCTTGAGGTCCCTGGACGCAGAAGACGGGAGAGCTTCACCTGTAAGCAGAGAGAGCGCTGACATTGTAACCGGTGCAGGCTTCACAATGACAGGACAAGCGCCAATCTTGTCACTTTTAAGTAATCGTGCTGAGAAGTTTCGGATCGGACTTGGCAAATACGCCACCGTCATCGTCACGTCAAGTCCGTACGCAATGAACCCGGATGGACCTGATGCACAAATGACAAAGTCAACTCCGCCAAAGGATGTCTGGAACAGAGACCCGCCGGGACACTCGATGCGTTCACCGTCGACAGACGCGTCCGGTACTGCAGTAGCGTTGTTGAGAGCTGGAAATATCAGTTCAAATGGCAGGACGGTTGGAAGACATTGCACAGTTCGCGAGACCCCGTCGCCAGAGCTTTCTACCATGTACGAGGTGCCGTTCACGAGCATATAGGTGTACCGGGTATTGTCTTCTATAAAGTTGGCGAAGCCGTCATATCGCAAGGTGCTGTCATCATTGGACACGACTGGAGTTGCGAATATGTCAAAGACGGACTGGCCATGAATCTTCATATTTTTCCCCTTGAGTGTACCTTGCAGTCTCAGCGAAGGCACTTTTGACAACGATTTCTTGAGCCAAACTACTTCTCGTTCAACGAAGTCATTCAGGGGCACGGCAACCGCGACGAGGGCCAGAAGCGCGAACATGATGGTCATCATCGATACACGAGAAGCTAGCATCGTACGGGTTTTTATAGCTAGAGGAGTAGCCGAATGCCTGTCGATTTGAGGTTTCAAGAGTGAGCGATCGGTCGTAAACCGATTTGTCGTTCCTACGATCAAGACAATTTGATGGTGAGCGATTTTTCATACTTTTTCATGCAGCGTAAACGATAGCTGGCTTATCTTACTGTATGTCGGCTTGTCATCTTTTTGATTACCGATAACAATGCAGTACTGTATACCGTGTTAAAACTGTCACCCTGTGTTAATTGTCACCCTCCCATCCTATTCACCCAATTGGCGAGAGAGCGCAAAGCTGTGCTAATTGTCGCGTTGAAATGGGATGATAGATAACAAACGATATGACTTTGATGGTGATAAAGTCTCTTGGGAGTCCTTAGTCCCTGTCTGCATTAAGATGGGTGCCAAGGTGAGTCTAATCTACAATGACTACCTGTCAATCCATCCTGGCATTACATTTTCCTCCATATGGACCGATTCCGAAACAACTTGAGAATTGTATTGGCAGAGCCGCGGCAAGTTTAGCTTGAATTCGCAATACAATATTGAGAATACGGTAGCTACATGTTTAAGTTCCACGTCCGGTAGTACTAAAGTAAAGAGTCGATAAGCCTGTGGAGATGTAAACGCACCTATGGGTATTGTACTTAAGTATTTGATACTTGAGCAAGATAATGTGAGCAAAGTAATGGTTGATCTGCTCGCCTTGTGCGCTAAACATGAGCATATATGTACGTACAAAATAACAAAGGCGTGGAGCTGGGCCAAATGCGATTCATCACGTAATGCATTTTTAGTTATTCGGCGAGAGAACGAAGTTAAACCGCCCAGAAAGCTGTTCGGTTCAAATTACAGACGCCACACAGAATCTTTTTAAAAGCCATACAGGTCGTCTCACTGTTTCCTGCAATCCAGATGAACGATAGTAACTCAGCAAGTTTTCATCTGGGCTACAGCTTATTATTGTCGTTAACACTTTGCCCACCAAAAGAGTAACCAACGTTGAGTTTGATAGTAAAATTACCTCCGAACAAACTTATTTTATTTTAACCAATCTTTCGAAAAGGAGTTTCCGAATGCCTACCCACTGCCATCTGAGCGTTCTTGATGGAGGACGTGGAGCACCCGCTCGCGTACCGCTTATCAGAATAGGACTAGTGTCGGTTGGCGGCATGGGCGCACGCAGCCATTCACACATCGAGTGAGGCCTTTGGGGAAGGCCTCACAGTCGAGTGACGCTGGAAACTGCGACCAGAGTCAACCAAATGGATGCGGCGTACACTGTCGGGCACAGCGTCGAAGTGGACGGAGATGAATGGATTGACCTGGGACCATTGCCGACGAGGTGCAACGACGAGGCTACTGCGGCTTCGCCAACGTTTAGTCAAGGGGTGGAGCACAAAGCCAACAAGAACCCGTTTTGGCCTCAGGTACCGCCAAAACTCGAGATGTCGGGACCAAGTGCACCTTCGGAGCCGATGACTGAACCTGAGCCAGAACCAGGATTAAATGTATTGACAAAGCTGGAGAAGCGGGGCCAGCAGGAGAAGATTTTCAAGGTGGCAGAAACTATAAATTCAAGTCTACCAGCTCTTGCTCCTGCGCGTGCTCCCATGTCGAAGGCGGCGAGATCGAAAGAGGTACGCTCATTGTGCCATCTGTTGTTGTGACATCCGTTTTTTTATTTGATTTGAATTTTTTGGATGGGGAGCATCATCGTCTACAGTAGTAATTTTTTATTTTTCGAATGAACAGGCTTTGATGGCTTTCTATTTGAGCCGAGCGAAACAAATGGAAGCGAAGCACAAGAAAATAGTTGTTTCGCCAACGCAGCCTCTGGTAATTAGCTCGTTACAAGATTCTGAGTGCTCAGCACCGATTGGATTCTAGACCGATCGCTTTGAGCTGCTTAAAAACAAAAAAAAAAGAGATGCAATAGACACCTGCGTACTGCCTTTGCTATACTTTACTTCTACTGTCGACGAGTCGATTACAACCAAGTTCTTCATAGAACGTTTTTCTTAGAGGTAATGCGAATATGGATGACCTCATCTTGTCATGTACAGTTTGAAGGTCAGTCACCCGATCACATCCCCGCTCCAAAACGCGCTCGAGATACTCGACGCTTGGACGAGGAGTTCACTTTTACACACGAAGTTTATAAATTGAGACGAGACCTCGACGAGCGCCAGGCATGCGCGTGGTTTCTCAGTCCTTGACATTGAAACTTCTGAGATGATATGCGGCGGCGACGTCTGGAAAATGAAAACACGTCCGATGCAGCATAATGTGTTAGCAATTGCTTGTACGTATCCATTGGACTGGATATTTCCAGCCGCTTAGCATACACACGACGCTTTTTGCGTTTTAGGGCTTTAATTTTTTTATAGTTAAATAAAAGCTCTTTCAAGGACTCTTCGCAACCATGAAGTGGTTTGGTGATCTATTGCATAGCAACAAGCAAAATAATCTTATGATACATGCTCTCACGGCTCAATTCTTTTGTTTGGACATCCATGCAGTCCGCTGACGGTCCTCCATGCTGCCTATTAATCCTACGGCTTCGTCGCTAACCACGCGTATTAGTCCTGGCTTTGGCTTTGGAAACTCGCGTAGATACTTAGCCGAAATTGTTCCGGTACTTTTCATTGCGGCTCTAGCATTCCCAGGAGCTGCGGATGTCGCCCTTGCACGGCCTGAAACTAACTTCGGAGGTGCAGTAATGACTCGCAATGCAGTAGCTGGGCGTGGTTTCAGAGTTCCCTGAGTTGTGTGTCCGCTTCTGCCACTACCAATCGTACAGATACTTCGATTGCTGCCCGAATCGCCTGAGAGACTGTTATGCAGTGAACTTGGAGTACGAACCCGAAGTGACGGCATTGATAGCGAAGGTGTTAAATGCTACCAAAAATGGTTAGTGGCAGTACTCGATCAAAGTCAGTACACACATAAGGGAGATGCGTGTGAATATACAGCTCTTACCGTTCGAGGGATCGCAAGGGCAGATGTCGAAATAGGCGATAGTTGAGGCACAGGTAGAGGCTCTGGCGGAACTTCTTCATAGTCACGAAAGTGGAGCTCAGACAGAGGCAACGCTGGATAATGGCCAAGCTGTAGCGGTGAACCCAGGCTCAAACATCGTGGCGAATGGAGCCCGCACTCTGACGAAGAATTTAAGAAGGCGTCGGTGGCAAGACGTTGCTGGAGCTGTGAAGAAACGTCAGCATTTTCCCGATTTTCGAGGTCAGTAGACACAATTTACTTACATCAAATCGCTTACGAGACATTGTAGCAGCTCCATCAACCCATTCCGGGCCTTCTACGATGGATTCGCCCTGTAACAAGACCACACCCGAAGCCACACTCATCGTTGTAGGGAGGGTAGCTGCATTAAACTCCGTCCCATCAGCAACAAACGTCCGGCTCGTAGCGGTACCAGCTTCTTGCTCGTAGCGCCACAGACTTCGAGTACTATTCCACCCGCTGTTGGAATGTCCTGACAAAGATTCCGTCGAAGAGGGTTTTCGAGTTAATCCTCGACGCGAGAGCGAATCCGTTAAAAGCGTTGACTTTCGCTGTTGTTGTAACGCGGTATCATTAACACTTGCTGACTGAGACCGCCGCTTTGACTGATGCTGCGGATTTTCAGCTATGCTGTGGATTTTTGTTGACATTGACTGGAGACTTCTTGCTGTAGACTCCTGGACGCTTGATGGACGACGACTTGTTCGCCGTGTAGTAGCTGGAATGCTACCATCATTATCAGTACCAAGGAGGCTCCCAGTAGATAATTCGCCGAGATCTACAATCGAAGAGAAGCTGTCGACATTGGTTTTCATCCGCACTGGTGTTGCTGCTAAAGCTGCCACTACATTTGGAGAGAGAGCAGCGATCACACCAACCTCCATCGACACACGGGTGTCCGGAACGGTGAATGCTCGAGCTACAGTGACCCACTTGGAAAACCCAGACTTCCGTGTTGATACCTCGAGGCTCTTTAGGCATTTCTCGCGCCATTCTCTTATCTCCTGTAGCACCAAACGCTTTACTTATCGGATTGCTGAAAAAGAAAGACAATAGCGGCACGTACGGGCTTCTCGTCGTCCGGATCTCCTTGTCTCTCGGTTGTCTGAATTGAAGGCGTGGCTGCGGTTGTCTTCTCGGTTCCCACTGGTTCAGAAGCAACCGTGAATAAGCAATACATCATTTATACACTTTACTGGAACGTACCAGTGCTAGCCTTTTTCCGCCTCCGCGTGGGTGACATTGCAGCACGAGATCGCAGCTTGTCCGGTGAGCTTCCAACGCGTGAAGCCGGCGCTGATGACGTTTTGGACTGTAGCGCGCTGCTCGTCGAAGCCGCTTTCTCGGGACTTTTTAACGGTATACTGCGCACAGCGTGTCGGTCTTTGGGCTCAGCCTCTGGCCTGCTCTCAGATTGGAAGCGGCCGCGTTTTACCGTTTGCTCATCGTCGAGGACCGCAGCGAAAACCGTATCCAACACATTGTCCCGCAATTTGGAGCTCGCCGATCGAATCGCGTCTCGAGCGAGGCATTTCTGCTCGTAGTACGCATTGGTCTCCGAGAGAAGGAACTCGACACAGCTGATGACCACCGCCTCACTCTCGTCTGCGTCAACTGCCGCGAGTTGCAGCAGCCATCGATCCACTGCCACGATCTCCATGAAGAGTAGAGAGAGAGCAGAGGAGACGACAGACGCCTAAGGACATACGCCTAGTTTCAGACTATTATTAGCGAGTACCAACCGACCTAAAAATATACATGTATACATGACACGGACTTTTATTTCTGTGGCTATAATACTGTCGTGATCTCCCCATTAATTAATTTTACCGTAACGTGACTCGGACCGAGTCAAGTGATTTTGTGTTGACATTTGTAGGCCGCAACTGGGGGGATGAGCCGGAGCACCCGAAAGAAAAGTATCAATGGGTTGCTAAGCCAGCGCCATGCAGCTGGATCATGATCATCTGTTTGTCCTGGTCTAACGAAGAACGTCTTCACAACTGATGGACAGAACATGGAGCTTGTATGGACAAGATGCACCATTCTCTATTGCAATTATTTATTGGTTTATTAGTGGAACATATTCTTCCGGCTAGCAATTCATTATATTGCAGACAAAAGCTTGTTAACACCCACAGAGCAATGCAAATCTAATCGCCTAAGGCCGCACGCCAGTGTGGTTGAAGAGCATCCCGCACCCGCTTTTTTTTGGTGTGCAGTCCACAACCCCCGTCGAATCCGATCATGTTGAAGCTGTATGTAAACTTACGAGATCCTACAACTCTCCTCTTCCTAGTATACTGTTCCACTTGCATCCGTCAACTTAATGAAGCAACCCGCCTGTCCCCCATCTTCAGGAATCGACACTTGAAGAGGCGCATACATTAGACAAGAGAAACGCTCCCGCACACGTCGAAGCTCCGCCCAGCAGCCCCCAGGATGAAGGCCAGGGCCAAGCAGTGCAAGCCCAGTGCCGACGTGACCATGACCGATGTCTCGGAGCCCAAGCCGAAGCCGCGACGCGCCAAGAAGGACAAGGCGGCCCGATTTAAGGACGAACAGCACGTACGCTACGTTTTAGCGAACTTTTCTGTGTAACATTAGGGAGCTCATTTTTATTGCTTATTTTTAATGCAGCTTAAGATTGAGACGCAAGACCTCGCAGAGCCCGACGCCGAGAAAGTAGCGCCGCCCTCGAGCACGAGCAAGAAAAGACGCCGACGATCTGCGGCCGAGATCGACCGCAAGTTCAAGTGTCCCGTAGCAGACTGCCCCAAGGTGAAACATAGTTTTATTTCATTTATTTCTTAGTATTATGTTATTTATTTCTTAGTTTATTTCTTATTTTAATGTATTTTTAAGGCGTATGGGTCGGAAGGCTCGTTGATCCACCATCAGAGGGTGAAACATCCCGAGCTAGCAGAAGCTGAAGCTCAAGAGAAGAAAGAGACGCAGGTTCGTGAAGAAAATGGTACAAAATCTTGGAAAATCGTGCTAAGGCGTCGATTTGCTGTAGGTCGGCACCTTCCTGCTGCCACTGCACAATGCACCGCGTAATGTGACGATCCGACCAGCGACGCCACTTGTGTCTTTTGCATCCGATGCGAATCTGCTGCTCAGTAACCAAAGCACCAATGATTTGGCTGAGCTTGTGGCTGCGACGGATATTATTCCTCCATCGGCTAAAGCGCCACGACGCAACATGCGCTCGCGGTCCAATTCGGAGCCAGTCGCTTTGATTGAAGAAGTGGCTACGCCAATGGTCTCCGTCATGGCTCCTAGTTCGAACCAGATGAAGACACGAGCTAAAACGCCTCGCAAACCTCGTCGAGCTGCTACGCCACACCCTAAAAAGGCAGCGACTTCAGCTCAACGCACGAAACTTCGCTCCAAATCTGAGTCTTTACCTGCAATGGCTCCATTCCAACCACTTGACGAGCTGAAAATGCCTGTTAATCATCGTAGTGACAGCGTAGCAAGTGCTCACGAGGCGATTCTGCCGATCAACAGCTCAAGCTCCGGTGGTCGAGGAGCTTTCGAGTGGCCACCATCCTCAATTTCAGCAGCTGATCACCACTCGACATCGCTGTCAAGTGATGAACAGGCAATTGACAGCGACATTTTATCTGTGCTAGCAAACTGCGATGCTGAAGATACCAGTGACGCTTCGGTGCTCGATTTCGGAGGCGAAGGACCACCTTCGACCAGCTCGTACCAGTCAAATACGAGTTTTATAGAGAATGACGACGCCGAGATGCTGCCGGTTGGATTGGAATGTTTTAAAATTGCCGAAAATTCTACTCTACTGACCGAAGATATGCAAGAATTTGTGATGAATGAACCCGAGGCTGAGTTGGGCTTGAATGCCTTTGCGACACCTGGCGACGAATGGACGAATGCCATGCATTTGTCCAACCATTTGGAGAAAATGTCGATGGCACAGGGAGATTCACCACCTCATAGCTTGGACTCAACATTTGGTGGAGGAGCAGCAAGAGAAGGAACTGGTGGGAGACTGCGTTCGGCTTCGGATCCTATTCATGCTGCTGCTCCCATGCATCCTGGATTAATTCACTTCTCGTCCATGCCACTGGAGTCTTGGCCAGACAGAAGACAAATGACCACGAATCAACCAACTAGCGGTGAAGATTTGGTTGGTCAGCACAACGCTAGCTTTCAACACTGGTTTGGTAGTTCAGAGGCGGTGGGATCAGCCAAAGTGGAGGACAGCAACATGCAACAAATGCTTTGGTTGTCGAGTGAAGCTGACGCTGCAACGGTAGACAGTTCACAGCCAACATCAGCAGCTCTCGATGAGTTGCTCCAACATGATGATGCCGTAGAATGGAAAGCTGTTCGTGGATTCGAGGGCGATGCAGATGCCGACTATGCGTTAGACGCTGGACTATCGTCGACGTTGCTTTGAGAGCAGTGCTCTAGCTCAGAGATAGACGTGAAGCCCCGTCAAGTGGTGTCCAACGTGGAGCTGCGTCGACTTGGCTTCGCTTGCACGATCCAGCACGTCGGCCTTAAGAGCTTTTCCAACGGACATAGTGGCCGACTTCGACGTGCAAGAGCAGCTAATTTGTATTTTTTCTTTTCATTAGGTGTTATCGTGGACAGCCGAGAGCTTATCAGCGCCATGGCTGTCAACGGATACTTGTGTCGTATTGCATGGTGTAATTTGCTCAGAGAACGGTGGACAGTGTGGATTTAGCTGTGATAGCGATCGTTGTCAAGCCGCTGTATAGGAAGTTCGTATATGTGTTGAAACAAGAAAACAACGAAAACTATGAGCTTTATTCGTTTCATGATCTGTAGGTCTCGTGGTCCCTATTTGCGAGCTCAAGTGTCTCTTGATTCTCTCTCAAGCGTCACTGGTGGGTGGCCTTTGGCCTCACTGTTTTTTATTAAGCTCTCGCTGTCGTCGCCCATGGCAACACGAGACAATGGCAATGCAGTTCCCTCTTCAGGTCGTGATGAAAGTCCTCGATCTCCAGTGCATCAAAGACTACACGATGGGTTCCGAACAGACCGGCGATATCTATCGCAAATGGTGGTGGAGGCCCACAACGAGCGCTCAGCTCGAGTAGAAGCTGTGCTCGAGCTCAAGCAGGATCTGGACACGTCGTCAGCAAAAGTTAGGGCTCAAAGTGCTGTTATTCAAGCTCGAGATCAAGCGGAAAAGACTCAATACGCTCGGACGCATCAAAGTCTGCTGAATCAAGGCAAAAATCCGTACGAGGTGGCGAGACGCAAAGTGGTGCAGCGAGAAGCGAAGAAGGAGCGTTTACAACTTGAACACAACATTCAAGAGCGCCATACCGACCTTTTAAAGCGATTAGAAGCTGAAAAGGTGATTCAAAAGCGGCGTGAGAAGCTCAAGGCGGAGAATCGCGCTTATGAACAGAAATATCAGCGAGAAATGGGTCGAGCAGCTCAAGAAGAGCGGACGAATGCCTATTTGTTGTCACGAACTGGGAAAGAAGCGCTAGATTCGACCGGTAAACTTGTCCGAGTCTATCCGTCACAGGAGACTACGATTAAGGACCACAGCTTCGGACTCGGACACAGCGCGGTAATAAGCCCCGACCATCGGCGACGTGTCGTTGCAAAAGTTCGAGCGAAACCAGCTCATACTGGGACGGAACCAAGCGCTTTATTGCTACCTCGACGACGATATTCTCAACAAGACGCTGAAGAGCTTGAAGGTCCTGCTATCAGCTCGAACAGAAGTGAAGATTCCGAGCTGCAAAATGCTGAAAAACTGTTAATGCCACCGCTTATAAGGGTCAAACCTGGCCAAGATTTACACGAAGTAAATCATTCTCTTTTACCAAGCAACGACGTGAAATTGCCATTAATTACTGAAAATTGTTCTCGTGGACCTCAAGATTTTCAACAAGATGAAGAGAATCGGAGTGAGAAAGAGATGTCGATATCTATAACGCACCAAAAGCTACGAACTCGGAGTGTGATGGAGGAACGGCAGCTGGCAAACGCTCGACAACGACACAAAGACACAAGGTTTACTCAACTGCAAGTCGTGTGGGGCAAAACATTTGCCGGAAACGCCTTCCTCGCGAGCCCACCGATGCTTTGGTTCAAGGACTTTGACGTGGGTCGTCCACTTGCGCTTGGCTTTACGCTCACGAATGTTTCCAACACGTTCAACCACTTCCGATTATTGCCACTGGATGACCAAGTGATTGAATTATTTGACATTGCATACGAAAAGCCAGGTCGCATGTCGGCGGGGATGAGTTGCTCATTGAAAATGACGTTCACGGGTACAGAAGAACGAGATTTAGAGACGATTTTAAGTGTAGCAGCTCCTACAGGAGTCTTCCAGCTACCAGTTCGTTGCACGTGCAAGAAGTCGGTACCGAGAATATCTCAACACGAAATCCGTTTTCCTGATATTGTTGCTGGAGAACGCGTGACAGTCAAGTTGACACTTGCAAATGACGGCGCGTTGCCGCTGGTATACCGTGTCAGGCGTCTGACATCCAATGAAATAGAACCGGAGCAATCTGTGCCTTCTATGGACGATACAGCAGAACTGGAAAACGATGGCAAATTTCGTAAAGAACCTGAAAATGACGATATTGTTGATGCTGATGATCTTGTTAAGGTACAAGATGATACTAACATCAGTGAAACCCCTCAAGATGATAATGAGAAGCAACTCATTGAAAGTACTGATGATACCGAAAATCCCCAGCCATCGATTCCTGTAGAATCTCGTCCGTCATCTCGTTCGAGTGCAATGTCAACGGAGCTATCCGACATTCGTCTTAAGCTCCTGGAAGTTTCCACTGTGGCAAAAGCAGGCGATGACGTCGATGATCCACTGACTCATCATGAGCAAGAATTGGTTACACGCGTTCGTGAATTAACGCTGTTTCACCCCGAGGGTGCTGATGAGCCGATCCGGTTCACAAGACGAGGAATTGTTGCTCCATATTCAAGCAATGCCATACAGTTTACATTCGCTCCTGCTGCTGCCATGACACTGGACAATCAGCCGTTTGTGTTGGAATTCCCAGCCGCTTCGTCCTCTGATCTCCGACAGCTCGCTCCCATTCCGGTTCTTGTATCGGGTATCGCCTCGCAGGTCCCCGTTTTCGTTGCTAATTCACGACTAGATTTCCGATGCTGCGCTTATAACAAACTTTATCGTCATGAGCTCATCGTGTGCAATCGGGGCAAAGTAGCTCTTAAGATCCACGTACAAGTACCCAAAGTGTTGGTTAGTTATGTGGAATTCCACCCTAGTTTTGGGTTTGTACAGGCAGCAGTGTCTTCTCAAGAGGGAAAGTTTGTAGTACAGGTCAAATTTCGACCCGAACAACGTATGTGGACACGAGTGGAACGCGCAGGTTTGGGCTCGCGTGAGCTGGGCATGCTGGCAGTTCCGGTTCAAGTTGTGGTGCCTGATCAAGTCATCCCTGTCTATTTTGTACTCACAGCGAGGTTGACACCGTCGACTCTGTTGTTACATATCAAAACAGGAAGAACTAACAAAGAACTACATTTTGGAACGTGTTGTGTCGGACACAGTGTTAGCCATGAACTGACCATCACAAATACGGCTCGAGTACCTCAGCGAGTTGGCGTGACTTCATTACCGAAAGATGTGACGGTAGCCGACGTCTCTGAGGGCGTGGGCTTTGTATTATTACCTGGAGAAACACGAACGCTACGTGCTGTGTACGTACCAAGTTTTCCAGGAGATCTCCAAGCTGCTGGCGTGATGGAAACAAAGCCACGGTTGATAGTATGGTCGTCGACTTTTAACCAGGAGTATAGTCTGCCTTGTTCAGGCAGCGCGGTAGCTAGTGATCTGGTCTTCTCTCACTCGGTTGTTCGACTTGGTGCGACCGCACTAGGACAGATACAAATTTGCAGTGTGAATCTCATAAACCAGTCGGATCGTCACACAAGCCTCGTCGAGTTGCGACCTCCACCTGAAGCTGGACCTTTCTTAAGGATTACTCCGCTTGTAGCACGACTAGGACCACGTGAGACTATACGACTGGAAATCGATTTTGAACCCAATGAGACCATTTTCCAGCTAGTCAAAAGCTGCTATTTTGAAGGGAAAATACTTGGAGACACTGGTCCAGTTAGGAAAGAAACAAATCGCGATCTTCCAGTAATTTATGCACGAAGTGTTCACGCTGATTTGAGCACGGGACCTCTCAATAGTCAGGAAGACGAAGTAGTTGAAGCAAGTACAGTACCACCGACGTTAGAAGCCATGACTGGACCGCGTAGTTGTCACCACATCTGGACTGTCTTATGTTTTCATCGGTACGAAGCTACTCAGGATGGGAATTCATCCTCGAAACCAGATTCACTCACGCCATTACAAGCTTTGGAAGTCCGAACAACCGCAATGGACCCATTTTTGATTCCCTCAACAACCATATTGAATTTTGGGCAGGTGGCAATTGGTCAAACTCTTGTTCGTGATATCACTTTAGAGACGACACCGTATGTCACAGAAAGCGTCTTGCTACGTGCTCAACCACTTCATATTTTAGGGGCATTCCGTTTGATTGGAGCTTTACGTGAGGTCCCAGTCAGCGCTAACAACAGGAGACGTGCAATTCGAGTCGAATTCAAACCACGAACGCCGTTAATGTACCAAGATGAACTGCATCTTTCAGCTCTAGGAGTGAATATCCGCGTGCAACTTCTTGGCGAAGGGATTAACCCGAGTTTATCGTTCACTCCTGCAGATGGGAACGTTGATTTCCAAGACGTTTTGGCTCGTACACGCAATGCACGGGAACTTGTGCTTAATAATGGCAGTGCTTTCCCACTCTCTTTCTCCATCGTCGCATTTGATGAAAACAACGACATGAAGGAAGCAGACACGACTGGAGACAAGATAACAACTTCAACGGGGCTGCCGGTGTTTATCTTCTCCCCTACTAGCGCTGTTATCCCTGAAAATGGATCCATAAATGTTCAAGTTATTTTCCAGCCGGATCATCAAAGACCTGGTCATTATTCTCAACGATACCGGATCGAGGTGCCGAATGAAAGTGAACAGCATATTATCAATGTATCTGGTCGCTGTTGGGAGAATCAGCTTTACGTGTTTGTCCCGACAGAAGCGCCACTACCAGCTCACTCAAGCGATAGCGAACCCAGACGTCAACCCTTTTTGATGCCTGGCACAGTGGAAGATTTGTTTGATCTACCGCCGAGTATTTCTCTGCCCTCAAGTCTCGGAATGAACGACTTGCCAATTACTGGCCTGCGAAGAACTGCGACCTCTTTTGTGCTCTCGTTCTATGACGACATGGTAGTACCAAATCGTGAAGCTCTTACAACCAACAATACCGATAGCTCAAGTTCGGGGCCGATCATGAAAACTCTATTCATCGGTAGTACTCTCCCTTGTAGTGGCGTTTATGGTGGACTTGATGAGGTTCCTATTGCGACTCCTGGTGGTTCGACTGGTTCATTTGAACTTGTTGTGGACGCAGCTTCCCCTTATGCGAAATTATTTACGCTAGAACCGACACGAGGAGCAATCGCCGCTGGTCAGCAGCTTGCAATCCAAGTCACGTACTACCCGTCCGCCTCAGCAGCGTCAGACTCAGTTACACCATCAAGTTCTGCTCGCACTAGTGGTGCAGTGGTTTCTTCTTCAGTTAAGTTACCTCAGCGTCGGCCTGAACTGGAAGTGGTGCAGTGGGTGCAGGTCCGAGTACAGTGTGTCCTAAAGGGTGGATCGCTTTGGCGCATGTTGCCTACTCCAGGAGCCCAAGTACCAGTTGTGGGGTCAGCAGGATCTCGAGCGAATGCTGGGGCTGTGAATGTACCAGAAGGAGCGGATACACGCACGGTTACGGTGATTCTGCGTGCTCGACTAGAAACTTAACATTCAACAAAGTCGCGATACGCCCAAGAAGTTCTAAAATATAAATGTGGGGAGTATCAAAGGCTCTGCACTGACAGTGCCACTGTCGCTAACTACTGGGGCGTTGTAACCACAATGTAGTTTCGATAGTTGGTATTTGAGGAATGAGAAGACCGGTCGAGCTCTGCAAACAATCGCGTATATATTTTTTTAAGTTGCCACTTTTTATTTTGAGACTGATCACTTCTGGAACACCGTTCCAAATAGTCACTTTTTCCGTAGTAAGTATACGGATCTTTACGGACATTGGCCGGTCTTGTATTTATTAGTAGCCTCCTACAAGCTACCAGTAAAAAAGGAGGTCTAATAATCGTAGAGGGCTCCTACTGCTCGACCACATAGCGCTTCATCAAGGTCGTCAAGGTTGTATTCTTCCTCAGTTGCTTCGCCGTTGCTCATGCTCCCGTAGACGTCAGGTTCCATATCAATCATTGTGAATACTTCTTAAACCCCCTGGAGCTTCAATTAAGTTAAGCACCACTGATGTAGGCGTTTCTCGCCAAGCTGTTCGCACCCGGGTGCAAACTACTACCACCGATGGCGGGCGCCAATTTTCACGCACCGTGTACGACACATCACCCAAGTGCTTCCATGACCAGAGAGGTTATCCTTCACCCCCCAGGCACCACGCACATAAAAATGTCACGTTGGCTGCACTTAGCTTCAACCTTTTTCGACACGTGTGCCCGCATCGAATCCAAGATGAGCGCTTTGCCTGAGGTGTCCAGTTCTTGAGGAAACACGAAATCAATTCACCCCAGTAGCAGTTCCGTGTCACCCATCGTATGGGCTGATGGGCCATGCACATCGAACTGACAGTAAGATAGCACCATTGCTATTCTTCTGCTTCCAGATGACGAGCGGGGGGGGGGGGGGCTTGCACCCGCTTATTTGTCACGGACAGCATTGCGGTAACGAAACCGGTTGAGTGTATGACAATGCGTCGTGATCCAGTAACATTAACCGTTGAATCCCATAAAGTACACGATGGTTTCGTCCACCAGAATAGTGTGATCGAGGTCATAGTTTGGCAGGTGTGGGAAATCCATGCGTCTGACGCCACAAAGCTTGCTCCTTTTTCATCTAGAGAGCTGTAGAGTTCACTTGCAGCAAGCGCGATCCACTGCCGAGTGACTTTTCCTTTCCATATTCAACAACATCGTCGAGAAGCAGGTCCTGAGAGCACCAAGCAGTGACTTCCGCCCCTCCTTTCACGTGTTTTTGGTGCGACTTGCTTTCATTATTTCGTCCTTGTCCCGCCACCGCGTTTGGAACGTCGCCGCGTCGACGTCCCAACCCAACTTTCGAAAGTGCGGTGCTGCACGAATAGCCACACCTCCTTTCCTGCCTGGCGATCCACCTGATAGCCTCTTGCTTCTTTCCGATGTCGATTGCGATCGTCGCATGGTTGGTATGTTGAAAACTGAGCAGTGAGGCGGAAACCGTAGATCGTGCTAGAATACTCTGGTAGCGGTCCTTTAATTTAGCAGCCTTCTATTTCTAGAACCTTTTCGTTAACAGCCTGTGGGTCTTCTAATACATAAGGCGTCTTCTATACAAAAGAAAATGTTATAAACATGTATCGGACCACTTAGTGGTAGTGATCCCGACGTTCAAGTACTTAACATTATTTAAACGGAATTAACAGATCGTTGAGGTTTAGGTTCAGAAGAGGCTCCACCGTTTATCAAGCCACCAATGCTCCGGTCCAGAAAAATTGATGCACTTCACTTGTCGCTTCTGAATTACACCATTTCGTACGGATCATAGCTCCCTGAATTGTAGCTACGCCACCATGCCTCGCGACCTCCCGATTAAGCAGCAGGCAGTGACGCATATCAAACTCCTCCATCTACCCCCACCTCGCTACCGGCTACCACCGTCGTGAACCCTGCGACAGCGACCCCAGCTCGGCGTGTGACGCGATCGACAACGCCACGGACTCCGCTTGGATCACGTTTTTCGCGTCGATCTCCGCCCCCTCGACAATCACCTAGGCATCGCACCTCACGACCCCCCCCCCCGTCTCGAATCCACGCTGAGCTGCTTCCCGAACATATATTGAAAAACCAATCTTGACCTTCAAGATATGGCATCTTCACAAACTGAGCGGTAGCAGTTCATATTGATTGTTCCCCATGAACGTTTCGCGCAGTTACCTGCAGCCGAGCTGACCGCAAAAGAAGCAGTATCGGCGTATTGCACGAGGTGCATCGGCAAGGTGACCTATTCGCACGGCTCAACAACTGCTGTAAAAGTGCACATGAAAGAGGTATCACCTAGAGGTCTTGCCAAAAGCAAAGAAGATCAAGCTGAGGCGAAAGTGAGGTCAGCAAAGCGACAGCCGGAGAACACGTACGACCAGGTTCCAGAGGCTTCAAAGAGGAAGCTCATTGGTATTTTAAAGCTCATCAAAGTTACGCTGGCTTACTTGCCAAGTGGGTTGCCCAGAGTATGCGGCATCTGTCAATTGTCGAGGACCCAGGGCTCCTGGAATTCATCCTTTTCATTACAAGGTGTTAGTGGCATTACCGTTGACGTTCCTGGCATACGCAGTTACGCGCGGACATCTCACGTATTGCTGCGGAGTTGCGAGAATCATTGAACGCTCAAGTTCAGATCAGCTGCCAGTATTACTGTATTACCATCTGCATCTGGATTAGCCGCAGGGCCAGAGCTACATGGCGCTTACAAGTACTCTTCATTACGTGAACGAAGCCTTTGTGATGTGTAGTTGGACACTGGAGGTAGATGCCTTTCCTGGTATGCACACCGGCATAGCTATCGCGTTTCGGCTTAAAAGAAATGATGGACGTATGGGAACTGCTCCCGGAAATGTGCATGCTACTTGTCCGCGATGGTGCTTCAAATGCCGTGCTTGGGATTGATATCTTGGGCGTCAAGAATATGTCGTGTATTGCCCATTCCCTGCACTTAGTTCTCCGTGGTGGACTTGCACGACAGAATACTAACGCTGCATCTGTTACTGATGCGGCATTTAGCATCGACTAAGATGCGGAATACAGGCCGGAATTTGTGTCAACTCAAGCTCCTGACGATATAGAAGTTGTCCAAGTGTCTGAGCTGGAGCAAGAAGCATTGTCAAGAGAAACCGAGACGCGCTAGCTCAAATCCGTGGAAGTGTTCAGAGATTCCTTTCTCTAGTTACGTATTGTCACAATTCTGCAAAGGCGACAAACCGTCTTGATGGGAGACCCTCATTTGGTTACGGACTGCCCTACGCGTTGGAATGCCGAAATATGCTTGCTCGTTTGATTGAGCCAAGGTCCAGTTGGATAGTTTCTTTTCACGTATCTCGAAACGCCTGAAGGAAAAAAAGGAGTTCAAGAATTTGCATTAAGATAAATACCAAAGCCAAATGAATGGTCTGCAATTACGTGCTTAATGGCGTTATTGGGTCCGATCGCCGCCGTGACGAAGGTGCTCGGGGGATGATATTATCCTACTTTAGCATTGGCGTTTCCTATGTTGCGTCGAATCAAGAAGGTGTTGGCAGACCCAGCGGTATATGCCAAACAGGGTGCAATGGTCGGACGCCAAGAGCTTCAAGCAGACGTGCTGTCCATTATGCATCGAGTACGTGATGCTATCTTGGACCTCTTCAAGAAGCGCTTCTCAGGTATGAACTTTGATATGGTTTGGATTTCGTTTGTCAATCCTCGCTTTCACAAGATGAAGTTGCTTAATCAAGACGAAATTGGTCTGGCTAGGTGGTCCCTACTGGATGCAGCAGCAATGGCTGTTCGCAACTCCTCGGAGTAACCGTCGCCGACAGGATCAACATCGACCAGGGCGATTGCTAAACACTGCAGGTATACAGCGGTTGGGCAAAGTCAGCACCCCTTGCTCTATGTGCAACATGACCGACACTTTATTTACTGTTTCAAGTGCACGTAGCTTAGTACTTCGTGTGCCGGCTATTGCTGGCTAGAACCGCTTTTCAACCTCTTTGGCATCGACAGAACACACTTTCTAACTACGTCATCATCAAGGTTAGTCCAACTTTCTATCCGCTTGATCTTAATGTCGTCGACGTATAAGTGCCGGACATTGAACGCGCCACTTTTCGTTTATCTTAATTTATGTAAGATGTGAGGAAAATTCATATACCACACAGGACATAACGATGTCAATCCTACATAGTTGGTATTTATATGCGATGTGGACGTGATATTACTTGAAGCGTGCGTTGCTTCAATATAGTCTCCTTACTTTGCTGCTCGGCTCTATTTCGTTTACCACGCCCACACCTGACTGCACCATGCTGATCTTCTGGGCCCATGGCATTTTTTATTGCGTTCCTCTTTTTCGCGCTTACGCTCCTTCACCTTCGCTCTTCTACGCTGCGCTGCAGCCTCTCGATTTTTTTTCTTCTATACGGCGGGATGCCTTATCTTCAATAGCCATGCAGGGCTCCCGAAAAAAAATCATTTCTCTTGCAATAACGGCAATAAATATCACAAGTACATTTATTTAGTGACTCGACAATACATATCCATTATTTATGTAAGAAAAAACTAATTTCGGTAATGCTATGTATACAAAACCTTAAAAAAATATTTGCTGGCGCTAACGTATTCTGACCATTCGTTTATTGCCCACGTACGGACAAGACATGCCGCACTGAGCTCTCAATTTTGAATCAACACTGCTTCAGCTCCAGCTTCTAGATCTCATCCATATGGTTCTCGCCACTGGTCGTACACGCTCGCGCAAGTGGCTGGGTTCTTCTTTCGCCCGTCCCGCGACGAGTATGACGAGGTGATCCTCGAATCCACCAATGTCGCTGCGGCACGTGCGAAAGCAGGTACATCTAAACGGGTTTACCAATCTGGTCTCTCAAGTTCGGAGTGAACATCCCGACTACCAGAGCTTCATGCTCGCCGCCACCACGGCGGAGACGGGGTCTATCATCAACTTCGTTCGGCGTTCATCACTCAACCTCTTCGGTTGGCTAGAGTGGATCTTAAAGAACAACTTCCCGCTGTCGTTCTGTGAGAACGAGGCAGCTAGACGGTAAATTGCTCGATTTTTAAATCTTTAAATTGGTTCCTATTTCTAAGAGTGCTGATACATTTGATTAAGTGTTGACTAGCTATTCGAACCTTGAACCCATTTCTGTTGAGACTCTGGTGAGTGGAATGGGCAGCGTAACTCGCGCTGTCGAGCGCGCAATAGCTGCCGAAATGCCTACACGTTTCGGCCTCATCATCGACGGGTGGTCGTACTCATCGGAGCACTATTTGGCTGTCTATGGACGCTACGAGGTCAACGGCGTGATAAAAACGCCACTTCTCAGCATGGCCCCTCTTCTGGATGATGAAGATGAGGATCTCTTGGCTCGTGACCACATGGCGTTTCTCGCGTCAATGCTCCCTCGTGACTACGGCGTCCAACTGGATCAATGTTTTTTTTCAGGGCCGATAACTGCGCGGTCAACCGCTTGTTGGCGACAATGATGGGGGTGGCATTGGTAGGCTGTGCCAGACATCATCTTAACCGTGCAGTTCAAGTCGAGATGGAGGGATTTGAAGATGAGCTGGATACCGTGCAGCAGCTGATGCTCAAGCTGCGCACGCTGAAACAGTCCGCCAAGCTCAGGTAATGTTTATTTCTAACTTTGATGGGATACAATCGTTTTTAAATGTATTTCTATATGCGATCAGGCAAAAGACAAAACTCCGACCGGTAATTCGCCAAGATACCCGCTGGTCGTCGACGTATAACATGATTGACAGGTACTTCACGCTGCTGGAGTCCTCGGCGTTGGCGACGTTGATATCGAGGAGTGGATGACATCGCCTGAGTACAACCGCTGTCTCCGCGCGCTGCTGAAGGACCTGAAGAAAGTGGAGTCTGTTGCGAAGACTTTACAACGAGCTGACGTCTCATTGCTGGATGCGCGTGTGTGGCTCGATGGATTAATCTCCATTAAGCCCCACTACGCGAGATTCATTGGTATGCTGCGCTCGATATTGTCTACTAAATTGTTTTGCTGAATGCTATTTTTTATTTTCGTATAAGGTCCTCGTGCGGATATCGTCCACAGCCATGACTTCGAGTCGGGCTGTGTACGTGTGCTGGCTGGCAATACGATCCGCCTTAACCGAGCGAAAAAACAACAGCGCTAGCACTGTTCACAATTGCTACTACGCCCGACCTCGCCGTGGAAGAGGACGAAGACGACGCCTCCTTCGTTGAACAGCTGCAAAAGCGTCACCGCTTTGCCGCCAATTTAGCGTTGCTCGTACCACGTTCGGCCAGGAACGCCACAGCCTGCTCCCATAACATTGGAGATGATTCTCTACCTGAGAGGAAACGGCTCGTATTGGGACGCACACACTATTGACGAGGCAACGCGGTAATGACTTTAAAAGACCTGCATCGCTGCTTGAATTGGCTCAGTTACTCCATTATTTATTTGTTGCGATATGGCTTCTGAGTAATGTATCTTGATCTTGTGCTGTTGTGCTGACTTTATTCATGTTGGCGAACAGGACAAGATAAATAACAATATCATTTTCGGTAGCCCTGTAGCCATGGCATGCATCTCCATCTTCGCCCGCTTAGCCTCCTCTGCGTCCCTTAAGGGCACCCACAAGTCTCGTCACAGTTTCATATACATTCTGACGGCACTCCACGTATAATATAGTCTAATCGCTCAGCTACGGTCGCGCCAAGTCTTTTTGTTGAATTGTTAGCGCGCTTACCATTTATAATGTGCGTCTTTCGAAATGAAACCTAGGACTCGTGTCTATTAACAAAGCGCTGCATCCACTTCTCGTTAGGAATCAGGCGAAACATCACCTTCTGGCTTATTTGTCAACACGCACTGCCGGACGATATAACGTAGCTCAGGTTTTTCAATACAAAACCCCATCAGTGCCCTAGCTGACATTACCTCCAAAATGCCTTGCTCATGATCTCGAGTTAGATATTTTGGGCCTCTTCCTTTCGTTGCATGCACTGCGACCGTTCCTTGAAGTCGCCTCCTTAGCGCCACTCTGACTACGCCGTAGATTTTCGCTGACTTCCATATCGATCTCCCACGCAGCACTGCCCCCACGTCTCCTCCCATGGCGGGTCGTTTTCGCCCCATAGTAGAACAGCCACAGCGTCTCCGTTTCGCGCGCAAAAGTGAATCTGAAAACGGGGGCGGGTTCAACAGAATTCCCTCTATCGGATGTTTAGAGCTTACCGATAAATCCGGATAGCAAGACTGCCTAAACATCACGCGAAAAATGAATTGGTTTTAGCGTTATCTTGGGTTTCGTATGCAAAGTTTGGCTCGCTTTTTGTCGCGGATCGAATTATGTTTGGCAGTATACGCTACAGGGTTCTTGTGCAACTCCTTCTTCATCATGAACCAGATATTTTCTTCTCCTTTTCTGTAATGTTGTGTGTTCCGGATGGATGGCCCATGACCAGTAGGTGTGGTCACACAATATGGGCCGGACATACACTAGGTACGGATCGTATCTAGGAGAGCGATTCAGTTAAGTATGTATCGCACTTAGGCGAGAGAGACAGTTAGGTACGAATCGCACTTATGAGATACACCTTTAGGTACCAATCGCACTTAGGAAGGAGACATGGCTTGAGGACCATCTATTGCGAAATCGGTGACTTAAAGGATGCATTAATTAGGCACTTTACAGTAAGTAGGAACATAGCGGCATGATAATAAAGGCCCAGTTGAAATCTAACCTAGAAGTTCGCAAGTCGTTGGAGCCCTGTCCACGGACTATCGGGAAGTCAGCCTTTCCTCGAGCGAATAGAAGACAGAGACGCAGGGCGTCTGTCTCAGTTAGAAGCTACGCTTTCTCAGAGGAGGGTGCGTGTGACCCCCGTTGCATTTTCCTACTTGTTGTCGACGATCTCGGTGGTATTGTGAGTACCGCCGTCTTGTTGTGCGGGCCATTGAGGTCTAGTCGGGTGAAAGTGAAGTAATAGGAACGGAGTCGACTCAAGCTCGGCTTGTGTCTTATCGACTGGCTCTCAGGAAACGGTATAACTAATCTAGTATAAGAGAAGTTGGGCCCTATGTTTGACGGATTCATGGCAATAATTACGAATCCAATAAGGGCACGCGAGCCATGAGGAGAAAGCTGCTGCAGATCCAGAGGTCAGATCAAAGTCCCATATTGAACTAAAGTCTGCAAGATGTTGAAGTCTTGAAGTACAAAAATGGGGGGGCTGACTTTGCCCATACACTGTAGATGATTCGGGACAGTTAGCTATGTAAAGTTTTAGATACTGGTCATTTTGTGTACAGTTGTTTATCATTTAGGATAATCAGACCTCAAAAATTACAGAGCTGTGTTTTATGCAAGTATACACGGTTAGCAAAGATCAAAACCCGTTAATGGAGCGATTCCCGCAGCCATTTTAAACCGGTTTGAAACCCAAAAATCATTCAGCCCCTAGAGAGAAGAGCTATTCTATTCATCAAATGACAAAAGGCTGCGGTTCAGGTTCAAAATTCGAATAGCCTCCCCCCCCCCTTTCAGATCTTGGATCTGGGTTTTGGCGGAATAGACCTACGCAATTTAGTAGATGCACCCCAATTGAGCGCTCTTCCTGTCAATGTCTTCAGTTGCTTTAAGCGCAAGGCTCCGAGAAGCAGTCATCGGATGCACCAGTAGCAAGCAGCATGCCAAGTCGTGGGAAGGTCGCAGGAGTCGAGAACTAGAGCCATGTGGACGTGAGGGCCCTGCTGGAATTCGTTGGCAACGCTCTTCCGACCGGCGCTAACGAATGGGAGTTTATCCGGCAAAGCTACGAGGGCTATGTAGTCCAGAGCAACCATGAGGAGCGCGACCTGGTGCCATTTAAGAAAAATCTCAACGGCTGCTGAACTACAAGAAGCGGACTGGGGACCCGAGATGCCCTAAAAAGTGTCCGACTGGCCCGCCAGTCCATTGAGCGTCCAGATTGGCTTCACCTTGTTGTCCGACGTAACTGCAGCCCCAGAGCACATCACGCTACGCGAAGCCGTCCAAGTCATCGAACTTCACGTCGACGTCACTCAGTCTTGAAGTGACGGGATCCAGTATTGACGTTAAGCTCAGTTGGTCGATCACATGTCCAGCGTATGAGCGTGTGTAAAGCTGCAACGCGAGGTTCGAGGAGCCCCATCAAATGTGAAGGTACAGTGTTAGGCGGTGCCCACTCATGTGCAGACACAGCAAGTTCTCGTCGCAATGTCATTATCGACGTCAAGTTCACAGACCAACGCAACTTTTCAACTGGCCCAAGAGCAATGAAAAGATTTTTTTTTTATCTCTATGCGCTGGTGCTGGCGTAAATGGTAGAAGCTACGGGTGGGCAAGCACTTTCATAAATTTGTGCGCATCTATGTTTTGGAATCCACAGAATAGCGACGAGAATCTGCTCTAATAGCACCGCTCTTGCACGGTTCACTACGATAAGCGGTCCGCGCAACGGTCCATGCTGAACCGCTGGAACGCTCGTCCTATTGGCTGAACAGCCATGGATGGTGAGCAGCGACTTCAGAAGGACAAGGAAGGCTAGTAGGACAACAGAGAGTAGCTTAGGTAACTTTAATCTACTCACTTCGGCATTTGGCTCCAACATCAACAACCTCAACTCAACAGGTTAAAAGCGCAACGTTCCGACTGGAACGCTACCGACAGGAACGCTCAAGACACGACCACGAAACGCGCCGAAGTCCTCCTGGAACTACTTCCACTGGGAGTACAACATGCGCATGATCCTGGCCCGGAAGGGGCTGCTGGCACATGTTGAGGTCGTGAAGCCTGAGAACGAGGTCACCGAGGCGCGACTCGTTAGTGACGCGAAGCCGCTCGGGACCATCGCTCAAGGAGTGGGACGACAGCCAGACCAAGATACGGTCTGCAACGCATACCATGCATACCTGGAGAACGCTGCGTGACTTCTACAACCGTTCCACGTTCCAGAACCGTGTCACCATGACACGGCGTCTACTTGAGGTCAAGATGGAGAATGGACGACGATGATCAAGCACCTGGACCCTTTCGACGAGCTGGTTGTTGTGTTGCAGACGCTAGAAGAGCCCGTCGATCAGGCACGGCAGCGGTGGTACTGCTGAGCAGTCTTACCTCGGAGTACGAGCTGATTTCATCCATCGTGGAGAACTTTAAGGATGTATCGCTGATTTAGGTGAATGAGAAGCTGCTCAAAGCGTATGAGCGGTTGGAGAAGAAGGACACCACCATGGAGAAAGAGTTCCGACCCAACGGGAACGCCGGAAGGTTCAAAGGCGGCCGAGGGAACGGTCACAAGGGGAACGTTCCGCGGAAGAACGGTGGTGGTTTCAAGGGCAAATGCTTCGAGTGTGACCAAGTCGGTCATATGAAGCGGGACTGTCCGAGCCAGAGAGGCGGCAGCGGGATTGATGCTGTATTCGCCGTGGGCGAGGAACGCCTGAACGGCTCGCTGATCGACAGTGGTGCTACGTCGCACACGACTCCGCACCTTTCCGACCTGTTCGACTACGAGACCTTGGACGTTGGCGTCGAGGTGACTATTGCGGATGGCAGGAAGCTACGCGTTCATGGAAGAGGAACTGTGGAGCTGACTAGGCTGGACAACAGACGCATCAAGATGATGGACGTCTTGTACATCCCAGGACTTGACAGGCACTTGCTGTCAGTTGGACGACTTGCGGAACGTGGTTTAAGTGTAGAGTTCGAGCGTTCCTCGTGTGTGTCATCTGGGGTGACATCAGCGCGATTACTATGCGGAAGAAGGTGAGCAAAGCGTTCCTGCTGGACTGTCAGTAAGAGGAAGCATGGTTTGTACAGTACTCGAAGGCAGACAGTGAGTGAAGGCTATGGCATGCTCGAATGGGACACCGAAGCAAGGACGCACTGACCAAGACACAGCATTTCACGAACGGGATGCCTGTGGTGAAGCGAGGTATCGAGACGCTGTGTGGAGGCTGCATGAAGGTCAAGCAGACCGTAGCGTCGTTCCCATCAAGAACGCTGACGAAGACATCACGTGTGTTGGAACTAGTACACACGGATGTGATGGGTCCTATGAAAACGCACTCAAAGGGGGGGGGGGGCCAAGTATGTGCTGACACTCGTGGACGACTACTCGCGGTATGTAGTAGCGTACTTTATGAAGAAGAAGAGCGAGGTGGCCGGCAAGCTCAAGGAGTTCCAAGTGTTCTATGAAAACCAATGGGGAGAACGCTTGAAGTGTCTGCCCTCAGACAATGGAACGGAGTTCGTGAACAAGAGTGTAGCTGAGATGTGCCGCCGGAACGGTATCATGCACCGACGAACCGTTTCAGACAACCCTCAGCAGAATGGAGTGGCGGAACGCATGAATCATACGATCATGGAGAGGGCACGGAGCATGTTACACTACAAGAGTGTGTCGACGGAGTGGTGGGCAGAAGCGGTGAGCACAGAGTGTACCTAATCAACCGTTGCACCAACACGGCACACGCGGACGTGACGCCGTACGAGTTGGGTTTCAAGGTGAAGCCCCGTATGGACCACTTACGCGTTTTTGGTTCGCAAGGGTACGCTCACATTGATGATGTGAGGAGGACGAAGCTCGTGTCAAAGCGTTCCGGTGTATGTTCCTCGGATACGCTGAGAACGTCAAAGGATACTGTTTATTTGACTTGGACGCTTCCAAAGTCAAGGTGTCACGATCGGCCAAGCTGGACGAGCATGAGGTGGGTGGTATATATGACGCAGTCGCCGCAGCTTGGAACGGTCATCCATGTGACTACAGAACGTGATGACGGAAATGCTCCCCCACCAGTGGAACGTGAGCCGGTTATGGACGAAGCCAGGAAGCTGCCGAGGAATCTGTTCTGGATGTCGAGATGGACGCTGTGGAACCAGAGCAAGAGGTTAGTCAACCCCAACTGCCTCCACCAGAACCGCAGAACCAACTTCAACTGGACCGGAACTGACCGAATATCATCCGCCAAAGGGCCTATAACTCAGTTGGTTAGAGTATACGCCTGATAAGTGTAAAGTCAGTAGTTCAAATCTACTTAGGCCCAATGAATAATTAACAAAGTTTAAGTTTTTATATACTAACATCCACCCCCAAAAATCTATATTATCAATTGAGGCTGGTTTAGAATATTTTATTTTAGGATCAATTGTTTCAGGTTTCATTCTATTTGGCCTCAAGCGTTCCAAGAAGATCGCTTAGTGTTTCACCCCGAGGCGGATCGGTCGAGACGTTCCAGGGAGCCAGTGTTTCTACTATTGGACGCTGATGAAGAACAGCAGTCTGAATGGAGTGATGGACCCCCATCGCCGAATCGTGCCAGGATTGACGAAGAAGGCTTGCTCGTTGAGGCAGTATTGGCATATGCTGCGAGTATTGACGGCATTCCAGACACGCCAAACACATACGCAGAAGCTGTGATAGTGATGAAGCAGCTAATGGCGTCAGGCGATGGACGCAGAGCTATTCTCGCACGCCCGGAACCATACGTGGACCGTCGTTCCACGTGGAACTACCACACGTCCGATTGGGGGCCGGTGGGTGTTTGCCAAGAAGCATGACGAGAACGGTCGAGTGATCCGATACAGGCCTCGGCTTGTAGCTCAAGGGTTCAAGCAGAAGTTTGGAATAGACTTCTTTGAAACCTACTCGCCGGTACAAACATGAACTCAATTTGAGTGGTACTAGCTGTGTGGACGGCATACGGCTACGTGATGGAGCAGCTGGACGCGGATACAGCGTTCCTAAACAGTGGCTTGGTGGAACTGGTCTACATGGACGTTCCATTTGGTGTGAAGAACGCTAAGGGCATGCTGTGCAAGCTGGAGAAGGCCATCTACGGTTTGAAGCAGGCAGCAAGTGCTTGGAACAAGAAAATTCGCCGTGTATTCTTGAAGAACGGTTTCAAGAGCTGTGGTGCGGACGAGTGCATCTATGCGAAGCGTGCCAGGAACGGTTTCGTGTACGTGTGCCTGTACGTGGACGACATGATCATTGCTGCGAAGACGAGCGATGAGGTTTGTGAAGTCAAGGAGGCACCTAAGAACGTCTTCAAGATGAAGGAGTTAGGCGCGGTGAGGTTTATCTTGGGTATGGAGATCGACCATGACAAAAACGTTGGAACGATTATGACCAAGCAAACTCGGTACATCGATGATGTGGTGGAACGTTTCAACCAGCGGGACGCAAAGATGGTAGAGAACTCATGCGCTTCCAACGTGAAGATATCGAAGTTGCTGTCACCTACTACGGAGGAGGAATGTGCTGAAATGAGGTCAAGTCCGTACCGTTCCTTGATCGGGCGTCTGATGTACATCACGACTTGTACCCGACCGGACATCACGTATGTGGTGACGCAGTTGTCACGCATCCTCGAGAACCCAGGAACGCAGCACTGGAAAGCAGCCATTCGCGTTTCACGATACCTGAAGTCGACTCGTGAGCGTGGTATTGTGTACCAAGGAGGTTCCGGTACGGTTACTGCCGAAGCGTTCACGGATGCTGACTGGGGCAGTAACACTGATGACCAACGTTCTGTGTCTGGTGGCATGGTGATGATTGGGAACGCGCCAGTAGTATTCAAGTCGAAGTACCAGAGAACGGTTGCTCTCAGCTCTGCGGAAGCCGAGTACATGGCTCTAAGGCTTTGCACGCAATAGGTGCTATGGGTGCGTGCTGTGCTGAAGGACATGGGTCGCGAGCAAGTGGGAGGAACGCTTGACTAGGAAGACAACCAAGGTGCTATTGCACTGGCAAGCAGTGCAGGCTATCAGGCACGGACCAAGAATGTGGATATACGCCACCACTTCATCCGCGAAAACGTGGAACGTGGAACGCGCAAGGTTGACTACGTCGATACGAAGCATCAACTGGCGGACATGCTGACCAAGGGACTGGGAACTAAGTCATTCCAGTTCCTGCCTGAAGCGACGTGGCATCAAGGACAAGGTCACCGTGCCGTAGCAGCGAGTGGGAGTGTTGTAATAGCACCGCTCTTGCAAGGTCACTACGGTAAGAGGTCCGCGCAAGGCCCCTGCTGAACCGCTGGAACGCTCCTCCTATTGGCTGAACAGCCATGGATGGTGAGCAGCAACTTCAGAAGGACAGGAAGGCTAGTGGGACAACAGAGATTAGCTTTAGTTAACTTTAATCTACTCACTTCGGCATTTGCCTCCAAAATCAACAACGTCGACTCAACAGAATCCCTCAAATAAATCCTAGTATGTAAAGAGGGTGTCGTTATATGATCACAGATGAAATGCGAGCGGATAGTGGTATCTCTTGTAGACAATGACAATAAATTTCAGAGGAAAAAACTTCGTAGGTCCCTGGGATGAAATAGTGTGGTTCGGCATCGCTGGTGCAGTCACTAAGTGGGAGTACGTAACAACTTGACCTTGACAGGAAACATAACCTCGTACAGCTATCATGCTATTATACATTTTTGCGGACAAAGTCGCTTACTCCTACATGTTGTCGCGCTTACGCCCGATAAAATAACGCCTGGGAATGTGTATGTTCATTAAGGGACTTATACCATACCTGCACTCGATTTGAAAACGACAGTATGAAAACATATGATCGTATAATTTAATAATATATACTAAATACACGGTATGATGCAGTTCGCAGCTGTCGTCGGAAGAATTTCATTGAGTAACCTCCACGCAGCAGTACAACTCACTGCTCGATCAGGATGTAATGGATTTACATTCAAGCTAAGTATTTGTGCGAAGCGGTTTTGGAGACTATGCACCCGCTAGTGCGGCTCGCACCTCCATATCTTCAGGACAGTTTGCTGAATACAACCTCTAAAGTGTCGTTCTCGCCGTGGATGAACAGCTCTTCGCCCAGCTCGCTCGCGCCCTTGAATAGGGCCAGCCCGTCGTCCAGCATAATCTCAGGTGCGACATATCGCCCCACACTTCACTGCCCGGGGCCGATCAAGAATTCCAATCGAGATAGCAATCGAGCTACAGTATTCACGCATCTGTATGTGGTGGGATTACAAATCCGGACGTGTACCGATGTTGTGGTATGATGATTACAGAATACACTTACATTTGGAAATATATTTGTACCCCACAGTCGCAGTCCCTACTATATGGCCTGAGCAAGTTGTGGGTCATAAAAAGATAAGCTTGACGGTGGCTACAGTAGGGCGCCTATTACAAAACTACATTAATAGCTACCTAAACACCCCTGAAGAGGAAACCTTCTCTGAGTCAGTCTACTTTTTCGTGTGTCATCATATCACTTGTCCGGAACACATCCGTCATTCCAATCCCACAAAGCCAGTAGGTGTGGAGGAACTGCATAACAGGAGGGATCTGCTGCAGTGCACAGAGTTAACTTTGGTGTCGAGACGACTAACCCCAACAGCATCGTCGACGTCATTCCTAAATCTGCTAGGCATACGATTCAGGTATGACGGGGCTCGTTCCACCGAAAGTGTGTGTCATCGCGGCGCTACTTGTTCTCACCACGGTGGCCGTGGCCGCTCTAGACCGCCGACTGCTAGTGTCACTGGCCGACGCCTCTTCCGTAAAACTCCACGTCACTTCTAAGCGTCCGTCGTCGCAGATTCACGGACAGTCCGAGTTCGACATCTTCGCTAACCCAGTCGTTTCCGCAAACGGTGAAAGTGTACTGTATGATGGCTATGCGGTTTTCGAGCAGGAAGACACCACCTTTACCTATTCGTACGTGGATGGTGTGGGCTATTTGACGACAAACGATGGAGATATGGACACCGTACAGTGTATTTCAGCGAGTACACTGCCATTCAATTCAATCCTTTCTGCGCTCAACGATGCAACGCCCATTCCAAGTGCGTCTATCGGCGACGAAGCGGTGGAATGCACGAGTGGGGACCTCTTCAAAACAACGTTCGCTGGAGCTCATTTTGCTATTTGCGCGTTGGGGGAGTCGGGTTTCACGGCGTACAGCAGTGATTTAACAATCGATGTGGAATATGTGAGGAATACTGCGACGATTCCGACGAGCGAAGGCGCCTCGTGCGATGCTGTGGCCACGCCCACTTCAGTGACACCGACTACGTTGGCGCTGTTAACTGGAAGCGCCATTCCAGAAAGTTACGCGAGAAAGCTCAAGGCAGCCGAGCACATGGAGATTGAAGCAGCCACGTGCACGTGTAAGTCGACGCCTCGACCGTGCATCTTCTTCCACGGCATTGGCAGTTCAAATGAGATGGAGGAGCTCCAGAACAGCCCGAAAAAGGCGAATGGCAGAATGGGGAATATGAACAAGCATGCGCCATGCTGCTCGACAGTCAAGTACGCCATCTTGAACACGATAGACTACAGCTGGACCAACGACACTCTCCAAGAAAAATTCTGCGACCGTGCTCTTAGGTTTACCGATGTTAATGACGTGAGGTCAGGCGCTATCACGGACACTGTCATTATCACGCACTCAATGGCGGGACTCGTCATGTCCATGGCCCTGGCAACAGGTAAGTGCAGTTTCGGTGCCGGCTCGACGTGGGTGGCTGTGAGTTCGCCAATGACGGGCAGTATGGCCTCGGACTATTTCCAAGGCTACTGCGCCGATGAGATCAGCGAATTTGCGACAGACTTATTGGAATTCTTCGGCCAGTGCCCCATGCCGGCCTCGCGGCGGTCCATCATGTACCAGAACGGGCAACATGCCAGTAAGAAGCTCAATGCGGCGTACGTTGCTGCTCAGAAGGCTTACCGAGAGAACGTGGATGCTGCTATGTGCAGCGACAACCCGAACGGTGTCTTCTCTCAGTATGAAGCAATGATGATTCTCGCCGCAGAGCTTGTGCCGCACAAATCGCCTGAGAACGACGCTCTTGTGGAGTTCCAAAGCTGTGCGAAAGGTCTCGACAGCGCCAAGTTCGGCAAAAGCTATAAGAACAAGTTCTACAGGCCTGAGTTGAACCACGCAGATACAGCGTTTTTGACCGGCGATGGTTTTTTTAAGGACTCACAGAAGCCTGTCAAATGGTTCGAATGTTTGTTGTAAAAGAAGGGTATTAGTACATGCAGTACTAATACATGTTAGATGTATTCGAAACTTGCAGTTTTTCAATATTGTGAATTCCAGCCAGGATCCAGCAATACAATTATTGAGTTGTTTAGAAATCGGATAGAGGTTTCGTTTAAGGTCGATTACGAGTCCGAGGTTTCGTCGATTAGTAGCACAATCACCCTCATTCCGATTTTTCCACCCAATAGGTCTGATCGCATTACTGTATTGGCTCTAGCACCCAGTTGCCTCGTGCAGCGAATGGCGTTACCTCGATCTTAAAAACACATGTTTACGAAGGTACGACAGGAATTATGTCAACCTTAGGCCTAAAAAAATAAATAAAAGCGACCAACGCAGGGTAATTTAAAATAGCTTACGCAACCAAGCGATCGCCAGCCGCCATTGTTTCTCTATACTTAGAGATGGCGTGCACCCCATCGCACATGTACACCACACAGTAATATGTGCACCACTATTCCGGGTGTGTACCACACTCGCCTAGGACTTGTCGTATTTCCCGAAGATCCTTCAGAATGAACGAGAAAGAGCTGGCATAGGAGCTGCTGCACGCGCGCCTTGTTGAAGTTGCGGTCTTGAAGAGCGCACTTGAGCAGCTAAATGCAAACATGGAGAAGATGCTGCGTGCGCAGATGGAGCTTGAGTCATTGCTGGAGACCGCGAAGTACACAGCTACGAGCCGGCAGAAATGCTGGATGACGGTGGCATGGACATTTTCAGATAAGGGAATTCTCGTTTGGAATCCTGCTGGAAATGATGGTGAGCAGAATGAACGGTTAATGCAACATTCAGAGTTGATCGAGTAGCTGTTGGTAAATCTTGCTAGTGCTATCTGCATCGGAATCAGACATGCCTCCTCCTGTGAATAGCACATAATGACCCATAGTATGCGCAATCGCATCGCTTGGACGTCGTTGGGGATGACCTGGTGCTGCCGACGCTCCAGGTTTCGAGTGAGGTAATTGTATACTTGATATATCACCATAACGCCACAACTGGAAAAGTCAAATTGTTGTGGCACTTCAACCCACTCAATTGGGTCTACAAGAAGCAAGCTCTGAGGCATGGACGCCTTGTGCCACCTCTCCACAAACTCGCGGAGGCCTTCGCGTTCTTCGCTCTCTTCGTCATCTGCGATCTTTGCGATCCCCTCCCACACTGCCTCCATCTCATCATGGTAATCATCATCAATAAGGGGCTCGTACAAATCAACATGTACATATAGCTTCCGCTGAGCATCATTATATTGCATACAAGCAATAATAACACGCCAATGACTGGCTCTGAGATTGACGGGATGAATGATGAACTTCGTGTCTGCAAGTGTCGACTTCGGGGGTTTGTGCCATCCCATAATCCGGGACAGTGAGGACACCATGAAGCAATTCCCCACTGCTGCACCCATTGGTTAAAGACAAAAGTCGATTGGACAATCATTTAGCCTTCTTCGACATAGACTTCCCGCGATATGTTCAAAATTGATCCGACCTCCGCCGGAGAGAGTCACAAATTTAGTGCGTAACCGGCTGGATGTAAACTTTTCAATCAGTTCGTTCGTCATTGCCTGATGACAATGACGGATGCTATCTTCAGACATTCTAACCATATTCGCCTCGTGAGCAAAGAGCTCCATGATCGATTCAATCATACTCCAATCTTGCTTCAGCGACTTCCTGTCTTGAAACCACGATTTGTCCTTGGCCTTCACAGCATAGGAACCTGTCAAATAGCCAACAAATTGGCTTGAACAATTGCATTGTTAAAGCAGCTTTCATAAAGCAACCGTGTTAAAGCAACCTTATCCGCTGAAGTTCCACAGCTTTGGATCGATAGACGTCAGAATATCCAGCGCGAGACCTCGCTTCTTCAATGATGCATCGAAACATCGGGTTTGTGCTTTAGGTTCCTGGCACTTGTCACCGCAGCTTGAATTGATCGAACGAGATCCGGCGGGATCACAAACTTGTGCTTATAATCTGCCGGTCGCACAAGTTCCCACTGACACGTAATTGTGTGTGACCTCAAATACGCGTCCAGCTGGACGGGGTACTTTTCCAGCTTTTACACCACTAAGTTTACATTTGCAGTGTCCCATGCCCACACCAAGAGCTGATCCAACGACACAGTAAGATTACTCGGGTACGTATGCACTGCTAGACGATCTGGTCGCGGAATTTGTGTTTGACGCAGCTGCGTCTGCGTTGTTCTCGACCTCCATCGGCTCTTTGGTCTTGGGACGTTGATAATATCAACTTGGCGCACAGGTGGCTCTGAGAACTTGGTCGTGATCATTGCCTTTTCTGCATTGTACGCCATCGGCGTTGACCGACGGGTTGGGGTCCCGCGCTAGTGGGGCTCCTTGCTTCACTTCTGTCAGTTGGATTCATGGGACCACATCGTCGTCTTGGTCATCAGCATCGTCGGTCGACCCCTCCATGCATGTAGTCGTTCCCATGGTGTCCGCTGGATCCAGTGCGGAAGTCAAATCGGCTTTACTTGCATTGTCATGATCATTGCCGGCCGCACTGTTCTCACCTGAATTTTCATCATCATTGTTGTTGGCGCGCTGGACAGAGGCCCGACTCAAGCCTTCATCTACCGTGTCCTTTCACGCCTTGAATTGCGGTAGAATGCTGAGCTTGACAAGCCGGACAAGTGATTCAACAAAGGCTCCAGCATTGCTTTTGCGTACGAATACTTCCCCGCAGACGAGAGAACCACCTAATTTGCACGTTCATTTCTTCTCAGACGAACCTATACGACCTGTTTCGGGGGTTTCGATGCGGTAGCAGTGATAGATCCATCATCAGCTTCTGGCGACCTTAAATTCGGCGACTTTATGTTGGCCATTTGCACAATTGGCCGCAAAGCATCGGCTGTAGCAGCAAACTCATCTTTTACTTTCAACGCTGTCAATGTGTCCCATCGTTCGTCGGCCCCCGCCATAGTAGGAAGCATGTCAAACTGTGTTCTTTACGGGCCAAACGCATCAGGCGACAGCAAGGCAAGTGATGACTCTTGTAAAAACTGCAGGAGCACGTCCACTCCAACTCATCACACAGGAAAGACTGACTGAAGCAATGTACCTTCCAATGAGAAGCGCTTGAGCTGACACGGTGGCACTTGGTGTGACTCATAAGTTGACATATCGTTTCCATTCCTTTTTACCATCGCAAGCACGTCGGTAGACAGTCGACGCGCCACAGCTCTCAAAACCTTAGAGACCGTTATCCGCAAGCGTGAGGTTGAATGCTGCTGTTCGATAGTCGAAACAATTTGCTGAGTGATCGTGGTTTGGTGCTGCAGTAGACCTGCAATTGTCTTATCAATCCTGTTTTGTGCCCCAGCAACATGTTCAGTTGATTCCAGTTAACTCAATCCTGTTTGTCGTTGTATTTCCCGCCGTGAAGTATGCCGCGAGCAAAGTTAGCCCACATGCTACAACACGAGTTCCAATTTTTCTCGAGGTACGCAAAGAAAGCCTGCCGCTTGGCGCCCACGCAATATAGCTTTAAGGCGTCGTAGGGCGTGTCGTACACCTGAGCAGTACCGCTGAATTGATCAGTTGCAATCGCGTTAGATGTGGTCAACAAGATCTAGCATGTCGATTCATAGGCAAAGACGTACCTGTAGAACATTTTCATCATGACACGAAGTAGATGCTCACGCTCGGACATCTTCAGGCGATACACCGACCGCTGTGTCACCTTCTTCCAGTAAAAAATGGCGTGAAATTGACACAAAAGTATTGTTGCCGCCGGAAATCCCTCTTCCAGCACGCGCCACTCGACACAATCTTTGTCAATGACCACAATAGCTATCTGTTCCCATCCGCGGTTCTTCTCCTTAAAATAATCCAACACCGTAGCGATCGTCACCGCTTGCTCGTTCAGGCAGATGAAATCAATAAAAGGAAAACATCTGCCTGTTGCGGTAGTGCCTACCAGGCTCCCTGGTAGAGCGCGCACAAGACAAGACAAGATACATGATTTGAATGCGTAAGGTTGCAATGTCATTGATAGGGTTGTTATAAATCAACACAAGGTTGCTAAAAAAATAAATTCGCCATACGAACAAACACATACGCACCTAAGTGATATCCGAGGTTATTTATGCCGTGATTGAAATCCATCTCAAGTGTCTCGCTCCACCTATTGACATCAACTTCTGAACCTTCGTCTGCATCACGATCCCACATGTCATGCCCATTGGGTCTTGAAGAAAAAGTACGTCGCTGCCATACAGTTGACGCAGTGCGTGGAGCATGTCTTTAGGCGATCCTCGCAGAAACCTGCCCCATTATACCCCGAATCAAATTTCGTGTCTGCTGTGGCGTCACCTTGCATCCTGCAATATCAACATATACACAGTAGCGGCCCATAATACGATTAATTGCACCGCCATACACCTCATTTTAAAGATATTCACTTCGTACCGATGCGTTCGTTGAGGAAGTTTACGATATGTCTAGAAGACTACGGACGTCAGCCAGCGTCTTCACATCTTCGCGATCTGTCCATCCACAAAAACAAATCAAACGTCAGGTTTCAGTTGTATGAATTGCGATACACCACAATAAGCATACCGATTATGCAGTTGCTTCTTCTCTGAGCTCCGGACGCGAAACTTAAGTTTATTCTTTCGTTTGTACTCCTTGAACACACTATCAAATTGCTCCCAGCTCTCGATCACTTCAGGTGGAAATGGAGGAACCACGTTAACAATGTCACCCCGAGCTTCAGCAAGTGCGTCGATTTCACCATCGTGCTTGCTAGCACGCGTCCGAGGTGTGTATTCGGGACGCAGCTGATTATCAACCTCGTCATCACCCTCTATATATTCCAGCTCCTTGTTCTCGTCGCTTCCGTCCACAGTTTTGACTTGGTCAGGCCGACCATCAGGCGAATCATCAACATTTGGCTCCTCCAGCGTATCAGCTTCAAACGGTTCGCGCACTGCCGCTACCTTCTGCTTCTTCATAATGGGTACATGAGGAGAGTATCGAAGCTTCTTAGGTTTCGCTATAGCTTTTAATTAATAGTCACAAGCAATACGGTAACCGATAAAGCAACCATACATTTAAAGCAACTTGACATTAAAGCAACCGTCCTACCTGACGCGGATTCGCGACGTTGTTGCCGATCTGCTGTGCTCGCCACTTATGAATCTTTTGCGCTAAGACATGAACGTAGCAAAACACCACGCGTTATTAGCAACTGAAAAAAATACATACGCCGTTAGATACCGACCACTTACCTGGTTTTCGTGCTGTTTTGTTTAGCGTCGGACTCGTCGAAGGAGAGCGGCTCGTCCTCATCAGATTCATCTTCTTCTTTAAGAAGGTAGTCGCCGTCGCTGCTGTTATCCTTCTCGAGGCCAAGCGTGGCATACATGTAGTTCAGAGTCATCTCAGGTTTCTTGAGCAGACACTGCCCTGTAACACAGACAATCAAACACAATCAGCACACACCAGCACATGCTAATAGCGCTTACCGTACCGTCCGGGGCGTTTCCCTTCGCTGGCGCCATGTGTCTTCCGGTGTAGCGCGGTGCTTGCGCTTCGTACATCGCTCCAAGCTCAGTTCGAGATCCCCCTCCCGCGCGCGATTTCGAGAATGAACGACTTTGAGCGCCAACCTCGTACTTAATGCACATCGTACTTAATCTGGCGATTACGGACTTTAATGGAAATTCTTATTTTTGGATAATACATTACGCCTGAATTTTAATTCATCTAAAGCAATCTTCATTTGCCTAAAGCGATCGTACATGTCTCACCATTAAGATCGCGGTAACCAGTCCGTCGTGCAGCACACAATTGGTAAAGTAATCACAACATCAAATGAGAGCCACCCAGACTGTACACTTGAGGGTCATTATTAATATTTTAAACCAATCAGAGAATCTCATTACAGCTAATTTTACCCAACCAGCACAAAGTGTCCATTCACCCCCTTCTTCATCATTACCAAAGGAGTGCAAGAAGATCGAGAACCAAAGTAAGTCCACGCCCCGAGTGCAAGCCGTGACATCCATCCCTCCATTATTTATGCCCGTTTTGCTGAAGTGTGTGCTAGTTGTGGACAACGTGCCGCCGACGAAACGACTGTCATCCTCCAAAGATTCCGACAGTATCGAGTTGGTAAATTCAAACCAGCATGGCAGCATGGCTTGTGGATCCTGAGACGCAAGATTTTGCAGAATATTTATTACTCAGTGGTTACAGAGGGAGTTTGTGCGTTGGCAAAGCTTTCACACAGCAGGAGCGTCTGCCGCAACTAAAATATTGTCGAACAATTCAACAAGAAACTGAAGCGAGACTACATACTCCGCCAACGGCTGGCAATGGGAACTCTCTTGCAGCAGTTGCTATTCTGCTGCCACAACAAATCTAGCTCGCTGCGCGGTTTTTGTCTTCAAGTGAAGCCTTCTCGCACACGGAGACGTCGTGCAAACAAATAGCAAAACTGAATATGCTGACTGAAGTATTCCCTCCTCGCAACGTTTTAGGGCCTGTGGATTGCAAGATCAATTTGCTGCTTCAATTCAACCACCACGCGTTGCCACGTGGCAAAACCGGAAGAAGGCATAGCAGTATCTACGCAGGAGGGCATGAATACGCGAGAATGGAGGTGCACACCCCAACCACAGTGGGGTTGGCCCGTTAATTTGAATCGTCAAACATGTGATTGCAACATGTTCTTCAAATTTAGCACGTGTGTGCATACTGGCAACGCATGGTGCCGTTGAATACTTTGCCAACTGGACGTTAATCGGCCGTACACCATCTAGAAAGCGTCAACATGAGGGCGAACTAAGCGAACCGAGGCTTCAGAGCGTACCCGTCGGCCGTCCGATTGAAAACAGACACGCCCTTTCGCTAAGATAAGTGTCGCGCGCCTTACACTAACCCACGGGCTACTTGCAGCGAACAGAAAGGATTTAATACCCTACAACTCAACGCTAACGTCCGTCCATCCGTCTGTCACGCCATAACGTGATTTTTAGCCGCAATCGCATTGGCTGTCGAGCGCAGCGAAGGCGGCCCTCAATCGCTAAACCAACGGCCGAAGGTGGCCATTGGTGGAAAATATAAATTTAAGGATTGGCTGAATTTAAAATATATGTCTAGCCCGCGTCCTTTCATAGACCGTCACATGCATGGTGTGCGAGGCGCGATGGTGACGCTCCCGCTCGGTCTTGACGGGCTGGGAATGCAGCTGCTCACGGGTAGGTCCACCTATTGGGACCAAAACTAAACCCACCGCCGCGTAGGCGGCGGCTTTCGGTTAGTTCCTATCAATGTTGCAGTGGGGTGGATGTGAGGAATTTCACGAATTGCAAGCTTAAGTTCAAGTATACAACTCTTTCGTTTGAAGTCGATAGCGCTGTGATTCGACTGTGCTTGGTGGTTCGTATGGCAAGAGGGTCGAAGACCTCATTGCTATAACGGCTGTGTATCATGCGAACCAATCCGAGTTTGAGCTCACAACTCTGCTATCTAGAGCAACTCGTGCCTTATGTGATATACCACTTGAAGGCTCAACCCATTACCAACGTCGGTAACATGCGGCTTTAGTTTCAATCGGTATTCGCTTGCAACAAACGACTACCCACTACTCCGCGGGAACCTGTATTCTAGTCCCAATATGGGTACATGTAGCAAATTCCTGCTGCGTGTTTACATTGCTATTAGCATTTCACTGTAATCCGCATGGGGCCTATTTACTGCATGACTTGATTTTTGCCGCGGCATTTGCCCTCTCCACACATGCACTTAAACCATAGGTTGGGGCCGTAGTCGACAGTCACCTCTTCGCCGGCTCTGAACTTCCTCTCTGCGACCACAAACACTCGCACATCAGCTCGGTTGAACATCTCCATGAACTCGGTATTGGGTTCGCAGGGGTGATAATAAAATGCGTGCGATGCGCCGCATTTAGCATCGTCAATGTAGACAGTCCTCCTTATCGTGCTCTGCGACACTAGCGCGTATTATCTGGTCTGATTTTTGTCTTTTGAAAATCATGCGTGGCCAGCTCTCTGCTGTAGTTTCCACCTACAGAGACCACGCTATTATATCTGTTGCGACAACATTCAGTCCTGCTAGACCAGCGTCAACCAATTGCTGTCCTCGGAATCGTACACACTGTTAGGGCGGCGGCCCATCTTGATGGCAGTTTTCCTTTCTGCAATAATAGTTGGTCCGCGCGTTAACGCAGACATCAAGAAAGCAGTCGCGGGGACAACGACATGGGCGGTTTCAACGACAAAAAACTCGATGCCGATCTTCTTGCTTGCTGGAAACCGAGATTCCTAAATCTTATTGACCCTGCAGGTCAATCTACTGACTCAGCGCCATCGATGACAATAACGTCTGGTGCTTAGCGGTACTTGCAGATATCATCGAATGATCAGCACGAAGTGCTCACAGCGCCTTCTGGACCCCGGGAATCCTCAGGTACATGTTAATGAAAACTGCTGGCATGTGCAAAACGTTATACATCCGCTTTAAGTCACTAGCGGGCTTTTCAGCTTCGCCTATCCCTTTTTCCTGCTCCGTTTAGACATGTAAGCAGGGGGTTCAGTCGTTTTACTATCTTTTCTCACTCCTGAAACGTCGGCGCGCTCGATCTGACGCGCGCTACTGTTTTTTTTTGCAACTCCAGCTTGGTATCCATGTCCTTGCCGAGCCCGCTGGCTTCTGATGCACCATCCGAGGTCATTTGCTCCCTCCGCGGTACGTTCAGAACTGTGTCGCCGATAGAATGATCTGTCTCGTGTCCGTTCACACAAGCTGATTTTTATGTGATTCTCCTGGCAGTGTGTGATATCGCTGTGATTTATTGACGAAACCTCAGCAGCACGCACATAGACGAAATATGAAGTACGTATTCGGACTCGTAATCGGACTTAGAAGAAACCTCTGTCCGTTTTCCTGATACCTGTACGTGAGGATAGCAATAAACAACTTACAATATTAGATAAGCGTTTATACATGGCACCGATATTAGCACTGAGCGACGCGACTCGAATTATCACTTAGATTTAAATACAATTTTCGCGGGATTATCCATCATGATCGCAACAGCAGCCCCCCCCTCCTCCACCATACACTGTGTTTGACAAACCAAGTACCCAGCTATCGATGCCTCAGTGCCCAAACGCGTCCGTCTAACAAAATTGCAGCAGGTCCAGATCCCCAGTCATCGTACTGGAACCACAAAAACTCGGTGCTTGGACGCCGACCGACTTCAGACTCGCAAACTCCCCCTTAATCCGTGTTGTGTCGAAGATACCCAGGCGCGAGACAGCGCTGTGCCGGACGTCGGCGGATTTCCTGGGCATCAGGAAGTCCCCTTTTTGATCCCGAGTCCCGCTGGAGGTTACCAAAAAATGGTTCGTATACGGAACTGATCTATTTTATAGTTAGCATGGGAACTCAATAATCAAACACCAGTCCGCTTCGTACCAGTAGCCGGTGATCTCGAAAAGCGGCTACAGCAGGATTTCCTTCATCGCCACCAGGCGGGCCCAGGGCGCCGAGCCCAGCGTGAGGCGCGAGCTGCAAGGCGCAGCCAAGAGCATGCAGGTGGCCATGCTCAACTACTAAGAACGCGAGAAGCGAGGCAAAAGAGCCCAAACCCTGCTTAGAAACCGAAGCGCTCTCGCAAGAACCGCTAACGGCGCAACGTTAAGAACCCCGTGCGCGACGCCAAACGAATCTACAACATGCAAGCTGTCTTCCCGACGCTTACTTCAACCTCCCTGGCGTCTAGGAAGGCCTGAGCGCGCTTCGTGAGCGCCAACAGCACACCGAGGAGGCACCAGCCTCGCCTGAACTCATTGTCATCGATGGCGACGAGCCAGCTGAATTACCGTATCGAAGAGTCGCGGCTACGATCAAGTGAAGCAACTCAGATCAAGTTTCACGATGTGGGTAAAACTGAACGGTGGGACTGTCCGTGTAATTGTTAGTGCGACATCTGCATTAACGGTGGTACCGGCTACTACCGCTCGCCCGAGAACTTTCATATGAATGGACAGTGTTTAACCGTGTGTATGAATCGAAGGACGCACAGCTTGTGAGCATTGGGCTTGCAGGACAAGGTGCGGTTGCCACGGGCGCCATTAATTTGAACGCTGTAATTGATAATTATTGCGACGAGTTGGTTACCCACGTCTTTTCGAAGGACAAGGAGCAGACCACTGAATACGCGCTCGAGGTGCGGACAACATCAACCCAAGAAAAAAGATGGTTTACATCGACGCGACGCGGTCCGGTTTATGACTCGTTCTATCAACCCACTCTCGCAACCCCAACACAATGTTTATAAAATGTGTTTCCGCGCTGAAGTGCGCGTGTCGGTGATCGCGCAGAAGAAGATCAAGGCCGGCGATGAGATGACTGTGGACTACGACTCTGCGTTGTAGTTTACGTGCATGTGTGGAGACGAGCATGCCGAGGCAAGACCGCAGTGTTGCCGTAGTCTGTACCAGAGATATGTTTCATGAGGACTACTGGTAAACGAATGAAATCTTTTGACATGGAATATCTTTACGTGCCGCATGTTGCTTGATTTTTGCTTTGTAGCGAGCATCTCAATGGCATGTCGGACATTCACTGAAAAGTCGCATATTGATAAGAATGTAGAGACGCTACAGTTTCGAATGATGTACCGGACTATGAATTTGCGGTGTTTGTTTCAGAAGGTGGCTACAGAGGTGTGTATTGAAGTTACGAGAAAGTTGACCATCTTCCCGCATTCGTCCCGTGTCCAATCAAACGTGAATGCGGTTGTGTCATTCGCATGGCCCGAGAACTCGTTCTGGTGAATGAAGTTGATAATTTCCTTGTGCTTGTCGTGGTTCAGTAGTTTCGTCTTGCAATAGTAAATCACAAAGTTTTGACTTTCGATAGGCTTGGCAGTGTCTCCATATCCACACCAAAACTTCCGCGACATCGAGTTTCGAATACGCGAATGTTCAAGAGCCTAGACTACCTGCCATCTCTCGCAGGTACACCTTGTGAGACTTTGTGCTGCTTGCATCATTTCTGACGCTCACATGGTTCCCGCCCCGTGAATAGTCGATTCCCGCATATTGGAGCACCCCAGGAAACGGCCACGCCTCTGACACTTTTCATGAGACCATACTAACTTGCACGACGGTGATGAACAGTCCAAAAGACGGAAATCATAATACCCGGCTCGGAAGAGAGACATACAGTGCGCGGCACGACGTTGCACTTGCTGGCGCAATACTGCTTGAACGTTTCGAAGAAGGAAACTGCGTCATCATGTGGCACATTATCTGCCAACACGGCCCACTTCAGTGTCCTGGGCATAGGTGATATTGGTCCGGGACACTGACGCAGGAGTCTTGGTCGTGACAATGCTTTTCTTAGCTCTTCTCCTCTTGCTCTCGTTTGTAAATGGAGAGGGGGGAAGTGCTCGTTGCCCTTACACTGATTGGCTAGATGTAGATACTTTAAGCCTGTAATTGATTCAAATTATGGTTGTGTGAGGGCCCATTTGCCGTAGTGTGCTTACGTAGATCTATGTGTGAACGGGGGCGCGGAGTGGATGTCAGCTCTGCCATATTATGTGCGATCAAATATTTTGTGTGAAAACTCACGGTTCAGGGCGATTATGCTATTTCCTCGCACTTCAGCGTTGCGCAATATAGGGTCGATTGACGGGTTCTGCCAATTAATGTACCTTCTAATAATAATATACCCTTTCGTATGCAATACCACTTTCTCATACACATTTTTTTTATGGTAAACATACCCTCCAAATATTTACCAGATCGCTGGCTCGGTTCTTCCGGTGTTGGGGATCTCTTACCAGGTACATACAGTCCTCTCCGCTGGGATAGTGTCGGGACCCAACACATATTACTAAAAAACTGGCGTTGCTACAAGGCGGAAATTTGCCTTAAAACTGGTACATTCTGACTTCCGGTTCGTTGTTACCGCGGTTCATTAGGTTGTCGGTTGCGACTGCCGATCGCGATGTAGGCGATCTCGACGAAGAAGACGACAATGCTGTTTATACCGATCTGACACCGGAGAACCTGTCCACAGAAGACTAAATAGGCGTCTTCAAGGGATGGCACAACTTTACGTTATCGCCGATGTGATGGAGATGCCTTCAAGAGAAGATATCGAGCTTCGAACGCTGCAGAGAGTGTTCAGAGAGGAGCTTACGCGTATGCAAGGCCGCAAGCAGCAACAGTGGGTGCCCGACTTGTTCGGACGTCCTGCACCAAACGGACCTTAGCAATAGTTAAGCACCTTTTGCGTAGTGGTAATAGAGGTTTTTGTATTACAAAACGCTAAGTAGATGGTAGAGGCACGTTTGACTTGTGCTTGTATGGTGTCGGTCATTGGGAAACCTCCTTGTATATCTCGGTGGAGTGAATCACAATTCAGGATATTACGACCGAGATGATTATCTGCACTCAAAGGGAAGAATCGCTTTCACCGGTGACACCACATCCCGCTAGCACTCATTATACTTTCGACCATGGCCACCCCTAGCCAACGATCATTATCTACGATGCTGCGCAACCCTGGCCACCAAGATCTATCTCCTAACATCAAGGTGTCCGTCGCGTTACGTCTCGCGCAGCGCTCCTTCGGTGGCGATCTGCCACGCGGCATCATTGCTGCTGCTGGTGGGGGCTTTGGTCTGTACCACCACGATATGTCCGCGCTGTTGCTAGGACGGAAGCGGAAGATCGCCACCGACGGAGCGTCGCACGCCCAGGTGCCTCATGGACGAGAAAATGGTTGAGAGAGTTCTCTGAAAGCGCCGTAAGCTGCGCTCTCTTATTTCCGGCACTGAAATCCCCAAGACGACGTGTTGCGCTACTTGAAGCGCAGCGTTTATCGAATGAACGTCCCTACGTGCCAAATATTTATGTTTGTATGCTGCTTACATGTATACAGCGGAACGATCACGCAGCATATACAGCTACATGTAACGGTTTGAAGGGGGTTAAGTACTGTACTTAAAAGTACTAAGTACTTCCTCCGTCCGAAAATATAAGCGGGTTACTGTTATTATGCGCGTCCGAAAATATAAGCGTTAAGTACGCTCTTGACTATGCGAACTTAAGAACTCCTTTGGCTTCTTGTAGACCAGCTCGCTGCACGGCAAGCACGTCGGTAGCAAGCCGTTGCTATTTTCTAGTTCGGCTTCGATAGATGCGGGATCTTGTACTTGTTGCTGCCCTCTACGCTCATTAATGCATACAGCACGGACTGCAATGTGAGAAATACTCGATCAATAGCGCTGTAGTGCGTGTTGTTGAACGCTTCGTCGACGTTGTTGGCAAGATCTTCGATCTTCGATTGTTCGAGCCTTCTTCTTGTGCTGAGCGACTGAATATCAAAAAAACCGAGATCAAGCGCATTGTAGTCGGGAGAGTTAGCGGGCTATCAGTTCAACTTCATATCCCACCCGCCTTGAGCACATGCAGCAAGCAACCGGGGTCATCCGCGGCGACGTGGGGCTTTGCATTGTCGTGTTGCAGCACGACGCACCTGCCAGAGGGCCAAACCGCTTTGATGCCCGGTATGACCATCCGGCACTGAGCGTGCCGATACACGGCACGGTCAACAGTGAATGGCTTCAGCTCTAGCATTCCGGCGTGGCGGTTCTTGCTCGATCTCGCGGCGGGTTCAAACACGGCGAAAGGCCAGACACCAATCTTGCCGTCCCATACACACTTGTTCGTATCGTCCCAGCGCGGGCGGGCCACTACAGCTAGAAACATCACTTTGAGGATGGAGTTCTTGCTCTTGACGGGGATGTGAGGCTCTTCCTCGTGTTCGCCTAGATAGTAGCGCTGCTTGTCCTTCCGTGTGTAGAACCTTTTTCGTCCAAATGGACGTAATCAAGCAAGCTATCGAAGTGCAGTCCGCCGTCATCGCCTCGCCGCACGAACCTGGTGGCGAACTTGACTCTGTCTATGAGTTGCTTGTCAGTGAGCATTGGCTTCACTCGAGCAGTGTGACAGCGGAAAACACCAGCACGAAAGTAGTGGTACAACATTGACTTGGTAATATCGAGTGCATTCGCCAAAGTACGAATGTCGGTCCAGTCCTCCAGGGGATAAGTTCGATACCGGTTGAGGTCGTGGCGGAACTGATCCGTCATGCGCGAGTTACGACCACTCCTGCCCTTCCTGCCGCTCTCGTAGATGATTGAGTTGCCCGCCTTGACGTCCTCGACTGCACGGCGCCACAAACGCGGTATCTGGGCATCGTTGGAGCTATCCTTGGCCGCACATGCTTTAATAGCGCCTCGGGGTAGATGTAGCTCGGTGCTGGCCGGAGAAGGAACGCGACGACATCGGCACGTTCTGTCGGTGACAGATTCTTTCTTGTGCGAGGGGTTTCGGCACCCATGGTGTCCATTTGGCTGCGCTAGCAAAGGTAAAAGCTGAAGTGAGAAGAACTGGTGGGGCTTAGTTGTGCATAACTCGGGAACTACATAACGCAAAGACGCGGGAAAACCACCAATCGATTCGTCTCGGTTACAGCTACTATTTTAGCCAATCAATAGAGGATAATACAGCAATTTGAGCTTACACTCCGCGACAGCAATTGTGAATACTTGTTACATTCATTAGGTTACATTATACTTAACGTTAATATAGTTGAGGTGGGTGATCTATTCTGTCGCGGTGCTAAAACCGCACGCTTGTATAGGGGCCCTCCCGTGTACGTCGAAATCGTCCTCGTTAGCATGTGTAGCCGGTTCTGGACAATAGCACGAACAGCATATCTAAACAGCAGATTCTAGCTATAAAAATTGACTGAGTTACAGGCACCGACGTGGGTGGGTGATCTAATCTGTCGCGGAGTGTATGTTTGCATTTTGTACCCGTAACCCGCTTATATTTTCGGACGGAGGAAGTACATATGTAAGGATGGCAAAGTTTACGAATGATAGTGTACGCCAAGAATAATACATTTCAAAACATTACATCAGGCATTCAAACCACTTGAGCGGCCTTACCGTAGACTTGAAAATCCCATCACCCGTTTTGAACGCCGTGTCCGCGTGGTTCAGCTCACATCTATAGAACGGGGAGTAGGGCGATTTCTTAAACTCGGACGGCGAAATGCCTCCTGCACAGCTCTGGAACTCGACGAGGCCGTCGTTCTTGGAAGACTTGTGCGGGATTACACTGCCTCCGAATATATACTTGGCTTGGTACTTGGATATATTCCCGACGTACGAACTGCTGCACATGGCTGCGAAGACGTGCTTGCGATAAATGTCCTGGGCTGCGTCGTATGTTGCATCAAGGTCCTTGTCACTGTACTTCTCGTGTATATAGGAGACGGATGCGGTGGACGCGGGTACCGGACATCTACCGTTGAACAACAAGTTCGTCATGAGATTCCGGACTTCACCATTGCAGAAATCCATGAGGTAGTCCGATGACATGCTGCCCGTCATTGGGGGACTCAACCCGATCCAGGTCGAGCTATTCGCAAGGCTGCACTCCTTATTGGCGAGTGCGCCAGCAAACATTAGTCCGCCCATAGAGTGCGTCACAACGATCGTGTCTTTAATTGTACTCGACCCCTTGTCGGACGTTTTTGACATGGAGAGCGCGCGGTCACACACCTTCTTCTGCAGTGAAGCGTTAGTCCAGCCGTAGTCGACTGTGTTCAACGCCGCATACTTGATCGTCGTGCAGCAAGGGGCGTGGTTCTTGATATAATCCCAGCCAAAGTGGCGAGATGTGTCTTGTACGCCTGGCTCGTCCTTCTCGTTACCCAGACCATGATAAAAGATGCACGGACGAGGAGTCGAGTTGCACGGACACGACGAAGCCTCTATGGCCATGTGCGATTCCGCCTTGAGGTTTCTCGAGGTGCTGGATGGAATGTCGTCTCCGCTCAGCAGGGCGAGCGCCGTCGGCGTCAGGTTCGTGGCCTCAGCCAAAACAGAGCACGACGATCCGTTCATCAGCTTCGCATTCGGGATACTAACATGAGCGTCGAGATAATCCACGTCAATCGTTACATCGCTCGCGAATGCAGTAAAGCCAGAGTCGTCCGATGAACAGATAGCGTAGTGAATCCCAGCGAAAGATGTCTTGAACAGGTTCCCAGTCTCACACTCGATAGCTTCACCGCCGACTGAAGCGCTTGGAATGGGCGTCGCATCGTTCAAGGTAGGGAGAATGGCGTCAAATGGGAGTTGGCTGGGAGGAATGCAACGAACGGTGGCAGCATTCGACGAGCTGTCGTTCGTGATTAAGTAGGCGGCGCCATCCACGAGCGAGTACGTGATCGTTGAATGGCCCTCGACGAAGGTCGCGTAGCCGTCGTAGAGCACGCTAGCACCATCATCCGACACAACGGGGTTGGCGAAGACGTCGAACTCGGATTCGCCATGAAGCTCCATCGCCTTGCGCTGAAGCGTAACGTGAAGTTTTAAGGACGGCAAGTCGCCCAGCGGTGCCTTGAGTCGGCGAGGGTCATGAGCAGCCGCAGACCCGGTAAGGATGGAGAGTACGAATACAGCAGCGCCTACGGTTCGCACAAACCCGTTCATGTCGACATGTGTGTGAAGCTGCTAGCGTTTCTGGTCCGATAGAAAGCACAGCGGTCACGAGGTAAATTCTAGCCACGTCACGTGTTACGGGCGTTCCCAAATGCCATGCAGATTGTTACTGTATAGCAATTTGCACTCCATTCAATGTTGGCCCAACATTATTGGGAACGAACCTGCCTGATGCGATTGGACTGCAACTTGCACAGCACTAAAATCTATCTTCCGGCCAGCATATGGATGTGGGCAGCGTGAACAACCGGTACTGCGTACAGCAACATAGATTTGCTCAGAAAAGTAGCCCCTGAGTTTAGTCTCTATCCGCCACACTTGCTCATTTTTTTTCAATTTTGAGCAAGTTTGCCCATGTGGCGCTTCGATAAAAGGTTTGGGAAAGTATCAGCCTTCACTTACCACTCCCGATACGAGCTCCTCAACAAGTACTCCACTCTACGATCTTCTGGCCGCCTCACTCACATCACCGACACCTCATCAGCCCCGTTCCAGACGGCAGTAGTAACTTCTAGAACATTACATGTACGTTTTTCTAATTCGTTAATTCTTACCTTAATTCTATATCTAGAGTAGGTATAAACGTTTCTAACCGTTTCTAAATTTTTCTAATATCCAGCTGTTGTTTTCGACGACACAACGTTCGTTAGGGCTAAATCGCAAGGGCAGACTTAATACGTGTACACGTTGTCGCATAAGCTACAGATCAGCTACATCGAGACAAAGTTAAAATTAAGTCAATCCTGAAAGAATAAACTACTAAAACGGAGGGATAGGAGTTGCTCTATTGAGGCGGGAGAGGGGTCACGGATCTTCAATGGCCGTGATAGCGTGCGAGTGCTGTCACGAGCTTGTGTACGGAAAAAGCCGCTGTCGCTGCACGACGGGTCATCGGCGGCGTCATGCTGCGTCAGATCATTCCGTAGGAAATTCACACTCTCCTAGACCTTCTGGACGCGGTGGCGTAGTTCTTGTCGTCTCTTTGATCATGTTCAGTCGCGCGTCTGCAGTGACACGAGCTTCCTTACCTCGATTGCGTTTGCCGTACTATTATCCCGGCCACCAAACCTCGGACTGACTTTGAGCCTTGATTTAAGTATGATTATGTCACAAAACCTAGTACAAATAGCGAGAGGCGTTACCGCAAACGTAATACGACACGACGACGGTATTTAATGCAACCTTAGGGCCTAAAGCAACCGTAAAAATAGCAATTCTCGGGTAATTTATTATAAATGACGCCGCCACGTCGCCTCCATCACGCTTGTAATTATAAATGACGCAGCCACGTCACCCTCGTCACCAGTGTTGTCTAAATATAGATATATTCAGCTGTTCAAACAGGTGTACACCACATATAAATGCGTGTACTTCACAACCAGGTGTGGTACACATCTCACACACTTGGTGATTTTCGCAAAGATCCACAGCACGACTACGGTGGATGGGAGAACGCCGGCACGTGAACTGGTGTGCGCAAGGGTTGACGAGCTGGACATGAAGGAAAAACTGGAGAAGATTGGAAACAATCTCGAGAAGATTCTTAAAGTGCAGATGGAGCTCCTATATCTCATTGAAGAGAACGAAGATAGCAGTTATGGCTTGGCTTCGGAATTTGGAGGCGCTCGCGTTGTTCAAGACGGCGTGCTATATTTCGGAGTGCTGCTAGAGATAGCTATCGACAGACTGAAAGGACAGTAAATGAAGCAGATATGGATGACTGTATTAAAGTTTTATCACAGCTTGCTCATCTACTTGAGTTGGTCAAGTAGCTTCTGATGAATGTTCCGCGTCTTCTCCACCGCGCAACGAGACATGCGTCGCTCATGTGACTTGCACAAGATTATCCATAGCATCCATAGCCGCATCACATTCACGTCGTCCTTTGAGACATTGCTCTCCTGCCACTGCACATTTCCTGTAAGATAGCTGTGTGCTTGTACCACCACCAAGACCCCACAGCTGGCGTAGTCCGGTTGCTGTGGGGCTTCGAGTCACTCAATTGGATCGATGACTAGTTTGCTACTGGGTGCCGATTCCTGTGCCATCTCTGCACGAAGTCCTTCTTGCACAATACCACCCTCGTCGCTCGTAATACCGTTCCAGATTATCTCCATGTCCTCGTGGTATTCTTCGTCGATGAGAGGCTCATACATGTAAACATGTACTTGCAACGAGCGAGTAGCTTCATCAGTGTGCAGTCGAACAACAATAATCCCCAGTGGTTTCGTCTTAAATTTACTGGGTGAAGGATGAAATTGGTAGAGCAAATAGAAGCCGTTGGTGTCTTCGGATATCCGACAGCCTTGTCACTGAAGACACAACGTAACTCCACTCCACCACTCCTGCAAGGAACATTACGCAGAAATCCACATGGCTGTCATTCAACTAGCCTCTGCAAACCCCACCAACGATGTTTGCAAAGTTGATGTGACCCTTTCCAGTCGGCGGTAAAAATTCGGAGCCCAGTGACCTTGATGCAAACTTGGATACGACCTCATTTGCCAGTGTTTGGTGTCGATTGTATACAGCATCCATTGATAATGCCATCGTTCCTGTTTCCGGTGCAAATAGATCCACGTTCGACTTGACTTTTCTCCAATCTTGCTCTAACCACTTCCGGTCTTCAAACCACGATCGTGCCTTGTTCTTCACTTCATAGAGCCCCGCTAGCGCACCCAATAAGCACTAGAACACACGATTTGTTAGAGCAACCCTACTTTAGCAACCACAATACAGCAACCATATTGGTAAAGCGAATATACCCGCTAAGCTTCCAGAGCTTGGGATCGATGGACGCAACAAGATCGAGGACGAATCCTTGACTCTTAACCCTGGCGGTTTTTATTGCAACCTCCAAGGATCGCGTGAGATCGACCGGGATTACAAATGTGTGCATATAGGTTGCGGTCGCATAGCTTTCCAGCTGCATTCAATCGTACGTGACCTGAGATAATCATTCTCCAACTGCCACTAGATACTTATCCATCGTCTCCATAATATACTTCAAGTTTGCGGTGTTACGTGCCCAGATAACGAACTGGTCAAGCGGCACAATGAGGTCGCTAGGATACTTGTGCACAGCTAGACGCTGCGTACCAGATTTAAGCTTCGTCTGCCGTAGCTGCTTCAACGTCACCCGCGATCTACCTCGGCTCTTCGGCTTTGGTACGTTGACGATATCGACTTGGCGAGCAGGCGTTGATACAGGAGCGGCAACAGCCAGAGTTGAAGCGGGTTCCTCTTCTTTTATCACTACTTCGTCTTCCTCTGATATTCCATGCGATGCAACTGCCGGTTGCATTGGTGGGACCATGTCATCATCATCTGTACAACCCTTGCTGCTTGACGTTTCTAGCTCTTCCATTAGGCTAGCAGTGCCCATTGCTTCTGCCGGATCTATAAATGAATGCATGTCTGCATTAGTCACATCTTCTTCGATTATATCGTCGTCATCTCCTTCATCATGAGTGGTTTGTTGTACGGGTGAACCAGCTTCCCCACGACACAATCCAATCTCTACAGCCTCTTTCCATGCATTTAGTTCTTGATAGAGGCCCGCACTCAACAACTCAAATAAGTGCTGGAGCAGAGGCTCTAGCATCGCCTTGGCATAAGAGTGCTTCTCCGCCGAAGAATGCACTACTTGGTTTGCACGTTCGTTCCTACGCAACCGAATATACACCACCTGTTTCATAGGCTTGGGGTCCGGCCTTGGGGATTCTTCAAACATGTCCAGGGTTTCTTCATCATTGCAGTCCTGCAACCCTAAATTTGGTTTCGGCGACCTTAACTTGGGCATGTTCACAATAGACTGCGACGCATCAGCACAAGCAGCAATTACTTCTTTGACGTTCAATGGTGCAAATGTACTCCATCGTTCGTCAATTGACATAGCAGGAAGCTTTTGGAATTCATGTCCTTTGCCACTCACATGCATTAGATGGCAACACGGCAAGCGATGGCTTGTGTAAAACATTGACAAGTGCATGTCCAATTCACATCGTGGCATGTGAAGGTTTGGTTTGAGCTGTAGACGTTCCAAATCGAAATATCTAAACTCCGCTCGCAAGTTGTTGTCTCCACCCGATTCACATATTTCTCCCATTTCTTTTTCACCATATCCAACACACAAGACGACAGCCTGTTCGCTACTGTCCTTAAGAAGGTGGGTACGGTCTTAGGCATTGGTGTAGAAGAGTGTTGCTTCCCAATTTCCGAAACTATTTGCCGTGTAGTCATCTAATATTTGTCGGTCTATAGTACGCACCCAAGTGATACCCGAGGTTGTTCGTTCCATGAGTGAAGTCCATCGTCAAGGTGTCGCCCCACCGCTCGAATATCATCTTTTACAAGTTTGTCTGCATTACTACCCGCAAGTGACATCCATTTGATCCTGGATAACGAGCACATCACTTCCGGCAAGCTGGCGAAGAGCATGCAACATGTCCTTCAGTCTATCTCTTCGCCTGATTCCTGGTCCATGGTACTTCGTATAAGGTTTTGCGTTTGCTGCGGGGTCACTTTGCATCCTATATATGTGCGAGGAGCATCATTAGAAACGAGTCACACTCAAGAAATTATGATATCACAACCCCTTCAATATACGTACCAATGCGATCGTTCAGGAAATTGGTGACGTGAGGAGAGGGGAAACACGGGCATCTGCTAACGTCTTGACATCATCTCGGTCATGGTCGTCGAGTGGCATTGTTTTGGTGGTCAGGTACGATGCAGTTTGGACAGTGCTCGTCGGATGTGAATGTGTATGATTCTGCAAGCAACAAGCATACGAGTATTAGTGCAGCGTAACGAAACATTAAAACCGGGCTTCCCGTCCCTGGTTCCGTACGGCAATAGCATATCTGTTACCCGAGCCTCTAATGACAAATGGTTTTTGTTAGTCGTGCTTGGCACTTACAGAACCGTGGTTTGCGATTGCGGTGTCCCTTCGATCTCGGCGATTGTGAAACGCCATGGGTGCAGCGAAAGATCTTGTGTGTATACGCAAAATCCGTAGGTATTTGGTCTTGATGCGTACTACGTCACAGCAAAAGACATGTTTAGTGGGTAGATTTAGAAACCACTACCCGCAAAAAGCTTACTTGTTGTACAGCTCAGTCTTTTCAGAGCTTCGCACTCGAAACTTCAGGTTTTCCTTCCGCTTGTACAACTCGAACTGTGTCTCGAATTCATTCCACGTCTCGAAAGTCTGGTTCAGTGCGAATCGTGGTATAACGTTTACGATCTCGTCATCTCCATTGTTTATCGAATAAAGCTCGCCAAGATGGAGCGCTGTCTTGGTGTATATTCCGTCAGCGATAAAAATCTGGTTACGACGCCAACTTCAGTTCCCCCACGCTAATCATCGCACCGTTGTTTTGCTGCTCGCTCCACCAACTTTGTTTTTTTAAGTGGTTGGGGCAGCGTAGGGCAAGTAGATACATGCGGAGAATGGTAACTCAATACATCATTTCTCGAAACTCCCACCACTGCAAACGGCAAATGATAATTACAACGTCAATAGCAGGTTATAAAGCAACCATACATCGGCTTATAACGACTTTACCTGACTTTATCTTCCTTGTTGCTATTTTCGTACCCTGCTTGCTCTGCACATCCGAATAGTATACATCACACATCAATCGGATCAATATTAACTGACAGCCATCATATACAATCTCGCATATCCATACCGTTTTCAAGCCGACCATCCGGGTTGGATGCTGAAAAAGAATAGTTATCCTCTTCATCCATCTCTTCCGCGTCTTCAGCGAAGTCCTCGTCGCTGTTGTCATCGCCGTTTTCAACGCCAAGAGAAGCATACATGCCTTCAGGTTCGGTTTACTTTCGCTTCGCATGCGCCGTTCTGCGGGATAACAAAACGGTTTAAGTAAACCACCAACATATGAGGCAGGCTCTCTGTAATCGTACCGGGCTTGACAGCGTCCGGTGCTTGACGCATATACCCCGTCCCGTGTCCGCGCGTACGCGGCGAGTAAGCAGATCTGTGCCTTTCGTGAGTTCCTCTCCCACAGGTGCAATTTTAGAGATGAACGGCTGACAATGATCGCACTTTGTAAATCCGTACCTTAAACGGGTGATACAGTATATTACGTACTTAGGTAGAAACGATAAATTTGAATTTAAAATTACCCTGATAATTTTGGAATTCGGGTACAGCAACCATATTCACACGTTAAACCAGTCATACATGTCGCCTACACGTCGCACATTATGGTTGCAGTAACCACTCCATACCGTGTGCGAATACGTAGGTCTCCAGTTGGTCGGCCGCGCTGAGTATGTCACGATGGTTGACTGGGCGGTTTTCGGCGCCTCCGTCATCAGAATCAGAGTCAGTGACACTGGCGGTTGCATCGGCCTCCTCAGCCTCTCCAACTCCTCCATATTGTCGTTGCACGTTAAGTACTCCTCCGCCACCAACGGGTCGGCGAGCGAGAGTTTGTCGATCAAGCTGTCGAGCGGCGAGAGGTCGAACAACCTTCAGCGGCTCGTTCTGCTGTTTGAGTTGCGCCACCGTGGGCGCGGAAACGATCCCGTTGTGCGCCCAGCAGTTGCGCACAGATTCGGTGAGACCTCCGCCCACGACTTCACGACGTTTTGGATGGCGGTGAGCACGTCGAGCTTCTTGTCCGGCTCGCCAGCGTTGAGCTTGTCGAGAGTCCACTGGCCGAACCGCGTCTTGTACTTGAACTTGAAGGTCCTGATGACGCCGGCGTCCATTGGCTGGATCTTCGACGTTGTGTTCCCGGGGGCAAGAAGTGCACATGGACGTTGACCAGTTCCACGTCCACATGAGATGAGGCGTTGTCCACCAGGAAGGAGAAGGACGCGTCGACCGGCCATCTTCAAATTGAAGCCCCACAACCGCTCCACGAACACCGCTGCCGTCATTCATGCCTTGTTGTTCGCGTAGAAGTGGATCGGCAGGCTCGCCTCGTCGACGGTCTTGAAGCACCGCGGCTTGCGGTACTTGTTGATGACGATGGGGATCAGCTTCTCGGAGCCGTCCATGTTGCTGCAGAGTCCGGTGGTGATGCGCGACTTGTCCTTCTTCTTGCCCCGAATCGCCATGGTCGCGAGCGTTTGCGATGGCTGCATGCAGTAGAACAGGCCCGTCTCGTCCATGTTGAACATGTCAGCCGGCTCTATTTGTCGATGGGCGTCTGCATGGCGAGACGCTGCTCTCGGAGGGCTGCTACGTCTACATCCCCGCCCTCGCCGTGGAGGCGATGGAACTTGATGTCGTGACGCGATTTGAACCGCGTGACCCACGACAGCGATACCACAATGGCCTCTTCGTTGCGCTCAAGGAGGAGCTGGTTCGCCTTCGTGTACAACATAAAGTCTCTCAGGGCATTCTGGCCTGGGTCTCCAGCACGAACCTGTACATGTCGTCCTCCATCTCCGGGTAACGACCCTTCTTCACGCGCTTGGTACCTGGAGCGCATGTCGGCATGAATGTCGTTATCAGGATCCTGCTCATCGTCGAGCGACCGACCCTAACCCCGAATTTGTTAGAACTCGCTGGAGATACGTTGGCAGGAGAAACAACGAGAAGAACAACGGCTCAATAGGAACTGCGACGTGCTACAGAGGTGTGAAGCAGCAGCTGAGTAGCAGCGATGCGTACAAGGTGAGCGACGGCCACTCGGCCTTCCATAAGCAATCAATACGTTAGTCTTCAAATTCCTACGTAGAGCTCTAGCACCACCTGCGAACAGGTTATGAGCCCAATAACTCCCAACGATACCTCACAACGACCAAGCCCGTCGCACGACGTGCAAGCCACTGACGTGCAGAGGCTGAAGGTGTTACCCGATTCGTTCGAGTTGTTCGAGGGGTCGCACTCAGACAGCAGTGCGTCCGATGCCCATAGAAGGAGCAGTCGCGACTCCAGCAGCGCGATCTCCGAACGACTTGACAGACTCGAAGGTCTTCTCGAAGGGATGGCGAAGCAACAGTCACAGTTCATGGCTAACCAAGTTCAGTTGCAAGAACGAGTGTAGCGTCGCAGTGAACCGTCGCACATTCCGCCCGTCGAACACACGTATGGTGGTTCAAGTCCGTTCACGGACTTCATGAAGGCTAGAGAAAGCAGAATGAGAGTGAGTTCTCTCAACGCGTCGATGACCACAGCACCGGTAGTTCCGGCGTCTACGAGAGCAAAAAGTCCGGAAGAATACGTGACGAACTCGGAGCAGCCGAAGCAGCGGCAGACGCCGGCACAGCAGCAGCAGATGCCGTCGGCCCCGACGGAGCAGTTGGTGAAATTCGGGCTCAAGATACCGAAGCCACGGAACCTGGACTGGTCCGGTTTCTTCAGGGAAGGAGGTATACCCAGGCCTGGGAGCTGATGTTAAGTCATGGGGACTGAGATTCCTACAGAGACTCGCTGCAGCGCAGCAGATGAGTGGCGGATATTGGCCGGAAGAATTCCAGATCCTCGCACTAAATGGGAAACTCGACGGTACAGTACTTATGTTCTTCGAGAGGATGCTCCCGCTGTGGACGATAGAGTCGCTCACGCTGGAGCACATGATGAACAGGATGTTGATGCCGTACGTGACGACGATCACGGAACCAAAGGACTGCAGCTGATGACCACTGAGAAGCTGCAGAGCCAAACGTGGGCCGAGCACTTCCAGTACCTGACGTACGTCACGGAGCGCTCGGGATGTTCCGAGCTGCACGTGTTGCAAAGTTTGTGCAAGTCGGCGCCGATCCACATGCAGGGTGCCATGCTGACTCGGTTTTGTCTCACAGCGTGTTGACTACTTGCAACAAGCCACGGAGTTAGTGGCGTTATCCATCGAATATGAGGCGAACATGGGTAAAAAAGACAACCACGCGGTCAAGGTGGCCGTGGTAACCGTGGTCGAGGCGGTCGGTACCAAGGTGGTGGCCGAGGAGATTAAGGTGGCCGAAGATGCGTCGCCCGAGTCGATCGTGGAGAGACCTGTGCGTGCTTCAACTGCGGGCAAGTTGGACATCTCGCAAAGTATTGTCTTGGGAAGAAGGACAGCAGTGCCAAAGCGTCAACTCGAGTTTCGCTAGCCGTCGGTACTGGTGAAAAACAGACTCCTGCACCTGGATACTGAATAGCGGGTCCAGCGTGCACTTGGTAATGAACGAGAACCTGCTCCGAAATGCGGCTGACTGCGATGAGCGTTACAGAGCCGCGGGCGGTGATTTAGTTCATGCACGCAAGAAGGGGTGTACCTCAAGCGGTACGGTAGCAAGAGCTATGCAATCCAGGAAAGAAGCGGCGTACGAATCTTCGAGATCTACAGACGGAACAAGGTGCTCATGGTCGACGTCGTGGCCGAGATGAACGCGGAGACGCGAGTCAACGAAGTTACGCACGCAGTGAGAGCAGCCGATGAATCGCTTCGGGACGCAGTGACTGAAACGACATTGTAAAAGCTGCACGAACGACTGGGCCATCTGCATACGATACGGTCGAGCGGATGGCAGACGCTGATGGATCTGGTATCCGGTTGACAAGTAGAGAGCGTCTCAACTGCCTTACCTGTGCTCAGGACAAACAGAGCAAGAACAACCAGTCCAAGAAGGACACGGTTGCAAAGCACCGATCGACAAGATTCGTGGCGTCGTTGGCATCGACATTAAGGGGCCTATGACACCAAAGGACAGACGCGGCAACAGGTATACTTCATCAACTTTGTGGACTACTCGACTAATTATGTGCGTGTGTTCCTGGCCAAGAACAAGGTCGAGACCATCAAGAAGATCGAACACTTCTTGCTGTTCTTTAAAAAGAGATTCAACTGCAAAGTCCATGTGCTGCGCACTGATGGCGGCAAGGAGTACGTCCACGCAGACCCCTTCGGCAAGGAGGCGGGCATCAGACGGCAGATCAGCGAAGCCGAGAATCAAGCTTCAAATGGCAAAGCAGAGAGAACGCATCGTACCGTTCTCAATGTCGCGAGGTGCATGGTGGTCGCCAGCGGGTTACCCGTATATTTCTCGGGGGACGCCGTGGAGTATGTTGCTTTCGTCCTCAACAGAAGCTCGTGCAGTGCGAATCCCAAGCGCAGGGCGCCGTTGGAGATGCTGACCGGTATCATGCCAAACCTGGCCAACATCGTCATGTTTGGGAGACCGTGCACTGTCTACAGAGACCCTGGCAAGAAGGCGTGGCAGCAAAGAGCACAGGTTGGCATGATTGTGGGGGAAAATGATGAGACGAAGGGCTTCAGGGTCTACCTGCGGAAGGACAGGATCGTGGTGACCACCCAGCACATCAAAAACGTCGAGACGCTGGACGACAAGCAGAACGCGCAGCTGAGAGAGCAGCTGGAGCGTGACGACCCTGAGCTGAAGAGATCTGTTGATGATCGGGAGGAGGCCCTGAAGCGGAAGGAGCCCCGAACACAGCTCAGCCACAGACCGGCAAGGCGTCGGAAATGCGCACGAGCAGCGATCCATGACCAAGGCGAAGAAGAAACGACCCCGAAAGAAATCAAAGAAAAGCTGCAAGAAGAAAAGCGCAGGAGATCCAGCAAGAACGGAAGGAGCTGGAGATGGAGAAGGACATCTGCCCCCCGATGAAGAAAACCCCACGCGTATGCGCACGCGAGTCATGCGTGCGAAGCATGTGCCCGTTGGCAGGGTGAACGTTGTCGTGCACAAGGACCCGAAGAACTATCGCGAGGCGATGAACGAACTTCGGGCAGAGAAGTGGAAACAAGCCATTAGAGAAGAAATCGAGGCCCTCGTGCCGAACGGCACGTGGGAGGTGGTGAAGAATCCGCAGGGTGCGAAGCTCCTTCACAGTACGTGGGTGTTGAAGGTGAAGACGCACGCCGATGGTACCATTGAACGGTACAAGGCGCGTCTGGTAGCTCGCGGAGAAGAGCAGGAGTATGACGTGGACTATACTTACACGTTCTCGCCCGTACTCGAACTGGTTTCGGGCAAGATCATTCTGGTAGTGTCACACATCTGGGGTGTTCCGGCGCGTCATGGTGATGTTCCGAGTGCGTACGTGAAGGCGAAGAAGGAGGCCAACCTGGTCATCCTTCTACTCATTCTCAAAGGCATGGAGTTCACGGATGAGCAACTTCGAGCACTTGGTGTAACGAGCAAGTACGAGCTGGCTTTGCTGCTCGAAAAGGGATTGTACGGGCTCAAGCAGTCGGGTAGGTTGTGGAACCACCTTCTGCACAGCATCCTGGTGTCGCTGGACTTCCAGCAGTGTTACGCCGATAACTGTCTCTATGTGAAGATCGAAGAAGACGTCACTGCTCTCGTTGAAGTCTACGTCGACGACATACTCGTCACCGGCACCAGCGTGGACAAGGTGGACAAGTTCTTTGAGGACATGCTGGTCGTGGCCATGAAGGACCTCGGGATCGTGTCAAAGTTTCTGGGTGTTGCATTTCACTACGACCAAGAGGACGGCTGGACACTCGACCAGGAACAAGTGATGAAGAGATGTTGGACAAGTTCAACGTTGGCAAGGCGGCTGCGGTACGCACACCGATTGGTGGCGAACAGGATGGTGAGGATCCTGGTGAGCTACTGCCAAGCGGAGGCGCTGGCACGTCAAGTCATCCGACGGTGAAGACGTTCCAGTCATTGGTAGGGTTCTTGTTGTGGATCTCGCGGTGCGCGAGACCTGACATCTCGGTCTTCGCAGTTCACCGCGCGACACGGAACTCGCACGCGCCAAAAGAGGCCGACTGGAGACTGGCAAACCGAATTGCCAAGTACCTGAAGGGTACCAAGGAGCTGAAGTTCATAATGAAAACGAGCGGAAGTGCACTTGGTGAAGACGGCGTGCTGGCGGAGGCGTTTAGTGACGCCGACTTCGCCGCCGACAAGAAGGACAGAAAGTCAGTCAGCGGAGGCGTCATCATGGTCCTGGCGTTGCCGTGGTATGGCTGTCCAAGAACCAGGCGTGCGTTGTTGCCCTTTCGACAATGGAGTCGGAATATGTAGCTGCCTCACCAACAACCGCAGGAAAAAAATGCTGGGCGTCATCGAGTGACTGAAACAGATCAAGCTGAAAGTGCGATCACCATCGATGCTTCACGTCGACAATCAAGTTGCGATTGCTCAAAATTGAAGGAGAAGATACATCCGGGCGAGCAAAGCATATCGACACGCGCCACAAGTTTGTGAAGGATTTCGTGAAAACGGAGGTGCTGCACATTCAGTACTGCTAGTCCAAGCGCATGCGCGCGGACTCCTGACTAAGGTCATCCCAGCACCACGACTTGATGCGCTTCGCGGGCTGATGATGCTGTCACGCTGACCGGGCTCTCCTGAAGAACAGGCCCGCTTTTTAGAAACTGATTTTAAATTTTGATCTGAAACTTTTATTCATTTCTGATAATGGCAACTATCAGTCCACTCATGTACCTACCTACGCTTGCTCTCGACGGGAAAACCAGGAGCGCCACATGTATTCGTCCAAGTACGAGTCGAGGTGGTCGTTGTGCATTCCCCTCATCGCCTTGATGTGGCTGGTCGACATGATATGAGTGCTACATTTTACAAATAACTACGATTAGCGAGAAATATTGTAGCCAAAACATTCAGCAGCACGTACCGGGGCTTAACGAAGCGCTTAATAATAGGCAATAGCGTCGCTTTGGTGCGCTTGTCGTAGACGATCCGACCGAACCACCTCCCTGTGCCTCGCTCACGCCACCGAAGAGCCCGAACTCTTGGTACTGGCGACTGCGGTTATACTTGCGCTTCTTCGCTAGACTCGTCTCGTCGATCTCAACGACTTGGCCGTCTCCTCCAATCTAATGAAACATTTTAACAACGTCAGAGCAACTTTAAACGGCATAAGCGTACCATAGCTGCAACTTTACCTTGAAGTCGGCTCGTAGCAACTCCTTCGAACACGTGGCGCGGCAAAAAAGCAAAGTACTGGTGCGTTGTCCGCTGCGAGGCACCCGCCCGCTCGGCTGCTTGGTCTTGGGGCAGCCGCATGTACCATGCCAGGAGGAGACGCACCGCGCTGCACAGTTCGATCTTCACCTCGTTGAAGATCGATTTCGTTAGCAAGCCACGGCAGACCTCCTTCCCGTTGGCATACAGGGTGTGACGGCAGCACCTCCAGCGCTTGCGCATACGCTTTCTTGATCTTGGTTACCAACTCGGTGTTACCAATTTTTTTATTCATTTTAGCAGCTCTTTCTAATAAACGAGAGTGTAAATAAAAAACATCTCCAGGATAAGCTTCTCTACCTGGAGGTCTTCTTAATAATAAAGACATTTGCTATAAGCTACCGCTTGGTTTGATAAATCATCATAGAAAATAACAGCATGTTTACCATTATCTCTAAAATATTCACCTAAAGCACTCATATTTGGAAACTTCAAGGGGTGCATACGAATATCATCTTAGAACGATATTGCAAGCTCGTAGCAGCATTCGGGCAGCATGTCTTCAAGTCTATTGGGATAACGCCGAACTTGACCGTAATACATCGATCTCAAGGAGTATGCGAAGCGCATGAACCGCGCACTGGAGGAGTACTCGCTGTTTCGTTGGAGCACTGTGGAATGACGGGTATGTTCACCTCGAGAACGCCGAATTCGCGGTCAGTGAATTCTAGCATTAAGTTAGCACCGTTCAAAGCCCACCTGGGGTATTTACCTCTAAACCCACTGCAGCATGCGGTCGAACCACTTGAGAATGTACTCACCGGTCGGTGCGGCGCGGAGTATCTCGAGCATCGAGCTTCCATCCTTCGTTGCTGTTGTGAAGCGTTGACAGAAGCTCAGGACGGATGCGAAGCGTTTACGATCAAAAACGTGTTGGGCGGGTCTTCGAAGTTGGCGAGCGCGTGTATTTAAGGACAAAACACCTAAAACCCGAAGCACACCGGACTTCCGGTCCAAATTTGAACAAATTTGGGCCTAAGTGGATGGGTCCGTACATAGTCGTGATAAAAGTCCACAATCACGCGTACGAGTTCAACATCCAAGCTGGAAACAAGCTCCATCCTGTGTTCAAGAACCGATTGCTGAATCCATACACTGACTCCACTCGATTGGCCACACGAGGTCGTCTTGCGGACGGCACGGTTCATCGACTGGTCGGCGAACGCACTCATAGACTACAGACACAAAGTCTTGCGCTAAGGAAAGCCCATCTGGAAGCCTATTAAAATCTCTTGCAAGTCCCTGATTTTAAAGCAGATTTCAAGTCGTCAAGACGGAAGAAACGGCGGAATGGATGAAGCACTAATGAAGTGGGGGGGGGGGGGCAAAGGGCGACATGTATATTCCCGTACTACATCCCCTTCGAATCAGCTGTTTCGCTTTTCAAGTCGTTTCCTCTTTCGCTGCGTGCCCGCCTTGCGTTTACCACGGCGACAGGCGTATCCCGGTTTGAGGGCAACTTACTTTAACCCCTTGGTGCGATTAAGCGACAGGAAATAGACGAGAAATCCAAATTCCAGTGGTGGATCATTTTCGTCGTCGCATCCATCCAGTACCTTGACTGGCCGTCGACGACAACGGCGAAGCAATTACCGATGCCACGCTGGCCAGCACTGGCTCGTATGTCCCCGGTTTCAAGGTTTGCACATACTCGACCAGCTTCTTGACTCTATGGTACGACCCTTCGAACAACTTTTGCTGGATCAAGTCGCAGCTAATTGTAAAACTGTCGCGCCGAAGCTTCGTGAAGAACTGAGTCACGTACTTCTCCATTCCGTATAACTATGCAGTAAAAACGCAATCAGCACCAGCAGCAGGTCTATCGGTCAGATCGAAGGGCTGCTGACAGTATCTGAAACGCCTACTTGCAGTGATTTTTAGAGCCGGTTAGTGGTAATCTGGGCAGTTGCAGGACGAGCACAAATAAGCGACTTTTCAATGGGCGCCCCATTCGACACCACATTGCATTGAGTGTTTTTCTGTTTCGTGTCGGACAGGTATGCTTAAGTTCGTCCATGCTCGCTCTATCTGCTGGCATATTTTCAGGCGCGGTAATGTTCTTTACGTCTGTTTTAGCGTGTTTTTTAAAAGCCATTAGTTTCTGCCTTCTATACGAGTATTTGCCAATCAGACGCAACCGCATTTGCAAATCCTGTGATTCAGATATGCGTACACAAAAATTACGCTACAAATTACATACTGGGACGAGAGCAGAAACCCCGTTGTCCAAGACATCTTGAGTGACTTAAACTGCGGTAGACATCGTAGATCCTCGAATACGGTCCTTCCAGACCCGCGGGAGCTTGCAGTTATTCCCACCAGCACAGATTATTACTGACCGAATGACCTTCTGCGATGTTAAAAATTATTTGCGGATCTTGGCTGCGGGAGGCGCTTGAAAGTTTCTGTTACGACGTGGATCATTCCGTCTGAATAATTCGTCCTCTGCTTCCGTTGGTGTGCCTGCAGGGCGTTGAACAACGGTTAAGGCGTTCATATCCGCGGCTGGCACATCAGCTAGAAGTTCCAGCCACCCTTCTCACCAACTTTTTTTTTCACAACATACGCATCGTATGGTGAAATATGGGAGCCTGTGTTGTCTTGTTGAGAATGCAACACTCTAATTTTTCGACCTAACCATCAATCTTATTTGACCGTGATCAGTGTACAAAATGTAGTAAAAATATGTCAGTATACCCGGTCATCGCTTGCAAATGGCAGGGAAAAGTTTGTTGATCATCCCTTTTTGAAGGGGTTTCGAGTCATAACGTTTTTGATAACCAATGTACAGTCCAGCGGTCGCTAAGCTGGTATGCACTAATACTAGACCATATACCAATGTCCCGTCGAACGCCTTTTTGGACTTGCCGTATAACGAGGTCTAGCAATAGCTGCTAAAAACATGACCTTACCTATGTATCTATTGTTTGGTGCCGAGCGGTAGGGCAAACCCTCGTCAGGCGTCAAATAATATCTTGTGGTGCCCTTGTAGAGATTGGATCATTTCCATTAATATGAATAACATCGAGCATGTGATGCATTCTGTAAGATTCACGTAGCATATTCAATTTATGACTAAAAGTTAGAAAAAAATCTAAAACTAGATTTTTACACGCATACTGACAAGAAGACGCTGGATGTGCGTCAAACAGAAAAGAAAGGACGAAACTTGTGAACCTCAGCCAACGTGCGTTTTACGTGCGATACCCCACGTAGCCCCCCCCCCCCCCCCCCTTTACATAACGCCACAATTACGTCTGCGGGGTGCCGCTGATCTTGGGAAACGATTCAGATGTTTGCCGCTGACCAACTGGTCCAGCCGGGACCAGAGCGTCTAGATCCTTCTTCGTGCGCTTCGGTGGCGGGGGAGAGCGTCCGCAGCGCGGCGGCTCCAGCAGGTACGAAATGTTGTTCCGATCCTTCCAAAGGTGCCAGACCGCCCGAGTGCTCAGACAGTATTTCGCTACGGCGCGACAACTATCACACCGGCTCGCATGCCGGAAGCATCGAGTTGAACAAGGAAAAGAGTATTAGAAACCGTTTTTTTCTGCGACAGGTCGCATTGGTCAGGTGTGCGGGGCATGAGCGCAATGGTGGGTCTTGGGGAATGGGACTGAGCACCCGTGGGTTGGGAGCACGTTATGAACGAATGGTGGGACTCTAATGAGGACCAACCTACACTTTGCTTAGCCCGGTTTGAACAGTATTTTGTCCAGTAAGATCGCATATGTAGACCGCACATGATTGTCTACTGCATAGTTTTACGCAATGGAGAAGTATTCTATAGACACGCCGTACTGGATATCAGCTTGCGCGTCCGCTCAAAGTCGTCCCACACTTTTCGCCGTCACAGTCCCGGTTGGTCAAGGTTTACAGCGCAGCCCGCAAGGCGTTAATAAAGTATATGTCAAAGCTGACGCAGTATCACGGACGTAATTACCCAGTAGATGGTCCATTAAAGCCGGAGGATTTCCACTGGTCAACTTGCGTCATCACCTCAGGGGCCTGGTCGGCGAGGGGTTCCATCCAGACCCAACTGAGCTGTAGTGAACATCCCTGCCACTGGACCAAGTAACATCAGTGCGGTGATTCACCCTGCATATCTAACAAGGGTACGACGTCTGCTTTCTGACGGTAGACCCGGTACGCAGTCGGATCATATTGATTCCGATGGTTCGTTGACGGATGTTTTCCAGTGGATGGAGCAGTGGTGGATGCCAGTCAGATTTCTCATTCCCGCGCCGCTGCAGACGGCGCAGAAGACGCTCGTCTTCGTCTTCGTCATCATCAAACAGACTAGACGCATCAGCAGGTCGGTACAACCAGCGAGGCGACAGGAAGCGGCGAAGCCGCGGGCGATGACACCGAGTCGTCCAATCCGAGACTCTCTTTCATGAGAGCATCGAAGTGCAGCCCCTGGAGCCGATCTTGGAACGCCTCGCCGGACTCATCCGAATCGAAGGAATCGTCGTCGGAGAAAAACAGCGTTGGTGCCGACGGCACAGGCGCAGGCGCCGAAATTGAAGACGACCGCGGAGCCATAACGTCGAGATCAGGAGCCGAAGGGGAGCTGTAACAGCACTGGAGGGTACGTCGGGGCCGTCGTGGTGCGCACTATACGCGCCTTTGTAGTACGGAGCCCAGCCGTAGCTTCGAGCGCCAGCAACAGCGTCGGAGAATCAGCGGGCGTTCCCGCGAAGACAGCGTCGCCGCAGTAGCAGCCGTGGGTGTGCTCTTGAAAGTCATAATAGCTGCCTCAAAGTGGAACTCACCTGAATCCTGTGAAGCCTGGCCGCTTTGCTACAGCACGGATAAGTAAGCCGGTTCACGCGAATTCCGGGAGGAAAGACTGGGCTTGCGCTGGCTGAAAACTTCGGGAATGACAATACCGAAGCCGAAGCCAGTTGAATGGTGAGTGTAAGCGGATATGGTTGCAGCCAATAGGATGGAGGTCTAGACGATTCAGGAAGAGTATATATATCATAGTGGATCTAATATAAAGCAGATGTACGGCGGTTGTGGAGACTACGCGGAGGGAGACGGCTCACTCTACATCCCCAAACACTTACGCATTAAGATATAGGTTATTTTATGCAGATATCAGCTATTAATAATATGTTTGTGCTAAGTCGGGGAGGGGGGGGCTCCTGACCTGCACAGTATGCTAGATCGTTTTGCTGGAATGAGCATTGAAATATGATATACTTGCAAGCTACAGGAAGTATAACTTCCACAGGAGTGTACTGCGAGAACTACCGGATACGAACAGCGATTTGTCACTACCTTATTACCCGTGCGTGCTTAGATCGCTACCGGCATTAGCCCTTTAGAAACCGTACCGATGGTAATTTGGCCAGAAGTGTCAGGATACCAATACTTGTCCAAGTGAGTGTTCAATAACAATAGAACGCCGCGTGGAATTTCGTATTCAATGATAATACTCCATTAAATATTGTTTTGTTTAGAAACGGTCAAAATTACCATTCGCCAACATGATGCTGCTGCTCGCCGTCACGCTGGCCCTCTTAACGTCTCCGTCAAGCTCTTCCCCGTCCAGAGATGCTCCTCTCGTGATCGAGTTTCGTCCAGAGTCTCCTCTCACGTCGCAGCGCGTGCTGTACGGCGTGCCGCAGCTCTTCCGCGTCTCAGAGCTGCATCCCGCCACGGTCTACGATATCAAAGTGTCGTATCCGGCCACGCAGCCATCGCTCTTAACGTTGCAGGTGGAGCGGGTGCTGCTGCCGCTGCCCGTTGTGGGTGCTGCTTCTTTTGACGTTAATAATGCAAATATTGCAGGAAATGTCATGAAAAACACCGCTTTGTCTCCTCGCCGAAAATTGCTAAACACGGCCAAACTCCGGCTGCACCCGATGGAGATGGAGACACATGAGTCGGTACGGTATCGTCTCGAGCTGCCAGGGGGCGCCATCGAGGTGGAGTTTTCCCTCTTAGCGGAGGTGGAAGGAGTGCGACGTCCAGACTCCCAGTTAGAAATGGACGAGTGCGTGTTTAACATTGTGGTGGAGGAAGTGCTGCTGGAGGCTTTCCCGAGAAATACGTTGGTGCTGATCGGGTGGTTGATAATATTGCTCTTCGTGAGTGGGAAATGGGCACTACCGTATTTGGAGAAGAAAATCGCTCTTGGGTGTGTGGAGGACAAAGTAAATGAAATCAAGGAATCGTAGGTACGGGTCGAGTTGAGATTTTTATGGAGAAGATGGGGACTAGCCGGTTAAATGAACTGGTAAATTCACCGAGATGTGGAACTTGAAAGTGCACTAAAGTATATATTCGATTTTGTTGACGAGGAAGCGGTCGAGTGCGAGTGGAAACATGTTCATTTTGTCTCGTTCGCTGGAGGCTAACTTCGCTTTCTACTGTAGTCGTTCCAGAAACGGAAAACTACAGCACTAAGTTGCTGAATGCTGCGTTCACTGCTGCTAAGCAGGTCTATGCTAGTAACGTGACTGCAGCAATAACCCGCAAAACCTTTTCTCGCAGTGCGAAGCATATCGTAATTTTCGCTGCAAAACCTCATCCATTTCACGTCTCCAGAGAACAATGATCTTGTGGCATTCTGGAGCTGTGGCGAGAGTCGTTTGTTTTTGCACGGACGAAGTGCAATCTCATGCGGGCGTAGTGCTTTTTGGACCCTCAGTCACTGTTGTAAAGTTGACTACTCTTAAATGTAAAATGCTGAGCAATAGATACCTACAATTTGGGTAAAAGTAGCATCCTAAGTTTTATGCCATCACCAGAGAATACTGCGTAAGGCTCCTTCCTTCATCTTGTGCTGATTTCATCTAGTACTTTTTGTCTTATACGTCGAAAAAATTAAAAAAACATGACACGCTTTGATATTTACCGTATTTTGCTTTGCTGAGTGTGACAAGCAATCTCGGCACCGAGCAACGGCCAAATTTTACCCGATTTTAGCCGTTCGCTCGACTGAACCTTCACACGCTTCGTCGTGTAACCTTCACGGAACTGCGTGGAGCGTGGGCAAATTGATGTTGCTGCACAACTTTTCTCCTCTTCGACCATCTTGCGGTCACTGAGGGCACTATTCCTTTGTCGTATGCCTCAACGAAAATGCAGCTTTACCGAGCCCTTTATCCGTGCTGTAGAGCTCTTCACTGTGCAAAATCATAATCACACCACCAGCGTACTGATGAATAGTGCAACGTGGTCGAGGTAGTAGGTCAGATCATCCAGCACCAGCAAGTGTACAAATCCCGTCGCTGGTCAGAAACACCGTGTCGGCACGATTTAGCTTTGGTAACGTTATGTAGAATTTGTAACGCTTGCCAACCCTTTCGTTCTCGGCCCCCTATATCTCGACCAATCCATCGTTCTTCGAAGACTTGAGTGGAATATATATTTTTGCAACAGCAATCTTAATTTTCGGTACACAGAGAGAAAAGGTTGTCACTACACAATGCTGCGCTCACATTGCCGCGATAGATTCTCTCCTACGCCGCGTTGGTGTTAAAGTACTGGTGCTTTTCATTCCTGTAAATCAAGGACTGTCAGGCGACGGGCATTGGACATTCATCGAAAAGCTCCAAACTTCGGTGACCAACGTTCGCTAATCTCAGTCTTGGAAGTATTGGAATATACGTAAAGTAAGTGAATGGCACTCGCAAGGAGTAGTGTGAGTAGTGTGACCGTAGTTGGCGTGACGGATCCATCGGATCGAAGTGTCTACAGTGTCATGGAACGCATTGAAGCCATGAACACTTGACTTCAAAGCTCCCATTTGCAGGAAATCTCCAGCCTAAGTCACTACTGAAGAGAAAGAGTTACGACATTAGTAATGTCTAATATTCTGGGACCAGCTAGGACGAATTGATCATTGTTTACAAGAAACCTGGGATTTGATTATGAAAGTCTAAACGAGAGCAGCATCACTTCGAGGCTGCCATTCGTGCGCTATCTTATACCCGACGCATCAGGCCAGGCAGAAAAAAAGCTGGAATCTTCCAACGCACGATAGTTCACTGGGAGCCGCGATAGCTCACAACTTAATGAGCTCGGAAACGTGCTGCAAGTGCTGCTGTGATTCCTGTCGCTTCGGCTGGCGCAGCTTCGGTAATCGTTGAAGTTTAATGCACCGAAGATGAGACTGTAACTTCGACTGGAACAACTCAAGTGTTTCACTCAGCGAGTCCACGTCACTAGGACCGATGAGCGAGTTTCCACTAAGTAGAAGCTCCTCCAATGTGGCATTTCCAGGAGCGTATTGTACACCATTCACATTCTCCAGGACAGGTAGACCGAGGTGCGTAATGATTGTCGCACGGTCAATCTTCTTTTTAGCTTTCTTTGCTTGCTCCAGCTATTGAGATCGAGAGTGATGACGTGTAAGAATTAACGTTAAGACAACAATGTCGCCAAAATATTCCATAGTTCTCCTCGTACCTGAGCTTGAATTTGGTTCTCTGCTGCGTCAAGTTCCGCGAGAAGTTCTGGAGGTGCTGCGTATTTCGTCAGTCCGTCCACCAAAAGCTTTGCTCTGAGGCAAAAAATAACAACATAATTTTGTGGTAAGATACACATTAATCACTGGCATTGGAGCTTGGTATTTGATACTTACCCACGTCCGGAGATGTTGTTATTGGCGAATGAGAGCGTCTTGAGTTTCGTGTTAAAGGGCAGCGCGTGAGCGAAAGCACGTGCGCCTGCATCACCGATAGAGTTCTGGAACAGATTAAGAGCTTCCAGTGTCTTGTTCTGACGCACCGCTTTAGCCATTGCCACAGCTCCTCGAGACGTTATTCCGTTCGCTCGCAGCGACAGGAAAATCAGCGCCGAGCTCTCACTTAACAATTGAGCGAACATCTCGGACGGGTCTTCGTCTCCCCCGGAGTGTAAATCCTCTTGCATACGGAGCACAAATTGTTGATCTTCACTCAGTTCCTTCTCTTGCTGAGTGTTTGCACCAGCACGAGGTGTTGGTTGATGTGGTTTGCTGGTAGCACCAGCTGACGGGGGTCTAGAAGCTTTTTTCGGAGCTGAAGGAGGTCGTGAAGCTACCTCTGAAGGTCGAGGCGGACTCGCACTTAAGGCTTTGTCTCTGTTTGCATTCATTCCTTCAGCAGAATTCCATTCCAACTGGAGAGCAGTCACGTGCGTCTTAGAGATCGTCGAGCACAGCAATTCAAGTTGCTCCTTGTTCAATCCCACGTTAAAGAGGCTAAAAAACAGTTAATTAGTGGTAAGATCCGACGTTCAAGCGAGACAAAGGCCTAACTGAGATGTTAATCGTACCAGACTGTACGAACTTTGGTTGAGAACGGGAGTGCGAAGCACAGTGCGCGGCAGTTACCATCATCCAGTTGCCAATGTTTGATCGAGATTTGCTCCACTTCACTCACGTCGTAGATGTTGCTACTCGCCTCGCTAGACGTCGCACCTTGACGTTCCTCCTCGTCGGGGTGCAGTGGGAGCAATTGGGGGTGAGGGATCAAGTTGCGCAGTGTGCAGTACGCGAGCAGATCCCTTCGAAAAACGTGTGCAGGTGGTAAAGCTGCTAACGCTTTTGACACGACATCGTCGTCAAGCGGGACTTGGCGCTGAGCGTTCGCAGCAGGGGACCACACGCCTCGAGGCAAAGCACCTGGACGGAAAACCATTTCTGTGAACGTAGGCTGGAATAACCACGAAACAAATCGTAAATAAATGTAACGGAGACCGACGAGGATAAATAACGTCGCATCCGGGAATTCTATGCTTGGCGGGATTCACAGGAAAAAGTCGTGAGCCTTTATGCCCCCAACGTTGTGAGCATCTTGGCGGCCTGCTTCAACATGTTGCATCGTCTCTGTCAGACTCGACCAACAGAACCAAGTACATGTAATGTGTACAATGTAGCCACATCTGCTACAATACAATGCTCCACTTTATCCCCTTCACTTAACCGAGTTGCAATTTAAGTTCAGGAAGAACCGCTTTGCAACTTTTGCTGCGTTGCTCAAGTTCACGGACGTGTATAATGGAGAGCTACAGGAGCACATGACACTGTAGAAATGGGGGAGAACAACTTAGAGCCCAAATGTGCATAGCCATCACACGTGAATCATGAAGAAGCTCGCAGATCGCCACCACTCGGTCGCTCTGCATAGATATTTAATTGCGTCAAAATCGTACAACGACTCCTTCCGTCGTTGATTTCGTTTTGGTTCCACACGTCATCATCATTCTACGTGGCGTTGTGCACATGTGAACACGTCTTGCATTTCTTTGAGAAGGCCTTAGGGACGAAAGTTTGGCACCGGCAAGAGTTACACGGTCCCTGTGTGGCAGTCGCTGCCGATGGGCGCCGTTGCGAACCCCCTGACGCTTCAAACTGCGCTATTCCTTCCATGGCCTGGCCGATAGCCTCGTATAGGCACTGTGCGGCGCGTGGGTGGGGCACTGCACCACTCAAAATCTCCTCCGGTGTAAGCTTCTGGCCATAAAAGTTGCTGTTCATCTCGGACCGCGCCGTGATTACAGCTCCATGCAGCGAAATGCCTGCAAACAGTCCACGACTGTGAGAGTAGCTGTAATTAGCGTTAAAGCCACCTCGACTGGCTGCGGCCTGCGCTAGTGCATCGCGTCCGTAAGGTCCAACCGCCACACTCAAACCACCACCAACATTCACCTGAGTACGGTGGAAAACCTTGACAGCATTCTTGGAGCCCATGATAATCATAAACTCGATCAATTCCCCTCCACCTTCGAGGCCACCGCCAATTCCAGCAGTACCGATAGCGGACGGGGCTGACCACGAGCCATCGTCAAGCTTGGCAATGACAATACCCGTACCCATCTTGGCCGTGATAAGTAGCCCAGCCTTGATAACGGTGAGGAAGGCAATGCCTTGTGCCCGCTTGAGGAAGTTAACTGGAATGTAGCGATCACTATCAGCGCCGAAATCGGGGCGGAAAAAGTTGCCTAGAATATCAGCTGCTGAGCGACACGCGCTCTCAAGAGATCGACTATACGGTAGATGCAGCCGCGTCTTGGCCTTGTGCGGGTTCGCCTTGTGACAGTTGGCGTACTGTGTGTTCAAACCGTCCTGGAAGCACTGCAAAATCGGCGCGCAGATCGTGCAGACTCGCTGTGGGTGTGCCGGGTCGTACTTCTTCTTCATGCTCTCACTCGCCACCTGGTCGGGTGAGATCAACATCCTTGCTGGGGAGCAGGAGTGGCACACACTCGCTCCGCACTTCCTGCAATGATGTCTCCGTCGTTTTAAGTCAAAAACTTCGCTGCAAATGGCACATTTTGGGTTGTCAGCATACCGACTCATGGTTAGTCTCGATGTAGGTCCTGTCGGAGCTGCGGGGATCAGCTCACCACTGGTATTGCTCGACGTGTCACTGTCGATACTGTCTCGTCGGATCAATTCCGACGCCGAGTACGGTCGTCTGTCCCCAGACGGTCGCATCTGAACGGGTAGCGGCGGGGTTGTGGTCATTCCTATGCTCGAAACTGGTCGTCGGGTATGAGATGACGTCCTATCACCTGCGCTAGTAACGATTGTCGAGCCGCCTGCTCGCTTACTCTTGACATGGACTTTGACCAGCTTCTTCCTCTTCTTGTCGTCCGGAATGAGTCTCGCCAGCTGTGGCAGCATGTGCTCTAGCATGAGATCGCTGCCGAAGTAGGTGCCAAGTCTTTCGTAGAAGACGCGGGCGCGCAGCTCGCCCTGTCCGAACTGCTTGCAGTCCGTCTTAAAGGCCGTGACCACCTCGTCGTGATCCTTATTGGCACCTCGAACCGCCGCAAGCATCCTCCTGTAGATCGCAGCGGCCTCTTCCCCCGCCGCCGCGGGTGGGACGTCGATTTTCTCGTTGTCTTTCTCTTTCTCCTTGTTTTTCTCTCGTTCTTTCTTCTTCTTGGGACGGTCCTTGGGGACATTTCGGCGGCTAATGCCCGTGCTAGTAGCGGAGCTTCCCACGGCTCGTGTGGTGAGGACAGAGGAGGAAGAAGAAGATTTGGAGCCGGGGAAGCGGAAGCCGCACTGTGAGCAGGAGCGCATGCCCGGGGAAACCCCAGCGCGGCAGGAAGGGCAAGCCGCCATTGCCCTCTATTAGATGAGTGGCCAGTTCGCGGACGTCTGGGGGTATTTTGACCAATTAAAGACGTGGTTGAGACTAGATGATAGCCTATCAGAGGCTGCGTCGTTTCGCGATAGATGGCTACACTTATGAAAAGTATCATTTGAAAAAGGGTATGAGATTGCTGCACTGCGCTGTGCTGGCTGTGGGGTACCTTACGGTGGTGCAATGGTGTGTACGTGCCGTGGAGACTGCGTTTAACTTGCACTTCGTGTATGAAGACCCGAAGCGGTTATTGGCGGGGCAGACGACCGTAGGCGGGCCTCGCGTCCGCTGGAACACACAGTCTGTCATCACTGCGTTTGGCATGGAGCAAGGGGCAAGGCTGGAGCTGAAGATCACGGATCTTCATATTGTTGCGGCGACGAACGCGACGCTTGTGAGTGCAGTGCCCGTGGTCTTCACGTTGTACGACAACGATCAATGGCGTTCGTACGCGGTGATCAAGCTGCTCGAGGTGCACATACGAAGCGATTTCGTTTTGTGCCATTATCCTGCTGCGATGCGCTATGCGGTCCCACCTCCTGATCAGACGGTTGCGCTTCCGTGGACATTCTCATTTGATATCCACAAGTCGAGTCAGTATACGTTGCAGGCGCAGATCTGTGGGGATGCCTCGGTAAACGTCACGGTAGGTGAGAAACTCGAGTGATGGAGTGTCAAAAAACTAGCTACAGTATCAGAATTATTGTCTATTATTTTTGCCGAGGCAGGGACATGCAAGCATGGTAAATCTTGGCTACGATGGTGAGCTGTCGGAGCATTTGGGTGTTCAGGAGCTTGGTCTCCGACCACTGTACAAAGGTACTCTTTTGGCTAGTGATTTCGCCTGAAGTAAGACTGCTCACATGCTTACAGTGCTGTTTGTGGTATATCTCGCTGCGATGGTGCTGTGGATACTGGAATGTTACTTCTGGCGCCGCAATGTCTCGGTAAGAGTACGTTTCATCATTTTTTATTTCGGTATGATAATGGTTGCTTTCTGTAAGATAGAAGATTTGCTACGTGTTTCAAGCGACGCTGCAAGCCAAGGCGCTGTCAGTCGCTTTGAAACTTGCATTCTACAGTGAGCTCAGTGTGCGTGGAGAAGTTTACGTGTTTCTCGACATTGCGCAGGACATTGGAGAAAGCGTCACGAGTGCCGCCTTGCTGGGAGTATCAGTTCTCGCTTCTCTAGGGTGGTCGATCACTCGAGCTCGTCTTTCGCGCAAAGAAACTTTCTCGCTATTACTGCTTGCTGTGGTATATTTTGTCGTTTCAGTCAGTAAGGCAATGTGTCGACTAGCTGACGCCCAGCAATGCCGCGGGTTCCTACTGTCAGAGTACGCTCTGCAGTCGATGATGATGTTAGGCGTCATCGTTGCGCTCAACTTCACCATTGCGCAGCTAAAACTTGCAGTCAATTACGAACGATGGAACTGCTTTGTGACACCGCTCACATACATGAAACTCGAGCAATTCCAGTGCGTAGTAGGTAGCTCTTGACCATGCTATGAAGCTGACGACAATTTCTGTTTCTATATTGTAGGCGATTTCGTTTTGTATTTCTTGGTTACCTGCTCATGCCTACATTTCTGCTACTTCTGAGCGTAAGAATTTTCTAAACCAGTTGCTGGCATACAGATTTTTCATCTGACATTATTTTTGGTTAACTTTCAGCTCGTCGTGGTCACGCCGCCAGGGTATTGGCGATACGCCTGGACTAACACGCTTCTCACTGAAGTTACAACGCTGGCGGTTGTAATCAACATTGGTCTGGTCGTTCGACCGACAGATTTATACATCTACTTGCGGGTACGAAAAAGTTCCAATAGATTTATCAATAAGTTGAGCTTGTAGCTAACGTGGGTTGATAAATATGGGTAGACTGCAATAAATACTTCTCCAGATGCCACTACGGTGACACGACAGATCACATTAACCCCCCAACCTTAGAAGCTCTCCGACCAAATCCGGCTCAAGTTCCAACTACCCCATCAGGAAACTCTGCTCCATCTACTCCGATCGAGTCAATACCGACAGCATAATGGGTGGATTGGCGACAGTTAAAAGTTCTCGATAGTCATGCATCCGCAGAAGCTGAAGATAGGGAATGTTGCATGAGCCGCGTATATTTCTAGGACAAGTAATTCCGCGGATCAATCTTTCGTTTACGTCTTTCGAAGTTCAATTTGTGCGAGGCGCACCAAGCTAGTATTCATCAATAGTTGGGCCTTTAAACTGATACAGGTAGAGCGGCACCACGCGAGACCTCGGTCATGCTCTTGTTCTGGCGCTACCTTAGCGGCAATTTATACCGCTAGTAGCTCCGGGATAGTATTTTGTTCGGTTTTCCGACGCAAAATCGATGTTCAGCTTTGCTCTCCCAGTCCGTATTAAGCGTAAGTTAACGTCAAGGACTGCGCTTGACAGTGTTAGGACTCGAGAAATGCAGACATCTGAGTTCGAATTCACCGCGGTGAAGTCCCCGAGAAGTGGCCCCGTGATGTCAACGTGAGGCCAACGTGACGTTTGTCAACAGTGCGTTTCCAATCTCCATTCATCATCGTAATCTCCTTTTAGCCAATCGGTTTCTAGACCCCTTCCAAATTGCTAGCGAAAGGAGTCGGTCTGGTCGGTCCCACTACAGTCAGCCAAACGTCAAGGCATTCGCGCTGCCTCTACGTGGAGGCCGCCAAGACCGAGGTCACACATTAGACCTTCACCATGGGCAACGGCGTGTCCAGCGAGATGGAGATCTTCGCCGAGGGCGAGATGGAGGCGGAGCTCAAGCGTCTTGGTGGCACGGGCAACGCTAGTGTCAAGCAGCTGCTGGGCAAGGGCTATCGCGACGTCGTGCAGCTCGTAATCCGCCCCACGCGCGCGCTCTACGATGTGCAGGAGCTCGGTCCCGAGTGCTTCCAAATCGGCGAGCTCTCAGTGGACCCCATGCGCGACGACGTAACACAAGCCAGACGCAGAGACTACGATCTATACAACGAGCGCGGCCTGCGCGTGCGCTGCTCACACTGGCAGCTCTTCGCGCAGGGCAGCAGCACGCCGGCTGTTACACCCTGCCTGATCTATCTGCATTCCAACATCGGGTCGAGACTGGACGCACTGCGTGTGCGCGACGCAGCTTTGAAGCGTGGCTTCTCGGTGCTGGCCTTTGACTGTTGCGGCTCGGGACTCTCCGATGGCATTTACGTGACCATGGGCTGGAACGAATCGTTGGACCTGTTTGCCGTGCTGCAGAGTCTGGAGAAGGACGAATCCGTCTCGGACATTTGTCTCTATGCGCACAGTATGGGAACGTTCCCCGTTATTACCAACCTTGCCATTCGTGCGGCGGGAGCGGCGGACAAGAAGATGCAGGCCAAGCTGCAGACGCTGCCGCATGTGCTGCGCACTGGACAGTCGTCGAAGCTGTTCAAGCCTATTCGTGCGATCGTACTGGACAGCGGCTACGCATCAATGAAGGAGGTGAATGAGGGGCTACTCCGCGAAATGCAACAAGAGGGCTTCCCCGTGCCGAAGGCGGTGATGAAGGTGGCCTTAAGCGCTATTAACAAGAGCGTCAGGAAGCGCACCGAAGTGGATATTGAGCTGCTGCGTCCTGTGGACTTTGTCGAGCTCTGCTATGCCCCCGCACTCTTTGTTTCTGCGAATAACGATAGGTATGTGTCTAAGGAACAGAGCGACGAGCTTGCTAACAAATACGCAGGACCCGCCAAGTTGTTTCACGTGGAGGGAGAGCACTATGACCCGCGCGATGCCGCCACGTATACGCAAGCCGTGGATTTTCTTTACAATGCACTGCACCCGAAACCTTAGGTACTAGCAATTGTATATGATAAACCTCAGTAGCGTAGCCAACGAGTGCACGAATTGTGTCTTTCTTAATCGTGCATCAGGTTTGGCCCAAACAAATAAAATAGATACCTCGCTGTCCTAGCTGCAATAGTCTGTCACTTAGCGGCAGTGATGCTGCAGGGAGAAGTCGTACATGACGTCGATAAAGTAGTCAGCGGTCGAGTCGTCACTGTCATACAGATCCATAAACCGAATGTGCCGTGCCGGGGAGGTCTCCGAGCCCGAGCCGCAAGAGTAATCGTCCATGAAGTCGTACTCCATCATCAGCGCACGATCTTCGCTGTCACCAGGAGAGCTGCAGCTGGTTAACGTTTCATCCGCGTCATCGACTGCAGCCTTTGCATCAGCAATACGTTGACGCTCCAGGCGTTGCACTTCAGCCTCTTTTAATTCCGCTTCAATCTCGCCCCGGTAATAGTGACGCAACTCGTGCAGAGAATCAAACGGAATCGTTCCCAGGAAGGATTTGTCCATTGCGAGCCGAATCAACGTGTCACATACACATTCGTCACGGTTGAGCAGTCCTGACCGGTAGGGGCTCGTCAGTTCCTGTAAAGTCTCGTGCGAGACTTTGAACATTTCGTACACATCAAGAGCATCGTCACATGCCATGATGCGAGGTTGGTTGAGCTTGAGAAGCACAAGCCCCACTCGCAGTAGTACGTGGCTGCCTTCGCAGAAGAAAACGTCCCAAATCCGCATAACAGGTTCAAATGGCAGTGTGTTTAGAAAGAGGCACAGGAACCATTTGAGCGTGAACGGCTCAAAGTCCACACCCAGCGTTTGCAAGTGATTCGCCAGTACTGGCAGTTTCTGCGTCACCAGATCCGAGAAGACACGCTGGTCTGCACGACTGCCGGTCATCGTTCGAGTATGGTACTGTGGAGTCAGCTCTTCCACAATAGCTGCCAGCACCCAGAAGGCCTCTTCCTCTCCCATGTTCTGCAGCAATACAGCAGCAAGAAAGTTCATGCTCTGACAGTATCCCACGGATGGGTTACGTAGAGAATATGCCTGTAGTACACGGCGTAGTTCGCCAAAACTGTCGCCGTCTTCAGACAACTCTTGTGACTGCCGCATTGAGTTGCGGAGAGCAAGTGGAAACGTCCTGGGTAGGTCTTTCTCGATGTCCATCTCCGCACACTTGCTCAGCGTATGTAGTCGATGCAACAACGCCGGATACGACTCCCCTGCTCCACGTCGAAGCTCCGCCGCGCCACTACACATCCACCAGACTTGTCCACGGAGTTGCGGCGGCACTCCGGCCTTCAACAGAGAGTCAAACTGGTGCGATTGCAGCATCAGCTCCGCCGCGGAGGCGAAGCTCGAGAAGGCCATCTTGACGGTGTTTCTGACAGGCGTTTTATTACAGGTTGCATCATCTTCCGCGTCTTTTTCCTGCTCCACGAATCGTTTCTGGTTTTCCTTCCACTTGTGGCACACGCGCTCCTGCGCCCAGTCGCGGACGGCGAAGCGTTCGCCCCACTTGTGCAAGCGGTACCAATACAGGTCCTCGGCCGTATCCATCTCGCTCTCCGTCAGCTGCTGCACGTTCACGAGGCACTGCAGCACCTGGCGCTCGCAGTGACACGCCAGCTCAAGGCGCCCGTCCCCGTCCTCCTTCTGCGTCTTCAGCGCTGCCGTCGCTAGACGGAACCGGCGCTTCGGACGGAAACACGCCAACTGGCACCCGTGTACGCGCGCAGCTGGCGGCGCGGGCGTCTCACGGCCAGCATACACATCCTCCATTGAGCTGTCCTTGCATGCCATCTTCTTTCGGTTTATTATCGGACGAGCGCCAGATACTGAATGCACAGCAAAGGGATGCTGTGATTGGACGATAATATCCAGCGAAAAGCTGTCTTCGAGAGGAAACAGTAGGATAATTTGCGTTTAAGTACGATTATATATTGTTAAGTACGATGCGCAAAGAGGATGGGCTGCGTTCTTCCACCGCAACGGATCCCATTACTCTGCTTGCCTCTTGCCGCGCGCACCATGTTGAGGCTAACGTCGCTGGCCGCGAATGCCTCCAAGCCGCTCGCGCGGTCCCTGCACGCCTCTGCGCCCTCCCCCTTCCTCGTGCGATCGCTGGACGACGTGCGTCAGAAGCACCGCGTCATCACCAGTGACGACGGAGCGCTCGAGACGCGGTAAGAACAAAAGCTGTAGCCATCTGCCACTCTTTTTTTTACACAGTACCTTTAGTGATCATCACTCTTGCACGTTGAAGTCGCTACTTAGTGCGCAATGACGAGTGCGGCTTCTCGGTGCAGCAGGAGGTGCTTAAGAAGGGCGTACCCGTGCGCCTCGACTTCCAGAACCACGTGTACGCGCTGCTGGTAACGCGCGGCAGCGGCCGCGTGCGGCTGCTGGACGTGGGTGAGGGTCCGGGTCAGTTCCAGGACGTGGCGGAGGGCTCACTCGTGGCGCTCAACGCCGCCGAGGCCATCGAGATTGAGGCCGAGTCCGACGAGCTACGCGCCGTGAGCGTCATGAACCCGCCGGTGTTCGGCATCGAGAAGAGGAACGACACGACGGGCGTGTTCCCGGTCGTGGACCCGGACGGCGAGGCGCTTGAGAGCTTCGATCTGTCCAAGGTAGGTCGGCTGTTCTCCGCCCCAGAGTCTCTCAAGGGCGGCAGTGCCCCCATGAAGGACGACCCGCTGTTCTAAGCGAATCAAAAACAGCATAATGAAACTTGACTCGATACTAATGAGGACAATATATGGCTAAATACTACCAGACGCAAGTGCCACAGAGGAGGAGCCAATGGGTACGTGTTGTGGCTTTCGTTGTTTTTATTATGCCGTTTGGTTGCTTGGCTGCTCCAGTCGGCTGGCCGTGAGCGACTGTCGACGCTTTGCCGTTCCGTGTGCTGCGGCTTCTAGACTGGCGAGTGTTTGTTGACTGTCGATACCCTGGCGGAGCAACATCGCGATGGGCTTAAGCCCGCGACTTACGGCTGACTGGAGAGGGGTTTGGCCTGTGAACTGCCAACACGACAGTGGTGAGAGGTTAACAGAAGGTTCAGGAGGGCGATAAGTAGGTCGCTTACGTTGCGGAGTAGCGGGTTGGCTCCTGCGAGGAGCAGGTCCTGCACGATATCTCGGCGGTTGATCTCGACAGCGAGGTGCAACGGTGTCGTACCATTGATCTACGTGCAGGCATAGTTAGTCAGTACTGACAAGCTAGTAAGGTTTTACGCCTCTCTCACCGTCCGAGCGTTGACGTCGGCGCCGGTGAAGAGCAAATGCCTGAGTAGCTTGGTGTGGCCATGTTGCACAGCTACGTGCACGCTTGTTTGCTGCCAGAGCTACGGGAAATTTGGGGTCATTCTCTTCATCCTATGCCGTATTGCAAGTCGAACGTACCCCATGCGGAGCATTCACCTGAGCTGCTCCAGCCTTCGTCACGAGTATCGCCTGTGCTGCTACGACGTCTCCACTGTAGATCGCATCCCAGAGCGGAAGGCGCTTACCTCCTTCCGGCCAAGGCATTTCCGAAAAGATCCGCGACTTTTGTCAACCGGCGCCTAGTAACGCTTTGTGCTGCTCTCGTCTCGTGGTCCCAAGCAGTGCATAATATGAACGAGTCGACGTCCAAGTCGAGCGTTAAGTCTTCTACAGGCAACAGCTCGGGCTCGACAAATCGACGCAAGACCCGGACGATCATCGTTGCTAGGGCCATCCCCGACGCATCGGCCAATAGCACTACTCACAGTGACGTCGGTGCGTCGGCAGTCGTGGACCAGCAGCATTCTCGTGACGCTCGATCCGGAAAATTGGCCTCATACGCAGCACTTGGTGGGACGGAAGATGTGGAGCGCTTTGACCAGTTTTTGGCAGAGCAGCGAGGGCAGCCCAGTGCCTCGGAACTGCGAGCAGCAGCAGCGTCGCCGCATCACATGGTGGCGTCGATGAAGCGGAAGACGATGAGTCAAATTCAGCTGGATGGGCTGGATGGGAAGCCCAGTGATGGCGAACGTGCAGGGGAAGATGCGGCGACGCGGAAATTCATGCAGCAAGAGATGGAAAATGATGCTCGGAAGCGTCGAGAAGAAGCGGTGGCTCAGAGAAAGTGGCTGAATTCTCTCCCAATTCATGAACGAGTAGCTCACCAACGTCAACAAAATGCACTGCGCAAATGGCGACAAATGAATCGCGAGTGGGAGATGTTCAAGGCACGAGCGGCGCGACGACTTGGTAAAGCCCCACAAGAACTTGTCATGAGTCGAGCGGCAGCCTATCGTGAACAACGCGAAATGTATGACGCGTTGCAGAAGGCTCGGCCATTGAGTGAAAAGGTGGGTGGGGATACCTGGCTGGTGAGCTTGCGAGACGAAGGCACGCGGTTTGTTCCTGTCGGAAACATCTTCAGCGGACTCTTCTGTCCTATTCGCGAGAGCACGAAACTTGGCCCCAGAGTTCGACGCCCACTGGACTATCATGGCAACCAAGAGAACCGTGAGCACGAAGCCTCACGACCACTGTCTAAACTCGAGAAAAGGTCTTTGAATCTGTTGGCTCGTAAGAAGTGGCGTCTTCGAAAACAACTTGCGGTGCTTCAACCCCATGAGGTGGATCGTAGTGCCAGTAGCCATTTAGCAGTGGGAACCACTGACTTGTATGCTTGGGCGTTAGGTGCTACCGAGAACTCGGATAGCGACATCAACAATGAGGGACCCGATCGAGAACATTCTGCGATCGGTGATGAAGCTTCGCGCCGCCGTAGACTACGTTCGTACGCAAGTCCAAGCTCCCCCAAGTCAATGACCAAGGGAGGCTCCGGCAACAATCAGTTAATCGGGCCAAGTCTACGGATTGCTTATGTTGCTGATGACGACGAAGATGGTGACAACACTCAAGCAAGCGATGCCGTCCGTAATAATCCAGAAGCGTGCCTCCCTCCACTTCGGCTAAGCTTCTACACCCCAGTGGGTGAACAGGACCAACGCTCACTATCGATTACCAACGATGGAAGCACGATTGTTCACTATCAGTGGTGGCGGGCTCCATTCGAAGATGAGAATGCAGAGTTGACGACGCATTTACGTGGACATCGTACTCGAAGAGAAGAACAGGAGTTGGAACAGTTCACAATTACTTCAGTGTCAAAGCTTGGGGGCACGTTACTACCAGGAGAAACCCAGCAATTTACGTTCACTTTTCAGTCGTTAAATGCTGGTGTGTTTCTCGAGAAATGGCTGCTGGATGTAGATCCTCAGCCTCGGATTTGTTTTGGAGTAGTGCCAATGGACACAGACACGGATTCATCGGGTAAGGATCTACCGGTGGAAGTGCGCTTAAGCTGCGTTGCTGAAGATAACTTTGCGGCTTGGGGGCAGCGCAAGAAGCTGCTCGCACATGTGGAGCAGCGAGAGAGTCAATTTTTCGTGGCTAACCTTGTGGATGAACTCCTGGAGGTAGTGAGACCTCCAGTATCCGTGGTGTTTAATGAATTGACGCCGCGTGAAGATGTTACCAAATTCTATGATCAGAATGGCTCTAATGGATTCAGTGACGTATATTTCAGCCCAGACCTAGTGCACGACTGTTACTCGCTTTATCAACGTGCTCAGGGGATTTTAAGAGCACTTCCACCTGTACAAGCTGCGGTTGTCGAGGAAGAAAAACCAAGCAACGAAGATACTGCGGGCAATAGTGGTGAAGATGCAGAGAAGCTTAACGAAGTAGCTCCTGTAGCTCTACCAGAGCAAACCAACAGTCTCGAAGGAGCTGGTACAGAAGCCGCCATTCAACATGAGATCACACAAAACGCTCCTTTGTTAGCGCAGGAATGGGATTGGCGTCTGGATACGCTTCGCGAACTTTGCAAGATGGCAGATGAAACTCAGAACATACAGATAGGTCGCTTGACTAGGCAGCTGAAAAAATACATCGATGACGTAGAAGAGGAAGAAGAGAACGAAGAAGACGACGAAGACGAAGCTGAGAAATCAGAAGACGATGAGACTGATGACGATGAAGAAGAAAGTGCAAGTGAGGAAACTACCGCAATGGAAACTCCACGCTTGAGTCCGCGTGAACCGCGTAAGATCGAGAGACTTACACGTCGAAAGGCGTTAGAAGACGAGATAAGCGCTTTGAAACCGGACTTCCAGGAAGCATTCGACATGATGCGATTTGCTGCCCATACGGCACCCTATAAGAGTACACGATTGCAAGATCGACTGTACGAAACGATCGGGAGCTTGTGCAGTGAAACGCCTGTGGTCTGCGAAATTGCGAAGGCAATGCACGCTGCACTCTTCGTACAAGCAGCGAAGGTCGATGGTGTAGGGAAATTGCTTACACGCGCTATTGATGAGGCAATTGGTGGTGATCAGGATCACCAGGCCTTGTTTGAACAGGAACGACGACGAATCCAGAGTATGTGGCTTGGTGACAAATCGTCCTATTTGTCGATCAGTCAGTGGATGGCGAATACAGCAGCTTCAACGAGCCTTCCTCCCGTTGTCTCAACGACTGAGAGCATCGATAGCTCACCGAATACACAAAATCTCGAGCATTTGGATAGTTCCGGAGTGGTATTGATGCAGGTAGACTTGGATTTGGCTCCGTGGTTTTCACTGGTGCAGGTGGAAGCCAAAAAAACTGCTGCATTTGATGACGGATCTCTTCCTAAACTCGAATTGGCGTGGCGTTTTTCCCAAGAATTGGTCCAGCATGCAACTTTTGTTCCTGCAAAAGTTGTTCAGGCAGCAGAGTCGCTTGAAACAGTATTGAATGCTTTGCCGAGAAGTATTCATACGATTGTGCTCCTAAGCGAGTTAGGCCGTCCACCTCTGACAAGACAGATGTACAAACTGCTGCAAAGTGCCGCTCAAGCTGAGTGGAAAGCGAATGCAGTTTCAATGGATCAAACAACCGGAGAGACAGAGGAAAGCAAAACGCAACGAGGTGGAGAGCAAGGTGAAGAAACAGAAGCAGCGATCACGAAAAGTATTCTAGATCGCTTATCTTCACAGCTCTCGCTTCGGAGTGTTGCTCAGGTGGTGCAGCGTGCAATCCACAAAGATGTAGTGTTTTGCTCGGCTGTCGAGGAAATGAAGGACCAGATTGACTTGAGTCGCAAGGAACCCTTCCTGAATACGTCGTCATCTTTCGATGTGGTCGAAAATGAGGTCTCTGGCGATGAAATTCAAGTCGTTAGTGACACTCAAAGAGCAGAAGTGTGCCCAAGAATCTTGCTGCTTGAACATATTGACGCAGCTGGCATCGATCTCATCACACGCGCTGCTCGAAAGCGTGAATTGGCAGCTTCAAAACCAGTTACACCAGCAAGTGAGACCCACAAGCCTCCAGTGGGCGGAAAGAAAACTTCAGTCGCCGCTCCTGCTAAAGGCAAGACAGGTACACTCGGGGCATCCGCTGCTCCTGCACCGACACCCCCACCAGAAACCCCGCCTTCATCCACTCGCGATCTTACGAAACTCGAGCTCGCCGGAAAGGACTTGAGTGAGCAGGGTGTCAAGGCACTACGGAACCAGTTTGTATGTCTGGCTGATGCTTGTGTACTGGATGGAATTCCATCCCAAGCAAGCGAGGGTGTCTTTGTGTCTACATCAAAGCCAGATGACTCTCGTTCTCCCTTTCCGACGTTTGCGGGGCCAACACTGGTTAAGGAGCTTGAAATATGGTCCAAGACGCTACAACCAATGACGCCTGACACTTCACGCATTAATCAGCCTCGTGCTCTGACTGCTGTGGTAGGTGGTAAGTGCCTAGAGTCTAAACTACGCTTGATTGACGGCCTCTTAGAGGTTGTCCACGAGATCTACTTTGTCGGTGAAGTGGCTATGAGCCTTTACAGAGTTCTGCATACGAAACAAGCAACCAAGTCCAACACACTTAACCGTGTCGGAACGAAGCACGAAAAAGAGGAGGAGGAGCAGCTGGAAGAAGGCAAAAACTTTCTACTTGTCGATGGAGGCACCAAACCCTCTAGGGACGAGATCGAGCATGGTGATGGGAAGGAACCCGGTGATCGTTCTCCACTGGGTAGCGCTCACTCTACGAGTTTATGGCATCTTCTTGTGCCGGCGGTGGAGAAACTTCAACAGAAAGCGAGCCGCAAGTGCGTTCGACTTTTACTCCCGACCGATTGGATTGTAGGCGAGATTCCACTCGAAGAGCAGGATTTCACCGCCACTGTATTCGTCGAAGATGACGAAGACGAAGAGGAGGAAGAAGAAGAAGAAGGAGGTGATAAAGAAGAAGAAGTTGGTGGTAGAGGAAAAAATAGTCGGAAACGGAGAGCATTGGAGATGAAGAGTCCAATGCAAAAACCACTACTGGAGCCTGATCACGCCGATATTTTCGAGCTAAAACGCCAAGGCGCATATGAAGGCGAGCGAGCACACGTCATTCTGAATCATGCGTCATCTGACGATGGTTGGCGAACATTCCACGAGGTAACACCACAGTGCTTGTCTAATGCTCGTGTAACCGAGGGAAAGTCGAGCATGTTGACTTCGTTATGGCCAGAGTCAGAAGGTGACGATGGTGATGACGAAATTGACGACGGAGCGATGCACAATCTTCTCTCATCAAGGTTTGAGTATGATTGGACATTCCGTGCGTTGGACGTGGGGCCAATTGCTATGGAAGCGCTTTCCAAGCTGTTGAAACATGGAGCCGAAAAAGACGTTCAAGAACGAGCTTCTGATGCTCTAAGGCACTCGAGGGACCTCATCATAAACGGTGTCTGTGGCGCTGTTGAGTTCCGTGAGTTCTGTGGCGCAACCAAACAACTACTGTGGATTCTTCAGGATTACAACCCGTCTGAAGTGTTTATTGCTGGGAGCTCAACAGCTCGTTGGCTTCGGCAGCTGGAGATCGAGCAACTGAATAGCGTGGCTACTGGCCAAGAAAAGGGTGACACTAGAACCAACTCTCAAGCCAACTCAAATATTAACGTCGTCGTTCCTGTTGCTTCAGCGCGAAGAATTGTAGATGATCGGATAATGCGGAATGCGCGCGTGCTTAAGCAGCTTGTCGCTGCCAAACCACATCCGATTCTCGCTAGCTTGGTGTCTTCTGACACGATTTAGATGCAGCGAATAGCAAAAATGAGTGAAAGCAAACTCATGCACCATAAGCTCATGGTTTGACTGTTCATCGAGATGGGAACATTCGCCGGCTGTATATGACATGCGTGTCTGGACCGCATCAATGGCTTGCCCGCTATCATAATTCTGTGACACAATTGGAAGTTCCAATGGTGTCTTGATAGTGTACGCTAGTTAATGAATACCTATCGCCAAGAGACCCATTCGTGTTGGCCGCAGGTCACTAGAAGGTGGAGTGCCGACTATCCCATATCGTGAATGGTTTAATTCTAGAGCTCATCTATTTCCGATATGGAAATGTTCGCTGACCATACAAAATATAGCTGCGATTTCGGTAAGGAAATGCCGACGGAAAAGCCAATCCTGACCCTTATTCGCAATTACGCATAGTTGCCTCCTTACAATTAATCATACCAAAAGTGAAAGGCCTTATGAAATGAACGGTCCGATGTCAAAGGAGGTGAATGTTTACCGAATCCGTAAAAATGACTATCGTGCGACACTTTATTTATTATTGCAGCATTCGAGACATTTGTATCGCGATGATTGTTCGACTGGTGTCGGCAACCCACTACTCCCTATTGGAATATATATTGTAGGTTCTACTCGAAATTCAAAATTGTCCTAATTTGCAAAAATCTGATTAATTATCAAATGCCAGAGCCTAGGTGAGGTGCACCTCGCTACGTAAGCATGATTGACGGAGATACATGTTCACCACCACGTCCAAGCAGGGATGGCAAAAAACAGGTTTTGTCCCTTTTTCCCTGGGATGACCAGTGTGCTTCCCACTCGCAGTGGGAAAAAGTGGGAAATTGATACCGGTACAGCTCAAGCATACCGGTTTGAGATTATTCGAGATTCTCGACGTTCCCTGCCAAGATTTCATTGGTTGAAGACAGTGGCTTGAAACTGGTTAGTAGAAGGTATTCCACCGGTATTATCAAAAACCACAAGGTCCCATTCGGCCCACTTTTTCCCATTAAAAGGACCGGGAATTGGAAGGCAGACAATACGCGTACCATTTCCCAAAAGGCGTCGTTTGCTGTTTGCTTCCCTGGTCCAAGCCTCAAGAACGCATCTGCCTCTTGCTGAGGACGCAGGGCACGCCACCAAGCTATTCTCAGCTGTCAGTCACTCCCAACTGTAATGGGACCATTGTGACATAGTACAGTTGTATGTCATAAGTAGGAGCAATCATCGTATTGTGCCTTTTCCGACTTATGGTCAATCTAACCTCAAAAGGTAGGTCCTTTGCAAGAGCGTGTAAGGTAAAAGTTATAATTTGTCGAGGATTAAGTGCATTTGCCGTTTTTCGTCCAATGAAAGTTGGGGAAGCAAGTCCTACGGATGAGTCCCGATTTGGACTAAGGACTACGTTTTTTAAAAAATTTAGGACCGAATGGCCACAATTCATCAGCCATTCAGACCTCCGAAAGTGATCAGGGATGAAATGGCCTATGGTTCAGATGAGAGTAGGGTTAAGTATAAAACATAGACACCTAGTCTGTTAGTAGGGCTTTCGTAAAAGCCTCCTCCTATGTAGGACCCTAAAATGAAGGGCGTTTTGGCATAAATGCACAATTGTTGCCCGGCAAACAGCCCAGACAGGGCAGATGTTCTGGTGGGGCTCGCTTTCCACTGCAATGCTCGCTGGTCCGCAGAAAAAAACACGCTCGCTCAGGCGGTGGTTGTGCTCCGGCCGGCACTTGGTAATTGTGAGTGCGTACTTCTGGGTAGATTTATTAAATATATGAGCGCACGTGTTAATCTACAAGAACAAGAGAACTGGTGAGCTGACTCAGCTTCTAAGTAGAATAAATATGCCGAATGAGCTCGAACGAGCACGAGTAGTAGTGCTCCAATGTACTTGAGCCTTGCAACCCGTAGACCGAGTCTATTGGCGATGCAGCGGGGCTGTGTAGCGTAGTGTGTCAGAGGAAGACGTATGGTTCTCCCAGTCTTAGCTGTGGTTCCTAACCCCTAAGGTCTCCGCAGAGGCTTAGATCACTCTCATTATACCACTAGAGACTCAAAGAGTCAGTATTCCTAAACCTAGGGCAATATTCTCTTTCATGCTAAAACTGAACTGTTATTTGTATGCTTATCTGCGGCAAAGCCGCCTGTGGTGTAAATGTATGACTCTAAGTATCTACCATAGTTTAACCTAGTCAAATGCATATCGAGTGGCCCTGTGGCCACGTACTGAAATCCCGTTAATCCAAGTGGTACCAAGTACCACTTATTACAAAGTGACAAGTAGCACGGCTACACCGTGTTATCTTCGTGTAACCCCGTTACACTCTCCCCCCACCAAACCGTGGACACACCGTATCCACGAGGGTCTGATTGTATCAATCGAAAAAAGGCCCGGAACCTTCTGCTCCAAGAGCGTTTCACTGTTTGTTCCGCACCGAGTGCTCACACTCAGATGTCAACAGCTAATTGGTCTTTTGACCCCCCCTCGTTCGCCTCGTGATAACAACCCTCGCCGTGGGCTAAGCCCCTCTGTGTATCCGCCACCTTCGTTATCCTCGTCATCCCGTACGGGAGAGGTCTCTGACCGTGCGCCACCCGCACCCTCGTGGCTTTCGGTGCGAGAGTATCACTCAGCGCACAAGCGCCGATACGGTCAAAGGGCCATGCGTGGAGGCGACGAAGCCGCTAGAGGCAGTTCCCCCGTGCGCTTTGCGCGAGACACCTTCTTTGACGACCTTGAGAAAGGTGAAGAGGAGGTCGATTACACCGAGTCCGTGACCGGTAGTAGTCCTGTCCGCTCGCCGAGCCCGCGCCGCCAACTACGCGCTTCGAATCCTTTCGAGTTCTCAACTCCACGAGTCCTGCGCAATGCGCCTCCGCTACCTTCGGGGGGACAGAAGATGATCCCATGGGATCTGGTGCCATCACCAATCTTTTGGACGTAGTCCAGGTGCAACAGCTTGCACCTGATTCGCAGCTCTCGCGCTCCCAACGTCCTATGGCTCGTCCGTTGCTTACCCCGTCACATCGTGACTATGACTTCGAGCCGTGCAGCGTCGGACTTGCTGAACACGTATGTGATAGGGGCGGCGGCCGCTACGCCCGAGATCTCGCCGCCCGAGAGTCTCTCAGAGAGAGATACTTGACTCCTCAAGTGACTACTCAGCTCGAGTATCGTGAGCACCTGCAAGTGCATGCTCGGGACGGCTCGGACTCACCGATGCGAACTTATCCAGTGGTGCTCCTGTCAGGCGAGACGTCTTGGGAAGACGAGGCTCAGTTCCAGAGCTTGGCCGAAGGAGCTCGCAAACTCTCTTTCATGAAGCCGTTCGGGCTATTTTTTTCGTGAAACTGATGTTCCGAGCCGAACGTAGACTTCGTTTCGAGTTCGCGAAACTGAAGGCGAAATGCCAGTTGCCCCCTGCCTACCGGCCTCGATCCCAAGGGCTCTCGCACTCGGTGCTTCTGCTGTCACGCTCGTGGGGCCGATCCTCTTCAAGGCCAGATCGACAACTCAGCTACTGGCCTTGGCCCCCCAGCCGCTATTGCCGGGAAGCGCCAGGCGAGCGACGCCTCGGTCGCTGGCCCTCAGGGCTCTGCTGATCGCGTCGATCGAAAGCGTCCACGACGTCAGGGCAATCTTGCCGGAGGGGAACCTCGTACTCCCAAGAGTTCTGTGAGTGAGGATAGCCCCTCCACTTCACAAGATATTGGGTACGACTCTGGCGACGACGCTGCGCCACTAAGCGCTCCACATGATAGTGGGAAGTTCCCTGCTCATCGAGTAATGGTGGTGGAGGTCGATGACCGGCTGGATCCTCGCGCTGCGAGTCGCAGTGATCTGTAGCGGGTGAGAGGCGGGTGCAGACCCTGTTCGACTCGCTACAGTGGGCGAAGAGTCATCGTGACCGTCTCGCTGCCGAGATTGATACTGTGCATCATCGGGTCGACTGGTTTCAGTCTCTTGTCTCGGTTGCAAACCGCCTGGAGCTCCTGGAGCAGTCTTCTGCTCGTCGCTTCGAAACGCTGCACCGTTCGCTCGCTGAGCTACGCGGTCAGTTGGACCTCCCCGTGCGCCTCCAGCGCTTTGGCCAGCCACCAGCTGCGGCGCCAAACCCTCACCCGAGATCGGTCTCGATATGGATTAAGGAAGCCTACCTAAAACACGGGGTGTGTACGCATCTTATTCGGAAGATTGAGCGTGTACGCAAGGCCCTTCCTGGCCACGACCTTAAAAGGTCCAATGAAGCGCGGGCGCAATTTGGTCTTAAAGACCGCAGACACTGCATGTGTAGGTAATAAAACTTTGTCACCCGCGTTAAACACTTCAATTTGCTTCTGCTCTTTGCATCAGCTTGTTCCTTCTGAACATCTTTTCTTTCAGCCATCGCATCGCGTACTTGTCGTAAGACAGTTAAACGCGTAGACACGAACATGTCAACTTGCCTGCGAACTGCAGCTGGGCTGATATCAGCTAGCCCATCGGCTATCCCTCCCCCACTAAGCCCAGAACCACGGCGTGGTGGCGTCAGCGGGACGCGAGGGTGTGTGAGACCGTTCAAATAGAACGGGATGAAGCCTGTCGAGGCATGCACAGCATTGTTCAATGCAAACTCAACGAGTGGAAGCATGGCGCTCCATTGCTTGGGTCTGTTCGCACAGACACTCCGAAGCATGTCTTCGCAACGCGATTCACGCGTTCTGTCTGACCATCGGGATGCGGATGGTCCGCTGTGGACATGTCGAATCGAGTGCCGAGCACCTTAAAGACCGACATCCAAACTTATCCGTGAAACGGGGATCTAGATCCTAGGCAATTGCCTCTGGCAGATCACGTTGTCGAAATACACGATCCATGAACAGCGTGGCTGTTCCTTCTCCATCGATGGAGTCCGGTACCGCCGCTAAATGAGCCATATTGCTCAATCGGTCGACAAAGACCACGATGCCCATGTTGCCCGCCGCATCTCGTGGCAGACCGAACACAAAGTCCATACTCATGGATTTGTCAACGCCTCGTGGGTACAGGCAAGCTGGTTAACGGCGCAGCCGAGTGTGACGAGGGTTTAACCCGTTGACACGTATCACACGTGCGTACATACGTACTGACCCACTTGTAAAGCTTCGGCCACCAGTAGTGGGAGCTCACCGAGCTGTAGGTCTTTTCTCGGCCGAGATGACATCCAAGTGGGGTATCATGTGCCTCATGGAGGATACGATACTTGAGATCCTTTTTCGTGAGGAACCACGACACGTGGGGTGTCTTCTGGACCAGTACCAATGGGCCATCATCGAGAGTGTATCGATGTAGCCTCGCGCACAACCGCGCTGACAGCTTAATGTTTGAGTTAGCAAACTCCGCGCTTCTTAGCGCATGTAGCAGAGCTACGCAGGACTCGTCCCGAGCGTACGCAGCGCGGATCGAGCCTGTCACAGACGAAGTCACCGTCGTGACGTGAGCGATCTCATAGTCGGACCTGCATGATAACGCATCGGCCAAGACGTTCTGCCTGCTAGGCTTGTACTGACCTCGAAATTGTACTCCGCGCAAAGCAGGAGATCCAACGGGCTATCCTCTGAGCGAGATGAGACGACTGCGTCGCAGTGCGTAGCGACCATAATCAGAGTAGATCCCAAACGGCTTGGAGCCGAGCAGATGAACCTGGATTGACGAGCGCATACTTCATCGCAAGTAGCTCTTTTCATGACTAGATAGCTCTTCTCAGCAGCCTTAAGCTTTCAAGATTCAAACGTGATCACGCGTTCGCGCCCTTCAGCGTCTGTTTGCAACAAAGCACTGCCGATGGCAAAGTATGATGCGTCACAGACGACGCTGAAAAAGCGATCGGCATCTGGCACGCCAGGATCGACGCCTGAAGGAGACTCTCCTTAATGGCTTCGAAAGCCGCTCATGTCCGGTGTCCCAACACCAGTTCGCATCCTTCTTAAGGAAATTGGACAGTGGCCTTGCCGCCTCAGCATAGTTCTTACTTACTTGTCCAAGTAATTGGCCAGGCCAAGCCACTTCCGTAAGTCTTTCTGGTTCTTTGGAATCGGCCAGTCTACAATGGCCTTGACCTTATGGGATCCGCTCGAAGGCCTCGCTTCCCAATGAAGCGTCCCAGAAAGGGGATCTCTTCAGCGTCGAAGACACACTTGTCAATGTTGCATACAACTTGTGTCTGCGCATGCACTCGACCACCGCTCGCAGGTGCTCAACGTGGTTCTCCACATCAGTCTTTCCGTGCTCCCACGACTGTGGACAAATATATCGTCGAAGTATGTCTGAGCATACGCCCTGTGGGGCCTGAGCAGTTGCGTCACAAGACGATTGAACGTCGCAGGCGGGTTCGACAGCCCTTGGGCATTACTAGCCACTCCCAGAGCATCCGCCGCTCGGAGTGCTGACCGCCGTAATCGGAATATTGCTTGCTCGCATGAGCAATTCATAGTATGCATCGACCAAGTTGAGGGCACGGTACACCGTACATCCCGTCATGTTGTTCTGGAAAACGTCCTTCCTAGGAATAGGCGTTTGCGCCGGAATGGTGACCGCGTTAAGCTTATTAAAATCATGAACGATTCGCCACTTGCCATTCGGCTTTCTGACACAGAACGTAGGCGTTGAGTGCGGAGACTTGCTCTTGGCACCATACCCGTCTCGTTCTTAGCACGGCAGAACGCGTCAATGACGTCACACTGTTCTCGTGGCAAAGGCCACTGCTTTGTCACGCAGTATTTGGTTCCAGGAACCAGGTCAATCCCATGACGTACACCTCGATCCGGGTAGCCTCGTGGGAGGCTTCTTCGAGACCACGTCTTGATATTTCCTCACGAAAGGGTAGTACGGATCCGACGGGTCCTTGAAGATCGAGAATCCTGCCCGCGCATTCAGCGCCTTCTTGGTGTCATCAAGAACTGCTTTCCAAAAGCGACGACGAGTTTAACTCCTCCTCAGGTCGTAAATGACCAACTCGGACATGGACCTCTCGTCCAGCTCCAACAGAGCGGCCGCAGTGGGCATAGTCTCTAGACTGACGTCGCCATCGACTTCCCCTGTCACTCAGTTGACGAGTGTATATAACTGCTCGCTATCACCATGAGTGTTTTCACTCGTCATGTCAGACACATCAGACGCTGACGCTTGGCGTCGTAGCTTTTCTCCCCGCTGAGACTGTTTGCCTCGGAGAGGTCCTAACAGTCACATCAGCTACGTCTCCAGGTTGTTGCACCGTGTGCGTCTAACCCGAGACTGATATGTCTTGACCAAAAACAACCGTCGCGGAGCTACAATGTTCGCAGTCTCCGCTTCGTGGATTACGTGCCACGTCACCTTTATCAGTGGTCCCTCGGCCTTGATGGCCCGGCCCACGGCCGGCCACACCACGCATGGCGTGTAGCGACATCCCGTCATCGTGACGAGTGTCGTTGCCGTGACACATGCCACCTGTGTCTCCCAGCGGGTTACCTGCCGCCCCAGTCACAGCCCACGAGCACTGCTCGGGACTTTTGTCCTCGACACCTATAGTGACTACAAGTTCGGATACTCCGATGTCCAGCACATTGACCGACTCGGTTCAGTTCCCGCGCCAAAAGCGCTTTTGCTTCCTAGAGGTGGGTTCATGACTCACCAAAGCTCCACCAGGAGTAAAGCGCGTTGCGCCCAAGGTCTTCGACCTCCAATCAATCCATGGCTCGTGACGTTCCAGCCATACCATGCCCAGGATGCGATCGTACCTCGAACCCAGATCTAAGACCAGACAGCTTTCCACCCTATCGAAGTCGAGAAACTTCACGCCCAGGTTCACAGGAACCTTACATGGGTCACCGTCAATAGGCGAACAGTGATAATGTCACCCCTGCGCTCCCTGAGCGCCTCAGCGTACTGCTGACTTCCTTCCATTGTGGAGCGTCGAGCGTTGTTGCCCGACGCCCCGGAATCGGTCAAGATGATCCATGGCTTCTCAAAGCCCTTCACCGTCGCCTCGACGATGAGTAAGCCCGGCTTGCATACATGTTCCGTGTTAGAGAGTACGGCTCTCTCCGGGGCTGGGACCTATTGTCCTCCACCTCCATGAGGCTCAACACAAACTCAGTTCTTCCCTAGCAGGGCGCCCCGCGCCTATTGAGTGCCGCCGTTTCCCCGCGACGAGCCGATGGCTTGGCTCGATGCAGAGCGAAGGATCGTAAGAGCTTGACGCGACCTGCGTGACGGGCAGGTTGCACTCAAATGGGTGGTGCTTCGGCAGATGAAGCACTGACGAACATCCATACGCTGCTCGGCAGCATGAAGCTCAGCTTCCTCATCTTCAGCGTAACTGAGGTCCATAGGGACCGGTCCGTCGGATGGTGTAGCGTTAGCAACGCCCCAGCCAAGTCGAGACGACTTGAAGTTGAGCTCGGCGTTCAACGCCACTCTCACGGCCTCTTCAGAAGAGGAAGGGTGGGTGCGGAAGACTTCTGTCCTACCCACGCCAGTGCGGAGACCCTCCATAAAGACTGTCACAGTCACTGCCTCTGGCAGAGGATCGGCCGCCATACCGGAGATCATAGTTGCAACTCCTGGACGAAGTCCACCAAGTTTTTCTTACCCTGGCGGGTACTCAGAAAGCGTGATCTCACGCTGTACGCCTGATTAGGCGGAGCAAGCACTTATGAAAGCTGGAGTTTCAGCTTCCTCCACTGGGGAAGGCCGTGTCCACCGACGTGCCGCACATGAGTGCCCATTCTCGTGCTTGGCCACCGAGCTTTGAGATTGCTAGCGCCACGCGCTGTTACTCAGTACGGAGCATGGCCAATCCCATCGCCATTTCGATCTCACGGATCCAGAACATGAGGTTCTCCCCCTCCTTTCCTTCGGAAGTCTTGACGCTCAAGATGAGCGGTTTCGGCCGGGAGGCCCCATCCTGCGATGTCGTCGACGTCGATGGAGACGCCGACATCCTCTGCTGGAGGTGCTCCAACAGAGCATTCTCGTAACTTGAGAACGCCTTCAGACGCGCGTTCACCGCGTCCGGTCCTTGCGAAGCAAGATGCGAATGCCCTCAGGGCCGAGCAAAGACAATAGCTTTTCAGCGCGTCTTGCTGGCTCTGGGACAGGTTAGAAAACGCTGTCTGCTCCATCCTCACCGAAGGATCTAGTCCTAAGACTCAGGTGCGGGATTGACTACTAGTGCTACCAGGTGCAGCGGGGCTGTGTAGCGTAGTGCGTCAGAGGAAGACGTATGGTTCCCCAAGTCTTAGCTGTGGTTATCCTAACCCCTAAGGTCTCCGAGAGGCTTAGATCACTCTCATTATACCACTAGAGAATTAAAGAATCAGTATTCCTAAACCCAGGGCAATATTCTCTTTCATGCTAAAACTGAACTGTTATTTGTATGCTTATCTGCGGCAAAGCCGCCTGTAGTGTAAATGTATGACTCTAAGTATCTACCATAGTTTAACCTAGTCAAATGCATATCGAGTGGCCCTGTGGCCACGTACTGAAATCCCGTTAATCCAAGTGATACCAAGTACCACTTACTACAAGGCGACACGTAGCACGGCTACATTAGTATTACCTTCGTGTAACCCCGTTACAGGCGAGGCCTTTTACCGCTGGTTTGGGGGTGTAGTTCGCAGAGCATGTGCATACAAAGGTCTCGCGAACTGCTCCCACTCTTCGGGAAGCCGTGGATCCTTGGCCCCATCCTTCTGAATCTTGGAATTGCGCTGCTTCAACGTAGCGTTCGTTCTAACCCTGAATACATGTAGATACGTCGGCTAGACAGTTAAGGCACTGGACATATCATTGGGAGACCTACCTGGAATGATAGCGCCTGATATGCTTCGAGAGATAGGCATCCAGAGATTCCCATGACGGAGATTCCCACGGCGGAATTCTGTTTCTTTGGCGGCAGGGCTATGCCTGAACACGAGGCGCCCTCCTCACTGGTACTGGAATTCGTCTCCGCCGTATCATCACCAGCTTGTCCTGTCAATGGCCCCCACGTATCATCACCAGATTTCTCACGTCGATTGCTATCAAATTCATCGACAACGTCCACCACCAAAGGGCGCTTTTGGGTGGCGCTCGTCGGCATATCCATCATATCTCAGCGAGTATATTGGTAGGGGGATTCTGTAGTTTGTTCGGAATGGCAATATACACCGGGTAGACAGCTCGATGGGATAGATCAATAAATCTGAGAATACAGAAAACGACTAAAAAAAACCGGCAGCGCTGAACCCCATCCCACAAATTACAGTTCAGCTACTGCACCCGACAGAAAAACTCGGCACTGACAAAAGTCAGGATTGGATTGGATGAAATGACGTCCAGTCAGACAACAAAAGGACTGATTTGTTAGATAATTACATAAATCTCGCTGCTTAGTTGGTTTAAATTACGTGCTCCAGCATTCTATTGGCTAATTTATGTTCGATTTTACTATGGGAGTTGTGGAGATGGATCGGCAAACTGCCGAGTTTTTCGTTGTCGGCTCTTTTAGTCGTTCGAGCCTTTAAGCTGGGGAACCAAAATGAGTTTCAAAACGAGAAGACAAGTCGTTTTGAAAATTCGTTCCCAAGTGCCAGGTGGCGCTAAAGTAAAAATCGTCAGAACGAAGCAAATCAATTCTTCACTTCAGAGGCCGATGGCTGAGAACGGCGACGAGATCAGCTCCGTCGGCTCCTCGAGCAACTTCGACGTGCTTAGCGATGACGCAAGCGCGTCGCTTGAACTCGGGCAGGACGCGGTCGGAACGCAGGAGGTGGGGTGGGTAGCTCAGAACCGAGTGCACCATCAAATGACGACGAATCGAGGGCTGCGAGGAAGTGGCTGCCACAGAGCCCCGCTCGGTTCAATGCAGCTGCTGACAAGTCTCTCCTTGCTGAAGTCCTCGCCACGCCTCCGTTCGCTGCAGATCGCAAAGCGGTAAAGGGTGTGTGGAGAGCAATTGAAAGTCGATTGAATAGTTCGCTGGGCACGAATTTCAGCTTTCGCTCGTGTCGTGACCGCGCCAGCCTCCTCCTTTGCAAGTATGCGGTCCGCAAGCGGCGAAACGAAGCCGCCAGCGGTACCAGTGAAGTGCATACGGACGATGACGACGTGCTTGAGCAGCAGCTGCTGCTTAAAGACGATGCAGCGACTCGGGTGCAGACGAAGAAGGCCGCTACAGCTTCTAAAACGCAGGAGTTGGAAACCGCAGGTCAGCGGCTAATACAAGCAGCTGAGAACAGGTATGCTTCATATATGACATCTACATGGGTGTGCTCTGATGCAATAGTTTGTGACTTTTGCTGAATGCTGCATTAATTGTTGCATTAATTAACATAGTCGCTGAGAGAGTTGCCATCGAAGAAGGAGGCAAACCAAAGCGTCGCCGTCTCTCCACCTTGCTTGAGTAAGAGCAAGAGGATCGGCTGAGCGCAGAAAACTCGTGGCGCAAAAGGTTGAACTTCATCGGGAAGAGCCTCAACTTCGCCGCTCCGAGCTGGAGCAGCAACGGTGCCAGCATGGGATGCTTTTAGAGCAGATGCAGCATCAAGCTGCATAAACCGAGGCGCTGATAAAGTTTTAGCAACTGCTATTAGTAAGAACGCTGAATGAGCTCCAGGTATATTGGCGATTTAGCTACAGAAATATTCCTGCAAGGGAGGAGGTGCTACTCCAAAGTATTTGCTGTTGTTGTTGCCATGGCGGAAAATTGTTATGCAGTTTGTTAGAACCACCGCAGTCTTGTATAGCGTCGCCGCCGGAGCGCCACCTAGGTACATCTTTCGTTTAAAGTCGACGCCAGCCCAGTAGTTGACCACCTGACCATAAGACCACTTCACGGAAGTCCTCACCTCTGACATCGAGTCATTAATTGCAGCTCGGGCAGGTGTGAGACTGGAACCTTTGAATGGCGACACAATACATCAGTGCGGCCGTAAGCTTGATCTCCATAGATGAAAAAGCCACGAAATCGCTCGTCGGAGCGAATGCGCTCATCTAAACCGGAACTGCGAAGCAATACTGTATCGTGGCGACGCCCTTCAACTGGTCCATACATGTGGAAGATCATACCGTCTGGCGTGACGACGGTCTGAATTTTAAGGCCGTGCTTTAGTTTGTGACCCATGTAGACACTCTGTTGTGCCCGAGCTCCTATAGGACGGCAAATACCGCGTACCTTTCCGTCCACGAAGCCCCAAAAACTCGGTCCAGCTCGGCTCCTTGATCATGAATTGCTTGGCTAAACTCGTGCAGTCTCGCGCTAGCTACATCTAGGTTGCCCTGAAGCATTCTGTTACATCTAGGCTTAATAAATCTATCACAAAGTAAAAATACTACTCAGAGCACTCGACCAGCGACCGTAGATACTTGATAACTATAATAACCACCTATTCAGATATGAGAGGCGGTGCAACACGATGCAGAGACCTTCGAGGCCACTGCAGCAGACACAGGAATGGGAACCGGTGCGGATGACGTCAGGCAGTCCAAACGAAGCTTGTAGGCGGCGTAGCTGGCGGTGAATAAATCGGTAGTAGAATAGGCACGTGTCATCTGTGATCCCGTCGATATCGAATCGAACACGGGGGAGGGAGAAGCGGTGTCTACAATCATAGAGCATTGCTAAGCCATAGCACCGTAGTCTTGCAACAGCTTCCCAGTCGCCGTGGAGCTGCTTCAAACTTGATGCCGTCAGCAATTCACTTGCCCTTCGGCGGTAAGTGAGGATGTCTTCGTCGCTCTCGGAGTCCATCGCGGCGGCGAGGCTGCAAATTTCACACTGACCATCTGTCTGATTCTGTTTCGTTCTAAAAAGCAGAGACGCAAGTTGTCGTCTCCAAAGCACACGATGAAAACGAACCTGTGTGAAATTAGCAGATTTTCTTCAGATTTTCGTTTCGTTGTGAAATGTTTATGCGCTCTGTTGTCTGGTAGCAGTAAATTTGTCAGGACTAGGGTAATTCCATTCGGTAATACAGGTATACTCACTCTAAAAGAATCAGAGCAGTGAAGAGGTTATGTTGCTGATGCGCAACATATGCTTTTGGCGCCCAATCCCAAATTCAATTTTGGTTTAGAACAGTGAAAATGGAGGAGTATGACCGCGAGGCGCCGCTGTTCGACCGGCGCTTCCACGTGCTGGTGCAGTATCCGGACCGCGACGAGAAACTGCTGCCGCTCACCATCCGCCTGCTCACGGGTGTGCGCGTGCGTGCCCCACCCGTTTCCTGCACCTCGCAATAATTTGAAAATTAACGTTATTTTGCCATAATTTCTAGCAAAACAATGCCAAGAACCAGAAGGAGCGTGTGATGCGTGTGGAGATTACAGACGACGACGGCGCAGACCCGTACTTCCTGTACCTCTGGAGCGTCTCAGAGGAGGAGTTCCACGAGCTCAAGGCTCAGCAGCGCCTGCTCGTGGACTTTGCCACATTCCCGGCCAACCTCATCGAGCTGCTACAGTGCTGCCTCAAGGACAGCAAAAAACTTGCAGAGGAAGAAGAGAAAGAGGAGCAAGAAACCGAGAATTCAAAGAAAGAAAAGACAGCGATGACCACGAAGAGACGGCCAATAGATGCTCAGCACAGCAGGTCCGCTGGTCCTGTACCGTTGAGGTGAGAGAATGCTCAAAGTTTTTTTATTTTTTATTTTCTTATGCTGACTTGATATATATTTTATGATGAAGCTATTTGGCTGTGTTAAACACGTCAGACACCAATGGACAGTCAGTGTTTAGCATTGTGGAGACGAATCCATTCAAGCAGCTGACGCACCTGTCGTTGAGGTTTTTCCCCGGTGATGATGCGGCTATAAAGTCGTATCTTGCCTCAAGACTGGCGCAGGTGGGAGCGAGTAGACGTTCCTTGTCAACCTCGTTGAAGCAGACGACCGAGGAGCTGCAGACTACGCAGAGGAGCGAGGCGAAGCTGCAGCAGCAGCTGTCAGCCTTGGGTTATGAGGCAGAGTCGACACTTTCACAGGAGAAAATGAAGTTTGCAGATGAACTGGACGAGCAGCGCAGAGCTGCGGCAACTGCACTGAAAGAGCGTGAAGATGAACTCAACGCTAAGATTGACGCACTAGTGGAGAGATATGAAAAAGAGGTGAGTGTGGTGCGTGTTTTGAGATTTTCTGTTTATATACTAACCTCGACGTCTTTTGTAGCTTCAAGCTCTGAAGGCCGCAGCAGAAGCGAACGAAGCCCAGGTGCAGGACCTGAGCAGGCAAAAGTACCAGCACGAAATGCAAATTGATCACCTGCGAGCGCAATCACAGGATCTCAGTCAAAGTAAAAGTGAACTCTCAGGAGAAGTAGACGAGCTACGCACGCAAAACAAAGAGCTAGACCAAAAAGTCTTTCAACAGGAGAAGCAGATCAACGCGTTGCAGGTGCGGGCGGATGCACTACAACAGCAGCTTGCAGACAAGGAGGATGTGATTAAGAAGACAACAGATCTTTTGGAGTCCGCAAAGCTTCACAACGAGGAAGTTGACGAATCCTTGAAAATGTACCGCGACAACCATGCAAGACTACAGCAAAAGCTTGAGCTGAGCATTTCGGAGATCAATAAGGTGAGCCGTACACGATACTCGAGTGATTTATGCGTTATAAGATACTTACACTTCGTATGGCAACAGGGAAACGAGATCATCGAACGCATACAGAACGAAAACCACACGCTAAAGTCCAAGATGCGGATGAAGGCCAAGATTATCAAACAGCAAGAACAGGTACGAAAGCCCCCTGCTAATTGTGCTTTGGGTAGTATTTTACGCCGAAACGTTCCTAACGAATATATTTCTCCAGTTTGTCGAGGAAAAGCAACTTCAGCGTGAGGAAGCGCTGTTGGAGCTGAAATCGACCAAGGAAGACATCCGCAAGAGAGATGAGCACATTTCACAACTGAAGGTTCGCAAACTTGAGAGGAACGCTCTACACATGACCAAAATCTCACTCTTATCGATTTGCTTCTGTCATAGGACACAATAAAGGAGCTAAGCCAGAAACTGGAGGACAGCAACAAGCTGCTGGCCTCCAACCAGCAAGGTATACTGTCACATATCTCGCTTGTTTCTCCCATGTTTTTTCTAAGATTTAACGTCGTTTGTCTATTTGTTATACGCTTTTTAATGCAGTAATCACATGGTTAAACAAGGAGATTAACGAAGCACAGCTTGGTCATCAACGAAGGTCAACCGCCCACCCGTCCGTGCTCGCATTTCGTCCATCCGACAAGGTGACAAAAATGACCTGAGGTCATCTACGAGATGATCGCCTAACTCCATGTCCAACCACGCATTGTACTGCATAACAGAAGACCGCTACAGAGTCCAGACCCCCCACACACTTCACGTCGACTCTTCATAGCCGTTAACTTCAGTACCCTACTTTATTGCCTCCACTGATGGCAGCGGATACAGACAGCATCAGCAGTAATGCTACTCAAGAGCAGATCTTGTCAGCAGCCTTGCCACAGCTTCCGTATTATCGGCGTTAAATGACCAGTCCTCCATCGATGCGGATACATTGTCCTGTGATATAAGACGCCTCGTCACTCGCCAGGAACGCCACAAGCTGTGCGACCTCATCCGCCCTTCCAAATCGAGCCAACGGGATGCTGCCCAAGACGCGATCTCGTGCACCATCAGCCATCGCGTCCGTCATGTCGGTGGAGATGAAGCCCGGCTCCACGAGATTCACGCGGATGTTGCGGTTGCCGAACTCCTTGGCCAGCGTCTTGGTGACGCCTTCCAGCCCCGATTTCGACGCACTGTAGGCGACCTGGCCGATATTCCCCGCTGCGCCCACGACGCTACCAATGTTAATGATGCTGCCTTGCCGTCGCTGCATCATTCCTTTAGCAACCGCCTTGCACATGAGCACAGGCCCCACGAGGTTCGTAAGCAGCAGCTCGTCCAGGTCGGCATCCTTGAGTCTCAATAGCAAACTGTCCTTGGAGATGCCAGCAGCATTCACGAGAGCTGACGGACCAGCGCCGAGCTCCTTGGACACTTGAGCCACCAGCTGCGCGGCTTCGGCGCTGGCGTCTCCTTCGCCACGCCGAGGACAGCTGTACGCCAGCGGCAGCACGTCCAGAGAGATCCGCTGTGCTGCTTCCTGAGCCCGTCCTCTGTCCCGAGAGGTGATAGCCACCTGCCAGCCACGCCGATGGAGCTGCTGAGCCACGGCGAAGCCGATGCCGCGGCTTCCTCCGGTCACAAGCGCCACACCCGCCATCAGCGCGTCTGTCTATGAGGGATTCGAACTCGACTAAGTGCGGGCACAACTATCGAGTATATTAGCATAAGAGCAATACTAGCATTTAAGACTTTTAAGTATTATAGCGACAAACAATGTCTCTTCTCACCTTGCGAGAGGACAATTTACTGGGCAATGAACATGCACGACGGCGACGGGCACTCGATGGAGTTGCCCGTGTACGTGAGCTTGCCGGTCTCGCAGTCGGCGCGGAACACGTCGAGGCTGCTGGTGTCCTGATTGAGCGCCAGAACGAAGTCCTTGTACACGAAGATGGCTCGGGGGGTGTCGCCGCGCGTGGGGATTATCTCCACGAGCTCAAGGCGCGTGTCAGCCAGAATCTTATAAATGGCGATGCTGTGATAGAAGCGCGTGGCCGCGTACACAAACTTGCCGTTCGTCGAGATGTGGATGTCCGACGCTTGCGCGGGCCGGCCCGCGCAGTCCTTCGGCAGCGTCGATATGTGCTGCAACGACTCGTGACCCAGCCTGCCGGTCTTGGCGTCCAGTGGGTACACACCCACAGTGTTGTCGAGCTCGTTGATGACGTAGCCAACGCCAAGCTCCGGGGAGAGCGCGAAGTGGCGCGGACCCGAGCCCGGCGGGCACGCGATGAACTCCTCGTCTACCAGCTTCTTGTTGACAGTGTCCAGCTTGTACTGCACCACACGGTCGTTACCCAAGTCGGCAGCAACCAGACCCGCCGGCGTCCAGGCCGTGCTATGGATATGCGAGGCTTCCTGGCGGTCCGGATTGACCATGCTCGCGCCTTTGAAGCGGTGGTGGTCCGAGGCAGGCGCCAGCGAGCCGTCCGCGTTTACAGAATACAGCGACAGACTCCCGCCGCCGTAATTAGCGACGGACACAAAGTCTCCGTTAGGGCTGAGCGCCACGTGGCACGTGTAGGCACCGCCGGTCTCATGACGACTGAGCTGCGTGAGCTCACCGTCCTTGCCCATCTTGTACGCGGACACGAAGCCCGTCTCCTCGCCGGGGCGTAGCTGCGACGGCTCGTTGCTTTCGTTCACGGCGTAGAGCGTCGCGTTGGTGCCGAATACGTAGGACGGGTTGATGCCCGCTCCCTCTGTTACCTTGAGCAGCTTCAAGGCGCCCGTGGCGTCGTCGAACGCGTAGGCGTGGATGCCCTTGGCATGACCGTCCACGTGGCCTTCCTTGCGAGTGTACGTGCCTACGTAAAGCGTCGGCATTCTTTTGGCTGGCTGAGAGGCTGGAAACGAGGAGACCGAGGAAGATCGGAAAATAACAGGGGCAACTGAGTGAATCCACGCACAATTGATGATCGATACTGCAGTTGAAGGCCGAAGTGGCTACAGGCTAAAACCCGGTTACAGCAACATGACACGGTTTGTTCGCTTTTTTGTTTGTTTAATTACCGTTTAAACGCGTTATTACGTGAGCAAATGCTACAGACGTAGTAACCTTTTAAGTGAGAGTGATTCGTGTGCACATCTGAAAATGGAGGGGGTGACGTCACATAAAACGACCAGGGTGGAGAGCGGTTGCGAGCGCGCGTAGCCACAGCAAACCCCTGCGGGGTTATCGCGAAGCGGGGCCGCGCCGTATTGCGAAGGCGGGGCCAGCGCCGAGCTTTCCAGCGAGCCGAGCACTGTAGCGGGCTGAACTTAGAATCTTTTCCTCGCAGGAGCGCAGCGACTGCCTTGCGAAGCAAGCCCAAGACCGCGATGCCATCGGTCGTCGGGAGGGCTAGGGTAAAGGGAGATGAGTGGCATTCTATACAAACTACAGTGTAAATTAAAAATGTGACAAGGCTAGATGGGCACAGCAACACGTGCCTTTAAAAGTTTATTTTAAGTGAACGAGTAATACTGTACCTTTTTTATTTAAACTTACTTGTGTCGGCCTTACCAGCATGATCGCAAAGTACGCATCTACCGCATTTTGTCTTCTAGCACGACAGTAGATTACAAAGTCAGTTTGCAACTTATAAGCCATCTGATTGGATGTCACAGTAATAAAGAGGGACAAACACCTTTTGATTGGAAACTGCGAAAAAAATAGACCGAGATATCTCTTAAATAGCAGGTTTTATATAATGTGTTGACAATCCGCGCATTTCACAGGAAACCAATTATTAAATTGATTAACAAGAAATAGTGAAACGCCGAGCTTTTGCAGTAGCAGACAGTTTTAGTACTGAACGCTATTATGTTCTAAGTAAAAATTATATAAACTTATTTTATGTTACTATTGCTGTCCAGCTTCAGGCCAAGCGCTCTCTGTCGGCGCCCGGCCATACCTTTGTAAATGAGGACGCAGAACTGCTTAGGAATCTCCTGGGGTTTTATGTCGGCTATCACGGCTACAGTGGACCCATGGCGTTTGCCACCACGAAAGGGACGATACGTATCGGCATATCATGCGGCGCTTTGCACACGGCCCCCTACGCTGGCTTCAACAGCATTGCCGGCCACCGTTTCGGAAACTGAAACAAGGCTGTACACGAGAACTAAGCAGGGGTAATGTGAATGGTTTTACTCTTATTCTACATAATAAATTGCATTATCAGTAAGTATGGATGGACAATGCCTGGTAGACCTGGCCGTCCAGGCCCTTGCCCAGTATCAGCAGCATATTCATCCTCCAAGGCCGTCTCCACCTCTTACTCCTCCTCCGGTAGCATCTTCACAGCGGGAGGGCCTTGACCTCGACCTTAGTCTTATGATATGAAACTCTAATCTAATTACTAATTTAAAGCCGGCACAAGAGGCTGATACCGGTAATGTCACTGAGGGCCAAGGTCACTTTTACTAGTCATCTACGCTGTACTTGGTTATCCTGATCTGTTGAGTTGATCAATCGGATGTGAGCCTATATTTCTGACTTTTGGCAAAAAAAACAAATTACGGGGTAGATCCATGAATTGCCGTTTTCCTCGATAACATATCAGTTTCAGATTCATTCACGAGGTTTATTTACCCCTCTCTTGTAAGATAATTTATTCATATTAAAGACTTAAAAACTGATTTAGTTAGAATTACTTCGCGATGGACGTTATTTGGGAGTTAATGGCGTTCGAGGGAAAATGAAGACCGCGAACACGAAATCCACAAGTGACGTTTTGCGCTAGAATACCCCTATCTGCTTTATCATGGAGCTCAGGGGACAACCCGATTTCTAGAGTATGAAGCAGGGTGTTCTAATTCAGAGGGATCTTATAACTGTGGATGGTGTAAGCCATTCAGATAGAACGGAGTATACCCGGTCGATGCGTGAACCGCATTGTTGAGTGCAAACCCAACTACTGGCAGGCGTTCTGACCAAGTGCGAGGAGCCTCCGCACAGACACTGCGTAGAGTGTCCTCAAGCACTCGGTTGACACGCTCAGTCTGCCCATCCGTCTGAGGATGATCGGCAGTGGACATGTGCAGCCTTGTTCCAAGTAGTTGGAACAGCATTCGTCAGAATGCAGCGGTAAACCGCGGGTCACTATCCGAGGCAATTGTCTCCGGCAGACCATGATGGCGGAAAACGCCATCCAGGAACAGCTTCGCAGCCTGTTCCCCGGTCACTGTGTCTTTGACCGGATCAAGACGCACCATCTTGCTCAGACGGCACACGAACACCAAGATGCCGGTGTTCTCGTGGCCTTTTTTTTGGCTGGAAGTCAGAAGATGAAATCCAGACTCATCGACTTCCAGCAGTCCGCTGGAACGGGCAGGCTCTGCAAGAGAGCCGAGGCGTGCCCGGCGGGTTTCACTCGCTGACATATTTCACATGTCTTCACGTACTGTGCGACCCACTTGTACATGTGGGCCCACCAAAAGTACTGAGAGACCGATCGGAAGGTCTTCTCGCGGCCCAAGTGACGCTGGACGGCGCATCGTGCGCCTCCTGTAGGATGTCAAAATTTAGATCTCGTCGCTTGGAGCGACTACCGAGGGGTTTCGTGGGGCTCCACTCGATAGTAGAGCAGTCCATCGGCCCACTCGTATCGATGGAGCCGGGCTCTCTGACGTGGCGTGAGCCACTCGGCCTTGGCTTCCTTGCCAGCGACCAGGAAATGCACCAAAGGTACCAGGGCTTCGTCGCCCCGATACACCATGCGTATCTGTTCATATAGATCGGTCGTGGCGCCACTTATGTTCGCCAGCTCATAGTCTGGCCTGCGTGACAACTCATCGGCAAGCACGTTGAACTTGCCAGGCTTGTACTCGACGCGGAAGTTATATTCCGCGAAGGAGGACAGCCACCTCGCCATCCTTTGGGACAAATGGAGCGAATTCGTCGCCATCCGTAAGGATACGTGATCTGTGTAGATCACAAAGGGCTGAGAGCCCAGGAGGTGCACCCGGAACTTGACAAGGGCGTACTTCATGGCAAGCAGCTCCTTGTCATGAACGGGGTAGTTCCGTTCGGCAGCCTTGAGCTGCCTGGACTGAAACGAGATCACTCGTTCACGTCCTGCTGCATCGTGCTGTAGCAATGCACACCCGATTGCATAATCGGATGCATCGCAGACGACGCTGAACGGCTTGCCTTGACATTGTCGAAGGCTTCCTGGTGCTCACGCCCCCAGTGCCAGTCGGTATCCTTCCTTAGAAGATCTGACAAGGGTCTAGCCAGACCCGCGTACACTTCGCTGTACTTATGGAGGTAGTTGGCTAAGCCCAGCCACTACCTCAGGCCTTTCTGGGACCTTGGCGTTGGTCAAGCCGAAATGGCCTTAACGTTCTCCGGGTCGGCTCGAACGCCGACGTTGCTACGAAGCAACCGAGAACTATGATCTCTTGCGCAGCGAAGACGCACTTGTCGAGTTGGCATAGAGCTTGTTCGCTCGCATGACCTCCAACACTCGACGGAGGTGCTCCAAATGCACCTCCATAGCCGTCTTGCCTCCTTCGGCACGGCTATGGACGAAGATGTCGTCGAAGTACGACTGTGCGTACGCACGCAGTGGCCTAAACAACTGCGTGACCAGGCGATTAACGTCGCCGGGGCATTATACAGGCCCTGTGGCATCGCCAGCCGCTCCCAGAGCATACCGGTCGGGGTGCTCACTGCGGTGAGCGGAATGTCGCTCTCGCGCATCAGGATCTGGTATTATCCATCCCCCAGATTCAGGGCGCTGAATAACTCGCACCCGGCCATGTTGTTTAACAACACATCCTTTCGCGGGATGGGTGTCTGGGCCGGCACCGTTGCGCTGTTCAGCTTATTAAAAGCATGAACCAGACGCCACTTCCCGTTCGACTTCCGAACACAGAAGGTTGGCGTCATTGCGGGAATTTCGATTCCCGCACTATGCCTGCCTTGACCTTTGCGGCGAAGAAGGCATCAATGACCTCGCACTGCTCTCGAGGCAGTGGCCATTGTCTGGTGACACAGTATATTGTGCCCGGCGCGAGATCAATCTCGTGCCTGATCCCACGACCCGGTGGGGGTTAAGACGGTGGATCCTTGGACGCCGCGTCCTCGAACTCCTTCATTAAAGGATACACTGGATCCTTTGGGTTCTTGAGAATCTCAGAACCCAAGCGCGAGGCACGCTGGGAGGAGAATGCCTCCAGGATACCCTCGTTCATAACTGAGGAGGAATTCAATTCCTCTGCAGTGGACTCTTGCTTCAAGAGTACCACCTCCGCGATTTCTCCTGCCTTCAGGTCGGCCAGGAAATGTGTCGGTGTCAACTCTTCGAGGTTCAGGGGCTCTGACACCTCTGGCAGCGGCTCTAGCTGGATGCCGCCTGCCTTGACCCGATGGCTGGTCTCGCCGTCATGGATGTGATAACACCCTTCAACTGGCCGTGTCGGAAGAACCCGGGCCCTGTGTTCCGAGTCGCTTGAAGCGACTCCAGTCTGAAGTGTCTTCAGACTCGACTTGCAGTGTCGACTATGTCGTCGAAGGCGACCGTGATGTGGTAATTCGTTACCCACGTCTGTGGACGTCTCATTGACGACGTCCAAAGCTTGTCGGGCTTCGATTGGAACGTGGTTGAAGCGCGTCTCGCTTCTTCTTCTTCAGTTAAGGTTTGGGCGCCCTGATGTGGAACAAGGTTACCCGCATAGGAAGCGCATTTGCGTCTTCCTCGCCAGTTTCAGTCTGGGTGACTTGGAGTGGACCTAGGTTACCCACCTGGTCGGTGCCACCCGGCACCGTCACTCTTAAAGCCTTGGCCGCCGGTCTAGATTCTGGCGGGGTCGAGGGCTATCCTGTATGGACTGCCGCACTCGACCAGGTGTACTTCTGCTGCCACTGCTTCTAGGGAGCCGCTCAATACGTCGGCGGCTCCCAAAACTTTACTGGATGCTCCTGCATCCCGGCGCCCCTTTTGGACGCCCAGTTCCTGGCAGAGGTGGGAATATTACTCACCAATGCTCTGCCAGTAACTGCGGGCCGGCTGGCCCGATGGCTTTGTTCGCCAATCGATCCATGGCTCATGTTTCTCGAGCCAGGGCATGCCCAGGATCAAGTCATACTTGTCCATCTCTAGGACAGTAAACTGCTCCAGACTGTCGAAGTCCTCGAACTTCACAGCTAGATCCACATGGATCTTGGGAACGGTAATCACCATTCCGTCGGCCAGTTGTACCGACACTGTCCCGTTACCTTTACTTTCTCCTAAAGCATCGGCCAACTTGTTGCTGTTCTCCGCAACAGTCTGGAGGCGTGCGAAGTTCTTCGACGCCCCGGAGTCTATCAAGACTAGGAAGGGGTGGGTATATTCCCGTACACTTACGTGTACTACTAGCAGCCCAACACTGCCCTTCTTCGATTCGAGAGCGCAAAGACTCTCAGGGACTAAGTCTCCATGGTACGCGCCACCGCTCATGAAGTCCTTCCACAGTAGGGTGCCCCGCCCCTACTGGTGACCTGCGTTCCCCTGCTCGTGGGGTCGCGGCCTTTGCCAGCGACCATTGAGCGCGATGGGCTTGGGAGGGAAACCCTTTCGTTGTCCCCCTGCAGGACAGGCACGTGCCATGTGCCCTAGCTTACCACAGCTATAGCAGCGAATATCATGCTGCTCGGCGAGCCCAAATTCCACGGGAACTGGCCCGCTTGGGGCCCCGTGACTTGGTGTCACATCCCCTGGCCACATTGCCGCCGGCGTGCGTGCCTGGCTGTGACTGTACTCCTCTTGGAGGGCGACTCGAATAGCCTCTTCCAGAGTATTGGCCTGCACCCGAAATAGCTGGATGCGGGCCGAGTCTACTCTTAGGCCGTCCATGAACCCCGTCGCTTTGATCTGTTCATGGAGTGGGTTTCCGACGAGGGATGCGGTGACCTTCCGCATCTCCTGGATGTACTCATGCAGCTCATGCCTTCCCTGTTTACATGACAGGAAGCGTGATCGCTGGCGGTACTCACAGTTCGCCGGGAGGAACGCGGCTCTAAGCTGTTCACACAACTGAGCCCAGGATGCGAAACATCCAGGCGTTGTACGCTTCCCGCGTATACACCCAACGCTTAGCATGCCCGCTAAGGTTGGAGAGGGCGAAAGCCACTCGGAGGTGCTCCGAAGAGATTAGAGCCGCATCCATTGCGAGCTCTACTTATCGCACCCAAAAGTGAAGATTTTCACCTTCCTTCCCTTCATAATGTTTTTTTCCTACAGCCTTAACGGCTTGGGGTAGACGGGTTTCGACTCTGCAGCAGGAACGAGCAGGTTGCTCCGAACATGTTCGATGAGCCCCCGCTCACATGTCGAACGCGGTCACGCGTTCGACCTGCTAGCTTGCGTTAACGACGCCAAGCTGCGCAAGGCATACATACCAAAGTGCCAGTCATCTTACGAACGGACTCGAACTGTGAGTCGTTCAGATGAGGAAACTCATTCCGGTCCATGTTGCTAGGACCCAGAGGTTCAGGTAGTAAACCCACGTAGGCGTGGATTGACAACAAGTGCTACCAAGTGTGTCGGGGCACACAACACCTTGCGCACAGGAAGTGTGACTTCCGGAGAGTATATACAAACTCTCAGTGAACGGCAGCTCACTAGTCCCTGGCCTGTGGGACTGTTACCAAAATTAGGTAGAATTAAGACTGAATAAATTTATAGGTGACCCCTTTTAATGCGTCTACATACTAACTATTAGTCACCTATAAAGCAACCTAGATGTTATCCTATTGAGTAACTCTGATGTCTTTGTACCATATGTGTGGTACCTATCGGTGACGTCATTACCGTGACGTCATAGTGATGTTGGCTACATTACCTAGGGTACCTGGGTACACCTGCTCTGAAGAGTGACTTGGCACTCTTCATGTAACCCCGTTTCAGATTGTCTGTTCAAAAAGAGCTCGAGAGGAAGCACGTCGTTTGTGGGGTGCTAGTACGTGCTAATCTTTTCGTACATGTTTTTATTAATGATAATAACTAATGGCATCGACTAGACCTCTTTGAACCGGAAGGGCCGCTCATGATCGATGCCAAAAGTGACATCAGATAAAATAACATTCATGACCAAAAAAGAACAAAATAACAAACTAGATAACAAATTTCGTAAAATACCATTATACAGTCTATAAGCAAATAAAAAACGTTGTGATGTACAGTACACAAAATTACAATTTTATAAGAAAAATGGATGGGACAGAGAAGTAAAATACGTCATTTGATTCATCGCACCATGGCAGACCATAGGAAGCGTCGGCGTTCTCGTTCGCGTTCGCGTTCCGCTAGTAAACGCCCTGCTGTGGAGCTGGATGAGGAGCAGCGCAAGGAAGCAGAGCGGGTCGCTGCTATCGCTAAACGTGCAGAAGAGCGCGCCGCCAAGCACTCAGCCGGTCGCACAGTGAAGAAGCAGGAAGAAACCGGGTCCAAGCCGAAAGATGCGGCCGTGGGCGAGCGGAAGGTGCCGCTGAAGATTGGAGAGGCTGCTGTCGCTGCAGAGGGGCCACCTGCCAAGCCCAAATTCCGCTCAAGGGCCCAGAGACAGAAGGATGCGCTCGAGAGACTCGAGCAGAAGCGGCAGGAGGTGAGAATTTGTATGAAAATTATTGTTTTACTGTTGTGTGTGTTCACATTTGCTGTGTGGCTAGGTGGAGAAACTGCGGAAGGAGACGGAGAATGCTCGTCGTCAGTTTCTGCAGCAACAACGGACCGAGAGAGAGCGGGAGCGAGAGCGTGGCCGAGGCTCGAGGTTTAATGGAGACCGTCGTCGTGATGATCGAACTGCGAACAGCTCGAAGGACAAACGGGATGATCGTCTTGGAGCAGCTGAGTCGTCGTCTTCTAAGGATGAGCACGAGTCGGCCCTATTGGATCCCAGTGAGGCAAAGGCGTTGCAAGCTTTGAAGGATCAGTACTTGGGGAAGACTGTCAAGAAGAAAAAAGTGGTCAAGGCGAGCGAAAAGTTTTCCAAAATTTTCCAGTTTGACTGGGAAGCGTCAGAGGATACGAGCACAGACTTGAATCCGCTGTATGCGCACCGGATGGATGTCAACTTGCTGTACGGGCGCGGTTATCGTGCTGGTGTGGACATGCGTGAGCAGCGCAAGAAGAATTCGTTCGTGGAGGAGCTGAGTCAGAAACGCCAGAAGGAGCAGCAGCTTGCGGATGAAACGGATGGCAGCTTGACCAGTGAGCAGATCACGGCTAGACAGCAAGATCGCGAGCGTGCTCTGCGCAGTATGCACGCTCGCGAACGGGACCGCATGCAGGAGATGGCTTCACGCGAGGCAAAGACTATGGGCACGCATTGGTCGGAAAAGTCGCTATATGAGATGAAGGAGCGCGACTGGCGTATCTTCCGTGAGGACTTTGATATCACTCTCAAGGGTGGTCGCGCACCCCACCCGTTGCGCAAATGGGACGAAGCAGGGGAGATGCTGCCTGACGCCGTATTCAAGGCCATTAAAGAGATGGGCTTTGAGCGACCGTCGCCTATTCAGATGCAGACGATCCCTATTGGATTGCAGAAGCGGGATATCATTGGTATTGCCGAGACTGGGTCAGGTAAGACTGCGGCCTTTGTCATCCCGATCATTGCCTACATCTACTCGCTGCCGGCGACAATGATTGCGCGAACTGGCGAGCAAGGTCCATTGGCTCTGGTCATGGCACCGACACGTGAATTGGCTTTGCAGATCGAACAGGAAGCCATTAAGCTTTGCAAGTACACGAGCGTGGGGATGCCTGAGAAGATGAACCCCATCAAGACGCTGTCTGTCGTCGGTGGTCAAAGCATTGAGGACCAGGGATTCCGTCTCCGTGAGGGTGTGGACATCATTATTGGTACTCCTGGTCGGCTGATGGACTGTTTGGAAAGCCATTATCTCGTGTTGAATCAGTGTAATTATGTGGTGTTGGATGAAGCTGATCGCATGATTGATATGGGTTTCGAGCCTCAAGTGGTGGCTGTGCTAGAGAACATGGGGTCACTTCTCAAGTCGGAGAACGAAGAGGAAATGGAGCAGCAACTTACGCTGGCGAACGGTGCTCAGCCCGGAGAAGAGTTACAGCACCGTCTTCGCGTCACTACCATGTTTAGTGCTACGATGCCAGTCGAGGTGGAGCGTCTGGCTAAGACGTTCTTGCGGCACCCGTCGATCGTCAAGATTGGTGATGAGGATTCTGGCAAGAATAAGCGCATCGACCAGCGTGTCGTGTACATGAATTCGGGCAAAAAGCGCTCCAAGCTGGTGGAAGTGCTGCGTGATATTCTAAGTGCCCAGTCGGTACCGATGCCGCGGTCTCGCAAGGAGAAGGTTGTCGACGGTGCCAAGATTATTGTGTTTGTTAACATTAAGAAGGAATGTGATTCCGTGGCCAAGTTTGTGTCAAACGAAGGTTTCCGTTGCACAATTTTGCACGGTGGCAAAACGCAAGACCAGCGTGAGGAAAGCCTCAAGATGTTCCGTGAAGGCTATTGTGATATTCTCGTAGCCACCGACGTGGCTGGACGCGGTCTTGATATCCCGGACGTGACACATGTCGTGAACTTCGACCTGCCGTCCAAGATCCAGAACTACTCGCACCGAATCGGTCGTACTGGTCGTGCGGGCAAGGACGGTGTCGCTATCTCGTTCCTCACGGACGATGACGAAGAAATCATGTACGACCTCAAGCAATATCTCGTGTCCACAGAGATGCCCGTGCCGAATGAGCTCGCGAACCATCCGTCTGCAAAGGCTGCTCCTGGTGTTCGTGACGAGAAGGGCAACGTAATTGCACGCTCCAAGCGCGACACTGTCATCTACGCCAAGTAACGTCAGCAAAACACCTAGCCAAATCCAGACACATACACGTGAGCTTGTCTATGCTATTCAGGTTGTGTGTTAATGCTTTTGATTCCTTCTGTTGGTAGCAGTCTCTGTCCTAGCAGCTTCGTGTTGAGAGCACCCCCTTTTTATATACTACATGTAGTCGTGCTGGGGTAACTGACCTGACTTACCTTTAGCTGATCTCTATGGACACGCCCAGATGGTGCGAGTCGCTATCGTAGTGCCGCAAGTCCATCTGTGCCGACACGCGCGTCTTGAGGTTCTTGGACGTGCGCCATTCAAAGGCTCCAATAAAGATACCGTCCGAGCCAATCGAACTCGAGACGGCCTCTGTCTCACTCAGCGCGTACTTGCTTAACAATCTCAGCGACCGCTTGTCTTTCCTTCGGTCGAACACGAATCTTGAGCTCACCATGAGCTCCGGCAAGACCGTCTGCGTCAAGTCTAGCTTCACCATCCGTCCCCCGTCACTCCTGTACCAACACAAAAGCGTCCATTAGTATGAAAATATATCTCATGTCTAGTACACTAGAAACTACTTCAATCCATTACACTTGTAGCAGAGCAAGCAGGTCTTCATGCGTATAGCTTGCAGCCATATTGAGCGTAGTAAACCTCCCGAGTCGGTCACTATGGTCCAGTCCAACGTCATATGCTCCAATCACTCCCATCGCCAGCTTGCCCGTCTTGCCGCCAAGCGTGGCCTGCAGCGTCGGTCCATTAACTGCGTCAATCTTAGCGCCGGCGAAGAAGGTCTGTGTCTTGTAGTCGGCCCCAATTCGAGCAAACGAGGCGGGCGCCTTCTCCGTGGTGGACTCCTGGGCCTCCAGTGTGAAGCGCAGACTGTTGCTGGCCTGAAGATGCGCCTGTAGCGCCAGATGACGCGACGAACTCACGCGCAGACTGGAGGTGATGACGGAGTTTAGCTGAGTCTCGCACACAAGCGCCGACTCGACGCTGCGCTTGACGGCGGCCTTGAAGAATGAGGCGAGCACGCAGGTCTGCAGGCCGATGGCCATGCCGCTTGGCGTGATCGTGTTGATCTCCAGCGCATGACGTGAGTGTGTGCTGGGCTCCAGGGGCTCGTTCAGCCGCGTGTTCTCGTCCAGGAAGTCAGCGTACAAGCTACTGCTGAGCCCCGCGGTAGCGCGTCGGCCCGCCATGATTGACGAGAGGCGGAGCAACGGTGTCTGGGAGAAAGGAGACTACAGGCTGCTACCACCGGCAACGTACATAGTGTACGCTGTTTAGGACGGAAAAGGTGATGATTTGTGGATAATGCTGAGAAGATGAGAGAAGATTGGTGGATAATACGACAGGAAAAAAATACTACCACTGTAGTACATGCAATAGTCGTACGACCGCTTGTACTAATATATGTAATAGTAGCCATCTTGTACGCCACTTCATTACCATTTTCACTCTACAAACACTTGTTTGCTATACAAACCATGTCAGGTTGGCGAGTGGGGCGGCAAAGGCATTTCTGTTGTCTGCTCGTCATGGGGACCGCCGGATGCCTCCCACGGCTCGCGATGTGGTCAAGTAGCTTCTGATGAACTGCTACTGTCGGTTGCTTGCAGCTCTGTCTGCTCATCCGCCGATACTTCGTTGTGATCTTCATCTTGCTCCGGCTCAGCCCCAGACGCCTCAATCTTGTCAGCATTCTGGACTTCCGTTGGTCGACTTGCAGTCGTGCTATTTTCCGTCCCGACATCCTCCGACGCCGCTGCTTTGCCTTCATATCTGCGTTCATTCTGCTGGGCATTGCCATCCTTCTCTTCTTCCTCGGACTCGTCTTGCAGATCAATGACCCCCGTTGGCGGTGGTCGGGCCGCCGAATAATTGGCCTTCCGCGCTTGCTGCATGTTCCTTGCTGCGCTGTCTGCTGGTAAATGCATCGTATCTGCCACTATCGGAGCACCGTTACGCGGCACAAAGGTTCTTTTAGGGTCTGGCTCGACCCAATTGGGCTTATGCGCTGCTGCACTTATAAAGCATCCAGTATGACTCCTGAGCTGAGCCACAGACGCGGAATTCAAGTTGAACGGACGCACATTTAAAGTGGATTCCACGAGCTTGTAGAACCGTAATGCTCGGTTAAACTCTTGCGGCTCCATCTGCATCATACGGTAGCTGATGCGCTTCCCCACTTCCTGCGCCGTGACATATTTCTGCCACGCTCCCGGCGGAGGAACCACGTTGCTGTAGTCGTGACCTGCGTCCATGTCTCCGTGAATTTCATCCGCCGTTGAATTGCTACCAGGCGGTGGATCAAAAAAGTGTTTGGCCCTAGCAACCACCCAACGAGGCTCGAGATTCTCCATCGGAATGATGGTACTGCAGCGGACGATGCGTCGAATGTAGAACACGTGTCGGCACGGCAAGCGATGATTGACCATGAAAGCACACGAACACTGCCATCCACGATCAGCTTCGACACAAAACTCCTTTAAAGGCTCGTCACAGAAAATTTCATTTAGCGCCACGGCGGATACAAAAAACGATCCACGCGTGGGCTCAAAAAACTGATACGCCCCTCGCGATATGGCATAGCGGTACTGTGGGAATACCAGGCTGCTTGCGGCGGGACTCACAGTGGCAGCCAGTAGTCGCATTTCAGCATCGTATTCCTCGCCTCCAGAATCACTTCGAGTCGCTATAGTATTCGAGTTGCTCAGTTCGGTATTCAAGTCACGAATGAACGCACGCTCCACCACAGTTTGGTAATAACGGATTGCTGCTACCGTCTCATCCAGTGTCATCTCTTCGTTAGCACCTGCAAAGATCTCTTTCCACGTGGAAGCAAACGGACCATCGTTTTCCGACATGCTAAAGGTAGTCACGCCTTCGCGAGCGAACGTCGTCCAGCGATCACGACACGAATCCCACTTGTCAAGAAAATAGCGGAAGAACGAGTGTTGTTTCGAGCCTAGCACGTCGGCCATTACAGCGATATTTGCGCCGTAGATGAGCGAAGTAGGGGCGTAAACCAACAACTGAGCGATGCCTGTGAGACGGTCTCGGTGCCACGACGTCAAGTCCTTTCCGTGCTCTGCAATCGCCTTGTGGAGCGCACGCACCACGTGAAACTGAGAGTACAGCACACGAGCTCCAGGGAAGCTAGCTCGCAGCTCGTCTACTTCAGGCGAGTCTTCACTTGGAACAATCAGGGCACGAATTCGAGTATACCGGGCATTGTGCGCCTTGAACTGGTCGAGTGCGGCACGGAGCGTTTCGGATCGGTCGCTTTCCACGATAGCGTGCTGCACATACTGCCAGTTGCCGAGTACGTCATGTGCCATTAGTGAGAAAACTCTGTAACTCGAGTCGGATGCATTTCCCTTTAAAGACGACATGACATGTACACGCAACACTTCTGGGAAAGCCTCAAAGACCTTACGCATGTGTTTTGTTTGAAGCGTAATGCTTGACAAGATTTTCTGTGCTTCCCATAACATTTTAGGTTCAAGTTAGTCCTTGCGATCATCTCCAGCTCCCTCTCAAATAGAATAAAACAGCACAACCTCATCATCGACGAATATTTTGGCTGCATTGCCGTCCAGCGCGGCGAACTCGTTGACGTACAATGCGAGACGTTCCTCTACCGATTGAAGGACATCCTGTTGGCTAGAACGCACACGTCTCACGCGCTGCAGAAAGGCACGCACGTCTGTCATCGTAGGCACTTGTGTCACTTCCGGATTCCCTTGTCTTGTTGGTTGGTTGCCAATGACTTGAACCTCATCGGGTCTAGGAGATTGCAGAGTATGGCCCACACGTCGTCGCTTAATAGCCTGTGTCTGGCCTGGAGAGACCGATTGCGCTTGTCCAGTCGAACCTGAAGCTGTGAGAGGAGCTGCAGGTATGGCCATAGCATTCCCACCAAGTGGATGATTATGCAGAAGGCTGCATTTGGTCACGCGGATGCGGTAGTTTCCATCCTGCTCTAGCTGCAGCGTCGCGTTCACCTGCTCCCACACAGCCAGTTAACTTCCTCTCCATTATAGCACCACTCAGTATTAAGGACATACCCTGGCTTTACACTCGGTCGGTTGCTCTCCATTCCAGAGTGCATGAGCTCGTCCCGCATCCCCTCGGCGTTTATAGGGGCACTGCAGTATCCTCGTGTAGTCCAGAAAGCTTTCCGGTAGCAGCGGACTCGGCAGCGGTCGGCCAGAGTTTGCAATTGATACTAGCACCTGGTTACGGGTCTTGACGGACGTCGCACTGCGACGGCTGAAGGTCTGTGCGAGGCAAACGAAACATTAGTCCAGTGCTTTTCATGATATCAGAGCCAGCACATCACAGAGACGGACCTGGTGAGTGCGCTGTTGGTACTCTTCCATGAACGCGAAGAAATCGTCCCAAGAACTGAAGTCACAGCGCTCCATGGGCGGCGCCTGCCACTGCGGACCCTCGGTCGCGGTCGCCATCACCAGCGCTTGCCAAGTCTTGACAAGGGGACTGGCTCCACTTTGCTGTCCTGGTGGTCACTTTCGATGGCCTAAAAGTTAGAAAATGTTAAATGCTGAGACTTAAAATTTGAGATCTGATCAGCTACTGCTAGTATTTGGTTGTCAAACGTGCCTTGCGGGAGGTGCTACCGTATCAACAGAGCGGCTGTCGCTATCTGCAGCGCTGCATCGATACACTCTCGATGATGGCCTACGTACTACGGTACTGGTCCAGAAGACACCCACGTATCGTGGTTCCTTACGAAGAGGATCTCAAGTATCGTATCCCCTATGAGGCACATCATACCCCACTAGGCGGTCATCTTGGTCGAGAAAAGACCTACAGCTCGGTGACCTCCCACTACTGGTGGCCGAAGCTTTACAAGTGGGTCAGTGCGTATGTACGCACGTGTGATACGTGTTAACGGGTTAAAACCTCGTCACACTCGGCTGCGCCATTAACCAGCTTGCCTGTACCCACGAGGCGTTGACAAATCGATGAGTATGGACTTTGTGTTCGGTCTGCCACGAGATGCGGCGGGGGGGGAGACCTTAGGGGTTAGGATAACCACAGCTAAGACTCGGGGAGTCATACATCTTCCTCTGACGGACTACGCTACGTAGCCCCGCTGCAGTTTGTAAACTCTCAGGAAGTTACACTTCCTGTGCGCAAGGTTATGTGCGCCACGTCACAGATTCTAATGCGCACGGCGCTAGCGGGGCTTTGTAAAGGCCTTTTTCACTCGTGGACACCATCTCTCGAGAAGGAAATACCGTATCGCTTTTGTCCTAAGCAAACGTCGATGTCCACATTTTGGGTAACGTAAACGACCAGTTTAAGTCAGTTGGAACGGTTTAAGACAGTCTGCTTTGAACCCGCACGATTTAATGAACAATCCTATCTGAAATCTGTGAAGGGTGTCACAACGAATGGTAGGGACAATTTAGCCAACCGCTTGGTTATAGACTCGTTAATTTAGTGCCTCTTGAAATATAACTTATATAAGGAAATATCGGAGTTAAGCGGAAGTGTGAAATTATCTGTTTTATACACGGAGTAATACTGAAAGCAAGTCAAACTAATGGCTTAAACCAATTTTCTGGCAAAATCGGAACCTATACTTTGCTCGATTGGAACGCACTCAAACCAAGCCTATTAAAAACAGGAAAAACACGTGAAATTCCTTCAACGCCACAAATACCCCCTATGCAATTAAAACTCTCACAATCAATCTGTGAGGAAAGTTTTGGTTGCCCAAAGTGGACCTTGTGTGATCCTGACTTAAACTGGTCGTTTTTACCTTTGGATTAAAGTGTTTGCACACAAAACGACAGGCATTATCTCCGAATTAGTAGCTGAAACCTACGATTTATTAAATGTTAATATTGTAAAAAGTACAAGTTTTTTCATTAAATATTCATGGACACGACGGAATCGAACCTGTGTTCATCCGCATAAAACGCGGTGCTCTTGCCATGTGAGCTACGTGTCCAAACACGCTTGGTAACCTCTAAATTGAACCAACTTCGTGCCAGGCTTTATTTTATGCATTGTTAATCTTTATCAGAACTGTCACTACTGACGAACTCGTCGCCTGTATCGACTGCCTCGTCTGTGGCGCCAAGGTCCGCAAGTCGATCAAACACACCAGTAATCGCTTCGCTTCTTTCTCGTGTGCGATACCGCTATCTCGAGTGTCACCAATCAGCTTAGCAAAACCGCTCACGATAGTCGCTGTGCTAAGGCTCGACCGTGATTCAGCTAAACAAAACCTGATTCTTTGCTTTTAGGAGCCATCATACAAACTCTGAACTCTGTAGACCTTGTTAAAGCTCTCTGGGTTTTGCTTGTGCCACTTCCTGCATTTGGACTCTGGCAGCTGCGGCGACCTTCTCTGAGATCTACTTGTTTTGCTGAAGCCGTCGTCTTTCCAGTGCGGGATAGTCTGCAATCTGATCTCGTAGGAAGATCACCCATCGGCTAAATCGAGTTTTAAACGGGTGATTCCAACCCACGTGGGGAGGTTGACACATATGTATACCGTGGCGGCACCTTAAGCAGCACCACATAGATATAATCGGCATACTCCCTGACTTCTCGAGTACAATGACCGGAAAAGGGATCCCAAAGGAAAAGCACTTTGTCCTCCATGTTCTCTCGGTTGCCAAATTTAAAATCCAAAACCTTGAGCGAAATTTGACCGTTCCACCAGGCCGACGGATTCCCGTAGATCTAGCATTCGTGCTGAACCCGCAGGTGCGATATCTCCTTCCACAACCGCGTACCAAATCCGTGTCGTTTCGCGTCGTTTGATTTTTGCACGTGTTTGAGACGGGATTTACCACTCTCACAGACAAGGAAAGGAGGCCTCTTGATACCATGCCAGCCAGCTAGAAACATAGCTGTTGCTCGCTCTTTATCTTTTCCGCTGCACTTCTCCCATACTGTCTTCCCTCCGCGGGTTGTTATCGTCTTGCCGGAAGATATTCGAAACCACCGCTAGTACGACACACACGAAGCGTTAGTACCGGTTTTCCGATATAAACCGCTCTCGACGCTGCAGTACCTGTTTAATCCGCATTGAAGACATTAGTGATGTTATGGTCGAGAATTGCCGCTCTAACATCACCTCGAAACTCGGCTCTCCCATCGGCTGCATCCTCCGGTATAGTTTGACCTGACGTGTCCGCGCTCGTATTGCGAGTTTGTTGCGGCGTATGAAGCGCCTACTCCAGGAGTATGAAGCAGTAAGCACCTCTGGAGCGAGTCCTTTGCCTGTGTCTACCCCTAATGCCTTCAACTGCAGCACTTTCGCCGATACAGGGCAGCCTTCTCTTCGCGTTGAGTTCGGCCACAAAACAATTAAGAGGTATGTCGCGTCACCGCTTCTACAAAAGTTTTGCAGATGGCCTTTTCCTTCAGCAACACATCAATAAAGCCAGCTTGTTGTTTCTACCTCGAAAAAATTTGCTTTTGCTTCCTCTTCCTCTTAGCTATCGTGACGGACGGATAGAATATATATCAATAACTTCTCCAAATGTGGCTCTTGTAGCAAGATGGTGGAGAACGCGGCGCTTGTGAGAGTAGTCTACTGCGATTCGTGTGTATTTCTTCGGTTTGCCGGCTCCGGTGATACGATGTCATTGTCGATTCAGTAGTGAGTAGCATTGGTGCTCAAAAAATGGTTATATACATGTTTTAGATGGTTGGTTCCCGCGATTTAGCAAAATTTCTGCCATAGCATATGATACAATGGTCGTAATTGGCTATTATAAAAGTCCGCTTATGAAACGCGTCCGCCTAGGATAGAAACGATACGGTACCCAATGTGGCTATTTGTACCACTCAGTTGCGGTCCTAACCAGCAGAGACGATTCATAACGTGGTTTACCAATTGATGGGCCTTACCAGATCATGGACCAAAGGCCAGTTTCATCCAATTAGAAGCGCCACTTTCGATTTCGATCGATTTGATTGGATATTTTACCAGATCATGGACCACAAAACACATTGCACTCATCTCGTAAGTTACGATATCTTCCCCCTCACTCGTAAAGCGCGAAGCAAGTGCTCCGAAGCACGAATGAAGGCTCGCTACGCAGACAAAGAGCTGGAGGTGGCCGTTCAACGCGTATTGACGGGCGAGACCCTGACTGGCGGGTCTCCAACACCAAGGTGCCAGTAGCGGTGCCGCGGATGGTGGCGAGCTCGGCGACCTACCTGGCAGACGGCAACGCAGGAGTTCTGTTAGAGATCTGATTGGATGAAAATTTCCGAATACCGGTTATAATATTTTACCGGTATTAGAAACAAAATACATGTAGATGGCATTCCGAGCTTACAGTTAATAGAGTATCTTCGCCTGCGTTACAATGGACCTTACGGCGCTTGTTCGAGAATCAACGGCGCGCGTGATGCACCGTGCAGTCCACGTGAGCATCGACGCAGCAGCAGTGGAACAACTCGCTGTGAAATTGGTACAGTTGTGGATAATACATACGCAACATTCACTAAATGGTAATATTGACTTGAGTGGTTCTGCGTTAATTAACATGTAAGGGTGACAACTTGAGTCGAGATGAACAGGGGGTGGTGACGTGGGACAGTGGGGACTTCCATTACTTTGAAGATGTGCACCAGGACGGCCCGCTGACATGCCAATACGTGTTCGTGCTCGACGCCCTCAACTTCTGTTTCTGGCCCACGGAAAAGTAGGAGCTTTCTAAAGACTTGGTGGTAACACATTCACTAACTTTATTGCTGGCTGACAAATGAACAGCATGGAGTACGAACATCTGGCAAATGGATTGAAGACGGCGTTGATTCGCGACCCACACGCGCTGGACGCTGATAAATTGGCGACAGTGACCAATGAGACAGTCACCTCGTGGTTCCACCCGTTCATGCCTCCCCAGCTGGATGAGCGCCGACGCAAGGTCCAAGAAGTTGGCGAAGTGCTACGAAAGTACTTCGAAGGGTACGCCCTGAACCTGATAAAACAAGCGGATTTCTCGGCGGTGGAGGCTATTCGACTGGTGCTTGCGCATTTCCCAGGTCAGTGCTACATCCTACAGGTTTTGTTAAGATTGCTCCTGTGCATTGTAATAGTCTGTGCTCTATTTGAAGGATTCCGCGACCACGCTGTGTACAAGGGTGAACAGGTGCACTTCTATAAGCGCGCACAAATCTTGGTCGGCGACGTGTGGGCTGCTTACGGACGTCGAACTACTGGCATTACCTCGTTCTACGACATCGCAAAACTGACGATGTTTGGTAGGGCTCCAGTCTGGGAGTTTATGAAATTCTCGTCTATCCCGTTGCCTTAATACTTACTAATGCGGACTATAAATGCGCTGTAGCTGATTACCGCGTACCACAAGTCCTTCGCCCCGAAGGTGTGTTGGTTTATTCACCGGAGCTCGCGAAAAGCATTGATAGTAAAGCTGAGATTCAGGCTGGAAGTGAGGTGCGTGACCTAAAATTCCCTGCAACCTCTACTTTTAAAGCGTACCTCACCCATCCTTGCAGGTGGAGGTTGAAATTCGCGCGGCAACGATCCAAGCTGTTGAGCAGATCCACAAGGAAATGATTAACAAAGGTCATCATCTCCATGTGATTGAACTCGATTGGCTGCTGTGGCAAATTGGCGAGAGCAACAAAGAGAAACTGCTTCCACATCATCGCACGTGGAGCATCTACTATTAGCGCATGTCTCCCGCAGTTTCGATGTCCCCTTACGCTACCGCGAAGATTCTATTTGATTGTTTTTTTGGACGCGGTGTTTTGTGGTGCTGAAACAAATCAAAACTCAGTAGAAGTAGCACAAAACATTTAAATCTAAATACTTAAGTACACTTCTTACATGTGCTGTACATGTAGAAGTGATGGGGTTTTGGTTCCTTTTTGCTTTTCAAAACTGGCAAAATTTGGTTTACTTTTTTGGCAAAACGGAACAGAAATTTCGTTCTTTGTCGTCGGCGCGAACCCGGTCTTACAAGTCCTGGCATTTTCAAAGGTTGTGCTGTTTACTGTAACCATCAGATTGTACAGTAAAACTCTGTGATGTCGCTACACTCATGTATACAGAACGATAAAAGTTCTTCCAACAAAATTAAATTCGGTTCTTTCAACGTAAACCACTCCATCGAAGTATATGTATGAGGCGTGACGAGGAAGCACCGAATTCCATTCCTTTGGAATGGTAACGTTTTTCTATAGGATTAATGCACAGTACACGTAAAACTTTTACGTGCTCTGAGACTATGCATTTGCTCCACATGACCTTGAGACCGCCACTAGAGGAGAAAGAAAAGAGAATGAATTGAGATCGTTAGTCCTAAACTCCGGAGCTCCAACTGGCTTTTAAGCGGGCCCCTCAGCCGCGCTTCACACACAGAGACTTAAACATGTTGACTATGCTTCACAGCACTGCAGCGCTTCACTTGCATACGCCGGGCCTAACTTGCTTGACCTTGGTCTTCAACGCCGTTGTAGCCTTGGTCTTCGATATGAATTCCAACACGTGCTAGCGTCTCCGCCGAAGACAACCTTTGACGGTAAAATCTCTGTCTACGACAGAGACGCTAGCTGTCTGCAGCAGAGTCTTTAATGGAGATTGGCAGCATTTTTGGCTGTCGCACATGAGAATATGAAGAAGTGATACGCCTAATGGCTAGATTTAAGCAATCAAACTCGTGTGTGTGATACGCTATGGGCTTTAAGTGTTTGTTCGGCTACACGTACGCTTCTCAATGCTCGTCCTAGGAATCACGCAGACTTCATTGTTCACACGTGCGGGCCCCCGGAAAATCCGCTGGCAGCAATGCCTCCAGTCGGCGGTGCCACAGGGTGATGCGACATTCGGCCACGGACGAAGCCGCCAAAGCCCTTCTTCTTCTGCTGTTCCTTCTGCATCTCAAGTTGGTGCACACGGGAGCCGTACTTGGTAGCAAGGTCACGGACAACGCCATCCTCGTCACGGAATTCTCCAATAACCTGGCGGAAGTCAGTCACGCGCTCTGATGCCAGCGCCTTCAGGAAAGGAATCAAGTCCTTCAGCTCGTGGTCGTCGCGATCCCGTCCGTTTGTGAAAGGCTTGACGGGAATAGCATTTTCCGGTTGCAGCTGGTAGGCTGCCGGGTCGTCGTCCAGAATCACCACCTGCTTCAAGTCGCGATTCAGATTCGCCAAGTCCTTCACGTGTGCACCGTTCAGATATCGCGTGGCATCACGCGACAGGACGTGCAGGGCACATTGCTTGGGGTCCAGCTTCTGCACAATCTCCTCGGCGCCATAGTTCTGAGAGAAGATGACAATCTCGTAGTATTGACACAGCGTCTCCAGGAACTCGTCGACACCAGGACGCTTGGCATGGCGCCAGCCGTGCTTCCGCTATAACAAAAGCAAAGACAAGCCCCCCCACATAAAAATTAGAACACCTTTCACTACATTTACTTAAATACAGCAACATACGCTCCACTCAGAGTGCACGAGCGTATCTTCGAGGTCCAGCACCAGCACGGGGACAGGCGGCGTGTCTGCAGGGACCTGCGGGATGGGCCAATCGGGCAGCAGTTTCTGTCTAGACGGATCGGTAAAGGGCTTGACAGTCTCTTCCACCTTCTTGGCCACGACCGCGTAGATGTCACCTAGGAACGTGGCGCCCAATGCGTCCGTAATACGCTCCTTAATGCTATCGTCCAACAGGAAATGCCATAGGATAGATCCCGAGATGCTACCGGCCAGCAGCGCGAACGAGATGCGTGCGGGAAGCGACGACGTGCGCACGACTTTGTGGCCGGTGACGGCGTCAGCCGAGTGCTTGGCGGCCTTGCGCGCCGCTTGTCGCTCAGCCCTAGACACCACCTTAAGCGGGATATCGCGTCCCACCTTGGCAAAGACAGAAGAGGCCTCTGACACAGAGGATGGGGCTGCGATTTCGGCTGTCAGCATCAGCCGGCGGGAGGCGCCGAGCATTGCAGATGCGCGCACGCCGCGCTGAGCGTTGCGCAGCACCAGCCTCAGCATAATACTCGATTTGGCTCGTGATATGTGGCTCACACGGTGATTGGTACAATGTACCTATGTGGAGACTGGTACTGTGTACCCAACTCCAAGCTTCGGCAACTATTTTCTATTTTCATACTGATGGCGCCCGAACCGGTTGGCAAGTGGGTCTTCCCGGAGCTACGCGCCGTGATCCTACAGTGCACGCGGCCGCATCCGAGCGGAACACCCAATGATGCAGAAAAGGAGAATACGCTGGCCGAGAGCCCTTTGGTCTTCCATACGCCCAGCTTCACAGAGTCCAAGGTCCCGTGGCGCGTGGAGCAGCAGCTGCGACGCACCACTTGCACGTTCGTGGAGCATCTGGCACAGCTCCTGGAGATGCCTGAAGCCCCGAGCGTGGCAGCCCAATTGTTTGCCCAAAGGTTCTACATGATGCACTCGTTCGCGACCCATGACCGCTTTCTCGTGGCCACGGCTGCGCTGTTCTTAGCCGGCAAGGCGGAGGAGTTCCCGGTCAAGATTCGCTACGTCACCGAGTGCTCCATGTACCTGTTGCTGTGTCGAGAACAGGCGCAGGAGAAGCTTATGACAAGACACAGGACCCAAACCCCAAAGAAAAGCGGATCTGGACGCTCACCTTCGCCTGCGGCGCCGGCCAAGGAGAAACAGAAGCTAGACTCGAAGGGCAAACCCGTGGAGATGAGCTCCACGCTTGGCAACGATAAGGAAGCAGCAAATACCAAGCACATCGAGTGGCTGAACGCCTTGCTGGAAGTTGTGGAGGTCGGAGAGGTCGAATCCAATGCGAGCAAGGTGCTGCTGCTTGAAAGGATCTTGCTGCTCACGCTGTCATTTGAGGTTGGTTCGCCGCAGCCGTTTGCTTATGTGGCCCCGCATATGGAGCGGATTTTTGCACTAGAGGCGATGCACCCGGATATCTCGTACGAGAATACTCGTCAGATCGCGTTTATGCTAATCGCGGATGCTGTGAAAAGCGGACTGATTCTGGCATTCGACTGTACTGCGCTTGCTGCAGGAGCAGTGTACCTGGCCTGCTTGTATCGTCACCAAGTGGGGCCGAATGTCGCTACAGAGAAAAATGAGCCATGGTGGACTGTGCTACAGCTTCCAGAGAAGGAGCTTGAAGATGTAGCGAGATGCTACTTGTGGATGTATGAAGATGATAACGGCGAGAAGATCAAAGGTCTTGGGCCTGACTTTCTGGACCTGTGGACACATTACCGACCTGACGACAACCGACCCGACCTTGAGTACATCAAAGCACTAGACGCAGGCTTACAGACGCCATAACCAGAGCAATACGAGGCGGGATATACTTGATAATGTACTAAATCTAACTTGACTGACCGTGGCGGAGGCTTTTATTGTATGGTCGGAGTTTTTCATTCACTTATCAGAGGCAATCGTCTTCTGGTGGGTAAGTTTCCTTCAGTTCAAACCTCACCCCTTCACACCCAGGACCGAGCCTTACGCGGGCCGTCCAGCAAGCTCTTAATGTAGAACACCTGGAAGAAGCAGACGACGATGTAAACAGTGCACTCCAGCGCTCCGTAAAACATGACGTGCTTGTTCATCTCTTCCTCCACTGCAAGTCCAATGAACAAGGGGTCAACAAGTGTTTTTAAATAGCCAAGTACCAGCTCAAAGCTCACCCTTGATATGTCTGTCTGTCCGGATCAGCTGCAACCTCAGCTCCGACTCGAGTTCACCGAGACGAACATCTAGGTGCGACGCATACTTGGCCAGCACACTCACATGTTCTGCACAACAATCAACATAAACCAATGAGCCAGCCCCAACAACTTCACCATCAAACCATCAAGCATACCAACCTTTTTCCACCGGATGCTGTGACTGCAGGGTATTGGTTACGTGCGTCACCAGTTTGCCGTCCGAGTCCGGATTGATGAAACACAGTTCATACATACCCGATTGTCTGTCCAAAATTACACCCCCGGAATCGTCAGCAATGACCACTCTTATCAGCCTTAAGCAACCTCAAGCCTATACTTACTTCGGAGTGACGAGATACTGTCCTTCAGCGTCTCCCAGTCGTCGGTAGATCGCAATGCCTTCCGGGTTCTTCACCTCCAGATCGATGTGCGAGTCCCCAGAGCTCACGACATACGCTCCGCCTAGCTCATCCCCCTCGAACTTGGCGTCCTGGTAGAAGCACTCGCTGCTCTCACCCGCCACATAGAATGTCAAACCCTCGGATGGGTCAAAGTCGAAGCTCTCCACCGCGCGGGCTTTCGGAGCGTACTCGGCGTCAACACCAACTCCGCGCGGTTTTTCGTCGTATGGGTCGAAATGCGGGTCTTCCGCCACCGCTGCATCGTCTGGATCCAGCTCCGCGAAGTCGCCTTGTGCCAGGATCCCAGGCAGCGCCAGCCACGTGCACAGGATTAATAGTTTCATCAGACTGCTGTCAAAATGTCAAAAACGATACTTAAGTCATCGTCATATTATGTGATCTAAACAGGGTTTTGTGCTGGATTTTATCAACGTGGATAAAAAAACAGTGTTGATTCTAAAAAGGGATGTACCAATTTTAGAGTGGTACTTTTGCTTCCGTTTAAGAAAAGAAATCTGCGAAGCACTTGAATTGTGGAATGAATTGTGTAAAATGTATTGTATTAATCTGAGGGCGTACATGTACGAAAGTTGATGTCGACGGGAACAATGTCGTATCGAGCTCAACCAGCGACCCCTTCGAATCCTCAGGAACGAAGTCACGAGAACGTCTACAAAAGAAATGAATATCAGTGACGCAGGATACAGCGGTACCTTGTCAACCTGCCACGTGCTTGTGCTCGCTTGCCATCAACCTTAACTAACATGTCAACATGTCGGCACCTACAGAACATACCAGTTTTTAGCGGCGCTTTCCGTAATTGGGACGAATCCGACACTGCATTCAACCAGTACCAGATTGATACGAATCAAAGTTATTGAGTTAAAGGCTCCACAATTGTAACTGACAGGAGCAAAGCCAGTAAACGTTTAGCTGCACGCAACAAAACGAATCCAACGCTGTTGAGCGAGGACTACCAGCTCTACTTCAAGAAGATCATTACCAATCACGGATAGAAAACACGACCTCGTGACCAGGGCGAGCGTACAAATAATACGAGGCGAGACACTAGATGTGCCGCCAAATTGCGCGTCCTTTCAGCTAAAGATAGAACACAGGTCACGAAGCGCTCTGTTGGTCACAATCATGATCTTGGCCTCAGTACAAGACGCGTATTGGGAGAATCGACGATTGATGCCACCGAAGAAGAAAGAGACCGTGGAGGAGATGGTTAGAGGTATGTGCTGGCATTTTATTATGCTGTCCAGGTGACGCTAACCATTGGTTGCTGTAGGGAGTGGGAAGAAAAGGAAAATTATTCGCTATATCTATGATTTCTGTGTCTTCGAATGACGTCGAAAACATGATAGCCGGCCTCAAGAGAAAGTGAAGACAGCAAATGAGCGCGTCGACGCTACCCTGGACGAGTTCTGTGAGAAACCCGGGAAATTTGTCGATACTTTCCGCGACGACAACGACATTACCGCTTGTATAACGTCCCAGACCTCACAAATATGTTCAAGACCGCTCAGCGGTTCCCCGAGGTGCTTTGTATTGATGTACAAATGTTAAAAGGTGAGTTTCCAGTGGAACCATATGTTTCCACTCATTTCAACAAGTTGTCTCCGTCTTCACCAATTTGTCACCGATTGTAGATATCGTCTGTTCAGTTTTATGGCTACGGATAAGGGTTCTTTTGTCCAGCATGCTCTCGTCAATAGGGAGAGCGGAGAGTGTGGCCAATACGCGTCCTGCAGTAAGAGCATTCAAGCGCAACAATCCGCCGTACCAGTCCGTTTATGTTTTGGTGATTAACAAGGGCTTCAGAAGTATGCAATGCTCCGTGACGAGTTGAAAAGGTTGCCGTGACACTGCGTCATTTTCATTCGATCGATTCCCTGGGTCGTGAAATATCGAGGACGGCATACCACATCGACTCCTTCCAGAAACTACATCTCAAGAACTTCATCAGCCTTGTGGTCAAGGCGCAAACTGAAGATGAGTTTAATAACTACTTGGGTGCGTTGAAAAATGTGCAACGGGCACGGGAATGGGTAGCAGTGTGTCATCGATATTAGTGGCTATGGTGTTGTTTCTCACAAGTTCTGGGAGTATCTACAAGACAATTGGCTAAATTGCAAGCAGCAATGATTTAAGTACTTGCGGCCGCATATCCCCAACCTGGACAACACTAACAACAATCTCGAACAAGCTGGGAGCAGGTGAAGGAGATGATGATTCCAAACTTGTAGACAGACCTAGCCTTTGAAGGGATTGTGGACTACCATCAAGCGCATGAGCGCGAGTATCAGATACGTGCCTCGAAGATCGGTTACAGACATAACGCACGGTATAATAGTGAAATGCAAACACTAGCACGTATCGCAACGAAATTCGCCCGTGACATCATTACAAGTTAAGCGAAACCAAGCAGTATGAACACGCCCTTCAGTCGGCTGGATGTGTGGCCACTGAAGCGTCGGGCAACGGACTTGATGTATGCGGTTGCAGTTGCTCGGTGTACGCCACGTTGCTGTTGCCGTGCTGTCACGTCATGTTTAAGCGCTTTAGCAGTATGTCATCGAATCGCGGAGTGCGTATCGAAAAAGTTTCGCGCTCATTTGACAAGTGGATTCAAAGACTGAGTTCTCTCGAGTCAACTGCAAGGGCGGACAGAATCGGCACAAGCAACTTAGACAGAGCTCGCATCGTCGCAGATGATATCAGTGATGATGTCATCGTCGCGGGCGGATATAGGGGCTGTACCGTGGAAGTTATTGACAATATTGGTGTTAAGTTGTCGAGCAATGTTTTGAGCAGGTGTGGAACTACGGTTAGCATATAGCACGTGGTGTGGCAATGTACGACACGGATATGCAGTCTATTGTTGTCGGTGTTAAACTGAGCGAAAATAGTACACAGGCAGACCGACCAAGGACGAAGAAAATCGTAAACGAGCGAAGAAAGAGCGTATCGTGCGGGAGTCCAAGGTACTGATACATCGTGTCATGGAGCGCAAGGACGCGACACTTCCCGATCTTGAGGGCATCATGAGCAAGGACGGTACACCGTCGAACGAATGCTCAGATGTCGTTGACACTCTCGAGATCGAGCATAGAAATTCCGTGAACCAATACCTGACGGCTGCATCCAAGCCAAGCTCAGAACTCAGTGCAGAGAGAACAAATAGCCTCGTGTGACGCCTCAAGTAGACGTTCTTGAATTGGACAGCATCAGATACGCGTTCCCACAGGACCTATTGAGCCGATGTCTCGAGATGTCGAAACATTTCCACGCCAAACGGAACCTACGAGATCTAGCAGTGGAACTGGTGTTTACATACGACCATCTCTGTTCGCACTGTTGCAGTATTGACCTAAAGAGCAAAATCGGCGAGCCAGGCCATTGTTGGAGTAGATCGGCCGCATCGAAGTCGACGACAGCGACCTCCAAGCCATGAACTTCGCCAGGATATCTTGGATAAGATACCAAATCTTGAGATTACACGCAGTTACTCAGTCGGCCGGGGTGACTTTTCAAAGTATCTGCAGCTTCGCAGGAGACAAGTGGTTCACAGACCTTTGAACTTTCAGGGCGCCTCTTTACGTTCCGAGTCAGAGTCCTCGTCCCACCGAGGTTCTCGACTCACGCTTCGCGCAGTTCATTTTAGACACTTATTTGAAGTCGGGGAGGAGTTCACATCTCGCGCGGCTGCGGACCACATCATTCTGTGTACAATGTGCGTGGATGTCAAGTATCGGGACTGGTGTGCGTGTATTGTCGACTTCAAAGACAGGCGGTGGGTGCCACGATCCGAAGCAGGATCGCAGCGTGAAGCCGTCATCTGTCAGTCAGTATAAAACACCGTCATGTCGTTAGTTCCACATCAATTCAAGATGAAATCCGAAGTGCTCAGGTTCTACAAACAGTTTGATGGATACTCATGCGCGCTACCGTTTCACAGTTCTCCCAGGCGTATTAAAATGTCATAGGTGACGTAGATCACTGCCTAATGGCCGTCTAAGAGAAATACCCGGTGCAGAGCCCAGCAAGGTCGATTCAGACAACTCTGTAGCACATGGAAGCAACTTCAGCTTCACAACCTACATAATGCAGTTATTGAACCTATATTCCTCTACTATCGTATTCTTGCACACCAGTTGTAAAACTATCGTGTCATCGGTTCGCCGCACAAACACACAAGGCAGCAGCAAAAACGCAAAAATCGGTCAAGCGTTTGATTAAGTGTAAGAATTGGTGAACGTGTTTTCGCGCATCTTTCTCCCATGTGAAGTCACGATATTTTCTGAAAGCATCTCCTTTATCGGCAGGCCTCTCAAAAGTAGGTATTGTGTCAAGAGAAAAGCCGTTGTACCTATTCCCGGGTTTCCAAACTGCCCACCTGAAAGGGAGCTTCAACAGGGTCAAGATTTGTTGCAACATGGATCGCGCAGCAGTTTCCTCGCGCCAAAATGGCTTTCGTAAACTGTTATAAATTCTTGAAGCGTCGTGTGCGCCAAAATACTTTGAAGCCACGCTACGAAAGTGCATAGTTCATACCCGGTGGTTATTTGGCGTCCACACATAGGTGGATCTCAAATTCGTCGCCGCCACTACATGTTTTGTATGCAGTGCGACGATACGACATTCAGAGACCTGATCAAGCGTCATGATACTCGTCTGGCCACTCGCTACGGAATCACTGCTGCAAACGACATTTGGCAGCAGAGCACGAAGCTGATCGCTATGTACTGTACCAGAACGATACAACCTTCCGGCAGCGTGTGGATGGGGGATGAGGCTACCATTTAATGATTTATGGTCAGCTGTGGACCTGGAGCGCCAGTTCACGCGCTTAACGTCGTTTCTTGCTGGGCTCGCCGCCATTTCTCCTGGTACGCACTCTGTTGAGGGTGAATTCAGCGCCTTGAGGCAGATCAAGAACATCCAGCGCTCCTCCATGAGCAACTACGCCATTGAAGGGCAGCTTCAGGCGACACAGTACTTTGAGCTGCTTGCTATGGCCGACGAGGTGAGCGCCACGGTTGACACGAAGACAGCCGCGCTTGACCCCCGCGATGATTGACTTGATTTTTGTATGGTGCTGGAGTGCCTAATTTAGGATCTGCCGGATTTCCCATATATTTGGCAGTTAAGTGCCTAATTAGGCTGCCATGAAAATACCGATCCAGAGTCAAAGTAGGTATGGAGGCACTTTTTGCCCAGTTTTAAGAGGCCTGTTTATCGGTATATACTGATGAGGTCGTCACGTTTGCGCGCGACTTAAGGCTATACCTCGCCATATATTTTCGCTCAATGCACCGGTTTTGTCGAAATGAATTCATAAACGCTACGAAGAAAATTGATAACAGGGAGTTCCTTCTAGAAACTCGGGATAGAAGACAGTCGAGGTCGCTTTTATTGTATCGGCGCCGAATTGCCCTGTCGAGAGGGCGACTCTCTCGAAGCCACACACAGTATAGGCTTCTTCTCAGCACCACTCTTCCTGCATGATATACTCTCCCGCCTTCCACTGCAGACAGTCTTGCTGCTGCGTGTGTACGGACTTCAGCTGAGATGCATCAGTGACATACTTGGGTCACGGCCAAGAACAAATAAGATGTGGTATCGGTTGCTTCTTCCAAAGAAATTGTAGATGAATACAAGGCTCCCGAACGCACCGCTCGCTTTTCTGCAACAGTTCCTTGCCGTGGCAGACTACGTCGCCTCGTGTCCGACTGTTTATCTCTAGAAGCTTCAAGACTTTCTAATCCAATTTTCACACAATGACAACACGTCGCTATATACAATATGTCGGGCACTCCATTTGACGAGGAAGCGATTTACTCCGGCGGCCCGAGAGTACGTCCCAACTGAGGTACGTAGCTGGCAGTTGTATAGCTTAGTACCATGTTTCTAACGTTGCCAATATCATAATACAACTTTAAAGTATGTGTCATCTACTCGTATTCGCAGTAGCTTATTTAATATCGACGAGACCTCTAAGGAGGGTCGTCACGCATACCGCCTGTATGGGCCCCATGCGGTACAAACGCGTGACAACGCTGCCATTGCGTAGAGGAAAGCGACGCTCTATTGTAGCATGTTTCGGCCACTAGGGGTTTGTTAGCTGGAAGTCACAGAGGGGACATTCACGCACAGAAGCTTTCATTCTGCTTTTGTGAAGTCGGTTGTTCCACTGTTAAATCCCTGACCCTTGCCTCTCTCTATCGTTATAATGGACAACGCTAAAATCCATATGTATCTCGATTTGGTGGATTGCTGTTCGTCAAACGGGTAGTCGACTACTTTTTCTACCTCCCTACAGCCCACAACTGAATTCTATGGAGATATGCTTTGGCCGGCTAAAAGCGTGGATTTAAAAACACGCCAACTTGGTGTCCCCGCCCGGTCCAGACGGCGTTCTGAGATTGCAATGAGAAGTGTTTATCTGCCGCTTCAGGGGCACTAAATCTAGATGAGCATTATGGATACGATGTGGCTGGTGTAAGGCATGCAACGTTTGATGAGCTTATAAGCTAGCGCAAAGACGTCATTACGATTCTGCGGTCTCTTCATTTTCTGACATGGTCCACTTCTTGAATATTGTCCTGCGCATGGAAACGGGCTGGTATCAATGATACATGCCCTGCGTGAAACTGTCATGGGCTGAAAGACTTATAAAACTCGACTCGGAAATCCAGCTTACTGCGTCATACGTAACCGCAACACGAAGGCGAATGGCTGCGGTACTGCGGTGCTCTAGGGTTTCAGCGGCTGCTGCTGCCTCGATTGCGTCCTCCGCTGCATTTAACGCCATTGATTTTTGCCGCGTGGTGTTATCCGTGGGCGACATAAAGCGTGCCATTCCGACCCACCCATCAGCGGAGGGAATTTCCAACATTCCCGACCAAATCAAGACTTGAGCTCCAGAGGAACAGGCCAAAGGCTGCCTTTCAGCCGCTCACAATGGCCGCAAGTCGGGCCGAGCAACCTTGTGAGGAACCTTTAGACGCAGTGCTGCATGGGTTGTCACAAGGCTGCAAGAAGATGTCGGCTGGACAGGGAGGGGCTGCGTCGGCGCCTGCACGGAACGATGGCCTTGTTTGTTAGGAGAGGACAGCAGCCGCAGTATTCGACTCATTGGGTGTCTTCGCTCTCCATGCTAAAACCGTGGCTGTGCCCCACGAGAAACCGCGTCCGCGAGGAACGGTTATTACACCCAGTATGACCGAGGGGGTCATTCTCACCAGTCGAGACATGCTAGATGTATTGAGCAGCCACGCCGAACTGAAGGTCATGCGCCTCGCGGACCAGGAATCGCATCCACCTCGCAGAGCGCTAAAACGAGACGAATTAGAGAGAGCAAAGTTGCCAAGCGCATGGCCGTTGCATGCGAATGGCAGAACGCCATGCAATGCACAACGAAATGCAGCTGCTCATTGCGCTCGCAGTCTGCTTAAGCGCGAGGAGGCTAGGCAACGTACTTCGGCGAAGCAGCAAGCTGCCAGACGAGCGAAGGAGGCGCTCCGAATGTCTCGCAAAAGAACAAGGCGGAGGCAGCCTTCAAGCAGCGCGGTGGGCTGCGAAAGTGGCGAGACATCACGAATTAACCTCATATAAAAACCAAGTAGGCTGCAGTGGCTCCTGGCTAATTCGTGGTACTGTCGCTTGACGAATTGCTGGCGTTACCTGCGCGAGCGGATGGCAATACACGAAGAATTTGAACTCGAAGTTCCTCATCACGTCGTTCCCCATCGAACCTTGTCCTCACTCGATATGCGCTCCCAACAGAGAAGCAGTAGCGGTTCATAATTCTCATCAGAATGCATCAAACGGATGCTGCGAAGCCCCCCACTTTTCCTGAAGAAAATGCGATCATCGTTGCGACGAAGGTTTCGAAAGCTCAAGTCGTCAAACAGACGATTTACTTTGTCCTGAAAAACATCGAATCCTTCGCAAACGACAAATGTAATCCTTCGACGATCTCCTCTGCAAGATCGCTGCTCGATAATGTCTTTTAAGATGGTTACAGCAGCTTTAAATGCCTCGCCCATGGGTAACGACCCCATGACTTACTTCCCAGCAGTTTCGTGGGCGAGAGCATGATCGAACGACTGGCTGCGCCGAGTTATTTAGAAAGGAGGGAGAACTGCCAAGACGGTTTGTTGTGATGGAATGAATGGCTCGCCGCTGAAGCCGTGAGAGGCGAGAATAATATTAACGAGGAGCTTTCTGCAGCTACAGAGGGGGTCAACACTCCGATCCTGACCGCCGTCGATGCCCCTTAAGTCAGCCTTTGTCACTGCAATGAAGCTGAACTCGTCGTCCGCCGCATCATGTGAGCCGATGTTTGGCTCCTGGGTGGAGGGAGGAATGAGAAGCACCTGTAGACGATCTTGTGAAGCCCGAGGGGGACGCCATCATCGTGATGCGCGATGCTCTTCGGACGTGACATCTATCTCGAGACGTTAGATTTTCCTCTCTCTCTCTCTCTTTGTTATTCATGCACAGAGATGGGATTAGACTAGTTCAGAGAGTTCAAAACATTTTGGGGGAAGAGTCCAAAATTTCAAAAACTATTCCAAACGGCTTGAGGTCATCAATTCTCAACTGGAGGTCCTGCGTTTCAGCCACTATTGAACGCGGAGCTACCACTGATCCTAGCGCACGACCTGCATGGCCTCTTCGGCAAGCTCCGTGCGCGCGCGGAACTGCCCTGGACCCAGTGAAATGGCTTCAGCCCCGCGGCTCTTCGGGAACATCACCGCGTCGGGTCGCTTCCCTTGCTGCTCATGGCGCTCTCGCGGTGTCGTCCATCGGCTAGGAAGCCCACATACCTCGCGATGCCGTCGAATGGTGCTGGGCGACATCGACCGGAGTCCGCGAATGCCGTACCACGCGCTGGCGCACATGACCCCGGATCCGCGTGTGACACTGCTGGACCGCTCATCCGAGATGAGACAGCGGTCATCGTGATCTCTACTTTTCGGGCCCAGAAGTGGAGGTTATCTAATTGCTTGCCTGCGAACGCAGGGGACCCTCATCCACGCAGGGGCTTTGGTTCAGGAGGCTTTGGTTGAGCCTCGGGTACCTACCTACCCTGAATTTGGGCAACCAGGTCACGTTCATACGTGTCGAACGCATTGATGCGAGCGACCTGCTCGTCCTGCGTCACCGCCACCAAATTTGGCTTCCAACCCAAAGATGCCTCCCACCTTTCGAACCGATTCCCACTGGGAGCCGTCCAAGCGAGGAAACTCACTAGTTCCATTATGGCTCGCTTATAGAGTACACAGAGGATTCAGGTAACCAATCTACCCGCGTAGCCGTGGATTGGCTACAAGTGCTACCAAGTGTGACGTGGGTCACACAGCACCTTGCTAGAGGAAGCGTACAGCGGAGCGTATACAAACTCCCCCTGAACGGCAATTCACGAGGCGTGGCTGCAACAGCTTTAAAGTCAGAGGAAGACACAGACTCAGAGAGTCTCTTGTTTAAGGTGGATAACCTTAGGTTTAATACAAGACTCAATTTTCAAAGGTACCTTAAACAAAGCAAATGATCTCATTACTTCAATATGTGACCTGAATGTATTTCAAGGGGGTTGTCGCGAGGATTGAGGGGCAGCGTGTGTGTGGCGAACAGCAAACGCTGCCATCATGTCAGCATCGAACAAGTCGGTTTGTGCAACAAACGAAGCAGTTTGAGCAGGACCCTCCTATGCTTATCCAACTGCCACCGAACGTAGCAATGTTATTTAATCGCTTCATTATTGCTTGTCATACTCCCAGAACGTATGCACTAGTGGCACCATCGCACAAATTCCTTCGGTACGTGCAATAGCTGCGATCACTTTATCATTTGGACTTCCGACACTTTCACTGCTGCGCGGAACAAAAACTGCATTTCAAAGACGAATGAGCACTTATCGATGCACTTAGCATCAATGTAGCGCGTAGACATGTTGGGGTAAAACGTTTTCTGCAGCAATGCACGTGTTGGCAACCAGTAGTGGGAACGGGACGGGATTTATGCGCGCTGGGATCGTTGAATAACGTCGAATCGGATTCATGAGGAATAATGCTGTCATTCGAACGGTATACATCGATAACATCACCTGCGCTTGATTACCATCTTCTGCTTGCGTCCGCTTTGCCACCAAAACAATTGGCGTTAGGACCCATACCAGCTGATGAAAACCGACAAGAGGACAGCCGGGAAGAGTTTCGCGGACTTATTTCGCCGTTCGCTCTGCGTACCAGGACTCTCGCTGCCACTCCCATGAACCGATGGGATTTATACCCGACTAGCTTGGTGGCATTATCTTTTCCGATCATGGTCGTAAGAACTGGGAGCGGGTCTCCGGTAGTTGAGTTGAAGCGGTATCAAACACAGTTTGAGAAAGCTTGTGCAAAAGATCGGACACGGCTGGATGTACGACTTGTTGGTCCAACCATAAGCCGTTTTGGTCACCATACGAGGGGCACACCATTCCCATGCTAGACGATACCTTCCTGCATCATCCATTTCGCATCTGGGCCGCTATCCGTGGTCGCACGAAAAACAAGCAACAGGGGGGCAACCCGAAGTCGAGAAGAATGCATTTTATCCATCTCTTGAAGGATCGCGCTTCTTTCATCACATTGACCGTAAAATGGGGCTAGTTGGCATATACCAAATAGAATAGTACGGTATTGGAATTTCGTGTCAACACGCTCCAATGCCGAGATACTTATCGCCCCATTGCTTAGCACTCCAAAACTCCGCCTACTGCTGTTAGACACTTGATGATATCAACCCGATTTGCCCTAATAGTTCTGTGACTTCGCTTCGAACGCCACATAAGGCTCCACGAGCGAGTGAGTCACAGTTCTCGAGTTGACCGTTGTTTTCAATTCGTCTTTTGTGACAACCTCCTTAAGAATCACCGATCCCTCGTCATCTCCAAAACGAAAAAGCAAAATTGTTGCAGAAGCTAGAATGCTATTAAAACTTCTTCTTCACGGCTGTGTTTGCTAGTTACCTGAAAAGTTACTTGTCCGGACTGAATTTGATGAGTCCTCCGCAAATGCTGGGTAGCATTAATTGTTTTCCCACCACGGAAGGGGAGAAACGTAAAACCTCGACGTCATGCTTCGCTCGCCATACAAATTCATAAGTGACCCGTGAAGATTCACTTAGCACGGACTTCATACTTGAATGATTGACCGGTGATTGCGTGGAAGGGGTAACGGTATGCTGTTGGAGTGGGGCGAAATTTAGAACAAGTTGCCGAACACAGCTCGGAACCGTGCCGAATCGTTAGCGGCATACAGTGCCGATGTAGCCGGCGGCCAGACGTTACAATCTGGGCTGGTGAACGCGTCATTCCGAGACCTATGTAATGGAAGTTGCACTAAATTCGTGAGCAGCCTTGTACACCAGAGTAGGAAATAAAAAGTGAATATATTAGATGATTTTTATACGTCTCCACCTTCTGCATCCATGTGCCGTTTCCCTCTTGCAGAGAATCGCACCTCTCAGCTTCGTCAAGATTCATTCAGAGTTAGTCTGACGGCTAGTGCGAGTCCCACGTCAGAATTCAAACTCATCGTCGCCAGGCTTCCGATATGCATTTCAACACGCCCCCTTCGAAGCGCATGCTTTGAACTCAAAGATGCACTTCCTGGGGCGATTTTGTCTACTTGGCACCTCCGATGCCAACAAGCTGTAACAAAAACTTCAGACGCTGCTTGTCCATGGGTTTGGTTAACGTATCCGCAGGATTTACCTCACCCTTTACCTCGCGCAATTCAACAGCTCCCTTCTGCACTTGTCCACGCGCGAAGTGCCATCGAAACTTGATGTGTCTGGTGCGACGACTGTACGTTGGGTTGGTTGTCAGCACATGGGCGGCTTGGTTATCAATACCAATGTTTGCTCTACGCTCAGCTGCGGTATAATTTCTTGCAGTATGTTGCTCTCGGCAATGGACTCCATGGTTGCCTCACAGGAAGCAACATATTCGCCCTCAGCAGTAGACAGAGCCACAATAGACTGTTGCCTGGACATTCACGATACTGCCCCACCAGCTAGCGTGAAAACAAATCCTGTCGTACCCTTGCGTGACACGGGGTCGTTGGCCCGATCGCTATTGCAATACCCTTCCGCACAACACTGGTCGACGCCTCTTTTGCTATATAATACGTTATTCCGTAGTTCACGGTTCCAGCAAGATAACGCAGTACGGCTTCAGGGCTTCAACGTGTTTTGCGGAAGCTTTCGACACAAATCGACTAAATTGACCTACGGAAATCACCAAGTCAGGTCTTGTTCCAGTAGCTAAATACATCAACATTCCAATTGCTTGTCGATACGCAACACTCATGTCTAATTCCTCATATTCATTAAGAGGAGTCAGACGGACATTGTCTCCATTGGGTTTCCTACGGCATGAGCGTGCTCGTGTCCGAACGTCTCCAAAATTTCGCGTGCATATTTGCTCTGACGGACTGTGATACAGGTAGCAGTCTGCTCCACTTCAATCCCCAAATAATCCGTGAGAAGTCCTTGGTCTTTGAAGCCGTAGGCATCGTTGAGCTCCTTGAATAGCGTGCATTTTCTCTCCTCATTATTCGTCGCCACCAGGATATCGTCCACGTAGACAAGGACTAGCATGATGATGTCGCCATCAAATTTGTAGTACAGGCAAGGCTCCGTTAGCGAGCGCTGGTATCCGTTTCCCAAAACCAGCAATTCAACTCTGAGTTTCATTCTCGTACGGACTGTCTCAACCCGTACAGCGCCTTCACAACCGCATGCATATTCCCGTCAATTTCACAAGGAAACCCATCAATTGATTTCAAGTACTGCCGGATTCCTAGCAACGTGTTGAGATATGCTGTGTTTATATCGCCTCCATACAATTGCAACGTAACACTGCAGCAAGCGCAACCACCAAACGGAAGGAGTACATGCGTGCCACAGGGGCAGCATGTCTCCACAAAATCATTTCCTGGTCGCTGATGTTTCCGAAAGCAACAATCCTTACTTTGAAATGTATGATATAACCTTGGTGGTCCGACTTGACTGCATGCACCCATCTTGTGTTGATCGGCTTGGCCTCAGATGGGACTTTAATACAAGGTATTTCCTCAACGACTCCTTGCGCTTTTAATGTAGCCATTTCTTCCAGCTCAGCTTCTCTCCAGAAGTCCCGCAGATTTGAACGCATCGCCTCACGGTGGTTTCTGGGGGTCTGTACGTTACTAACTCGAATGGGCTTGCTGTCCTTGTCGAAACTACGTGACGTACTCTGAACTACATTAGCTACATAGTCATTTTGGTAACTAGGACGTCGTCACTCATAAACCTCACGCAGTCCCATCGGGGTGCGCTTCGGCCTTTGCTTTTCAGCATTTTGCTCAATTCGTACTTCTTCGGATGGAGTTTCGTCTCGATGAGTGCGCCTACCTGTTTCTAGCAGGTAAAATTGTTCCGGCAGAAACTGTTTGCATGTCTTCCGCGCCCAAATCCTGCTCGTTATGTGTCGATGCGCACACACTAGCCACCAGGACGCCATCTTCATATTCGACGTGATCCTTCACGCCGCCATCGGCTTCCCATTCTTCAGTCTCTGCGATTGATTCGCACGCTCCCGCAGTAACCTCACTCTCATCATCCTCAATATCGTCAGTCAAAGGTGTCTTTGCAAAGACTCGGGCGAACTTTGCGGTCCACCCCACTACTCCTCGATGTTCGCTTGGTTATGACTGGTGAGACAATGGGTGGTCATTTTCTCCTTCTTCAGTCTGCTGGTATTCGATATCGCGAGGTTCGTGATTTTGCTCATCTTCAAATCCTCCCGATCCATCAGTACCGACTTCAGTTGGAACCTCTTCAGTAACCCCCATCGACCCCAACAAGATCATTTACACTTGCCATTGTTTGGGTCGCCATCGTTGGATTGCGTCCTCAGGTCCACAATTTCTCCTGCCTTCCTCAAGACCACAGGATTGATTATACACAATATTGCGCCTTGTCTGTAATATCCTCCAGATGATCGTCATCCGTAAGAGTGGTGCCATCATTAGACATGTTTGTAACAATGCATGACTCTGTTGCATATTTGTCTTCTGAGTTCTTGAAATGTAGCGATTCCAAATCGCAACCATCGACCGAGACCTCATGCCGACCGCGATACATGACATTTTCAGCAACACGTAAGTCAGCCACAATTTGGCTGTTCGCTCGTCAGGAAAATATGTATTGCATTCTATAGCATCTTCAGCGTAGCCTAGAACAAATCCTAGTTTGGCATTGTCATGATGTCTGCGTCGTCCAATATTGAGGCGAGGATATGCACGGACGCCAATGCACCAAATTTGTGAATGTGATGGATATCAGATTTAAACCCAAACATCATCTCAAAAGGAATTCCTTGAGTGTCCTTGTTGTAGATACGATTCTTAACGTATACGGCATTCCTCAATCTTCTGGTCACAGACTCCTCGGGAAACCGGCGTCCCGCATTGTCGCCTTCGTCATTTCGACAAGTGACGGGTGGGTCCGTTCACATAAGTTCAACTGGGAGCTTTTCGCGCCCACAAGCACATTTTCAATACCGTGCGTCAAGTACAATGCCTTCATGGCCTCGTTAGCAAATTCACCATCTTTGTCTGTTAAAATTTTGTCGGACTGTGTACTTGATTTGCGAATCTGTGCTCTCACTTTTGACACTAAGTCCAGCTTGCCGTTCTGCCTACAAAACGTACTCCTTGATGTGCTTGTTAACGATCTAGCTAGATTTGGTAGTCAACATGTGCACAGTCGCGAAGCGCGAATAACCTTCAATGATCACCAACACAGCCTCAAAGCGAGTCCCATCTCCTTTGTTGGGTATCAACAGGTCTGCGTACGCTACTTGGTTCGGGCTACCAATCGCCTATTTAGCTTCTTCCGATGTGGCTTCTTCTTCTGTTTACCAAGGTGGCATGTATCACAGGACGCTTGCTTCAGACGCTGGGTCAACATCATGCCCTCCACCATGTTTTTGTCTACCATGGTCTACAGATATTGTGGACATGTATGACCCAGCCGCTCAGCCAAAGCTTAAGCGAAGCAATTCCTTCAATCGCTGTAAAAGTGCGCAATGATCGTCCATTCATACCAACATCTCCTGCATTAGATGGATATGCCACACGGAATTTCCACGTAGCTTATAAGGGGGTGGCTACAACCACAGTTCTCCCTTCAACCATTATTCGAAAGTTCATTGTTTCACGATCATAGCCAAATTCAAATCCTTGTTCTACTGCTCAACCAGGTGAAAGGAGTCCATGTTCCGCTCCTGGTACGTAAAAACATCATTTAGGTACACTACAGCTTGTTCGCCATCAACTTCTGTCAATAGAGCTACCGTTCCAACACCAGGAATTTTCGAAGCTAATGCATGTGTAACTCCATGCACAGTCTCAGTTGCTGTCCTCAATACATGTCACGAGGTATGACTAGTTTCCAATGACATGCGTGCTTGCAGCAGTATTAAAGTACTACCACCCTCCTCTTGTGTCCCCATTTCCTTCATCACGTTCAGCGGCTTCATATACTTCTTCTTCTTCGTGCAATCCATCGTCCGCACCGCTATTTTCTCTTCAACACCAGAATTTAATTTCATTTTGTCCATCATATCTGAGCACATGGACGATTGCCCTCTGGCGGGTGGTCATGTTCCCTCACGGCTTACGCTTTTGCTCAGAGTCTTTTCTTCCAGCGTTGCTCGCCTTGTCCGGACAATAAATTTGAGGTGATCTGTACTCCCACATACATAAACACTTATTTGGTTTCTTCTTCTTCGAGTCACTTGTTCTCTCCCGCTGCTGATGATCGCTCTTGTCCTTGGCCCCGCCGCCATTCCCTAGGTTCTTCTGATTTCCTCGCTGACCGCCTCCACTTTTGAATTTATACGCATCTTGGCGAGAATCAGCAATGCGAATTAGTGCACCGACGCGTTCGGGCGAAGTGCATCCAACCCCTGAGTTGTAACGGACGCCCGGTTTCAAACTCTCGAATCCGTACTGATTCGGCAGACTATCCAACAGGATCGCTTTCATGTCAATGTCTTCCACAGTGTACTGCAACGAAGTTAATTCAGTCCGTACGTTGAACATCTTGCTCAGATGCACGTCCACCCGGGGGCCAATTTCATAGTTTCCAGCGCATTTCGCAGACCATCTAGTTGTGTGCTATGTTTGTTTGTTTTCCGTGCACTACTAGATATCACGAAGAGCCTTCCACGTATCGGTCCATGTGGTCTTGTGACGAATATGATGCAGCCTGTCCGCAGTCAGTGACATTCCAATCAATTGCATGATAGTCACTTAGTCGTCATCAAAAGCTTGTTCTCTCTCCGCGCCTGAAAGCGATGCTCTTAATAGCCTCCCTTCTACCACGTCGGTGAGTTGTTTTTTCCTGAAAACGAGCCCCATTGCCCACTTGTACTGGTACCAGTCTTTCCCGTTCCAGTTCTTGGGAACGCCTTCTTTTGTATACTTCAAAGGCTACGCCATCTTGGATCCCCACACGCGCAAGCGAAAGTCCGTAGTTTGGGCTCAGAACCCAATTGGAAGTTACACCACATACGTGAGCAGCTTCGTACACCGGAGAAGGGAATGAAAAGTGAATACATTATATGCTTAAGCCTCTCCACCTTTTACACCCATGTTCCCGTTTCCCCCTTGCAGAGAATCGCACCTCTCAACTTTTCCAAGCTTCGTTCAAAGTTTGTCCCACGGCTGGTGCGAGTCCCATATCTGATATTCAACCTCAGCGTCGCCAGGCTCCCGATATTTCAACACTATGTAGTACCGCATCAGAAGTCGAACGCACAGTCGTCGATGCCCTGCGCAATTGCGAAGCGGTCGCTTGACGGGGTGCCAGCACCGATGTGCACCGATGTGGCTGTGGCTGGCACCCCGTCAAGCGACCGCTTCGGCAATGCGCAGGGCATCGACGACTGTGCGTTCGACTCCTGATGCGGTACTACGTAGTGTTGAATGCAACAACTATGTGTTCAATGGCTATTCCGTTCTTACAGCGTTGGGATGTTCCATCCAATGGCTATTCCGTTCTTACAGCGTTGGGATGGAACATCCAAAGGCTATTCCGTTCTTACAGCGTTGGGATGGAACATTTAATGGCTATTCCGTTCTTACAGCGTTGGGATGTTCCATCCATGTTCCATCCCAACGCTGTAAGAACGGAATAGCCATTGAACCCTCTTGATTATCAAATCCAGGAGAAGATTATTTTAATACTTCAATATCAGCAAAAATCCGCTGGGTCCGCTGGACATTGTGACGAGGCACACAATACCTTGCGCACAGGAAGTGTGACTTCCGGAGAGTATACAAACTCTCAGTGAACGGCAGTTCATAAGTCCCTGGTCTGGGGGACTGTTGCCAAAATTAGGTAGATTTAAGACTGAATATATTCATAGGTGACCCCTTTTAATGCGTCTACATCCTAACTATTAGTGACCTATAAAGTACCGTAGATGTTATCCTATTGGGTGGCTCTGAGGTCTTTGTACCATATGTGTGGTACCTTTCCGTGACGTCATTACCGTGACGTCATAGTGATGTTGGCTACATCACTTAGGGTACTTGGGTACACCTATTCTGAAGAATGAATTGGCACTCTTCACGTAACCCCGTTGCATCCTCCCCCACTTAAGTTCGGTATACCGACCATCTAGGGCGAATGAAAGGAAGTCGCCCCCTTTCACTCTCCAAGTCGAATTACATCGACTTTGCTGCGGTTGATTTCCGCAGCCGGCTCATTTCCTTTTGAGCCGAGCACTTCCGCGTGCTCTTCTTCTTCTCGGCTTCCCCGTTAGCCTCAAGCATGGCCAAGACTCGGTCTGGCAGCGGTGCGAAAGCGCCTGCCAAGCCTGTTGCTTCCAAGCAGCAAGCTAAGAGCTCTAAGCCGTCTGGCAAAGGCTCGACCGCTAAGGGATCCACCAAGGTGGCATCCAAGGTGATCCCAAAGGCACCTGAACCGCCTGGGGAGGCCCCGAGCTCCTCGTGGACTACGAGGAGGACTCGGACAAGTCTCCCATGTCCTGAGGCGATAACGAAATCCCGCTCGTCAAGGGGTCTGACGGGACCCGAGTCAGTCGGACTCGCCTGGGTCCCGTACCCTGCTGTCTAGCCGTCCGGCGACGATGGCGACGCACCGAAGACGCCCAAACGCCAGGGGATCCCAGGCTCACCCAAGGAAGATGAAGAAACACCTCGTTCTCCGGTCAAGAACTTGACGCTCGCTGAGGCAACTGCCCGCGCCAAGGTTGCGAAGGCTGCAGTAGCCTCCGTAAGCGGCGGGCTGCTTCCAGGTCTCCAATCCGTGAAGGGTACGGGACCCTCACGTTCACAAACAAGGGTCTCTTCAGCTCTGCTTCCAACGAGGACGAGGAAGGCCAAGTCGGCCGAGAGATCTCCAACGAACTCGACGGGGAGCAGTCGGAGTACCAGGCTGCTCGTCATAAGGGGGTGCGGGCCCCGGCGCCTGTGAAGTATTCTTCACCTGTTCGTGGGGGCCGCCTTACGCTCCCGGGTACTTCCTTCCTGAGAAGTCCCACGGATCCGACGCCTATATGGGTCAGCTGCAGCCACCTCGCGTGCTTCTTGGCGGGCGCTCTACTCGGGGCGCTATGAGCGCCACCTGGCGGCCAAGCAGCCCCTCTTCCAAAACGTGAGCATCGCTCGGTGGGTGCTCCTGACACCGCACAACATCCCATTGAAGGAGTTCACGACCCGGCGAAAGAAGCCAGAGCTCGGGTCGGGACTGCGACCTGTGTGGGACTATCCAGCCGTGATGCCCAACACTGTGACTCTTTCCAAGAGGCCGAGACCGTCTTTTCGAAGTGGGCAGCTACGCGCTGCTCACAAGGACAACTCGAGGTTCTCCGGCAGGATCTCACGCTGGAGGCCATCCTTTACCTCCGAGATCTGCGTATTGAGTTTGCCCATGTGGTAGCCCCCCCCCCCCCCCCCCCGGGTGGGGCCCTGCGATAAATGTAGTGCCCCAGTCTTTTAGTCTAGTTTAAATTATCAGAGTTGTCAGATCGGACCCAGCATAAATTAACTGCCATGCGAGTTGCTACCGTAGGTCAACATCAAGTGGTGACGCCGGTCGAGCTCAGGGAGCAGATTTTCACCTTTCATTGTCAATTTCTGATGAAAGACAAGTTCACGGTGGAAAAGAACTGTCTGTAGTCCAAGAACTGGAGGTACGAAGAAGCATATTCTCGACAGGAATACATTGAGCACGTGCAGCAGGTGATCAAGGAGTACAGTACGAACATTTAGTTCTCGAACATGTACAACATGAATGAGACTGCTGTGTTCATTTATCACAATCGCCACACGAGAATCGAATTCCATGGGGCCAAGGACGTCAACGTGACGTCGTTCGTCTTCGCGAAGGGTGTCAAAAGTCAATACCCCATCCCTTTAATAGTACCACACCTGTTATAGTGCCCCATGTAATCTATATGTAACGTAGTGCCCCACGGGGCAGTATTGCAGGTTTTACAGTACAATATTGGACGTTCTATATATATGTTCATAGATCTGCCCTTATAATCACCATCCTTACGACCTTACCCCATCCTAGCCGCACGAATAATGGCGAATCCTCCAGCGTACAGTCTTGCCTACCGTATATATACTTCTTATCCCAGATGGTGGGTGACTAATGACTTTTTGAGCTAAGAACGCTCATAGTAGAAACCAGGTGCGAAGCAAAAGATTATCTGAAAATGTCTTTATAGTCATACCCACCCAGGACACCACGACCGATCTCAGGTCCCAGGTCCTCTATTTAGCGATTCGTCCTAACCCCTCTCCAGCTTGAGTAAACGAAATCAAGGCAAAGATCAGGAGGTGTTCGAATATTAGCAAGTAAAGCGAGGGACAGATTAATGCCGCAGGAGAACTGAATGTAGAATGCATGCACCATTCGTGCATTATGGCGAACGACAGTGAAGAAACGTTGGGTGCCGAGGACGTTAAAGTGATCTTCCGGAGTAGAAGTTAATGGTTTCGACGAGACCAAGGATTCTTAAAAATTTTAAAGACATGATATGCTAATAGTTACTTTGACCCGGCGAAGACCGATCCGAAACTATTTAGCAAAGCGAGTATCGTCACGGCCTTAATAACGTCGCCTACGCGAGCAAGTTGCTCGGGAGATGAAGGTGCAACGAACTCGTGTCGGATGACGTCTTCAAGCAGTTCCGATAAATGGGCGTCGGGCAGGACGACAAGCTCTACAAGGTCTACACGGTTACACAATGGCTCTGCCCCCCCCCCCTCCCCCCCCCCCCGCTTAAAAATAAACAACGAAAACATTGTCCAACGAGTTCCTGTTCGTGCCCACGAGATCTAAAAGGTCTGCATTCACGTTCGCGAAGTGGCAGTGATCAGTCTACAAAAAGCTTATGGACATGGACCTCAAGAACGGCAATGCCTCAATATCCGTTGCCCCGCGGCGCGTTTTACTCGTGTGATAATACCACAAGAATGCATTCAAGTCAATAGATGTGGCGAAACCCTAAAGTTTGGGTGATTGCTGACGGGCTACGGCTATTGGTTCCACTAAATCAATACAAAACCAGCTCGCACCGCCTCGCCTTTTCTGCTTTGTATTTCAGCTAATACGCAATAAATTCCATGAATAATAGTAGATTATCCTCGTGTCGAGTAATACCAAAAACGCCATCAGTTTTGGATGCCCACACCGCAAATAGTACCACCAGCGGTGCAACCCCAGGGCCCAACACTGCGCTCCAGGCAAGCAGCAGAGGCTTCGCGTGCAAGCCGTAGTGGACATAGGGTTATGTTGGCGCCGCGAGCCTTGGAGGAGTGGTAGGATTAGAGAGGGAGTTTGTGCGGCCTGTACGAAGCTTATGACCTATACCGCTCTTGTAGTCTGCGCTTGTACTAAGATTTTGTATGGGATCGCATTTCTGTCCACAGGCCATATCTTCCGTCGATATGTGTATGTTGGAGCCCGCGAAATTGTTTGCCGACGCCCTGTGCCTTGTTGATTTTGCACGCATCCCGTCTTGTTTTGTTTTCACCGTAAAAGTTTTTTGTCCGCACCCCGGTCTCGCGCCCATGCTTCGGGGATGTGTTACGATCACGCGCGCTCCCCGGCTCGAAGATAGTTGTTAGTTTCGGGCGAGAATTATACCACATCGCAGCTCGTAGTGTCTGCCCAGTGGTGCAAGTCCGTAACTGAGATCTCCTTCTTCATCAGATAATCTTCTAATTCTAAGTATAAAAATAGTGCAAAACATTGCAAGAAAAGTACGTTTTTGCAACAAAAGCGGAGCTCAATATAATATCTTCACGAATCAATACAGTCTGATAATATGGGAGATCTCAAATATAATATATGATACAGTAAAAAGAACGGTCTTATCAAGAGCCACTATGAGATCGGTACAGCGACGGCTCTCTGCACATTTGCTTTCCTGTTCCATATTCATTGTGGTGCAATCGTGCGCATACCATCATTATCAAATAAATAATGTGTGCTGTAAAAGCAGCCGCCCTCAGACGACAGTGCTTTGCTGTTCATCCCGGATACTCCACTCGACCCCATTCTCTCTTCTCATTCCGCAATCCCCCTCCAGCGCACAAGTGGTATATAAATCTCCTGCAACAAGAATTGACAATGCGTCTCCAATCCATCCTTTTGGTAGCATCGGCTCTCACTTTGGTTGCGAGCAGCAACGCGCTGCCGTCGGCTACGTTTGCCGACCAAAACCCGTCAGTGTTTAATGCGGCACCCATTGGCGCCGACTTGTCCGATGTTGGTCTCAAAACCGGCGAGGTGAAGCGGTCTCTGCGGGGCTATGAAGAAGAAAGATTGGGCAGCACGAACATGTTTAAGTTGGAGAAGCTCGACGAAGCGTTGAATAACGACAAGTACGCTAAAATACTCTTCCGGCGATGGAACCGTCACGGATTCGACGAGGACAAGGTCACCGATAAATTTAAAAGATTGCGTATCCACACCGACAAGAACGCCATAGAGCTGTACAATGATTATGTCAAGTGGATCAAGGCTCATCCGGTGAAGAAAGACCCGAAGACCGATTCGAGATTGTTTAGCAGAGAGAAAATCTACAAGGCATTTGACGACGGTACGTACGCAAACAAGTTGTTCGGGAGATGGAAACGCAATAATCTCGACTCGGACGACGTCTTCGCTAAATTCCAAACGATGGGCGTCAAGAAGGACGATAAGCTCTACAAGGTCTACAAGGATTACTTCAAGTGGCTCAACATCCACCACCCGTTAGAAAAGACAACGAAGATGGAGCCCAAGAAGTTCCTGTTCGAGCCCATGAGAATCGAAAGGGCGCAAAAGGACGCCGAATTTGCTGAAAGGTTGTTCACGAAGTGGAAAGCCAGTGGCCTCGACCATTCCCCAGTCCACAAGAACCTTGTGGAAATGGGCCTCAAGAACGGCAATGGCCTCGACGATCTCTACAAGAGTTATGTTAAATGGCTTGACATCCACCACCCATTACCGGCAAGAGCCACCCGTTAGTATTTCTTTTGCCCTTTCGTGTGATACGAAAAAAGTAATGCAATAAAAAAAACAAATTTGGGTGAATGAACACTTAAATTGGTATAGCTACCGTGTTAATGATAAGGCGTGCGTTTCGCCTCGATCTTCCATGAAGAGTCTCTTGGCTCTTTTCCAGTTAGGCATCGTCGTCGTGGAGCTTAAGTCTTGAGCAGTGCACCATGTCGACAGCGCGGATGCAATGGGTGAGTCAACGCATCCTGGAGACATTCGAGACAAATGTGACACAAATGGAAGTGACCGAGTTCCTGGCGTCTCCGAGCACTCGTAAGCTCTTTGACGAGTTGTTGAGTGGAAAAGATGCGTGCAAAGTGTTCGTTCACTTCCAGACGGGCATTTCTATCGCTGCGGTCGAGAACGGGGCCGCACCAGCTTCAACGGTCCACCCAGTGACCACTTTGTCGACTGTTTCTAACGGTGACAATGCTACCAATATATTGTGTGCTTCGCTAGGGGAATCCATCCCGATTCGAGCCAAATGCTGCTTCTTTTTAAGAACCAGCGCTGACGGGAAGCCCGTGGACGTCCAGAAGGCCAGTGACAATTCCATTTGCTTTGGGGAATTGGCCCCCAATATCCTGCGAGATCTCGAGACGACCATCAGTTCCTTATTTTCACCACTTCTTAAAGCCAAAGACGAGTGGGGGAAAGCTGATTCCGATTTAAAGAATGAATTCATGACGGAATCTGATAAATTTGCCAACGATCTCAAAGAAGCACTCAATAGTATGGACAGTGGGCTCGAGTTGAGAAGACCCGATCGTAGTATTCTCGCTCAGACGGTGAATACCGGACATGGTGTGAATGGAGCCCGGATGCTGCAAGTGTCGGACTCGCCCAAGCTCATTGCACACTATGAACAAGTACTTAAGGAATGGTGCGACGTCATCTCGACGTATTTGGAGACCAATACGGCGAGTGACGGTAAAGGGAACAATGACCCAACGATCGACGATGATGGTCCTATGGGGGAGCTCGAGTACTGGCGTCGACGCATGCAGCGGCTTACCAGCATCACTGAACAGCTCAAAATGAACGAATACAAGGATGTTTTCGCTGTATTAAGTCGTACAACCAAGAGCGTGAGTGACGACACGAAGCAACGCATCCAGACGCTACTCCGGCGATGGAAACAGATTGATATTGGTATCACGGAAGCAGCCAATGAAGCGAAAGACAATGTCAAATACCTTTTCACGCTCGAAAAGTTCCTCATCCCGCTCTACACGGGCACACCCAGCTCTATCATTGACACATTGCCGGCGCTCATGAATTCCATCAAGATGATCCACTCGATCGCGAGATATTACAATACGACCGAGCGGATGGCCAATTTGTTTACAAAAATCACCAACCAAATGATCTCCAACTGTAAGCATTGCGTGACAGGAGGCGAAACGTACGAGGTCATGTGGGATAAAGAACCGGAAGAACTTGTGCGTCACTTGGACTCGTGTTTGAAGCTCAACGAGGCCTATCAGCAGCAATACCGTGTCACCAAAGACAAGCTCTTTGCGACGCCCAAAGGCAAGCAATTTGAGTTCAACGAGATGAAGATTTTCGGCAAATTTGACCTCTTTTGTCGACGTGTGATGAAACTCATTGATATGTTCACAACGATCCACCAGTTCTCATCACTCGGACAGCATCGACTCGAAGGGATGGAGGACCTGATCGCTAAGTTTAACTCGATTATTCGTGAGTTCCAGTACCGTAACCACGACCTGTTAGACTACAAGAACAACCGCTTTGACCGCGACTATGTCGAGTTTAACGTCCGCATTTCCGACCTTGAAGGGCTGTTACAGAAGTTTATCAACGATTCCTTCGAGAACATCACGTCTATCGAGCATTCGCTCAATCTATTGCGCAAGTTTCAAACGATTCTACAGCGTGAGAATCTTAAATCGGACTTGGACTCGAAATTTAACGTCATTTTCCAAAACTATGGCCTCGAACTCGAGCACGTACTGCAACAGTATGAAAAATACAAGCAGAATCCCCCGTATCCGCGTAATTTGCCGCCTGTCGCGGGGAATATCACGTGGTCGAGACATTTACTTAAGCGGATTGAAGAGCCCATGAAGAAATTCGAGTCGAACCAGAATGTATTGACGAGTAAGGACGCCAAACGCATCATCCGCATGTACAATAAAGTGGCGCGTACACTGGTCGCGTTCGAGTACATTTGGTATCAGGCTTGGGTGCAATATATTGACACGGCCAAGGCTGGATTGCAGGCCACATTGATCATTCGACACCCAGAAGACAATAAATTGTACGTGAATTTTGACCCCGAGATCCTACAGCTTCTACGCGAAGCGAAGTGTCTGGACCGGATGGGTATTGAAATCCCCGAAGCAGCTAAGATTGTTCTGCTACAAGAAGACAAGTTCAAGAATTATTACAATGAACTGCAGTATGCGCTAGCCGAGTACGACCGCATCGTGACCAAAGTCATCCCCGTGACAGCTATGCTCTTACGGCCACATTTCAACGACATGGAGTTCAAGTTACGACCCGGTATGATCACGTTAACATGGACGAGTATGAACATTGAAGCATATCGTGCTCATATTCATTCGGGGCTTCAGCATTTGGAAGAGCTTGTGACGAATATCAATGATATTATCGAGAACCGCATCGAAAAGAACATGCGAATTGTGTCCAAGACGATGCTCGTGGATTTGCCCGTGGACCAATCATTCTCTCTTGATGAGTTTGTCACGATGCAAAGTGCGAATATTAAGCGTGCAGGCGCGCTATTACAGGGCAAGAACGTGGAGATTGAGAACGCTGTGGAAGATTTACTGAAGATCATTATGCAGTACCCACTTGACTCGCATATTGAAGGCGTATCGACCGATGAAGCGTTGAAACTCAAGAAACACTACAATCATTTCATGTACCAGGCGCTGCTGCATTGCACCAAGAACTCGCTCAATACGATCAAGAAACGAGTGGCGTCTCGAGTCACGTCGTCCATTTTTACTATTGAGCGTCCGTTCTTTGAGGTGGATGTCCAGCTTAGTGTACCGAGTGTGCAGCTCCACCCATCGCTAGATGAGATCCAACTGGCCATTAATAAAGCTGCTCAGACCATTCTAAGCTGCTCGAAAGAGCTGCTGGACTGGGGTCAGAGCGAGTTGACGGCGGCCATAGTGAACACAAGTTTGAACGGCACGGAGAGTCCCGGGAATGCCGTCATTACAGGCAAAATTACCTTTTTTGATCGAATCACGAAAGATATTGAGATTGTTCGAGTCGTGCTGCTACTCACGGGCAGCGTCCAAGGTCTACGCAACAATGTGACGGAGTATTTGGGGTCGTTTAAGAGATACGAATGGCTCTGGATGGAGCACAAGGACGTCTTGTACGATAAGTTTCTCAAGAAAAACCCTGAATTGCAGGATTTTGAGAAAAAACTCAAGTCATTCGTCGAAATTGACGACGAAATCTCGAGTTTGACGCATATTCACCACATTGGTGCGCTCTCGTTAAACACACGCAACATTAAGCTGCAGCTTAAGCACGAAAATGCGCAGTGGAAGTTGAAATTCTCGGATAATTTGCACAACCAAGCAAGACGAAAGATGGAATCCTTGACGGAATATTTCCGCTCGACAATGGGCAAACTGAACCGGAAAGTGGTCGACTTGGACTCGTTACGCTTTGTCATGAATCTACTCAAAGAAGTGCGTGCCCGTGAGAGCGGCATTAATATGGAGATTAACCCCGTCTTGGACATGTACGAAATGCTCGAGTATTATCTACCCGACGGCTTTATGGAGAAGGAAGAAATGGATCAAAAGTCCGTTCTACGCAGCAACTGGCGGAAACTCATTCATCACGCTGAAACGCGCACTGATGAGCTCAGTAAGACCCAAGCCGGCTTCAAACGCGGTCTTTTACGTGATATTAAGGAGCTTATTGTCGATGTCAAGCATTTCCGTGACGATTATGTGGCGAACGGGCCTATGGTCATTGGAATCCCGCCCGTCGAAGCTGTGGAACGGCTGAACCGGTACAAGGAAGAGTACAAAATTCGGGAACGTAAGCACGAGTTGTATCTGTCTGGAGAAGAGCTCTTTGCATTGCCCAAGACGACGTATCCTGAGCTTGAGATAACGAAGAAAGAGCTGCAATTGCAGGACAAACTTTTTGGTTTGTATACGGACGTGTTGAGTACAATTGAAGAGTGGAAACAGATCCCGTGGCTGGCTGTGGCTGAGCGCGTACAGTCGATGACGGAACGTGTGGACGCCTTCTCACTTCGCTGTAAGAAGATGCCGGGCAAACTGCGCGAGTGGGAGGCGTATACGGACCTGAAGAAGATGATTGACGACTTTACCGACGTGTTGCCACTACTGCAAGAGCTGAGCAAAGAGTCCATCAAGCCACGACACTGGGACGCCGTGATGGCCATCACGCAGACTCAACTCGACGTCACGGCGCCGGATTTCAAGCTTCAAGCTCTTATGGACGCGAATATTGTCGAGTACAAATCGGAGATTGAAGAAGTGACGGACGGGGCCGATAAACAGCTTAAGATTGAACTCCAGCTGGGCGAAATCTCGACGCGTTGGGAGACGGAAGAGTTCCAGTTCCAAGACTGGAAAAGCCGTAGCGTCCCGGTCTTAAAAGCTGTCGTACCCGTCGTAGAAGAGCTGGAGGAGACGCAGATGAACCTACAGACAATGCTGTCGATGCGGCACGTGATTCCATTTAAAGACCTGGCACAGGGCAAGCTGGAGCAGCTCTCAGACACGTCCGAGACGCTGGAACGGTGGATCAAAGTGCAAATGTTGTGGTGTTCGCTCGAGTCGGTCTTTACAGGTGGAGATATCGCCAAACAAATGCCCGTAGAAGCCAAAAAGTTCCAAAAGGTCGACAAGGACTGGGCCAAGATCATGGCCAAGTCGGAAGAGATGAAGAACGTTGTGGCCTGTTGTTCGAGCGAGTTGCTCAAGTCGTGTCTTCCCACCATGTACTCAGAGCTCGAGAAATGCCAGAAGAGTCTGGAAGGGTATTTAGAGCAAAAGCGCAACAAATTTCCTCGATTCTATTTCGTGTCAAACCCAGGATTGCTCATGATCTTGTCACAAGGCAGTGACCCGTTGAGTATGAACGACCACTATGAAAAAGTCTTTGACTCAGTCGAACGTGTGTTTCACGACAAGAAAGACAAGACATTGATCCATACAATGGTCTCGGGTGTCGAGGAAGTACGGTTCTCCCAGATTGTCAAGGCTCAAGGGAATATTGAAGACTGGTTGGCCACGTTGCTACGTGGCATGCAGATCACCATGAAGGACATTTGTCGACAGAGTGCGATGGATATTGGCGTCGTAGGGAACGATTTGAAACGTCTACGCGAGTTTGTGGACCGGTACGTGGCGCAATTTGCGTTGTTGGGCATCCAAATGATGTGGACGACGGACATTCAGACGGCACTGGAGCAGTGTCGAGCCAAGAAGAACATTATCAAGGATACGAGCACGAAACAAGCCATGGTACTCACTGAGCTCTCGAATTGGTGTCTCGGGGAGCTTGGATCCAAGGAAAATCGGATCAAAATTGAGACGCTCGTGACGATCCACGTACACCAACGCGACGTCATGACGGACCTGGCGACGCTGTACAAGCAGAAGAAGATCTCGGACCCGAACGACTTTGAATGGCTCAAGCAAGCGCGTTTCTATTGGCGACCAGGCAATGCCGACGAGTTTAACGGCGACGGTGCTTGTGTCATCTCGATCACTGACGTGGATTTCAACTACCAGTTTGAATATCTCGGCTCCAAAGAGCGTTTAGTCGTTACCCCATTGACTGATCGATGCTACATCACGTTGGCGCAAGCTCTGGGCATGTACTTTGGTGGCGCGCCGGCTGGCCCGGCCGGGACGGGCAAGACGGAGACGGTCAAAGACCTCGGCCGGACACTGGGGATCTACGTGGTCGTGACCAACTGTACGGACCAGCAGAAGTACACGGACTGTGCCAAGATATTTAAAGGTCTCTGTCAGGGCGGACTTTGGGGCTGTTTTGATGAGTTTAACCGTATTCAACTCCCCGTCTTGTCGGTTGTGGCCCAGCAAGTGCTGGCCATCCAGAATGCCAAGAAAACTGGTACAAAATACTTTCAATTCCCTGGTGATCCGCAGAATATCCTCCTTACACAAGTCTGTGGCTACTTTATCACGATGAATCCGGGCTACGCTGGTCGCCAGGAGCTGCCCGAGAACTTGAAGGCTCTGTTCCGTGGCGTGGCCATGATGGTACCCGACTTTGAGATCATCATGAAGGTTAAACTCTGCTCGGTCGGGTACTCAGAGTACCAAGATTTGGCCAAAAAGTTCTTCATCTTGTACAACACATGCAAGGAGCAATTGTCGGCGCAAAAGCACTACGACTGGGGGCTGCGCAACATTCTGGCCGTGCTGCGCAGTGCCGGCAAGATCAAGCGAGATAACCGCAACGACTTGGAGTCCAAGCTGCTGTACCAGACACTACGCGATATGAACCTGTCCAAGCTTGTGGCACAAGACGTGCCGCTCTTCTTGTCGTTGCTGGCCGATCTGTTCCCAACGGTGCAATTCCCACCTAAAGGATCATACCCGGAGCTCACGCTCGCATTGCAAACTGAGATTGATAAGCAAGGGATTGTAGATCATCCGGGCTGGTTCAATAAGGTCATTCAACTGTACGAGACGCAGCTCGTACGGCACGGCATCATGCTGGTCGGGCCGACGGGAGGCGGCAAGACGAAGATTTTCGACGTGCTGATGCAAGCGTTGACGCTCACAACGAACGTCGTTCACAAGCAGTCGAAACTCAATCCGAAGGCCATTCGCGCCGCGGAAATGTACGGCGAAGTGGACCCCATGTCGGGAGAGTGGACGACGGGCGTGTTTGCAGCCATGTGGGCCAAATACAACAACAAAGCCAACAAATTCATCATGTGGATGACGTGCGACGGCCCTGTGGACGCCATTTGGATTGAAGATTTGAACACCGTGCTCGATGACAACAAGATTTTGACGCTGGCGAACGGCGACCGGATGCCCATGACGGACAACGTCAAGCTCATGTTTGAAGTCGAGACGCTTGTCAACGCCAGCCCCGCTACAGTCTCACGAGCGGGGATTGTGTTTATTAGCGACACGGATCTCGACTGGGCTCCCGTGGTGGAAGCTTGGATTCGCAAGCGTCCACAGACCCATCAGCACGTACTTCGTGACCTGTTCAAGAAGTACATGGGCGACAACAGCCCCGTGAATCCCGGCCAGTGCTTTGACTACTTGAACCGCAACACGGAAGGCGTCATGGTCGTCTCTCGCGTCGGCCAGGCGGCTCGACTGTATAATTTGATGACGGGGTTGTTGCTTGGGGAGCACGGCACCAGCTTGGCCGAGGAACCGGCGAAACTCGCGCTCCAGCTCGAAAAGCTCTACCTGTACTGCCTTTGTTGGTCTCTCGGGTCGCTCTTAGAGCAGGAAGACCGCGTCAAGTTTGACGAGTGGCTCCGGCAATACGACGACAATGCGCTGCTGCCCAAATGCGAGCCGGGCCAAACCGTGTACGAGTACTTTGTGGACCCTCAGAGCTGGGACTGGAAGCTCTGGCGGCCAGCCAAGTGGGAATACCCCAAAACGTCCAAACAGCTCGACTTTTCCAACCTGCTAGTGCCGACCATGGACTCCGTTCGGACGCTTTACCTCATTGAGAACTTGCACAAGCAACGCAAGCCCGTGCTGATGGTCGGCGGGCCCGGCACGGCCAAAACGTCGTCGGCCTTGATGTTTTTCAACGATTTGAGCCCCGACGTGATGATGATCAAGCGCGTCAACTTTTCGAGCGCGACGACACCCTTTATGTTCCAAAACGCTGTGGAAAGTGAGCTCGATAAGCGTGGCGGAAAGAGCTTTGGGCCTCCTGGAGGCAAGAAAATGACGGTGTTTTTAGACGATCTCAGTATGCCGCTAGTGAACGCGTGGGGGGACCAGCCGACGCTTGAGATTGTGCGGATGATCATCGAGTTGAGCGGCTTCTGCTTCCTCTCGAAGGATCGACGCGGTGATCTCAAAGTGTGTGAAGATCTGCAGTACGTTGGAGCCATGGGCCACCCCGGAGGAGGCCGCAACGACATTCCGAACCGGTTAAAGCGGCAGTTCTACCTGTTCAACCTCATTCTGCCGTCCCTGACGTCGATCGACGATATCTATGGACAAATGCTTGCCGGCCGGTTCGACGCGGACACGTACAGCAAAGACGCGCTCGCGGTTGTCAACAAACTCACACGGGCCACGATCGATCTGTGGAATTTCATGAAGGCCAAGCTGCTGCCCACTCCGGCAAAATTCCACTACATTTTCAACATGCGGGAGCTCAGTCGCGTGTTCCAGGGCATCCTCTTGACCCCAGCCGAAACCTTCACGAGCGGTGGAGGGATCCGAGTGACACAGGGCAAGCTGGCCAAGATGGAGCCCGGCCAGGTTGTCTTGCTGACGTGGAAGCACGAGTGCGCGCGCGTCTTCTGCGATAAACTGACAACCCACAAGGATAAAGACCTTTTCAACGCTTATATGAAGGACCTCATTAAAACTCACTACGGAGACAGCCTCGAAGAGTTGTGTCGGCAGCAGTACAGCATGGTCAACTTTCTCCGTGACCCTGAGGAGGACGAGGAAGGCGGCATTGCCGACGCAGCGCTTAAAATCTATGAACCCGGCGGCACCGTCGCGGACGTGCGTGCGCGCGTGCTCGAGTTCCTGGACAGGTACAACACGGATTATCCGCAGCGACAGATGCGTCTCGTGCTTTTCGACGACGCGCTGGATCACTTGCTGCGCATATCGCGGTTGCTGGAGATGCCACGAGGCTCGGCGTTGCTTGTCGGCGTCGGTGGATCCGGCAAACAGTCGCTCACGCGCTTGGCCGCGTACATGGCCGGCTCGGCCATCTTCCAGATCGTGCTCACCAAGACGTACAACACGAACTCGTTCATGGAAGACATTCGCACCTTGTACAAGTCTGCGGGCCATCTACGCAAGTCGACGACCTTCCTCTTCACGGACGCCGAGATCAAAAATGAGATCTTCCTCGAACTTATCAACTCGGTCCTCATGACGGGCGAAGTCGCCGGCCTGTTTGCCAAGGATGAAATGATGGCCATGACGGCCGACCTGCGCAACGCGTTCGTCAAGGAACGGCCCGGCCAGGCCGAGACCCAGACCAACCTCAAGCAGTACTTCACCGACTGCGTGCGGGACAACCTCCACGTCGTGCTGTGTATGTCGCCGTTGAACGCCAAGTTTGCCGAGCGCGCGCGCAAGTTCCCGGGCTTGATCAGTGGACCCACGATCGACTGGTTCCTACCGTGGCCCGAAGACGCGCTTATCGCCGTCTCGAAAGGATTCATCCAAGACTACCCCATGGAGTGTGACGCCACGACGAAGCAGGCGCTCATGACCCATATGGGCATGGTGCATCGTATCGTTACGGACTTGTGCGAAGAATACTTTCAGAAGATGCGACGGCGCGTGTACCAGACGCCCAAGTCGTATCTGAGCTTCATCGAGTCGTACAAGAAGATGTACAACGTCAAGCTCGACGAGATTAAGGTCAAGGAACAGCGCGTGAATTTGGGGCTCAAGAAGCTCATTCAAGGAGCCGAGGACGTACGCGCCATGTCGATCGTGCTCGCCGACGAACAGGTTAAGCTCGAGAAAGCCACGGAAGAGACCAACACGATGTTGCAGTCGCTGCAAGTCTCGTCGGCCGAGGCCCACAAGGAAGGTGACCAAGTGGCGCAGATTAAGGCGAAATGTGAAGAAGATGCCGCCCGTATCTCGGCCGAGAAGGAGCTGTGCGAACACGACCTGGCCAAGGCCAAGCCGTTCGTCGAAGAGGCCGAGACGGCGATCGACTCGATCAAACCGGCGCATATTGGAGAGATTAAGAAGCTCGCGAAGCCTGCCGATATCATCCGGCTCGTGTTCGACGGAGTGCTCATCCTGTTCAAGCTGCCGCTGATCCCCGTGAAGCCGGTGAAGCTCAACGTGGCCAAACAGGAGATTGACTTTGTCGAGACGTCCTTTTCGCCGTACGCCCAGTCGATGATGAGCGACTCAAACTTCCTCAAGAACGTACAGAACTTTGGTGCTGTCGGGAAGGATATGATCAATGAAGAGACCATTGAGCTGCTGACCCCGTACATGGAGCTCGAAGGGTTCCAACCGAGCGTGGCCAAGAACGCGTCGCTGGCGGCCGAAGGGCTCTGTACGTGGGTACGTGCAATGAAGTTCTACCACGAAGCGTCCAAGGTGGTCAAGCCCAAACTCGAGGCTCTTACAATAGCTGAAGGCCAGATGGAGGCGGCCAACAAGGCGTTGAGTGCCGCCGAGAACCGTCTGTCCAAGTGTAAGGAGCGGTTGAACGAGCTCCAGCAAATGTTTGAAGCTCAAATGGCCGAGAAGAAACGGATCGAGGACGGCGCGAACGCGCTCGCACGAAAGATGCAGCAAGCGTCGGATCTCATCAACGGCCTCGCCGGCGAACGCGTGCGCTGGACGGACGACTCGAACAACTTTGCCGACCTCAAGCGGAGGCTGGTGGGCGACTGTGCCGTCGCGTGCGCCTTTGTGTCGTACTGCGGTCCGTTCAACCAAGATTTCCGGACGTACATGGTACAGAACAAGTTTGTGCCCGACTGCGAGACGCGCAGTGTGCCGGTGACGGTGGACATTGACGTCATCACGTTCCTAGTGGACATTGGGACGGTCGGCGATTGGAACCTGCAGGGTCTTCCCACAGACTCGTTATCGATTCAGAACGGGATCATGGTCACGCGTTCGTCGCGGTTCCCGTTGCTCGTGGACCCGCAAGGCCAGGCGCTTTCATGGATTAAAAACAAAGAGTCCGAACGGATGCCCAGCTACGGGACGACGTCGCTAAACCATCCGAAACTTAAAGACCAGCTCGAGTTTTGTATGGGTGAAGGGAAGGCACTCATCGTTGCTGGTGTAGAAGAAGATATCGATCCGATGCTGGACCCCGTCTTGGAGAAGCAGATAATTGTCAAAGGAAAGAGCATGTCGATCAATGTCTCGGACAAGAATATGGAGTTTAACCCGGCATTTTCCATGTATTTTATCACGCGTCTGCCCAACCCTCACTTTGGCCCGGAGCTCCAGGCCAAGACGACAGTTATCGACTTTACCGTCACCATTAAAGGGCTCGAGGAGCAGCTTCTGGGCCGGGTCATTGGCAAAGAGCAGAAGGCACTTGAAGAACAGCTCGCCCAGGTGCTCGAGGATGTCAATATGAACACCAAGTCGCTCTTAGCACTGGACGCGTCTCTTTTGGAACGCTTGACGTCCAACACTGGGAACTTGCTGGAAGACGAAGAGCTGATCGGAGTGCTGGCCAACACGAAGGAGAAGGCGGCCGAAGTCAAGGACAAGCTCATTGCAGCGGCCGACACGCGCAAATCGATCAATGAGAAGCGCGAGCAGTTCCGACCCGTGGCGACGCGCGGCTCGGTGCTTTATTTCTCTGTCGTTGAGACGTCGCTCATCAACTGCATGTACCAGACGTCACTGAACCAGTTCCTGGCGCTCTTTATGAAGTCGATGGATTTCGCCGAGAAGGCGGCACTGGCGTCCAAGCGAGTAGCGAATATCATTGAGACGATGACGTACATTTCGTATCGCTACATCAATCGCGGGCTGTACGAGCGCGACAAGCTGACGTTTGTGCTGCTCTTGACGCTCAAGATCCTCGTCACGGACAGTTTGTTGACCCAGGAAGAAGTGACGCTGCTCATTCGAGGTGGCGCAGCTCTTGATATCAACTCGGTACGACGGAAACCCTTTTCGTGGATCTCGAACGAGGCGTGGCTGAACGTGATCGAGCTGTCTCAGAGCTGCAAGTTTTTCACCAATCTACCGCATGAAATGGCGTCGAACGAGGGTATGTGGCGGCGCTGGTACGAGGACAATGAGCCGGAGACCGTCGTGATCCCCGACTATGAAGCGCGACTCGCCGAGAACGAGGCCATCGGGCCGTACTACAAGCTGCTGCTTGTACGCTCGCTGCGGATGGACCGCACGATCCTCACGACCAAGGAATTTATCCGGAATACGCAGCAAATGGGGCCGCGGTACGTCGAGCCCGTGACGGATACGATTGAAAGTATCTTTGCCGAGATGAAGGCGGAGACGCCGGTCATTTTCCTCTTGTCTATCGGTGCAGATCCGACGGAAAGCATCGAGATGCTGGCTCGTAAGCAGAAGAATCCGTCGCCGGCCGTCGTGTCCATGGGGGAAGGCCAGGAACCTGTAGCGCTCAAGGCCATCAACGCGGCCGTGGTCAACGGCACGTGGGTGCTGCTGCAGAACTGCGAGCTCGGGTTGGAACTCATGGAGCAGATGGAGGACATTATGCTCAAGCTGACCGAGACGATGGATCCGGGCTTCCGACTCTTCCTCACGGCACTGCCAAACGACCAGTTCCCGCTCGGCTTGCTGCAAATGTCGACCAAAGTGACGAACGAGCCGCCGCAGGGACTACGCGCGGGGCTCTTGCGGTCGTACACGGTCATGGTGGACCAGGAGAAGCTCGAGCGCGTCGAGACGTCCCAGTGGCGGCAATTGCTATTCAATCTGTGCTTTTTGCACTCGGTCGTCATTGAGCGCAAGAAGTTCGGGCCACTGGGCTGGGGCATCCCGTACGAGTACAATAATGGCGATCTCTCTGCCTGTACGATCTTCCTCGAGAAGCACCTGTACAACGGCCCCATTTCATGGCCCACACTGCAGTACATGGTCGCCGAAGTGCAATACGGCGGCAAGATCACGGACAATATGGACCGGCGGCTGTTTAACTTCTACGCCGAGTGGTGCCTCACGCCCGACGTGTGCTCGCCCACGTTCAGCTACAACCCGGGCGAGCCCATTTTCCGTCTGCCGAACGACTTCAACTACCGCATTCCCGTGGCCGACAACATCGACGACTACCGGCATTTTTGCCACACGCTGCCCGAGATCGACTCGCCTGAAATCTTTGGTCTGCACCCGAACGCCGACCTCACGTACCGAGTCAAGGAAGTCAACATGCTGCTCACGACGCTCGGCGATACGCAGCCTAAGGGCGGAGGCGGCTCGTCCGGCGTCTCGCGTGAAGATGTCGTGTGCGATAAAGCCAAGGAGCTGCTGGACCGACTGCCTGAAGACTACAATGAAGATGACTACAAGGCCAAGATCAACAAGCTGGGTGGCCTTACCATTCCACTCAACATTTTCCTCTTTCAGGAGATCCAGCGACTGCAACGCGTCATCGCCAAGGTGCGTTCCATGTTGCAGTCGTTGCAAATGGCCATCCGTGGCGAGGTGGTCATGACCGAGGAACTGAGCTGGACGCTGGATGCCATTTTCGACGCAAAAGTGCCGCCGTCGTGGCTGCGTACGTCCGTCGGCGACGAGTTCTCGTGGATCCTGCCTACATTGGGGCTCTGGTTCTCGTCGCTCATCTCTCGAGACGAGCAAAATCGCACGTGGCTGAACACGCGTCGCCCCAACTCGTTCTGGCTCACGGGGTTCTTTAACCCGCAAGGAATGCTCACAGCTATGAAGCAGGAAGTCACGCGTAAACACTCCAAGACGGACAAATGGGCACTTGACGATGTTGTTTACCATACGGAAGTCACGTCGTTCGAACGTGCCGAACAGGTGCGCGCGCCGCCGAGCGAAGGCGTCTACATCTACGGCCTCTTCATGGACGGCGCTACCTGGAGCAAGACCGACGGCACCATCGTCGAGTCGGAGCCCAAGAAGCTCTTCACGTCGCTGCCTGTCCTGCACGTCAACAGTATGTCCAAAGACTTGGAGGCCAAGTCCCGTAAGGAGCTGTACGGCGCCGTGGGGCCGTTCGAGTGTCCCTGCTACAAGTATGCAGCGCGTACGGACCGCTACTTCGTCTTTATGGTGACCATGAAGTGCCCTCCGGGTCGTCCACCTCGTCACTGGGGTTTGCGCGGCGTCTGTCTCCTCTGCAACACGGAGTAGTCCGTCCTATAAGCAGCAACACATATGATGCGTTCAACAGGTTACTTTATAAAGTGCTATGTCTTTTAGGCCTCGACGTCCATCTTGTTAACGCTGCCAGCCCTCTTCTTGGCCGCGGCTTCGGTCTTCTGCAGCAGCTCCTGATTGGCTTGTACCACCGTGTTCTGTAAATGGGCCTGGATCGCAGCGAACGGGTCGCTCTTAAAGCCTGAGTGCGTCTGCACGGCCTTGAGCTGGCCCAGCTCGCGCACCGCGAGCTTCTGGCGCTGGCGGCCGCTCAGCGCCTTCTTCATCTTGCCAAGCTTCTCGCCCTTGTTCTTCTTTTCCTCAGTCTGGAACAGCGAGCTCTGTAGCTCCTCCAGGTCGGCAAACACGCCGCTCTCGGCCGTCTTGGCTGTGCTCTCCCGCTCCTGCGTTACGCGCGACACAAGTCCCATCTTACGCATGAGGGCAGCGCGGCGTTTCAGGCGTTTGCGCTGACCGCGGCTGAGACTCTGTGCGTCTGTCGGCTCATCGTCGGCCTCTTCGTCGATGGGCGTGACGTCCTCGGGCTCGGCACCGAAGGTGGCGGCGACGGCGGCGGCGCCCAGTGCGTCAGCTGGTTTCTGACCTTCTTGTCGACTGGAAGGAGCTTTCGAGCGAGCCGCCACGCCGTGCGAGCGCGCCTTTTTCCGTTGCTGACGGGCCATGCTGGCGAAGAGCTGGAAGAAGAGGTGGCGAGGTGGTGGAGGTGCGCGTAGCGACGTACAGGTGTGCAATGCGTGACCTAGTTGTGCACGTATTGCCGCCATTCATGACAAGATGGCTACATTCGCACTTAAACCTGTGATGCAACATTTCGGTCAATAAAGTTGCTTCTTTTGCTTCACTTTTCTCAGAGTAAGATAGTAGTATACTTCCGAATATTATAATATTCCCTCGATCAATCACAATCAAGATACTACAAATACTAAAACAAATCTGTTACATGAACCGGTAGAGTAGCCTGTAAGTTGTCCGTCATGCTGCATTATTCTTCTACCGTACTCTAAAATAGCGTTTGAAAGGCAGTCGTTCATTGTAGCACTATTTTGTTACTGCCAGTTTCTAACGGAACGTGGTTCCCGGGGCGACAGTATCCAGCCACTCTCTCGCGACGGACACCCGGGCGTAGACGCCTGGATATCCAGCGAGACCACAGCCGTTGCCCCAGCTCACGACGCCGATCAGCACGTCCTCAGTTGGTTGCTCCAAGATGAGCGGACCACCGGAGTCGCCCTGGCACGAGTCCATGTCGAGCTCACCGCCGGCGCACAACATGGTAGCGTCCACGTCCAAGGCCTTGGCACACGCAGAGTTGTTCACGAGGGGCACGTCGACACGAAGGAGCTCGTTCGATTGATTGCCGCCTTGTGACGTGGCTCCCCATCCCATGACCGTCGCGTTGCCGCCGTTAGCGACGTCCGAGTCGTCGGCCTGGGCGAGCGCGACGGGAGGGAAGGAGCTGGCCTGCTCCAGCTCGAGTACCAGGAAGTCGAACGAGCTGGTCTCACTCGCGTACTTTGGGTGGGAGGTCTTGTTCACGACCTTGATCTGCTCTCCGTCCTCCGTTCCGCTCAGGAAGTGCGTGCCAACCGAGACGTACTGGATGTCTCCAGCCATGCAGTGCGCAGCGGTAAGTACGTGCGTCGGCGTGATGAGGGAGCCGCCGCAGAAGTCCGTGCCATTGGCCGTCGGGCGCACGCCTGTGGTGTACGTCTTGGTTCCAGGAGGCACGACGTTTCCACCGAGAATGAGGAACGGCTCAATGTTACTGTGGGTCGTTGAATCCCTCTTGGTCTGGAATTGGGACATGTACTCTTGGTAATTGAGCTTGGTTGGGAGGTTGTCGCCATCGAACTCTTGCTGTCCATTGGCATTAGCTGCGAGGGTGGCCGCGATGGCAGTCAGGCGAACGATTCCGTTGAAGCTCATGGCTATGGGGAAGGAATTGGGAGAATGAAGTCCTCGATGCCATGGTTCGGACCTCCGAGCGTCTAGCAGCCAGCCGAGCAGCTTGGCAACCACCGACTTGAATCACGATGGACAAAACGTCTTAAAGGATCATGGCTCGAACAGCAATTATCAGGCCATTGTCGACTCCTTCGCACTCTTTAACACAACCAGCACGAGCCGAATCAGCTTGCGCGTTGAGCGTGTCCGGCAGACTCAGATGCCCACATCAATGACATTTCATAACGCCCTATCCCCTTATTTTGACAGTGGGCGGTATTGCCACATTTTATTCGTGGCAGGTCATAATATAAGAGCAAAAAATCATAAATTACAAACATGGCCAAACTTGTCTTTCTTAAAAAGTTTTCTTAAACAATTATTGGTTTTTCCGCATATTTAATCCATGGAGCTATTTCCGGCGCCAACAGTGGACGCCAACGAGGCGCGCTACTGCTTCTTCCTGCCCGTCTCATCAACTGCGCAGACAGTGGACGAGCTTCTCCATGCAGCAGAGCAGCAGTGCAGCACCTTCTTAGCCTTCGCAGCGCAGCAGACGCGTGGGTTTCTATGGCACAAGCACCGTTTCCACCTCCAAGTGCGCACTACCACGAGCGGGCGTTGTATTTTGTCTGGTCGCACCAGTGTCGGCGACGCCATCCAGGACGAGTGGGTCGTGGCCAAGCTCGTCTTCGACATTACTAGCGCATTCCCAGGTGTCGTTGGCAGACTTGCAGACTCGGACGGGGAGTTTCTGCTCATTGAGAGCGCCGAGGCGCTACCCGATTGGGTCACGCCTGAAGTCAGCGACCGAAGAGTGTTCGCGCTCAATGGGAAGCTGCACATTCCGCCGCCCGCCGCTGCTAATGAGAGAGCCAAGGGCGCAGATCTATTCGATGAAGACGCGTTGCTACAGGTGCAAGACCCTGGTGTGGAGACAGAGGCCAGCGCTGCCGTACAACGTCTGATTCAGCTCAAACTGAGCGAAGTACCGACGTACCTGCGTGACAATCGCCACCGAGTCAGATGTCTGCTGCCTGAGAGAGCAGCACGGGTGTTTGCAGCGAATGGAGAGCTGGTAGGGCCCGCAGTGGAGGCGTTCTACTATCGTGAACCGAAACAAGCGGGGCTGGTATGTGGCAAGATGACTGTGTTCATGCCCATCGGAGATGTAGTAGTCGAGCAACGAGTCACGTTTTCGAGAGCCATGTTCGCGCAATTGAAGCAGCAGGAATTCTTCCCGCCAAAGCCGTTTCTCCATCGAGATGCACGGTATCGTGTGTTGGAGAGTGCGAAGAAAGGTGAGGAGAACATGCTCCTAGACGCACAGGCGGCGGACATTGGTGTGAAACTAGCATGCGGTCTGGAGCTGCTGTATACCGGAGACAGCGAAGACCAGCTTGGACGACCGTGGAAGCAGGTGATCGACGAAGCGCTGCAACAGGATGGTTCGAAGCTTTTAACACTGCCGATTGAGCCGGACGACGACGATTCGTGGCTGTACGTGCACCCGGACACGTTGGAAAGTCAACTGCAACGTGCTGCTATGGCACGGTCTGGTACAACACCGGGAGGAGCCGATGAGCTGCAAAACATGGCTGCCATGTTTGGTAAATTTGTGGACGGAGTCTCCGGCGTGGAAGGTGTGGAAGGAACGGAGCCTGTCCAGTTCGATATGAGCTCCTTTATGGACATCTTGAATGGTCATGATGCGAGTGCTGGTGGGAACGCTGCAGGCTTGGATGCGCCATGGGGAGAACACTTTATGGACGAAGACGAACCAAGTGAAAATGACAGTGATGGTGAGTCTGACGAGGAAGAATGTGGTACCGACGACGTTGCGCTGGACGAGGCTATGGCTGAAATGGAGGCCGAGTTGGCAGGAACCAAGGTTTTACAAAGCTTTTCACGCTTTGACGAGCTGGAAGACGACAAGAAGGAGGACTCGCCAACATTTCAGGAAACTGAGTCGACAGAAGTCGGTTCGGCGTCCTTTTCGTCCGCAAAACCGCTGGACTTGGACTACAATTTGCTGTCGAACTTGCTGGAGTCGTTCGCGTCCCAAGAGGGCCACGCTGGTCCGGTGAGTACTATTCTGAACGAGATGAACTTCCATCAGCCAACTCCGTAGCAAAAGTACTTCAACAAACGTAGACGTATCCTGCCCAATATGTGGACATTATCAATAGGTTAGCTTAGGACGACACAAACAAACAACTTCTTAGCTGTCTACACTGTTAGTCATATGATCCGTGCCAGTATTAGCAGACTCGAGGGGCTTTGTCCTTACTGGGACGACTGTTGTAGATCCCAAAGGCAGGTTATCGTCTTGGCACCACGAGAAAAGAAATTGCCGAGCTTGCGCATCTCTGGCTTCGACTTTCTCCAATTTCTCCGCCATCTCCTTCAACTAATGCAGACACCACGTTGGTACAGGAGTGCATAATGGGAATATCTGACAGAATGAGCCTACAAACTTACTTGTGCTTCAAGTACGTCCTTCTCTGACTGCATCACTTCTATCTTTTCCTCCAAGGCTAACACCACACGCTGCGAATACAGCAACGGCTTCGTCGGTGATGGAGTTGGCTGTGTATCATCGAAACGTCTACAGACAGTCAAATTCCCAAATACGAGTTAGCTTAACCTTCATATTAGCAGCATAAGGAATGTACGATCCGTATCTGTCCTTAAAGGGAATTCTAGCCCTCTAAAGTCATCAGGAGATCATAAATGAAACCATAAGGCTTTAAACTCGTTGTGAGGGGGTCATTCAGGTGCTGAGCTCTGGGTACAGCGTGCAAACTCGTTTCAATCATGCTGTACCACATCGAGCAGACCCCCAAATAATATGCAACTCAACATGTAGATGCACATTCGAGACACAACGTACCCTAGACGTCGCTGCGGTGAATCATCAGCCTCCGTGCCTTCCCCGCCTGCATTGCGTAGGTCGTCCATAAAGTCGTGAACAGCTGAGATCTTGGACTCAATCACTCGTGACACGTTCAATTGCTGCATGTGCGAAGCTTCGATGGCTTGCACACGCTCATTCAGCGGGGGGATCGCGGCTTCAAGACTACGCTTGTGCATATACAGTTCAGTCTCACGTGCCATAAGCTTCTCGTGTAACGAAGCTCGTTCCCGTTCGGCACGAGCTAGTCTCCCTTCCAGCGCCTCGTTACGTCGAGTTGCAGCCTCAAGAAGCTTGCTCTGTTCCTCACTATGAACTCGCATCACGGTTTCGTGGGTTAGGCTCTGCTGTTGTCGTGCAGTCTGCTCCCTTGTCAGCATTGACAAGATGCGAGCAAGTGTATCTTCCACACGTGGTTGATGCTGGAGCAGCTGCAGTAACATGGTTTGAATCCCCACTTGCGCTGTTGTCAGCTCGGCACTTCCATTGCTGCTGTTGCTATGACTGTTGTTGCTGTCTTGGCTATTCTCTGCAAGTCGACGCCGCTTGTGTCTCTTTACTGCACCGGAGGAAGATGCGGCACCTAAAGCACGGGGAGCTACAAGCTCCTGTTGCTGCTTTTGTGAGCTAGCCCCAGGCTGATTTGTGATGTCAGTCAAAACGCCACTTCCCGAGTTGGCTGAAGACTCCCTTGGTGAGGGCTGACGTGACGCAGAGTTTGTAGATGTTGGAGCAGCAGAACTTTGTGGAAATGACTGAGGTTGCTGTGGGTTTACCTGGGCAGGCTCCTTTTCTGGCTCAACTGACTGATACTGTTGTTGTTGTTGCAAAGGTTCTAGAGTCAGTGGTGGATCCTCGATAGGTGGTGTGGTTTGCTGGAGCAGGGCCACTGGTTGGGTAGATTCTTCCTGTTGACGAGCCGACTGAGAGGATTGTTGTGTCTGAAGCGGCTGCTGGGGGGCTGAAAGTGCCACCTGAGCTACAGATTTGTTTAAAGAGGATCGTGTTGACCGTGTATGTTCTACAAACAAACACGCAATACCTTCGTCAGATATCAATTTAAAGAGCAAAAAAAAGCAGGTACAAAACAGACACACAACGTACGAGTTGCTGCAATCGATCGAGAAAAGCTTCTGCTTGGAGATGGTGGCTGCATCAGCACAGCTTGGGGTAATGAAAGTAAGTACAGATCATCTAGCCACTGGTGCGATCCTGCGTAGCCGCCGAAGACAAGCAATTTCTGAATCCCCTGAGGCTCCGCAGGCTCCGAGTGAAACAGTACCGTGGCATGCGCTGTCCGTCCAACAGGAGCTTTAGCATCAAGAACCGTTTGGCTACTCCTGCGACGACTGCTTCTTGAATCTTCAGTTTGACCACCATGAGCAAGGCGCCAAGTGCGCGTCTTCACGTTATATATAAACAGTTCGTTCTGGCGTACAGCGCGTCGCCGTCCCCCAAATAACACGAGATGATTTGGTGCCAAGAAAGTAAGTGAGTGATTAATACGACACGATGGTCGATCCCCCAGGGTTGCACCTGCAAGCGAGTCCCAGCGAGAATGCATGACATCGTACAGGAACAGCGACCCGAACTCCTGCTTCCCATCCGTGCCTCCAAACAGAAACAGCATCCTTCCATCGTTGCTCGCCGTAAGTCCCGCAAACGCTCTTGGTTGTGGCAGTTGACCTGTCGGATTCACTGACGGCTTCACCCACTGACTCAATGGTGTGTCGTAGTAGAAGATATCGTTGAAAAACGTCGATGAAGTAGCGTCCTTGCCTCCAAACACGAAAACCTGGTCTCCATCCACTACCACACTGCTATGAGCGTGTCTCGCTCTGGGTTTCCACATACTGGAATGATCCACACGTCGCGCTTCCCACTGAGCCTCCAGCATCGGCTGTCTCACTCTCAGCTCCTCGACTCGCAATGTTGGTGCATCGAACGCCATCGCAGTATTGGCGGCACCTCCTTCTGCCTGTGTCCCACCTCCTCCTTGCACAGCCGCTTCATCGCTAGCAACGACCACATTCCCCATTACCAACACTCTCATGCCTCGTCTTCTCTCCTCTTCCTCTGAGCTCTGCACATAGTGCATGGTATGATAGTCTCTGCCGCCTCCGGGATGCACGAACGTGGGCGCGCGTCTCTCCACACCCGATCCAATAGCTCTGGGGCTTGCACTATTGGTAGGAGCACTGGAGAACATGGGCGAGCGAGGCGACTGCGCGTTGAACGTCGAGCCGCGCGATACTACGAGCCTCTTCCACTGTACGTTGTCACTCGCTTGTTCCGGTGGTTCCTCGTCCTCTCGGCTGCTGCTGCGCGTCGCCACACGTCTCGATCTGTTGCTGCATCCCCCGTAACTCGCTGGTTCGAGTAGGTAAACGTCCTCAAAGAAGATTTTTCCGTCTGCGCCGCCGAAAAGGAGCACGCTGCGGGTAGGCTGCAAGAACGTCATGGCGTGGCCCGAGCGCGCCGCTGGGGGCCCTGAAACATCGTGCGGAGAAGTTCGAGACAATGAAGAAGAGGACGCACCAAGTTGCGTCCATATTGGTGGCGCGGGAGAGGCAGAAGGTGCTGGTGCGCCCGAGCGCTCGGGGCGTCGGAGCTGCATAAGATCACCAATGGTTGAATAGCGCACAGCGTAATGTC